>JAIUSX010000157.1:0-1347854 GCA_026573805.1 Hesperophylax magnus
AAAATTTCCGCCGGTTTGGTACCATAGAGCCTGAATAAATGACATTTGAATTTCGAACCTAAGTCTCTAATTCGCGCCCATAAAAGATATTTTTTTTCCAGAAATGAATTTTTTTTCAGATTTTAAGATTGATAATAGTTTGGATCATGGTTTTGAAAGGGATTCCAAAATTTCAGCCCGTTTGGATATATTGAGCCTGAAAAAATGGCGTTTGAATTTCGAACCTAAATCTCCAAATAGCGCCCATAAAAATATTATATTTCCAGAAATGCAACTTATTTCAGATTTTAAGATTGATAATAGTTTGGATCAAGATTCTGATAGGGATTCCAAAATTTCAGCCCGTTGGTAATAAAGAGAGTGAAAAATGGCATTTGAATTTCGAACCTAAGTCTCCAAATAGCGCCCAGAAGAATGATGATTTTCACAGAAATGCTATATTCTGGGGATTTTATAATTGTTGTCGCTTCGGGACCATAAATCTCATCACTATTTCAATATTTTACCCCGTTTGGTACCATAGAGCCAGAAAAAATGGGGTTTTAAAGGCGAAACCAAGTCTCAAATAGCGCCATCAAAAAGATGATTTTTCCGAAAAGCAATTTTATTCAGAGTTGTAGAGCGATTTCAGATAAGACCATGATTGTGATAGGGATCCCAATATTGCAGCCCTTTTGGTACCATAGAGCCTGAATAAATGACATTTGAATTTCGAACCTAAGTCTCCAATTCGCGCCCATAAAAGATATTTTTTTTTCCAGAAATGATTTTTTTTTCATATTTTAAGATTGATAATAGTTTGGATCATGGTTCTGAAAGGGATTCCAAAATTTCAGCCCGTTTGGTATTATAGAGCCTGAAAAAATGACATTTGAATTTCGAACCTAAGTTTCCAATTCGCGCCCATAAAAGATATTTTTTTTCCAGAAATGCATTTTTTTCAGATTTAGATTCATAATAGTTTGGATCATGATTCTGAAAATGATTCCAAAATTTCAGCCCGTTTTGGTATTATATAGCCTGAAAAAATGGCGTTTGAATTTCGAACCTATAATAATAATAATAATAATAATAATAATAATAATTGAATAATTTGTAGAGCGCCGATTTGTGAAAAATCACCTCAAGGGCGCCAATTCTATGTCTCCAAATAGCGCCCAGAGGAATGATGATTTTCACAGAAATGTTACATTCTGTGGATTTTATAATGTTGTCGCTTCGGACCATAAATCTCATCACTATTTCAAAATTTTACCCCGTTTTGTACCATAGAGCCAGAAAAAATGGGGTTTTAAAGGCCGAACCCAAGTCTCAAATAGCGCTATAAAAAAGATGATTTTTCCAGAAAAGCAACTTTATTCAGAGTTGTAGAGCTATTTTAGTTAAGACCATGATTAAGATAGGGATCCCATTATTTCAGCCCTTTTAGTACCATAGAGCCTGAAAAAATGGCGTTTGAATTTCGAAGATAAGTCTCCAAATGGCGCCCATAAAAAAGATATTTTTTCAGAAATGCAACTCATTTCAGATTTTAAGATCAATTATAGTTTGGATCATGATTCTGAAAGGGATTCCATAAATTTTAGCCCGTTGGTTATATAGAGCCTGAAAAAATGGCGTTTGAATTTCGAACCTAAGTCTCCAAATAGCGCCCATAAAAAATATTGTTTTTCCAGAAATGCAACTTATTTCAGATTTTAAGATTGATAATAGTTTTGATCATGATTCTGAAAGGGATTCAAAATTTCAGCCCGTTTGGTACTATAGAGCCTGAAAAAATGGCGTTTGAATTTCGAACCGAAGTCTCCAAACAGCGCCCATAAAAAAGATTATTTTTCCAGAAATGCAACTTATTTCAGATTTTAAGATCAATTATAGTTTGGATCATGATTCTGATAGGGATTCCAAAATTTTAGCCCGTTTGGTTATATAGAGCCTGAAAAAATGGCGTTTGAATTTCGAACCTAAGTCTCCAAATAGCGCCCATAAAAGATATTTTTTTCCAGAAATGCAATTTATTTCAGATTTTAAGATTGATATTAGTTTTAATCATGATTCGGAAAGGGATTCCAAAATTTCAGACCGTTTGGTATAATAGAGCCTTAAAAAAATGGCGTTGAATTCGAACCTAAGTCTCAAATAGCGCCATAAAGGATGATTTTTCCAGAAAAGCAATTTAATCAGAGTTTTAGAGTGATTTCAATTAAGACCATTATCTGATCGGGATCCCATAATTTAGGCCCTTTTGGTACCATAGAGCCTGAAAAAATGGCGTTCGAATTTCGAACCTATGTTTCCAAATAGCGCCCATAAAAGATATTTTTTTCTTTCCAGAAAATCAATTTATTTCAGATATTAATATTGTTTATCGTTAAGATCATGATTCTGGTAGGGATCCCATAATTTCGGCCCTTTTCATACCATAGAGCCTGAAAAAATGGCGTTGAATTTCGACCTAATTCTCTAAATAGCGCCCATAAAAGATATTTTTTTCCAGAATTTCAACTCTTTTCAGATTTTAATAGCGATTCTAGTTTGGATCATGATTCTGAAAGGGATTCCATAATTTTAGCCGTTTGGTTATGTAGAGCCTGAAAAAATGGCGTTTGAATTTCGAACCTAAGTCTCAAATAGCGCCAAAAAGATGATTTTTCCAGAAAAGCAATTTTATTCAAAGCTTTATAGTGATTTCAATTAAGACCATGATTCTGATCGGGATCCCATAATTTGGGCCCTTTTGGTACCATAGAGCCTGAAAAAATGGCGTTCGAATTTCGAAACTAAGTCTCCAAAATAGCGCCCATAAAAGATATTTTTTTCCAGAAATGCAATTTATTTCAGATTTTAAGATTGTTTATCGTTTAGATCATGATTCTGATAGGGATCCCATAATTTCGGCCCTTTTGGTACCATAGAGCCTGAAAAAATTGCATTTGTATTTCGACCTAAGTCTCTAAATAGCGCCCATAAAAGATATTTTTTTTCCAGAAATTCAAATCTTTTCAGATTTTAAGATTGATTCTAGTTTGGATGAAGATTTCTGATAGGGATCCAAAATTTCGGCTCTTTTGGTACCATAGAGCCTGAAAAATGGGGTTTTAAAGGCCGAACCCAAGTCTCAAATAGCGCCATAAAAAGATGATTTTTCCAGAAAAGCAACTTTATTCAGGTTGTAGAGCTATTTTAGTTAAGACCATGATTGTGATAGGGACCCATTATTTCAGCCCTTTTGGTACCATAGAGCCAGAAAAAATGGGCGTTTGAATTTCGAAGATAAGTCTCCAAATGGCGCCATAAAAAAGATTATTTTTCCAGAAATGCAACTTATTTCAGATTTTAAGATCAATTTTAGTTTGGATCATGATTCTGAAAGGGATTCCAAAAATTGTAGCCCGTTTGGTTATATAGAGCCTGAAAAAATGGCGTTTGAATTTCGAACCTAAGTCTCAAATAGCGCCATAAAAGGATGATTTTTCCAGAAAAGCATTTTATTCAGAGTTTTAGAGTGATTTCAATTAAGACCATTATTCTGATCGGGATCCCATAATTTAGGCCTTTTGGTACCATAGAGCCTGAAAAAATGGCGTTCGAATTTCGAACCTATGTTCCAAATAGCGCCCATAAAAGATATTTTTTTCCAGAAAATCAATTTATTTCAGGATATTAATATTGTTTATCGTTAAGATCATGATTCTGGTAGGGATCCCATAATTTCGGCCCTTTTGGTACCATAGAGCCTGAAAAAATGGCGTTTGAATTTCGAACCTAAGTCTCCAAATAGCGCCCATAAAAGATATTTTTTTCCCAGAAATGCAATTTATTTCAGATTTTAAGATTGTTTATCGTTAAGATCATGATTCTGGTAGGGATCCCATAATTTCGGCCCTTTTGATACCATAGAGCCTGAAAAAATGGCGTTTGAATTTCGAACCTAATTCTCTAAATAGCGCCCATAAAAGATATTTTTTTCCAGAAATTCAATTCTTTTCAGATTTTAATAGCGATTCTAGTTTGGATCATGATTCTGAAAGGGATTCCAAAATTTCAGACCGTTTGGTATAATAGAGCCTTAAAAAATGGCGTTTGAATTTCGAACCTAAGTCTCAAATAGCGCCATAAAAGGATGATTTTTCCAGAAAAGCAATTTTATTCAGAGTTTTAGAGTGATTTCAATTAAGACCATTATTCTGATCGGGATCCCATAATTTAGGCCCTTTTGGTACCATAGAGCCTGAAAAAATGGCGTTCGAATTTCGAACCCTATGTTTCCAAATAGCGCCCATAAAAGATATTTTTTTCCAGAAAATCAATTTATTTCAGATATTAATATTGTTATCGTTAAGATCATGATTCTGGTAGGGATCCCATAATTTCGGCCCTTTTGATACCATAGAGCCTGAAAAAATGGCGTTTGAATTTCGAACCTAATTCTCTAAATAGCGCCCATAAAAGATATTTTTTTCCAGAAATTCAACTCTTTTCCAGATTTTAATAGCGATTCTAGTTTGGATCATGATTCTGAAAGGGATTCCAAAATTTTAGCCGTTTGGTTATATAGAGCCTGAAAAATGGCGTTTGAATTTCGAACCTAAGTCTCAAATAGCGCCAAAAAGATGATTTTTCCAGAAAAGCAATTTTATTCGTGATTTCAATTAAGACCATGATTCTGATCGGGATCCCATAATTTGGGCCCTTTTGGTACCATAGAGCCTGAAAAAATGGCGTTCGAATTTCGAAACTAAGTCTCCAAATAGCGCCCATAAAAGATATTTTTTTCCAGAAATGCAATTTATTTCAGATTTTAAGATTGTTTATCGTTTAGATCATGATTCTGATAGGGATCCCATAATTTCGGCCCTTTTGGTACCATAGAGCCTGAAAAAATTGCATTTGTATTTCGAACCTAAGTCTCTAAATAGCGCCCATAAAAGATATTTTTTTCCAGAAATTCAAATCTTTTCAGATTTTAAGATTGATTCTAGTTTGGATGAAGATTCTGATAGGGATTCCAAAATTTCGGCTCTTTTGGTACCATGGAGCCTGAAAAAATGGGGTTTTAAAGGCCGAACCCAAGTCTCAAACAGCGCCATAAAAAAGATGATTTTTCCAGAAAAGCAACTTTATTCAGAGTTGTAGAGCTATTTTAGTTAAGACCATGATTGTGATAGGGACCCCATTATTTCAGCCCTTTTGGTACCATAGAGCCTGAAAAAATGGCGTTTGAATTTCGAAGATAAGTCTCCAAATGGCGCCCATAAAAAAGATTATTTTTCCAGAAATGCAACTTATTTCAGATTTTAAGATCAATTTTAGTTTGGATCATGATTCTGAAAGGGATTCCAAAAATTGTAGCCCGTTTGGTTATATAGAGCCTGAAAAAATGGCGTTTGAATTTCGAACCTAAGTCTCAAATAGCGCCATAAAAGGATGATTTTTCCAGAAAAGCAATTTTATTCAGAGTTTTAGAGTGATTTCAATTAAGACCATTATTCTGATCGGGATCCCATAATTTAGGCCCTTTTGGTACCATAGAGCCTGAAAAAATGGCGTTCGAATTTCGAACCTATGTTTCCAAATAGCGCCCATAAAAGATATTTTTTTCCAGAAAATCAATTTATTTCAGATATTAATATTGTTTATCGTTAAGATCATGATTCTGGTAGGGATCCCATAATTTCGGCCCTTTTGGTACCATAGAGCCTGAAAAAATGGCGTTTGAATTTCGAACCTAAGTCTCCAAATAGCGCCCATAAAAGATATTTTTTTCCAGAAATGCAATTTATTTCAGATTTTAAGATTGTTTATCGTTAAGATCATGATTCTGATAGGGATCCCATAATTTCGGCCCTTTTGGTACCATAGAGCCTGAAAAAATGGCGTTTGAATTTCGAACCTAAGTCTCAAATAGCGCCATAAAAAGATGATTTTTCCAGAAAAGCAATTTTATTCAGAGTTTTAGAGTGATTTCAATTAAGATCATGATTCTGATAGGGATCCCATAATTTCGGCCCTTTTGGTACCATAGAGCCTGAAAAAATGGCGAACCTATGTCTCCAAATAGCGCCCAGAAGAATGATGATTTTCACAGAAATGTTACATTCTGGGGATTTAATAATTGTTGTCGCTTCGGACCATAAATCTCATCACCTTTCAAAATTTTACCCCGTTTTGTACCATAGAGCCAGAAAGAATGGGGTTTTAAAGGCCAAACCCAAGTCTCAAATAGCGCCATAAAAAAGATGATTTTTCCAGGAAAGCAACTTTATTCAGAGTTGTAGAGCTATTTTAGTTAAGACCATGATTGTGATAGCGATCCCATTATTTCGGCCCTTTTGGTACCATAGAGCCTGAAAAAATGGCATTTGTATTTCGAACCTAATTCTCTAAATAGCGCCTATAAAAGATATTTTTTTCCAGAAATTCAACTTTTTTCAGATTTTAAGAGCGATTCTTGTTTGGATCATGATTCTGAAAGGGATTCCAAAATTTCAGCCCGTTTGGTACTATAGAACCTGAAAAAATGGCGTTTGAATTTCGAACCTAAGTCTCAAATAGCGCCATAAAAAGATGATTTTTCCAGAAAAGCAATTTTATTCAGAGGTTTAGAGTGATTTCAATTAAGACCATGATTCTGATCGGGATCCCATAATTTCGGCCCTTTTGGAACCATAGAGCATGAAAAAATGGCATTTGTATTTCGAACCTAAGTCTCTAAATAGCGCCCATAAAAGATATTTTCTTCCAGAAATTCAACTCTTTTCAGATTTTAAGAGTGATTCTAGTTTGGATCATGATTTTGATATTGATTCCAATATTTCAGCCCGTTTGGTACTATAGAGCCTGAAAAAATGGCGTTTGAATTTCGAACCTAAGTCTCAAATAGCGCCATAAAAAGATGATTTTTCCAGAAAAGCAATTTTATTCAGAGTTTTAGAGTGATTTCAATTAAGACCATGATTCTGATCGGGATCCCATAATTTCGGCCCTTTTGGTACCATAGAGCCTGAAAAAATGGCATTTGTATTTCGAACCTAAGTTTCTAAATAGCGCCCATAAAAGATATTTTCTTCCAGAAATTCAACTCTTTTCAGATTTTAAGAGTGATTCTAGTTTGGATCATGATTTTGATATTGATTCCAATATTTCAGCCCATTTGGAGAGAGCCTGAAAAATCGCATTCGAATTTCGAACCTAAGTCTCCAAATAGCGCAAATAAAAAATATTATTTTTCCAGAAATGCAACTTATTTCAGATTTTAAGATTGATAATAGTTTGGATCATGATTCTGAAAGGGATTTCAAAATTTCCGCCCGTTTGGTACCATAGAGCCTGAATGAATGACATTTGAGTTTCGAACCTAAGTCTCCAATTCGCGCCCATAAAAGATATTTTTTTTCCAGAAATGAATTTTTTTTGAGATTTTAAGATTGATAATAGTTTGGATCATGGTTCTGAAAGGGATTCCAAAATTTCAGCCCGTTTGGTAATATAGAGCCTGAAAAAATGGCGTTTGAATTTCGAACCTAAGTCTCCAAATAGCGCCCATAAAAAAGATTATTTTTCCAGAAATGCAATTTATTTCAGATTTTAAGATTGTTTATCGTTAAGATCATGATTCTGATAGGGATCCCATAATTTCGGCCCTTTTGGTACCATAGAGCCTGAAAAAATGGCATTTGTATTTCGAACCTAATTCTCTAAATAGCGCCCATAAAAGATATTTTTTTCCGAAATTCAAATCTTTTCAGATTTTAAGAGCGATTCTTGTTTGGATCATGATTCTGAAAGGGTTTCCAAAATTTCAGCCCGTTTGGTAGTATAGAGCCTGAAAAAATGGCGTTTGAATTTCGAACCTAAGTCTCAAATAGCGCCATAAAAAGATGATTTTTCCAGAAAAGCAATTTTATTCAGAGTTTTAGAGTGATTTCAATTAAGACCATGATTCTGATCGGGATCCCATAATTTCGGCCCTTTTGGAACCATAGAGCCTGAAAAAATGGCATTTGTATTTCGAACCTAAGTCTCTAAATAGCGCCCATAAAAGATATTTTCTTCCAGAAATTCAACTCTTTTCAGATTTTAAGAGTGATTCTAGTTTGGATCATGATTTTGATATTGATTCCAATATTTCAGCCCGTTTGGTACTATAGAGCCTGAAAAAATGGATTTGAATTTCGAACCTAAGTCTCAAATAGCGCCATAAAAAGATGATTTTTCCAGAAAAGCAATTTTATTCAGAGTTTTAGAGTGATTTCAACTAAGACCATTATTCTGATCGGGATCCCATAATTTAGGCCCTTTTGGTACCATAGAGCCTGAAAAAATGGCGTTTGAATTTCGAACCTAATTCTCTAAATAGCGCCCATAAAAGATATTTTTTTCCGAAATTCAAATCTTTTCAGATTTTAAGAGCGATTCTTGTTTGGATCATGATTCTGAAAGGGTTTCCAAAATTTCAGCCCGTTTGGTAGTATAGAGCCCTAAAAAATGGCGTTTGAATTTCGAACCTAAGTCTCAAATAGCGCCATAAAAAGATGATTTTTCCAGAAAAGCAATTTTATTCAGAGTTTTAGAGTGATTTCAATTAAGACCATGATTCTGATCGGGATCCCATAATTTCGGCCCTTTTGGAACCATAGAGCCTGAAAAAATGGCATTTGTATTTCGAACCTAAGTCTCTAAATAGCGCCCATAAAAGATATTTTTTTCCAGAAATTCAAATCTTTTCAGATTTTAAGATTGATTCTAGTTTGGATGAAGATTCTGATAGGGATTCCAAAATTTCGGCTCTTTTGGTACCATGGAGCCTGAAAAAATGGGGTTTTAAAGGCCGAACCCAAGTCTCAAATAGCGCCATAAAAAAGATGATTTTTCCAGAAAAGCAACTTTATTCAGAGTTGTAGAGCTATTTTAGTTAAGACCATGATTGTGATAGGGACCCCATTATTTCAGCCCTTTTGGTACCATAGAGCCTGAAAAAATGGCGTTTGAATTTCGAAGATAAGTCTCCAAATGGCGCCCATAAAAAAGATTATTTTTCCAGAAATGCAACTTATTTCAGATTTTAAGATCAATTTTAGTTTGGATCATGATTCTGAAAGGGATTCCAAAAATTGTAGCCCGTTTGGTTATATAGAGCCTGAAAAAATGGCGTTTGAATTTCGAACCTAAGTCTCAAATAGCGCCATAAAAGGATGATTTTTCCAGAAAAGCAATTTTATTCAGAGTTTTAGAGTGATTTCAATTAAGACCATTATTCTGATCGGGATCCCATAATTTAGGCCCTTTTGGTACCATAGAGCCTGAAAAAATGGCGTTCGAATTTCGAACCTATGTTTCCAAATAGCGCCCATAAAAGATATTTTTTTCCAGAAAGTCAATTTATTTCAGATATTAATATTGTTTATCGTTAAGATCATGATTCTGGTAGGGATCCCATAATTTCGGCCCTTTTGGTACCATAGAGCCTGAAAAAATGGCGTTTGAATTTCGAACCTAAGTCTCCAAATAGCGCCCATAAAAGATATTTTTTTCCAGAAATGCAATTTATTTCAGATTTTAAGATTGTTTATCGTTAAGATCATGATTCTGATAGGGATCCCATAATTTCGGCCCTTTTGGTACCATAGAGCCTGAAAAAATGGCGTTTGAATTTCGAACCTAAGTCTCAAATAGCGCCATAAAAAGATGATTTTTCCAGAAAAGCAATTTTATTCAGAGTTTTAGAGTGATTTCAATTAAGATCATGATTCTGATAGGGATCCCATAATTTCGGCCCTTTTGGTACCATAGAGCCTGAAAAAATGGCGAACCTATGTCTCCAAATAGCGCCCAGAAGAATGATGATTTTCACAGAAATGTTACATTCTGGGGATTTTATAATTGTTGTCGCTTCGGACCATAAATCTCATCACCTTTCAAAATTTTACCCCGTTTTGTACCATAGAGCCAGAAAGAATGGGGTTTTAAAGGCCAAACCCAAGTCTCAAATAGCGCCATAAAAAAGATGATTTTTCCAGGAAAGCAACTTTATTCAGAGTTGTAGAGCTATTTTAGTTAAGACCATGATTGTGATAGCGATCCCATTATTTCGGCCCTTTTGGTACCATAGAGCCTGAAAAAATGGCATTTGTATTTCGAACCTAATTCTCTAAATAGCGCCTATAAAAGATATTTTTTTCCAGAAATTCAACTTTTTTCAGATTTTAAGAGCGATTCTTTTTTGGATCATGATTCTGAAAGGGATTCCAAAATTTCAGCCCGTTTGGTACTATAGAACCTGAAAAAATGGCGTTTGAATTTCGAACCTAAGTCTCAAATAGCGCCATAAAAAGATGATTTTTCCAGAAAAGCAATTTTATTCAGAGTTTTAGAGTGATTTCAATTAAGACCATGATTCTGATCGGGATCCCATAATTTCGGCCCTTTTGGAACCATAGAGCATGAAAAAATGGCATTTGTATTTCGAACCTAAGTCTCTAAATAGCGCCCATAAAAGATATTTTCTTCCAGAAATTCAACTCTTTTCAGATTTTAAGAGTGATTCTAGTTTGGATCATGATTTTGATATTGATTCCAATATTTCAGCCCGTTTGGTACTATAGAGCCTGAAAAAATGGCGTTTGAATTTCGAACCTAAGTCTCAAATAGCGCCATAAAAAGATGATTTTTCCAGAAAAGCAATTTTATTCAGAGTTTTAGAGTGATTTCAATTAAGACCATGATTCTGATCGGGATCCCATAATTTCGGCCCTTTTGGTACCATAGAGCCTGAAAAAATGGCATTTGTATTTCGAACCTAAGTCTCTAAATAGCGCCCATAAAAGATATTTTCTTCCAGAAATTCAACTCTTTTCAGATTTTAAGAGTGATTCTAGTTTGGATCATGATTTTGATATTGATTCCAATATTTCAGCCCGTTTGGTACTATAGAGCCTGAAAAAATGGCGTTTGAATTTCAAACCTAAGTCTCAAATAGCGCCATAAAAAGATGATTTTTCCAGAAAAGCAATTTTATTCAGAGTTTTAGAGTGATTTCACCTAAGACCATGATTCTGATCGGGATCCCATAATTTCGGCCCTTTTGGTACCATAGAGCCTGAAAAAATGGCATTTGTATTTCGAACCTAAGTCTCTAAATAGCGCCCATAAAAGATATTTTCTTCCAGAAATTCAACTCTTTTCAGATTTTAAGAGTGATTCTAGTTTGGATCATGATTTTGATATTGATTCCAATATTTCAGCCCATTTGGAGAGAGACTGAAAAATCGCATTCGAATTTCGAACCTAAGTCTCCAAATAGCGCAAATAAAAAATATTATTTTTCCAGAAATGCAACTTATTTCAGATTTTAAGATTGATAATAGTTTGGATCATGATTCTGAAAGGGATTTCAAAATTTCCGCCCGTTTGGTACCATAGAGCCTGAATAAATGACATTTGAGTTTCGAACCTAAGTCTCCAATTCGCGCCCATAAAAGATATTTTTTTTCCAGAAATGAATTTTTTTTGAGATTTTAAGATTGATAATAGTTTGGATCATGGTTCTGAAAGGGATTCCAAAATTTCAGCCCGTTTGGTAATATAGAGCCTGAAAAAATGGCGTTTGAATTTCGAACCTAAGTCTCCAAAAAGCGCCCATAAAAAAGATTATTTTTCCAGAAATGCAATTTATTTTAGATTTTAAGATTGTTTATCGTTAAGATCATGATTCTGATAGGGATCCCATAATTTCGGCCCTTTTGGTACCATAGAGCCTGAAAAAATGGCATTTGTATTTCGAACCTAATTCTCTAAATAGCGCCCATAAAAGATATTTTTTTCCAGAAATTCAACTCTTTTCAGATTTTAAGAGTGATTCTAGTTTGGATCATGATTCTGAAAGGGATTCCAAAATTTCAGCCCGTTTGGTACTATAGAGCCTGAAAAAATGGCGTTTGAATTTCGAACCTAAGTCTCAAATACCGCTATAAAAAGATGATTTTTCAAGAAAAGCAATTTTATTCAGAGTTTTAGAGAGATTTCAATTAAGACCATGAATTTGATCGGGATCCCATAATTTCGGCCCTTTTGGTACCATAGAGCATGAAAAAATGGCGTTCGAATTTCGAACCTAAGTCTCCAAATAGCGCCCATAAAAGATATTTTTTTCCAGAAATGCAATTTATTTCAGATTTTAAGATTGTTTAACGTTAAGATCATGATTCTGATAGGGATCCCATAATTTCGGCCCTTTTGGTACCATAGGGCTGAAAAAATGGGGTTTTAAAGGCCAAACCCAAGTCTCAAATAGCGCCATAAAAAAGATGATTTTTCCAGAAATGCAACTTATTTCAGATTTTAAGATTGATAAAAGTTTGGATTATGATTCTGAAAGGGATTTCAAAATTTCCGCCGGTTTGGTACCATAGAGCCTGAATAAATGACATTTCAATTTCGAACCTAAGTCTCCAATTCGCGCCATAAAAGATATTTTTTTTCCAGAAATGAATTTTTTTTCAGATTTTAAGAATGATAATAGTTTTGATCATGGTTCTGAAAGAGATTCCAAAATTTCAGCCCGTTTGGTATTATAGAGCCTGAAAAAATGACATTTGAATTTCGAACCTATGTCTCGAAATAGCGCCCAGAAGAATTATGATTTTCACAGAAATGTTACATTCTGGGTATTTTATAATTGTTGTCGCTTCGAACCATAAATCTCATCACTATTTCAAAATTTTACCCCGTTTTGTACCATAGAGCCAGAAAAAATGGGGTTTTAAAGGCCGAACCCAAGTCTCAAATAGCGCCATAAAAAAGATGATTTTTCCAGAAAAGCAACTTTATTCAGAGTTGTAGAGCTATTTTAGTTAAGACCATGATTGTGATAGGGATCCCATTATTTCAGCCCTTTTGGTACCATAGAGCCTGAAAAAATGGCGTTTGAATTTCGAAGATAAGTCTCCAAATGGCGCCCATAAAAAAGATTATTTTTCCAGAAATGCAACTTATTTCAGATTTTAAGATCAATTATAGTTTGGATCATGATTCTGAAAGGGATTCCAAAAATTTTAGCCCGTTTGGTTATATAGAGCCTGTAAAAATGGCGTTTGAATTTCGAACCTATGTCTCCAAATAGCGCCATAAAAGATATTTTTTTTCCAGAAATTCATTTTTTTTCAGATTTTAAGATTGATAATAGTTTGGATTATGATTCTGAAAGGGATTCCAAAATTTCAGCCCGTTTGGTAATATAGAGCCTGAAAAAATGGCGTTTGAATTTCGAAGATAAGTCTCCAAATGGCGCCCATAAAAAAGATTATTTTTCCAGAAATGCAACTTATTTCAGATTTTAAGATCAATTATAGTTTGGATCATGATTCTGAAAGGGATTCCAAAAATTTTAGCCCGTTTGGTTATATAGAGCCTGTAAAAATGGCATTTGTATTTCGTACCTAATTCTCTAAATAGCGCCCATAATAGATATTTTTTTCCAGAAATTCAACTCTTTTCAGATTTTAAGAGCGATTCTTGTTTGGATCATGATTCTGAAAGGGATTCCAAAATTTCAGCCCGTTTGGTACTATAGAGCCTGAAAAAATGGCGTTTGAATTTCGAACCTAAGTCTCAAATAGCTCCATAAAAAGATGATTTTTCCAGAAAAGCAATTTTATTCAGAGTTTTAGAGTGATTTCAATTAAGACCATGATTCTGATCGGGATCCCATAATTTCGGCCCTTTTGGAACCATTGAGCCTGAAAAAATGGCTTTTGTATTTCGAACCTAAGTCTCTAAATAGCGCCATAAAAGATATTTTATTCCAGAAATTCAACTCTTTTCAGATTTTAAGAGTGATTCTAGTTTGGATCATGATTCCAATATTTCAGCCCATTTGGAGAGAGCCTGAAAAATAGCATTTGAATTTCGAACCTGAGTCTCCAAATAGCGCCAATAAAAAATATTATCTTTCCAGAAATGCAACTTATTTCAGATTTTAAGATTGATAATAGTTTGGATCATGATTCTGAAAGGGATTTCAAAATTTCCGCCCGTTTGGTACCATAGAGCCTGAATAAATGACATTTGAATTTCGAACCTAAGTCTCCAATTCGCGCCCATAAAAGATATTTTTTTTCCAGAAATGCTTTTTTTTCAGATTTTAAGATTCATAATAGTTTGGATCATGATTCTGAAAGGGATTCCAAAATTTCAGCCCGTTTGGTATTATAGAGCCTGAAAAAATGGCGTTTGAATTTAGAACCTATGTCTCCAAATAGCGCCCAGAAGAATAATGATTTTCACAGAAATGTTACATTCTGGGGATTTTATAATTGTTGTCGCTTCGGACCATAAATCTCATCACTATTTCAAAATTTTACCCCGTTTTGTACCATAGAGCCAGAAAAAATGGGGTTTTAAAGGCCGAACCCAAGTCTCAAATAGCGCTATAAAAAAGATGATTTTTCCAGAAAAGCAACTTTATTCAGAGTTGTAGAGCTATTTTAGTTAAGACCATGATTGTGATAGGGATCCCATAATTTCAGCCCTTTTGGTACCATAGAGCCTGAAAAAATGGCGTTTGAATTTCGAAGATAAGTCTCCAAATGGCGCCCATAAAAAAGATTATTTTTCCAGAAATGCAACTTATTTCAGATTTTAAGATCAATTATAGTTTGGATCATGATTCTGAAAGGGATTCGAAAAATTTAAGCCCGTTTGGTTATATAGAGCCTGAAAAAATGGCGTTTGAATTTCGAACCTAAGTCTCCAAATAGCGCCCATAAAAAATATTATTTTTCCAGAAATGCAACTTATTTCAGATTTTAAGATTGATAATAGTTTTGATCATGATTCTGAAAGGGATTCCAAAATTTCAGCCCGTTTGGTAGTATAGAGCCTGAAAAAATGGCGTTTGAATTTCAAACCTAAGTCTCCAAATAGCGCCCATAAAAGATATTTTTTTCCAGAAATGCAATTTATTTCACATTTTAAGATTGTTTATCGTTAAGATCATGATTCTGATAGGGATCCCATAATTTCGGCCCTTTTGGTACCATAGGGCCTGCAAAAATGGGGTTTTAAAGGCCAAACCCAAGTCTCAAATAGCGCCATAAAAAAGATGATTTTTCCAGAAAAGCAACTTTATTCAGAGTTGTAGAGCTATTTTAGTTGAGACCATGATTGTGATAGGGATCCCATTATTTCGGTCCTTTTGGTACCATAGAGCCAGAAAAAATGGCGTTTGAATTTCGAACCTAATTCTCTAGATAGGGCCCATAAAAGATATTTTTTTGCAGAAATTCAACTCTTCAGATTTTAAGAGTGATTCTAGTTTGGATCATGATTCTGAAAGGGATTCCAAAATTTCAGCCCGTTTGGTACTATAGAGCCTGAAAAAATGGCGTTTGAATTTCGAACCTAAGTCTCCAAATAGCGCCCATAAAAAAGATTGTTTTTCCAGAAATGCAATTTATTTCAGATTTTAAGATTGTTTATCGTTAAGATCATGATTCTGATAGGGATCCCATAATTTCGGCCCTTTTGGTACCATAGAGCCTGAAAAAATGGCATTTGTATTTCGAACCTAATTTTCTAAATAGCGCCATAAAAAATATTTTTTTTCCAGAAATTCATTTTTTTTCAGATTTTAAGATTGATAATAGTTTGGATCATGATTCTGAAAGGGATTCCGAAATTTTAGCCCGTTTGGTTATATAGAGCCTAAAAAAATGGCGTTTGAATTTCGAACCTATGTCTCCAAATAGCGCCCATAAAAGATATTTTTTTCCAGAAATGCAATTTATTTCAGATTTTAAGATTGTTTATCGTTAAGATCATGATTCTGATAGGGATCCCATAATTTCGGCCCTTTTGGAACCATAGAGCCTGAAAAAATGGCGTTTGAATTTCGAACCTAAGTCTCAAATAGCGCCATAAAAAGATGATTTTTCCAGAAAAGCAATTTTATTCAGAGTTTTAGAGTGATTTCAATTAAGACCATGATTCTGATCGGGATCCCATAATTTCGGCCCTTTTGGTACCATAGAGCCTGAAAAAATGGCATTTGTATTTCGAACCTTAGTCTCTAAATAGCGCCATAAAAGATATTTTATTCCAGAAATGCAACTTATTTCAGATTTTAAGATCAATTATAGTTTGGATCATGATTCTGAAAGGGATTCCAAAATTTTTAGCCCGTTTGGTTATATAGAGCCTGAAAAAATGGCGTTTGAATTTCGAACCTAAGTCTCCAAATAGCGCCCATAAAAAATATTATTTTTCCAGAAATGCACCTTATTTCAGATTTTAAGATTGATAATAGTTTTGATCATGATTCTGAAAGGGATTCCAAAATTTCAGCCCGTTTGGTAGTATAGAGCCTGAAAAAATGGCGTTTGAATTTCAAACCTAAGTCTCCAAATAGCGCCCATAAAAGATATTTTTTTCCAGAAATGCAATTTATTTCACATTTTAAGATTGTTTATCGTTAAGATCATGATTCTGATAGGGATCCCATAATTTCGGCCCTTTTGGTACCATAGGGCCTGCAAAAATGGGGTTTTAAAGGCCAAACCCAAGTCTCGAATAGCGCCATAAAAAAGATGATTTTTCCAGAAAAGCAACTTTATTCAGAGTTGTAGAGCTATTTTAGTTAAGACCATGATTGTGATAGGGATCCCATTATTTCGGTCCTTTTGGTACCATAGAGCCAGAAAAAATGGCGTTTGAATTTCGAACCTAATTCTCTAGATAGCGCCCATAAAAGATATTTTTTTCCAGAAATGCAATTTATTTCACATTTTAAGATTGTTTATCGTTAAGATCATGATTCTGATAGGGATCCCATAATTTCGGCCCTTTTGGTACCATAGGGCTGAAAAAATGGGGTTTTAAAGGCCAAACCCAAGTCTCAAATAGCGCCATAAAAAAGATGATTTTTCCAGAAATGCAACTTTATTCAGAGTTGTAGAGCTATTTTAGCTAAGACCATGATTGTGATAGGGATCCCATTATTTTGGTCCTTTTGGTACCATAGAGCCAGAAAAAATGGCGTTTGAATTTCGAACCTAATTCTCTAGATAGCGCCCATAAAAGATATTTTTTTGCAGAAATTCAACTCTTCAGATTTTAAGACTGATTCTAGTTTGGATCATGATTCTGAAAGGGATTCCAAAATTTTAGCCCGTTTGGTACTATAGAGCCTGAAAAAATGGCGTTTGAATTTCGAACCTAAGTCTCCAAATAGCGCCCATAAAAAAGATTGTTTTTCCAGAAATGCAATTTATTTCAGATTTTAAGATTGTTTATCGTTAAGATCATGATTCTGATAGGGATCCCATAATTTCGGCCCTTTTGGTACCATAGAGCCTGAAAAAATGGCATTTGTATTTCGAACCTAATTTTCTAAATAGCGCCATAAAAGATATTTTTTTTCCAGAAATTCATTTTTTTTCAGATTTTAAGATTGATAATAGTTTGGATCATGATTCTGAAAGGGATTCCGAAATTTTAGCCCGTTTGGTTATAAAGAGCCTAAAAAAATGGCGTTTGAATTTCGAACCTATGTCTCCAAATAGCGCCCATAAAAGATATTTTTTTCCAGAAATGCAATTTATTTCAGATTTTAAGATTGTTTATCGTTAAGATCATGATTCTGATAGGGATCCCATAATTTCGGCCCTTTTGGTACCATAGAGCCTGAAAAAATGGCGTTTGAATTTCGAACCTAAGTCTCAAATAGCGCCATAAAAAGATGATTTTTCCAGAAAAGCAATTTTATTCAGAGTTTTAGAGTGATTTCAATTAAGACCATGATTCTGATCGGGATCCCATAATTTCGGCCCTTTTGGTACCATAGAGCCTGAAAAAATGGCATTTGTATTTCGAACCTAAGTCTCTAAATAGCGCCATAAAAGATATTTTATTCCAGAAATTCAACTCTTTTCAGATTTTAAGAGTGATTCTAGTTTGGATCATGATTTTGATATTGATTCCAATATTTCAGCCCATTTGGAGAGAGCCTGAAAAATAGCATTTGAATTTCGAACCTAAGTCTCAAAATAGCGCCAAAAAAAAATATTATTTTTCCAGAAATGCAACTTATTTCAGATTTTAAGATTGATTATAGTTTGGATCATGATTCTGAAAGGGATTTTAAAATTTCCGCCCGTTTGGTACCATAGAGCCCGAATAAATGACATTTGAATTTAGAACCTTAGTCTCCAATTCGCGCCCATAAAAGATATTTTTTTTCCAGAAATGAATTTTTTTTCAGATTTTAAGATTGATAATAGTTTGGATCATGGTTCTGAAAGGGATTCCAAAATTTCAGCCCGTTTGGTATTATAGAGCCTGAAAAAATGACATTTGAATTTCGAACCTAAGTCTCCAATTCGCGCCCATAAAAGATATTATATTTCCAGAAATGCTTTTTTTTCAGATTTTAAGATTCATCATAGTTTGGATCATGATTCTGAAAGGGATTCCAAAATTTCAGCCCGTTTGGTATTATAGAGCCTGAAAAAATGGCGTTTGAATTTCGAACCTATGTCTCGAAATAGCGCCCAGAAGAATTATGATTTTCACAGAAATGTTCCATTCTGGGGATTTTATAATTGTTGTCGCTTCGAACCATAAATCTTATCACTATTTCAAAATTTTGCCCCGTTTTGTACCATAGAGCCAGAAAAAATGGGGTTTTAAAGGCCGAACCCAAGTCTCAAATAGCGCCATAAAAAAGATGATTTTTCCAGAAAAGCAACTTTATTCAGACTTGTAGAGCTATTTTAGTTAAGACCATGATTGTGATAGGGGCCCCATTATTTCAGCCCTTTTGGTACCATAGAGCCTGAAAAAATGGCATTTGTATTTCGAACCTAAGTCTCTAAATAGCGCCCATAAAAGATATTTTCTTCCAGAAATTCAACTCTTTTCAGATTTTAAGAGTGATTCTAGTTTGGATCATGATTTTGATATTGATTCCAATATTTCAGCCCATTTGGAGAGAGACTGAAAAATCGCATTCGAATTTCGAACCTAAGTCTCCAAATAGCGCAAATAAAAAATATTATTTTTCCAGAAATGCAACTTATTTCAGATTTTAAGATTGATAATAGTTTGGATCATGATTCTGAAAGGGATTTCAAAATTTCCGCCCGTTTGGTACCATAGAGCCTGAATAAATGACATTTGAGTTTCGAACCTAAGTCTCCAATTCGCGCCCATAAAAGATATTTTTTTTCCAGAAATGAATTTTTTTTGAGATTTTAAGATTGATAATAGTTTGGATCATGGTTCTGAAAGGGATTCCAAAATTTCAGCCCGTTTGGTAATATAGAGCCTGAAAAAATGGCGTTTGAATTTCGAACCTAAGTCTCCAAAAAGCGCCCATAAAAAAGATTATTTTTCCAGAAATGCAATTTATTTTAGATTTTAAGATTGTTTATCGTTAAGATCATGATTCTGATAGGGATCCCATAATTTCGGCCCTTTTGGTACCATAGAGCCTGAAAAAATGGCATTTGTATTTCGAACCTAATTCTCTAAATAGCGCCCATAAAAGATATTTTTTTCCAGAAATTCAACTCTTTTCAGATTTTAAGAGTGATTCTAGTTTGGATCATGATTCTGAAAGGGATTCCAAAATTTCAGCCCGTTTGGTACTATAGAGCCTGAAAAAATGGCGTTTGAATTTCGAACCTAAGTCTCAAATAGCTCCATAAAAAGATGATTTTTCCAGAAAAGCAATTTTATTCAGAGTTTTAGAGTGATTTCAATTAAGACCATGATTCTGATCGGGATCCCATAATTTCGGCCCTTTTGGAACCATTGAGCCTGAAAAAATGGCTTTTGTATTTCGAACCTAAGTCTCTAAATAGCGCCATAAAAGATATTTTATTCCAGAAATTCAACTCTTTTCAGATTTTAAGAGTGATTCTAGTTTGGATCATGATTCCAATATTTCAGCCCATTTGGAGAGAGCCTGAAAAATAGCATTTGAATTTCGAACCTGAGTCTCCAAATAGCGCCAATAAAAAATATTATCTTTCCAGAAATGCAACTTATTTCAGATTTTAAGATTGATAATAGTTTGGATCATGATTCTGAAAGGGATTTCAAAATTTCCGCCCGTTTGGTACCATAGAGCCTGAATAAATGACATTTGAATTTCGAACCTAAGTCTCCAATTCGCGCCCATAAAAGATATTTTTTTTCCAGAAATGCTTTTTTTTCAGATTTTAAGATTCATAATAGTTTGGATCATGATTCTGAAAGGGATTCCAAAATTTCAGCCCGTTTGGTATTATAGAGCCTGAAAAAATGGCGTTTGAATTTAGAACCTATGTCTCCAAATAGCGCCCAGAAGAATAATGATTTTCACAGAAATGTTACATTCTGGGGATTTTATAATTGTTGTCGCTTCGGACCATAAATCTCATCACTATTTCAAAATTTTACCCCGTTTTGTACCATAGAGCCAGAAAAAATGGGGTTTTAAAGGCCGAACCCAAGTCTCAAATAGCGCTATAAAAAAGATGATTTTTCCAGAAAAGCAACTTTATTCAGAGTTGTAGAGCTATTTTAGTTAAGACCATGATTGTGATAGGGATCCCATAATTTCAGCCCTTTTGGTACCATAGAGCCTGAAAAAATGGCGTTTGAATTTCGAAGATAAGTCTCCAAATGGCGCCCATAAAAAAGATTATTTTTCCAGAAATGCAACTTATTTCAGATTTTAAGATCAATTATAGTTTGGATCATGATTCTGAAAGGGATTCGAAAAATTTAAGCCCGTTTGGTTATATAGAGCCTGAAAAAATGGCGTTTGAATTTCGAACCTAAGTCTCCAAATAGCGCCCATAAAAAATATTATTTTTCCAGAAATGCAACTTATTTCAGATTTTAAGATTGATAATAGTTTTGATCATGATTCTGAAAGGGATTCCAAAATTTCAGCCCGTTTGGTAGTATAGAGCCTGAAAAAATGGCGTTTGAATTTCAAACCTAAGTCTCCAAATAGCGCCCATAAAAGATATTTTTTTCCAGAAATGCAATTTATTTCACATTTTAAGATTGTTTATCGTTAAGATCATGATTCTGATAGGGATCCCATAATTTCGGCCCTTTTGGTACCATAGGGCCTGCAAAAATGGGGTTTTAAAGGCCAAACCCAAGTCTCAAATAGCGCCATAAAAAAGATGATTTTTCCAGAAAAGCAACTTTATTCAGAGTTGTAGAGCTATTTTAGTTGAGACCATGATTGTGATAGGGATCCCATTATTTCGGTCCTTTTGGTACCATAGAGCCAGAAAAAATGGCGTTTGAATTTCGAACCTAATTCTCTAGATAGGGCCCATAAAAGATATTTTTTTGCAGAAATTCAACTCTTCAGATTTTAAGAGTGATTCTAGTTTGGATCATGATTCTGAAAGGGATTCCAAAATTTCAGCCCGTTTGGTACTATAGAGCCTGAAAAAATGGCGTTTGAATTTCGAACCTAAGTCTCCAAATAGCGCCCATAAAAAAGATTGTTTTTCCAGAAATGCAATTTATTTCAGATTTTAAGATTGTTTATCGTTAAGATCATGATTCTGATAGGGATCCCATAATTTCGGCCCTTTTGGTACCATAGAGCCTGAAAAAATGGCATTTGTATTTCGAACTTAATTTTCTAAATAGCGCCATAAAAGATTTTTTTTTTCCAGAAATTCATTTTTTTTCAGATTTTAAGATTGATAATAGTTTGGATCATGATTCTGAAAGGGATTCCGAAATTTTAGCCCGTTTGGTTATATAGAGCCTAAAAAAATGGCGTTTGAATTTCGAACCTAAGTCTCAAATAGCGCCATAAAAAGATGATTTTTCCAGAAAAGCAATTTTATTCAGAGTTTTAGAGTGATTTCAATTAAGACCATGATTCTGATCGGGATCCCATAATTTCGGCCCTTTTGGTACCATAGAGCCTGAAAAAATGGCATTTGTATTTCGAACCTAAGTCTCTAAATAGCGCCATAAAAGATATTTTATTCCAGAAATGCAACTTATTTCAGATTTTAAGATCAATTATAGTTTGGATCATGATTCTGAAAGGGATTCCAAAAATTTTAGCCCGTTTGGTTATATAGAGCCTGAAAAAATGGCGTTTGAATTTCGAACCTAAGTCTCCAAATAGCGCCCATAAAAAATATTATTTTTCCAGAAATTCACCTTATTTCAGATTTTAAGATTGATAATAGTTTTGATCATGATTCTGAAAGGGATTCCAAAATTTCAGCCCGTTTGGTAGTATAGAGCCTGAAAAAATGGCGTTTGAATTTCAAACCTAAGTCTCCAAATAGCGCCCATAAAAGATATTTTTTTCCAGAAATGCAATTTATTTCACATTTTAAGATTGTTTATCGTTAAGCTCATGATTCTGATAGGGATCCCATAATTTCGGCCCTTTTGGTACCATAGGGCCTGCAAAAATGGGGTTTTAAAGGCCAAACCCAAGTCTCGAATAGCGCCATAAAAAAGATGATTTTTCCAGAAAAGCAACTTTATTCAGAGTTGTAGAGCTATTTTAGTTAAGACCATGATTGTGATAGGGATCCCATTATTTCGGTCCTTTTGGTACCATAGAGCCAGAAAAAATGGCGTTTGAATTTCGAACCTAATTCTCTAGATAGCGCCCATAAAAGATATTTTTTTGCAGAAATTCAACTCTTCAGATTTTAAGAGTGATTCTAGTTTGGATCATGATTCTGAAAGGGATTCCAAAATTTCAGCCCGTTTGGTACTATAGAGCCTGAAAAAATGGCGTTTGAATTTCGAACCTAAGTCTCCAAAAAGCGCCCATAAAAAAGATTGTTTTTCCAGAAATGCAATTTATTTCAGATTTTAAGATTGTTTATCGTTAAGATCATGATTCTGATAGGGATCCCATAATTTCGGCCCTTTTGGTACCATAGAGCCTGAAAAAATGGCATTTGTATTTCGAACCTAAGTCTCTAAATAGCGCCCATAAAAGATATTTTTTTCCAGAAATTCAACTCTTTTCAGATTTTAAGAGTGATTCTAGTTTGGATCATGATTCTGAAAGGGATTCCAAAATTTCAGCCCGTTTGGTACTATAGAGCCTGAAAAAATGGCGTTTGAATTTCGAACCTAAGTCTCAAATACCGATATAAAAAGATGATTTTTCAAGAAAAGCAATTTTATTCAGAGTTTTAGAGAGATTTCAATTAAGACCATGATTCTGATCGGGATCCCATAATTTCGGCCCTTTTGGTGCCATAGAGCCTGAAAAAATGGCGTTCGAATTTCGAACCTAAGTCTCCAAATAGCGCCCATAAAAGATATTTTTTCCAGAAATTCAATTTATTTCAGATTTTAAGATTGTTTATCGTTAAGATCATGATTCTGATAGGGATCCCATAATTTCGGCCCTTTTGGTACCATAGGGCTGAAAAAATGGGGTTTTAAAGGCCAAACCCAAGTCTCAAATAGCGCCATAAAAAAGATGATTTTTCCAGAAATGCAACTTTATTCAGAGTTGTAGAGCTATTTTAGCTAAGACCATGATTGTGATAGGGATCCCATTATTTTGGTCCTTTTGGTACCATAGAGCCAGAAAAAATGGCGTTTGAATTTCGAACCTAATTCTCTAGATAGCGCCCATAAAAGATATTTTTTTGCAGAAATTCAACTCTTCAGATTTTAAGACTGATTCTAGTTTGGATCATGATTCTGAAAGGGATTCCAAAATTTTAGCCCGTTTGGTACTATAGAGCCTGAAAAAATGGCGTTTGAATTTCGAACCTAAGTCTCCAAATAGCGCCCATAAAAAAGATTGTTTTTCCAGAAATGCAATTTATTTCAGATTTTAAGATTGTTTATCGTTAAGATCATGATTCTGATAGGGATCCCATAATTTCGGCCCTTTTGGTACCATAGAGCCTGAAAAAATGGCGTTTGAATTTCGAACCTAAGTCTCAAATAGCGCCATAAAAAGATGATTTTTCCAGAAAAGCAATTTTATTCAGAGTTTTAGAGTGATTTCAATTAAGACCATGATTCTGATCGGGATCCCATAATTTCGGCCCTTTTGGTACCATAGAGCCTGAAAAAATGGCATTTGTATTTCGAACCTAAGTCTCTAAATAGCGCCATAAAAGATATTTTATTCCAGAAATTCAACTC
Organism: Hesperophylax magnus; assembly: GCA_026573805.1. Lineage (NCBI taxonomy): Eukaryota > Metazoa > Arthropoda > Insecta > Trichoptera > Limnephilidae > Hesperophylax > Hesperophylax magnus. The sequence goes on from JAIUSX010000157.1 coordinate 24,163, forward strand.
TTTTCAGATTTTAAGAGTGATTCTAGTTTGGATCATGATTTTGATATTGATTCCAATATTTCAGCCCATTTGGAGAGAGCCTGAAAAATAGCATTTGAATTTCGAACCTAAGTCTCCAAATAGCGCCAAAAAAAAATATTATTTTTCCAGAAATGCAACTTATTTCAGATTTTAAGATTGATTATAGTTTGGATCATGATTCTGAAAGGGATTTTAAAATTTCCGCCCGTTTGGTACCATAGAGCCCGAATAAATGCCTTTTGAATTTAGAACCTTAGTCTCCAATTCGCGCCCATAAAAGATATTTTTTTTCCAGAAATGAATTTTTTTTCAGATTTTAAGATTGATAATAGTTTGGATCATGGTTCTGAAAGGGATTCCAAAATTTCAGCCCGTTTGGTATTATAGAGCCTGAAATAATGACATTTGAATTTCGAACCTAAGTCTCCAATTCGCGCCCATAAAAGATATTATATTTCCAGAAATGCTTTTTTTTCAGATTTTAAGATTCATCATAGTTTGGATCATGATTCTGAAAGGGATTCCAAAATTTCAGCCCGTTTGGTATTATAGAGCCTGAAAAAATGGCGTTTGAATTTCGAACCTATGTCTCGGAATAGCGCCCAGAAGAATTATGATTTTCACAGAAATGTTCCATTCTGGGGATTTTATAATTGTTGTCGCTTCGAACCATAAATCTTATCACTATTTCAAAATTTTGCCCCGTTTTGTACCATAGAGCCAGAAAAAATGGGGTTTTAAAGGCCGAACCCAAGTCTCAAATAGCGCCATAAAAAAGATGATTTTTCCAGAAAAGCAACTTTATTCAGACTTGTAGAGCTATTTTAGTTAAGACCATGATTGTGATAGGGACCCCATTATTTCAGCCCTTTTGGTACCATAGAGCCTGAAAAAATGGCGTTTGAATTTCGAAGATAAGTCTCCAAATGGCGCCCATAAAAAAGATTATTTTTCCAGAAATGCAACTTATTTCAGATTTTAAGATCAATTTTAGTTTGGATCATGATTCTGAAAGGGATTCCAAAAATTGTAGCCCGTTTGGTTATATAGAGCCTGAAAAAATGGCGTTTGAATTTCGAACCTAAGTCTCAAATAGCGCCATAAAAAGATGATTTTTCCAGAAAAGCAATTTTATTCAGAGTTTTAGAGTGATTTCAATTAAGACCATTATTCTGATCGGGATCCCATAATTTCGGCCCTTTTGGTACCATAGAGCCTGAAAAAATGGCGTTCGAATTTCGAACCTATGTTTCCAAATAGCGCCCATAAAAGATATTTTTTTCCAGAAAATCAATTTATTTCAGATATTAATATTGTTTATCGTTAAGATCATGATTCTGGTAGGGATCCCATAATTTCGGCCCTTTTGGTACCATAGAGCCTGAAAAAATGGCGTTTGAATTTCGAACCTAAGTCTCCAAATAGCGCCCATAAAAGATATTTTTTTCCAGAAATGCAATTTATTTCAGATTTTAAGATTGTTTATCGTTAAGATCATGATTCTGATAGGGATCCCATAATTTCGGCCCTTTTGGTACCATAGAGCCTGAAAAAATGGCGTTTGAATTTCGAACCTAAGTCTCAAATAGCGCCATAAAAAGATGATTTTTCCAGAAAAGCAATTTTATTCATAGTTTTAGAGTGATTTCAATTAAGACCATGATTCTGATGGGGATCCCATAATTTCGGCCCTTTTGGTACCATAGAGCCTGAAAAAATGGCATTTGTATTTCGAACCTAAGTCTATAAATAGCGCAATAAAAGATATTTTATTCCAGAAATTCAACTCTTTTCAGATTTTAAGAGTGATTCTAGTTTGGATCATGATTTTGATATTGATTCCAATATTTCAGCCCATTTGGAGAGAGCCTGAAAAATAGCATTTGAATTTCGAACCTAAGTCTCCAAATAGCGCCAATAAAAAATATTATTTTTCCAGAAATGCAACATATTTCAGATTTTAAGATTGATTATAGTTTGGATCATGATTCTGAAAGGGATTTTAAAATTTCCGCCCGTTTGGTACCATAGAGCCCGAATAAATGACATTTGAATTTCGAACCTTAGTCTCCAATTCGCGCCCATAAAAGATATTTTTTTTCCAGAAATGAATTTTTTTTCAGATTTTAAGATTCATAATAGTTTGGATCATGGTTCTGAAAGGGATTCCAAAATTTCAGCCCGTTTGGTATTATAGAGCCTGAAAAAATGACATTTGAATTTCGAACCTAAGTCTCCAATTCGCGCCCATAAAAGATATTATATTTCCAGAAATGCTTTTTTTTTCAGATTTTAAGATTCATCATAGTTTGGATCATGATTCTGAAAGGGATTCCAAAATTTCAGCCCGTTTGGTATTATAGAGCCTGAAAAAATGGCGTTTGAATTTCGAACCTATGTCTCGAAATAGCGCCCAGAAGAATTATGATTTTCACAGAAATGTTACATTCTGGGGATTTTATAATTGATGTCGCTTCGAACCATAAATCTAATCACTATTTCAAAATTTTGCCCCGTTTAGTACCATAGAGCCAGAAAAAATGGGGTTTTAAAGGCCGAACCCAAGTCTCAAATAGCGCCATAAAAAAGATGATTTTTCCAGAAAAGCAACTTTATTCAGAGTTGTAGAGCTATTTTAGTTAAGACCATGATTGTGATAGGGACCCCATTATTTCAGCCCTTTTGGTACCATAGAGCCTGAAAAAATGGCGTTTGAATTTCGAAGATAAGTCTCCAAATGGCGCCCATAAAAAAGATTATTTTTCCTGAAATGCAACTTATTTCAGATTTTAAGATCAATTTTAGTTTGGATCATGATTCTGAAAGGGATTCCAAAAATTTTAGCCCGTTTGGTTATATAGAGCCTGAAAAAATGGCGTTTGAATTTCGAACCTAAGTCTCCAAATAGCGCCCATAAAAAATATTATTTTTCCAGAAATGCAACTTATTTCAGATTTTAAGATTGATAATAGTTTTGATCATGATTCTGAAAGGGATTCCAAAATTTCAGCCCGTTTGGTAGTATAGAGCCTGAAAAAATGGCGTTTGAATATCGAACCTAAGTCTCCAAATAGCGCCCATAAAAGATATTTTTTTCCAGAAATGCAATTTATTTCAGATTTTAAGATTGTTTATCGTTAAGATCATGATTCTGATAGGGATCCCATAATTTCGGCCCTTTTGGTACCATAGGGCCTGAAAAAATCGGGTTTTAAAGGCCAAACCCAAGTCTCAAATAGCGCCATAAAAAAGATGATTTTTAGGGAAAAGCAACTTTATTCAGAGTTTTAGAGTGATTTCAATTAAGACCATGATTCTGATCGGGATCCTATAATTTCGGCCCTTTTGGTACCATAGAGCCTGAAAAAATGGCATTTGTATTTCGAACCTAAGTCTCTAAATAGCGCCATAAAAGATATTTTTTTTCCAGAAATTCAACTCTTTTCAGATTTTAAGAGTGATAATAGTTTTGATCATGATTCTGAAAGGGATTTCAAAATTTCCGCCCGTTTGGTACCATAGAGCCTGAATAAATGACATTTGAGTTTCGAACCTAAGTCTCCAATTCGCGCCCTTAAAAGATATTTTTTTTCCAGAAATGAATTTTTTTTGAGATTTTAAGATTGATAATAGTTTGGATCATGGTTCTGAAAGGGATTCCAAAATTTCAGCCCGTTTGGTAATATAGAGCCTGAAAAAATGGCGTTTGAATTTCGAACCTAAGTCTCCAAATAGCGCCCATAAAAAAGATTACTTTTCCAGAAATGCAATTTATTTCAGATTTTAAGATTGTTTATCGTTAAGATCATGATTCTGATAGGGATCCCATAATTTCGGCCCTTATGGTACCATAGAGCCTGAAAAAATGGCATTTGTATTTCGCACCTAATTCTCTAAATAGCGCCCATAAAAGATATTTTTTTCCAGAAATTCAACTCCTTTCAGATTTTAAGAGCGATTCTTGTTTGGATCATGATTTTGAAAGGGATTCCAAAATATCAGCCCGTTTGGTACTATAGAGCCTGAAAAAATGGCGTTTGAATTTCGAACCTAATTCTCAAATAGCGCCATAAAAAGATGATTTTTCCAGAAAAGCAATTTTATTCAGAGTTTTAGAGTGATTTCAATTAAGACCATGATTCTGATCGGGATCCCATAATTTCGGCCCTTTTGGTACCATTGAGCCTGTAAAAATGGCATTTGTATTTCGAACCTAAGTCTCTAAATAGCGCCATAAAAGATATTTTATTCTAGAAATTCAACTCTTTTCAGATTTAAAGAGTGATTCTAGTTTGGATCATGATACCAATATTTCAGCCCATTTGGAGAGAGCCTGAAAAATAGCATTTGAATTTCGAAACTAAGTCTCCAAATAGCGCCAGTAAAAAATATTATTTTTACAGAAATGCAACTTATTTCAGATTTTAATATTGATAATAGTTTGGATCATGATTCTGAAAGGGATTTCAAAATTTCCGCCCGTTTGGTACCATAGAGCCTGAATAAATGACATTTGAATTTCGAACCTAAGTCTCCAATTCGCGCCCATAAAAGATATTTTTTTTCCAGAAATGAATTTTTTTGAGATTTTAAGATTGATAATAGTTTGGATCATGGTTCTGAAAGGGATTCCAAAATTTCAGCCCGTTTGGTAATATAGAGCCTGAAAAAATGGCGTTTGAATTTCGAACCTAAGTCTCCAAATAGCGCCCATAAAAAAGATTATTTTTCCAGAAATGCAATTTATTTCAGATTTTAAGATTGTTTATCGTTAAGATCATGATTCTGATAGGGATCCCATAATTTCGGCCCTTTTGGTACCATAGAGCCTGAAAAAATGGCGAACCTATGTCTCCAAATAGCGCCCAGAAGAATGATGATTTTCACAGAAATGTTACATTCTGGGGATTTTATAATTGTTGTCGCTTCGGACCATAAATCTCATCACCTTTCAAAATTTTACCCCGTTTTGTACCATAGAGCCAGAAAGAATGGGGTTTTAAAGGCCAAACCCAAGTCTCAAATAGCGCCATAAAAAAGATGATTTTTCCAGGAAAGCAACTTTATTCAGAGTTGTAGAGCTATTTTAGTTAAGACCATGATTGTGATAGCGATCCCATTATTTCGGCCCTTTTGGTACCATAGAGCCTGAAAAAATGGCATTTGTATTTCGAACCTAATTCTCTAAATAGCGCCTATAAAAGATATTTTTTTCCAGAAATTCAACTCTTTTCAGATTTTAAGAGCGATTCTTGTTTGGATCATGATTCTGAAAGGGATTCCAAAATTTCAGCCCGTTTGGTACTATAGAACCTGAAAATATGGCGTTTGAATTTCGAACCTATGTCTCAAATAGCGCCATAAAAAGATGATTTTTCCAGAAAAGCAATTTTATTCAGAGTTTTAGAGTGATTTCAATTAAGACCATGATTCTGATCGGGATCCCATAATTTCGGCCCTTTTGGAACCATAGAGCCTGAAAAAATGGCATTTGTATTTCGAACCTAAGTCTCTAAATAGCGCCTATAAAAGATATTTTCTTCCAGAAATTCAACTCTTTTCAGATTTTAAGAGTGATTCTAGTTTGGATCATGATTTTGATATTGATTCCAATATTTCAGCCCGTTTGGTACTATAGAGCCTGAAAAAATGGCGTTTGAATTTCGAACCTAAGTCTCAAATAGCGCCATAAAAAGATGATTTTTCCAGAAAAGCAATTTTATTCAGAGTTTTAGAGTGATTTCAACTAAGACCATGATTCTGATCGGGATCCCATAATTTCGGCCCTTTTGGTACCATAGAGCCTGAAAAAATGGCATTTGTATTTCGAACCTAAGTCTCTAAATAGCGCCCATAAAAGATATTTTCTTCCAGAAATTCAACTCTTTTCAGATTTTAAGAGTGATTCTAGTTTGGATCATGATTTTGATATTGATTCCAATATTTCAGCCCATTTGGAGAGAGCCTGAAAAATCGCATTCGAATTTCGAACCTAAGTCTCCAAATAGCGCAAATAAAAAATATTATTTTTCCAGAAATGCAACTTATTTCAGATTTTAAGATTGATAATAGTTTGGATCATGATTCTGAAAGGGATTTCAAAATTTCCGCCCGTTTGGTACCATAGAGCCTGAATAAATGACATTTGAGTTTCGAACCTAAGTCTCCAATTCGCGCCCATAAAAGATATTTTTTTTCCAGAAATGAATTTTTTTTGAGATTTTAAGATTGATAATAGTTTGGATCATGGTTTTGAAAGGGATTCCAAAATTTCAGCCCGTTTGGTAATATAGAGCCTGAAAAAATGGCGTTTGAATTTCGAACCTAAGTCTCCAAATAGCGCCCATAAAAAAGATTATTTTTCCAGAAATGCAATTTATTTCAGATTTTAAGATTGTTTATCGTTAAGATCATGATTCTGATAGGGATCCCATAATTTCGGCCCTTTTGGTACCATAGAGCCTGAAAAAATGGCATTTGTATTTCGAACCTAATTCTCTAAATCGCGCCCATAAAAGATATTTTTTTCCGAAATTCAAATCTTTTCAGATTTTAAGAGCGATTCTTGTTTATATCATGATTCTGAAAGGGTTTCCAAAATTTCAGCCCGTTTGGTAGTATAGAGCCTGAAAAAATGGCGTTTGAATTTCGAACCTAAGTCTCAAATAGCGCCATAAAAAGATGATTTTTACAGAAAAGCAATTTTATTCAGAGTTTTAGAGTGATTTAAATTAAGACCATGATTCTGATCGGGATCCCATAATTTCGGCCCTTTTGGAACCATAGAGCCTGAAAAAATGGCATTTGTATTTCGAACCTAAGTCTCTAAATAGCGCCCATAAAAGATATTTTTTTCCAGAAATTCAACTCTTTTCAGATTTTAAGAGTGATTCTAGTTTGGATCATGATTCTGAAAGGGATTCCAAAATTTCAGCCCGTTTGGTACTATAGAGCCTGAAAAAATGGCGTTTGAATTTCGAACCTAAGTCTCAAATACCGATATAAAAAGATGATTTTTCAAGAAAAGCAATTTTATTCAGAGTTTTAGAGAGATTTCAATTAAGACCATGATTCTGATCGGGATCCCATAATTTCGGCCCTTTTGGTACCATAGAGCCTGAAAAAATGGCGTTCGAATTTCGAACCTAAGTCTCCAAATAGCGCCCATAAAAGATATTTTTTCCAGAAATTCAATTTATTTCAGATTTTAAGATTGTTTATCGTTAAGATCATGATTCTGATAGGGATCCCATAATTTCGGCCCTTTTGGTACCATAGGGCTGAAAAAATGGGGTTTTAAAGGCCAAACCCAAGTCTCAAATAGCGCCATAAAAAAGATGATTTTTCCAGAAATGCAACTTTATTCAGAGTTGTAGAGCTATTTTAGCTAAGACCATGATTGTGATAGGGATCCCATTATTTCGGTCCTTTTGGTACCATAGAGCCAGAAAAAATGGCGTTTGAATTTCGAACCTAATTCTCTAGATAGCGCCCATAAAAGATATTTTTTTGCAGAAATTCAACTCTTCAGATTTTAAGAGTGATTCTAGATTGGATCATGATTCTGAAAGGGATTCCAAAATTTCAGCCCGTTTGGTACTATAGAGCCTGAAAAAATGGCGTTTGAATTTCGAACCTAAGTCTCCAAATAGCGCCCATAAAAAAGATTGTTTTTCCAGAAATGCAATTTATTTCAGATTTTAAGATTTTTTATCGTTAAGATCATGATTCTGATAGGGATCCCATAATTTCGGCCCTTTTGGTACCATAGAGCCTGAAAAAATGGCATTTGTATTTCGAACCTAATTTTCTAAATAGCGCCATAAAAGATATTTTTTTTCCAGAAATTCATTTTTTTTCAGATTTTAAGATTGATAATAGTTTGGATCATGATTCTGAAAGGGATTCCGAAATTTTAGCCCGTTTGGTTATAAAGAGCCTAAAAAAATGGCGTTTGAATTTCGAACCTATGTCTCCAAATAGCGCCCATAAAAGATATTTTTTTCCAGAAATGCAATTTATTTCAGATTTTAAGATTGTTTATCGTTAAGATCATGATTCTGATAGGGATCCCATAATTTCGGCCCTTTTGGTACCATAGAGCCTGAAAAAATGGCATTTGTATTTCGAACCTAATTCTCTAAATAGCGCCTATAAAAGATATTTTTTTCCAGAAATTCAACTCTTTTCAGATTTTAAGAGCGATTCTTGTTTGGATCATGATTCTGAAAGGGATTCCAAAATTTCAGCCCGTTTGGTACTATAGAACCTGAAAATATGGCGTTTGAATTTCGAACCTAAGTCTCAAATAGCGCCATAAAAAGATGATTTTTCCAGAAAAGCAATTTTATTCAGAGTTTTAGAGTGATTTCAATTAAGACCATGATTCTGATCGGGATCCCATAATTTCGGCCCTTTTGGAACCATAGAGCCTGAAAAAATGGCATTTGTATTTCGAACCTAAGTCTCTAAATAGCGCCTATAAAAGATATTTTCTTCCAGAAATTCAACTCTTTTCAGATTTTAAGAGTGATTCTAGTTTGGATCATGATTTTGATATTGATTCCAATATTTCAGCCCGTTTGGTACTATAGAGCCTGAAAAAATGGCGTTTGAATTTCGAACCTAAGTCTCAAATAGCGCCATAAAAAGATGATTTTTCCAGAAAAGCAATTTTATTCAGAGTTTTAGAGTGATTTCAACTAAGACCATGATTCTGATCGGGATCCCATAATTTCGGCCCTTTTGGTACCATAGAGCCTGAAAAAATGGCATTTGTATTTCGAACCTAAGTCTCTAAATAGCGCCCATAAAAGATATTTTCTTCCAGAAATTCAACTCTTTTCAGATTTTAAGAGTGATTCTAGTTTGGATCATGATTTTGATATTGATTCCAATATTTCAGCCCATTTGGAGAGAGCCTGAAAAATCGCATTCGAATTTCGAACCTAAGTCTCCAAATAGCGCAAATAAAAAATATTATTTTTCCAGAAATGCAACTTATTTCAGATTTTAATATTGATAATAGTTTGGATCATGATTCTGAAAGGGATTTCAAAATTTCCGCCCGTTTGGTACCATAGAGCCTGAATAAATGACATTTGAGTTTCGAACCTAAGTCTCCAATTCGCGCCCATAAAAGATATTTTTTTTCCAGAAATGAATTTTTTTTGAGATTTTAAGATTGATAATAGTTTGGATCATGGTTTTGAAAGGGATTCCAAAATTTCAGCCCGTTTGGTAATATAGAGCCTGAAAAAATGGCGTTTGAATTAAGAACCTAAGTCTCCAAATAGCGCCCATAAAAAAGATTATTTTTCCAGAAATGCAATTTATTTCAGATTTTAAGATTGTTTATCGTTAAGATCATGATTCTGATAGGGATCCCATAATTTCGGCCCTTTTGGTACCATAGAGCCTGAAAAAATGGCATTTGTATTTCGAACCTAATTCTCTAAATAGCGCCCATAAAAGATATTTTTTTCCGAAATTCAAATCTTTTCAGATTTTAAGAGCGATTCTTGTTTATATCATGATTCTGAAAGGGTTTCCAAAATTTCAGCCCGTTTGGTAGTATAGAGCCTGAAAAAATGGCGTTTGAATTTCGAACCTAAGTCTCAAATAGCGCCATAAAAAGATGATTTTTACAGAAAAGCAATTTTATTCAGAGTTTTAGAGTGATTTAAATTAAGACCATGATTCTGATCGGGATCCCATAATTTCGGCCCTTTTGGAACCATAGAGCCTGAAAAAATGGCATTTGTATTTCGAACCTAAGTCTCTAAATAGCGCCCATAAAAGATATTTTTTTCCAGAAATTCAACTCTTTTCAGATTTTAAGAGTGATTCTAGTTTGGATCATGATTCTGAAAGGGATTCCAAAATTTCAGCCCGTTTGGTACTATAGAGCCTGAAAAAATGGCGTTTGAATTTCGAACCTAAGTCTCAAATACCGATATAAAAAGGTGATTTTTCAAGAAAAGCAATTTTATTCAGAGTTTTAGAGAGATTTCAATTAAGACCATGATTCTGATCGGGATCCCATAATTTCGGCCCTTTTTGTACCATAGAGCCTAAAAAAATGGCGTTCGAATTTCGAACCTAAGTCTCCAAATAGCGCCCATAAAAGATATTTTTTCCAGAAATTCAATTTATTTCAGATTTTAAGATTGTTTATCGTTAAGATTATGATTCTGATAGGGATCCCATAATTTCGGCCCTTTTGGTACCATAGGGCTGAAAAAATGGGGTTTTAAAGGCCAAACCCAAGTCTCAAATAGCGCCATAAAAAAGATGATTTTTCCAGAAATGCAACTTTATTCAGAGTTGTAGAGCTATTTTAGCTAAGACCATGATTGTGATAGGGATCCCATTATTTCGGTCCTTTTGGTACCATAGAGCCAGAAAAAATGGCGTTTGAATTTCGAACCTAATTCTCTAGATAGCGCCCATAAAAGATATTTTTTTGCAGAAATTCAACTCTTCAGATTTTAAGAGTGATTCTAGATTGGATCATGATTCTGAAAGGGATTCCAAAATTTCAGCCCGTTTGGTACTATAGAGCCTGAAAAAATGGCGTTTGAATTTCGAACCTAAGTCTCCAAATAGCGCCCATAAAAAAGATTGTTTTTCCAGAAATGCAATTTATTTCAGATTTTAAGATTGTTTATCGTTAAGATCATTATTCTGATAGGGATCCCATAATTTCGGCCCTTTTGGTACCATAGAGCCTGAAAAAATGGCATTTGTATTTCGAACCTAATTTTCTAAATAGCGCCATAAAAGATATTTTTTTTCCAGAAATTCATTTTTTTTCAGATTTTAAGATTGATAATAGTTTGGATCATGATTCTGAAAGGGATTCCGAAATTTTAGCCCGTTTGGTTATAAAGAGCCTAAAAAAATGGCGTTTGAATTTCGAACCTATGTCTCCAAATAGCGCCCATAAAAGATATTTTTTTCCAGAAATGCATTTATTTCAGATTTTAAGATTGTTTATCGTTAAGATCATGATTCTGATAGGGATCCCATAATTTCGGCCCTTTTGGTACAATAGAGCCTGAAAAAATGGCGTTTGAATTTCGAACCTAAGTCTCAAATAGCGCCATAAAAAGATGATTTTTCCAGAAAAGCAATTTTATTCAGAGTTTTAGAGTGATTTCAATTAAGACCATGATTCTGATCGGGATCCCATAATTTCGGCCCTTTTGGTACCATAGAGCCTGAAAAAATGGCATTTGTATTTCGAACCTAAGTCTCTAAATAGCGCCATAAAAGATATTTTATTCCAGAAATTCAACTCTTTTCAGACTTTAAGAGTGATTCTAGTTTGGATCATGATTTTGATATTGATTCCAATATTTCAGCCCATTTGGAGAGAGCCTGAAAAATAGCATTTGAATTTCGAACCTAAGTCTCCAAATAGCGCCAAAAAAAAATATTATTTTTCCAGAAATGCAACTTATTTCAGATTTTAAGATTGATTAAAGTTTGGATCATGATTCTGAAAGGGATTTTAAAATTTCCGCCCGTTTGGTACCATAGAGCCCGAATAAATGACATTTGAATTTAGAACCTTAGTCTCCAATTCGCGCCCATAAAAGATATTTTTTTTCCAGAAATGAATTTTTTTTCAGATTTTAAGATTGATAATAGTTTGGATCATGGTTCTGAAAGGGATTCCAAAATTTCAGCCCGTTTGGTATTATAGAGCCTGAAAAAATGACATTTGAATTTCGAACCTAAGTCTCCAATTCGCGCCCATAAAAGATATTATATTTCCAGAAATGCTTTTTTTTTCAGATTTTAAGATTCATCATAGTTTGGATCATGATTCTGAAAGGGATTCCAAAATTTCAGCCCGTTTGGTATTATAGAGCCTGAAAAAATGGCGTTTGAATTTCGAACCTATATCTCGAAATAGCGCCAAGAAGAATTATGATTTTCACAGAAATGTTCCATTCTGGGGATTTTATAATTGTTGTCGCTTCGAACCATAAATCTTATCACTATTTCAAAATTTTGCCCCGTTTTGTACCATAGAGCCAGAAAAAATGGGGTTTTAAAGGCCGAACCCAAGTCTCAAATAGCGCCATAAAAAAGATGATTTTTCCAGAAAAGCAACTTTATTCAGACTTGTAGAGCTATTTTAGTTAAGACCATGATTGTGATAGGGACCCCATTATTTCAGCCCTTTTGGTACCATAGAGCCTGAAAAAATGGCGTTTGAATTTCGAAGATAATTCTCCAAATGGCGCCCATAAAAAAGATTATTTTTCCAGAAATGCAACTTATTTCAGATTTTAAGATCAATTTTAGTTTGGATCATGATTCTGAAAGGGATTCCAAAAATTGTAGCCCGTTTGGTTATATAGAGCCTGAAAAAATGGCGTTTGAATTTCGAACCTAAGTCTCAAATAGCGCCATAAAAAGATGATTTTTCCAGAAAAGCAATTTTATTCAGAGTTTTAGAGTGATTTCAATTAAGACCATTATTCTGATCGGGATCCCATAATTTCGGCCCTTTTGGTACCATAGAGCCTGAAAAAATGGCGTTCGAATTTCGAACCTATGTTTCCAAATAACGCCCATAAAAGATATTTTTTTCCAGAAATGCAATTTATTTCAGATTTTAAGATTGTTTATCGTTAAGATCATGATTCTGATAGGGATCCCATAATTTCGGCCCTTTTGGTACCATAGAGCCTGAAAAAATGGCGTTTGAATTTCGAACCTAAGTCTCAAATAGCGCCATAAAAAGATGATTTTTCCAGAAAAGCAACTTTATTCAGAGTTTTAGAGTGATTTCAATTAAGACCATGATTCTGATGGGGATCCCATAATTTCGGCCCTTTTGGTACCATAGGGCCTGAAAAAATCGGGTTTTAAAGGCCAAACCCAAGTCTCAAATAGCGCCATAAAAAAGATGATTTTTCCAGAAAAGCAACTTTATTCAGAGTTTTAGAGTGATTTCAATTAAGACCATGATTCTGATCGGGATCCTATAATTTCGGCCCTTTTGGTACCATAGATCCTGAAAAAATGGCATTTGTATTTCGAACCAAAGTCTCTAAATAGCGCCATAAAAGATATTTTATTCCAGAAATTCAACTCTTTTCAGATTTTAAGAGTGATTCTAGTTTGGATCATGATTTTGATATTGATTCCAATATTTCAGCCCATTTCGAGAGAGCCTGAAAAATAGCATTTGAATTTCGAACCTAAGTCTCCAAATAGCGCCAATAAAAAATATTATTTTTCCAGAAATGCAACTTATTTCAGATTTTAAGATTGATAATAGTTTGGATCATGATTCTGAAAGGGATTTCAAAATTTCCGCCCGTTTGGTACCATAGAGCCTGAATAAATGACATTGGAATTTCGAACCTAAGTCTCCAATTCGCGCCCATAAAAGATATTTTTTTTCCAGAAATGCTTTTTTTTCAGATTTTAAGATTCATAATGGTTTGGATCATGATTCTGAAAGGGATTCCAAAATTTCAGCCCGGTTGGTATTATAGAGCCTGAAAAAATGGCGTTTGAATTTCGAACCTATGTCTCCAAATAGCGCCCAGAAGAATGATGATTTTCACAGAAATGTTACATTCTGGGGATTTTATAATTGTTGTCGCTTCGGACCATAAATCTCATCACCTTTCAAAATTTTACCCCGTTTTGTACCATAGAGCCAGAAAGAATGGGGTTTTAAAGGCCAAACCCAAGTCTCAAATAGCGCCATAAAAAAGATGATTTTTCCAGAAAAGCAACTTTATTCAGAGTTGTCGAGCTATTTTAGTTAAGACCATGATTGTGATAGTGATCCCATTATTTCGGTCCTTTTGGTACCATAGAGCCTGAAAAAATGGCGTTTGAATTTCGAACCTAATTCTCTAAATAGCGCCCATAAAAGATATTTTTTTCCAGAAATTCAACTCTTTTCAGATTTTAAGAGTGATTCTAGTTTGGATCATGATTCTGAAAGGGATTCCAAAATTTTATCCCGTTTGGTACTATAGAGCCTGAAAAAATGGCGTTTGAATTTCGAACCTAAGTCTCAAATAGCGCCATAAAAGATATTTTTTTTCCAGAAATTCAACTCTTTTCAGATTTTAAGAGTGATTCTAGTTTGGATCATGATTTTGATATTGATTCCAATATTTCAGCCCATTTGGAGAGAGCCTGAAAAATCGCATTCGACTTTCGAACCTAAGTCTCCAAATAGCGACAATAAAAATATTTTCTTTCCAGAAATGAATTTTTTTTGAGATTTTAAGATTGATAATAGTTTGGATCATGGTTCTGAAAGGGATTCCAAAATTTCAGCCCGTTTGGTAATATAGAGCCTGAAAAAATGGCGTTTGAATTTCGAACCTAAGTCTCCAAAAAGCGCCCATAAAAAAGATTATTTTTCCAGAAATGCAATTTATTTTAGATTTTAAGATTGTTTATCCTTAAGATCATGATTCTGATAGGGATCCCATAATTTCGGCCCTTTTGGTACCATAGAGCCTGAAAAAATGGCATTTGTATTTCGAACCTAATTCTCTAAATAGCGCCCATAAAAGATATTTTTTTCCAGAAATTCAACTCTTTTCAGATTTTAAGAGTGATTCTAGTTTGGATCATGATTCTGAAAGGGATTCCAAAATTTCAGCCCGTTTGGTACTATAGAGCCTGAAAAAATGGCGTTTGAATTTCGAACCTAAGTCTCAAATACCGCTATAAAAAGATGATTTTTCAAGAAAAGCAATTTTATTCAGAGTTTTAGAGAGATTTCAATTAAGACCATGAATCTGATCGGGATCCCATAATTTCGGCCCTTTTGGTACCATAGAGCCTGAAAAAATGGCGTTCGAATTTCGAACCTAAGTCTCCAAATAGCGCCCATAAAAGATATTTTTTTCCAGAAATGCAATTTATTTCAGATTTTAAGATTGTTTATCGTTAAGATCATGATTCTGATAGGGATCCCATAATTTCGGCCCTTTTGGTACCATAGGGCTGAAAAAATGGGGTTTTAAAGGCCAAACCCAAGTCTCAAATAGCGCCATAAAAAAGATGATTTTTCCAGAAATGCAACTTATTTCAGATTTTAAGATTGATAAAAGTTTGGATTATGATTCTGAAAGGGATTTCAAAATTTCCGCCGGTTTGGTACCATAGAGCCTGAATAAATGACATTTCAATTTCGAACCTAAGTCTCCAATTCGCGCCATAAAAGATATTTTTTTTCCAGAAATGAATTTTTTTTCAGATTTTAAGAATGATAATAGTTTTGATCATGGTTCTGAAAGAGATTCCAAAATTTCAGCCCGTTTGGTATTATAGAGCCTGAAAAAATGACATTTGAATTTCGAACCTAAGTCTCCAATTCGCGCCCATAAAAGATATTTTTTTTCCAGAAATGCTTTTTTTTTCAGATTTTAAGATTCATAATAGTTTGGATCATGATTCTGAAAAGGATTCCAAAATTTCAGCCCGTTTGGTATTATAGAGCCTGAAAAAATGGCGTTTGAATTTCGAACCTATGTCTCGAAATAGCGCCCAGAAGAATTATGATTTTCACAGAAATGTTACATTCTGGGTATTTTATAATTGTTGTCGCTTCGAACCATAAATCTCATCACTATTTCAAAATTTTACCCCGTTTTGTACCATAGAGCCAGAAAAAATGGGGTTTTAAAGGCCGAACCCAAGTCTCAAATAGCGCCATAAAAAAGATGATTTTTCCAGAAAAGCAACTTTATTCAGAGTTGTAGAGCTATTTTAGTTAAGACCATGATTGTGATAGGGATCCCATTATTTCAGCCCTTTTGGTACCATAGAGCCTGAAAAAATGGCGTTTGAATTTCGAAGATAAGTCTCCAAATGGCGCCCATAAAAAAGATTATTTTTCCAGAAATGCAACTTATTTCAGATTTTAAGATCAATTATAGTTTGGATCATGATTCTGAAAGGGATTCCAAAAATTTTAGCCCGTTTGGTTATATAGAGCCTGTAAAAATGGCGTTTGAATTTCGAACCTATGTCTCCAAATAGCGCCATAAAAGATATTTTTTTTCCAGAAATTCATTTTTTTTCAGATTTTAAGATTGATAATAGTTTGGATTATGATTCTGAAAGGGATTCCAAAATTTCAGCCCGTTTGGTAATATAGAGCCTGAAAAAATGGCGTTTGAATTTCGAACCTAAGTCTCCAAAAAGCGCCCATAAAAAAGATTATTTTTCCAGAAATGCAATTTATTTCAGATTTTAAGATTGTTTATCGTTAATATCACGATTCTGATAGGGATCCCATAATTTCGGCCCTTTTGGTACCATAGAGCCTGAAAAAATGGCATTTGTATTTCGTACCTAATTCTCTAAATAGCGCCCATAATAGATATTTTTTTCCAGAAATTCAACTCTTTTCAGATTTTAAGAGCGATTCTTGTTTGGATCATGATTCTGAAAGGGATTCCAAAATTTCAGCCCGTTTGGTACTATAGAGCCTGAAAAAATGGCGTTTGAATTTCGAACCTAAGTCTCAAATAGCTCCATAAAAAGATGATTTTTCCAGAAAAGCAATTTTATTCAGAGTTTTAGAGTGATTTCAATTAAGACCATGATTCTGATCGGGATCCCATAATTTCGGCCCTTTTGGAACCATTGAGCCTGAAAAAATGGCATTTGTATTTCGAACCTAAGTCTCTAAATAGCGCCATAAAAGATATTTTATTCCAGAAATTCAACTCTTTTCAGATTTTAAGAGTGATTCTAGTTTGGATCATGATTCCAATATTTCAGCCCATTTGGAGAGAGCCTGAAAAATAGCATTTGAATTTCGAACCTGAGTCTCCAAATAGCGCCAATAAAAAATATTATCTTTCCAGAAATGCAACTTATTTCAGATTTTAAGATTGATAATAGTTTGGATCATGATTCTGAAAGGGATTTCAAAATTTCCGCCCGTTTGGAACCATAGAGCCTGAATAAATGACATTTGAATTTCGAACCTAAGTCTCCAATTCGCGCCCATAAAAGATATTTTTTTTCCAGAAATGCTTTTTTTTCAGATTTTAAGATTCATAATAGTTTGGATCATGATTCTGAAAGGGATTCCAAAATTTCAGCCCGTTTGGTATTATAGAGCCTGAAAAAATGGCGTTTGAATTTAGAACCTATGTCTCCAAATAGCGCCCAGAAGAATAATGATTTTCACAGAAATGTTACATTCTGGGGATTTTATAATTGTTGTCGCTTCGGACCATAAATCTCATCACTATTTCAAAATTTTACCCCGTTTTGTACCATAGAGCCAGAAAAAATGGGGTTTTAAAGGCCGAACCCAAGTCTCAAATAGCGCTATAAAAAAGATGATTTTTCCAGAAAAGCAACTTTATTCAGAGTTGTAGAGCTATTTTAGTTAAGACCATGATTGTGATAGGGATCCCATAATTTCAGCCCTTTTGGTACCATAGAGCCTGAAAAAATGGCGTTTGAATTTCGAAGATAAGTCTCCAAATGGCGCCCATAAAAAAGATTATTTTTCCAGAAATGCAACTTATTTCAGATTTTAAGATCAATTATAGTTTGGATCATGATTCTGAAAGGGATTCGAAAAATTTAAGCCCGTTTGGTTATATAGAGCCTGAAAAAATGGCGTTTGAATTTCGAACCTAAGTCTCCAAATAGCGCCCATAAAAAATATTATTTTTCCAGAAATGCAACTTATTTCAGATTTTAGGATTGATAATAGTTTTGATCATGATTCTGAAAGGGATTCCAAAATTTCAGCCCGTTTGGTAGTATAGAGCCTGAAAAAATGGCGTTTGAATTTCAAACCTAAGTCTCCAAATAGCGCCCATAAAAGATATTTTTTTCCAGAAATGCAATTTATTTCACATTTTAAGATTGTTTATCGTTAAGATCATGATTCTGATAGGGATCCCATAATTTCGGCCCTTTTGGTACCATAGGGCCTGCAAAAATGGGGTTTTAAAGGCCAAACCCAAGTCTCAAATAGCGCCATAAAAAAGATGATTTTTCCAGAAAAGCAACTTTATTCAGAGTTGTAGAGCTATTTTAGTTGAGACCATGATTGTGATAGGGATCCCATTATTTCGGTCCTTTTGGTACCATAGAGCCAGAAAAAATGGCGTTTGAATTTCGAACCTAATTCTCTAGATAGGGCCCATAAAAGATATTTTTTTGCAGAAATTCAACTCTTCAGATTTTAAGAGTGATTCTAGTTTGGATCATGATTCTGAAAGGGATTCCAAAATTTCAGCCCGTTTGGTACTATAGAGCCTGAAAAAATGGCGTTTGAATTTCGAACCTAAGTCTCCAAATAGCGCCCATAAAAAAGATTGTTTTTCCAGAAATGCAATTTATTTCAGATTTTAAGATTGTTTATCGTTAAGATCATGATTCTGATAGGGATCCCATAATTTCGGCCCTTTTGGTACCATAGAGCCTGAAAAAATGGCATTTGTATTTCGAACCTAATTTTCTAAATAGCGCCATAAAAGATATTTTTTTTCCAGAAATTCATTTTTTTTCAGATTTTAAGATTGATAATAGTTTGGATCATGATTCTGAAAGGGATTCCGAAATTTTAGCCCGTTTGGTTATATAGAGCCTAAAAAAATGGCGTTTGAATTTCGAACCTATGTCTCCAAATAGCGCCCATAAAAGATATTTTTTTCCAGAAATGCAATTTATTTCAGATTTTAAGATTGTTTATCGTTAAGATCATGATTCTGATAGGGATCCCATAATTTCGGCCCTTTTGGAACCATAGAGCCTGAAAAAATGGCGTTTGAATTTCGAACCTAAGTCTCAAATAGCGCCATAAAAAGATGATTTTTCCAGAAAAGCAATTTTATTCAGAGTTTTAGAGTGATTTCAATTAAGACCATGATTCTGATCGGGATCCCATAATTTCGGCCCTTTTGGTACCATAGAGCCTGAAAAAATGGCATTTGTATTTCGAACCTAAGTCTCTAAATAGCGCCATAAAAGATATTTTATTCCAGAAATGCAACTTATTTCAGATTTTAAGATCAATTATAGTTTGGATCATGATTCTGAAAGGGATTCCAAAAATTTTAGCCCGTTTGGTTATATAGAGCCTGAAAAAATGGCGTTTGAATTTCGAACCTAAGTCTCCAAATAGCGCCCATAAAAAATATTATTTTTCCAGAAATTCACCTTATTTCAGATTTTAAGATTGATAATAGTTTTGATCATGATTCTGAAAGGGATTCCAAAATTTCAGCCCGTTTGGTAGTATAGAGCCTGAAAAAATGGCGTTTGAATTTCAAACCTAAGTCTCCAAATAGCGCCCATAAAAGATATTTTTTTCCAGAAATGCAATTTATTTCACATTTTAAGATTGTTTATCGTTAAGCTCATGATTCTGATAGGGATCCCATAATTTCGGCCCTTTTGGTACCATAGGGCCTGCAAAAATGGGGTTTTAAAGGCCAAACCCAAGTCTCGAATAGCGCCATAAAAAAGATGATTTTTCCAGAAAAGCAACTTTATTCAGAGTTGTAGAGCTATTTTAGTTAAGACCATGATTGTGATAGGGATCCCATTATTTCGGTCCTTTTGGTACCATAGAGCCAGAAAAAATGGCGTTTGAATTTCGAACCTAATTCTCTAGATAGCGCCCATAAAAGATATTTTTTTGCAGAAATTCAACTCTTCAGATTTTAAGAGTGATTCTAGTTTGGATCATGATTCTGAAAGGGATTCCAAAATTTCAGCCCGTTTGGTACTATAGAGCCTGAAAAAATGGCGTTTGAATTTCGAACCTAAGTCTCCAAAAAGCGCCCATAAAAAAGATTGTTTTTCCAGAAATGCAATTTATTTCAGATTTTAAGATTGTTTATCGTTAAGATCATGATTCTGATAGGGATCCCATAATTTCGGCCCTTTTGGTACCATAGAGCCTGAAAAAATGGCATTTGTATTTCGAACCTAAGTCTCTAAATAGCGCCCATAAAAGATATTTTTTTCCAGAAATTCAACTCTTTTCAGATTTTAAGAGTGATTCTAGTTTGGATCATGATTCTGAAAGGGATTCCAAAATTTCAGCCCGTTTGGTACTATAGAGCCTGAAAAAATGGCGTTTGAATTTCGAACCTAAGTCTCAAATACCGATATAAAAAGATGATTTTTCAAGAAAAGCAATTTTATTCAGAGTTTTAGAGAGATTTCAATTAAGACCATGATTCTGATCGGGATCCCATAATTTCGGCCCTTTTGGTGCCATAGAGCCTGAAAAAATGGCGTTCGAATTTCGAACCTAAGTCTCCAAATAGCGCCCATAAAAGATATTTTTTCCAGAAATTCAATTTATTTCAGATTTTAAGATTGTTTATCGTTAAGATCATGATTCTGATAGGGATCCCATAATTTCGGCCCTTTTGGTACCATAGGGCTGAAAAAATGGGGTTTTAAAGGCCAAACCCAAGTCTCAAATAGCGCCATAAAAAAGATGATTTTTCCAGAAATGCAACTTTATTCAGAGTTGTAGAGCTATTTTAGCTAAGACCATGATTGTGATAGGGATCCCATTATTTTGGTCCTTTTGGTACCATAGAGCCAGAAAAAATGGCGTTTGAATTTCGAACCTAATTCTCTAGATAGCGCCCATAAAAGATATTTTTTTGCAGAAATTCAACTCTTCAGATTTTAAGACTGATTCTAGTTTGGATCATGATTCTGAAAGGGATTCCAAAATTTTAGCCCGTTTGGTACTATAGAGCCTGAAAAAATGGCGTTTGAATTTCGAACCTAAGTCTCCAAATAGCGCCCATAAAAAAGATTGTTTTTCCAGAAATGCAATTTATTTCAGATTTTAAGATTGTTTATCGTTAAGATCATGATTCTGATAGGGATCCCATAATTTCGGCCCTTTTGGTACCATAGAGCCTGAAAAAATGGCGTTTGAATTTCGAACCTAAGTCTCAAATAGCGCCATAAAAAGATGATTTTTCCAGAAAAGCAATTTTATTCAGAGTTTTAGAGTGATTTCAATTAAGACCATGATTCTGATCGGGATCCCATAATTTCGGCCCTTTTGGTACCATAGAGCCTGAAAAAATGGCATTTGTATTTCGAACCTAAGTCTCTAAATAGCGCCATAAAAGATATTTTATTCCAGAAATTCAACTCTTTTCAGATTTTAAGAGTGATTCTAGTTTGGATCATGATTTTGATATTGATTCCAATATTTCAGCCCATTTGGAGAGAGCCTGAAAAATAGCATTTGAATTTCGAACCTAAGTCTCCAAATAGCGCCAAAAAAAATATTATTTTTCCAGAAATGCAACTTATTTCAGATTTTAAGATTGATTATAGTTTGGATCATGATTCTGAAAGGGATTTTAAAATTTCCGCCCGTTTGGTACCATAGAGCCCGAATAAATGCCTTTTGAATTTAGAACCTTAGTCTCCAATTCGCGCCCATAAAAGATATTTTTTTTCCAGAAATGATTTTTTTTTCAGATTTTAAGATTGATAATAGTTTGGATCATGGTTCTGAAAGGGATTCCAAAATTTCAGCCCGTTTGGTATTATAGAGCCTGAAATAATGACATTTGAATTTCGAACCTAAGTCTCCAATTCGCGCCCATAAAAGATATTATATTTCCAGAAATGCTTTTTTTTCAGATTTTAAGATTCATCATAGTTTGGATCATGATTCTGAAAGGGATTCCAAAATTTCAGCCCGTTTGGTATTATAGAGCCTGAAAAAATGGCGTTTGAATTTCGAACCTATGTCTCGGAATAGCGCCCAGAAGAATTATGATTTTCACAGAAATGTTCCATTCTGGGGATTTTATAATTGTTGTCGCTTCGAACCATAAATCTTATCACTATTTCAAAATTTTGCCCCGTTTTGTACCATAGAGCCAGAAAAAATGGGGTTTTAAAGGCCGAACCCAAGTCTCAAATAGCGCCATAAAAAAGATGATTTTTCCAGAAAAGCAACTTTATTCAGACTTGTAGAGCTATTTTAGTTAAGACCATGATTGTGATAGGGACCCCATTATTTCAGCCCTTTTGGTACCATAGAGCCTGAAAAAATGGCGTTTGAATTTCGAAGATAAGTCTCCAAATGGCGCCCATAAAAAAGATTATTTTTCCAGAAATGCAACTTATTTCAGATTTTAAGATCAATTTTAGTTTGGATCATGATTCTGAAAGGGATTCCAAAAATTGTAGCCCGTTTGGTTATATAGAGCCTGAAAAAATGGCGTTTGAATTTCGAACCTAAGTCTCAAATAGCGCCATAAAAAGATGATTTTTCCAGAAAAGCAATTTTATTCAGAGTTTTAGAGTGATTTCAATTAAGACCATTATTCTGATCGGGATCCCATAATTTCGGCCCTTTTGGTACCATAGAGCCTGAAAAAATGGCGTTCGAATTTCGAACCTATGTTTCCAAATAGCGCCCATAAAAGATATTTTTTTCCAGAAAATCAATTTATTTCAGATATTAATATTGTTTATCGTTAAGATCATGATTCTGGTAGGGATCCCATAATTTCGGCCCTTTTGGTACCATAGAGCCTGAAAAAATGGCGTTTGAATTTCGAACCTAAGTCTCCAAATAGCGCCCATAAAAGATATTTTTTTCCAGAAATGCAATTTATTTCAGATTTTAAGATTGTTTATCGTTAAGATCATGATTCTGATAGGGATCCCATAATTTCGGCCCTTTTGGTACCATAGAGCCTGAAAAAATGGCGTTTGAATTTCGAACCTAAGTCTCAAATAGCGCCATAAAAAGATGATTTTTCCAGAAAAGCAATTTTATTCATAGTTTTAGAGTGATTTCAATTAAGACCATGATTCTGATGGGGATCCCATAATTTCGGCCCTTTTGGTACCATAGAGCCTGAAAAAATGGCATTTGTATTTCGAACCTAAGTCTATAAATAGCGCAATAAAAGATATTTTATTCCAGAAATTCAACTCTTTTCAGATTTTAAGAGTGATTCTAGTTTGGATCATGATTTTGATATTGATTCCAATATTTCAGCCCATTTGGAGAGAGCCTGAAAAATAGCATTTGAATTTCGAACCTAAGTCTCCAAATAGCGCCAATAAAAAATATTATTTTTCCAGAAATGCAACATATTTCAGATTTTAAGATTGATTATAGTTTGGATCATGATTCTGAAAGGGATTTTAAAATTTCCGCCCGTTTGGTACCATAGAGCCCGAATAAATGACATTTGAATTTCGAACCTTAGTCTCCAATTCGCGCCCATAAAAGATATTTTTTTTCCAGAAATGAATTTTTTTTCAGATTTTAAGATTCATAATAGTTTGGATCATGGTTCTGAAAGGGATTCCAAAATTTCAGCCCGTTTGGTATTATAGAGCCTGAAAAAATGACATTTGAATTTCGAACCTAAGTCTCCAATTCGCGCCCATAAAAGATATTATATTTCCAGAAATGCTTTTTTTTTCAGATTTTAAGATTCATCATAGTTTGGATCATGATTCTGAAAGGGATTCCAAAATTTCAGCCCGTTTGGTATTATAGAGCCTGAAAAAATGGCGTTTGAATTTCGAACCTATGTCTCGAAATAGCGCCCAGAAGAATTATGATTTTCACAGAAATGTTACATTCTGGGGATTTTATAATTGATGTCGCTTCGAACCATAAATCTAATCACTATTTCAAAATTTTGCCCCGTTTAGTACCATAGAGCCAGAAAAAATGGGGTTTTAAAGGCCGAACCCAAGTCTCAAATAGCGCCATAAAAAAGATGATTTTTCCAGAAAAGCAACTTTATTCAGAGTTGTAGAGCTATTTTAGTTAAGACCATGATTGTGATAGGGACCCCATTATTTCAGCCCTTTTGGTACCATAGAGCCTGAAAAAATGGCGTTTGAATTTCGAAGATAAGTCTCCAAATGGCGCCCATAAAAAAGATTATTTTTCCTGAAATGCAACTTATTTCAGATTTTAAGATCAATTTTAGTTTGGATCATGATTCTGAAAGGGATTCAAAAATTTTAGCCCGTTTGGTTATATAGAGCCTGAAAAAATGGCGTTTGAATTTCGAACCTAAGTCTCCAAATAGCGCCCATAAAAAATATTATTTTTCCAGAAATGCAACTTATTTCAGATTTTAAGATTGATAATAGTTTTGATCATGATTCTGAAAGGGATTCCAAAATTTCAGCCCGTTTGGTAGTATAGAGCCTGAAAAAATGGCGTTTGAATATCGAACCTAAGTCTCCAAATAGCGCCCATAAAAGATATTTTTTTCCAGAAATGCAATTTATTTCAGATTTTAAGATTGTTTATCGTTAAGATCATGATTCTGATAGGGATCCCATAATTTCGGCCCTTTTGGTACCATAGGGCCTGAAAAAATCGGGTTTTAAAGGCCAAACCCAAGTCTCAAATAGCGCCATAAAAAAGATGATTTTTAGGGAAAAGCAACTTTATTCAGAGTTTTAGAGTGATTTCAATTAAGACCATGATTCTGATCGGGATCCTATAATTTCGGCCCTTTTGGTACCATAGAGCCTGAAAAAATGGCATTTGTATTTCGAACCTAAGTCTCTAAATAGCGCCATAAAAGATATTTTTTTTCCAGAAATTCAACTCTTTTCAGATTTTAAGAGTGATAATAGTTTTGATCATGATTCTGAAAGGGATTTCAAAATTTCCGCCCGTTTGGTACCATAGAGCCTGAATAAATGACATTTGAGTTTCGAACCTAAGTCTCCAATTCGCGCCCTTAAAAGATATTTTTTTTCCAGAAATGAATTTTTTTTGAGATTTTAAGATTGATAATAGTTTGGATCATGGTTCTGAAAGGGATTCCAAAATTTCAGCCCGTTTGGTAATATAGAGCCTGAAAAAATGGCGTTTGAATTTCGAACCTAAGTCTCCAAATAGCGCCCATAAAAAAGATTATTTTTCCAGAAATGCAATTTATTTCAGATTTTAAGATTGTTTATCGTTAAGATCATGATTCTGATAGGGATCCCATAATTTCGGCCCTTATGGTACCATAGAGCCTGAAAAAATGGCATTTGTATTTCGCACCTAATTCTCTAAATAGCGCCCATAAAAGATATTTTTTTCCAGAAATTCAACTCCTTTCAGATTTTAAGAGCGATTCTTGTTTGGATCATGATTTTGAAAGGGATTCCAAAATATCAGCCCGTTTGGTACTATAGAGCCTGAAAAAATGGCGTTTGAATTTCGAACCTAATTCTCAAATAGCGCCATAAAAAGATGATTTTTCCAGAAAAGCAATTTTATTCAGAGTTTTAGAGTGATTTCAATTAAGACCATGATTCTGATCGGGATCCCATAATTTCGGCCCTTTTGGTACCATTGAGCCTGTAAAAATGGCATTTGTATTTCGAACCTAAGTCTCTAAATAGCGCCATAAAAGATATTTTATTCTAGAAATTCAACTCTTTTCAGATTTAAAGAGTGATTCTAGTTTGGATCATGATACCAATATTTCAGCCCATTTGGAGAGAGCCTGAAAAATAGCATTTGAATTTCGAAACTAAGTCTCCAAATAGCGCCAGTAAAAAATATTATTTTTACAGAAATGCAACTTATTTCAGATTTTAATATTGATAATAGTTTGGATCATGATTCTGAAAGGGATTTCAAAATTTCCGCCCGTTTGGTACCATAGAGCCTGAATAAATGACATTTGAATTTCGAACCTAAGTCTCCAATTCGCGCCCATAAAAGATATTTTTTTTCCAGAAATGAATTTTTTTGAGATTTTAAGATTGATAATAGTTTGGATCATGGTTCTGAAAGGGATTCCAAAATTTCAGCCCGTTTGGTAATATAGAGCCTGAAAAAATGGCGTTTGAATTTCGAACCTAAGTCTCCAAATAGCGCCCATAAAAAAGATTATTTTTCCAGAAATGCAATTTATTTCAGATTTTAAGATTGTTTATCGTTAAGATCATGATTCTGATAGGGATCCCATAATTTCGGCCCTTTTGGTACCATAGAGCCTGAAAAAATGGCGAACCTATGTCTCCAAATAGCGCCCAGAAGAATGATGATTTTCACAGAAATGTTACATTCTGGGGATTTTATAATTGTTGTCGCTTCGGACCATAAATCTCATCACCTTTCAAAATTTTACCCCGTTTTGTACCATAGAGCCAGAAAGAATGGGGTTTTAAAGGCCAAACCCAAGTCTCAAATAGCGCCATAAAAAAGATGATTTTTCCAGGAAAGCAACTTTATTCAGAGTTGTAGAGCTATTTTAGTTAAGACCATGATTGTGATAGCGATCCCATTATTTCGGCCCTTTTGGTACCATAGAGCCTGAAAAAATGGCATTTGTATTTCGAACCTAATTCTCTAAATAGCGCCTATAAAAGATATTTTTTTCCAGAAATTCAACTCTTTTCAGATTTTAAGAGCGATTCTTGTTTGGATCATGATTCTGAAAGGGATTCCAAAATTTCAGCCCGTTTGGTACTATAGAACCTGAAAATATGGCGTTTGAATTTCGAACCTATGTCTCAAATAGCGCCATAAAAAGATGATTTTTCCAGAAAAGCAATTTTATTCAGAGTTTTAGAGTGATTTCAATTAAGACCATGATTCTGATCGGGATCCCATAATTTCGGCCCTTTTGGAACCATAGAGCCTGAAAAAATGGCATTTGTATTTCGAACCTAAGTCTCTAAATAGCGCCTATAAAAGATATTTTCTTCCAGAAATTCAACTCTTTTCAGATTTTAAGAGTGATTCTAGTTTGGATCATGATTTTGATATTGATTCCAATATTTCAGCCCGTTTGGTACTATAGAGCCTGAAAAAATGGCGTTTGAATTTCGAACCTAAGTCTCAAATAGCGCCATAAAAAGATGATTTTTCCAGAAAAGCAATTTTATTCAGAGTTTTAGAGTGATTTCAACTAAGACCATGATTCTGATCGGGATCCCATAATTTCGGCCCTTTTGGTACCATAGAGCCTGAAAAAATGGCATTTGTATTTCGAACCTAAGTCTCTAAATAGCGCCCATAAAAGATATTTTCTTCCAGAAATTCAACTCTTTTCAGATTTTAAGAGTGATTCTAGTTTGGATCATGATTTTGATATTGATTCCAATATTTCAGCCCATTTGGAGAGAGCCTGAAAAATCGCATTCGAATTTCGAACCTAAGTCTCCAAATAGCGCAAATAAAAAATATTATTTTTCCAGAAATGCAACTTATTTCAGATTTTAAGATTGATAATAGTTTGGATCATGATTCTGAAAGGGATTTCAAAATTTCCGCCCGTTTGGTACCATAGAGCCTGAATAAATGACATTTGAGTTTCGAACCTAAGTCTCCAATTCGCGCCCATAAAAGATATTTTTTTTCCAGAAATGAATTTTTTTTGAGATTTTAAGATTGATAATAGTTTGGATCATGGTTTTGAAAGGGATTCCAAAATTTCAGCCCGTTTGGTAATATAGAGCCTGAAAAAATGGCGTTTGAATTTCGAACCTAAGTCTCCAAATAGCGCCCATAAAAAAGATTATTTTTCCAGAAATGCAATTTATTTCAGATTTTAAGATTGTTTATCGTTAAGATCATGATTCTGATAGGGATCCCATAATTTCGGCCCTTTTGGTACCATAGAGCCTGAAAAAATGGCATTTGTATTTCGAACCTAATTCTCTAAATCGCGCCCATAAAAGATATTTTTTTCCGAAATTCAAATCTTTTCAGATTTTAAGAGCGATTCTTGTTTATATCATGATTCTGAAAGGGTTTCCAAAATTTCAGCCCGTTTGGTAGTATAGAGCCTGAAAAAATGGCGTTTGAATTTCGAACCTAAGTCTCAAATAGCGCCATAAAAAGATGATTTTTACAGAAAAGCAATTTTATTCAGAGTTTTAGAGTGATTTAAATTAAGACCATGATTCTGATCGGGATCCCATAATTTCGGCCCTTTTGGAACCATAGAGCCTGAAAAAATGGCATTTGTATTTCGAACCTAAGTCTCTAAATAGCGCCCATAAAAGATATTTTTTTCCAGAAATTCAACTCTTTTCAGATTTTAAGAGTGATTCTAGTTTGGATCATGATTCTGAAAGGGATTCCAAAATTTCAGCCCGTTTGGTACTATAGAGCCTGAAAAAATGGCGTTTGAATTTCGAACCTAAGTCTCAAATACCGATATAAAAAGATGATTTTTCAAGAAAAGCAATTTTATTCAGAGTTTTAGAGAGATTTCAATTAAGACCATGATTCTGATCGGGATCCCATAATTTCGGCCCTTTTGGTACCATAGAGCCTGAAAAAATGGCGTTCGAATTTCGAACCTAAGTCTCCAAATAGCGCCCATAAAAGATATTTTTTCCAGAAATTCAATTTATTTCAGATTTTAAGATTGTTTATCGTTAAGATCATGATTCTGATAGGGATCCCATAATTTCGGCCCTTTTGGTACCATAGGGCTGAAAAAATGGGGTTTTAAAGGCCAAACCCAAGTCTCAAATAGCGCCATAAAAAAGATGATTTTTCCAGAAATGCAACTTTATTCAGAGTTGTAGAGCTATTTTAGCTAAGACCATGATTGTGATAGGGATCCCATTATTTCGGTCCTTTTGGTACCATAGAGCCAGAAAAAATGGCGTTTGAATTTCGAACCTAATTCTCTAGATAGCGCCCATAAAAGATATTTTTTTGCAGAAATTCAACTCTTCAGATTTTAAGAGTGATTCTAGATTGGATCATGATTCTGAAAGGGATTCCAAAATTTCAGCCCGTTTGGTACTATAGAGCCTGAAAAAATGGCGTTTGAATTTCGAACCTAAGTCTCCAAATAGCGCCCATAAAAAAGATTGTTTTTCCAGAAATGCAATTTATTTCAGATTTTAAGATTTTTTATCGTTAAGATCATGATTCTGATAGGGATCCCATAATTTCGGCCCTTTTGGTACCATAGAGCCTGAAAAAATGGCATTTGTATTTCGAACCTAATTTTCTAAATAGCGCCATAAAAGATATTTTTTTTCCAGAAATTCATTTTTTTTCAGATTTTAAGATTGATAATAGTTTGGATCATGATTCTGAAAGGGATTCCGAAATTTTAGCCCGTTTGGTTATAAAGAGCCTAAAAAAATGGCGTTTGAATTTCGAACCTATGTCTCCAAATAGCGCCCATAAAAGATATTTTTTTCCAGAAATGCAATTTATTTCAGATTTTAAGATTGTTTATCGTTAAGATCATGATTCTGATAGGGATCCCATAATTTCGGCCCTTTTGGTACCATAGAGCCTGAAAAAATGGCATTTGTATTTCGAACCTAATTCTCTAAATAGCGCCTATAAAAGATATTTTTTTCCAGAAATTCAACTCTTTTCAGATTTTAAGAGCGATTCTTGTTTGGATCATGATTCTGAAAGGGATTCCAAAATTTCAGCCCGTTTGGTACTATAGAACCTGAAAATATGGCGTTTGAATTTCGAACCTAAGTCTCAAATAGCGCCATAAAAAGATGATTTTTCCAGAAAAGCAATTTTATTCAGAGTTTTAGAGTGATTTCAATTAAGACCATGATTCTGATCGGGATCCCATAATTTCGGCCCTTTTGGAACCATAGAGCCTGAAAAAATGGCATTTGTATTTCGAACCTAAGTCTCTAAATAGCGCCTATAAAAGATATTTTCTTCCAGAAATTCAACTCTTTTCAGATTTTAAGAGTGATTCTAGTTTGGATCATGATTTTGATATTGATTCCAATATTTCAGCCCGTTTGGTACTATAGAGCCTGAAAAAATGGCGTTTGAATTTCGAACCTAAGTCTCAAATAGCGCCATAAAAAGATGATTTTTCCAGAAAAGCAATTTTATTCAGAGTTTTAGAGTGATTTCAACTAAGACCATGATTCTGATCGGGATCCCATAATTTCGGCCCTTTTGGTACCATAGAGCCTGAAAAAATGGCATTTGTATTTCGAACCTAAGTCTCTAAATAGCGCCCATAAAAGATATTTTCTTCCAGAAATTCAACTCTTTTCAGATTTTAAGAGTGATTCTAGTTTGGATCATGATTTTGATATTGATTCCAATATTTCAGCCCATTTGGAGAGAGCCTGAAAAATCGCATTCGAATTTCGAACCTAAGTCTCCAAATAGCGCAAATAAAAAATATTATTTTTCCAGAAATGCAACTTATTTCAGATTTTAATATTGATAATAGTTTGGATCATGATTCTGAAAGGGATTTCAAAATTTCCGCCCGTTTGGTACCATAGAGCCTGAATAAATGACATTTGAGTTTCGAACCTAAGTCTCCAATTCGCGCCCATAAAAGATATTTTTTTTCCAGAAATGAATTTTTTTTGAGATTTTAAGATTGATAATAGTTTGGATCATGGTTTTGAAAGGGATTCCAAAATTTCAGCCCGTTTGGTAATATAGAGCCTGAAAAAATGGCGTTTGAATTAAGAACCTAAGTCTCCAAATAGCGCCCATAAAAAAGATTATTTTTCCAGAAATGCAATTTATTTCAGATTTTAAGATTGTTTATCGTTAAGATCATGATTCTGATAGGGATCCCATAATTTCGGCCCTTTTGGTACCATAGAGCCTGAAAAAATGGCATTTGTATTTCGAACCTAATTCTCTAAATAGCGCCCATAAAAGATATTTTTTTCCGAAATTCAAATCTTTTCAGATTTTAAGAGCGATTCTTGTTTATATCATGATTCTGAAAGGGTTTCCAAAATTTCAGCCCGTTTGGTAGTATAGAGCCTGAAAAAATGGCGTTTGAATTTCGAACCTAAGTCTCAAATAGCGCCATAAAAAGATGATTTTTACAGAAAAGCAATTTT
Organism: Hesperophylax magnus; assembly: GCA_026573805.1. Lineage (NCBI taxonomy): Eukaryota > Metazoa > Arthropoda > Insecta > Trichoptera > Limnephilidae > Hesperophylax > Hesperophylax magnus. Next base: position 55,030 of record JAIUSX010000157.1, read on the forward strand.
ATTCAGAGTTTTAGAGTGATTTAAATTAAGACCATGATTCTGATCGGGATCCCATAATTTCGGCCCTTTTGGAACCATAGAGCCTGAAAAAATGGCATTTGTATTTCGAACCTAAGTCTCTAAATAGCGCCCATAAAAGATATTTTTTCCAGAAATTCAACTCTTTTCAGATTTTAAGAGTGATTCTAGTTTGGATCATGATTCTGAAAGGGATTCCAAAATTTCAGCCCGTTTGGTACTATAGAGCCTGAAAAAATGGCGTTTGAATTTCGAACCTAAGTCTCAAATACCGATATAAAAAGGTGATTTTTCAAGAAAAGCAATTTTATTCAGAGTTTTAGAGAGATTTCAATTAAGACCATGATTCTGATCGGGATCCCATAATTTCGGCCCTTTTTGTACCATAGAGCCTAAAAAAATGGCGTTCGAATTTCGAACCTAAGTCTCCAAATAGCGCCCATAAAAGATATTTTTTCCAGAAATTCAATTTATTTCAGATTTTAAGATTGTTTATCGTTAAGATTATGATTCTGATAGGGATCCCATAATTTCGGCCCTTTTGGTACCATAGGGCTGAAAAAATGGGGTTTTAAAGGCCAAACCCAAGTCTCAAATAGCGCCATAAAAAAGATGATTTTTCCAGAAATGCAACTTTATTCAGAGTTGTAGAGCTATTTTAGCTAAGACCATGATTGTGATAGGGATCCCATTATTTCGGTCCTTTTGGTACCATAGAGCCAGAAAAAATGGCGTTTGAATTTCGAACCTAATTCTCTAGATAGCGCCCATAAAAGATATTTTTTTGCAGAAATTCAACTCTTCAGATTTTAAGAGTGATTCTAGATTGGATCATGATTCTGAAAGGGATTCCAAAATTTCAGCCCGTTTGGTACTATAGAGCCTGAAAAAATGGCGTTTGAATTTCGAACCTAAGTCTCCAAATAGCGCCCATAAAAAAGATTGTTTTTCCAGAAATGCAATTTATTTCAGATTTTAAGATTGTTTATCGTTAAGATCATTATTCTGATAGGGATCCCATAATTTCGGCCCTTTTGGTACCATAGAGCCTGAAAAAATGGCATTTGTATTTCGAACCTAATTTTCTAAATAGCGCCATAAAAGATATTTTTTTTCCAGAAATTCATTTTTTTTCAGATTTTAAGATTGATAATAGTTTGGATCATGATTCTGAAAGGGATTCCGAAATTTTAGCCCGTTTGGTTATAAAGAGCCTAAAAAAATGGCGTTTGAATTTCGAACCTATGTCTCCAAATAGCGCCCATAAAAGATATTTTTTTCCAGAAATGCATTTATTTCAGATTTTAAGATTGTTTATCGTTAAGATCATGATTCTGATAGGGATCCCATAATTTCGGCCCTTTTGGTACAATAGAGCCTGAAAAAATGGCGTTTGAATTTCGAACCTAAGTCTCAAATAGCGCCATAAAAAGATGATTTTTCCAGAAAAGCAATTTTATTCAGAGTTTTAGAGTGATTTCAATTAAGACCATGATTCTGATCGGGATCCCATAATTTCGGCCCTTTTGGTACCATAGAGCCTGAAAAAATGGCATTTGTATTTCGAACCTAAGTCTCTAAATAGCGCCATAAAAGATATTTTATTCCAGAAATTCAACTCTTTTCAGACTTTAAGAGTGATTCTAGTTTGGATCATGATTTTGATATTGATTCCAATATTTCAGCCCATTTGGAGAGAGCCTGAAAAATAGCATTTGAATTTCGAACCTAAGTCTCCAAATAGCGCCAAAAAAAAATATTATTTTTCCAGAAATGCAACTTATTTCAGATTTTAAGATTGATTAAAGTTTGGATCATGATTCTGAAAGGGATTTTAAAATTTCCGCCCGTTTGGTACCATAGAGCCCGAATAAATGACATTTGAATTTAGAACCTTAGTCTCCAATTCGCGCCCATAAAAGATATTTTTTTTCCAGAAATGAATTTTTTTTCAGATTTTAAGATTGATAATAGTTTGGATCATGGTTCTGAAAGGGATTCCAAAATTTCAGCCCGTTTGGTATTATAGAGCCTGAAAAAATGACATTTGAATTTCGAACCTAAGTCTCCAATTCGCGCCCATAAAAGATATTATATTTCCAGAAATGCTTTTTTTTTCAGATTTTAAGATTCATCATAGTTTGGATCATGATTCTGAAAGGGATTCCAAAATTTCAGCCCGTTTGGTATTATAGAGCCTGAAAAAATGGCGTTTGAATTTCGAACCTATATCTCGAAATAGCGCCAAGAAGAATTATGATTTTCACAGAAATGTTCCATTCTGGGGATTTTATAATTGTTGTCGCTTCGAACCATAAATCTTATCACTATTTCAAAATTTTGCCCCGTTTTGTACCATAGAGCCAGAAAAAATGGGGTTTTAAAGGCCGAACCCAAGTCTCAAATAGCGCCATAAAAAAGATGATTTTTCCAGAAAAGCAACTTTATTCAGACTTGTAGAGCTATTTTAGTTAAGACCATGATTGTGATAGGGACCCCATTATTTCAGCCCTTTTGGTACCATAGAGCCTGAAAAAATGGCGTTTGAATTTCGAAGATAATTCTCCAAATGGCGCCCATAAAAAAGATTATTTTTCCAGAAATGCAACTTATTTCAGATTTTAAGATCAATTTTAGTTTGGATCATGATTCTGAAAGGGATTCCAAAAATTGTAGCCCGTTTGGTTATATAGAGCCTGAAAAAATGGCGTTTGAATTTCGAACCTAAGTCTCAAATAGCGCCATAAAAAGATGATTTTTCCAGAAAAGCAATTTTATTCAGAGTTTTAGAGTGATTTCAATTAAGACCATTATTCTGATCGGGATCCCATAATTTCGGCCCTTTTGGTACCATAGAGCCTGAAAAAATGGCGTTCGAATTTCGAACCTATGTTTCCAAATAACGCCCATAAAAGATATTTTTTTCCAGAAATGCAATTTATTTCAGATTTTAAGATTGTTTATCGTTAAGATCATGATTCTGATAGGGATCCCATAATTTCGGCCCTTTTGGTACCATAGAGCCTGAAAAAATGGCGTTTGAATTTCGAACCTAAGTCTCAAATAGCGCCATAAAAAGATGATTTTTCCAGAAAAGCAACTTTATTCAGAGTTTTAGAGTGATTTCAATTAAGACCATGATTCTGATGGGGATCCCATAATTTCGGCCCTTTTGGTACCATAGGGCCTGAAAAAATCGGGTTTTAAAGGCCAAACCCAAGTCTCAAATAGCGCCATAAAAAAGATGATTTTTCCAGAAAAGCAACTTTATTCAGAGTTTTAGAGTGATTTCAATTAAGACCATGATTCTGATCGGGATCCTATAATTTCGGCCCTTTTGGTACCATAGATCCTGAAAAAATGGCATTTGTATTTCGAACCTAAGTCTCTAAATAGCGCCATAAAAGATATTTTATTCCAGAAATTCAACTCTTTTCAGATTTTAAGAGTGATTCTAGTTTGGATCATGATTTTGATATTGATTCCAATATTTCAGCCCATTTCGAGAGAGCCTGAAAAATAGCATTTGAATTTCGAACCTAAGTCTCCAAATAGCGCCAATAAAAAATATTATTTTTCCAGAAATGCAACTTATTTCAGATTTTAAGATTGATAATAGTTTGGATCATGATTCTGAAAGGGATTTCAAAATTTCCGCCCGTTTGGTACCATAGAGCCTGAATAAATGACATTGGAATTTCGAACCTAAGTCTCCAATTCGCGCCCATAAAAGATATTTTTTTTCCAGAAATGCTTTTTTTTCAGATTTTAAGATTCATAATGGTTTGGATCATGATTCTGAAAGGAATTCCAAAATTTCAGCCCGGTTGGTATTATAGAGCCTGAAAAAATGGCGTTTGAATTTCGAACCTATGTCTCCAAATAGCGCCCAGAAGAATGATGATTTTCACAGAAATGTTACATTCTGGGGATTTTATAATTGTTGTCGCTTCGGACCATAAATCTCATCACCTTTCAAAATTTTACCCCGTTTTGTACCATAGAGCCAGAAAGAATGGGGTTTTAAAGGCCAAACCCAAGTCTCAAATAGCGCCATAAAAAAGATGATTTTTCCAGAAAAGCAACTTTATTCAGAGTTGTCGAGCTATTTTAGTTAAGACCATGATTGTGATAGGGATCCCATTATTTCGGTCCTTTTGGTACCATAGAGCCTGAAAAAATGGCGTTTGAATTTCGAACCTAATTCTCTAAATAGCGCCCATAAAAGATATTTTTTTCCAGAAATTCAACTCTTTTCAGATTTTAAGAGTGATTCTAGTTTGGATCATGATTCTGAAAGGGATTCCAAAATTTTATCCCGTTTGGTACTATAGAGCCTGAAAAAATGGCGTTTGAATTTCGAACCTAAGTCTCAAATAGCGCCATAAAAGATATTTTTTTTCCAGAAATTCAACTCTTTTCAGATTTTAAGAGTGATTCTAGTTTGGATCATGATTTTGATATTGATTCCAATATTTCAGCCCATTTGGAGAGAGCCTGAAAAATCGCATTCGACTTTCGAACCTAAGTCTCCAAATAGCGCCAATAAAAATATTTTCTTTCCAGAAATGAATTTTTTTTGAGATTTTAAGATTGATAATAGTTTGGATCATGGTTCTGAAAGGGATTCCAAAATTTCAGCCCGTTTGGTAATATAGAGCCTGAAAAAATGGCGTTTGAATTTCGAACCTAAGTCTCCAAATAGCGCCCATAAAAAAGATTATTTTTCCAGAAATGCAATTTAATTCAGATTTTAAGATTGTTTATCGTTAAGATCATGATTCTGATAGGGATCCCATAATTTCGGCCCTTTTGGTACCATAGAGCCTGAAAAAATGGCATTTGTATTTCGCACCTAATTCTCTAAATAGCGCCCATAAAAGATATTTTTTTCCAGAAATTCAACTCCTTTCAGATTTTAAGAGCGATTCTTGTTTGGATCATGATTTTGAAAGGGATTCCAAAATATCAGCCCGTTTGGTACTATAGAGCCTGAAAAAATGGCGTTTGAATTTCGAAACTAATTCTCAAATAGCGCCATAAAAAGATGATTTTTCCAGAAAAGCAATTTTATTCAGAGTTTTAGATTGATTTCAATTAAGACCATGATTCTGATCGGGATCCCATAATTTCGGCCCTTTTGGTACCATTGAGCCTGTAAAAATGGCATTTGTATTTCGAACCTAAGTCTCTAAATAGCGCCATAAAAGATATTTTATTCTAGAAATTCAACTCTTTTCAGATTTTAAGAGTGATTCTAGTTTGGATCATGATACCAATATTTCAGCCCATTTGGAGAGAGCCTGAAAAATAGCATTTGAATTTCGAAACTAAGTCTCCAAATAGCGCCAGTAAAAAATATTATTTTTACAGAAATGCAACTTATTTCAGATTTTAATATTGATAATAGTTTGGATCATGATTCTGAAAGGGATTTCAAAATTTCCGCCCGTTTGGTACCATAGAGCCTGAATAAATGACATTTGAATTTCGAACCTAAGTCTCCAATTCGCGCCCATAAAAGATATTTTTTTTCCAGAAATGAATTTTTTTGAGATTTTAAGATTAGATAATAGTTTGGATCATGGTTCTGAAAGGGATTCCAAAATTTCAGCCCGTTTGGTAATATAGAGCCTGAAAAAATGGCGTTTGAATTTCGAACCTAAGTCTCCAAATAGCGCCCATAAAAAAGATTATTTTTCCAGAAATGCAATTTATTTCAGATTTTAAGATTGTTTATCGTTAAGATCATGATTCTGATAGGGATCCCATAATTTCGGCCCTTTTGGTACCATAGAGCCTGAAAAAATGGCGAACCTATGTCTCCAAATAGCGCCCAGAAGAATGATGATTTTCACAGAAATGTTACATTCTGGGGATTTTATAATTGTTGTCGCTTCGTACCATAAATCTCATCACCTTTCAAAATTTTACCCCGTTTTGTACCATAGAGCCAGAAAGAATGGGGTTTTAAAGGCCAAACCCAAGTCTCAAATAGCGCCATAAAAAAGATGATTTTTCCAGGAAAGCAACTTTATTCAGAGTTGTAGAGCTATTTTAGCTAAGACCATGATTGTGATAGCGATCCCATTATTTCGGCCCTTTTGGAACCATAGAGCCTGAAAAATGGCATTTGTATTTCGAACCTAAGTCTCTAAATAGCGCCCATAAAAGATATTTTCTTCCAGAAATTCAACTCTTTTCAGATTTTAAGAGTGATTCTAGTTTGGATCATGATTTTGATATTGATTCCAATATTTCAGCCCATTTGGAGAGAGCCTGAAAAATCGCATTCGAATTTCGAACCTAAGTCTCCAAATAGCGCAAATAAAAAATATTATTTTTCCAGAAATGCAACTTATTTCAGATTTTAAGATTGATAATAGTTTGGATCATGATTCTGAAAGGGATTTAAAAATTTCCGCCCGTTTGGTACCATAGAGCCTGAATAAATGACATATGAGTTTCGAACCTAAGTCTCCAATTCGCGCCCATAAAAGATATTGTTTTTCCAGAAATGAATTTTTTTTGAGATTTTAAGATTGATAATAGTTTGGATCATGGTTCTGAAAGGGATTCCAAAATTTCAGCCCGTTTGGTAATATAGAGCCTGAAAAAATGGCGTTTGAATTTCGAACCTAAGTCTCCAAATAGCGCCCATAAAAAAGATTATTTTTCCAGAAATGCAATTTATTTCAGATTTTAAGATTGTTTATCGTTAAGATCATGATTCTGATAGGGATCCCATAATTTCGGCCCTTTTGGTACCATAGAGCCTGAAAAAATGGCATTTGTATTTCGAACCTAATTCTCTAAATAGCGCCCATAAAAGATATTTTTTTCCGAAATTCAAATCTTTCCAGATTTTAAGAGCGATTCTTTTTTGGATCATGATTCTGAAAGGGTTTCCAAAATTTCAGCCCTTTTGGTAGTATAGAGCCTGAAAAAATGGCGTTTGAATTTCGAACCTAAGTCTCAAATAGCGCCATAAAAAGATGATTTTTCCAGAAAAGCAATTTTATTCAGAGTTTTAGAGTGATTTCAAGTAAGACCATGATTCTGATCGGGATCCCATAATTTCGGCCCTTTTGGAACCATAGAGCCTGAAAAAATGGCATTTGTATTTCGAACCTAAGTCTCTAAATAGCGCCCATAAAAGATATTTTTTTCCAGAAATTCAACTGTTTTCAGATTTTAAGAGTGATTCTAGTTTCGATCATGATTCTGAAAGGGATTCCAAAATTTCAGCCCGTTTGGTACTATAGAGCCTGAAAAAATGGCGTTTGAATTTCGAACCTAAGTCTCAAATACCGATATAAAAAGATGATTTTTCAAGAAAAGCAATTTTATTCAGAGTTTTAGAGAGATTTCAATTAAGACCATGATTCTGATCGGGATCCCATAATTTCGGCCCTTTTGGTACCATAGAGCCTGAAAAAATGGCGTTCGAATTTCGAACCTAAGTCTCCAAATAGCGCCCATAAAAGATATTTTTTTCCAGAAATGCAATTTATTTCAGATTTTAAGATTGTTTATCGTTAAGATCATGATTCTGATAGGGATCCCATAATTTCGGCCCTTTTGGTACCATAGGGCTGAAAAAATGGGGTTTTAAAGGCCAAACCCAAGTCTCAAATAGCGCCATAAAAAAGATGATTTTTCCAGAAATGCAACTTATTTCAGATTTTAAGATTGATAAAAGTTTGGATTATGATTCTGAAAGGGATTTCAAAATTTCCGCCGGTTTGGTACCATAGAGCCTGAATAAATGACATTTCAATTTCGAACCTAAGTCTCCAATTCGCGCCATAAAAGATATTTTTTTTCCAGAAATGAATTTTTTTTCAGATTTTAAGATTGATAATAGTTTTGATCATGGTTCTGAAAGGGATTCCAAAATTTCAGCCCGTTTGGTATTATAGAGCCTGAAAAAATGACATTTGAATTTCGAACCTAAGTCTCCAATTCGAGCCCATAAAAGATATTTTTTTTTCAGAAATGCTTTTTTTTTCAGATTTTAAGATTCATAATAGTTTGGATCATGATTCTGAAAAGTATTCCAAAATTTCAGCCCGTTTGGTATTATAGAGCCTGAAAAAATGGCGTTTGAATTTCGAACCTATGTCTCGAAATAGCGCCCAGAAGAATTATGATTTTCACAGAAATGTTACATTCTGGGTATTTTATAATTGTTGTCGCTTCGAACCATAAATCTCATCACTATTTCAAAATTTTACCCCGTTTTGTACCATAGAGCCAGAAAAAATGGGGTTTTAAAGGCCGAACCCAAGTCTCAAATAGCGCCATAAAATAGATGATTTTTCCAGAAAAGCAACTTTATTCAGAGTTGTAGAGCTATTTTAGTTAAGACCATGATTGTGATAGGGATCCCATTATTTCAGCCCTTTTGGTACCTTAGAGCCTGAAAAAATGGCGTTTGAATTTCGAAGATAAGTCTCCAAATGGCGCCCATAAAAAAGATTATTTTTCCAGAAATGCAACTTATTTCAGATTTTAAGATCAATTTTAGTTTGGATCATGATTCTGAAAGGGATTCCAAAAATTTTAGCCCGTTTGGTTATATAGAGCCTGAAAAAATGGCGTTTGAATTTCGAACCTAAGTCTCCAAATAGCGCCCATAAAAAATATTATTTTTCCAGAAATGCAACTTATTTCAGATTTTAAGATTGATAATAGTTTTGATCATGATTCTGAAAGGGATTCCAAAATTTCAGCCCGTTTGGTAGTATAGAGCCTGAAAAATGGCGTTTGAATTTCGAACCGAAGTCTCCAAATAGCGCCCATAAAAGATATTTTTTTCCAGAAATGCAATTTATTTCAGATTTTAAGATTGTTTATCGTTAAGATCATGATTCTGATAGGGATCCCATAATTTCGGCCCTTTTGGTACCATAGGGCCTGAAAAAATGGGGTTTTAAAGGCCAAACCCAAGTTTCAAATAGCGCCATAAAAAAGATGATTTTTCCAGAAACTTTATTCAGAGTTTTAGAGTGATTTCAATTAAGACCATGATTCTGATCGGGATCCCATAATTTCGGCCCTTTTGGTACCATACAGCCTGAAAAAATGGCATTTGTATTTCGAACCTAAGTCTCTAAATAGCGCCATAAAAGATATTTTATTCCAGAAATTCAACTCTTTTCAGATTTTAAGAGTGATTCTAGTTTGGATCATGATTTTGATATTGATTCCAATATTTCAGCCCATTTGGAGAGAGCCTGAAAAATAGCATTTGAATTTCGAACCTAAGTCTCCAAATAGCGCCAATAAAAAATATTATTTTCTAGAAATGCAACTTATTTCAGATTTTAAGATTGATAATAGTTTGGATCATGATTCTCAAAGGGATTTCAAAATTTCCGCCCTTTTGGTACCATAGAGCCTGAATAAATGACATTTGAATTTCGAACCTAAGTCTCCAATTCGCGCCCATAAAAGATATTTTTTTTCCAGAAATGATTTTTTTTTGAGATTTTAAGATTGATAATAGTTTGGATCATGGTTCTGAAAGGGATTCCAAAATTTCAGCCCGTTTGGTACTATAGAGCCTGAAAAAATGACATTTGAATTTCGAACCTAAGTCTCCAATTCGCGCCCATAAAAGATATTTTTTTTCCAGAAATGCTTTTTTTTCAGATTTTAAGATTCATAATAGTTTGGATCATGATTCTGAAAGGGATTCCAAAATTTCAGCCCGTTTGGTATTATAGAGCCTGAAAAAATGGCGTTTGAATTTCGAACCTATGTCTCCAAATAGCGCTCAGAAGAATGATGATTTTCACAGAAATGTTACATTCTGGGGATTTTATAATTGTTGTCGCTTCGGACTATAAATCTCATCACTATATCAAAATTTTACCCCGTTTTGTACCATAGAGCCAGAAAAAATGGGGTTTTAAAGGCCGAACCCAAGTCTCAAATAGCGCTATAAAAAAGATGATTTTTCCAGAAAAGCAACTTTATTCAAAGTTGTAGAGCTATTTTAGTTAAGACCATGATTGTGATAGGGATCCCATAATTTCAGCCCTTTTGGTACCATAGAGCCTGAAAAAATGGCGTTTGAATTTCGAAGATAAGTCTCCAAATGGAGCCCATAAAAAAGATTATTTTTCCAGAAATGCAACTTATTTCAGATTTTAAGATCAATTATAGTTTGGATCATGATTCTGAAAGGGATTCCAAAAATTTTAGCCCGTTTGGTTATATAGAGCCTGTAAAAATGGCGTTTGAATTTCGAACCTAAGTCTCCAAATAGCGCCCATAAAAAATATTATTTTTCCAGAAATGCAACTTATTTCAGATTTTAAGATTGATAATAGTTTTGATCATGATTCTGAAAGGGATTCCAAAATTTCAGCCCGTTTGGTAGTATAGAGCCTGAAAAAATGGCGTTTGAATTTCGAACCTAATTCTCTAAATAGCGCCCATAAAAGATATTTTTTTCCAGAAATTCAACTCTTTTCAGATTTTAAGAGTGATTTTAGTTTGGATCATGATTCTGAAAGGGATTCCAAAATTTTAGCCCGTTTGGTACTATAGAGCCTGAAAAAATGGCGTTTGAATTTCGAACCTAAGTCTCAAATAGCGCCATAAAAGATATTTTTTTTCCAGAAATTCATTTTTTTTCAGATTTTAAGATTGATAATAGTTTGGATCATGATTCTGAAAGGGATTCCAAAATTTCAGCCCGTTTGGTAATATAGAGCCTGAAAAAATGGCGTTTGAATTTCGAACCTAAGTCTCCAAAAAGCGCCCATAAAAAAGATTATTTTTCCAGAAATGCAATTTATTTCAGATTTTAAGATTGTTTATCGTTAAGATCACGATTCTGATAGGGATCCCATAATTTCGGCCCTTTTGGTACCATAGAGCCTGAAAAAATGGCAATTGTATTTCGTACCTAATTTTCTAAATAGCGCCCATAATAGATATTTTTTTCCAGAAATTCAACTCTTTTCAGATTTTAAGAGCGATTCTTGTTTGGATCATGATTCTGAAAGGGATTCCAAAATTTCAGCCCGTTTGGTACTATAGAGCCTGAAAAAATGGCGTTTGAATTTCGAACCTAAGTCTCAAATAGCTCCATAAAAAGATGATTTTTCCAGAAAAGCAATTTTATTCAGAGTTTTAGAGTGATTTCAACTAAGACCATGATTTTGATCGGGATCCCATAATTTCGGCCCTTTTGGTACCATAGAGCCTGAAAAAATGGCATTTGTATTTCGAACCTAAGTCTCTAAATAGCGCCCATAAAAGATATTTTCTTCCAGAAATTCAACTCTTTTCAGATTTTAAGAGTGATTCTAGTTTGGATCATGATTTTGATATTGATTCCAATATTTCAGCCCATTTGGAGAGAGCCTGAAAAATCGCATTCGAATTTCGAACCTAAGTCTCCAAATAGCGCAAATAAAAAATATTATTTTTCCAGAAATGCAACTTATTTCAGATTTTAAGATTGATAATAGTTTGGATCATGATTCTGAAAGGGTTTCCAAAATTTCAGCCCGTTTGGTAGTATAGAGCCTGAAAAAATGGCGTTTGAATTTCGAACCTAAGTCTCAAATACCGATATAAAAAGATGATTTTTCAAGAAAAGCAATTTTATTCAGAGTTTTAGAGAGATTTCAATTAAGACCATGATTCTGATCGGGATCCCATAATTTCGGCCCTTTTGGTACCATAGAGCCTTTAAAAAATGGCGTTCGAATTTCGAACCTAAGTCTCCAAATAGCGCCCATAAAAGATATTTTTTTCCAGAAATGCAATTTATTTCAGATTTTAAGATTGTTTATCGTTAAGATCATGATTCTGATAGGGATCCCATAATTTCGGCCCTTTTGGTACCATAGGGCTGAAAAAATGGGGTTTTAAAGGCCAAACCCAAGTCTCAAATAGCGACATAAAAAAGATGATTTTTCCAGAAATGCAACTTATTTCAGATTTTAAGATTGATAAAAGTTTGGATTATGATTCTGAAAGGGATTTCAAAATTTCCGCCGGTTTGGTACCATAGAGCCTGAATAAATGACATTTCAATTTCGAACCTAAGTCTCCAATTCGCGCCATAAAAGATATTTTTTTTCCAGAAATGAATTTTTTTTCAGATTTTAAGATTGATAATAGTTTTGATCATGGTTCTGAAAGGGATTCCAAAATATCAGCCCGTTTGGTATTATAGAGCCTGAAAAAATGACATTTGAATTTCGAACCTAAGTCTCCAATTCGCGCCCATAAAAGATATTTTTTTTCCAGAAATGCTTTTTTTTTCAGATTTTAAGATTCATAATAGTTTGGATCATGATTCTGAAAAGGATTCCAAAATTTCAGCCCGTTTGGTATTATAGAGCCTGAAAAAATGGCGTTTGAATTTCGAACCTATGTCTCGAAATAGCGCCCAGAAGAATTATGATTTTCACAGAAATGTTACATTCTGGGTATTTTATAATTGTTGTCGCTTCGAACCATAAATCTCATCACTATTTCAAAATTTTACCCCGTTTTGTACCATAGAGCCAGAAAAAATGGGGTTTTAAAGGCCGAACCCAAGTCTCAAATAGCGCCATAAAAAAGATGATTTTTCCAGAAAAGCAACTTTATTCAGAGTTGTAGAGCTATTTTAGTTAAGACCATGATTGTGATAGGGATCCCATTATTTCAGCCCTTTTGGTACCTTAGAGCCTGAAAAAATGGCGTTTGAATTTCGAAGATAAGTCTCCAAATGGCGCCCATAAAAAAGATTATTTTTCCAGAAATGCAACTTATTTCAGATTTTAAGATCAATTATAGTTTGGATCATGATTCTGAAAGGGATTCCAAAAATTTTAGCCCGTTTGGTTATATAGAGCCTGTAAAAATGGCGTTTGAATTTCGAACCTAAGTCTCCAAATAGCGCCCATAAAAAATATTATTTTTCCAGAAATGCAACTTATTTCAGATTTTAAGATTGATAATAGTTTTGATCATGATTCTGAAAGGGATTCCAAAATTTCAGCCCGTTTGGTAGTATAGAGCCTGAAAAAATGGCGTTTGAATTTCAAACCTAAGTCTCCAAATAGCGCCCATAAAAGATATTTTTTTCCAGAAATGCAATTTATTTCAGATTTTAAGATTGTTTATCGTTAAGATCATGATTCTGATAGGGATCCCATAATTTCAGCCCTTTTGGTACCATAGGGCCTGCAAAAATGGGGTTTTAAAGGCCAAACCCAAGTCTCAAATAGCGCCATAAAAAAGATGATTTTTCCAGAAAAGCAACTTTATTCAGAGTTGTAGAGCTATTTTAGTTAAGACCATGATTGTGATAGGGATCCCATTATTTCGGTCCTTTTGGTACCATAGAGCCTGAAAAAATGGCGTTTGAATTTCGAACCTAATTCTCTAAATAGCGCCCATAAAAGATATTTTTTTCCAGAAATTCAACTCTTTTCAGATTTTAAGAGTGATTCTAGTTTGGATCATGTTTCTGAAAGGGATTCCAAAATTTTAGCCCGTTTGGTACTATAGAGCCTGAAAAAATGGCGTTTGAATTTCGAACCTAAGTCTCAAATAGCGCCATAAAAGATATTTTTTTTTCAGAAATTCATTTTTTTTCAGATTTTAAGATTGATAATAGTTTGGATCATGATTCTGAAAGGGATTCCAAAATTTCAGCCCGTTTGGTAATATAGAGCCTGAAAAAATGGCGTTTGAATTTCGAACCTAAGTCTCCAAAAAGCGCCCATAAAAAAGATTATTTTTCCAGAAATGCAATTTATTTCAGATTTTAAGATTGTTTATCGTTAAGATCACGATTCTGATAGGGATCCCATAATTTCGGCCCTTTTGGTACCATAGAGCCTGAAAAAATGGCATTTGTATTTCGTACATAATTCTCTAAATAGCGCCCATAATAGATATTTTATTCCAGAAATTCAACTCTTTTCAGATTTTAAGAGCGATTCTTGTTTGGATCATGATTCTGAAAGGGATTCCAAAATTTCAGCCCGTTTGGTACTATAGAGCCTGAAAAAATGGCGTTTGAATTTCGAACCTAAGTCTCAAATAGCTCCATAAAAAGATGATTTTTCCAGAAAAGCAATTTTATTCAGAGTTTTAGAGTGATTTCAATTAAGACCATGATTCTGATCGGGATCCCATAATTTCGGCCCTTTTAGAACCATTGAGCCTGAAAAAATGGCATTTGTATTTCGAACCTAAGTCTCTAAATAGCGCCATAAAAGATATTTTATTCCAGAAATTCAACTCTTTTCAGATTTTAAGAGTGATTCTAGTTTGGATCATGATTCCAATATTTCAGCCCATTTGGAGAGAGCCTGAAAAATAGCATTTGAATTTCGAACCTGAGTCTCCAAATAGCGCCAATAAAAAATATTATTTTTCCAGAAATGCAACTTATTTCAGATTTTAAGATTGATAATAGTATGGATCATGATTCTGAAAGGGATTTCAAAATTTCCGCCCGTTTGGTACCATAGAGCCTGAATAAATGACATTTGAATTTCGAACCTAAGTCTCCAATTCGCGCCCATAAAAGATATTTTTTTTTCAGAAATGCTTATTTATCAGATTTTAAGATTCATAATAGTTTGGATCATGATTCTGAAAGGGATTCCAAAATTTCAGCCCGTTTGGTATTATAGAGCCTGAAAAAATGGCGTTTGAATTTCGAACCTATGTCTCCAAATAGCGCCCAGAAGAATGATGATTTTCACAGAAATGTTACATTCTGGGGATTTTATAATTGTTGTCGCTTCGGACCATAAATCTCATCACTATTTCAAAATTTTACCTCGTTTTGTAACATAGAGCCAGAAAAAATGGGGTTTTAAAGGCCGAACCCAAGTCTCAAATAGCGCTATAAAAAAGATGATTTTTCCAGAAAAGCAACTTTATTCAGAGTTGTAGAGCTATTTTAGTTAAGACCATGATTCTGATAGGGATCCCATAATTTCAGCCCTTTTGGTACCATAGAGCCTGAAAAAATGGCGTTTGAATTTCGAAGATAAGTCTCCAAATGGCGCCCATAAAAAAGATTATTTTTCCAGAAATGCAACTTATTTCAGATTTTAAGATCAATTATAGTTTGGATCATGATTCTGAAAGGGATTCCAAAAATTTTAGCCCGTTTGGTTATATAGAGCCTGAAAAAATGGCGTTTGAATTTCGAACCTAAGTCTCCAAATAGCGCCCATAAAAGATATTTTTTTCCAGAAATGCAATTTATTTCACATTTTAAGATTGTTTATCGTTAAGATCATGATTCTGATAGGGATCCCATAATTTCGGCCCTTTTGGTACCATAGGGCCTGCAAAAATGGGGTTTTAAAGGCCAAACCCAAGTCTCAAATAGCGCCATAAAAAAGATGATTTTTCCAGAAAAGCAACTTTATTCAGAGTTGTAGAGCTTTTTTAGTTAAGACCATGATTGTGATAGGGATCCCATTATTTCGGTCCTTTTGGTACCATAGAGCCTGAAAAAATGGCATTTGTATTTCGAACCTAATTTTCTAAATAGCGCCATAAAAGATATTTTTTTTCCAGAAATTCATTTTTTTTCAGATTTTAAGATTGATAATAGTTTGGATCATGATTCTGAAAGGGATTCCGAAATTTTAGCCCGTTTGGTTATATAGAGCCTGAAAAAATGGCGTTTGAATTTCGAACCTAAGTCTCCAAATAGCGCCCATAAAAAATATTATTTTCCAGAAATGCAACTTATTTCAGATTTTAAGATTGATAATAGTTTTGATCATGATTCTGAAAGGGATTCCAAAATTTCAGCCCGTTTGGTAGTATAGAGCCTGAAAAAATGGCGTTTGAATTTCAAACCTAAGTCTCCAAATAGCGCCCATAAAAGATATTTTTTTCCAGAAATGCAATTTATTTCACATTTTAAGATTGTTTATCGTTAAGATCATGATTCTGATAGGGATCCCATAATTTCGGCCCTTTTGGTACCATAGGGCCTGCAAAAATGGGGTTTTAAAGGCCAAACCCAAGTCTCAAATAGCGCCATAAAAAAGATGATTTTTCCAGAAAAGCAACTTTATTCAGAGTTGTAGAGCTTTTTTAGTTAAGACCATGATTGTGATAGGGATCCCATTATTTCGGTCCTTTTGGTACCATAGAGCCTGAAAAAATGGCATTTGTATTTCGAACCTAATTTTCTAAATAGCGCCATAAAAGATATTTTTTTTCCAGAAATTCATTTTTTTTCAGATTTTAAGATTGATAATAGTTTGGATCATGATTCTGAAAGGGATTCCGAAATTTTAGCCCGTTTGGTTATATAGAGCCTGAAAAAATGGCGTTTGAATTTCGAACCTAAGTCTCCAAATAGCGCCCATAAAAAATATTATTTTCCAGAAATGCAACTTATTTCAGATTTTAAGATTGATAATAGTTTTGATCATGATTCTGAAAGGGATTCCAAAATTTCAGCCCGTTTGGTAGTATAGAGCCTGAAAAAATGGCGTTTGAATTTCAAACCTAAGTCTCCAAATAGCGCCCATAAAAGATATTTTTTTCCAGAAATGCAATTTATTTCACATTTTAAGATTGTTTATCGTTAAGATCATGATTCTGATAGGGATCCCATAATTTCGGCCCTTTTGGTATCATAGGGCCTGCAAAAATGGGGTTTTAAAGGCCAAACCCAAGTCTCAAATAGCGCCATAAAAAAGATGATTTTTCCAGAAAAGCAACTTTATTCAGAGTTGTAGAGCTATTTTAGTTAAGACCATGATTCTGATAGGGATCCCATAATTTCGGCCCTTTTGGTACCATAGAGCCTGAAAAAATGGCATTTGTATTTCGAACCTAATTTTCTAAATAGCGCCATAAAAGATATTTTTTTTCCAGAAATTCATTTTTTTTCAGATTTTAAGATTGATAATAGTTTGGATCATGATTCTGAAAGGGATTCCAAAATTTTAGCCCGTTTGGTTATGTAGAGCCTAAAAAAATGGCGTTTGAATTTCGAACCTAATTCTCAAATAGCGCCATAAAAAGATGATTTTTCCAGAAAAGCAATTTTATTCAGAGTTTTAGAGTGATTTCAATTAAGACCATGATTCTGATCGGGATCCCATAATTTCAACCCTTTTGGTACCATAGAGCCTGAAAAAATGGCATTTGTATTTCGAACCTAAGTCTCCAAATAGCACCCATAAAAAAGATTATTTTTCCAGAAATGTAATTTATTTCAGATTTAAAGATTGTTTATCGTTAAGATCATGATTCTGATAGGGATTCCATTATTTCGGCACTTTTGTTACCATAGAGCCTGAAAAAATGGCATTTGTATTTCGAACCTAATTCTCTAAATAGCGCCCATAAAAGATATTTTCTTCCAGAAATTCAACTCTTTTCAGATTTTAAGAGTGATTATAGTTTGGATCATGATTTTGATATTGATTCCAATATTTCAGCCCATTTGGAGAGAGCCTGAAAAATAGCATTTGAATTTCGAACCTAAGTCTCCAAATAGCGCCAATAAAAAATATTATTTTTCCAGAAATGCAACTTATTTCAGATTTTAAGATTGATAATAGTTTGGATCATGATTCTGAAAGGGATTTCAAAATTTCCGCCCGCTTGGTACCATAGAGCCTGAATAAATGACATTTGAATTTCGAACCTAAGTCTCCAATTCGCGCCCATAAAAGACATTTTTTTTCCAGAAATGAATTTTTTTTTGAGATTTTAAGATTGATAATAGTTTGGATCATGGTTCTGAAAGGGATTCCAAAATTTCCGCCCGTTTGGTACCATAGAGCCTGAATAAACGACATTTGAATTTCGAACCTAAGTCTCCAATTAGCGCCCATAAAAGATATTTTTATTCCAGAAATGCTTTTTTTTTCAGATTTTAAGATTGATCATAGTTTGGATCATGATTCTGAAAGGGATTCCAAAATTTCAGCCCGTTTGGTAATATAGAGCCTGAAAAAATGGCGTTTGAATTTCGAACCTAAGTCTCCAAAAAGCGCCCATAAAAAAGATTATTTTTCCAGAAATGCAATTTATTTCAGATTTTAAGATTGTTTATCGTTAAGATCACGATTCTGATAGGGATCCCATTATTTCGGTCCTTTTGGTACCATAGAGCCTGAAAAAATGGCGTTTGAATTTCGAACCTATGTCTCCAAATAGCGCCCAGAAGAATGATGATTTTCACAGAAATGTTACATTCTGGGAATTTTATAATTTTTGTCGCTTCGGACCATAAATCTCATCACCTTTCAAAATTTTACCCCGTTTTGTACCATAGAGCCAGAAAAAATGGGGTTTTAAAGGCCAAACCCAAGTCTCAAATAGCGCCATAAAAAAGATGATTTTTCCAGAAAAGCAACTTTATTCAGAGTTGTAGAGCTATTTTAGGTAAGACCATGATTGTGATAGGGATTCCATTATTTCGGTCCTTTTGGTACCATAGAGCCTGAAAAAATGGCGTTTGAAATTCGAACCTAATTCTCTAAATAGCGCCCATAAAAGATATTTTTATTCCAGAAATGCTTTTTTTTTCAGATTTTAAGATTCATAATAGTTTGGATCATGATTCTGAAAGGGATTCCAAAATTTCAGCCCGTTTGGTACTATAGAGCTTGAAAAAATGGCGTTTGAATTTCGAACCTAAGTCTCAAATAGCGCCATAAAAGATATTTTTTTTCCAGAAATTCATTTTTTTTCAGATTTTAAGATTGATAATAGTTTGGATCATGATTCTGAAAGGGATTCCAAAATTTATGCCCGTTTGGTTATGTAGAGCCTAAAAAAATGGCGTTTGAATTTCGAACCTAAGTCTCAAATAGCGCCATAAAAAGATGATTTTTCCAGAAAAGCAATTTTATTCAGAGTTTTAGAGTGATTTCAATTAAGACCATGATTCTGATCGGGATCCCATAATTTCAACCCTTTTGGTACCATAGAGCCTGAAAAAATGGCATTTGTATTTCGAACCTTAGTCTCCAAATAGCACCCATAAAAAAGATTATTTTTCCAGAAATGTAATTTATTTCAGATTTAAAGATTGTTTATCGTTAAGATCATGATTCTGATAGGGATTCCATTATTTCGGCACTTTTGGTACCATAGAGCCTGAAAAAATGGCATTTGTATTTCGAACCTAATTCTCTAAATAGCGCCCATAAAAGATATTTTCTTCCAGAAATTCAACTCTTTTCAGATTTTAAGAGTGATTCTAGTTTGGATCATGATTTTGATATTGATTCCAATATTTCAGCCCATTTGGAGAGAGCCTGAAAAATAGCATTTGAATTTCGAACCTAAGTCTCCAAATAGCGCCAATAAAAAATATTATTTTTCCAGAAATGCAATTTATTTCAGATTTTAAGATTGATAATAGTTTGGATCATGATTCTGAAAGGGATTTCAAAATTTCCGCCCGTTTGGTACCATAGAGCCTGAATGAATGACATTTGAAATTCGAACCTAAGTCTCCAATTCGCGCCCATAAAAGATATTTTTTTTCCAGAAATGAATTTTTTTTGAGATTTTAAGATTGATAATAGTTTGGATCATGGTTCTGAAAGGGATTCCAAAATTTCCGCCCGTTTGGTACCATAGAGCCTGAATAAACGACATTTGAATTTCAAACCTAAGTCTCCAATTAGCGCCCATAAAAGATATTTTTTTTCCAGAAATGCTTTTTTTTTCAGATTTTAAGATTCATAATAGTTTGGATCATGATTCTGAAAGGGATTCCAAAATTTCAGCCCGTTTGGTATTATAGAGCCTGATAAAATGGCGTTTGAATTTCGAACCTATGTCTCCAAATAGCGCCCAGAAGAATGATGATTTTCACAGAAATGTTACATTCTGGGAATTTTATAATTTTTGTCGCTTCGGACCATAAATCTCATCACCTTTCAAAATTTTACCCCGTTTTGTACCATAGAGCCAGAAAAAATGGGGTTTTAAAGGCCAAACCCAAGTCTCAAATAGCGCCATAAAAAAGATGATTTTTTCCAGAAAAGCAACTTTATTCAGAGTTGTAGAGCTATTTTAGTTAAGACCATGATTGTGATAGGGATCCCATTATTTCGGTCCTTTTGGTACCATAGAGCCTGAAAAAATGGCGTTTGAATTTCGAACCTAATTCTCTAAATAGCGCCCATAAAAGATATTTTTTTCCAGAAATTCAACTCTTTTCAGATTTTAAGATTGATAATAGTTTGGATCATGATTCTGAAAGGGATTCCAAAATTTCAACCCGTTTGGTAATATAGAGCCTGAAAAAATGGCGTTTGAATTTCGAACCTAAGTCTCCAAATAGCGCCCATAAAAAAGATTATTTTTCCAGAAATGCAATTTATTTCAGATTTTAAGATTGTTTATCGTTAAGATCATGATTCTGATAGGGATCCCATAATTTCGGCCCTTTTGGTACCATAGAGCCTGAAAAAATGGCATTTGTATTTCGAACCTAATTTTCTAAATAGCGCCATAAAAGATATTTTTTTTCCAGAAATTCATTTTTTTTCAGATTTTAAGATTGATAATAGTTTGGATCATGATTCTGAAAGGGATTCCAAAATTTTAGCCCGTTTGGTTATGTAGAGCCTAAAAAAATGGCGTTTGAATTTAGAACCTAAGTCTCAAATAGCGCCATAAAAAGATGATTTTTCCAGAAAAGCAATTTTTATTCAGAGTTTTAGAGTGATTTCAATTAAGACCATGATTCTGATCGAAATCCCATAATTTCAACCCTTTTGGTACCATAGAGCCTGAAAAAATGGCATTTGTATTTCGAACCTAAGTCTCCAAATAGCACCCATAAAAAAGATTATTTTTCCAGAAATGTAATTTATTTCAGATTTAAAGATTGTTTATCGTTAAGATCATGATTCTGATAGGGATTCCATTATTTCGGCACTTTTGGTACCATAGAGCCTGAAAAAATGGCATTTGTATTTCGAACCTAATTCTCTAAATAGCGCCCATAAAAGATATTTTCTTCCAGAAATTCAACTCTTTTCAGATTTTTAGAGTGATTCTAGTTTGGATCATGATTTTGATATTGATTCCAATATTTCAGCCCATTTGGAGAGAGCCTGAAAAATAGCATTTGAATTTCGAACCTAAGTCTCCAAATAGCGCCAATAAAAAATATTATTTTTCCAGAAATGCAACTTATTTCAGATTTTAAGATTGATAATAGTTTGGATCATGATTCTGAAAGGGATTTCAAAATTTCCGCCCGTTTGGTACCATAGAGCCTGAATAAATGACATTTGAATTTCGAACCTAAGTCTCCAATTCGCGCCCATAAAAGAAATTTTTTTTCCAGAAATGAATTTTTTTTTGAGATTTTAAGATTGATAATAGTTTGGATCATGGTTCTGAAAGGGATTCCAAAATTTCCGCCCGTTTGGTACCATAGAGCCTGAATAAACGACATTTGAATTTCGAACCTAAGTCTCCAATTAGCGCCCATAAAAGATATTTTTATTCCAGAAATGCTTTTTTTTTCAGATTTTAAGATTCATAATAGTTTGGATCATGATTCTGAAAGGGATTCCAAAATTTCAGCCCGTTTGGTATTATAGAGCCTGAAAAAATGGCGTTTGAATTTCGAACCTATGTCTCCAAATAGCGCCCAGAAGAATGATGATTTTCACAGAAATGTTACATTCTGGGAATTTTATAATTTTTGTCGCTTCGGACCATAAATCTCATCACCTTTCAAAATTTTACCCCGTTTTGTACCATAGAGCCATAAAAAATGGGGTTTTAAAGGTCAAACCCAAGTCTCAAATAGCGCCATAAAAAAGATGATTTTTCCAGAAAAGCAACTTTATTCAGAGTTGTAGAGCTATTTTAGTTAAGACCATGATTGTGATAGGGATCCCATTATTTCGGTCCTTTTGGTACCATAGAGCCTGAAAAAATGGCGTTTGAATTTCGAACCTAATTCTCTAGATAGCGCCCATAAAAGATATTTTTTTCCAGAAATTCAACTCTTCAGATTTTAAGAGTGATTCTAGTTTCGATCATGATTCTGAAAGGGATTCCAAAACTTCAGCCCGTTTGGTACTATAGAGCCTGAAAAAATGGCGTTTGAATTTCGAACCTAAGTCTCCAAATAGCGCCCATAAAAAAGATTATTTTTCCAGAAATGCAATTTATTTCAGATTTTAAGATTGTTTATCGTTAAGATCATAATTCTGATAGGGATCCCATAATTTCGGCCCTTTTGGTACCAAAGAGCCTGAAAAAATGGCATTTGTATTTCGAACCTAATTTTCTAAATAGCGCCATAAAAGATATTTTTTTTCCAGAAATTCATTTTTTTTCAGATTTTAAGATTGATAATAGTTTGGATCATGATTCTGAAAGGGATTCCAAAATTTTAGCCCGTTTGGTTATGTAGAGCCTAAAAAAATGGCGTTTGAATTTCGAACCTAAGTCTCAAATAGCGCCATAAAAAGATGATTTTTCCAGAAAAGCAATTTTATTCAGAGTTTTAGAGTGATTTCAATTAAGACCATGATTCTGATCGGGATCCCATAATTTCAACCCTTTTGGTACCATAGAGCCTGAAAAAATGGCATTTGTATTTCGAACCTTAGTCTCCAAATAGCACCCATAAAAAAGATTATTTTTCCAGAAATGTAATTTATTTCAGATTTAAAGATTGTTTATCGTTAAGATCATGATTCTGATAGGGATTCCATTATTTCGGCACTTTTGGTACCATAGAGCCTGAAAAAATGGCATTTGTATTTCGAACCTAATTCTCTAAATAGCGCCCATAAAAGATATTTTCTTCCAGAAATTCAACTCTTTTCAGATTTTAAGAGTGATTCTAGTTTGGATCATGATTTTGATATTGATTCCAATATTTCAGCCCATTTGGAGAGAGCCTGAAAAATGGCGTTTGAATTTCGAACCTATGTCTCCAAATAGCGCCCAGAAGAATGATGATTTTCACAGAAATGTTACATTCTGGGAATTTTATAATTTTTGTCGCTTCGGACCATAAATCTCATCACCTTTCAAAATTTTACCCCGTTTTGTACCATAGAGCCAGAAAAAATGGGGTTTTAAAGGCCAAACCCAAGTCTCAAATAGCGCCATAAAAAAGATGATTTTTCCAGAAAAGCAACTTTATTCAGAGTTGTAGAGCTATTTTAGTTAAGACCATGATTGTGATAGGGATCCCATTATTTCGGTCCTTTTGGTACCATAGAGCCTGAAAAAATGGCGTTTGAATTTCGAACCTAATTCTCTAAATAGCGCCCATAAAAGATATTTTTTTCCAGAAATTCAACTCTTTTCAGATTTTAAGATTGATAATAGTTTGGATCATGATTCTGAAAGGGATTCCAAAATTTCAGCCCGTTTGGTAATATAGAGCCTGAAAAAATGGCGTTTGAATTTCGAACCTAAGTCTCAAATAGCGCCATAAAAGATATTTTTTTTCCAGAAATTCATTTTTTTCAGATTTTAAGATTGATAATAGTTTGGATCATGATTCTGAAAGGGATTCCAAAATTTCAGCCCGTTTGGTAATATAGAGCCTGAAAAAATGGCGTTTGAATTTCGAACCTAAGTCTCCAAATAGCGCCCATAAAAAAGATTATTTTTCCAGAAATGCAATTTATTTCAGATTTTAAGATTGTTTATCGTTAAGATCATAATTCTGATAGGGATCCCATAATTTCGGCCCTTTTGGTACCAAAGAGCCTGAAAAAATGGCATTTGTATTTCGAACCTAATTTTCTAAATAGCGCCATAAAAGATATTTTTTTTCCAGAAATTCATTTTTTTTCAGATTTTAAGATTGATAATAGTTTGGATCATGATTCTGAAAGGGATTCCAAAATTTAAGCCCGTTTGGTTATGTAGAGCCTAAAAAAATGGCGTTTGAATTTCGAACCTAAGTCTCAAATAGCGCCATAAAAAGATGATTTTTCCAGAAAAGCAATTTTATTCAGAGTTTTAGAGTGATTTCAATTAAGACCATGATTCTGATCGGGATCCCATAATTTCAACCCTTTTGGTACCATAGAGCCTGAAAAAATGGCATTTGTATTTCGAACCTAAGTCTCCAAATAGCACCCATAAAAAAGATTATTTTTCCAGAAATGTAATTTATTTCAGATTTAAAGATTGTTTATCGTTAAGATCATGATTCTGATAGGTATTCCATTATTTCGGCACTTTTGGTACCATAGAGCCTGAAAAAATGGCATTTGTATTTCGAACCTAATTCTCTAAATAGCGCCCATAAAAGATATTTTCTTCCAGAAATTCAACTCTTTTCAGATTTTAAGAGTGATTCTAGTTTGGATCATGATTTTGATATTGATTCCAATATTTCAGCCCATTTGGAGAGAGCCTGAAAAATAGCATTTGAATTTCGAACCTAAGTCTCCAAATAGCGCCAATAAAAAATATTATTTTTCCAGAAATGCAACTTATTTCAGATTTTAAGATTGATAATAGTTTGGATCATGATTCTGAAAGGGATTTCAAAATTTCCGCCCGTTTGGTACCATAGAGCCTGAATGAATGACATTTGAAATTCGAACCTAAGTCTCCAATTAGCGCCCATAAAAGATATTTTTTTTCCAGAAATGCTTTTTTTTTCAGATTTTAAGATTCATAATAGTTTGGATCATGATTCTGAAAGGGATTCCAAAATTTCAGCCCGTTTGGTATTATAGAGCCTGATAAAATGGCGTTTGAATTTCGAACCTATGTCTCCAAATAGCGCCCAGAAGAATGATGATTTTCACAGAAATGTTACATTCTGGGAATTTTATAATTTTTGTCGCTTCGGACCATAAATCTCATCACCTTTCAAAATTTTACCCCGTTTTGTACCATAGAGCCAGAAAAAATGGGGTTTTAAAGGCCAAACCCAAGTCTCAAATAGCGCCATAAAAAAGATGATTTTTCCAGAAAAGCAACTTTATTCAGAGTTGTAGAGCTATTTTAGTTAAGACCATGATTGTGATAGGGATCCCATTATTTCGGTCCTTTTGGTACCATAGAGCCTGAAAAAATGGCGTTTGAATTTCGAACCTAATTCTCTAAATAGCGCCCATAAAAGATATTTTTTTCCAGAAATTCAACTCTTTTCAGATTTTAAGATTGATAATAGTTTGGATCATGATTCTGTAAGGGATTCCAAAATTTCAGCCCGTTTGGTAATATAGAGCCTGAAAAAATGGCGTTTGAATTTCGAACCTAAGTCTCAAATAGCGCCATAAAAGATATTTTTTTTCCAGAAATTCATTTTTTTCAGATTTTAAGATTGATAATAGTTTGGATCATGATTCTGAAAGGGATTCCAAAATTTCAGCCCGTTTGGTAATATAGAGCCTGAAAAAATGGCGTTTGAATTTCGAACCTAAGTCTCCAAATAGCGCCCATAAAAAAGATTATTTTTCCAGAAATGTAATTTATTTCAGATTTAAAGATTGTTTATCGTTAAGATCATGATTCTGATAGGGATTCCATTATTTCGGCACTTTTGGTACCATAGAGCCTGAAAAAATGGTATTTGTATTTCGAACCTAATTCTCTAAATAGCGCCCATAAAAGATATTTTCTTCCAGAAATTCAACTCTTTTCAGATTTTTAGAGTGATTCTAGTTTGGATCATGATTTTGATATTGATTCCAATATTTCAGCCCATTTGGAGAGAGCCTGAAAAATAGCATTTGAATTTCGAACCTAAGTCTCCAAATAGCACCCATAAAAAAGATTATTTTTCCAGAAATGTAATTTATTTCAGATTTAAAGATTGTTTATCGTTAAGATCATGATTCTGATAGGGATCCCATAATTTCGGCCCTTTTGGTATCATAGGGCCTGCAAAAATGGGGTTTTAAAGGCCAAACCCAAGTCTCAAATAGCGCCATAAAAAAGATGATTTTTCCAGAAAAGCAACTTTATTCAGAGTTGTAGAGCTATTTTAGTTAAGACCATGATTCTGATAGGGATCCCATAATTTCGGCCCTTTTGGTACCATAGAGCCTGAAAAAATGGCATTTGTATTTCGAACCTAATTTTCTAAATAGCGCCATAAAAGATATTTTTTTTCCAGAAATTCATTTTTTTTCAGATTTTAAGATTGATAATAGTTTGGATCATGATTCTGAAAGGGATTCCAAAATTTTAGCCCGTTTGGTTATGTAGAGCCTAAAAAAATGGCGTTTGAATTTCGAACCTAATTCTCAAATAGCGCCATAAAAAGATGATTTTTCCAGAAAAGCAATTTTATTCAGAGTTTTAGAGTGATTTCAATTAAGACCATGATTCTGATCGGGATCCCATAATTTCAACCCTTTTGGTACCATAGAGCCTGAAAAAATGGCATTTGTATTTCGAACCTAAGTCTCCAAATAGCACCCATAAAAAAGATTATTTTTCCAGAAATGTAATTTATTTCAGATTTAAAGATTGTTTATCGTTAAGATCATGATTCTGATAGGGATTCCATTATTTCGGCACTTTTGGTACCATAGAGCCTGAAAAAATGGCATTTGTATTTCGAACCTAATTCTCTAAATAGCGCCCATAAAAGATATTTTCTTCCAGAAATTCAACTCTTTTCAGATTTTAAGAGTGATTATAGTTTGGATCATGATTTTGATATTGATTCCAATATTTCAGCCCATTTGGAGAGAGCCTGAAAAATAGCATTTGAATTTCGAACCTAAGTCTCCAAATAGCGCCAATAAAAAATATTATTTTTCCAGAAATGCAACTTATTTCAGATTTTAAGATTGATAATAGTTTGGATCATGATTCTGAAAGGGATTTCAAAATTTCCGCCCGTTTGGTACCATAGAGCCTGAATAAATGACATTTGAATTTCGAACCTAAGTCTCCAATTCGCGCCCATAAAAGACATTTTTTTTCCAGAAATGAATTTTTTTTTGAGATTTTAAGATTGATAATAGTTTGGATCATGGTTCTGAAAGGGATTCCAAAATTTCCGCCCGTTTGGTACCATAGAGCCTGAATAAACGACATTTGAATTTCGAACCTAAGTCTCCAATTAGCGCCCATAAAAGATATTTTTATTCCAGAAATGCTTTTTTTTTCAGATTTTAAGATTCATAATAGTTTGGATCATGATTCTGAAAGGGATTCCAAAATTTCAGCCCGTTTGGTACTATAGAGCTTGAAAAAATGGCGTTTGAATTTCGAACCTAAGTCTCAAATAGCGCCATAAAAGATATTTTTTTTCCAGAAATTCATTTTTTTTCAGATTTTAAGATTGATCATAGTTTGGATCATGATTCTGAAAGGGATTCCAAAATTTCAGCCCGTTTGGTAATATAGAGCCTGAAAAAATGGCGTTTGAATTTCGAACCTAAGTCTCCAAAAAGCGCCCATAAAAAAGATTATTTTTCCAGAAATGCAATTTATTTCAGATTTTAAGATTGTTTATCGTTAAGATCACGATTCTGATAGGGATCCCATTATTTCGGTCCTTTTGGTACCATAGAGCCTGAAAAAATGGCGTTTGAATTTCGAACCTATGTCTCCAAATAGCGCCCAGAAAATGATGATTTTCACAGAAATGTTACATTCTGGGAATTTTATAATTTTTGTCGCTTCGGACCATAAATCTCATCACCTTTCAAAATTTTACCCCGTTTTGTACCATAGAGCCAGAAAAAATGGGGTTTTAAAGGCCAAACCCAAGTCTCAAATAGCGCCATAAAAAAGATGATTTTTCCAGAAAAGCAACTTTATTCAGAGTTGTAGAGCTATTTTAGTTAAGACCATGATTGTGATAGGGATTCCATTATTTCGGTCCTTTTGGTACCATAGAGCCTGAAAAAATGGCGTTTGAATTTCGAACCTAATTCTCTAAATAGCGCCCATAAAAGATATTTTTTTCCAGAAATTCAACTCTTTTCAGATTTTAAGAGTGATTCTAGTTTGGATCATGATTCTGAAAGGGATTCCAAAATTTTAGCCCGTTTGGTACTATAGAGCCTGAAAAAATGGCGTTTGAATTTCGAACCTAAGTCTCCAAATAGCGCCCATAAAAGATATTTTTTTCCAGAAATGCAATTTATTTCAGATTTAAAGATTGTTTATCGTTAAGATCATGATTCTGATAGGGATCCCATTATTTCGGTCCTTTTGGTACCATAGAGCCTGAAAAAATGGCTTTTGAATTTCGAACCTAATTCTCTAGATAGCGCCCATAAAAGATATTTTTTTCCAGAAATTCAACTCTTCAGATTTTAAGAGTGATTCTAGTTTCAATCATGATTCTGAAAGGGATTCCAAAACTTCAGCCCGTTTGGTACTATAGAGCCTGAAAAAATGGCGTTTGAATTTCGAACCTAAGTCTCCAAATAGCGCCCATAAAAAAGATTATTTTTCCAGAAATGCAATTTATTTCAGATTTTAAGATTGTTTATCGTTAAGATCATAATTCTGATAGGGATCCCATAATTTCGGCCCTTTTGGTACCAAAGAGCCTGAAAAAATGGCATTTGTATTTCGAACCTAATTTTCTAAATAGCGCCATAAAAGATATTTTTTTCCAGAAATTCATTTTTTTTCAGATTTTAAGATTGATAATAGTTTGGATCATGATTCTGAAAGGGATTCCAAAATTTTAGCCCGTTTGGTTATGTAGAGCCTAAAAAAATGGCGTTTGAATTTCGAACCTAAGTCTCAAATAGCGCCATAAAAAGATGATTTTTCCAGAAAAGCAATTTTATTCAGAGTTTTAGAGTGATTTCAATTAAGACCATGATTCTGATCGGGATCCCATAATTTCAACCCTTTTGGTACCATAGAGCCTGAAAAAATGGCATTTGTATTTCGAACCTTAGTCTCCAAATAGCACCCATAAAAAAGATTATTTTTCCAGAAATGTAATTTATTTCAGATTTAAAGATTGTTTATCGTTAAGATCATGATTCTGATAGGGATTCCATTATTTCGGCACTTTTGGTACCATAGAGCCTGAAAAAATGGCATTTGTATTTCGAACCTAATTCTCTAAATAGCGCCCATAAAAGATATTTTCTTCCAGAAATTCAACTCTTTTCAGATTTTAAGAGTGATTCTAGTTTGGATCATGATTTTGATATTGATTCCAATATTTCAGCCCATTTGGAGAGAGCCTGAAAAATAGCATTTGAATTTCGAACCTAAGTCTCCAAATAGCGCCAATAAAAAATATTATTTTTCCAGAAATGCAACTTATTTCAGATTTTAAGATTGATAATAGTTTGGATCATGATTCTGAAAGGGATTTCAAAATTTCCGCCCGTTTGGTACCATAGAGCCTGAATGAATGACATTTGAAATTCGAACCTAAGTCTCCAATTCGCGCCCATAAAAGATATTTTTTTTCCAGAAATGAATTTTTTTTGAGATTTTAAGATTGATAATAGTTTGGATCATGGTTCTGAAAGGGATTCCAAAATTTCCGCCCGTTTGGTACCATAGAGCCTGAATAAACGACATTTGAATTTCAAACCTAAGTCTCCAATTAGCGCCCATAAAAGATATTTTTTTTCCAGAAATGCTTTTTTTTTCAGATTTTAAGATTCATAATAGTTTGGATCATGATTCTGAAAGGGATTCCAAAATTTCAGCCCGTTTGGTATTATAGAGCCTGATAAAATGGCGTTTGAATTTCGAACCTATGTCTCCAAATAGCGCCCAGAAGAATGATGATTTTCACAGAAATGTTACATTCTGGGAATTTTATAATTTTTGTCGCTTCGGACCATAAATCTCATCACCTTTCAAATTTTACCCCGTTTTGTACCATAGAGCCAGAAAAAATGGGTTTTAAAGGCCAAACCCAAGTCTCAAATAGCTCCATAAAAAAGATGATTTTTCCAGAAAAGCAACTTTATTCAGAGTTGTAGAGCTATTTTAGTTAAGACCATGATTGTGATAGGGATCCCATTATTTCGGTCCTTTTGGTACCATAGAGCCTGAAAAAATGGCGTTTGAATTTCGAACCTAATTCTCTAAATAGCGCCCATAAAAGATATTTTTTTCCAGAAATTCAACTCTTTTCAGATTTTAAGATTGATAATAGTTTGGATCATGATTCTGAAAGGGATTCCAAAATTTCAACCCGTTTGGTAATATAGAGCCTGAAAAAATGGCGTTTGAATTTCGAACCTAAGTCTCCAAATAGCGCCCATAAAAAAGATTATTTTTCCAGAAATGCAATTTATTTCAGATTTTAAGATTGTTTATCGTTAAGATCATGATTCTGATAGGGATCCCATAATTTCGGCCCTTTTGGTACCATAGAGCCTGAAAAAATGGCATTTGTATTTCGAACCTAATTTTCTAAATAGCGCCATAAAAGATATTTTTTTTCCAGAAATTCATTTTTTTTCAGATTTTAAGATTGATAATAGTTTGGATCATGATTCTGAAAGGGATTCCAAAATTTTAGCCCGTTTGGTTATGTAGAGCCTAAAAAAATGGCGTTTGAATTTAGAACCTAAGTCTCAAATAGCGCCATAAAAAGATGATTTTTCCAGAAAAGCAATTTTTATTCAGAGTTTTAGAGTGATTTCAATTAAGACCATGATTCTGATCGAAATCCCATAATTTCAACCCTTTTGGTACCATAGAGCCTGAAAAAATGGCATTTGTATTTCGAACCTAAGTCTCCAAATAGCACCCATAAAAAAAGATTATTTTTCCAGAAATGTAATTTATTTCAGATTTAAAGATTGTTTATCGTTAAGATCATGATTCTGATAGGGATTCCATTATTTCGGCACTTTTGGTACCATAGAGCCTGAAAAAATGGCATTTGTATTTCGAACCTAATTCTCTAAATAGCGCCCATAAAAGATATTTTCTTCCAGAAATTCAACTCTTTTCAGATTTTTAGAGTGATTCTAGTTTGGATCATGATTTTGATATTGATTCCAATATTTCAGCCCATTTGGAGAGAGCCTGAAAAATAGCATTTGAATTTCGAACCTAAGTCTCCAAATAGCGCCAATAAAAAATATTATTTTTCCAGAAATGCAACTTATTTCAGATTTTAAGATTGATAATAGTTTGGATCATGATTCTGAAAGGGATTTCAAAATTTCCGCCCGTTTGGTACCATAGAGCCTGAATAAATGACATTTGAATTTCGAACCTAAGTCTCCAATTCGCGCCCATAAAAGATATTTTTTTTCCAGAAATGAATTTTTTTTTGAGATTTTAAGATTGATAATAGTTTGGATCATGGTTCTGAAAGGGATTCCAAAATTTCCGCCCGTTTGGTACCATAGAGCCTGAATAAACGACATTTGAATTTCGAACCTAAGTCTCCAATTAGCGCCCATAAAAGATATTTTTATTCCAGAAATGCTTTTTTTTTCAGATTTTAAGATTCATAATAGTTTGGATCATGATTCTGAAAGGGATTCCAAAATTTCAGCCCGTTTGGTATTATAGAGCCTGAAAAAATGGCGTTTGAATTTCGAACCTATGTCTCCAAATAGCGCCCAGAAGAATGATGATTTTCACAGAAATGTTACATTCTGGGAATTTTATAATTTTTGTCGCTTCGGACCATAAATCTCATCACCTTTCAAAATTTTACCCCGTTTTGTACCATAGAGCCATAAAAAATGGGGTTTTAAAGGTCAAACCCAAGTCTCAAATAGCGCCATAAAAAAGATGATTTTTCCAGAAAAGCAACTTTATTCAGAGTTGTAGAGCTATTTTAGTTAAGACCATGATTGTGATAGGGATCCCATTATTTCGGTCCTTTTGGTACCATAGAGCCTGAAAAAATGGCGTTTGAATTTCGAACCTAATTCTCTAAATAGCGCCCATAAAAGATATTTTTTTCCAGAAATTCAACTCTTCAGATTTTAAGAGTGATTCTTGTTTGGATCATGATTCTGAAAGGGATTCCAAAATTTCAGCCCGTTTGGTACTATAGAGCCTGAAAAAATGGCGTTTGAATTTCGAACCTAAGTCTCCAAATAGCGCCCATAAAAAAGATTATTTTTCCAGAAATGCAATTTATTTCAGATTTTAAGATTGTTTATCGTTAAGATCATAATTCTGATAGGGATCCCATAATTTCGGCCCTTTTGGTACCAAAGAGCCTGAAAAAATGGCATTTGTATTTCGAACCTAATTTTCTAAATAGCGCCATAAAAGATATTTTTTTTCCAGAAATTCATTTTTTTTCAGATTTTAAGATTGATAATAGTTTGGATCATGATTCTGAAAGGGATTCCAAAATTTTAGCCCGTTTGGTTATGTAGAGCCTAAAAAAATGGCGTTTGAATTTCGAACCTAAGTCTCAAATAGCGCCATAAAAAGATGATTTTTCCAGAAAAGCAATTTTATTCAGAGTTTTAGAGTGATTTCAATTAAGACCATGATTCTGATCGGGATCCCATAATTTCAACCCTTTTGGTACCATAGAGCCTGAAAAAATGGCATTTGTATTTCGAACCTAAGTCTCCAAATAGCACCCATAAAAAAGATTATTTTTCCAGAAATGTAATTTATTTCAGATTTAAAGATTGTTTATCGTTAAGATCATGATTCTGATAGGGATTCCATTATTTCGGCACTTTTGGTACCATAGAGCCTGAAAAAATGGCATTTGTATTTCGAACCTAATTCTCTAAATAGCGCCCATAAAAGATATTTTCTTCCAGAAATTCAACTCTTTTCAGATTTTAAGAGTGATTCTAGTTTGGATCATGATTTTGATATTGATTCCAATATTTCAGCCCATTTGGAGAGAGCCTGAAAAATAGCATTTGAATTTCGAACCTAAGTCTCCAAATAGCGCCAATAAAAAATATTATTTTTCCAGAAATGCAACTTATTTCAGATTTTAAGATTGATAATAGTTTGGATCATGATTCTGAAAGGGATTTCAAAATTTCCGCCCGTTTGGTACCATAGAGCCTGAATGAATGACATTTGAAATTCGAACCTAAGTCTCCAATTCGCGCCCATAAAAGATATTTTTTTTCCAGAAATGAATTTTTTTTGAGATTTTAAGATTGATAATAGTTTGGATCATGGTTCTGAAAGGGATTCCAAAATTTCCGCCCGTTTGGTACCATAGAGCCTGAATAAACGACATTTGAATTTCGAACCTAAGTCTCCAATTAGCGCCCATAAAAGATATTTTTTTTCCAGAAATGCTTTTTTTTTCAGATTTTAAGATTCATAATAGTTTGGATCATGATTCTGAAAGGGATTCCAAAATTTCAGCCCGTTTGGTATTATAGAGCCTGATAAAATGGCGTTTGAATTTCGAACCTATGTCTCCAAATAGCGCCCAGAAGAATGATGATTTTCACAGAAATGTTACATTCTGGGAATTTTATAATTTTTGTCGCTTCGGACCATAAATCTCATCACCTTTCAAAATTTTACCCCGTTTTGTACCATAGAGCCAGAAAAAATGGGGTTTTAAAGGCCAAACCCAAGTCTCAAATAGCGCCATAAAAAAGATGATTTTTCCAGAAAAGCAACTTTATTCAGAGTTGTAGAGCTATTTTAGTTAAGACCATGATTGTGATAGGGATCCCATTATTTCGGTCCTTTTGGTACCATAGAGCCTGAAAAAATGGCGTTTGAATTTCGAACCTAATTCTCTAAATAGCGCCCATAAAAGATATTTTTTTCCAGAAATTCAACTCTTTTCAGATTTTAAGATTGATAATAGTTTGGATCATGATTCTGAAAGGGATTCCAAAATTTCAGCCCGTTTGGTAATATAGAGCCTGAAAAAATGGCGTTTGAATTTCGAACCTAAGTCTCAAATAGCGCCATAAAAGATATTTTTTTTCCAGAAATTCATTTTTTTCAGATTTTAAGATTGATAATAGTTTGGATCATGATTCTGAAAGGGATTCCAAAATTTCAGCCCGTTTGGTAATATAGAGCCTGAAAAAATGGCGTTTGAATTTCGAACCTAAGTCTCCAAATAGCGCCCATAAAAAAGATTATTTTTCCAGAAATGCAATTTATTTCAGATTTTAAGATTGTTTATCGTTAAGATCATAATTCTGATAGGGATCCCATAATTTCGGCCCTTTTGGTACCAAAGAGCCTGAAAAAATGGCATTTGTATTTCGAACCTAATTTTCTAAATAGCGCCATAAAAGATATTTTTTTTCCAGAAATTCATTTTTTTTCAGATTTTAAGATTGATAATAGTTTGGATCATGATTCTGAAAGGGATTCCAAAATTTAAGCCCGTTTGGTTATGTAGAGCCTAAAAAAATGGCGTTTGAATTTCGAACCTAAGTCTCAAATAGCGCCATAAAAAGATGATTTTTCCAGAAAAGCAATTTTATTCAGAGTTTTAGAGTGATTTCAATTAAGACCATGATTCTGATCGGGATCCCATAATTTCAACCCTTTTGGTACCATAGAGCCTGAAAAAATGGCATTTGTATTTCGAACCTAAGTCTCCAAATAGCACCCATAAAAAAGATTATTTTTCCAGAAATGTAATTTATTTCAGATTTAAAGATTGTTTATCGTTAAGATCATGATTCTGATAGGTATTCCATTATTTCGGCACTTTTGGTACCATAGAGCCTGATAAAATGGCATTTGTATTTCGAACCTAATTCTCTAAATAGCGCCCATAAAAGATATTTTCTTCCAGAAATTCAACTCTTTTCAGATTTTAAGAGTGATTCTAGTTTGGATCATGATTTTGATATTGATTCCAATATTTCAGCCCATTTGGAGAGAGCCTGAAAAATAGCATTTGAATTTCGAACCTAAGTCTCCAAATAGCGCCAATAAAAAATATTATTTTTCCAGAAATGCAACTTATTTCAGATTTTAAGATTGATAATAGTTTGGATCATGATTCTGAAAGGGGTTTCAAAATTTCCGCCCGTTTGGTACCATAGAGCCTGAATGAATGACATTTGAAATTCGAACCTAAGTCTCCAATTCGCGCCCATAAAAGATATTTTTTTTCCAGAAATGAATTTTTTTTGAGATTTTAAGATTGATAATAGTTTGGATCATGATTCTGAAAGGGATTTCAAAATTTCCGCCCGTTTGGTACCATAGAGCCTGAATAAACGACATTTGAATTTCGAACCTAAGTCTCCAATTAGCGCCCATAAAAGATATTTTTTTTCCAGAAATGCTTTTTTTTTCAGATTTTAAGATTCATAATAGTTTGGATCATGATTCTGAAAGGGATTCCAAAATTTCAGCCCGTTTGGTATTATAGAGCCTGATAAAATGGCGTTTGAATTTCGAACCTATGTCTCCAAATAGCGCCCAGAAGAATGATGATTTTCACAGAAATGTTACATTCTGGGAATTTTATAATTTTTGTCGCTTCGGACCATAAATCTCATCACCTTTCAAAATTTTACCCCGTTTTGTACCATAGAGCCAGAAAAAATGGGGTTTTAAAGGCCAAACCCAAGTCTCAAATAGCGCCATAAAAAAGATGATTTTTCCAGAAAAGCAACTTTATTCAGAGTTGTAGAGCTATTTTAGTTAAGACCATGATTGTGATAGGGATCCCATTATTTCGGTCCTTTTGGTACCATAGAGCCTGAAAAAATGGCGTTTGAATTTCGAACCTAATTCTCTAAATAGCGCCCATAAAAGATATTTTTTTCCAGAAATTCAACTCTTTTCAGATTTTAAGATTGATAATAGTTTGGATCATGATTCTGTAAGGGATTCCAAAATTTCAGCCCGTTTGGTAATATAGAGCCTGAAAAAATGGCGTTTGAATTTCGAACCTAAGTCTCAAATAGCGCCATAAAAGATATTTTTTTTCCAGAAATTCATTTTTTTCAGATTTTAAGATTGATAATAGTTTGGATCATGATTCTGAAAGGGATTCCAAAATTTCAGCCCGTTTGGTAATATAGAGCCTGAAAAAATGGCGTTTGAATTTCGAACCTAAGTCTCCAAATAGCGCCCATAAAAAAGATTATTTTTCCAGAAATGCAATTTATTTCAGATTTTAAGATTGTTTATCGTTAAGATCATGATTCTGATAGGGATCCCATAATTTCGGCCCTTTTGGTACCATAGAGCCTGAAAAAATGGCATTTGTATTTCGCACCTAATTCTCTAAATAGCGCCCATAAAAGATATTTTTTTCCAGAAATTCAACTCTTTTCAGATTTTAAGAGCGATTCTTGTTTGGATCATGATTATGAAAGGGATTCCAAAATTTCAGCCCGTTTGGTACTATAGAGCCTGAAAAAATGGCGTTTGAATTTCGAAACTAAGTCTCAAATATCGCCATAAAAAGATGATTTTTCCAGAAAAGCAATTTTATTCAGAGTTTTAGAGTGATTTCAATAAAGACCATGATTCTGATCGGGATCCCATAATTTCGGCCCTTTTGGTACCATTGAGCCTGAAAAAATGGCATTTGTATTTCGAACCTAAGTCTCTAAAAAGCGCCATAAAAGATATTTTATTCCAGAAATTCAACTCTTTTCAGATTTTAAGAGTGATTCTAGTTTGGATCATGATTCCAATATTTCAGCCCATTTGGAGAGAGCCTGAAAAATAGCATTTGAATTTCGAACCTAAGTCTCCAAATAGCGCCAATAAAAAATATTATTTTTCCAGAAATGCAACTTATTTCAGATTTTAAGATTGATAATAGTTTGGATCATGATTCTGAAAATGATTCCAAAATTTCAGCCCGTTTGGTATAATAGAGCCTTAAAAAATGGCGTTTGAATTTCGAACCTAAGTCTCCAAATAGCGCCCAGAAGAATGATGATTTTCACAGAAATATTACATTCTGGGGATTTTATAATTGTTGTCACTTCGGACCATAAATCTCATCACTATTTCAAGATTTTACCCCGTTTTTTACCATAGAGCTAGAAAAAATGGGGTTTTAAAGGCCGAACCCAAGTCTTTAATAGCGCCATAAAAAAGATGATTTTTCCAGAAAAGCAACTTTATTCAGAGTTGTAGAGCTATTTCAGTTAAGACCATGATTGTGATAGGGATCCCATTATTTCAGCCCTTTTGGTACCATAGAGCCTGAAAAAATGGCGTTTGAATTTCGAAGATAAGTCTCCAAATGGCGCCCATAAAAAAGATTATTTTTCCAGAAATGCAACTGATTTCAGATTTTAAGATCAATTATAGTTTGAATCATGATTCTGAAAGGGATTCCAAAAATTTTAGCCCGTTTGGTTATATAGAGCCTGAAAAAATGGCGTTTGAATATCGAACCTAAGTCTCCAAATAGCGCCCATAAAAAATATTATTTTTCCAGAAATGCAAATTATTTCAGATTTTAAGATTGATAATAGTTTTGATCATGATTCTGAAAGGGATTCAAAATTTCAGCCCGTTTGGTACTATAGAGCCTGAAAAAATGGCGTTTGAATTTCGAACCGAAGTCTCCAAATAGCGCCCATAAAAAAGATTATTTTTCCAGAAATGCAACTTATTTCAGATTTTAAGATCAATTATAGTTTGGATCATGATTCTGAAAGGGATTTCAAAATTTCCGCCCGTTTGGTACCATAGAGCCTGAATAAATGACATTTGAATTTCGAACCTAAGTCTCCAATTCGCGCCCATAAAAGATATTTTTTTTCCAGAAATGAATTTTTTTTCAGATTTTAAGATTGATAATAGTTTGGATCATGGTTCTGAAAGGGATTCCAAAATTTCAGCCCGTTTGGTATTATAGAGCCTGAAAAAATGACATTTGAATTTCGAACCTAAGTCTCCGATTCGCGCCAATAAAAAATATTATTTTTCCAGAAATGCAACTTATTTCAGATTTTAAGATTGATAAAAGTTTGGATCATGATTCTGAAAGGGATTTCAAAATATCCGCCGGTTTGGTACCATAGAGCCTGAATAAATGACATTTGAATTTCGAACCTAAGTCTCCAATTCGCGCCCATAAAAGATATTTTTTTTCCAGAAATGAATTTTTTTTCAGATTTTAAGATTGATAATAGTTTGGATCATGGTTTTGAAAGGGATTCCAAAATTTCAGCCCGTTTGGATATATAGAGCCTGAAAAAATGGCGTTTGAATTTCGAACCTAAATCTCCAAATAGCGCCCATAAAAAATATTATTTTTCCAGAAATGCAACTTATTTCAGATTTTAAGATTGATAATAGTTTGGATCAAGATTCTGATAGGGATTCCAAAATTTCAGCCCGTTTGGTAATAAAGAGAGTGAAAAATGGCATTTGAATTTCGAACCTAAGTCTCCAAATAGCGCCCAGAAGAATGATGATTTTCACAGAAATGCTATATTCTGGGGATTTTATAATTGTTGTCGCTTCGGACCATAAATCTCATCACTATTTCAAAATTTTACCCCGTTTGGTACCATAGAGCCAGAAAAAATGGGGTTTTAAAGGCGAAACCAAGTCTCAAATAGCGCCATCAAAAAGATGATTTTTCCAGAAAAGCAATTTTATTCAGAGTTGTAGAGCGATTTCAGTAAAGACCATGATTGTGATAGGGATCCCAATATTGCAGCCCTTTTGGTACCATAGAGCCTGAATAAATGACATTTGAATTTCGAACCTAAGTCTCCAATTCGCGCCCATAAAAGATATTTTTTTTCGAAAAATGATTTTTTTTTGAGATTTTAAGATTGATAATAGTTTGGATCATGGTTCTGAAAGGGATTCCAAAATTTCAGCCCGTTTGGTATTATAGAGCCTGAAAAAATGACAATTGAATTTCGAACCTAAGTCTCCAATTCGCGCCCATAAAAGATATTTTTTTTCCAGAAATGCTTTTTTTTTCAGATTTTAAGATTCATAATAGTTTGGATCATGATTCTGAAAGGGATTCTAAAATTTCAGCCCGTTTGGTTATATATAGCCTGAAAAAATGGCGTTTGAATTTCGAACCTAAGTCTCCAAATAGCGCCCATAAAAGATATTTTTTTCCAGAAATGCAATTTATTTCAGATTTGAAGATTGATAATAGTTTTGATCATGATTCTGAAAGGGATTCCAAAATTTCAGCCCGTTTGGTATAATAGAGCCTTAAAAAATGGCGTTTGAATTTCGAACCTAAGTCTCCAAATAGCGCCCAGAAGAATGATGATTTTCACAGAAATATAACATTCTGGGGATTTTATAATTGTTGTCACTTCGGACCATAAATCTCATCACTATTTCAAAATTTTACCCCGTTTTTTACCATAGAGCTAGAAAAAATGGGGTTTTAAAGGCCGAACCCAAGTCTTTAATAGCGCCATAAAAAAGATGATTTTTCCAGAAAAGCAACTTTATTCAGAGTTGTAGAGCTATTTCAGTTAAGACCATGATTGTGATAGGGATCCCATTATTTCAGCCCTTTTGGTTCCATAGAGCCTGAAAAAATGGCGTTTGAATTTCGAAGATCAGTCTCCAAATGGCGCCCATAAAAAAGATTATTTTTCCAGAAAAGCAACTTATTTCAGATATTAAGATCAATTATAGTTTGGATCATGATTCTGAAAGGGATTCCAAAATTTTAGCCCGTTTGGATATATAGAGCCTGAAAAAATGGCGTTTGAATTTCGAACCTAAATCTCCAAATAGCGCCCATAAAAAATATTATTTTTCCAGAAATGCAACTTATTTCAGATTTTAAGATTGATAATAGTTTGGATCAAGATTCTGATAGGGATTCCAAAATTTCAGCCCGTTTGGTAATAAAGAGACTGAAAAATGGCATTTGAATTTCGAACCTAAGTCTCCAAATAGCGCCCAGAAGAATGATGATTTTCACAGAAATGCTATATTCCTGGGATTTTATAATTGTTGTCGCTTCGGACCATAAATCTCATCACTATTTCAAAATTTTACCCCGTTTGGTACCATAGAGCCAGAAAAAATGGGGTTTTAAAGGCCGAAACCAAGTCTCAAATAGCGCCATCAAAAAGATGATTTTTCCAGAAAAGCAATTTTATTCAGAGTTGTAGAGCGATTTCAGTAAAGACCATGATTGTGATAGGGATCCCAATATTGCAGCCCTTTTGGTACCATAGAGCCTGAAAAAATGTCATTTGAATTTCGAACATAAGTCTCCAATTCGCGCCCATTAAAGATATTTTTTTTCCAGAAATGCATTTTTTTTCAGATTTTAAGATTAATAATAGTTTGGATCATGATTCTGAAAGGGATTCCAAAATTTCAGCCCGTTTGGTAATATAGAGCCTGAAAAAATGGCGTTTGAATTTCGAACCTAAGTCTCCAAATAGCGCCCAGAAGAATGATGATTTTCACAGAAATGCTACATTCTGGGGATTTTATAATTGTTGTCGCTTCGGACCATAAATCTCATCACTATATCAAAATTTTACCCCGTTTGGTACCATAGAGCCAGAAAAAATGGGGTTTTAAAGGCCGAACCCAAGTCTCAAATAGCGCCATAAAAAAGATGATTTTTCCAGAAAAGCAACTTTATTCAGAGTTGTAGAGCGATTTCAGTAAAGACCATGATTGTGATAGGGATCCCAATATTGCAGCCCTTTTGGTACCATAGAGCCTGAAAAAATGGCATTTGAATTTCGAACCTAACTCTCCAATTAGCGCTCATAAATATATTTTTTTCAAGAAATTCAACTTTTTCAGATCTTAAGAGTGATTATATTTTGAATCATGATTCTGATAGGGATTTCAAAATTTCCGCCAGTTTGGTACCATAGAGCCTGAATAAATGACATTTGAATTTCGAACCTAAGTCTCCAATTTGCGCCCATAAAAGAAATATTTTTTTTCCAGAAATGCAACTTTTTTCAGATTTTAAGTTTGATAATAGTTTGGGTCATGATTCTGAAAGGGATTCCAAAATTTCAGCCCGTTTGGTAATCTATATTAGCCTGAAAAAATTGCGTTTGAATTTCGAACCTAAGTCTCCAAATAGCGCCCAGAAGAATGATGATTTTCACAGAAATGCTATATTCTGGGGATTTTATAATTGTTGTCGCTTCGGACCATAAATCTCATCACTATTTCAAAATTTTACCCCGTTTGGTACCATAGAGCCAGAAAAAATGGGGTTTTAAAGGTCGAACCCAAGTCTCAAATAGCGCCATAAAAAAGATGATTTTTCCAGAAAAGCAACTTTATTCAGAGTTGTAGAGCGATTTCAGTAAAGACCATGATTGTGGTAGGGATCCCAATATTGCAGCCCTTTTGGTACCATAGAGCCTGAAAAAATGGCATTTGAATTTTGAAGATAAGTCTCCAAATAACGACCATAAAAAAGATTAATTTTCCAGAAATGCAACTTATTTCAGATTTAAAGATTGATAATAGTTTGGATCATGATTCTGAAAGGGATTCCAAAATTTCAGCCCGTATAGATATATAAAGCAGAAAATGGCGTTTGAATTTCGAACCTAAGTCTCCAAATAGCGCCCATAAAAAATATTTTTTTACAGAAATGCAACTTTATTCAGATTTTAAAATTGACTATAGTTTTGTATCATGATTCTGATAAGGATTCCAAAATTTCAGACCTTTTGATACCATAAAGCCTGAAAAAATGGTATTTGAATTTCGAACCTAGGTTTCCAAATAGCGCCATAAAAAAGATGATTTTTCCAGAAAAGCAACTTTATTCAGAGTTGTAGAGCTATTTCAGTTAAGACCATGATTGTGATAGGGATCCCATTATTTCAGCCCTTTTGGTACCTAGGAGCCTGAAAATATGGCATTTGAATTTCGAACCTAAGTCTCCAAATAGCGCCCATAAGAATGATAATTTGCTCAGAAATCTAACATTATGGAGATTTTATAATTGTTTTTGCTTTGGACTATAAATTTTATCACAATTTCAAAATTTTACCCCGTTTGGTACCATAGAGCCAGAGAAAATGGGGTTTTAAAGGCCGAACCCAAGTCTCCAAATAGCGCCCATAAAAAAGATTATATTTCCAGAAATTCAACTTTTTTCAGATTTAAAGAGTGATTAAAGTTTGGACCATGATTCTGATAGGTATTCCAAAGTTTCAGCCCCTTTGGTATCATAGAACCTGAAAAAATTGCATTTGAATTTCGACCCTAAGTCTCCGAATAGCGCCCATAAGAATGATGATTTTACCAGAAATGCAGCTGTATTCAGATTTTATGACTGTATTTGCTTACGACCATGATTCTTATCACTTTTCCAAATTTTATCCTGTTTGGTACCATAGTGCCCGAAAAAATTGCTTTTAATGTTCGAACCCAAGTCTCAATTTACCGACCTTAAGAATGATGATTTTTCCAGAAATGCAACTTTGTACAGTTTTTTTAAATTAGCGTCATAAAGAAGATGATTTTACTAGATATACCAAATAGATATGCGACTTTATCCACATTTTGTGACTGATTTCGCTTTTTATCATGAATTTGATCACGATTCCATAATTTCAGCCCGTTTGGTTTCATAGAGCCTGGATAAATCACTTTTAAAGTTCGAACCCATGTTCAATTTTATGTTCGAAAAAAGCGAGAAATATCTTCCAATAGTCGCACTGGCTCCAGATTTTTTTACTTTAGTATCCATACTGCTGGATGCAGTTTAAAATATGAAGCAAAAAATTAATTCACTCTACTCATCACGCTAAGTAGCATAGAAAAATCATTTATCTATGCTTTCTCAGGACTTTAGACTGGTGGGTAGGACTTTTAGACCACAACAGTGCTGGATAGACGACATCGTATCTATAATATATTTTTTAAAATACTTTACTAGTATTTAAAAAAATATATTAAACTTTTCATATCTAGTGGATACCTTTTGTAAAACCACTGTAATAATATTGAATTACCTACGATGCAAGTTTTTAGCTTCCTTAGTTTAAGCAAGCATTGGACATTTTAAAACCTTTATATTAAATATTATTTGTGTTCCCGATAAATTTGTCATCTAATATCCAAAAATACAGGTATTGTTTTATTATTCTGATCTATACCTGTTTTCCATTAATTAATCACATAATTTATTGCTGTTTCACAGGAATATTTATTTCTAAGCCCAGATTGTAGTTTTTCTAGAATGTTATTTTATCAATAAATTTACTTACCTGTTATTTAAATATCAATTCTAATAGTTTTTCAAATTTTGGTAATCCATTAGGCTGGTGACTTTGATAGTTTTTAATGTTTTTGGATGCGGGTGTTTTGATGGAATGTTATCATGTATATGGAAAAACTCCCTAAAACAGTGTATAATTTATAATTTCAATTAATTTGTCTTCCATGGCTGGCAGTGCATCTTTCAAATTCATACCTTTCTGTCTCCTATAAGTGGTAGTTCATCATTGAAAATGATCTGTTTCTTAAAGCTGGCAGTAAATCTTTGAAATTAATCTTTCTCCTATAGCTGGCAGTGCATTTTTGAAACTAATCATTCTCCTATAGCAGGCAGTACATCCACGATTACGTTTATTGTTAGTCCATTCTGCGTAGATTTTTTTCTTACTATCTTTAGATTTTTCAAAAATTATTGAGTGTTCATTTTTTAAATCCTAAAAACATTATTTTTCTATCTTTTTTCTGATGGTTGAGAAGAAGTATCTGTGACTAATGCTCTTGATTGTTTTAGTCACTAAATACAATTTTTTGTTGAACTTCCAAGCTATGTTAGATGTATAATTTTCATTTCCATCGGGAAACTGAATGTTCTTAATATTTTATCTCTGTTTACCGCTCATTAGTTATTTTTAAGTGTATTAAACATCCTTATAAAAATTATTAAATAATGAAATATTATTATTCTGGCTAACCTCAGATATAACATTAACTATGCATTCCGTTAGTTTGACGCATTAAGTGTGCAATGCGTTAATGCTATAACTAACTAAATTACCTACACATTTTCCTAAGCATGGGGCATTGGCTTAACAACACCCTACTTTCAGCCTAGACTATCATGTATTTTAACATAAACACATTTTCATCACATTGCTTGATGTGTTTCTGACCCTCGTACATGGGAAATTAACGAGAGTGTTGTGAATAGACCGTCATAACATCAAGTCAACATGCTTTTTTATTTAACCTTAATTCAGATTCTTGGCTCATTAAACGGATTTAACGACTTTGGTGAATCTGAGTTGTTCACTAATTTATTAAAAAAACTCCAATAAAACAATTAAGTCTTTAATTACAACATAAAATTTGGTTGGCATAGCACTTTTATCGCGGTTGGATAACTAAAGTTTTCATTTGGGAGTAATTGCTCTCCGAGGGCACTTTATCGCTTGGACCGACTCAACAAGGGTGAACATTATTTCCACTGCGGAAACCATTTATTTTATCGATGTGATTCACTGCTGAGATTGCTTTTTAAAAAGTGTATAGCGCTCAAAGAAACGTTGCCGGTCAATTGAGGAATTTAAAATTATTATTGTGGACGATTTATGAATTTACGGAGGGTCTTAACTAGCCTTAACGGGTAATTATTTGAAGCAAAAGGTGAATTTACTTTGCATTAAAGCGATTC
The DNA here is from genome assembly GCA_026573805.1 of Hesperophylax magnus. NCBI lineage: Eukaryota > Metazoa > Arthropoda > Insecta > Trichoptera > Limnephilidae > Hesperophylax > Hesperophylax magnus. Next base: position 99,527 of record JAIUSX010000157.1, read on the forward strand.
CAGGTAAGCACGGCTCAGTAGTTTTAGCTTATCTTTAGCTATGGCTATCTATAATCAGTGTGTATACTGTTGGTACATGTAAAAATTCAGAGAGCTGTAAAATGTTGGTCTGATATTGACTAGATATATGTGCATTGATTATGGTGGCCTTCGAAAAATGCATCCTGTCTTTAATGGCTGACGGCGTTGAGGAGTAAGGTTCTTGCCTGGCAAGCCGAAATTCGCGGGTTAAAATCCCGCTGTGTAATAAATTAAATTCATAAATAAATTTTACTTTATTAATTTGGGTTATTTCTTAATTTAATCATATAAATATTATATGGTTCGCCCTGTATAAGATAGGCACCTTCCAGAGTGATAGATACTCTCCGTGTCGCCCTCGTATAAGACCACCATTCAGAATTAACTCGTTGCTTGAAATTACTTTAGCCGTATTTGGTGACTAGATCTAAATAGCTAGATCTAATGGGTACTTTCCCACCATCATCATCACCAGCCTCACAACATACCCCAATTGGGGATGCCATAGTTTTACTGGCTCCAGATAGTTGGGAGCAGTTGGGACTTTTGGGCGGTATTCACATAATTTTTTTGTAATAAAAACTCTTTGAATCATTTTATTAGGAACATAGATAACTTTTAAAGATTTTTTCACTATACATCGCAATATGTTCGATTTTTAAAATTTCTATTATATTACTTAACCTTGAAATTATTTGGTCCTTTTTTTAATCAAATAATTAACTTAACGCAAGACTATTTATTTCATTTTTTTCTCAGAAAATCGATTATATAATTATTATATTTTTGGTAAACTAATGTTTAAGAGAAGATATTTTATGCATACCACAAAGGGTAACAATTGTTTTTATAAACAATAATTATTGGCCTGAAACACTCATCCAAATTGAAAAATCCCCTGATAAAAGATACATGACGCCAACGGGACTTGACCCCGTGTCCTTTAGATTTCCGGTTTCCGTTGGCGTCATGTATCTCTTTTTTTAATTTATTTATTAACCAATAAATAAACCTACATTTTTGTTGGTATAATCCACCTCACTAGGCTGAGCCTGTTTCGAGGTGGCGGGAGTTTGATCTAATTTTTGATAATGCAAATTTACATAGAATCACAGATATAAATAAAATTATATATAGAAAAAATAAATAAAAAAAGATAAATTATTAGATAGATAAAAATTAAAAATAAAACATAAGAAATAATACAGATATAAATAAATGAATGAGAACAAAACAGAAAAATTCAGGCGTGGAGTGTGCTATAATTTATGGTATTGTAGATGTTATCTGTCCGCAGTATACAATGCCTTTGTTGACTATCCATATGTGGATTTTGTGTCTTATATTTACACTTGTTGCCAGGTCTTTAATATCTTTTTCCATAAAGTTGAAATTTTTTGGGGCCAGATTATGAAAATGTCTTTGTCCATAGGTGGTATTTATCTTCGGGGTCATGTGTTGATGTCTGTTTCTTGTTTCGTAATTGTGTTGTATAGTATGATGGTTAAGTTTGTCTTTTTGGTAATATAGAGTTATAATTTTTATGTATAGTTGCTGTATGTTTAGTACGGTGAAGACCTTAAATAACTGTATTGTCGAGAATCTGTAAGGTTTTTTTGTGATAACTTTAATTAAGGCTTTTTGCGCTTTGACAAGAGGGTCCATATTAGTTTTAGCAGCACCACCCCAACCACTCAGACCGTGAGTGATAATTGATTGGGTTAGTGCGTAATATATTGTTTTTTGAGTCTTCGTTTGCATTATGTTTCGTATGTTCTTAAAGAAATATATCAGTTTTCTAACTTAACCCGCTGTTTTATTTATTTGTTCTGTCCATCTAAAATAGTTGTCAATGTAAATGCCTAGGTATTTAATTACCTTTAATTAATTGGGTTCGTGTTAATGGGTTGCATAGGCAGTTATTTTTAGATGTACAGTCATGAATGGTTAAGTTTTCATCGAGTCTTGGTTGTCGTCTGGGATCTATGCTAAATATCATGTACTTAGTTTTATCTATATTTAGTGTCAGCAGATTATTGTCTAACCAATATTTAATATTGTTTATTCCTTCAGTTGCATTTTAATATACACTTGTCCAAGAATCCGAAGTAAAAACAAGAACAGTGTCATCCGCAAAGCAAATAATATCTCCACTTATATCAAGCTGACATAATGAATTAATATATAGTAAGAACAGGATGGGTCCTAATGTACTTCCTTGGGGAACTCCGTAAGTTATGTATCTATTTGGGCTTGTTATATTGTCTACTTTTAGTGAGTGGCTGCGGTCAGTTATATATGATTTGAACCAGTTATAAGCTGAATTTTTAATACCCATGTTTTCCAGTTTTTTAAGGAGGATTTTGTGGGACACTGTATCAAAAGCTTTGCTCAGATCCAGAAATACCGCAATGCAACTTTTTTTTTGATCAACATTTTTTAGAATGGTCTCGGTTACTTTTAATATTGCATCTTGTGCTCCCATATTCTTTCGAAAACCATACTGGTTTTCTGATAAAATTTTATGTGTGTCTAAATAGTTTACAAATTGGATTTTTACTAGATTCTCGAGTACTTTAGTGAGCACATTTAAAAGAGAGATAGGCCTGCAGTTTGTGGGATTATTTTTGTCTCCAGATTTATAAATAGGCACTATGTTTGCACTTTTAAAATGGCTGGGGAATATACCGCTAGTAATACTGAGATTACAGATATATGTGAAGGGAAGAGCAATTTGATATTTTATTTCTTTTATAAGTTTGGTGTCAAGTTTGTCGAGTCCAGTCGCACACTCGTTTCTCAGTTTGTTTATGTGATGTATTATATCTTTGGTATGGAAAGTTTTAATTCTAATTATATTGGTATCGTGGGAATTCGTTATGTATTTGTCAGCAAGTGTATGCTCATCAGTGTTCATTTTATTCAATAGTTTTTGGGCTAATGTTTGACCAATGTCTGCAAAGTAATTATTTAATGATTTAGCAATATCAGTCTGGTCATTTATTATTGTATCATTAACTTCAATTTTTTTAATTTTTTCTGCTGGTTTCCTATTTATGTTGTTAATTTCCTTTACTGCGTTCCATAATACCTTCGGGTCTTCTTTGTTTTCTATAATTTTTTGTCTATAATATTTTTCTTTAGTTCGTTTTACTATCGATCGGCAGATATTCCTATATTTTTTGCAGTAATTTTGGAGCCTTATGTTATTCGGCAAGTTGGAGGCCTGCTTATGTAGCTTATCGCGCTTATGTAAACATTTCACCAAGTTGTCGTTGATCCAAGATTTAATTTTTTTTATTTTTGTGAACCAGCTTTCGGAAGGTTGTGTATTTTATCACATTCATATTTATTTGTTCGGTGAAAATCTTCATTGCTGCATTAACATCTGTTTCATTCAAAATATTTGCCCAGGTTATGGAATCAAGAGTCATAATCTGTGTATTTCAATTGCGTTTTATTTTGTTGATTGTCGTTTTTGTCGTTATTTTTCTTGGAAAAGGCTATCATTGTAGCAAAGTGGTCAGTTACTGTCGTATTTATTATAATTGCAAAGACATTCAATTTTGTCCTGACATAAATATGGTCTATACATGTTTGCGATATAGGCGTGACTCTGGTAGGTAAGTTGATAGCAGAACGAACACCGTAGCCTGCAAGAAGACATTCATAGTCATCAGCTTGGTGGTGCCTGTCTCCAATTATATCAATGTTCAGGTCTCCAGCTATGATGCAGTTAGTGAATTTGTTATGTTTTTGAAGGTTTTCGTTCAGTGAGATAAGGAATTTCGATATATTGTTATATGAAGGAGACCGATAGATAGCAATAATGACAATAACTAATAAATTGTCAATATTTTTGGTAACACTTCTAATATTTTGATTTAGTATTTTCAAGCAGTAATTGCCTTTAAAATGCGTGGAAACTTTTGAGGCGTCGAGAAAATTAAGTGTGTCTATGTCAGTAATATTTTGCATTTCTTTTTCGATTCGTTCATGTATATTACACCCCATGGTTTATTGTAGCAAGGTCTTTCTTGAGGGCCGCTATGTACGCCGGGCAGTTATCCCTGTCACCAGTTGATTGATTTGCAGGTCTACCAAGTTTAGTGCATGTCGTGCAAACTGGTTTTACGGTGGCATTTGGGCAAGACTCACGGGTGTGGTTTTGTTGAGCACAGTGACCACATGTAGATTTCGTATCTTTACAATATTTGTAAGAGTGCTCTATCATGTGGCACTTAGTATAGACAGTAAGTCCAATAAAATCCCTGACGCGGCACACAGTCCAGTTTACGAAGACTTTCTCTTGTTCCACCAGAATTTTCCTTAATGTTGCGGGCATCTCGTAAACACGATGGCAAGTAGTTCCAGTGCGAGCGCCGGCCAGGTGACTTAGCTTGCAGGTCAATAAAGATCCTTCGATGTCTTGTACATTAGGAACACCCGTCAGGGCGATCCTCAAGAATTCATCGTCCGTCAATTCCCGCGGGACATTAAAGAATATTACTCTCGGGAGTCGTTTTGTGGGAAGTCATGCTTTAAGGGAACCCGAATTGTCGAAACACGGTGCTTTTAGCAATTTATCCTGTTCAGCTAATGTTTCTGTATTAAGCAGGACACCTTTATTCCGAATCTTTTTAATCCCTATAATTCGTACTCCTAATTCATATGGCCGAATTAAGTTCTGGATTATTTTTTTTGTTTCTTCGCTGTCCTTGGTGGCATCTGCATCTTTTGGGAAAATGCAGATTGCGGGCCTTGGTGCTCCAACGTGCTGTCCAGATTGTCTGATTGGCGGGGGTTCGTGGGCAACATTTGACTGCTTTCGGATAATGCAAGCAAAAGAAAGGCTGGCCTCCGTTGTTATAGCCACTCTTTGCATGACAGGTCCGAGGTCAGACTCCAGCTGGGTAATTTTCTGTTCTAAGTGCGTTTTTTCTTCTTTTTCATGGCAAATTTTGATTTTCGCCATTTTTAGTTGGGCAGTCACTGTGGTTAAATCAGCACGCATCGTCTCGCGCTCCAACAAAAGCTGGGAAATTGTTCTGAAAACTTCGGAGACATTCCTGGAGATCTTTAACTGCTGTTCCTTCGATACCTTCGACTGTTTTTCTGCTAAAACTACCTGAAGAGCTGTCAGATGAGCTTGGGCTTCGTTGAGCACATCCACTCCAGAGGCGCTTGGAAACTTTGTTTCATTGCTGTCCGAGAAATGGGATGACGTATCGGATAATATGTCCTCTTCTACATCCTCAATTTGTACACACTTTCCTCCATGTTCCTCAGTATTAGGAAACATCGTTGTGTCCAGCGGACGTTTTTTTGACGGATGCATTAATATAGAAAAAAAATTTTTTTTTTTTTGAACATTCAAAAATTATTTAATACTGGTTCATTTTATTTAAATAATTTTAATTTTACTTTTTTTTAATTTATGCACTTATTTGCTATCTGTTGACTAGTAGCTATAGAAAGTATTCTGTTTTAGAATGTAGCACTTATTGCCATCTATTGACGAGTAGCGGTAACTAGTAGATGATATTTGCATATATTAGATATTTATTATTAGTAAAATTTAACTGTTCTTAATTCACAAATAAAACACTGATTTAATTGTTAAACTTCATATTAAAATTAGTTTAGAATTAACTTTTGTACGAATTGACAAAAACGTCACAAAATTTAGTTATTCAGTTCATAATATCAATTTTTTTATACAAATCACTTTTTGTGCATTTCCCGCTGGAATACCGGGAAAACAAACACGCTGGGCGATAGTTCAAGATGATTACTGCACCTCAACAACAAAATCTCTTCGATTTGCACACTATTTCACTGTTATAAATCTTAGATTAAGCGACAATGTACAATGCGCACTCTCTATATATCTTTTATCAGGAGATTTTTCAATGTGGATGAGTGTTTCAGGCTAATAATTATTGCTTATAAAAATGATTATTTTATTATACCTGCAGGGAAAAACTGTAACAAAAACTTTGAGAGTATCATTAGAACAATTTATTTATTAGTAACTAAAAAATACAAGTACGAAAAACAGAATATAATATGTTCGAAAATAATCTGAGAACGGAACAAATTCAAACAATAACAATTGCTATTTTTTTTGTTGGTAAACTAATGTTTTAGACAAGATTTTTTATGCATTGCACAAAGGGTAACAATTATTTTACAAGCAATAATTATTCGCCTGAAATACTCATCCACATTGAAAAATCTCCTGATAAAAGATACATGACGCCAACGGGACTCGAACCCGTGTCCCTTCGATTTCCGGTCGACAGCTCTGACCAGCTATGGCGGCTTATCTCTGATCCGCGAAATAATTCAATATATTCTAGTGTTTCATTCAACAATTACTGCTTGTTACATTTTTTCACCTGAAAACAACCAACTTTATTTTATATGAGAAAGGCATTGTAAGTGCTAGCTCTCTCACTAGATGGCGTCGAGACAAATTGTCTACCTTTTTAGGTGAAATACTAGAACATGTCAAATATTAATTTAAATTTTTTTTTTTTGGTAGACCCATGTTTAAGACAAGATTTTTTATGCATAGCACAAAGGGTAACAATTATTTTACAAGCAATAATTATTCGCCTGAAACACTCATCCACATTGAAAAATCTCCTGATAAAAGATACATGACGCCAACGGGACTCGAACCCGTGCCCCTTCGATTTCCGGTCGACAGCTCTGACCACTGACCTATGGCGGCTTATCTCTTATCCGCAAAATAGTTCAATATATACTAGTGTTTCATTCAACAATTACTGCTTGTTACATTTTTTCACCTGAAAACAACCAACTTTATTTTATATGAGAAAGGCATTTTAAGTAGGGTAAGAAAACTTACTCACATTTTCTTTGCAGTGCGAAACATAATTAGACAAGTAGATCTTAGAAAAATATATTTCGGACTGTGCAACCCCCTTTTAATGTATGGTTGCATTGGCTGGAGAGCATCAGGAAGATCAATTCTAGATCCGCTTATGAAGGCCCAGAAATCAATAATTAAAGTCATAATGCGCAAACCATATAGGTTCTCTAGCGATGAGCTCTTTAAACAATTTAATGTACTTGATGTTCGTCAAAACTATATAAAAAAGGTTATTATCCATGTACATAAAAATCTAGACAATATTAATAAAATTGACCATAAACACATCACAAGAAGCCACACCAGAAGCCACACCAGTTTAAAGAGCTGAGATGAGTGTCTCAGGCGAATAATTATTGCTTGTAAAATAATAACAATTGCTCCTATTTTGATAGAAGGCTGAGCAAACAAAACACTTATTATTTGATAACAATTATTTTACAAGCAATAATTGTTCGCCTGAAACACTCATCCACATTGAAAAATCTCCTGATAAAAGATACATGACGCCAACGGGACTCGAACCCGTGTCCCTTCGATTTCCGGTCGACAGCTCTGACCACTGAGCTATGGCGGCTTATCTCTTACCCGCGAAATTATTCAATATATACTAGTGTTTCATTCAACAATTACTGCTTGTTACATTTTTCACCTGAAAACAACCAACTTTATTTTATATGAGAAAGGCATTGTAAGTGCTAACTCTCTCACTAGATGGCGTCGAGACAAATTGTCTACATTTTTAGAAGGGACACGGGTTCGAGTCCCGTTGGCGTCATGTATCTTTTATCAGGAGATTTTTCAATGTGGATGAGTGTTTCAGGCGAACAATTATTGCTTGTAAAATAATTGTTACCCTTTGTGCTATGCATAAAAAATCTTGTCTTAAAAACATTAGTTTACCAAAAAATAATAATTAATATTTGACAAGTTCAAGTATTTCACCTAAAAATGTAGACAATTTGTCTCGACGCCATCTAGTGAGAGAGTTAGCACTTACAATGCCTTTCTCATATAAAATAAAGTTGGTTGTTTTCAGGTGAAAAATGTAACAAGCAGTAATTGTTGAATGAAACACTAGTATATATTGAATAATTTCGCGGGTAAGAGATAAGCCGCCATAGCTCAGTGGTCAGAGCTGTCGACCGGAAATCGAAGGGACACGGGTTCGAGTCCCGTTGGCGTCATGTATCTTTTATCAGGAGATTTTTCAATGTGGATGAGTGTTTCAGGCGAACAATTATTGCTTGTAAAATAATTGTTACCCTTTGTGCTATGCATAAAAAATCTTGTCTTAAAAACATTAGTTTACCAAAAAATAATAATTAATATTTGACAAGTTCAAGTATTTCACCTAAAAATGTAGACAATTTGTCTCGACGCCATCTAGTGAGAGAGTTAGCACTTACAATGCCTTTCTCATATAAAATAAAGTTGGTTGTTTTCAGGTGAAAAATGTAACAAGCAGTAATTGTTGAATGAAACACTAGTATATATTGAATAATTTCGCGGGTAAGAGATAAGCCGCCATAGCTCAGTGGTCAGAGCTGTCGACCGGAAATCGAAGGGACACGGGTTCGAGTCCCGTTGGCGTCATGTATCTTTTATCAGGAGATTTTTCAATGTGGATGAGTGTTTCAGGCGAACAATTATTGCTTGTAAAATAATTGTTACCCTTTGTGCTATGCATAAAAAATCTTGTCTTAAAAACATTAGTTTACCAAAAAATAATAATTAATATTTGACAAGTTCAAGTATTTCACCTAAAAATGTAGACAATTTGTCTCGACGCCATCTAGTGAGAGAGTTAGCACTTACAATGCCTTTCTCATATAAAATAAAGTTGGTTGTTTTCAGGTGAAAAATGTAACAAGCAGTAATTGTTGAATGAAACACTAGTATATATTGAATAATTTCGCGGGTAAGAGATAAGCCGCCATAGCTCAGTGGTCAGAGCTGTCGACCGGAAATCGAAGGGACACGGGTTCGAGTCCCGTTGGCGTCATGTATCTTTTATCAGGAGATTTTTCAATGTGGATGAGTGTTTCAGGCGAACAATTATTGCTTGTAAAATAATTGTTACCCTTTGTGCTATGCATAAAAAATCTTGTCTTAAAAACATTAGTTTACCAAAAAATAATAATTAATATTTGACAAGTTCAAGTATTTCACCTAAAAATGTAGACAATTTGTCTCGACGCCATCTAGTGAGAGAGTTAGCACTTACAATGCCTTTCTCATATAAAATAAAGTTGGTTGTTTTCAGGTGAAAAATGTAACAAGCAGTAATTGTTGAATGAAACACTAGTATATATTGAATAATTTCGCGGGTAAGAGATAAGCCGCCATAGCTCAGTGGTCAGAGCTGTCGACCGGAAATCGAAGGGACACGGGTTCGAGTCCCGTTGGCGTCATGTATCTTTTATCAGGAGATTTTTCAATGTGGATGAGTGTTTCAGGCGAACAATTATTGCTTGTAAAATAATTGTTACCCTTTGTGCTATGCATAAAAAATCTTGTCTTAAAAACATTAGTTTACCAAAAAATAATAACTTATTATTTGTTTTATTTGAACATTCACAGGTTATTTTACTACAAATTATAAGGTACTTAATATTAAATTGTGCATTGTTAATGAACTAACGTTTATTCTTAAAATGTCTTGGCAATTACATCTATAATGAAAATTATTGTTCTTAATCCTTTTTAATGATGAAGGTGTGAGTAATAATACAAAAAAAACAAATGAGAAGAAAGTGTACGGAAATATTACGATAATTTTTTTTCTATTATGTAAAAATTTTGTATGTAAGTATAAAAAATATAACAAAAAAAACTAAAACTAAAGAAATCTTAAAATTTTGATCTTATTTTGTTAAATTTTCTTCTTCTTACCAAATATGTATGTAGACTATATTTGTTCTACAATATATGTATATATATAACTTACAATACGTATTGCAAAAAAAATATTATTTTTATTACTTATTATTATTAAGTTTAATTACTTTCTTTGTTATTAATTTTATTCGTCTCTTATTTTAATAAGTATGGCAAACAAACTTTTAATAACTGTAAGTTTTAATCGATTTAATTATATATCACCTTTTTTTATTTTTTTCAATCTTTAATTGTACAAAATATGATGCTTATTTATCTGAATTGAAATGTCAAAACATTTTCGAAATGTATGTATCATGTTCTAAGTAATAAAAATAAATATAATTACATTTATTTAGTTACTTAACATTCACTTTTTATTTTGAAATAAAGAAGAAATTGTAAAGCGTTCCATGACAATAAAAAGTAGTTAAATACTCCCGTCGCGTCGGTAAAACTGAATCAACACTGTTTGTTTTGTATGTGATCTAAATAACATTTGAAAGGCTTTTGATTGCAAACAGATAAAAATAAAAGAGACCTGGCGAGTAACAAACAGCATATTTTATCGAGAGCTAACACGTGTTAGATCTTTCTAAAGAAAACGTGACATAGGATTCTTAATTCGATAGAGTATTAAAAATGTCTGCATATTAGGCATATTGAGATAAAAATGTCTGCATATTAGGCATATTGAGGATAAAAATGTGTGCATTTTAGGTAAATTGAAGATAAAAAATGCATTTCATGCATTAGATCTGTGAAATAACGGTTGAATTTATTTTAATATTATAGTTCTGATATTATTTAATTTAAATTTTTAATAAAACATTAAATTCATCGAAACAAAAAAATATTAAATTTGGATGGTACTACATCTTGAAATCATATATATTAATATTTTTATATAAGATAGGTATTACAGTATTTATTATTATACATATTGGTAAGAAAAAATAAATTTCGGTACATTGGCGGCGGGAACTTATGATCACAATAAATAAAACTCAAAAACATTTCCAATACACACAATATTTGTATTTGTTTTTGTAAATTGGTGAAACGTGTTATCTTTGCCAAACGAGAAAAAAACATCGCATCCGAAAACACAAGCAACAAAAACCTTCATAAGTTGATAACCGGAAACTCCCGTCTTCTGGAACACATATTGAAAAGCTCTGTAAAAGTTTTAACCTCATTTCCGCAAACAAAAATCCTCACATAACAGGAAGTGGGTGAAAACAGGAATTTAAAAACAACTTTTCGGTGTGAACTTGCACCTGTACTTATACAATATATATACATATGTTAAGGATTATGTTGATAACAAAAACCGCTAAACATTCAAATCAAACAGAACGAGTTAAAATAAATTTCAATTTCATTTTTATTTATTTGTTATTGTGCACCTGAAAATACTATAATAAAATTTGTTGATTAATAATTCACTATTGATCAACAAATTAACTATTAAGCCTTATTGGTGTCTGGTAGATTCGAGGAAAATATTTATAATAAGCAAACCTGTGTGAATTCATATACATATATAGAAGTCCTAAATAAGTATACACGTAGACTATGTTTAACATGGGAAACACATAGTTTTTAAGTACATTGTATTTGAACACGTAGTCTATGTTTGGTAGACGTAAAACTAAAGCATTCCGTTGGGAATCAAGAGATTCGCAGTCAAAAGTTTTGACATACATTTTGACGCACGGCACAGAGTTAACATTATCCCTAGAGAACTAAGTGAGGGTGACTTAGTATGAAGATAATTGGCAAGACGGAAACAGATGAAGGGTAAAACACGAGGAAATGTTTTTAACCTTTTGTGGGTAACGCTGGATAGACATAAATGAATGATTAATATAGGAATCGCGGTGGTCTTTATTATAATAACTGTTGGTAAATCACTCTGAAATGCATATGGGCTAGGTGCGAGAGAGATGAAATATTTAGGTAATATAAAAATGTAATATTTTTAGGTCCATTTGATGTCAATTTGGGAGGCGGGTTTGGCGGGCGCCCCGGGAACCATTAATTGGATAACCAATACCTCTACCATAGGTCACGCCAAGAGGTTCACTACATTTGGTGACTTTGCAGGTGTGCCCGGATTAATAGGATGAGTGTGCCGAATCAGGAGAGGTTGGTTTGGGGAGATCTTTTGACCTCTCCAACTGATCTCACTTGACCCATCGCCTTGCGCTGCAGCAGGTCATTCCTGAACACACTGATCCCTAGATTCCTACCCATCCTTCATGCCATGTTGCTTCTCCGAACATATCAAATCAAATCAAAAATTATTTATTGTAAAATAAAAATTACAAAAGGTGTAGCTTATGGGTAGACCCCATTTCTTCCAGCTAACCACATTTATTTAAATACAATGTTTATATAATATTATTTGTTTTATTATAATAATTACAATGTTTATACAGATAAAATAACAATATACCAATGAAAAAATTAAAAATACAAATATATAGACCAATAAAAATAGGCGTTTCATTTACGTGAGGTATTCACTCAACGTGTAGTGACATTTATTAACAAGGAAAGTGTTTAGTAACGATTTGAATTTGTGTGTATCTTGTATTTGTTTAATGTTATGTGGAAGGTTGTTATATACTTTAATGGCCATGTAGTGTGGTCCTTTTTGGAATATTGTTTTGTTTGCTTTTGGTATTAGTAAGTTTTCTGTGAGCCTTGTAGAGTATTTATGTGTTGAGTTTTTTAGTGGGAACTTGTCTGTAGATGATCGCACTAACATGCATAACTCCATTAAATATATGTCTGTGACTGTCAGAATTTTCAGATTTTTAAACATAGGTCTACATGAATCTAAACGATCAGAGTTTGTAATTTTTCTTATGCATCTCTTTTGTATGATGAAAACATCTTTAGCGTTTACCGAGTTTCCCCAAAAAATAATACCGTATTTTATTATTGAATATACATAACCATAGTATGCGGCTATTACTGATTCGGTGTTTAATATTTTTCTCAAGGTACCCAGAACATTAGAAAAACTACTGATTTTTGCTACAATTTTTGAGACATGTTCTTTCCAGTTTATGTTTATATCTAATTCTATTCCCAGTAGTGAACAGGTTTGGGAAGGTTCGATAATATTATTATTAATGTTTACATTTATATTTATAGGTGTAGCTTGCACTGGACAAAATTTTAAGATTTGGGTTTTGTTTGTGTTGAGTGATAGATGTTGCGATAACAACCAGTTTGCTATTAATTGGCAAGTCTCGTTAACTTGTTTGTTAAATTCGTCAACGTTTCCATTACATTCAAACAACAAAGCGTGTCATCAGCAAACATTGAACATTCTGTGCCAGCAATTATTGGAAGTTCGTTTATATAGATAAGGAAGAGGAGAGGTCCAAGAATGCTTTCTTGTGGCACACCCTTGTTTATTGTTCTCCATTTGGATTCTACCATGTACTGGACCATTTTTTCATTGATATTTGAACTTTCTGCTGACGATTTTTTAAGTACGATTCAAACCATTTTAATACTCTCATACTCTCCTTCCCTTCCTTAAAAAATCCTCCATACAGCATCCCCAAAGATGATATAGACAGAAATATAAATTGAATCAGAATTAATCTTTTGCTATGGAAATAGAGTAAACATTTGCGGTTGTTTGTGTTATGAAACAAATTAGAGCAGTGATTCCCAAAGTGGTCTATATCGACCCCCAGGGGTCTATGACAACCTGCAAGGGGTCTAAGTCAGCGAAAAAAAAAATTGGGGGTCCATGAAATGAAAATGGGGGTCCACAATAGTGGATCTCAACATACACTGATAGTACCTATTTACTTACATTATACTATCTTATAATATTAAGACATATACATTATTTATAAAAGTACCTACGAAGTAAAAAATTATTATATATGTTTATAAAATTGTGTAAGTTGTAGGATGTAGGCATTCGCTTTGTGGTTGCAATACATTTTGAGCTTGTATAAACCTGCACATAATGATATACCAGTATCATCTTGTTACAATTCGTCACTCTATAAATATGAATATGAGACAAATACGTTTATTCGTTTCCTGAATCTTGAAAAGGAAAGTTCTAAAAAAATATTTAAAAAAATATAAACTTGTAGTTTATCACACGAATTATAGTGAATCAGTGTTATTTTGTTTGAAAGTGCCGGAGAAAAGTAAGTACATTATTTTTAATTAAATTTTAGTTTTGTACTCGTATTTAGCAAAGATAGATAAATTACGCCGATCATGACTTCAGTTATTAGTAGTTTAATATTCAAATAGTGCAAAATTATACGAGTACTCCTCAATAGTTTCTTTTTCAAAGTTTTAGCAATCGGTATTATAATTACAGTGCAATCTCCATAATCCGAACTAATTACCGAAAAATTCGGATTATGGAATGTTTTCGGAAAAATCTAAAAAAAGACAACTGTACATACATATTACGTATGTATTTTATTATTAACACACAATATGTTACCACTTTGAAAGATAAATTAAGAAAATACGAAATCCAAAACTGTACAGCTGCCTGTTTTTTGAAGAATTTCCAATACACACTCTCATTTATTTGTTTTTTTTTTAGAATTTAAATGTTTACATATAGGAAACATATTAAAATATATTTTGGAATTAAACTACATATTTTGGCCGGTCACATAAATAATTATGTATGTGTGTTAATATTTACTTATTTATGACGTTGCAAGGTATTTATTATTCTTTTATAAATACATATATCTTACCAAATAACTTCACAAAAAAGTAAAAAAAATTGTACTTTTGTCCATTGGTCGTTACACTGTGGGCCAGTTCGGATTACTGGAACGTTCGGATTACGGAGGTTCGGATTATGGATATTGCACTGTACATACTTCTCTATATTTAAATTTAAATTTTGTTTTATTTCTAGAGTGGAACCAGTTAACTTTTACACATGACAGTCGAATGTACGTAGAGATAAATGGCATAAAAATTTGTTATTATTATTCGATGTATAATATTTTATTTTAACATTTTTTGTCATGTTACTTTCAAATTTCCTTAAAGTTCCATCATACCAAAACCTTAGGTAACATTCATAACATTTCCCTTCTCACATTAATTTATAATGGCTGTACGCCTATGCCTGCCATAAAATCTAAGACCATACAATTTAAATTTGACTTTGATTTTTTAATATACAGCTGCTGGACTTTATGTCTTATTTAAATAGATTAATTTTGCCCACAGATGATTGATGCCATGTTCGAATCTAAAAAGAAATGTAGACAGTACAGTATTGATTATTTAAAGCTTGGCTTTATTCCATCATTGTCGGACAAACAATTGCCTATGTGCCTTTTATGCAACAAAGTTTTGGGCAATGACGCTATGAAACCATCTAAGCTGCAGGGTCATTTGAAAAGATGTCACCCTGATAAAACACATAAAGATTTGAAATACTTTCAAACACTCAAAGATAAACTTCAGAAGAGACCTACGCTGGACAGAATGTTCGCTTCGACGTCACAAAGAAACGATGATGGTTTGCAGGCGTCTTACAATATCTCGCTATTTATAGCAAAATCCGGAAAACCGCATACTATCGGAGAGAAGTTAATTTTGCCAGCCGTTGAAGAAGTTTTAAAAACTGTTTTACACAAACCTGCATCTGATATCATTAAAAAGAATTTCCTTAAGCAACAATACTGTTGAAAGACGTATTGATGAAATGAGTTCTGATATTGAAAGGTTCTTGTGTAATTATTTGCAAACGATCCATTTCTCTATACAACTGGACGAGTCAACTTTACCTGGTAAGGAAGCATTATTATTGGCATATGTTCATTTTATTATGAATCAAGAAATCTACGAAGAACTGTTCTTCGCAAGAACTTTGACAACCGACACTAAAGGTGAATCAATATTTCATGTTTTGAAGGATTATTTCATTTGAAAAGCAATCCCTTTATCAAATATATTGTCAGTAGCTACAGATGGAGCACCTGCCATGGTTGGACGTAATCGTGGATTTATAAGCTATTTAAAACAAAATTTGCCAGGGGTGTTAGCAATACATTGTGTCATCCATCGACAACATTTGGTTGCTAAAAATTTAAGTGTTAGATTACATGAATCTCTTCAATTAGTCATTGATGCAGTAAACCGAATCCGAAGCAACGCGTTGAATACGCGGTTATTTGCGCAGTTGTGTGAAGAAAATTACGAACACTTTCATCAATTACTCCTTCACACTGAAGTACGCTGGCTGTCGAAAGACTTATGTTTGACAAGATTTTTTGCACTTTTTGAGACTATTTTAGAATTTCTGGATACTAAAGATAAAATTTTAAAAGACAATTTAATGAAGTGGAAAACAGACATCGCTTATTTAACAGATTTGTTTACAAAATTTAATATGGTTAATTTGCAGTTACAAGGCGACAGTCTAAATTTGATCAAAACAAAGTCCATCTTATTAGCGTTTTTTGCCAGAGTTAAACTAATGAAGCAAAATATTGGACGGGGCGAATTTTCCCAGTTCTCCAATTTATCACAGACAAACTGCCAGGAAGACGACGTTTCTACCTACGTTCAACATTTAAATGCCCTCTATTCAGATTTTGAAACTAGGTTTGAGGATGTTTTGACTATGGTAATACCACCATGGATAATTAACCCATATGGTGACATAGAAGAAACGAATGTCATAAAACAAGAAGAACTGACTGAAATAAGTATAAACAAAGAACTTAAGGTTCAGTTTAAGCACGGATATCAGCACTTCTAGCTGCAAATAAACATACCCATTACTTATCCCGTATTATGGAATATAGCGAGGAAATTTTTAATTTCCTTTCCATATTCCATATTTCCATATTTCGTCATACCTAGTGGAAAGGGGGTTCAGCGCTGTTACCAATCTCCTAACGAAAAAAAGAAACAGACTGGACATCATTAGCCGAGGAGACTAAGATTAAACCTTACAAAATTGACGCCAAATGTTGATAATTTATTATTAAAGCATCAGGTTCATCCTTCCCACTAAAAACATTTACTTATTGCTTAGTTTATTTTATGTTACGTTTATTTTATTTAACAGATACAAAATTATATTTTGAGTAGTTTTAATTTAAATTCAATTAATAAATGTATAAAACTGAACATGTGTTTTTACTTTAATTTTTTAACACTTAACTTCACTACAGTTAGAAATTTACAAAAAAATCAATATCAGGTAAGTAGGGGGTCTACCAAAAACAGAAAAACATGGCAAGGGGTCTACGACACAAAAAAGTTTAGGATCCTCTGAATTAGAGCTATGTAAATATGTTGATTTATGAAAATTTCTCCGTATTCTGTCTTAATGTATCGATCCTTTTAGGCTACAAGCAATATATCATAAAACCTTGTGTTGCAAAAACAGAACGACTAATACGTTAATAAGCGAAAAAAAAATAATGTCTCAGCTGCTCTCAACCGTATGTAGCCAGTAAAACTATGTCATCCACAATAATTGGGGTAAGTTGGGAGAATGAATATAGTGGATAGGGGAAGGAGGCATTGTACTTACATTGCGAGTAGGTAAACACGAGAATTACTTTTAAATAATCAAATTTCAGAGTGGTCAGCAAAATGATTATGTTCAATGCAAATTTGCTTTGCTTTTGCAAACGCAAATATTTTAATACCAAACTTTGAACAAAGGCAAACGTTACGTACATAATCGCTCCGTAAATACTTTTAGTCTCTTGAGTTTTGAACTTTTTGGTAACCGCCGCGCCGGCAAAATGTTCATGCAAAATCACCGGACTCCAAATCCCATGTGCACATTTTATTTCGGACAAATTCCAAAAATCGGGATGGCAAATATCGCATGGTGCTAAAATACATTTGTTCTCAATATATCACGTCTGTACAAATAACAACTAGTATTCATGCATTTTGCAAAACCAACGGATATCATTTAATTTTTTTAAATTTCTACACGGAGAAAAATGAGTATTGCTTATTTATTGAGCATCTCTTCAAATTGGTGGTAATCTGGTTAGAAACGGGATAACATGCCGTTTCCTGATAAACTTTTAGAAAATTTGTATTGCATTGCACAACACGAAATGCAACAATTTTAGAATTTTTCACGTATTCTGACACCGTGATAATACATTCGAATTTTACTGAAAGTTTATCAGGAAACCTATCAATCCATTCGTTAAAACGATTTAACTGAGTTACAAATAATTTGAAGAGATTCTTAGTAAATTAGCAATACTCATTTTTTTTCGTGTTACAATTCTACATAATACAATAATTAATCTTTCAAAATACCGATTCATCAATCATCATTACTCACTTACTTCTATCGTAAAATTTTGAAGTGACATACAAAACACATTAATTACTCTAATTTATATTTCCACCTTGTGAATCATCCACCTGTGATAGGATAAGATGACACAGATAAATGAGGCAATGCAATTCGTCGCCTTGGATGCATTATTAATTAATTACTACTTCTTGAATTCAATTTATCACTTCAAGACGAAGGAATGCTCCGGAAGTAATAATGATTAGTTTAAATTAGAATCCCTACCTAATATGTAAGTAGGTGCTTAAGAAATATCTACTCAACTAATATTATTTAATATTGAAACAGTTTTGTGATTATTTCACATCACAAAGTGCTTATCAAATTGTTATTTCCCTTGTTTTTTTCCTTTACAAAAAGTATTGGAAAAAACTATCACTGGAGAAGGAAGACAGACGCCATTGTTATTCATTTGTTATTACTACACACATGTTATTAGTTTTATGAATTCTAATTCTTGTCGTCATTTCAGCCGTTACAGACCATTTAAATCGTGTGAGTTGCATCCCAAAATTCAATTTTGTCGTCTAGTGAAAGTAAACAGAGTCGTGTTGTTAAAATATAAATTTAATGGTGATTGTATGAGGTGTACACCTATAAACTAAAAGTTACCCACGGAATCTTCAACAAACCAGCTGGACTCAAAAGAAACCAATATCATTAGAAGGTGAGGCTTCCTTTAATTTCTCTTCGTAATCCTTGTGATAATAACACGGTCGGTTAATCTTCTCTTTTCATTTACATACAGTCAATAAATTTAAATGCCAATCGGGCATCAAAAAAATATGATAACGTAATTTTTATCTAATGTTATTATAATTTATTAATATGGTAGAAGCGTTTTGGTGGCATTAAAATACAGAATGTAGGTAACTCAATAATGGTATAATAATATACTTGGTTGAATGCATTGTAATTTGATGCTACGTGTGCGGTTTTGTAAAGCGATATTTATTCAGGTAACCAGCGTTTACAACGGCGTTCCCAAATATATGGCATAATGTAATGACAAAATTAAGTTTTTTTTTGTATTAAAAAAACACGACACTAACAAAAAATTGTTATCATTGTGTACGTACAAACGTAAGTACTGCGTATTAATATCGGCATTGATAATTTCTAGGCCCAATGTCATCTAAATAATTAATAACCTAAATATTTTTTTCCAGAATTCACGAAGAAACTTTCTTGGCCCAACTACTAGCAACTACTAGTTAAAATTATTTCCTTAGCAGGTAATGCAGGTAGAGATATTTTAGATCCTTATTACTAAAAATGAGAAAAAAACAAACAATTATTGCCACTGTTATGTCACAATTAAAATGAGTTTTGCTATTTTATTAAGAATCTTTTCAAATTATTCGTAATCCAATTGTAAGTAACGGGATTGCAGGCCCTTCACGAATGAATCAATAGGTTTCCTGATAATCTTTTAGTAAAACACGAATGTACCATCATGATGTCGAAACACATGTTCCTAAAAATACCAATATTTTCTCATTTGGTCATTTTATATTATCAAAGCAAATGCAGATGCAGGAATACATGTTCCGATATATTAGGAATTTACTAACAGTTTATCAGGAAACGGCCTGCAATCCCGTTTTTAACCGGATTACCAATAAATTAAAGAGATTTTTAATAACTAAGCAATACTGATTGTTCTCATTGTACGTGTGTCGTGATTTACACAAAAAATATTAATATATAAATCCGGATTTTTCAAATTAGAGTGTTCTGTAATAGTAATAGTAGTAGCGTCAGGTAATTTTCTTATCAAACTAGACCATATTTTTATGTTAAAAAATCTTGAAGTAAATATGAGTTACTAATAAAAGGTTATTCGTTATTTTAACATAAACCTAATCTGAAAGCTGCATTTAAATTAATATGACAAAAATAAAACTTTTTTCAATAAAAATAAATTCTATAATACTCCAACACAATTGATTTTAAGGATCTGTTGTATATCGAGTTAATGTAAAAATGCTATGTGCGTATGATTTATTTGCTGTATTAAATATTCCGTTTGACGATGTATAAAATGCACAATGAGGTAATACAAATAATTGCTATTGTTGCAAATATGTGATTTTAATCAATTTACTGCAATATTCAGCTTATCCTGCAGTTCATAAATATGCTAGTTTATGAATACTATGCTGCATTGTACTTACGTGCATTTAGTTTGTTAAATATGCATTATTAATATTTTTGAACTAGAACTGTCAAATTAATTCACAATTACCAAACTCACCAACCATCACGCATTTTCCCTGCAGGGGAAGGAGAGGAAGGTAGGATAGAAAGCTTAGTAACTCTCTTTAGGCACATCTTTTGCTTTATTCACATTCATAAATAGTCTTATACTAACTCTTCTGTTGTTCACGCTCTTGGCATTGTCCGATCGTGCATTAACGCATAAGATAGCAATCCAACCAATTCGCTTTATTCTGTTCTGTTTATTGATTTAATCTATACAGATAAATAAAATTATAAACAAATAAATAAATTTATAAACATAAATTTTTTTTTAACCGTTTGGAGATAGTTTTTTGTCAATCAATTTAAAATACAGATATTTTTTTTTTTTATTTTTTTTTATTTAGGAATCAAACAGTCGTACAGTAAAAAATTATAACAATAAATATTCATATGTTCTAGACCAATTAAGTTCCATTGAGTTAAATGTTGATTTAGTATTTTTTACCTACACAACATATTAAATGGCAAAAAAATAAACATAATAAGGAAATACATAAAATTAAAAACAAAAAAAAAAAATACAACTTTTCGCATAGCTATACTATTCACTACGGGTGATAATAATGTAATTTTCACAACAAAAAAATCGAATAAAATAAAAGTATTTTAATTTATTAATTTATCAAGCTGAATTTTATATGATATTAAGTTATGGTTGAAAATGTTTACATCTCGTAAGGCATTGTGAGTTTCACAGATACGTACTATTACAGAGTTTTGCGCGTATTTGGATTTACAATGTGGTATTCTAAATAAATCGTTCGATCTGGTGTTTTGCTTGGGGCAACGAAATGCAATCCTTTCTAACAGATATGATGAATCAACAAGGCAGTTCACGATTTTGTGTAAGAATAATGCATCAGAGATTTTTCTGCGTTTATATAAAGTGACAGGGACAAATCGATGGTCACTAAAACGATACAATAGGTGTATCGTAAATTTGTTCTGAATATTTTCAATGCGATCAATATATGTTTGATATTAAGGATTCCAAATTACTGAGGCAAATTATAGTTGTGACCGTACATATGACATATATAACAGAATTAGGGTGTGTTCTACCGTAAAAGGCTTTGTAATGCGAATAATGAAACCCAATTGCTTATAATATTTTTTTAGAATATTTTCAATATGATCCCTAAATAACATTTTAGAATCTAGTATTACTCCAAGATCTCTTATTGTTTCTACTCGTTGTAGGGGTACATGATTTAGTTTGTAAGTATAATAAATTGAATGTTTTTTTTTGTGTAAAAGTAATAACATTACATTTATCTATGTTTAGATATAGTTGATTGTTTTTGCAATATTCCTCAATTTTACCAAGGTCTTCTTGTAATTGGTCGCAATCATCTATGGAGCTTGTATCGAACGTGAAAACAAGATTTATTGCATTTGACTCTATTGCAACTAAGGTTGAACACCTGGCAAGTTTGATGACCCCTTTTTCCAAGAAATAATGTTTACGAGTTGAAAAATGCACCACAATTATCGGTTACTAAGCGAATCGGGCCGGAGAAAAATCAAAATATTGACAAACCAGTCGCTGTGCGAAATTATTATTCTCACCTAAAAACACCTGCGTCTGAAACGAAAACAAGTTGTGGTAACGATATTGACGTCACAAGAGGGCTTGCTAGAGAAATTATAAATAGCAAAAAAACACTACAATATTGAGCAGTCAAATTTCAAAAATTAACACGAGTGGACGGAACACCTTAAACAGTTAAAACGCGATCTGTTAATTATAATTATAAATTCCTGAGTGTTAACTGAAATCTGTAGTCGCTTCTGTTCCTCCATCACGGCACAATCATTTTAAAGATTACAACTATTTCTAACGAGCTGTTTACGGCCGGCACTTTATCAGCTGAGTCAGACGCATCACTCATCATTACAAGAATGGGGCGTCTCCGTGTGCCGGCTCTTATAATCAAACGACTGAACTGCCCACTGCCGGTGATCCCCTAGAGGCTGTCCAATCCCTGCTGCATTGATGCTGACAACCTAAAGGCTGACAAATACCTGCTGGCTACCGAATGAACTGCCCACTGCCGGTGATCACCTAGAGGCTGGCCAATCCCTGCTGCATTGATGCTGATAACCTAAAGGCTGACAAATACCTGCTGGCTACCGACTGAACTGCCCACTGCCGGTGATCACCTATAGGCTGGTAAATCCCTGCTGCATTGATGCTGACAACCTAAAGGCTGACAAATACCTGCTGGCTAACGACTGAACTGTCCACTGCCGGTGATCACCTAGAGGCTGGCCAATCCCTGCTGCATTGATGCCGACAACCTAGATTTTGATAAATACCTGCTGGCTACCGACTGAACTGCCCACTGCCGGTGATCACCTAGAGTCTGGCCAATCCCTGCTACATTGATGCCGACAACCTAGATTTTGATGAATTCCTCCTTGCTCTATTGTAGTGCTCCTGGAATGATTTTCTGATTTAATTGTTAACTTAAAGTGATGTGTACAAATCCGCTGAATAAATGGCAGAATCATTGAGATAGGTCGAATATGAGAAGATAGATCTTCTCATTTTTTCCAGAATGGAAGAGACATACACCAAACTGGATCACCACATGACACAACTTTTTGTCATGGCGAGTTAAAGTGACTTTTACATCGCCTGAAACCAGTCTGCCGGGCACATTTTGTGGCACTGCGAGTTTATGAAGGATGCGACAGAGAAAATTTTAGATGTTTTGAGCGGTATAATTGCTGTTCTCATGTCTAACAAAGAGAATGTTAGAAGTTTGAGGTGGTCTGTGTTTAGCGTTGCTGATTAAAAAAAATCATTTTTCATTTCAGGTGCCAAACATTGATGAATCTATGGTGCCTGTATCGAACATCAAATTACAACTAGATTAGTCACTTGTTACGGTGAAAACCTTTGAGTTTGATGACCCCTTATTCCAAATCATAATATTTACCAGTTGAAAAATGCATCAAAAACAATCTGTCACCAGGCGGCAAAACGACGTATCGATCATGAAACAGTTCGATAATCCTATTTTCTAAAACGAAATTATTGACAAACGCCAAAAACCTGTTACTGGGCGAAATATTATTCGCACCATAATGCCTGCATTTGAAAAACGTAAAGATATTGTTTTGCAAGCATGATGTCACACGAACGCTTGTAGGAGATATTATAAATAGCCTATTAAAACAAAAATATTGGGATTCAAGAAAAACCACTTATCAGAGCAACATCTCTTTAACTTAAAAATTCCTGAGTCTGTATTTGCTCCTGTTCCTCCATCATGGCACAATCATTTTAAAGATTACAACTATTTCTAACGAGCTGTTTACGGCCGGCACTCTATGAGCTGAGCCAGACGCATCTGTCAAATGACCTGGCTACCGACTGAACCAGCCACAGATGCTGACAACCTAAAGGCTGACGAATACCTGCTGGCTACCGACTGAACTGCCCACTGCCGGTGATTACCTAGAGGCTGGCCAATCCCTGCTGCATTGATGCTGACAACCCAGAAGCCAGCCAATTCTTCCTGGCTACCAACTAAATTGGCCATTGATGCTGAAAACCTAGTAGCCGGCCAATTCTTCCTGGCTACCAACTAAATAAGCCATTGATGCTGAACACCTAGAGGCTGGCCAATTCTTCCTGGCTACCGACTAAATTAGCCATTGATGCTGAAAACCTAGAAGCCGGCCAATTATTCCTGGCTACCAACTGAATTAGCCATTGATGCTGAACACCTAGAGGCTGGCCAATTCTTCCTGGCTACCGACTAAATTAGCCATTGATGCTGACCACCTAGAAGCTGGCCGATTCCTGCTGGCTACCAATTGAACTGGCCACTGCTGCAGCAGTCGCCCACGCCATTTACTGTATCGTATGGCGCGATGATGCACAATGTGCTCCAATCTGAAATTATCGCTGAAAGGATTCCGGTTTTATCAGTTTTCTATCTGTGTTTTAAATCCCAGTTGTATTGAAATACATATAACTATTTCTTGTGAATTGGGCTAGCTGTAAAAAATAGGAGGTACCTATAAGCTACACCCCTTTGTACGTTCTGTATACCAAAACAATACTTGTAATTAAAATGTGAATTTTGATTCGAATCGTCTTTCTTTTATGATGGTTTGGATAGAACACCTCACGGCGTTTTACTTAAATCATTACCCAGGTTGAGGACTGATGTGTGCCGGTGCTTATTATTTACAGTCTTTTCTTGTGCAGGCAAACACGTCCCGTACAGAGCTAATACATTTATATAATTTCATGTCATCAGCATAAAATAGGAAACAAGAATTACTTATAACACGATTCATGTCGTTTATGTATAAAATAAACAATAGAGGCCCTAGATGGGAGCCTTGCGGTACCCCTGAGAGAATAATTATAATTTGTGACATGTAACCTTTTAAAGCAACAGCTTGACTTCTATTTTTAACATAGAAGAGAACCATCTCAGAAGATTTCCACATATACCAATCTTCGAGAGCTTGTTTAACAGTATGTCGTGATTTACTTTGTCAAAAGCCTTAGAAAAATCTGTGTAGATAGAATCTACCTGTTTCCCACTATCCATAGAGTTAAGAACAAAATCAGTAAACTGTCCTAGGTTCGAATCAACAGATTTGCCTTGAAAAAACCATGTTGATGGGGGCTAATAATAGTATTTTTGCATTAGTCAAAAAGTTGGTTACAAACGATTTTTTCCAAGATTTTACTTAAGATACATAGTTTAGAGATAGGTCTATAATTTTCAATGTTGTGTTTGTCCCCTTTTTGAAAAACAGGTGAAACAACAGCTTGTTTCCAAATGGTAGGAAATACACCTTCTTTAAAAGATTTTTGGAACAGTAGTGTTACAGGAGTAACTAGTGTTTCAGCACAATTAACAATAAAAATTGGGTGTAACTTATCACAACCGGCACTCTTTTTTGTGTCCACATTTTTGACATGTTTTAACACTTATGATGCAGTTATATCAATTGAATCAAAATTAATTGAATTTATGGTAACATCATTACTTGTATCAACAATATTTGTGGAAGTATTATTAGGAGTTTTATCGGGGATAAAGACAGATTGGAAGTAATCGTTAAAAAGATTGCAAATTCGTTGACCATCACTTGAGGAAATGTTTTTGTGATACACGTTATTAGGTACTTCAGAAGATGACTGTTTTGATTTCACGAAAGTCCAAAAATATTTCACATATTTCCTTATATTTAACTCGGCTTTCTTTATATAATTAGTATAGCACTCTTTTTCTGTTCTTTTTTGGCGAGTCCTGAGTAATGAGAAGGTATGATAATCTGAGGGGTGTGAATAATTTTTAAACTTTCGGTGATACATTAGCTTTTCTTTGATGATTTTGATTAGGTAGGGAGTGTACCACGGGGGATATTTGGGAGACAAATAAATGGTTTTTGATGGTACTTAGTGATCAATAGCTACATTAATAATTTCGTAGAATTTATCAGTTGCTTCATCCATACCGCTTGAACTAAAAATATTCGACTAGTCAAATTGCTCCAAAAACTCGTTAATCTTGACTTAGTCAGCTGAATTAAATAATAAGACTTGTCGTGGTTGATGTATTAAGCAAGGTTCGTTTTTGAGTCTTATTTTTATTTTGAAAGATTTGTGATGCAAATCTTCAGTTAAAAGGGGAGGAATGCAAGGTTGTAATGAGCAGTTCATATTGCTAATGGCTAGGTCAAGAACACGTTGATTTACATTTAAGATGTTATTATATTTAAAAAAAGTCACAAATAGATAAAAAGTCTATAACAGTAAAGCTGGCTTCGTCAACAGGTAATTGTGGTATCATCTGTCTTTCAGAATTTAGATTCCAGATAAGTCTAGAAATGTTATAATCACCTACCAGAAGAAAGTCATCATCAGGATAGTTCAATCGGAGCTGAATAGCGGACTCAAATTGAGCATTAAGATTTCTAATGTGATTCGTACCATGGGGATGGTAAGAGCAGCAAATGTTAATATTTTTATTAGAGGTAGTTGAAGTAATAGTTACCCATATATCTTCAGCCTCTAGTGTGGACCAGCTAGTTTGATGAGTAACATTATATTTGGACTGGACAGCAATAAAAACACCCCCTCCCAATGTTTGACTTGTGAGGTTATAGTTTCTGTCACGTCTAAAAACATTATATCTGTCGTCGAAAATCTATGGATCACAAATATTATCGACAAGCCAAGTTTCTGAAATACAGATAATATCAAAGACATTGTTTAGAACAGCCCTTAGAAAATCATGCGTATTTGTGCGCAATCCTCGTACGTTTTGATAATATATAGTTAAAGAAACCATATTGTATTACACAGATAAAATATCAGAAAAATACATTTTCCATAATAAAAATAATAATAATGGTATGATGAAGTAAGTATGTGAATTCGATTCATATAGATAAAAAGTGTTCGATGCAGATTCAATACCTCACGAGATGTATAGCATGCCATAATCTGATTGAAAGTAGTTTGTTTACTGACAGTTAGTGTATAAAGAATGAAGTATAGTTTAAGTTCTGTGTGCGACTTAATAATATTCAATGCAAAACTAAATGAAAAGAAAAAAATACTTTGTTTAGATAATGTAAGTGAAATAAAATTAAAATGCGAAACTAAATGCAAAGAAAAAAGATTTTGTTTGAATAATATAAGTGAAATTATTACGGTATTTATAGAGAGTCATGCTATTTTGCTTATATCTGCCTCAGAGGAAATTCGAATGACAGGAGAGCTGTCACTTTTTCTCATAAATATATTACAGTTTTTTGTCCACAGATAATGATATTGTTTTTCAGCTTTAATTTCCCTGGCTTTCTTCATCAGTAGCTTGTTAGAAGGCGTGAGGTGGTCGTTGAGGAATATGCGCATGGTTGCTCCTGGAAGACCAATATCTGCTGAAGTCAGGGTCCGGTGGCGTCGAGCAGCTGTCAGCAAAGCATCCTTATAATCTCGCCGAAGGAGACGTAGAATAATGTTGGACGTAGATATAGGTGTCGGTGTGACTTTGGGAGTTGCCGTTGACCTAGGTCCTAGGCCATTGGCGAACTCTATGGATGAAATCAACGTCTTCTCTTTTTATGGGGAATCCTACTTTTTGGGATATATTGCCAATAATGTCGTTTAGATTCTCTTTTTCTGAGGTCGGGACTCCACTGATTTTAATGTTACAGGATCTGTCCCATTGATCCCTTAGATTATTTTTGAATTATTACATCTTTACACCTTCATTCAGGGTTATTATTTCACAATCAAGGGTTTTGACTTTAGCTTCATAATCGTCAATTTTCGTACAGCAGAAGTCCATCGATGTTTTGAGGTCGGTTAATTCGTTTTTGAATTGTTCTTTAATTGATTTAATAAAGAGTTCACTCATTTCTTGAAATTTCTTATCTATATATTTGATTAATTTGTTTGAAGAAACATCATCTTTGTCTGTGTCACTCGATGTCACTGTTTTTTTCTGCATTTTTCGCTGTTTACTCATATTGTACTTGGTTAATTTGCGAATTTAGAGGCGCGGTGAAAAGTTGAAATCGTTGGTTTGTTTTTATTCCGCAGTAGTGCCTGTTTGCCACAATCAATTGAGCACTAAACAATGATGACAACACTTACAACCAATGATAAATGAGATGACGACACTATCAACCAATGGGGAACCGAACCGATTACACTTATGCTTGCGCCTGCGTGTTTAGATTGTCATTAATTACGGACAATTTATCTGGAATATTTTTGATTATAGATTCACAATATAATACAGTAATCACTATGATGCAGATATATATATATATATAGATATATTATTATATTTTAAATACATATATTATTTAATTATAAAATTTTCTTTGGTTACATGAATAATATTACTATACTGCTTAATTAAAAACTCTGTTTTATTCACATAATTTAGAATATTATACAATGTTGTTTTAAGGTAAAATGTACCTATGTATTAAGGTTTTTTTTAAACTACCACCGGATAACAGCCTAATTTATGAAGGTTTTATACAGAACGCACCCGAAAGACTTTAACCAGCAATTCCTGAGCATATTTTCAGTAAAAATGTGGATGTCATTTTGCTGACCCATGACAATTAAAAAAAATTAAAAAATTCTACCACACGTTGTCACTGTGTACAATCTAGCGCATCACGTGATATGCATTCCATCTCAATCTAGCTGCACCGTACAGATGAGACAGAACGCACAACACACGATCCATTGCGTCGTGCATCAGTGACGACGGGTAGTAGTATTTTTTTAAATTAAAAAAAAAACAACCAACAGCTAAACGACATCAACATTTTTGTCCAAATATGTACCTACTCAGGAATCTCCGGCTGAAGTCGTTCAGGTTTGTGCTGACACATCCTGTATATGAAGTTATAATAAAACAAAATCAATATTTTTCATACACGCTGGACAACGCGGGTTCGAATCCTGGCGTGCACAAGTAAATTTATTTGATTAATATATGTTATTTCACAAATTACTCATTCAAAAATAATAAACAGTATACTTGCGGCACGTTTCAGAGTGGACGATACTCTCAGTATAGCCCTGGTGTAAGACCACCATTCAGAATTGAAACGTTGCTTGAAATGGCTTTGGCCGTGTTTGGTGACCAGATATGAATAGCCAGGTACTTTTTCATCTTCTTCTTCTCCATTTCCTTCTCCTCTCCATTATGTTTAGCCTCACAATATTCTGCAATAGTTGATGCCATAGTCTCACTGGCTACAGATGTTTTTATTTTATTTTTACTATGGCGACTATTTAAATTTTGTACATACGAAATATGAAAGTGAATATATGTATAATAAATTGTATTTCTTAGTCCCACTTACTTGGGTATGGAGCAGTTGGGACTCTTGTGCGGTTTCACATAAAAAAAGTAAGAATTTTTATGTGTGGGAGAATTTCTAAATGATTTTTTCTCAGACCAGTGAATTTACTTTTCCGTATTGTGCAAATGCAAACAAAAGTATTCTTTGCTTTAGTATATAGGATATATATATGAGAGGACAGGTTGGAATTAAAAACATAAAAAAATTGTAACGAATTCATTATAAGAAAAAGTTAAACTTGACACGGTTGTAGTAAGTTAGAAGTCATTATACCTTAATTACAAAGCAACTTCCGATTGGCATATTCCTCCACTTTTCCAACTCCTTTCCATCTCTCTCCACTCCCCCCGCTCCTCCCGCTCTACCGCTCACCCCACTTCCTAACCACTGGAACAAACCCCTAAATTCAATTACTCCCGGAGGCAACCGCAGCCAACTTTAAAATAATGTTCCTAAACACTTACACCGCCAAATTAATGTACAACCTAGTTCTATTCTATTTGAATGCAGAATTTCGTTGAAACGTAAATAAGGGTTGAAATAAAGTTCCAAAAATGTTCCGCCGCCATAAAAACTAAATTATCATGTTTTATAACTTTTTAAAAATTTATTGTATATATATATATAAATTACCAACAATACAAAACAAAATGAACCTTTGTCTGTCCAACTGGAAAGGATTCATGTTTCAGGACAGCCAAATTGTGTATTTAGTACATAATATTCTTACAATGGAATGGCGATGCTGTCAAAACAAATTTTGAGAACATTGTTGATTGCATTCGAAGTGACAAGATGGTTTCTTTATCCTTGAAAGAATCGCAAAGATGTAATTTATTACCAGAGTGAATTTGGATAACATTAGTAATTGCATTCAGAACAGATGAATGGTTTCTTTCGGGACATCACAAGTGTGAGATTCTTTCCAGGGCATTTTGGAGAACATTTACAATTGTATAGTTAGAATTTCCACATTTATAAATCAGTATAAGACATATGAATCCTATAGTACTATATTTTTAGAATTTCTTAGGTGATAAAAATTACATACGATTATATTATTTCTATACGCAGATGACACTGCAATATTTTACTTCGGAAAAAACTTAGAAACTCTATTAGAACAATCTCAAGAGGATCTTAATATTCTAAGCAGTTGGCTAATAAAAAATATATTAACAATAAATATTAATAAATCCGGCTACATGATCCTAAGCTCACCTAAAATAATAATACCGTCGCATAAACCTCTACAAATAGAAGAAAGGGACTTGCTTATTCTAGACAGCGAAAAATACCTTGGCTTACATATTGATAAACATCTGACATTTAAACAACACGTAGAAAAATTAAAAGCAAAAATCATCCCACTAATTGGTGTATTTGGTAGAATTGCCCATCTCCTACCAACGGAGGTAAAGAGGGGCTTATACTTCAGTTTAATCCAGTCCCATCTGAATTATTTAATAGAAATATGGGGAAACACATACATTACATACCTAAATGATTTACAAACAATACAGAACAAAGTTATTAAAAAACTCTTCAATTATAACCCGGACACTCCCACAAAAAAACTGTATCAGGAAATGAAACTCTTGAAAATAAGGAAATTGTACGAATACAACATATGCCTCCTAATCTACAAAATCCAAAATGGACTTATACACACAAACACACCATTGAAACAAACGTCACAAGTACACGAACATTATACTAGGCAACATAACAAATTGTACACACATACTGTAAGAACTGTAAGTGGCAAAAGAGGCATTGGCCACGAGGGTGTACAAATATACAATCTCCTTCCAGATAAACTTAAAACTGAGAGTATAAATGTGTTTAAAAAAAAACTTTTTAATCTTAAGTTATTAGAACAATAATTAGAAAACTATTTATTTAATGTTACATATTTAAGTTAAGAAAGCGAAATGTAAATTTCTTTTAACTTAATAAATAAAAAAAAAAAAAAATAAAAAAACACATTACTAGACCAGGATATATGCCGTATGACATATGAATTTCCAATTTTAAAATTTCGAATCTTTATTTATTAAATGGCTAGTCATTATTATACAGTAATCGAAATAAAACCACGCAAAAGATTCGCAAATTTAAAATTGAATAATAACAACAATGAAGATCAAGTATTAGGAACAAAAATAACCATTTTTAAACTTGAAACAAAAACTGTCTTTAGATCCTTATCTCTCTTAAGTATAAAATAGCATTTTGGAATATAATAAATAAAATTAAACATAATATTATCAACGCTATTATATATTTTTTATTAAGTACTTAAATAAGTACTAAATAAAAAAAATAAAAAAATTTAATTAACATTTTTTTAATTGCTTAACTGCTTCCATAATTTGATACAACATGCCTTTATATTGCAGGGAAATAGCCAGGTGGAATCTATATTATTTAATTGCAGCTCCCGCGATAAATTTTGTATGAAATCATTTCCCCTGAACTTTGTATTTTGTAAAGCTTTATTTAATAATTCTGATAAATTAATATATTTTTTAAATCTTTTTGTTAGTATTCGGTGTTGATTTTACCCTTTAGACCATTTAATTTCCGATACCAAATTAAAAATTGAAATATTGTTTTGTTCGTACCAATCATCCTCTCGTTACCATGGAGGTTTTCTCTCGATTAAATTCAAGTCCGAAAATCCTTCATTTTCTAAATCCTGATCCAAAAAATACATCACTGCTTTCCATAATCGATTATGCGGAAAATTGTGTACGTGAAAAGAAAACAGAGTGGTTGTCCGGACACCGTGCGGAATACAGCATATATTTCGCTCGAATGCAGAATGACAGAAGAACGGATGCTGTCCGGAATTTCTCCTTCTTCTCCAGACCGGATGTCCGTTTTGCGGCAATAGGAAGAATCTCTGACGTTTTCTAAAAATATTGTCAGCGAGCAGTTTGAAAAGTTGTCGGGTTTTTAAATAAAATAAAATGTTGCGTGAAATACGTTTTATGCTGACATTTTTTGTATTTTTATTGATGTTATTATTTTTTCTTTCTTAAAATGCCCCATAAAGTTTGAATTATTTCAACCAATTAAATAAATAAACTTTACTTAATAGTAGAGGGGAAAAAATCAAAATGAGGTCAAACAAATTTTTTAATTAATTAAAACACACCGGAAATCAAGGGTAGATTGGGCTGCTGATTAAGCATTGCAGGGTTTTTTTTAAATGTGTTATTTGTATGTGAAATATACAACAAAGTTAATTATCGGCACTCAATTTCTAATACCGATAAGTATACTTTATTAGGTAACTTAATTTTATACAAAGTTTTCAAATAATGACAGGAGTGACTGACGTTACTTTGCAGGAATAACTTACTTAATTATATTTTTCATTCATTCAATAATTACTAGAAGTATATATTAAGGCTTGCAGTCGGATGAATAAAGTTCGATGTTCATTTTCTCCTTTTTCTGAATAAAAAATGCCTACTCAAAAGGTTTGGTTCGGTATGGTCGATGTGTGTTATAAAATTAACCTTTAGAAATTTACAGAATCTAAAAATATGGGATGGACGGTAAAATTCAGGTGGATTTATGAATGGGGCTTATGGGCTTTCAACCGCAGTAAGCAGTTTCACGTGTTTCCATATCATTAATTTCAGGAATGGTATTAATTAAATAATAAAGTATGGTAAATGTATATAGATATGTTACACCTATCGCTCAAGTGGTTAGGATATATGTAATGATTTAAGAAAATAATATCAAAAACTTTCAAAGAAAATATGCAAGAGCTTAAGAAACAAAAACCGTAACGGTCACAGCTGAGATACGAACCTATAAACAGCAGGTCTGTACTGTGTCTACCGGGACTGGCGTCTCTACCAATTGAACTGTTGTCATCTAATTACATTCCGTCATTATTATCTTCCGTTTTTGAATTAGGTATAAAAGTAGTCTTCAATTTTTTTTATTTTTTTTTTATTTTTTACTTTATTTATTTTCATTTCTTTACATATATTATACATATTAATAGATAGTATATAATAACATAATATATAATACCAAATAGTATACACAAGAAATGAAAACCCACCAAGGCGCTGCCTGAGTGTGGGTAATATAAAACGATTACTATATTTCAAGTACCTAAAGTATAATATACATTAGTAGAAAAAGTTTTTTTTTTGTTTAAAGTTATTATAAAAAGTAAAGAAAAAACATTATGTACAATAGTTTATAAAGTTTCAGCAAGTGAGTTGTAGAAAGGATCAATAAATTTATAGTAAAAGCGTTTCAATATCTGCGTCATTCAGCCATAATTATACCTCTTTAATATATTATATCTTTTTATTTATCATTTGAGTTTGTAGTGGTAGAAGGTTAAATGTACGAGGACCAATGAAACTGCTATGTGTCTGCATTAATTTAGTATTGGTTTGGGGGGTGTAAAATATATTATTTGTTCTTTTGCTCATTCTGTTTTTATTTATTTTGAAATTATTTTTGTTTTTAAATAAATATTTCATATTTATTTTTCGGAATAACTTTATTGAGTAAAACCTCAAATTGTAATATTTAAATAATGAAGACAATATTAGTGATTTCTAAACGAAAATCAGATGTGACCGTTTCCTTTTCTGATTTTTCTGTTTCAGATTTTCGTTTAGAAATCACTAATATTGTCTTCATTATTTAAATATTTCATAGTTTGTAATATAAAAAATTTACGAATGTTTAATAATTTAGATTCCTTGTATAATAGGTCGGTCGAGAATGTTTTATTTTTGTTATATATGACTTTAATTATGTGTTTTTGAATTATTTGTAGAGGCTTAATAAATGTATCAGGTGCACCACCCCATCCTATTTTGCCATAAGTGATTGCAGATTGCACCAGGGAGAAGTAGATCATTTTCAATTTTTCAGCGTTTAAAATTTCCTTGAGTCTATAAAATATGTAGGTAAGATATCTTAGTTTAGAAGTGGTTTGATTAATATGTGATTTCCAATTAAGATTAATATCTATTGATACTCCTAAATATTTTATATTTTTGAGATATATTTTATATTTTAAGATCACTCATTTGATAAGCTTTCAGGTATAGAAGTATTACATAGAAACGGGATAGGTCTACGCCTCAACAATTTAGAAGCACTCAAAAATCCCTTAAAGTCAATAAAATCAATTTATTAAATAAACAATTAGATTTAACAAACAGCCCCATTTTAAATATATTTCCATTCCCTGCACCTATGTTTACCCCCTCTCTCCTACCTAAGTCTTCCACCCCCACCAAAGTTAATGTTCTCTCTCCCTCTTCCAGCTTAACTATAAGTACCCATACACCTCTGTAATTAATTTAATATGTTTTTATTAGCCCTGATAAGGTTCGGGTTGAACTGAAACCGGTTGGTTATAAATATATACAATTTTTTTTTTTTTTTTTATAGTGAATACCTCACAAGAATCCCAACTGCTCCCGTCTGGAGCCAGTGAGACTATGGCATCCCCGATTGGGGGATGTTGTGAGGCTGAAGGTAAGTGAGGAAGGGAAAGAGGAAGGTGGGGAAGTACCTGGCTATTCAGATCTAGTCACTAAACACGGCTAAAGCCATTTAGAGCAACGTTTCAATTCTGAATGGTGGTCTTACACCAGGGCGATACTGGTAGTATCTTCCACTCTGGAACGTGCCGCAAATATACTATATATTATTTTAATTAATTAATTGTGAAATAACACAAATTAATCAAATAAAATTTATTTGCGTACGCCGGGTTCGAACCCGCGACCTTCGGAATGGCAGTCCAATGCGTTACCACTGGACTATGCCGGCCGTCACTAAAGTGGTATTCAAACAAAGTTATTTTATTTTAATTATTATAATTATGTATACCCACAAAGTGTTTGCTACAAGTGAAAAATTTATATTTTTGACATTAACGAGTTCGTTGCACAGGAAGCACATTTCTCGATTGCAAGTTGTATTATGGATTCTAATTTTAAAGTTTTCCTTTGGTTTGTTTCTTATGTTTTTATAAAAAGGTAAGTAAAATGTTTTGCTGTAGTTTAAGACAAGTTTGTTGTATTTTAACAATTTTTAAACAAGTGAAATACACACAGTTGCTTTCGAAAAAGTTTCTGTCCAATTATTACCATCCATTATTATTGCCGTGTCGTCGGCGTAAGAAACAATTTTTCCAGGGATTACAAAATTACATAAATCATTAAAATAAATTAAGAATAAAATCGGACCAAGAACAGTTCCCTGTGGAACTCCGTTTTTTATCTGTGTCTCTGAACTATAATTATTCCCAATTTTTGTTTTTTGTGTTCTGTCTTTAAGATAGTTTGATAGTAATTTTAGTGTGTCTTTTTTGAAGCCCAGTCGAGTTATTTTTTTAATGAGTAAATTATGATTAACGGTGTCGAAAGCTTTTCTTAAATCTAGGAATATGGCAAGACATTTCTTTTTTTTATCGATAGATGTATAAATATTTTTTGTCAATTCATATATGGCATCCTCAGTGCTTAGATCTTTACGAAAGCCGTATTGGTTTTTCGATAGAATTTTATATTTTTCTAAGTGTTCAATGACTCTAAATTTGATGCATTTTTCTAATATTTTTGATAGGTTTGAAACAAGGGATATTGGTCTGTAATTGTCTAATTTATGCGTATCCCCAGATTTATGAATAGGTATTATAGTGGAGATTTTAAATTGTTCTGGAAAATGACCATCTTTGAGGCATATATTAAAAATATGTTTTAATGGCGTTAATACATGTTGTTTTATTTTTTTAATATATCACATGATAGTCCATCATTTCCCTTAGAGTTGGATGGTTTAAGGCTATCAATATATTTTTCAATTTCATTAAATGTAATGGGAGAAAAATATTCTATAGAGTTAATTGAATCGTTATAAGAATCTAATTGAGGAGATGTCTCCATATAATCATCATTAACATTAATGCCGGAAGATTCAAGTACCTCGTCTACTATATTTGTAAAAAAGTTATTAAAACATTCTGCAATGGTCGATTTGTTAGTTATTATTTCATTATTTATTTTAACCTCATTTACAATATTTGATGACATAATTTTTTTGTTGGCAATTTCATTTATAATATTCCAAGTTTTTTTAGTATTATTTTTAGCATTTTCAATTTGTTCACAATAGTATTTCTTTTTGCAGTTTCGTATCAGTCTATTTAGTAAGTTTCGGTACATTAGATATTTTGTTTTCAGATAAGGCATTGTTCTGAGATTATTATTTTGGCAATCCATTTGATATTTTAACATTTCTCTATATAATTATTTACCTTTTTTGCTGCCATCTTTTTGGTGTGATTCTACCCGAATATGTTTATAACTAAAAAATGTCTTGGACAGCTTTGTTATATAAGTATAGAAAGAATATTCAACTTATTTGGATTAACTTATTGTAGCCTATAAACCTCGTCGTGATTTCATCATTTTCACAACAATCACAATAATCTTCATTACAGGATACAGTTTTTTTTTTTTAAATCTACCCTTTGTTATTAGGTGGTGAGTATTCCCGTCACATAAATAATGTAATACCTCATCAGCACATTAATGTTTATGTAGTTACCTTTGTATTTTTTACTCATTAAAATATAAAAATAATACAATATATTTACAATGCACAAAATAATTTCAATGGCTTTTCATCACTATAAAGAGGCAAGGCGCTTGTGTTTGGTGAGGAAAAAAGTTAAAATAAGATTTATCGAGAAGAAAGATTTCTTTAAATAAAATAGAATTTTATTGACTTTCAGATAATTTTTCAATTTAAACAGAATTTCTCATGAATTTCCGTTTTGCAATAAAATCCAAAAAACGTAATATTTTTAAACTTTTGCGGAAACTAAACACCGTTTTTAAAGGTGACAAAACACTCTTCCAAATATTATTATTATTATTATAAATGTAAATATAATTTTTCATACATAACATTTTTGATACATAACATTTTTGATGCATAAAATTTTTGAATTCGAACTAAAAAATAGTAAAAATAGTTAACCTTACATTTTTGTAACTAAAATTTCTAATAACGAAAGAAACATTCATATTTTATTGTACAAATGTTATTTTCAACCTATTTTGTGTCGTTTCATATAAAAACAATCACTAAAAAATTTTAGAAGTTTTTTTTTAGTTTTTTACTATTTTAATTGGGTTCGGAACCTTTAGTTTCATAAAGGTTTACATTTTTATTCTTCTGTGATAAATTTCTATTTTTTTTTCTTTTTAACATCGTTTAGATCATATTTCTTTCCATGAGAGTAAGAGAAATGAGACTATGATTCCATATCAGTTGTTCCCAAATGCGAACCAATTGGCCTCAAGGGCTAGAGAAAGCTAGGTAATTTGAATATAATATATGCTCGGTCGTCAAATTTGGAATTTTAATGTTATTATGATATCTTGCTGACAAAATTAATTGTAAGTTATTTAACTTCTTCTTTAAAAATTTTAACACTTTTTTATAGTCGTATCTATTCCTGGATTGGTATTTTTTTTCAGAATTTATGACAGGGTTAAATCCACAGGAAAAACTAAACCCTTCCACACACTTTTCCACAAATGATCATCTAGTCGATCCACATTATGCAAGTACATTATATAAGCATAATAAATACAAAAAATACAATAATAACACGTCAACTCACCAGAGATCAAACGGGAAAACAATTCATCGATTCAAGATATTTTCATATCAGATGGTTCGGCTCGGTAGAACTCCTAACAGTTCCTCTAAATCCCACTGATCCCTCAACATAAATATTTAAAAAATATTTCGTATTCCTACATGTATTTAAAATGACTGATTTTTGCATTTTTATATTTAAATTCTTTGACAGATCTAATGCGCCTAAATTTTGAATGAGAGTGCTACGTATTATGTCAGTAGCCGAAATAACAAATGGTAATATTTTTATAGTCTGAGAATGCCAAATTCTTTTAATCTCATTTCCTAAATCTCTGTAATTTCTTATTTTTCCGAAAGAGATTTTTTAATATTACAGGAATTTGGAATAGCGACATCAATGATACAAGTTTTTTTTATTTTAATTTTGTCATTTGAAACTATATCGGGTCTATTATGACTAATCGTTCGGTCTGTTAGTATAGTTTTATCATAATATATTTTATAAAATTCGTTTTCTAAAAATGAATTTGGTTCGTATTCATAATATGGTACTATATTACGGTAGTCAATCAAGTTATGTTGAATAACCAAACTTTGGTGAATTATTTTTAAAACTTGATTGTGCCTAAATGTATACTCGGACGGTGCTTATATAGAACAACCTGATATAATATGTTTTATAATATGGTCTATAATGACTCTATTCGGTCTGTAAGTATAGTTTTATAATTAATTATTTTATAAAATTCATTTTCTATAAATTAATTTGGTTGGTATTCATAATATGGTACTATATTACGGCAGTCAATAAAGTTATGTTAAATACCAACTTAGGTGAATTATTTTCAAAACTTGCCTTAATGTATACTCGGACGGCGCTAATATAGAGCATCCCGATTTAATATATTCTATTGTTTCCGGAAAAGCCAAAAATTTTCTAAATAAATCATCAATTTGATTTGTATCTTTGATTATATGCTTCCTATAATTTTTAGTATTAATTACTCTATCCTGAATGGCAAGCATTAATTCTTCTATTTCTGCGGTCAACTCTCCAATACTCAACCATTTGTTTGACAAAAAATTGTCAACATACGTTTGGTTGAGATAATTGAATCGTATTGCGTGAATAATTTTATTTGACCAGGTATCTAATAATTCCTGGTTGGGATTTATATAAATGTTGGCATTCTAGTCGTATAAATTTTAATTTGTAAGGTTTCTATCTGCATTGCAAATTATTTTATTCATTTCTGAGCTATTAGCTATCCTATGGGAAAAAAGTTCTTAGAATTTCTACCTGGTTTTGTTTCAAAGAAGTTATTTTGACTATACCTCTACCGCCTAAATTTCTCTGTAAATCGATTCGTTCTATAGCTGAATTTCGATGATGGCAATTAAACTTAGTTAGTTTAGTTCTAATTAATCGTTCGTAGCCGCCAGATATTAAATTTGTTATTTGCTCTCTTATTAAATTGAATAAACTGCTAGAAATATGTACCTATGTAAAAATATGCAAATGTAAAATGTATGTGATCTTTGTGTTATTAATTATAAATAAATAAAACGTCAGAGCTTGGCTGGAGGAATACGGGTAGAGAATTACAGTGTGTGAGAGCCGGTGAAATAAAATGATGATGAAAGATGGCATGCAATTCGGGCACGATTATGAGAATCGTGCTTAAACGTAGTGGGAACGTTCGGCCACGGCCCGAAGCAAGCGGCCATGCGCCGTCATGACGTTATCAAATGATCGGTGGTACGCCGTCATTACGTTTCACGGGCACGATTCTGAGGATCGTGCCTAAACAAAGGAAAGCCGTGGTCCTAAATTACCGGCCGAGCGGCGGTAAAAGGACCAGCGCGGCGGGGCGCCGCCATCGCGTCCCAACACGGTTCTCGATTCCTTCTGCGATGAATTTTCTTTAAGTTCCATAGGTAACTTTTCCATAAGGCTTTGATTATGTATATATCCGGGGTAGGAATATCCTCCCTGCCGTCTGTACAAGCCTTTGCTTCTCTCTCTTTATTACACACCCCTTTCAATGTGTGCATCCTAGTTTGTCTACGTGTTTTACGACCTTGAACGTAATTATTTCACGTGACGGTTCAGTATAAAATGGTTCCACCGAACGTTGTGTTGGTTTTTTGTTTTTCGGTATAGAAACCTGACTATCTATGTATGTGGTATCCCTCGGTTCTTTTGAGATAGAGTGAGTTGAATCCATTACCGCTGTGTTTTAAAGCCATTTCATAAACCTTATTTTCTGTCTCGCCTGCTCTCCAACTAGCTACGTGATTCTACCTGTCGTAGGGTAATATGTGAGTATGATAAAGTGTTAGATTTTTATACATGTGATATACGTACGATAAATTTATGGTGTTAGTTGTTGTATATTTTGGAAGGGGAAGGAGACACGGAAATGAATTTGTTCAAGCTAAAGTTGGTTCCTCCGCATTACCAAACAAATCTGATGGATGATAATTAGAACAAGGCAATCGATATCTACGTGTCTGGATATCCGAACCGGCCGGATCTCACGGGCTTTCGCTTGGCCTCCCCTTGTTCCAAATTGGCAACCTTCAAGCCAGAATAAAGAAAACCAGGTCTTCTAACCAATTTCAGAAATGCCCCAACTTCATTACACCTCCAGGAAAATCTACTTTACTGAGTGTAGAAGGGGAAAACCATGACATCTTTTGTCACGAATCTAGTCGCGAAAATGTGACACGTAAGGTCTCAAGTTACATGCCACCTCTAGAAAACGCTGTAAATTCCACGTCGTCGGGAACTTACAGCCCTTTCTAGGTCAATAACACAGATAACACACGACGATCTTGTGGACATTAAGTCAACTTCTATCTATAAGTTGTGTGCTTACCCATTCAGCCAATTATCATGTGAGATATATGTAAGGTTTACTCGAAATGCCAAATTTAGGAAGAAGACTGTCTGTATTTTAATATTTAGTTCCAGCAATTATTATATGAGGTTACTAGTACCCTCGTGTATTAGGTATGGGTATCTTCTATTGAATACCTATCCTCTCAGATAGGTATAAACGGATAATTGGTTTGATTTTGGCATTTAATTTTATGAGGCTGCCTACCTCTCGAAAGGAAACCTGTTGAGAAAAGTTGTTTGGTTGGTAGTTTTATTTCGGAGATTACCATCTCCCCTTTTTGACTCTAGATTTGTTCTTGTGTATCCCATTTTGTAAATTAGAAAGTCAAATAACAGATAATAAGTATTCATTTTTGATCTGTCTGGTT
The DNA here is from genome assembly GCA_026573805.1 of Hesperophylax magnus. NCBI lineage: Eukaryota > Metazoa > Arthropoda > Insecta > Trichoptera > Limnephilidae > Hesperophylax > Hesperophylax magnus. The sequence goes on from JAIUSX010000157.1 coordinate 140,794, forward strand.
GCATCCGATCGCTTTCTATTCGGGCGGTCATACGCCAGCAAAACCTCCCTCCCTATTCAACTGAGTGTAACCTGCGTCTTGTCCCGTCGGGTCGTGTTCGCTGTTTCTGTGTACACCAGTGTTGTGATAGGTACTCTGTAGATAGGTATTTTATACTGCGAATTTATATTGGTTGGCCTAATTTGTAATTGGTATTTAATGTCTCGTCGGCGATTCAATACCTATCGCAGGGACAACGTCATGATTTGATTCGTAATGTTTTTTAAAAGAATAACAGATCGGTAGATAGGTAAATTTATAATATGACCCCCCCGGACCGAGGCATTCCCTAATACAAATGTTATCGGTCTACATATGGAAGGTCATTGGCCCGTCTCCTTCTTACAGCTGATAGATAATATTGTCTGGCACATTCCTTTAATGAAAACATCATTTGAGTGGCAGGAGTTGTAAACTTGGTTCCTGTTCTTCGGTTGCATCCGTCCTTTAAAGGGTCTTCTGGAATTTAATAAATAATATTAAAAAACTCACCCTGTCAGGCGTTCCCAATACCAGTATGAAGCTTATTGGTTACACACTACATAGCTAAATCAGTTTAGTTTATCTTCTCTCTCTCTCTGCATTCTTTCCTCCTTTAAGCGAAGTCCTTGCAATATGTTCAATTTTTGGTCCCCTCCCTATGCCTATAAAAAGGTTATTAAATAATTCTGTAAATAAAATTGTACCTCCCTTATACCTCTGTCAGGATTCAAACCCGCAGTTTTATGATTTATCTCAGAGTTATATAAACTCTTATTTAATAATTTGTTTGATTCTTTGGTTTACGGTCTCTGTGGATAGTACGCCATCTGGTTAACTATTAATTCCTCCCTAGCTCGATTTACCGATATGGTAGACACTTCCTGCTGCTAAAACGCAATTATTATTATTATTATTTCTATGTTTTTAAGACAAGTAATTTAGTTTGAACTATTCACGAAATCACGTTTAAATTAACACATTTTATAATATAATCGCGATCGCACAACTCTTAGCGCCCTTGAGGTGATTTTTCACAAAACGGCGCTCTACAAATTATCCAATTTTTATTATTGTTATTATTATTATTTCTATCCTCACTGAGTCCAACCACTTTCACTTCACCGGTTTAATAATATTTCACTTTAATTTAATATTTAACAATAATTTTTTACACCGTCTAAATTCACTAACTAAGCGTAATTTCACATCTTCATCACTGATTTTAATTGATTTCTCGGAGCTCTCTTCATATCCAAAATCAAACCCCGACTGTCCTCGTCCTGCCATCTTCTCTCCCGGCATTACTTTCCGTGGGAACGTGTTTACTTAAGGGCCTGCCTGTAATGTATTTTATGTTGTTAGTCTAAACAAAATTTTTTTTGGAGTACGTTCGTCTCGTTTATTTTATGTAAGTGTTCAAACCATCACAATCTCCAGAAACTATCACCAGCTCTACAACTCTCTCTCTCTGCTCTGCCCTCTACCTAGGTCCGACTTCTGCCTCTGCTCGCCTTCTTTTACTCTGACCTCCGCCTCATCCTGGACCACGGACTTTGAGCCTTCAGATCAGATCCGGGATCAGCAACAAGAACTAGCGACAAGCAATCAGACCAGCTCTACAGCGGTTTCAGAGACGGCCTCGTTCTCCTCCCCCACGCCACTGAAGGACGACATCTCACGCCTCCACGGATTGGGATCTTCGGCCTTTTCACAGTCTTGTGTATCTTACTCTGTCTGATACACGTTCTAAGTTATCTAAATCTTTATTGGACCATTTAATTATGCCAAATGAGTACGTCAATAGAGGTATCGCCCAAGTATTTATTGTTTTTTCAAAATTTTTAGTAGATTGATTGCATTTAAAGTTTTTTCTGATCCTAGTTTGAAATTTAATCCTTATATCATTTTAAATACTAGTATGGTCTAATCTATTTGATTGTGGGTATCCTAAATATTTATAAACCTCATCTTCTTTCATACTAGTAGTTTGGAAATTTCTAAATATACTCTTGTCCCCATTTATAATGTCGCCTTTCTCTATATGGATCGTTCTAAATTTATCTCAACCAAAAGTTATTTAAATATTATCTGAAAAGTTTTAAACTACCTTGATAATTTTCTCTATATTTTGTTCAGAATTCTAAAATAATTTTATATCATCCATTAATAATAAATGCGAAATTTTACTACTCTCTGTAATTAAAATATTGCATATCTTACTATGCAGATTGTGTTAATATTTAGTATAAAATATTCAGTCAACACTCCTCTTCTAAACATATGTAGGTGGTTGCTTTTATAGAAGAGAAGCATATAAACAATTAAAAACTTGCGAAAATATATATTTGTTAGTAGATGAATAAGGTTGTTCCTTTGTAAAAACTGGTTAATTGATCAATAAATAAATAAAAAATGAGCACGTATGTATTTACAAAAAAGTGCATAAACGTGCTGAAAAATAATATTGTTGACATTCGGGAAAATCATGTTATATCATCAAAAACTTTTATAATGTTGAAGAGAAAAATCAAAACCTAAAAAACAAAGTTGTTTTACTGTTATAATATCTATTTTTATGATGTAGTGAAACAGTTTCGAATTTCAGCTACTGTCCTACGCTTTGAACGGCACAACCTAGTTGCGCCATAATTTCATCCAATTCAGATAAAAGCATATGTGTGTACGTGTGCGTTCGTGAATGCCACCAATAGTTGATTAAATACATTGTCATCGACAGCGAGTCTATAAGTCGAGTTTCAGCTAAATCGGATGTCTGGAAGTGTGATAATTTCCGCTTCGAAAATTTGCATTCATTCACGAAAACAAAAGGGAAATTCAAACAGATGTATTTTAAAACGGATCATTTCTGGAAAATGCCTTTATTTTTTTTACTGTTCAATCAATAATCAAACATAGGTAACTATTGCAAAAGTGAAAATGCCTTTACTTTATTTACTGTTCAATCAATAATCAAACATAGGTGACTATTGCAATAGTGAAAATGCCTTTACTTTCTTTACTTCTTAATCAATAATCAAACTTAGGTCACTATTGTAATAATGAAAATGCCTTTACTGCTCAACAATAATCAAGCATAGGTTACTATTTTAATATTGAAAATTCCTTTATTTTCTTTACTGCTCAATCAATAATCAAACATAGGTAACTATAACTATAATAGTGAAAATCGTACAAATAGTAGTGTTTTTGAAATAATACAAATTATATTACACGTGAAAACTGTGTCTATACAAGTAAGTGATAGTTGATTTAAAAAATAACATTTTTAATTTCGACATTTAAAAAAAAAGCTTTTAAAATATGTTCATCTTAATAGCTAGATGTAAAGCAAGAGTCAATCTAGAACAATTAAAATCGAATACGCCACCAGTTAAAATTATAAATAGCTCTTCATTTTAAGGTAATAGCGCCATTGAAATAATCTGCTCCAGCAATCTGTATTTCAAACGACCATTGGCAATGAATTGTCAAGAAGTATTGAATGTTATAATTAATGTGTCGGTGCAGAAAACTTCAAACCGTGACCTGAAGCGGCGCGGAGCAGGTAAATGATATAAATTTAACCCGCAAATCATTTAATTATCAAAGCCAGTAATACAATCTTAGCCTCCATTATCTGCGAAGGTTCAACTCGATACAAGTTTAGTTCGGGGTAGTTAGGTGACTTTCACACCTTTATTACCAACAAAGCTTATCGAAGCCTAAACTTTATCCCCACTCGGAGCTTAAATTTCAAACCTAAACCCCCAGAAGGGAGGCGAAGGTATTTCGTGTTTCAATAATAAACCAACACGTATATTATTGAAGTTAGTACTTACGCACGTAATACAAGCTTCCATTTTGATTACATTGTTATTATTTGAGAATTGTATCGCCAATTAATTGTTGGCTGAGCCCTAAGCTGTTGTGACATTATTTAAAATTAATTAAACGAGCAATCATCTTTATGGCTTAGTGTTTAAGGCTTATTCATAAACGCGTTAAATGAATATTTTGCCTAGTAGATTGGTTCATACGCGAATAGCTTTAAACATTAAACTTTGATGATTTTGTGCAAAAGAATTTTTATTTAATCATTGAACATAATATTATTAATGAAAATTTGAAACGTAAAAATCGGAATTGAACCCAAGACCTCAGCTTTTCTGGGATCTTGCTATTTGTTTTATATCGCGAAAATCTAAAAAAAAACCTTGTTTTGCATAGCTAAAGAACTACCAACTTACAGTACCTAGAAGTATCAACATTTAATATTCAGGAACAAATGGGCATCTAACCTGAAATGTTATGATATCAAAATAGATTTATTATTATTTTTTTAATAAAATAGAATACATTTTCCATTTTAAATATCTTTTCAAGGTTATACCCATCAATCTTATATATCATTGAAGATGACAAAAAATAATAAATCTAATCGAAACAAAAAACAGAACAAAACACAGAAAAATAAAAAGGTAACAGTCTCATCTGCTAATCAAACCCAGGATCTCTCTCTTGCGAGGACATCGCCTCTATCACAATAATTGGAACTTTCCAGCGTTCAGATTCAAATTAGAAATACCAATTTCGGTTTTCATTATGTCCGGCTTAACTCTGATTCAAATACCTTAAATTTGCTATGAATTTAATTGTGATTTTTAAAACAGATACTGATTTTAAACGAATTCAGACTATCTTGTGGTTTTTCACTGGTCTGAGCTAGTACTATAAAATGTTTTTGTGTGAATTATTTCAGTTGCAATAATAATTTTTACGAAATATTCCAGATCCATGAGCAAAACACAGAAAAATAAAAAGGTAACAGTCTCATCTGCTAATCAAACCCAGGATCTCTCTCTTGCGAGGACATCGCCTCTATCACAATAATTGGAACTTTCCAGCGTTCAGATTCAAATTAGAAATACCAATTTCGGTTTTCATTATGTCCGGCTTAACTCTGATTCAAATACCTTAAATTTACTATGAATTTAATTGTGATTTTTAAAACAGATACTGATTTTAAACGAATTCAGACTATCTTGTGGTTTTTCACTGGTCTGAGCTAGTACTATAAAATGTTTTTGTGTGAATTATTTCAGTTGCAATAATAATTTTTACGAAATATTCCAGATCCATGAGTTGTTATTTGACCAGGAAGGAAGTTACGGATACAGCGGAATCTGTCCATAACTAATTCAGAGCAATATTGTTGGATCTGAGCTCCATTGTAGGATTTAATTATTCAACGGTTTTATTAATATTATCATCTGTTTGTTATTATTTGGATTAAGTTCTTGTAATTAAGAAAGTTTATAACTGAATCCTTCAGTTATAACAACACAGCTGGGCGTAAATAAATATATATAGAATATCATGAATCGTATTAAATTGAAATTATGGAACTATGGGGAAGTTATCATTTTATTTATTTCTAAAACCTTTCTCAGTTAACAGAAAATATTTCAATATTGAAGACAATATTAGTGATTTCTAAACGAAAATCTGAAACAGAAAAATCAGAAAAGGATTACAATTTGAGGTTTTACTCAATAAAAGTTATTCCGAAAAATAAATAAAAAGAAAATATTTCTTTCGGATGCACTGCCCATATTTAAAATGAGCATTATGTCATTGATATAAACTGTTCAATGCACATACATATACACACACTCATCTATACACTGCACACATCACCCAGTAATTACTAAATATACAAAAGGTACACCTTGAAATATTTTTTATTTTTAAATTGTATACCTAACCTAACCCAACCGATTGGACACGACTAAAAAAATTGTGAAAATTTTTTCAATGAAATTTTTGTCTCAGCTTTATACATACAATACAAATATATTCAACTACAAATTTAAATCCTCTATAGATACAGGGAGTGTTTATTTACGCGATTTTAAGGATTTTTTTTTACAGTAAAAATGGTCGTAATGCATTTTGAAGTTGTGTAAACATTATTTTTTAATATTTGCAAAATACGAATAGAGAAAAATATGATATTAATAAAATATGAAATAAAAAATGTGTACTGAAAGTGTTTTATATGGATCGTTTTCTTACGGCAATCTGTCAAACTGTGAAAGGCATTTACTTTAAGAGCACGGAACGGTACCGGTCGAATTTTTACTTATTTCCTGTCGTACTGAACAATAATCACAATCTGCTGAAATGATTAATATCAAATGAAACGTAAAAACAATATCTACGATGGATGAGACTTGCGCATGTATGTCAAAAGCATAAAATATCCAACAACAGTGCCTTCAATGGATATATACAGGTTTAGAAACAATGTTTACTCGCTTCTCAACAAAGTGTATAATCAATACATAGCAATCGTATTTGTCTAACTCACTAACCATCACGTCGTTTCCCGCAGCGGTAGGCAGAGAGGATGGACCGCCAAACAACTCGGTCTTGGCACACACTCCGTGCCTCATTCACATTCATACATCGTCTCATACATACTATTCTTTTCTATTCATAATTTGCAATATATATATATATATATGATATGATGGCAATATTTGCATCAGGATCATTTCAAAAGATGGTCAGAATTTTACCTTTCGAATGAGCGCTGTTGACTTGAAAAATGACACAAACTGTGAAAGATTTAAACAAAGATACATACAATTTGTTTAATATCAAAACAGTTTTCGGATTATTCCACATCCCAGTTCCTATTATAAATGTTTTTTTCTTTGTTCAATGTTGGTTTTTTAATGTTACTTTAAGAAATTATCAATAAAACTTAATTACATTAAAATTTCAAACGAAAATTAAATTAAATCACAAAAGAAAATTACATTTATTGTTATCAAGTTTAATTTGTAGAACTCCATTTTAATTTTTGTTTTTGTATAATAGTATTATTATTAAATTAACGAAAAACAGTTTGTTATTAAACAAGTTCTGCTATGTAATAATTGTTACGCATGACAGCTGTTTCGCCCACAGTAGGCATTGTTAACTTTCGACAGTTTGATAATGCTTTCACAGGGCGAATCAGCTCATACGTCACTCGTAATAATAATTACACAGCAGAACTTGTTTGATAATGAACTGTTTTATGTAATTGTAATAGTAACACTAGTGAATGTATAACAGAAAAACCAAAAAAAAGAAAGATATTTTCTCAACATATGGCGCTGAAACGTGCAAAATGCAAACCATTCCGCTTTCATTATGTTTAATGTGCATTTTAATTGTAAATATATATCATTTTAATACGACTTAATAGCTTACCTTTACATAAAACGCTAAGAATACAGATAACAATATTTCATCAGACATTCATCTGACACGTAACTGGTCTGATCTTCACAATTAGCGATTTTTAGCTGCCAACCAATGCAAACTGTATTGTTGAAATTACAAATACGGCATCCGATAGACGGCAACGCTATGTCCGATTTATTTAATTGTTATTTCTTCACAATAGCCGAGATATAGCCACTTTTCTTAGCTTGATCCGAATAACCCGACTGATCCGAATAGCCTCTGTCTACCCTATACATTATTACAATCACAATCTCTTATTGAGTGTTTATGAATGTAATGTTATACAAGCAGGTATATTAAAAGGGTGTGTGTTTTTCCCAATTAAAAAATGGCTCTTTGGGATTTCAACAATATTTAATAAAATAGCATTTGCTGTCTTATACGTATTTATCCAACCTTATAATAACATTGAATGCTTATGTCGCAATTGAACTTTATCTTTCTAATATTTTTAATCTCTTTGTTTGTGTATTTAATTTATACATAATATATTATGAAGCGAATTACTTGAAAGTTACTGGTAAAAAGAATCAGAGAGCTTAAGGCGATGCCATACGTAGTAATGCAAAATCATCTGTTTTTGGTTTGAAAATTTGGTCGCCTAGAAATGTTTCAGATGCTTTAATTAAATACTATGAGTAGAATATGGCCTTTGAAATAATCGAGTATTTTTAACATAAGTCTTTTTATAAGCCCAGAAAAAAATAATGTAAAGGCCTATGAAAACTGCTTTAAAGTTCAAAATCTCCTACTTACGAACCCATTTTCGGTTATGATTTTATTGTATAATGTGACAAATTAAGTTATTATTAAAATGATCGAAAAAAAATTAAATATTTTTTCCTGAACATCCACAAAATAAAATAAAACGCACTTTTTGGCCATGTTTTTTTTTTGCATAAATCAAAACGGGCGGATGGTGTTAAGCGGGAATTTAAACCTTATCGCCATCTACGTAAGGGTTGTTATTGATAGCGGTCAATTTAAAATATAACATGACGTAGTGCATCGCCTTAATAAATTTTGGTGTAAAACCTTGGAATATTGCATGTCATAATCGGTAGTTAGGTAGGAAGGACGCCCAAGAATTGTGTATTAATCTCTGGTACCTGCTCTAACTATTTACAAAATAAAATATGTTTATTTATTTATTTTATTTTTTTGACTTAATGGTTGTGTGTAAAATTGATAGTTTATAGAACAAAAATTTATCGTAAATTCAAAATTCCCTGCTTTGTAGGTATGTGTGTAAAAAATCTTAATTAACTAACAAAAATTAATTTTGTAAACATTTGAAATTCCAGCCCTCTTGTTATTTTTCCGGTAAAAATACTTCATGGTTGCGAGAAAAAACATTCATGCAAAAGCTTAACTTTTCCACACCATTCAACGAAAAATAATTGCAAAGGATTATAAAAATAACAGTATAGCAAAAACCTAAAAAGAAATTGGAATTGTTTTTCGTTTGACGTTCTATAGCGCGTGGTTTTCTCCTAATTCTTTAGGGAAAGTTTAAATACATTCTACAAAAACTACGCCCGGGAATGCGTCGAATATATCCCAAGATATGTTTCACATTGCTTTTCTGCGAGTAACATACTTAACGAAACAGATTCCTTATTCAGACAAACTTTCAAATAGCTTTTTGCATATTTCATATGAAAGAAGGCCGTACGCGAACACACGCTTTAAAAAAGATAAAAAAAAGTTTACCGCCTGCCATAAATATAACCGGTTTTTATTTGGAATTATGGTGTAAACAAATTTTCAGTTTCCCAATTTTAAAAGCTTTTTATAAAGCAATAACTCAACAGAATGTTTTTTTAGAGCCTATCAGTCTTTTTACGTGTCTTTTATTAGTTACATTAGATATTTGACAAATCGGCAATCGCCGAGCATTTGATTGAAACCGGCCATTACTTTGGATTTGTTCCTGAAGTCCTGGGAAGACCCAAAACTCACAGAGCTCACCTAATTACAGATGCAATCGAAATTTACAAAAATCCCATTAATATCAATAAAGACGACGGAGCTAAGCTCAATAATTCTTGGTATCCGGTAATTGACGGCCACAACAAGGCTAAACGCAGAAAAAACATTTTAAATTTTACTGTAAAAACAGCTCGTAGAGAAGTGAGCTGGCAACACGGTATTGCACAGACATTCTTAAACATACTTTTCACCACTATCAATTTTACACATCTGCCCTGATGATGGAAACTGTAACGTTGTTAGATACGTTATCTAAAGAAGGAGTTAGCGCAACACGGCATAACACCCCAAAAACAAATAACAAAAATACTTTTGGTCGTGAAAATTTTAAATCAGTAACTATCTACTTCTTTTTAACGTCAAGTGTGGAAAAATTCATCAAGAATTACCAAAATACATATTTAAGTGGTGGAAAAAAGGAATAGGGAGATTTTTTTGAACTCTCATGTAGCCGGTCCCCTTCTTCTTGTTTTGAAGGTAAAGCATAGAATAATGAACATCGTAACTTTTAGAAGGTATTCTATAAAGAAACAGAAATATCAGAACAACATACGAATGCATCTAAGACCTAAATAAATAAATATTACAGTGTGAAGTTATTAAGTTAATACGAAAATAAATATTATATAAATAGATCAGGTCTCTTTTCTAAAACCGCATTTAAGTAGCACATATCATAATAAAACTTACCGCAAGTAATACTTATACGTCCAGCATTAAATTTAAGTACTAAGGCGTGAAATAGTAAATAAAATTACATACGAGCAAGTATATTATATATTTTTTATGTTTTCTCAAAACACTGTATTTTATTACTATTACCGTGTAACTGTTTAAATAAAACACTTAAGCATTAAATATCTGAGCACAGGTTCTCCTGGTGAGGTGTTCGCGAATGACTATTATCATCATAAATACATATCATCAGTATTTTTTTGTCTTATAATACTTTACAATATTCTTTAACGTAATAATATAATCAATACAAACCTACCTTTATCAAAAACACGCGAACACCACAGCACAGGTTTCCCTAGTAAGATGTAAACGAGGCACTCATCTTGGAATGAAATGTTCATATCATAACTTAAATAATAAAATCGCAAAAAACTTAATAAACTTACTTATTTGTGCAGAAGTAGGGCGGCCCGTCTAATTGACAATCCATCGTTAACAGACCGATTGTCATCTCTAATGCACAGGCGCAATCTGCGCATGCTGAGTCTGCTCTACTGGTATTTTAATGAAGCCTGCTCCAAGAAGCTAGCAACATTGATCCTCAGTGCCCCAATGTACGTGCGTGACACGTGCGGAACACCCTTTCACAGTTGATGTTAGCTTCATGAGAACGGGCCGCTTCTTCAAACTCATAGTTACATATAGTTATTTTGAATAAAAGGTAAAAAATATTTAGTAAAAATTTGGGTCTTACTAATAAACGTGTTTCAAATCCTACACCACTGATAACCAACAATTAATTTAGTGTAAATGGTTGTTTCTCAGCTGCACAAAATTTAAAACACAGCCATTAGTAGGAAGATAAAAATATAAACATTAGGAAGAGATTTAGTTTTTAATTTCTTCATAAAAAACGCCTTTGTCCAAAACTGAAGGCAAAGAATATTATATATTAAATAAAATTAAAATTATATTTGTTCCCCTTTTAGAATTACAATGCTCAAAAAAGTGATTAGCATTCATAAACAGAATAGATGAATGTAATAATTAGATAAGAAGAAAATAAGTAATCAAGCTGGAAAGAGATTAATGCAATTAATGTGTTTAAATAAAATATAATGTAATATAAAGTATAGGAAAATGAGATCAAAACACAGCATTAGCACTTAAGTAAAAATGTTACAGAGAGAAATACATAAAGGTGCTGCAAGTAAACCTTGTGTACCGGACAGTAGATGGAAGTATCTAAATAATTATTGAAATAATTAAGTAAATAAGTATTTACCTCTTATCACACATTTTACGATGCCGAATCCTTTGAGGCTTATCTCGCACGATGAGTCATCTTGATAAGATTTTAAATCACCGTACACGTGTCATAGCGCAATTTCAAAGAAGAATTACTCGCACGACAAAACTGTGGGACCTTAGTAATTAATTCTCGGTGCTATAACGCATTATAATATTTCTATTTAGATAAAAGAATAATTGCTCCACATTAACACGTGTAGACACTGTTGATTTTAAACACAATAAATACGCAAACAACTGGCCCAATCAGTCAGTTGTCCGACGACATTCGCAAAGTTGTGTTTCAATTGCAAATCCTTCCTCAAGGTACCCCTAGAGCAGTGGTCGGCAAAGTGCGGCTCCGGAGCCGCATGCGGCTCTTTGGCTCCTTGATTGCGGCTCTAGCGCAAATGCTAAGGTAGCTCTGCTGTTTTTAAACTCCTGAAATAATTCCTCTATTGACAAACACCATTTCAAAACACCAATTTTAATATGAGGGAAGCATTTCTCAGCAGGTTTCAGAAGTTTGAAAACCACAGAGCGACCTTAGCATTCGTCAAAAATCCTCTTATTGACATTGGTAATTTTGAAATACAATTGCAGGATTTAAAAAACAAGGAAATATGGAGCTCTTAATTTCAACGTTTTTGTATTGATTTGGAAATATTGGAGAAGAACAAATGTGATCTTAGTTCACAACACAAGTTGTCTGTTTTGAAAGACCTGGAGAAGGAAGACATGATCATTTTCAACGTCTGGAATAGTATTCCTGACTCTTACGATCAGCTAAAAAAACTCGCGTTTGCTGTTCTTTCCCTTTTTGATTCTACATATTCATGCGAACAATCTTTTTCAAGCATGAACTTTATCAAGAGTAAACCGAGAAGTCGTCTTATTGATGAGAACCTGGAATCATGCTTAAAATTAAAAACAACAATAATTATTATTTTTTTGGTAAACAAATGTTTTAAGACAAGATTTTTGATGCATAGCACAAAGGGATTTATTATTTATTTATTAAATTTTCTCCCTGTAGAAAGATTTACCAAAACGGTGAATTTTTAAAAGGTTTTCGAGTTTAAAAACAAATACACAATATTTATTTTAGATTTTTCAATGTGGATGAGTGTTTTAGGCGAATGATTATTGCTTGTAAAATAATTAAAAACAACAACATAAAAACCTGACTTACTGAAATTTTCTAAGAAGATGCAAGCATGGTTTGTTAGTCATTGACATGATTTAAGTTTATGGATAGGTACCTTACTTTCATATTATTATCTATCAACGAATAAATTTTTGTTATGTGTGAAATCACGTTTTATTCAGTGTACCCGTAATTTAATGAAGGTCTAAAATTATAACAAAGGTTTACTAAATAAAAAAAAAAAAACAGATTTGGCTCTCAGAATTTTTTTAAATCGTTGTAATGTACACATTTGGCTCTTTGGCCAATACGTTTGCCGACCACTGCCCTATAGGAAACCGGCATTTTACAATCGATGTCACTGGCGTAGGTGTCCAGTACACCTTGAATGAAAATATAATTACAAATGTTGTTGCTAGTGAGGAATATTTACATGAGCAAAAAAGATGTTCATTAATATTGGAATAAGTTCGAATTTACATATTGTCACAGTAATTGTGTTAAAATTGATTAAAATCCATTAGGGTTTCATACTATTAAATTGTATTAAGTACTCCGACGGAAACAAGCTGTCGAACGAATAAAGCTCGACAGTTTATCGAGAACTGCTAATCCAACTCACGCATGAGGGGTTTAAAGTTGACACCTCAAAACACCCGACACCACTAAACCAGGGGCAGGAGGGGATTTCCAGGCGTTTATCGCCTGCACCAAAGCTATCGGGAATAATGTCCGGATTAAGAATATCGGACGGCCCCTAACAAATTGTTTCAACTTGATTTTGGCGTTTACATAAAACGCTGATTTTAATTCTGAAGTAATCTGAGACATTTTGAAATTAGCTTTTTCAAAAATTTCATGTTGGAGCGCATTTTTATAAGTGAAGATTATGGAAGTAATTACACGGATAAAAACGTTCCTGTTAAAATATTAGTCATTTGGAATAACAAGTGTTCTGTTTATAACATTTGTCATGACGGAATGCTACAATATCAGTATGTCCAATATCAATAACAATATTTGTATGAACGCGTGTTCCGCCTTCCTCATAAAACATTCGCTATTAACTGTTACTTTGTTAGGGACTCTCTCCCATCAAATATTATTAAAAATAATAATATTTGATGATTTGTGTATCACCGTTTCTGTGCAAAATCACCTCAAGGCCGTTGTACAAATATATGATACATTTATACAATTATCTATCTTATTACTAACAATAGAGTAGTCAAACTATTATTAATGAATGGCTAATAGATTGCATCCACCGGTTCGTCGATCACCAATACAAAGCCATATTTACAATGCATGTGATTGGTGAACGTGATGCTATATGTACATTTATTTACATTTTATACAGGCCGATAATATACAGTACCATGCTTACCTGGAAGATTACTTGAAGTTCACAGTTTATTGTTTATTAGAGAAATTTTGATACGGTTCGAACGCACAAGACATAATTGAACTTTCCGGTATTTATTTTAATAATTTGTATGTATGTTAATTCATCCGTTAAAGGCCTGCAGTTCCGTTTTTAACAGGAAAACGAATATTTGACCAGTAAATTTTCTCCCTGTAAAAAGATTTACCAAAACGGTGAATTTTTAAAAGGTTCTCGAGTTTAAAAACAAATGCACAATATTTATTTTTAAATCAATTGTTCGACAAAGTATTGCTGATACAGATGTAGCGGGTTCAAAACGTGATAGAGACATTGTGGGAAAAGGGTAGTTTAATGGCTGGCATAATTAGTTGGTTTAATTAAAAGCAGACCGAAACTCGTTACGAAGAGTTTCTCTCAGTATTGCCTCGGTGAACTATCAACAATGGAATAGAAACAAAATGTAATTTGAAATGGTGTTAAATAAATTTAGTGACTGGCTCGGAAGAGCCGTATAATTCCCAACAATTATCTTGCTTCAATCCTTCAGCACCATAGTCCTTGAGGTGATTTTTCACGAAAATGACGCTGTACTTACATATCAAACAAATACATATAGGGTAAGGGAGGGCAAAGTGGAAGGGGCGGGCAAAGTGGAAAGTTCATATAAAACAAAAAATAGCGACTTCCCCCCCCGCTACGCTCACTTACCGCAAGTCACGTGTTGCCCTTATGCCCCTTCAGAAATTTAGTATAGCTACGGCGACCCTGCGCGGTGCACGTCTATGTTGAGTGATTTGTGCAGATTCCTTACGAAAACATTCAAACTTCAACGGTTGATTTTTCATTGAAAGGTAAGGATTTAGTTACATGCTATTTATTATTATATTGCATATAAGTATAATTCAACGTTATTTTAATACGTCTGTAATATTTTGATACGATTTTTCGAAATATTAATTTTTTTGTTCCTTTCACACCATTTGGGCAAAGTGGAAAGTTGTATGTGAGGGCAAAATGGAAACCTTTCCACTTTGCCCGCGCTCGTGATTTCTTAGAGACATCCAGTTTTACTCTAACGTAACCATTCAATTTTATTTTTTTATTTTCAGATGGTTAATAAATATATCAAGCGAAGCAATCAGGGTTCATGGAGCGAAGAAAACATGAGAAGAGCCATGGAAGAATCGAAGACTACTTCCCTATCTGCTGCATCTAAAAAATATGGCATACCTCTTGGGACGCTGCATCGGCATTTGAAAAGTGGAATATGTACTAAAAAATTAGGAAGATTTCGTACTGTATTTTCCGAAGCTCTAGAAAAGCTAATTTGTGAACATGCCAAAGAACTGGATAGTTGTTTCTATGGGCTAACAAAGGAATCCTTGCAAACTTTAGCCTACCAACTAGCTGTTAAAAATGACGTGGAACATCCATTTAAAAATGATAAAGCTGGTCGAGCATGGGTTACAGGGTTCATGAAGAGGCATCCTGAACTAGCATACAGAACCCCGGAACCAACATCTATTGCACGTTGTGCAGCTTTTAACCAGTTCCAAGTGAATCATTTTTACGATAATCTGTGGACAATGTTGGCACAATATGATTTCATCAACCGCCCTGACGATATTTACAATATGGACGAAACTGGCGTCAAGACAACTTCTGAAAGACCTCCTCGAATAATATCAATAAAGGGTAAAAAACAGGTAGGAGTCATATCTTCCGCTGAAAAAGGCCAGTTGACTACACTTGTGTGTTGTTGCAGTGCTACAGGAAGATTCATCCCACCATGTTTTATTTTTGGAAAACGAAAAAGGATGAACGAGCGGTTATTGGATAATGCTCCTAATGGTGCACAGGCATGGTGTTCGGATTCCGGCTGGATCGTCAATGATATATTCAATAAGTGGCTGCAAGTTTTTATTGAAAAGTCAAAACCTTCAAAAGAAAAACCCGTTTTACTTATCATGGATAATCATTCCACCCACCAAAATCTGGAAGGATTAAATATGGCTCGCGAAAAGGGCGTTATAATTGTAACCATCCCTCCACACACTAGCCATAAACTCCAACCTCTAGATGTTTCAGTCTACAAACCATTCAAAGTTGCCTTTGAAAGAGCTGTGGACACTTTCCAAAAAAACCACCCTGGAAGACGTATAAACCAATTCGACGTCGCAAAACTTGTTCGATTTGCCTTCGAAAAAAGTGCAACAATAGAAAATGCAGCAGCTGGTTTTAAAAAGTGTGGCATTTTCCCATATGACAGGAATCTTTTCACTGATTTAGATTTCGCTCCTTCTACAGTTCACTACATAGCGGAAAACACTGAGCTGACCACGAACAATGCCACATTGGTTGAAACCGTGACAACATCTACAGTTCCAACGTCTGTAGAACTGGAAAATCAACAGCCCACCGAAACAACTTTGCTGAATTTAGAAACCAACGATGGAATAAGTTTTCAAAATTTATCTTTGGACTTAAACATCACTAGCCCTACGAGTCCAAGCAGAAAAACGTGCGATATACCCCCAGATGAAATAATTGCTGTTTCTCCGAGAGACTTAATTCCAATACCAAAATTTTCTAGACCAGTTAATGAAAAACGTGTCAAACGGCCATGTCAAAAGTCAAGAAAAATAAAAAAATAAAAAACAAAAAAGAAAATAAAAATTGAGAAAATGGAAAAGAAAAAGAAAATTTTTAAAAACAAAAAAATTAACAAGAAAGACGAAGAAAAGATTTCTCGAAGAGAACCAGTCAAAGTGAAAATTAATTTTCAACCTCAGCCCGGCACATCGAAACAACAAAATTTGACACTTTGCATGTTTTGCCAAGAAATTTACATTGATCCTCCAACTGAAGAATGGATTCAATGTAATGTCTGTCAAGAATGGGCACATGAACTGTGTGTCGATATTGACAATGATGGAAAATTTACCTGCTTTAATTGCCAATCCCATTAGAGGAATCATTCTATCGCATTCTACATTTTATTGTTCTATATTATAAGTTTCCACTTTGCCCTTTCCACGTTTCCACTTTGCCCTGCTATGCGGGCAAAGTGGAAAAAAGTGAGGTTTTCAAAACTGGGTCTCCATTACTAAAACTGTTCGTTTTTATTATTATTTTGTTTCAATTACCAAAAATATGTAAGTTCCTTATTTTAATAAAATTTTAAAAACTTTAAAAAACTTACATTTTCTTAATTAATCTGTAAGCTAAAGTTAAGTTTTCCACTTTGCCCCCCCTTCCCCTAAATATTATTATTAATAGGTGCACGGAGATGTAAGAACTTTTATACAGAACCACTTAAAACTTTTTCAAAATTGTAACTGATACTGTTACGAATTTAGAAAAGCGATAAACTACCTAGAACACGTACTTACCTATAATATAAAAATATTGAACAAAAAATTATTTTAATTAGCTAGTATGCAATAACAGCGTATGACTGCAGTGTTCGTTGTCTTTAACACCTTACCTTCTAACATCTATCATAGTACGAATTATATAACTTATCATCTATCCACAAGATTAATTATTTATCTTACCATCTCTTTACTCTACCTTCTTAGTTAGTTACATACACTTTCAAGTTCAAAAATCTTACATTTCACGGGTCTGCACCTGTATTATGTATTTTCAAATGAAATTTGAACAAAAGAAATTATATTTTTCAAACAACAATTTGGCATATTTGTTATAAATGAAGGAGTTATTTTTTTAGACATTTCGAACTAGTGTGTAAATACAGGGTTTTCCAATAAGAGATGTTATTTTGATATTCAATCGTAAAAGATCAATGGTTTTGTTGCTTGTGTTTCACGTAGCGCCGTCTTGTTGAAAGTAAACTTTGTTCAAATCAATACCATCCAATTCCAGCCATAAAAAAATATTAATCATCTCTAAATAGCGCAATCCATTCACCGTAACTGTTGCTCCAGCCTCATTTTCGAAAAAGTAAGGTCCAATGACTCCGCCGGACCATAAACCGCACCAAACAGTCACACTTTGAGGATAGAGAGGCTTTTCAACAATAATTCTTGGGTTTTCCGAGCCCCAGATACGACAATTTTGCTTGTTGACGAAGCCACCGAAGTGGAAATGGGCTTCATCACTCAAGATGATTGCATTTGATTCACTCAAGTGAATTTTAATAATTTCAATGCGTTGTTGAATCGTTCTATTTTTATTAATAGCGTAGTTTTTACTTGTCAAATGTCAAAAAATGACAGCTTCAAAAGTAATATCTACAGAAATAGCGGGCTATTCAAAATAGCACCTGTTATTGGAAAACCCTGTACATAATAAGAGCAAAATAGTGAAATTTACAAATGCGTTCTGTACATATATAATTTATTTTTATGTGATACCTCACAAGAGCTCTTCTTTCTGTGGAGTGTAAAGGCAGGGGAGTTATGTCACTATCCAGTTAGGCAGCGTTGTGAGGCGGGTGCAAGTAGGGGCTGTAGGAGGAGATTTGCGAATCTTTAAGAGGCACGGATTACATGAAGGAGGAAAAACAGATTCCGGTAACACGTTCCACATACGAGCCGTCTTACACAAAAACGAGTAGAAGAAGTTATGAAGCCAACATCAAATGTGAACGGGTAATTATTTTTGGTAAAATGAGATGTAAGTGATAAACGAAGAAAGAGTTGTAAGCTGAAAGTATGACCTGGATGTGAATAGTCGAAGAAGTCGAGGACGACATGGCACGATTAAGTGAAAAAATCTTCACCATAAAAATTCACCAAGTTTTCACGTACTCTAGAATTCACTACCTTAAAACTTTGCCTTAAACCATTTATAAGTCCCAGAGCACCGCCGGGTACACATCAGCTGTTAACATATAAAACTAAATCCTGTTATAATCTTTAGAAATAAAAGTAGTTATTGAAGCAAATGGGTCAAAGGAAAACCTTCAACAGCGTGCTGAACAATTACTAATAAAGTATCCCAAATCCCTTTTACTAGATCAATCCATCTATAAAACGTTTTAGTATTGAAAATATCACATGTTTAGTGGCTTTGATAGGATTATATGGGTAGATAAGCTTTCTCTTTCAAGTGACCAGAGACCAAGTACTGAAACTAAGAAAGCTCCGGGATAAACTTCCAATGCCAAACATTCCTAAGCACTCCTAAAAGAGGAAAAACGTTTTTGTTCCTATGTAGGTTTTAGCGAAAGACTTTGTTATTTTTCTGTTTGCTGAGACATAGAAAAATAAAAAATAAAAATCGCAAAATTCATTCGCTAAAACCTTCATAAGAAAAAAAACGTTTTTCCTCTTTTAGGTTTGCTGAGACATGGTAATTTTTTACCTTCAACTACTGCTTTTTATACGCATAAAAAATTGTTGATTCAATTTAATCACAATAATGAACGACTTTATACATTTATGATTATTTAAAATAGTGATATTTAATATAATTTTCGTAAATATTAATACACACATAAAATTCTTCGAATTTGACATAACATTAAAATAACTTTATATATTATAACTAAGTACGTAAATTTTAAGCTCGGAATTCCTATTGATTACAATAATTATGTCAGTTTGATGAATCAATTGCATCTAATAACACTGTCTGACAGGAGAATTATTTCAGACCTGGTTGTGTTACACAGAGTCATTAACAACTTAATTGATAGTCCTGCCATCCTTGCCACTATTAAACTACATGTGCCGACTAGGAATACAAGGCAAAATATAACATTCTTCTGTAATACATACTCGACCAACTATCGGACACACTCACTGACCAATAGGATGCATGATCTGGGCAACAAGTATGGGGGTGTTATTGATTTATTTATTGACTCCATATATAAAATTAAGCATAATCTACATCAACACTTTGTTGAATCCTACAAATTAGAGTAGCTTTGGTAAATTAATTTTAATGATTTGTTTTATATGTAATGTTGTTGTAATTTCTTTTTTACTTTATGTTATTTTTTTTCCTTCTTTAAAATGGATTACATCTATTTACTGTCAATATCTCCTGTATAATACATATTCTCTTATTGTACTGCATCATGTATCACTTCTATGTAAAAGCCTTTTTAGGCGTATATATATATAAATAAATAAATAAACATTGTGGAAGCTAATCGAATCGAAGTTCAGTGGGTAGTTACTGCCAACCTATGTGTAACCCCCTTGTTTGAAATTAGGTATGAAAATGTAAAAAATAATCAATAAAAATGAAAAACAAATCACTTATCATAATCACTCTCTAAAATTATGAAAATAAGTAAAACCAGATGATATAGAAACATTTTACCTATTCTTATAATGCAATCACCTTGCCTTTTTATATTAAAAAAATTATGTGTATTTTAAGAAAAGTATTATTTACATAACTTATTTATATTAAAAAGCCTGGCTCATACTTTACTGCTTTACTAGCTCAAACCAGGTTTTTGTTCAAAAATAATTTTCAACGAAAAATTCACTATAAAAATAATTACGCAAAAATTTAAGAGAAGCATAATAAGAATAGTAGAAGAAAGATTTCCATCAATCCGGTCAATAAATATGTTTCCTCAAAATAGCCCAATATTTTATAAACAAAACTCAACGAACCATCAAACGCATAACTCCAGAAAAAATACTCTATGAAAGAGCTTTGGAAACGTTATTTGAATCCTTCTTTTGAGATTCTATTTCAGATATCGAAAGCACAGAAGTTTTATCCTGTGAAAAACGAGTCGAACTCTCCGTTTATATTTCAGGATCCTGATGTTGACATTTCACCCTTTCAGTCAAAGATGCTGCACTTTACAATTCCGAGAACTGAAGCACGCGGAAGTGAAATGTATTTTTCGCTCAACCAGGGCAAAGCAGTCGCTTCACCGCAAATGTGAAAAATCGAACAGACTGAAAAGTTATCAAACATTATCAGTATTTTTAAAAAATTATTTGTATTTGTAGAAAAATTACAATAGTATTTTTCCTATGAAAATATGTGTGGCTGGCATGCATGTGGGAGGGCGGCGTATATTTGTTTATTCTGAAAATATACAGTTTTATTTCGAGATTGATGAAATTTTGCACACTTGACATTCAAAATAATAGAAAACTTAGTGTGTACGTCTGGTTTATAAACACTGCGTAAAACTTAGTGATATTGATAGGTAATAATTGCTCCTCAAAATGACTTCGAAAGGGGGAATGAAAATATATTTATATAATTGTCTAAATAAAACACCAGCAGTGATATGAAACCACGAAACCTTGTGGTAAACCCACCTATTTGGACCAATAAACCAAAACTAAGCCAAATTAACAGAAAAAACTACAATCTTACCAACCACTATATGTGATAGAAAATCTGTATTTAAGCAGAAAAAATACACGTATAGTGACAAAAGGCATCATTAAATTTGCACAGTATTTTTCTATCTCGAATGTTTATGTCAACGCAACTATTTTCGGTTCGCTTTCTATTTTCAATGTGAACTATGGATTACCCTTCAACTGTCACAATTTATTGAATTTATTTATGAACAACTCCTGAACTGTTCGTTTTCCAAGTAGTAGGTTTGTGTAATATAGTAGGGTTGTGTAATTTGGGACCTTGTAATGAAAACTGTCTTGGACCAAGATAGCGAGAGACGTTTTGATTGTAATTATGAACCTTAATATTATATTTTGCAAAATATGTATGTATTAATGTAACCCATATGATCTATATTAAAATAATATAAAAAAAATATTTGTACAACACGGATAACTCCGTGAATGTCGAGGTTGTGAAATTGGCGGATAGGTGGCAGATGACGTAATTTATGTCTACTTACTATAAATTTTTTCTTACAATATTTTTGTCTAATATCCAGAATTCACTAACTAAAGGGTATTTATATTGCTTTCTATCCGCCCCTGAATTCCAACAGCCAGAACACCGAGCTGGTCAGTCACAGTTAATACTGCCCACTCACATTTAGTTTTAGAAACTCTGCAATAGAACATCGTATAATTAAATAAATGCAATGACTCGATGATATTAAGGTAGGGGAAACCTGTTCAAATTCAGGTATCTGGGTTCAACACTTTTTAATTAATTTAAATTCTACCGTATAATAGTTAGATTAGTTTTAATCAATTTAATTAATTAGGTATGTCTTCCGTGTCATTTTTAGTGCTTTTTTAGACTTTTTACAATTACCGCTTTCAGACAGTTCCTGAATTGTGCTTATTGGACGTATCTATTAGCTTTATATCTGGGGGAAGTTACTGTGGAGTTTTGTTTTCAAATAAATGCAGTTTATTTGTCCGATTATGGTTTTATAACTTTGAATATTTTTTATGTCAGTTTGATTCGATCTACCTAGATGGATATGTGTTCTAGAAGTGTATTCCATATTTTTATTTCAATTATGGAGTATATTTATTTTCCGATTGTATGTCCGGATTAAATCTTTCCCATAGGACAAACTAAACCCTTCCACACACTTTTCCACAAATGATCATCTAGTCAATCAACATTATGCAAGAGCATTATATAAGCAAAATAAATACAAAACAATACAAGAACAACACGTCAACTCACCAGAGATCAAATGGGAAAATAATTCACCGACTCCAGATATTTTCATATCAGAGGGTTTGGCTCGGTAGAACTCATAACAGGGCCTATAAATCTTACTGATCCCTCAACATATGTAAATATTTGAAAAATCTTTCGTTATCCTACATGTATTTTAAATGACTGATTTTTGCATTTTCGTATGTAAATTTTTTGATAGATCTAATACGCTTAAATTTTTAATGAGAGAGCTAGGTATAATGCCAGTAGTCGAAATAACGAATGGTAATATTTTTACAGTCTGAGAATGCCAAATTCTTTTTATCTCATTTCCTAAATCTGTGTATGTTCTTATTTTGTCATTAACAGATTTTTTATTATTACTGGAATTTGGAATAGCGACATCAATGATATAAGTTATTTTTTTAATTTTTTAATTTATTTTTTTTTATTTTATTTATAATATTACAAAAAACATGGTAAGTAACACATTATTCCCAATGAGTTGAGATAAAACTCATTGCGGGAAGTACAGACACATAAAATACATTTTACAAGGATATTACACTTTTAAAAAAAATACAACATATTGAAAAGGAAAAGAAAAATAAATAAAAAAGGAAAAATACATTGTTAAGAATAGATATTTTAGAAATACTGAGAGACATCTATACACATGAAACATAGTAAACCAACATATGAAAGCGAGCGAAAATTCACTGGTTTAAAAACATTTTCAGGAAATAATCTGTAAGCGTTTTAACTAATATTTTTTTGTTAGTTACTGAGTGCTTTATTTCATTAGGTAATGTATTGTATTGTCTATATGCAATATATTGTAATGAGTTAATACCAAATTTTGTTGTGTGGGTAGACGATGCTAGGTGTATTAGATTTTGGGACCGTGTTTTGTGCTGGTGTATGTCTGAATTAAATGCTGGTTTGATGTTAGTGTGTGAGGATCTATGTATGATTTGTAATATTGTACAAGTGATATTGTATTTAGGTAGAACCGTAAAAGGAAGTATGTTTGTCTTTTGTCATGTAAAATTATACCGGGTCTATTATGACTAATCGTTCCGTCTGTTAGTATAGTTTTATCATAATATATTTAAAAAAAAATCGTTTTCTAAAAATGAATTTGGTTCGTATTCATAATAGGTATGGTATTATATTACGGCAGTCAATCAAGTTGTTTAATTAACAAACTTTGGTGAATTATTTTTAAAACTTGATTGTGCCTAAATGTATACTAGGACGGTGCTAATATAGAACATCCCGATATAATAATATGTTCTATAGTTTCCGATAAAGCCAAACATTTTCTAAATAAATCATCAATTCGATTTGTATCTTTGATTATTTGCTTCCTATAATTTTTAGTATTAATGACTCTATCCTGAATGGCAAGCATAAATCCTTCTATTTCTGCGCTCAACTCTCCAATACTCAACCATTTGTTCGACGAAAATTTGTCAAAATACGTTTGGTTGAGATAATTGAAGTGTTTTGCGTGTAAAATTTTATTTGACCAGGAATCTACCTTGATGGAATGGACCTTGTTGGGATTTATAAAAATGTTGACATTTTCGTCGTATAAATTTAAAAATGTAATGTTTCTATCTGCCTTGCAAATTATTTTGTGCATTTCTGAGCTATGAGTTTTCCTATCTGATTATGTTTCAAAGAAGTTATTTTGACTATACCTCTACCTCATAAATTTCTAGGTTAATTAATTCGTTCTATAGCTGAACTTGGATGATGGCAATTAAACTTTGTTAGCGTAGTTCTAATTAATAGTTCTAAGTTATCTAAATCTGTATTGGACCATTTAATTATGCCAAATGAGTACGTTAATAGAGGTATTGCCCAAGTATTTATTGTTGTTACTAAATTTTTATCAGATAGATTGCATTTTAAAGTTTTCCTGATCCTAGTTTGAAATTTAATCCTAATATAATTTTTAATACTAGTATGGTCTAATCTATTTGATTATGGGTATCCTAAATACTTATAAATCTCATCCCTTTTCATTAAATTATGTATCCAATCGCAACCCAGAGCTTTCCAATTATGATTATTTTTAATAATTTTGGTTAAAAATTCAACCGATATATTAGAAAAACTCATTTGTTCAATGCCTGAAAAATTGAGTTCTTCATTTTCTATCCAAGGACTTGACTCGTTATGCTTTATATCTTTATTCCAAATTTTTGTCCAAATATCGCACATATCTGATTCAGATGGCAACGGAATATTATTATTCGAAATAATATTTTGTTTATCGTCAAGTTTGAAATAAAATATTTTTTCATTTTTCTGGAATAACCTATTATTATTTTTTTTATTATACGTATAATTATATCTCTTTAATCTACTAGCTTTTACGCCTAATTTTTGTTTTAATAAATACTATAAATCTTTGATTATATTTTCATTATTATGACTGTCAATGTTATAACCAATTTTTTTCCCAATTTAATCTACGTGTCTCAAAATGTTCCTGCTTCTATTTCAATTTTTATATTCTATTATTCTAGCTATGTTACTTCTTAAGAATACTACATCATTTTGTAATCTGATCTGCCATTCTGGTGTACTATAACTATATGATCTAACATCAGAGGATGATAATTTAATTCCTAACTTATTAAAAACAGTATAAGCACTAGCATATACTATTGTATGGAGATCTAAAAAACTAATTTCGTCAAATATGATTTTTGGTAAAGTTATGTTATTTAATTAAAAAATTAATTTAGATAATTTCTTTGACGTATGCAATTTTGGTAAATTTGGTCTAACTGTTGGCTCTACATCTATATATCTGTTTATGTTATTATGAAGTAAGTTAGCTAATTCTACTACATTATCATCAAAAAAGTTATTTGAATCTACTGTAATATCATTGGACATTTCGACTAGAATATTATCCAAACCATCTTCATTCAATGCATCTGATATGACATTACTTGTGTCAATTTGTTCTAAATTATTTCTCATTTGCAATCTATCTGCTACTTCCATTTTAATCTGTTCTAATATGACTACAGGAATTAAATTATTTTTGAAAATTGCTCGCTTTTGGTCTGCTAATCTTTGTTCGTTCACTTGGGCAATCATTATTTTTATTTATTATTATTTTTATTGTATTCAGGTTATTATACTTAGATGTAGAAGACTAAAAACTGTTTGTCAATGATTTGTGTGTTCTTTTCAATTCTTTTGTGCCTTGTTTAATTGTGTATATTTTACGTGATATGATTTGAGATGTTGAAGGCCAAAAGTATTAAAGTGATTTATTTTTGGGAATTAATGCCGTGTTGCGTTACTTCCTTCTCTAGCCAACATTTCAGACAACTTTCAGTGTCCAAAATCTGCCCTGATGATGCACACTGTAATTCTGCCGAAACGTTGGCTAAATAAGGGGGTAGCGCAACACCGCATTTTGTGTAAAAGGTGTTATGGTATATTTTTTAAGGAGTGTAAATAATGTTTTTCGAAGTACCTTGAATGTTAGTGTAATTACCACTGCACATAAGACAATAATATGTAGTATGGATATCTCACGGCGGTGGCACTGAAGACGTCGCGGATGTAAAATATAGTGAGCAATGCGGGTTATTGTAACAGACTGACTGCATTGTTCACAAAAAGGTGCAGGAATGGAATGAAGGTAGGACAAAATACAACAATATTATAGTACAGTGGTTGCAGGAATGTATATATGTGTGCATAAGATGTACGTGTAAATTAAAACATATTGGCGTAGCCGCCGCATAATACTTGAAAAGTAAACAGTAAAAAAAAAAAACGACTATAACTTATAATAAATAAATAAAAGCACTGACTAGAAGTTGCGAATATCTGAAAACTTTCTTAAACTTAGCTAAGAATATTATTGTTTTAAATCGCCATACTCATGTCATTTTTTTTTACTTCAAGAGAAATTCAAAAATATCACACTCGTACGAACCAAAAGGAAATAATAATTGTTTAATAGTGCGGCCAAAGCAGTGCTAACAAGATTTAAGAGGAAGCTACAAACAAAAATGTATATTCTTGGTATACCTTATATTTTAGGTAATAGGCATTAAAATCGCTTGACAAACGCAGTCTAGAAACGTTCGATTTCAAGCACAAACCTGGTTTTTATTTATTTTGTAAATAATTTTATAAGAAAGCAAAAAAATTAATCAAGTGAAACTGTCACAAATAATCTTAGCTATTATACTGTTTTTTTAAGTTATTTTCTTTACGCTTTCATACATTTTTATGGAAAAAATATTTTTTTAGTAGTTTACATTTATATTTTTTATTGAGTAATTTATTTTTTTATTTGTATTCTATTCATGCAAAACGATGGAAAAACCTTAAATTTATATAAAACATATTTTTTGGTTTTCATAATATACACTAATTCGTTATAAAGATTAATCAAAATAGTGATTTAGCACTAAGCTTCACCTTAATGGTTAATTCCTCCTGACGGAAGATCGGCACTTAATGTATTCAGTTCTATCACCACACCAAAGACAATTCAATGGTGGTGCGAAAACTGAAGATAAATTGAGATTAATCATGCATGGTTTTAGGCCCGATGATTAATTTTGCATACAATGCGGTGTGTAATGATCATGAATACGCCTCTCCGGACCACAGCCAACGCATTATACACTAATAGCGTCTTAGTCGAAATGTTAATAACATTAGAGACAATTGCCTCCAGACCGTTTCCGAGGTAATATTATGTATTATGCTTAGAAATTGAATTGCTTATGTTTGACATTATTAAAGGTAGTTACAGCTTTCTGTATTGTCTTTTATTTATAAAACGCAAAAGTTAAAAAAAAATCATTTTCTCTAGTCGATTCATCAAAGCTACGGATTCAATATGATGTATTTGAAAAAAATATGTTCAGCCGTAAAATATAATAGTTGCCAGTGTAAAATAATTTATTTCTATCTTTTGAAAGTATTTGAAGAAATGTAGTTGGAATATATAACTATTCATTACTATATTTTCCACACAGGAATGTGAAATAAATTTGGAGTTCTAGAGGAAACTTTAAATGGTGCATTATAGATAGAAAACCTGCTGATAAAAGGATCATAGAGTAAACAAATATTATATCTAAAGAAGATCCGCAAATAATTGAAGACTGATGTAAGCTTAATGAGTGGGATTAAGGAAGGGACTGTTATGTTTGCACATAGCTTGCAAGAGCTAACTGCACAGTTATGTATATCTTCACGGCCCGGAAATGGAGCACTCACTCAGCACGTGTAAACACACGAATATATACGCATCTCGGCATGTCTACAATCGGGTGAACACCAATACATACGCAGGAGCTCGCGACATCACCGCCTGATATTGGTCACGTAGGCTTACAAGTACCTACAACCAATCAAATGGATAGTTGACAAAAACGTATCCTTATATGGGCATCGGCAAGGCACCTAAAAGAGAGGTGGAAGGGGCAAGCTTCCACCCGCCAGCAGACCCACGCTTCAGTTCACAGCGAGACGCGTAAAAAACAACACTATGCTTTAGTTCCGAGTTAATATTTACCGCCATATCGGTGTCGCCGTAATTGGACCGGCGTGCATACATTTTATAATGTGCCGCGTCCCTAGACTCAGTTATCACGTCCAGGCAATCTTCGGCCGACTACACTATCATGGATATGATTGCGACATATCCCTGGGCCGCGGCCGTACACCCGCCGCAGCCCACGAGGTTCCATCTGTGCCGCCCTTCGTCGTATTCCCGCCCTTCGCTCTGCCACCGCTCTGCCGCCCACGAGGTTAGCCGCCCTGGCCGCCTCAGGCCGCTTCTGTGCCGCCCTTCGTCGTATTCCCGCCCTACCGCATCAGTTAGGCCGTGCTATGGCATCCGCCCATCGTAGCCGCCCTTCGTCCTGCACCCTGCCTAGGCACCCGCCTATGGCCCCTGCTCATCATTCACCGCTTCAGCCTAGTTTACACGTGAGCGAATGATATACCTTTGTCAATCAGAGCCCTTAGAGTCAATAGATTGCCTAGTAACTAGTTAGGCCTTAAAAAGCTATGTACCTTTTGTAGATCTGTTTGATAACCTGTATTACCTGTACAATAAACCCTCATATCAAGAGACTTGTTTTAATTGGGAAATTGACTATAATCCACACCCTGATTGGAGTATCAAGCTCTGCCGCTGCCTTGTGCGGCGATGACTATTTGTGTAACATACCTATAGTATATTACATGGCCTAAACGCTAATGTAACAGGACGTTTAGATGGTTTGGACATGTAGAACGATTGAGCGATGAATATATGACGCAAATGTGAATGGTATCACGCCCAAGGAAGACCATGGTACGATCAAGTGAATCAGATGCTTGAGTAGAGCCATGTCATGAGAATAATAGAAGAGTATGTATTTAGACGATGTATGAATGTGAATGTCGCAAGGAGTGTGTGCCAAGACTGAGTTTTTGGGCGGACCGTCCTCTCTGCCTACCCCTGCGAGGAAACGGCGTACTGGTTAGTTAGTTAGGTAAGATATTTCCCACGGTCAAACCGAACTATACTTATATTTGTAAGAGTCTTGTAAAACATAATTAATCATTGAATCAATATTACCGACTTTCAAACGAAAATTTGTACCAGAAAAATTATAAAAAAGATTAAATCGCATCTAGGATTTGAAATCAAGAACTAAGGCTTGTCGGGCCCTTCTTTTTTTAATTTCATTTTTTGTTTTCACTGATTAATTGTTAAAATTGGAGGTTTTTTTCATTAAGTTATTTTTAAGCAATTTTTTAAATATAACAAAGAAAAAACATAACATTCTTTGATTTTTCCTGTCAAAAAGAAGGACACAAACTATATCTATAAATGCAACAACTTACCTCAGTTTGTCGACCCCCAGAACCCAAATTTCCAGATCCCAGTGGCGTGCGGTCTGTATAAACGATTTTTTAAAGCATTGATTTTCTAAGTGCCTCATTGCACTAAATTATTCAGAACTAGATGTATTTGTGATGTGTGATGTGTCCTAGGAAGGACGAAATCGAAATGGAGCCGCGTCTTTTGTCTTCTGCCAATATGAACTATTACAAACAATTATGCAGTGAATAGTTTATTGTTATAGTGATACGATACTTTTTGTTTTAGAATTAAGTTTTTTTCATTTGGACATCTGGAACAGTTTTGATGGCGTTAGGATTAAGTTAAATATTATATTAATTTGTATGTTAGTGATTTATACCTAAGTATCAGTATGTTAGACTAGATAAGCAGTTCGTAGAAGGGAATGGCCGAAACAGGTGTCGATGAGGCTCGCTATCCATCACATCGCCAACCCTTCGGTGGCGCAAAGAGGAGGAAGGAACTCGAACAATGTCGAATTGGTACGTGGAATATTAGAGGAGGTATGGAAAGAAAGATGAATGAATTGTGTGACACAATGGTTAGCAAATGTTTGGACATACTTTGTGTAACAGAGAGTATGAAAAAAGGGAGCGGTACAATGCAGCATAATGATAGGCTCGTCATTTGGTCTGGGAGACCAGATACGGAGAGGGCGTGTCAGGGTGTTGCAGCGCTACTGTCTCCCAGAATGATTGAATGTATGTTGCAGTATGAACGTGTAAGTCCGAGAATAATGTGGATCAGGTTCAAAATCGGTTTGACAAGGGTGTTTCTTGTTGTTTGTTATGCCCCTGTCAATTCTGAGAGTGACGAAGAGAAAGATGATTTTTGGACTGGTGTGAATGATGTGATGAGACTGAAAAATATTAATGAAAGGATTATAATGGCAGGCGATTTGAATGGGTGGGTAGGAATTAGACGTGATGGATTTGAATCGGCCTTAGGTATGTTTGGGGATAAAAGAACGAATGACAACGGGAACAGAATACTTGAAGTATGTTTAGAGTGGAACCTGTTTGTGTCCAATACTTTTTTCGGTCATAAAGCTATACACCAATATACGTGGGAAAGAGGAAATGAGAGGTCAATTATCGATTTTGTAGTAATTGACTCTAGGTTGAGAGCTGCTACCGAGGACACGAGAGTTTTCAGAGGGGCAGAGGTTGAAACTGACCACTTTTTGGTGGTGTCGAGAGTAAACCTCTTTCGCGGTTGGCGCTCTAAAGTGAAAACGTGGTTATTCAATCTATACATGGATAATTGTATGCAAGAATTGAAAGAGGTGGGATTGGGCGCGAATTTAAGTAATCTGAAAGTATGTTGCCTGTTGTATGCTGATGATGCGGTGCTGATTGCTAATAGTATGGATGATCTGCAGTCTCTCGTGTCTAGGATGAACGAAGTATGCGTGAAGAATGAGTTAATGATGAATGTAAGTAAGTCAAAAGTAATGGTGTTTGAAAGAGAAAGTACGAAAACAGTGTGCAATATAGCTGTGAATGAGGAATACTTGGAGCAGGTGGATGAATTTGTGTATTTAGGAAGCATGTTTACGAGAGATGGGAAGGCTGACAGAGATATTGAAAGAAGAGTAAATGCAGGTAACTCCATTAATGGAGGACTGAACGCAGTTGGCGCTAACAAAAAATTGTCCAAAGAAGCGAAGTTAGCAGTCCACAATGGAGTGCTGGTACCTACCCTGATGTATGGAAGTGAGGCATGGAACTGGCAAAGAAAGGATGAAAGTAGATTGAATGCTGTTGAAATGAGATCCCTGAGGCGTATGTGTGGTAAAACCATGTATGATCTTGTGAGGAATGTGGATATCCGCAAAGAGTGCAAGGCTGATGTAAGCGTAATGAGTAAGATCAAGAAAGGGACGCTTAGATGGTTTGGGCATGTAGAGCGAATGAGCGAAGAAAGGAGTGTAAGGAGAATATACGATGCAAATGTGAATGGTAGCAGAAGTCGGGGACGCCCGAGGAAGACATGGCATGACCAAGTGAATCAGATACTTGAGTCGGGCCATGTCAAGTGTCAGAACAATAGAAGAGTATGTATGAGACGATGTATGAATGTGAATGAGGCAAGGAGTGTGTGCCAAGACCGAGTTGTTTGGCGGTCCGTCCTCTCTGCCTTCCCCTGCGGGGAAACGGCGTTATGGTTGGTTAGTTAGTTAGTTAGTTAGATGTATTTGTACAAACCCCATGTTTATGGAATAAGACGATTATTTTTTTTACATTACTTTATTTTGAATGGTCATTAAAAAATATTTCAGAATCTTTCACCTACCCAAACTACGACATATGTGCATATTTTTGTATTTTAAATAAACTCCAGAAATAATTAAATTTATAAGAGATAACATATAGAACCTTGTATACATTGATTCAATTAATATGATAAATATACTAACTTACTAAAACCTAAAGTAAGACTTCAAATAGCCTCAGCCTCATATATATGACCTCAAATAGCCTCAGCCTCATATAAGACCTCAAATAACTTCAGCCTTGACTGAGTTAATCCGATCCTATCCCCTTCGATCATATTTAACTGTATCATACTTGTATTGAGTAAAAACTACCAACATTGTCTTCATTTTACTAACGCATATTTTTGGCTGCTTACTTTATACATGATAGCAAGATTTTTCTTGAAATTAATTGCAATCTAGATAGTGTCATGGATAATTATACCCATTTTTTGTTTTTAATATGCGACATCTATTGTCTTTCGCAAAAGTCCAGGATGAATATTCAATATTTTTATAGAAGAATAACGTATTGAGTAAAATCTCAAATAATAAACCCCGAAATGGCTGAGATCCTAATCTTTTATGATTTTCGGTTTTTCATTTTTCGTCTGACAATTGTCAATATTATTAATATATAATATAATCATTTATGAAGGTTATATCAACAACTCTCAATGAAAATACCACTCATAAATATAGTTACAAAAATATAAACCTTTTACATTTTCTGTGCCTTTATATTTATTTATTTATTTTATTTATTACATTTCATTAGATACATGTATACAACATGTAAAATGACAAGATAATAATATTGCAATAACTGTATGAGTATATTAAAAATAATTACAATTGTTATTATGAATTGTAGGTCGATATTAGTTGCTAGCTTAGCAGATTGCCCGTTCTCAAGAACCAAATGCTGTTAAAATTGCTAAAAATTTATTCTGTAAAAATAAAATGTTGTTTTTGTTTTGTTGTTTGTTAAAATTGTAGGTATATATATACTAGCTAACCCGGCAAACGTTGTTCTGCCATATAAATTATTTATATTGAATATTTCTGTTGTTAAATAAAAATAAAGAATGTAGTGTAAGTGTGTGGGGATGGGATATATTGCAGAAAGGTGATAGCATCTCATAATAGCATCTCGCAAGTGAATGTATTCTTCCGCACGCAACTTCTATTGATTGTGTCGTTGGAATCGCAGTCGTTCGCTCTCTACCTTTGCGTACATGTAGACCATGAATTGTTGGCATAGCTCACGACATCGCAGAATGACATTGTCCTGACCGCGTCGAATCATCATACGATTCGCATAAAAATCCATCGGGCTCACTTTCTTGTTTGTTTCAGCTCCTGTAACAATATTTTCAAAAATATTAATTCATTCACAAATATTAATTCAAAATTGTTCATAATGAATGAATAACCTGTGGCGGGATCTCGATGTTTAATGTATATGCAATATCCGTCTTGTCCCTTCCAGAAAATTATTGCGGATATTGGAGAGCGTCGTAACGGTGTGTGTCGGCGATGAACTCCAGATTATTGTTTCTTTTTCGAATCACAATTTCTCACGTCGATGTGCGGTAGCCAACCATTATTCCAGCAACGTCGTCAACAACAGGCGTATTGAATCTACGCACGTGCTCTCCAGCTGGTGTTTTATCAGGATTGATTACAATAGCGTCATTGTCACTTTGCAATTCATGCATGTGTGATTTGAAGAATTTCAATAATTCATTGTGCTCATTCAATAGGGCGTCCAGTTTGCCGACGATGCGCCTGGCATTAGGCGAATTGGGGTTATTGTAGCCGAAACGTGCATCCACACGTTTGATGTCCTCACCGACCATGAAGTATATTTGTAAAAAATTATGTAATTCGTTTGGCATCGGCATCAATGATCCTATTTTGTGGTACACTTGGCCTTTGATTTTGAACGTTGAATTGAATCGTTGACCATTTGCCGCAGTATTGTGAACTATTTCTGTTGCTCCGAACGAAGTCATTTGGAAGCATGAATTGAATGTGCAAATGGACTTCAGGATCGGTTTTGACTCTGGATCCGTGCCGATGAGCAAGCCGTTCAATGGTTCTGGTGGTGCCTCAATTTCTGGTAGTTGCACTTTTCCTGATGCGCAACACATCCCGGCTGACTCATGTTTGAATTTTAGCGCATGACAATTATAAAATTCTTTGTCCATAGCACCAAACAGCACTTTCGGATGAGTGGAATATTCAATATTAGGCTTGTACTTGAATGCGATACGAAGGAACGAAGCAGATATAAATGCTCGATGTACTTATTGATACTAAATAATAAAAAAATACATAAAATAATTTTGTCAAAGAAAGCAGAGAAAAATATCTGGATAGGGACACCCTAATCACCTAACGGTATGAAATATACTTAAGAACCTATTCTCATACCTAACAGGTATACATTAAAAAAATTATAAAAATCGGTCGAGCCGTTTCGGAGGAGTGCGACCACAATCATGTGTGACACGAGATTTATATATATATATTTAGTATTTACTAAATGAGCCATTAATAGGTAATCATGTAAAATTTTAATGATACGTTTATATTTTAGGTTTCATGTTTCATATTTTTATTGAGAATTTTTAATATTTATTTTTCTTCTTCAAAGATTAAATTTATTTTACAGAAATGATTCAAATGTCCATTCTTCATGTTTTATCAAATGATAGTTGTATGATTATGTAGTAATTATGCCCTCACTCTACAATCGGTACCAACTATAAATCATTAATCAATCAACAATATTCCAATAAAAATATTATTAAAGCATGGAAGTAGTGCAAATAACAAAAAAATATATATTACCCACGAGTAAAAAGTTAGTATGAAAATAACGATAATTAGTTTACATGGTAAATACAGGTTCCAGCAGGCAGAAAAGGCATTATTTTACAAGCAATAATTATTCGCCTGAAACACTCATCCACGTTGAAAAATCTCCTGATAAAAGATACATGACGCCAACGGGACTCGAACCCGTGTCCCTTCGATTTCCGGTCGACAGCTCTGACCACTGAGCTATGGCGGCTTATCTCTTATCCGCGAAATAATTCAATATATACTAGTGCTTCATTCAACAATTACTGCTTGTTACATTTTGTTGAATTTGCCATAGCTCAGTGGTCAGAGCTGTCGACCGGAAATCGAAGGGACACGGGTTCGAGTCCCGTTGGCGTCATGTATCTTTTATCAGGAGATTTTTCAATGTGGATGAGTGTTTCAGGCGAATAATTATTGCTTGTAAAATAATTTATACCCTTTGTGCTATGCATGAAAAATCTTGTCTTAAACGTTAGTTTACCAAAAAAATAATAATTAATATTTGACAAGTTCAAGTATTTCACCTAAAAAATGTAGACAATTTGTCTCGACGCCATCTAGTGAGAGAGTTAGCACTTACAATGCCTTTCTCATATAAAATAAAGTTGGTTGTTTTCAGGTGAAAAAATGTAACAAGCAGTAATTGTTGAATGAAGCACTAGTATATATTGAATTATTTCGCGGATAAGAGATAAGTCGCCATAGCTCAGTGGTCAGAGCTGTCGACCGGAAATCGAAGGGACACGGGTTCGAGTCCCGTTGGCGTCATGTATCTTTTATCAGGAGATTTTTCAACGTGGATGAGTGTTTCAGGCGAATAATTATTGCTTATAAAATAATTGTTACCCTTTGTGCTATGCATAAAAAATCTTGTCTTAAACGTTAGTTTACCAAAAAAATAATAAGAAAAGGCATTGGAAATAAATGCGTAGATAAAAATGTTTATGTCGGTTTTTAATAAAATATCGTCACAAATAAGTGTTACCTTTGTATGTTATTCATTGCGAATGTATTGGTAAGTGCCTGTTAAAAACATGTTTATTGAAAAATAGTCCTGTTGATAGGAACTGGGGCCAGAAGTTTCTCCAAGTATGATAATGATTTATCGCATTGTTTATGAACAAGAGAATAACATTTCCCGTTGCCGAACTTCAAGATAAAACAGTTCGAATAGTTCCCTTGTTGGGAATCTGTTCCGAATAAGAAACTATGGATCTAAATGACCCACAGAATAGGCCCTGACTCAAACTGATTACAGATTTCGAGTTTTAGGCGAATCTAATGATAATTAAGCTTCGATTCTACTACATTACTGTGATTGCGGTTTCATTATATGATTTAACCAACGGAACAAAATGCATTTAAAATTGCTAATTTTGTTTTTTTTTTATGTGAAACCACACGAGATTCCTAACTGCTCCCTATCGTCTGAAGCCATTGAGACCATGGCGTCTCTGTTTGGGGTATGTTGTGAGGTTGAAGGCAGTAGGCGGGGAAGGAATGGTGTAGAGAATGGTGGGGAAGTACCTGGCTATTCCTATCTGGTCACCAAATACAGCCAAAGCCTTTTCAAGGAACGTTTCAATTTTGAATGATGGTCTTACATCAAGGCGATAATGAGAGTATCTTTCACTCTGGAACGTGCCGCAAATATAGTATATATTTTAGATAGTTTAGATTCGAACCCGCGACCTCCAGCTTGTTAGTCGAGAGCCTTGCCCCTCGACCACGGTGGCCGTCTGTATTTTATGCAGTGGTCCTTCAGGAAATCTGGTTCAGTAAACTTGAATTTCCTTTGAATATGTCATTTTCCAAATTGGAACTGAATTTATTTAATTATACGAGCTTTTCGTATATATGTTTCATTATTATTTATCAATATTTACAAGATAAGTTTACACAATAACATAATAATAAATTATTTCAGATTATAAATAAAGCATATTTACATCTAAGAAAATTAATAACTACTGTGTAAAGAAGTTTTGAAGAATTCATATAATATAACAACAGATTTTATTTGTCATTCTCAAAATTGAAAATTAGTATTTGTCTCGTAACGCTATCAGTTCACGCTAGCTTCGTTCTGCTCGCCCGCCAATGACAAAGCATGGACCCAAATGTATAGCTTGGGTCTGTCCATTTGTACGAACAATAGCCGCCGGCTGTGATGGGTCAGCAAAGCTCTTCAGCCTTCTTACCAAGTGAGAATTTACCGCCGGTAAAGTGTTCCATTTTACATCTCGAAAGTTCCATATCAGGAAATACTGATACATTCAACCATAAACGCTCTGAAAAACATAATCATTACAATTGATGATCTCTGGGCTTGTGAAGTTATCATACTTACACCTTTACCTATCTCTTATTAAAAAAATTACCACGCTGTTGTAAAAAAAGTCTGCAACATTTATTTACCAGCATAACTTGAATACCGATAATTCTTCATCATAAAATAGTTGGCGTTTTAGAATAACTTTTTAATTGGAAGTTTGGTAACTATTTTATCATCGTATAGTAAAAAAGCCAAAATATAAATTTAATCTCAGTAAAATCTATAAAATCGGAATTAGGTCACAGCACGCCACTCGAAGGTGCCTATTATTAAACACCGCCATTATACCAAGCTAAGGCGCTTTCAGCAGGTAATAATATTATTAGTAGGTAAGCTTCCACCCGATCGATGGTAATTCTGTTAGGGGTTTACGTGGCAAGATAATCAAAACGGCGGTAAGTGAACAGAACAGATCGACAAGCTCTAAGTAGAAAAGTAAATTACGCAGGTACTCTACCTACTTGAAAGACTCCACCTGAACATCGCATCGCCTGAATAAATATTGAATAAGTTGGGTTGATTACTAAAATCAACATCACGATAAAGGCGGGCTGACTTTCAATTGATTTCGTTAAGCGATACGGAAACTAAGCACTTCTATGGCAAGGAAAACAATTATTTTGATTGATTTTCAATATACATTTGCGTTGGAATCGAATTTTCAGTTGTTAATATCATGTTAATATTAACATTTCGATATCTTAGAAATTCTAAGCACTTCTACAGTGTGCCAGTGCATTACGTAATCCTAGATATACTTTGTAATTCCAGTTATGAGAACACGTAATTCAAAACATAACATTGAACTAAAGATTTTTACGAGAATGTAGAGAATATTATACTCGTAAACATATTATTTTCGACAACGCAAAACATCAAAAGGCACTCGGTCTTAAAACCCAATATCTACCATTGATCAGTCAATACACATATTTAAAAAAAGGATAATTAACGCTGTTCCGATAGCATCATTAATATTAAAAAGATGTTCAAGAACAAAGTTTATTATTTATGATTTCCCACAATATTGTCTACAATTTGGGGTTTACTTTAGACTGTTTTACTTTCATTTTAATTAAGAGATTTTAAAACACCGACCACAATATTTCAATCCTTAAAAATTGATATAAGTTTTTTGTTTGAAATCAGGTCGAATAAAGTAACTCATCAATCTGGTCCCCCGTTTTAAAATATATTCAGTTTAAATGGAAAATAAATAAACATAAATTTTTAAGACTGATTAATTATAATCTAGGTATTCAAATTGAAAGCAAACACTACAGTAAATTGAGAAGTGTTTTCCCAAAGGGAAAAGAACCCAAAAAGGTTTTAGTTCTTCTTATTTTTTATATTATCTGTTCTCTATGTATGTGTATGTATGTAGATGCTTACGGTAGGCTAATTCAATTTTTTTAAATCTATATATTTACCTGCAGAGTTTGAGAAAATTATACCTTTTCATTTATACAGATGACATTACAATGAAATAACTAGAATATAACAGTGAAAATGTAAAAAAGAACATTGTTATCTTAATTCATTGAATCTGAATAGGCCCCCAGTTATAAAAAATAAATTAACTTTATTTTTGATTCCCTACCAAAATTTTTGCCTAGGTATTTATTACTTGTGCATTTTTTTGTATGTACATTTGGTGGGTAATATATTTTAAATTTTTTAATTATTTTTTTATGAGGAATTAAAAAAAAAATTAAAAGATAAGAAAAACATTTTTGAACTCCCTCTTTTCATTTAATGAAAAACAAAATTAATAATGCTATTATTTAGTTCTTATATTAAATTTTGCAAGTATTTTAGTTTTTTATTTATTTGTGTGACAGCTGTTTCCGCGTTTGAGGCCATTTTTATGTGGTAAGGCCACATAGAATCGACATATTTATATTATTTTTTGAATGTCTAAAATGATTTATTACCGGTTATACCGATTTAAGTAATTTTGTCAATAGATTTTCTAATCCGTGGGATTCAATAAAATCTGATTTCATAGTACTCAACAGATGAAAACACAGCTTTGTGAAAATTTTTTTTGTCAAAATTCGACTTCATTTTGACTAAATATGGCATTTCACGGATGATTTGAATTTTCTTATTTTTCATCATTTTAGCATAACAATTAGTTAAATTATCATTTAAAAATTGTCTTAAAATATTGATTCCAAGTTCATTCAGATAAAATTGTCTCACGAAATAAAAAAAGTTCTTGTAGATTTCTCCTCGTAAAAATACTCTTAAGTTATTGGATGAAGTTATTTATAAAAACTCTCATATCAAAGAAATATATTCCAATTAATATAGATGTTCTAAATTGTAAAGGGTTGTATAGGCAGGCCTGAATTACTCAACCTCATTAAATTTCATTTACCTATGAGAGATCGTTCCAAAGTGGTTACTAGATTACACCGAGTTATACACAGATGTGGCGAATCTATTTTACTGCACGGAATGTTAGTAGAATAAGGGTATACTTTCATATCTTTTCAATCAATATTAATTTAATCTTATTAAGTCTACTTATATTCTATTAAAAAAAATATCATTTCATTAAAGAAATAAAATTATCATTCAAGAACTTGTAAAAATTTTATATTTTTGATGTTATTGTACAATACAATACCACATCTAATTGTCATATAAAAAAATAAAAACTTATTAGTTTGAATTAAACTACGACAAGCAATTATTATTAAATAATTAAAATTAATAAATTAAAATAAATAAATCCAACATGTAATGTGGTGTTTTGTTATTAATTTGTTAGTATTTGTTTTCAAAATAAAACATTTCCTTTTCAACACACAGCCACCTGCAGTAATAACGGATTATTCCCGTCAAAGCTTCCAAAAGCTTCTCAATATTTGAGGTTAAGTACGAAAGAAAAAAATCTCAAACTTTTTGCAGCCACCTGTTCCTACCCCTGGGAATCGTTTAGCAACTGTACGGACAAATGGTACATCAATGACCTTAATTTGGTTTTGCCTATGGTTCTAAGTTTAGTAATGGAATATAAATCTAATCTTACATTTTGTTAATTTTTATTTCATAATATCATCAAAAGTGATATCTTACAATTATTTTCTATTTCCATTTCTATTTCTTAAGCGCAAACATTGTACTATCGCGAGTTCTGTGGCCAATGTCAATGCTTTAAAGCCCCTACGTATTATCACGTTGATTGCTTTTACAGAATTATATAAACGGATTTTAAAAAACAACCCTCAGAATAGTTTAAGTTAAACCTGCGATAATCGAAAATTTACAACTCAAACTCGATTCTTAATTGTGGGTTTAATTTATTATTTGTTTACTCGGTTTCCCCTGGTAATTTCAGATA
Source organism: Hesperophylax magnus (assembly GCA_026573805.1). NCBI lineage: Eukaryota > Metazoa > Arthropoda > Insecta > Trichoptera > Limnephilidae > Hesperophylax > Hesperophylax magnus. The sequence continues at coordinate 180,889 of JAIUSX010000157.1, forward strand.
ACAAAAATACTGCTACCTTGTAGCCGGACATCCGGTGCCCATCGCACCTGCTCGGGAACGGGCAATCATCTTGGATTTATCGCTTTTTTGCAAAGTTCTGTGGTACGTATACAGCACTGCTTCAGAAGCCGCCATAGTTGGCACCGCAGAGGGTGGATTGGGGAGTTCAGGAAATATAGCATTTCCCAACGGTCTTTACCATAGTTAAGGGAAAAAAAGTTACTCGTGCGTTGATTTTGAAATTAATGGGTTTTTCGTATTGTTTTAGACAGTGTTGTATGGTTGGGTTTTGTTATGATATGATACAACCAATTAATGTATGATTTTCTATTGCAAGTAAGCAAAATTTTATTTTAGCTATCCCTTAGAAGTGAAAATGCCTCTATCGGTCAAAAAAATATTCAGGAACCTGTAATTAAATAATACTAGCAGATAAAAACTTCAAATATTCTTTTTGAAAATAACAGAGGGCACCACTTTCGTTTACAACATCGCTTAACTGTACAGTCATTAAGATATTAATACTACCAAATGGAAGTCAATAAATGGCAATAACACCATGTAATCACCAAAAAATATTGACATACCAATTAAGTTCTGTTTAATGTCATGGCGAGGTTTTCAAATTATTTCCCGTGATACTCTCATATTTGGTTTGATAGGGGTGGAGAACTTCCAAACGGCGAGCACGTGTCCATTTGTTGGGAAAAAAAGTTAAATAAGTCGTTTCTATTTGGTCTAACAATAATTTAACGATGCATGGCTGAAATAACTGGCTGACTGTCACAGTAATAAAAACAACTTGAATGTTTCGAAATCTGAATTAACATTATGAAATTTGTTTTTTTTTAATTAAAAAAAAAAATATGGCGTTCTACGAATTAAAAACATAAACAATAAATAACCATTGCAATGTGTTCATTCCAACAATTCGAAAAATAAGTTAAAGATTGAATACATCTGGGTTCTGGAGAATAACGAGCATCGTGTTCTGAATGTTTATTTTTCCTTTATTCGAAATTCGTCCTTTCCGTCTGCCAGAACTGATTCATCTTTCGCTTACTCCTGTCTAAACCTCCTACCTAAAACAATGGGCTAATTTTATAATTGAAGTTGAAGACGAAGATATAAATTCAGGTTACTTCATTAATGGAGGACTGAACGCAATTTTTTTTTTTTTATAGTGAATACCTCACAAGAGTCCCAACTGCTCCCGTCTGGAGCTAGTGAGACTATGGCATCCCCAATTGGGGGGTGTTGTGAGGCTGAAGGTAAGTGGGGAAGGGAAAGAGGAAGGTGGGGAAGTACCTGGCTATTCAGATCTAGTCACTAAACACGGCTAAAGCCATTTGGAGCAACGTTTCAATTCTGAATGGTGGTCTTACACCAGGGCGATACTGGTAGTATCTTCCACTCTGGAACGTGCCGCAAATATACTATATATTATTTTAATTAATTAATTGTGAAATAACACAAATTAATCAAATAAAATTTATTTGCGCACGCCGGGTTCGAACCCGCGACCTTCGGAATGGCAGTCCAATGCGTTACCACTGGACTATGCCGGCCGTCACAACAAATTGGCGCTAACAACAAATTGTCAAATGAAGCGAAGCTAGCAGTCCACAATGGATCCTGATATACGAAAATGAGGCATGAAACTGGCAAAGAAAGAATGAAAGTAGACTGAAGGCTATAGAAATGAAATCCCTGAGGCATATGTGTGGTAAAACAATGTATGATCGTGTGAGAAATGTGGAGATTCGCAAAAAAAGATTAAGAAAGGGACGCTTAGATGGTTTGGGCATTTAGAGCGAATGAGCGAAGAAATGAGTGTAAGGAAAATATGATGGGATCAAAAGTCGGGGACGCCCGAGAAAGACGTAGAACGACCAAGTGAATCACATACTTGAGTCGGGCCAATAATAGAAGAGTAATAATAGACAGAATAATAGAAGAGTATGTATGAGACGATTTATGGATGTGAATCAAGCAAGCAGTGTGTGCCAAGACCAAGTTGTTTGGCGGTCCGTCCTGTGTGCAACGGCGAGATGTTTAGTTAGTTAGTTCGTTATATTGGGTTTTATACGAGTACTTAGTTATATGTCTGGCCAGCAAGTGGTATTCAATTACCATATAGTTCTGCAGTGGTACGCCACTAATTGATTCGAACGTCATTTTAGAAGTTTCGGTTTTCTTCCAAACAAGCTTCTTGGATGTTCTTTATTTTTTTTTGATTTTGGTTTGTCAATATCTACATAGAAACCAAAATGTTCGAGAAGCTTCTTTACTTTATAAAAGCGACAGCATGAAAGAACTCGTCAGTCAGTCAGCCATCAGTCGTTCAATAATTTACAAGACTTCGGGAGTAAAAACCCGCGCCCCTCCGCTGCGCGCTGGGCGATAACACTCGGCTTTGCACGGTTCAATCATGGACTCCATCGGGATAATCACAGCACCCTGGCCCCGGCCATCGTCCCTGGCTAGCGCTACACCGGATCACAGCGCCCTGATTCCAGTACATCTGACCAGCGCTACATCCACGCACCTAGACCACACGGCATCCTCGCCGGTCTAAGCCATTTCCCGCACAACTGCCGACCAGGTCCACCGCACTTTTTGGCTACCCTGTTCAGCACTAGAGCCCCCGGAAGACCCACGCTCTTCACCAGTACCTGATACGTCAACGAGTCCGGTCACCAGCAGCAGCGTCGACTCACACCCGCGCTTGACCAGCACTTCACCGCCTGCATCCGGAGTCTTCATCATCGGTCTTCAAGTCAACTCACATACGGCAACCTGACTCAAATAAAACACTGTGACCTTCACAACATCTTTCATTTCGTGCCTTCTCACCAGATCCCCAGAGTTATTTGGCGGCAAAAAGGTTTAACACTCCTAATAAATAAATAAATAAAAGGAAAACCTGAGGTTTTGGAGTATGGCAACAGAAGTATGTAGAGGGTACGGAAGGATATAGGGAAGCCATAGAAAGGTTGATGAATACCTGAGTATTCAGATCTGTTCAACAAATAGAGCTAAAGTTTATTATTAACATACCTACTTACTTTGTCCTCAAATAAAATAACATAAATTTCTTCTTTGAACTTTCTGCACTCACAATAATTATAATTATTAATAGAAGAGACCAGAAAAGAATTTAGTTTTTCGCTCATCTGTTTAAAAAAACATTATCTACCAAAACTTAAATGAAACGGAAGATTTTACATTCTATTACGTGTTTTTCAAATAAATTCCCAAACCTTTGTTTGAATGATTTAATTAAAAAAGCATTTCGCGGAGTCGGCGTTTTTATCTCCAGCGCTAAGAGTAAACATTCATCCTGCGAAGGTTTTATTTTCCGTTTTTTATCCGGAAGTATAATAAAAATGATTTATGCAGGTAACGAAAGCTAAACTTTTATCCTGTCCTCGTTATGTGATGGTTCAGTCGGGATAATACTTTATATTTTATATCAATTGGAGCCCTTCTTAAATAAAATAAAGTGTATTTTTTAATCAATGTAACATTACTTAACACACCCGCAGCAGTCTTTGATTGTAGGTATTTAACCTTAGAATACTAAGCATTTGTCAATTTTACTAACACTACCGTCCACCCTCACAAATCGTAAGTTTTGTTCACGAACGTTTCAAACATGTACATTGTTTTACAAAACAACTTTATAGTGTATAAACAATACAAAATTATTTTCAGTGATATAGTACATATTTATTTTTAAAATGTATTGACTTTAAGAGCTGAAACATTTTGAGATCAAAATTAGCGGTGAAATATATGTTTTTTTAAATAATGCTAACAGATGTTATTTTTCTCTTTATCCAAAATCAACCTTTAAATGTTAGAATTGACACATAGGTACCTACTTATCTTGTGTTCTCCGCAGACTGGACAAACAGGGTTGTTGTACACAGAAATGGTGGCGGCAACTTTAAACCCTCGTCGGTTACTGAGTTGGCGCGGAAAACTATTGGGATCGGCGCATTCGTTAGAGAGATACAGCATAAAATGTACGCAGTGTTAGTCTAAATGACTGATATAAGAATGCAAGGGTTAACAAAATGCGTTGTTGGTTATATATTAAAGTTGTTAAGCACATTTCTTTTATAATTATTGGTGGGTTTTATAATTACGTCTATTAAAATTTTCAAGAACAAATTAGTAATTAGAAATAATGACAATACGGTTAATTTTAAATATTCAATGTACTCTAAGTGTCTACTGATATGAGCCTTTTTTTAAAATAATATTGATTACATTTTAAGCTTTTGACTGTCCAACTAGGAAGGATTCCCGTTTTAGGACAAACATTGTAGACACACATGAGTCGTCGACTTGCAAAACCCTTGGGACTGTACATATTCATATTAAAAAATTATGTGTATCGACTAATACCCAAATAGTTTTAGCCAGATCTGGAATACACACTAACACATATTTTTTTGGAATAACATAATTAATTTGACTTCAAGTCGAACGTATCTTTTTCTGTTTCAATTTGAATCGCTTATATTGTCTGCAATAATTAATTTTTTTTTTTTTTCTAAGAGCAGTTAACTTTTCCCTTACTGTGCTAAAAAAATCCACTCATTCCGGTGCTGTGTAGTCAATACACATCTCAAAATAAGCGATTTAATATCGGAAAAATGTGAATATTCATAGCTAATCGGTTATGTTTATTATATTTTATTTCAAAAGTGATAATAATTGTAATTTAATTGCTGAAAACATGAAAAAACCATCGGCAGATGCTAAAGAAACGTGCAAGGGGTCCACATCTAACGATGGTTCGCGGCCGACTGGTTAGCGGCTGGCACAAAAACAGCTGTGCGGTCGTAGGTATCGATGATATAAATCAAAATACAACTGCAGACGTGTGGATGTCTCATGTTCTCGCATAGCGAATTAAAGCGGGACATCAATAGCGTGTCATTTCCTCGCATACTCTTCGCGTGTTAGTATCACACGGTTGTTTGTATTGGTGTATTTATTCCCGATTTTTAATTGAATTTGAAAACAATGTAAAATATTATTTTTTAATTCAGTGCATAAATGTATAACGGAGGAATACCTAAAATCTGAACCCAGAATTTATTATATTTACAGAGTTATTAAAGTTATTAGAAGCAATGTGTAGTAAATACACACCACATATAAGGAAATGTTAAGATTCAAATACGGGATCCAGAAAATTAATTGAAGAAACTCTATTGGGTAATTTTTTTTTCATGAAAAGTAAATGTTACAACATGAACAAATTCAATTCGTTAAACTAGGACTTGTTTGCGTTTAGTTACTAGAAAACAAGATGATATGTCATGTTACCAAAGAAAACAGGTAACACAATTTGCATTGAAATCCTTTTGAAGATTCCAGCCTAAAGAACGTTGGTTTCCCTGCAGAGTTCAGATTAAATAAAACGTTCTGGCAGTATCCTACTTGAGAGACAAAAGCTTCTATGAAAAGATGCTTACCTTTCAAATATTTATAGGGACTGAAAAATACCGACGCATTTACGTCCGGACGGAGCGTAACTTCCCTCCAAAGTGGGTCATATTTTCCTAAGAGACTTGATGGAACTCCATTCTGTTTCCACCTACCTTCATGCATCAGTTTCTTCATTTTAATTTCAAAAGGACAAAACGCCCTTAGGCACGTTTTTCGCCCTTTTCTTTCTCGTGGCAATGGTTCCTGTTGCATATAAATGGTTCCACAAACGGTTTCACGCAATGGAATTCCACGGGTGTCTTGAACGTATACTATAAAATATGTTGGTAAAAATATGAATAAAAGAACAACGAAACGCGAGACTCAAATATTTAGCCTATTGTGCGAATTATAAATCTTCACATAGAATATTGAATTCTTCGACAAAACCTACAATAAAAATCTAAAAGTTAAATTGTTAAATTTTCTCCCACCAAATATGTCAGTATTCACACTTTCACGACACAAAATATTCTATTTATTAATGCAAATGTTGAAATTTATATTGCAGGCTTGCCTCTTTACCACGAAAGATTTTATGTTTTCACCATAAAAAAGTATTATGGTGAATAGGATAGTAATTTGTTTGAGTCATGTTATTATGATATCCTTGTCATCTGAAAGACACCAACCAAGTAACCAGATCCCATCAGCAAATATATATTATTTTTATTTATTGGTAACTGTTTTTTTCTGCATAGCTATATAATATATTATCATTTCAACAAAATTTTAATGTATTGGGCACCCTTTTTACATGGTGTATGCGTTCCACGCAATACCGAACATGAAAAACCTTGTGAAAAAGTACACAAAAATAATATATCAGTAATGGTGGATGTGATTCTTCGTATTAAAATAAATCCAGGATATTAGAAAAATATATTTATTGTTTATTATATCATTATATTATTTAAAAACAAAAGGCTTTTGTAATAATTGACAAACCCGTTTAATCACATTTGGTACCAAACCGCTTTCGTCACTCTAGATAATCTAAGGAATATTCCTTTTTATTTTAGGGCTTACTGCATTTAATAAAAAAAATCTGATGTCTGTGGCTGTTTTTGTTCTAAGTTCTCTGTATGACTCTTGATATTGAGCCATACAAGCTTTCAAATCAAGTCGAAATTATAAGTTGTTCTCCGTTGTGATCGTTTGATAAAGAATAATTAACAAGTTTATTAGTCCAATATCAGCGTATTCAAGGATTGCAAGCGCTGTTATTGAAATACCTTCATACATACTTTAAAAGGTAGTTAGTACATACAAAAAATGTAAAAAAACCATTTCCGAAACAATGTAAAAAAACGTCTAAAAATGCCTAAGCTTTCATTTTTGGATATAGAATATAATGAAGAGAAATTAAATATTTCGCCATATTGTGCATATTACAAAAAAAGCCGAATAGCTTTTTGATCATTTATTTTTACAAAGCAGAGGTTCCCAAAGTGGTCTATATGGACCCCCAGAGATCAATTTCGGCTTGCTGGGGGTCCATATCAGCGAGAAAAAAATTTTGGTGTCCACAAGATTCGAGCCGACCCCCATTTCCCTCAAGTCAACATTTAGGAGTTCCGTAAATGACACAATACATCTAACACATATTATTGTAGAAAGCAATCACTTTGTGGATTGACATATTTAATAAAATAACACAGTTTAAGTAATACTAATAATAGACTGAGAAATTACTTATTTGATATTTGTATTTATTTATTTCGTAAAGTTGTTTATTGAGGTATATAAACAGAGATATACGTCCCTTTTCTCGTCAGAATTAATATATTGAAGCAAAACATTGCACATCGGAAGCCGCAAATTTTTTCTAGATCTCCAACCTGTTTTCGAAAAATGTTCAGGGTAACGTTTATCAAAATTTAAATGTACTTCACATAGACTTAAAAACTAAGTTTGAGGACATTTTGGCTATGGAAATGGAACTTTGAAGAATCGAAAATCATGTGACAAGAAGAAATGATCGGAATAACCACTGACAAAGAACTTAAGGGGCAGTTCTGTAGGGCTAGCTGCAGAAAGAAATTCCCGTTGCTTATCCTGCTTCATTTTCATTTTGTGTAATACTTCACAAGGGCGCTCATGTCTGCACAATTCAAATACAGAGGAACTATATCGCCACCCGGTTGTTGGACAGGCAAGGGAAGGGAATCGTTTTACGAAAAAATAAACGATTATCACATGGGACGTTAATATTTTTAGGAAAATTCAATATTCGGCAGGCAAGGAGTCTACGGAAAAAAAATATTTGGCAAGTGGTCTACGGGGCAAAAACCTCTGTTATTAAGTGTAATTTGTAGGACTCCATTGTAATTTTTGGTTTTTCATTTATTTATTCAATATTATTATTTTTATATTAACAAAAAAAGTTCTGCTGTATAATTAATATTACGCGTGACAGCTGTTTTGAATTCTGAAGGTATTAATGCCTTGAATATATAAACGAAAAACCAAAAACTCTTTGTGATTATTATTGATGTCTAACGCATAGCGTAATACGTGCATATTATTCCAAAAATATATTAAAGTTCACTAAAGAACATTCTCCAAATAAATATGTCAATTTATTATGAGTCTCTAAGAAGAGCTTACCTGCCAGAAAAGATTTTAAAATTTTATGCAAGTGGGTATTTCAAAGGGGGTAAACTAAGCGAAATGTTGTTGGCAGACAAAGTTGGAGTTTTCAGAAAAGCCGGCTAACATGTAATAAGTTAAACCAAGGACGTGAGCGCAACCATATTACTTGAGCAGCTCCTTCCTTAGCTGAAATATTTTAAATATTCATGTTTAGAGATATTCGTATCAAATTTTTCTTTTTAAAAAAGCTGTAACATTTTGCCCAAAAATAACATCGCGAAATCTTCACAACATCCACAGCAAACGAAGAAGGCCGACTCTTTCGGCTAATTACAAAAAAAATACCATTTTCATATTTATTATTTATGAATTTTATGTTAGATATCAAAATTATTTTGTTTTCTAATCTTCTATTATTCATTTATTCATTTATTCATTTTTTGGGAAATCAACAGTTTACATTTTTACAGATTGTACATAAGTAAAATAGCCAAAATAAAACCAATTACGGATTTCCTCTTTGTGACTTTACGTAAGACAGCATTAGATCCATCTATCTATATAATTAAGTAAGTAAATGTTCGTTTGTTTAAAATCTTAAATATCCGAAAGTTCTTCGCCGATTATTTAAAATTCTGATACAACGTTGTATTTGAATACGCGTTTGTTTTTATATACCTATATTATATAGATGTCACCTGTGACAGTTAAAAACATGTTATATTAAACAGCACCAAACACGACCAGAGCTATTTCAAGCGACGTTTTAATTCTGAATGGTGGTCTTACGCCAGGGCAATACTGAGAGAATCTTCCACTCTGGAACGTGCCACAAATATACTACAGCTTATATCTTAATAATAATAATAATGATTTATTTCTTCTTTTCTTAGTAACATAAAGAGATAATGATATCCTCACTGGGATCTCCCGTGCTGAGGATTTCATTTAAATATTATAATTTAATTGTAAGAAATTAATATTACAACAAAGTAACACATGAATTTAATTATAAATATATATCATGGAGTAAAATTTTTTTTTAAATAAGTATGATAGTGTTTTTTTGTATAGTTCAGTTTAGTAGATTCGGTTTTAGTCTGTGTTTGATAGCAGTATATTTTTTTTATTTCAGATCTCCCTATATTAAGTATCCAATTTTTTTATTTGAGATTTAAATGTTGTAATGTTGAGGTTTTTGAGTGAGAGTGGTATATTATTGTAGAGTTTAATACTATGATACAAGTAGCTTTTTTGCCCAAAATATGTATTAGTAGATATTTGTTGGATAAGTTTTTGACCATGAGATCTAGTGTTTCTATTGTACGTGTTTGTTGTTTTTTCTTGGGTTTTGTACTTATGAATGTAAATGAGTATATTTTTAGAATATAGTTGTTTTTTAGGTTGTTTAAGCGGTCATTCACCCTATTCCCAAGAAAGGTGATCGCTCCAACCCGGCCAACTACCGGCCCATAGCGATCACATCAGTTCTGTCCAAAGTGATGGAACGTGTGATCAACGACAAACTGCTCACATACCTCGAAAAGAACAAAACTATCAACGACCGTCAATACGGATTCCGGCGGAACCGCTCGTGTGGTGATCTTCTCGCGTATGTGACGCATGTTTGGGGGCGGTGCCTGGAACGTCACGGTGAGACCCAAACGGTCGCACTAGACATATCCAAGGCCTTTGACCGGGTCTGGCACCGAGGACTTTCTTACGGACTTCCCGCATCCCTGTGTACGTGGATTGCTGACTTTTTAAGGGATAGGTCGATTCAGGCGGTTGCTGACGGTTTCACCTCTCCCTCGAACTTTATAAATGCTGGCGTCCCACAGAGATCGGTTCTGTCTCCGACTTTGTTTTTGTTGCACATCAATGACCTTTTGACATGTGCACCTATTCATTGTTACGCGGATGACAGTACAGTTCATGATAGCTTTTTGTTTGACAGGCCCCCAAAGGGCACACAAACTCCAACGGCTCGGAGGGCTTTGAAGCAGAGAATGGACGATTATCTCGAGAGTATTTCCTCCTGGGTTAAAAATAATCTCGTCGAATTTAATGTTTCAAAGACCCAATCCTGTCTGATTACGTCTAAAAGGAATCCAAATGATAATCTAGTCTCCTTCAACGGAAGCAATCTTCCGAACAGGCCTTCCATTGATATGCTTGGTGTAACTATAAGTGACCAGCTCAGGTACGGGGGCTCCATCGAAGCCAGAGTAAAGTTGGCCTCTCAGAAGCTGGGCGTACTGTACAGGGCCCGCAGATACTTTAATAGTACACAACTGCTGACCCTGTACAAATTGCAAGTGCGCCCTACTGTCGAATTTGGCAGCCATCTCTGGTCCGGAGCCCCTAAATACCTGAAAAAAACCCTTGACTCTGTGCAGAAACGGGCGGTCCGTTTGATAGATTCCCCAATCTTAACAAACGGACTGCAATATTTAGAGCACAGGCGTCAAGTAGGTATGCTGTCCTTGTTCTATCGGTATTACAATGGAAGATGCTTTGAGGAACTAGCGTCATTGATCTCTTCGGCACCGGTGCGTAGTCGGGATACACGCCAAACGCGCACCCAACATTTGTACACGGTTGACATTTGTCACATGAGAACTGGTCGCTTCTACGATTCGTTCTTAGGTTCAACAGCTCGGCTGTGGAACGAACTGCCGGCCTCTGTGTTTCCTCCCTCCTACAACTTGGGACTCTTCAAGACCCATGTTCACTCCTTCCTCTCCACAAAAAGACCCTCCACACAAAGATGACATAGGCCCTGAGGGAATTTTTTTTCTTCAGGGCCTCCTGTGTGGAGTTAATATAAAAAAAAAATTTACATGATGTTAAGATTGGTGAAGATTTCGTCAGTGCTAGTTTTTACAGGAACTTTCAGTATAATTTTCATTATAGCTTTTAAAGTTTTAATTAGAGGATTTAGTATATTTTTATTTGCACTGCCCCATCCGATAATACCGTATTCTAACAGTGATTGGCAGAGAGCCATGTAAATTTTGATTAAATCTTTTTTAATGAGCACATTCCTGATAGTTTTGAAAAAATAACTTTGTTTTTTAATTTTATTAACTAAATAGCTAATGTGATTGATCCATTTTAAATTTACATCCATTTTTAGACCCAGATACGTTATATGGTCAACGTTTTTTTAACGAAAGACAATTACAATGCTCATTTAAGCGATGCCGGCTATGAATTTTTATGTTAAGGTTTTTTTCAGAGTTTTTGTATTTTTTATTTTGATAGTGATGAATTTGGTTTTATTAGCATTTAGTGTAAGTGAATGGTAGTCTAGCCATTTTTTAATCCTGTTTAGCGTGTCTTAAATGAGTAAATTGTGAAATAACACAAATTATTATATTTTTTAAATGGGAGCCTCAACACGGGTAAAGCTCCCAGTGAGCCTCGCGGTACCAAATCATATTTTATACAAAAAATATTCTAATCTGTACGGTACGATGAGACACGCATAAGAAAAGCGCAACTAAAGTTACATAGGCCGGCACACGGAAAATTCTGATTATTGCCATATCTTAATAGAGATTGTCAAGCAGCGGGCGGGCTGGCTCAGCTATCCAGGACGGCAGTGTTGGTTGTGGCAGGTGACGCAGCCTTCAGTCAGAATCAGGAATGGTAATTCAAGTTATCAGGTGTTGCTTCGACGAGTTGTAAAAATTAAATGGTAAATATATTGTTGGTGAAATATTTATAGTCTTCCACAGCACTTTGTGCGACGTCAACTTAAAACATGTTACAGTTTCTGTAATATGTATCAATAATATCAGCCTGTTAACAAACTGCCTTTGGTTAATATTTCGTTTTTAAAAATAGGGTCATCATACTCGCGGGTGTGCAATTGATATTAAATGCAACAATATCATGTTTCATTTAGTGGACTTGGCGTGTATCGCCTGGTAACAGAATGTTTTGATGCATAAATCGAGTATTATTGGCATTTTCAACTGGTAAATATTGTGATTTGGAAAAAAGGGGGTAAACAAACTTCCAGGTGTTTACTTCAAGTTAGTGACACAGTGGGTGGCAACAACTCAATCCTGTTGTATGATATGATGTTCGATACACTAATCTATCAATAAAAAAATAACAAATTTACTTGTGCACGACGGAATTTGAACCCGAGACCTTCTGCATGCTAGTCAAGGATTTAACCTCGTCAGACGAGGCCGTCAATGTTAATTAAAATAACTAAATACATCTTTCATATTCCTTATTATTGTTATTTTTTTATAGTTTTAAAATATGTTAATACCATTCACCGCTTATTATTTAGATATATTTATATTAATTGTACCGGTAGGTATGTATATTTGTGGGGTTAAATTATCATTGTACTCAGAGGCAGATGCACCTTTTCCCAAATATTACTGGTTCGGAGAAGAAGATACGATACAAAACCACATTTGATAAATAAAATTATGAAGAAGGTAAATGTGAACACAGGTTCGTGACTTTTTTTATAGGCTAATTTATTACAAAAAATTACATTGCACATATATTTTATTTAAAGGTTATTTTTACTATCCATTCTGAGGTCCTTCACACAGAATCACAAGTAGGGAATTTAGCCGACCGAAATTATTTTCAGGAAAAGAAAACCAATTTATTTCAAAATTAAAGAACAGAATTCTACGAAGGAACAATCGATTAGCAAAGGATTTAATAATGCAAAAAGCAATTACAACGCTGTTCTGGGTCAAATATATCTAATGAATCCTCCTACATTCAGCAAAAAATTAAAAAAGGGCCTGCTATTTTTGTATCCTTTACTTTTAAGCAAAAAATCAATAGTTTAAATTTTTTTAAAGAATGGGTTAGAAGATCAATTGAAATCTTAGCCAAAAATTGTATCCATGAATGTATGTTTTCATTTTTTTTTGTTTTGAACTAAAATAAATGTTGGCGTTGACATAATAATTTAATTTTCATTATGACCATGCCGTTAGAAAAAATGTTGTTATTGCGAAGGTTATCCTGTGAATTCTTCATCAATTCAAAGAAGAAAAAAAAACTTGAAATAAAATAAGTTTTTGATGTACCAAATAACTTAATCGTTTATTGGAGCTAATTTTTTTTCAGGCGATCGCGTGTTCGACATAAAAATTGGACTTTTAAGAAAACTTGAAAAAACACAAAAATGGTTCTAAAATAATTTCATTTAATATATTTTTGGTATACATTCCACATTAAAAGGTTGCTTTACTTAGGTATAATAATATTAATTTGGCTTAAGCAAATTCCTCCCATAAGGGTACGCTTTAGCTATTTCGAATTATAGATAATTGTCAGCTCACAAGAATTCTTCTTAGCTACCCTTGTCGCAAATTTGCGTTAAACATAAATAATAAATTTCTCATGCCTTTCATAACAGCCTCGGTTTTTTTTTGAGATATATAACTTCTTGAAATATATTTTTTATTTTTTCATGTGTAAACCTCATGGGAATTCTGACTGCCAGGAGCCAGGGGGGGCTATAGCATCCCCAATTGTGATAAGTTTTGAGGCAAATGTTGGGGAAGATAAAGGTATGCAAATCCGTAACTAGATAGTTCAATATCACAAAATGAACATTTATAAAAATATGCTCATTATCAAACGAAAGAACCAAAATCAGGTGAAGAAGGAATAAAAGTAAAGATTTAAAAAAAATGTACATGTAGAGTAAGAAAACTAACTTGATATTTAAGAGTGTTGGTATTACAAGTATGTTTAATTACAATTTTGATGGTTGAAATCACAAAATTAGTAGATAGTTAGTTGATATTTTTATATCCATTTGAGATGTTTGAAATAATTAATGGAATTTGAAAATCTATATGAGTGGTCATATATCGCAAATGAGCTTTCTTAAATCTACGTGAGTGGGATGAAACGTTAAGAATGAAAATTTTTGAGTGGGATGAAATATCAAAAGCGTACGAAAATTTATAAGAAAAGTATACAATCACCTAATGAATTCGAATATCTGTTGTAGAGCTGGTAGAAATTATGCGAGAATAATTATTATTCTGGAAGTATAAGTGTATCGAACATGAACAATTATTTTATTGCATTTAATTTTAATTGCGGCTAAAGTTGAACACCTGCAAGTTTGATGACCCCTTTTTCCAAATGATAATATTTGCCAGTTGAAAAATATATCAATCTGTTACCAGGCGGCAAAAAGACTGAATCTAACATGAAACAATTCGATAACCTTATTTTCTAAAACGAAATAAAAATATTGACAAAGCCAAAATGGCCAAAAGCCAAAGGCGAAATATTATTGGCACCAAAAAATACCTGCCGTTTGAAAACGTAAACATATTTTTGCAAGCTGACGTCACACAAACGCTTGTGGAGGACATTATAAATAGGCCATTTGAACAAAATATTGGGCTTTCAAATTTCAAAAATTACCAGAGTGGACGGCACACCTCCAGTTAAAACGCGATCTGTTAATTATAATTTAAAATTATAAATGTGTGTCAACTGAAATCTGTTATCGTTTCTGTTCCTCCATCACGGCACAATCATTTAAAGATTACATCTATGTGCAACGAGCTGTTTACGACCAGCACTCTATCAGCTGAGCCAGATGCATCGGTCATCATTACAATAATGGGGCGTCTCCGTGTGCCGGTTCTTATAATCAAATGACCATGCCGCCGCTGAATTCCTGCGACTAAACTGCCCACTGCCGCTGATCACCTAGAGGCTGGCCAAGCCTTGCTCCATTGATGCTGACAACCTAGAGGCTGATGAATTCCTCCTGGCTACTAACTGAATCAGCTACAGATGCTAACAACCTAAAGGCTGACGAATACCTGCTGGCTACCGACTGAACTTCCCACTGCCGCTGATCACCTAGAGGCTAGCCAATCCCTGCTGCATTGATGCTGACAACCTAGAAACCGGCCAATTCTTCCTGGCTACCAACTGAATTAGCCATTGATACTGAAAACCTAGAAGCCGGCCAATTCTTCCTGGCTACCAACTGAATTAGCCATTGATGCTGAAAACCTAGAGGCTGGCAAATTCTTCCTGGCTACCGACTGAATTAGCCATTGATGCTGACAACCTAGAGGCCAGCAAATTCTTCCTGGCTACCAACTGAATTAGCCATTGATGCTGAAAACCTAGAGGCTGGTAAATTCTTCCTAGCTACCGACAGAATTAGCCATTGATGCTGACAACCTAGAAACTGGCCGATTTCTGCTGGCTACCAATTGAACTGGCCACTGCTGCAGCGGTCACCCACGCCATTTGCTGTATCGTATGGCGCGATGATGCACAATGTGCTCCAATCTGAAATTATCGCTGAAAGAAATCCGATTGTCTCAGTTTTCTATCTGTGTAAACCCAGTTATATTGAAATATATATAACTATTTCTTGTGAATTGGGTTGGCTGTAAAAAATAGGAAGTATCTATAAGCTACACCTCTTTGTACGTTCTGTATACAAGTACAATACTTTTAATTAAAATGTGAATTTCGATTTAAATCTTCTTTCTTTTATGATGGTTTGGATAGAACACCTCACGGTGTTTTACTTAAATCATTACCCAGGTTGAGGGCTGATGTGTGCCGGTGCTTATTATTTATAGTCTTTTCTTGTGCAGGCAAACACGTCCCGTACAATAAGTAATAAATTAGTATGAAACCCTCAAAAGCACGCATCTACAATGTGTTACCCTCTCTACAAGGTATATAGTATATATATAGTATCGCCCTGGTGTAAGACCACCATTCAGAATTGAAACGTTGCTCCAAATGGCTTTAGCCGTGTTTAGTGACTAGATCTGAATAGCCAGGTACTTCCCCACCTTCCTCTTTCCCTTCCCCACTTACCTTCAGCCTCACAACATCCCCCAATTGGGGATGCCATAGTCTCACTGGCTCCAGACGGGAGCAGTTGGGACTCTTGTGAGGTATTCACTATAAAAAAAAAAAAAAAAATATATATATATATATTCTACGCACAATACGCATAATACATTTTTGAAACATTAACAGAAATTCCTCTGTGCTACAAATTTATTTCGTCGATATTATAAAGGATAAAGCTCAGTTAATAATAGTGATACCTAAAAAAGGTTAGAAAATAAGAAGAACTGAGGACGAGGGTTGTTCAGCTTGATATAAGTATTAACACGTGAAGGATTTTAATCTATTTTTCCTGGATGCTGGAGCAATATTCCCATGGCAATATGTGTTTCCAGGAAGTATTTTGGTACGTGCCTGTTAACTATGTAGCCAAAGTATTGAACGTTCGTTATTCCTTTGATTATTTTATCCTACTACATTTTTCTTTCAGTTTAGAGTTACGTGAGATAATTAATTTGCCATCGTTGTGAAAAATCGAAACGGGTTTATTAAAATATTTAAACATTATCTTTGAAGTAAACGGGTTCTTAATTAGGCGTTGCTTACCTCAGTATGATTATACCGGTTAGTGGCCGAGTTGGAAATCGAGTCTTGTTCCCACATAGGCGTCGTGAGTTCAATTCCTCGACTTCATCACGACGCAAGCAACTTTTTCTACTTGCTGTTTTTTTTTTTTATAGTGAATACCTCACAAGAGTCCCAACTGCTCCCGTCTGGAGCCAGTGAGACTATGGCATCCCCAATTGGGGGATGTTGTGAGGCTGAAGGTAAGTGGGGAAGGGAAAGAGGAAGGTGGGGAAGTACCTGGCTATTCAGATCTAGTCACTAAACACGGCTAAAGCCATTTGGAGCAACGTTTCAATTCTGAATGGTGGTCTTACACCAGGGCGATACTGGTAGTAACTTCCACTCTGGAACGTGCCACCAATATACTATGTATATATTATATTTTAATTAATTAATTGTGAAAATAACACAAATTAATCAAATAAAATTTATTTGCGCACGCCGGGTTCGAACCCGCGACCTTCGGAATGGCAGTCCAATGCGTTACCACTGTACTATGCCGGCCGTCAAAAGGTCCCGGCTGTGCTAGTATAGTAAGATATTATCAAATTTTGTCATGTTATTCGGAATTTATATAATTACATAGAAAAGTGTAGGTAATTTATATTAAAAAATGTATTAAATGTAAGTATAATATATGAATAAGAGTGTCTCTGGCGAACGGTGTGACTTTGTTCTTTAATACTAATCTACAGTTTTATTCCCAGATTTAACGAAATTTTGCGGACCTTACCTTCGAAGTAAGAGCAAGATGAGAAACTTGAGATTTCGAAAATCCACCCCCTATAATCTTTTCCCACCCAAACCCAAAATTGTGATATTTCTTAGTGAAATTTCACACACTCGACGTTTGAAATCAGAGGGAATACTGTCCGCATCTAATTTATAAAAACATTAATATAAATCTGGGAGAACGCCGAGGACTTCATAGCTAACTAACCATAAAAGCCAATAACCTATTTTACTATAGAAAATAGTACACAAGTAGTAAATAATGACACTTTCTTTTGTTAATAATAATAATAATAATAATAATTGGATAATTTGTAGAGCGCCGTTTTTGTGAAAAATCACCTCAAGGGCGCTGAAATTATATTAAGTTATGGAGATAAGTCTTGATATATACTTATTTAATAGCGGACTTTTATACGCTTGATGAACGAACATGTTTGCAAAAAACTTACTAATTGAAACATAAAATATAAACTGACATAAAATAGTTCATGGAAATATACATAAAATATATACATTGCTTATCCAGTCAAAGGAGGTTGTATATCTGCTTTGTAAACTTGAAATGATAATAATTTCTCAACGAATTTTGGAATATTTCAAAGGGATTTCAAATACTCTATATTTTTCTTTGTCTTGAAGATGTCGTAAAAACAAATACCATTGTATAAACAAGATAAAATTACCTTTTAAATTGTTGTATTTTTTTAAATTTAAAAAGTGCAATATTTTGATTTGACAAAAAACATCGAAAACTTCAAAATTAAAAATACATAGTCTTTATTTAAAAAAATTACAAGAAAATCATCACTTCACTTTTTTATCTCGTTCACACAATTAAAAAAATATCAAAAATTATAGTAATATTCCCCAGAGGATAACCAAAAAAATTAGACATTTCGGAACAAAATATAAACATTAATTTTTATTTAAATTTGTATTTACGTAAATGTGTAGATGGCATTTATTGTGTTAAAAAATTCACGTGGTAAGTTATTAAAAAACAAATATGTACCAAATAACCTTTATTTTCCGTACACAAGAAATTATGTTCACAATGTGACATTATTAATGGATTAAAACGGACGCAAAATAACACAAATAAAAGTAAATATATCGAATTATAATAATATAATAATGAATTGGTCACAAGAATAGAAATGATTAAAGAAAACATTTATTTAATAGCGCATAACGAATCACAAATTAAAGCTGTAATTTTCCCGTTGCGCTTCAGGCGCTTCCAGGAGTTTTCCAAAGGGCTATGTTGTCAGCCCTCACGCAGCCAGTTAAAGACATATTTTATTAGTAATAAATCGAATTAGAAATTTTTCGGTCTTTGTACGCTGTGTAACAAAAATACTGTTTAACAATGGTGAAGTGATATTTCTATTAGTAAAATTGTAGAATAGTAGGAAAAGATTGTTATCTTGTTAAGTAATAATTCGCCAATACGAGAAAGTGAATTGTTTCAAATCAATTCTGGCTAATCCAGCGATCGGGGAACTTTTTTAACAATGGTTAAAAAAGTTCCCCGATCGCTGGATTAGCCAGAATTGGGGTAATGACCCCAAAATATTTTTGCGTAAGTCGATATTACCCCTTCCCCCCATTTTGAAAAGAAGACAATCAATGTATATTTAAATAAACATTAGCTATTGAATTAATTTACACGGATAATAAAAAAAAAGTTACATGAAAACAGTAAGTATTTAATAGACAAACAAAATAAAATTCTCAAATTGGATCAAACAAAAATTCTGATTTTCAGGTTTCCCTTTCAGTTTTTGGAGAAATGATGTTGCTTCATGTTTGATACAATTACATCAAAATTGGGACTTTTTTATGTAAGAGCAATTTGAATACAGTCTTCGGCGTTTAATCGATTTCTGTTCTTCTTCTAGATGTTGTATAACTGTATCCTTAATGTCATCAAAAATAATATTTTCACAGTCTTCCAAAAGCAAAGCTAACTTTTAAAAATAAGCTATCTTGTTCTGTTCTGCTTTTTGTCTCCAATATTGAAGCTTTAATCCGAACGCTGGCTGAAATGATATTAATATTTTTTCCTTGCAATTCTTTTTTAAATATATGGATATTCTCAAATATGTCAGTTAAATATGCAAGATGTGCAACCCACGAGGGGTTTTTAAACTTATCTGCAAGAATATTCTTTTGATTAAACATAAAAATATTATAAATAACATTAATTATTAATTTAATAATTAGAAATTTGTATGTTTAATCAAAAGAATATTCTTGCAGATAAGTTTAAAAACCCCTCGTGGGTTGCACATCTTGCATATTTAACTGACATATTTGAGAATATCAATATATTGAAAAAAGAATTGCAAGGAAAAAATATTAATATCATTTCAGCCAGCGAAATATTGTCAGCGTTTGAATTAAATAATGATATTGATTGTTAATTATCTAATATTAATACATAAAGTTATTGTCTATATTCATTCCAATTATTATTGAAAACTAAAATAGCAGGAGTAGAAATAGAAGTACTAAAATAGCAGGAGTACCCACCACTAGATATCGAGGTAGCGGTACCGAGAAGTACCATCCAGATGTTGGATAGTGGATGTCGGAAGAGGGTTATCAATAATGCAGCGACTCCGATTGAAGATTTCCATCACTAATGAAGCACCATTCAGAAAATCTAGTATCCTTCCGAATATATCCGTACTACGATGAACTCCTTGCGGATATACACATACAGCAGTGACATACGAACTGACGGAACGAGTAAATGTGAGATTAATAATGGTTTTTGGTAAGTTATAAATATGCACGACCTACGCAGTGTCAGATGAGGCTAATCGAGCAAAGTATCGATTTTGGATTAATGGAAATAAAATTTATATACGTGTATACGAGTTTTAAAAAAAATGTGTTTGTTTAGATTCAATTTCAAATTTTATCTGCCAAAAATCCTCAGCCTTCTTCTAAATTCAACGTTTTGGACAGCATTACAGTGTCCATTATCAGGGCTTTACAAATAAAACGTTTAAGTACATATCTATCCTCTTAAAATATAAAAAATCAGCCTCAGATGTCTGTGCTCGCAAAACTCAAAAAGTAGTATGAAGTTGGTACTTATTAGTGCCAAGACTGTTTAGTGAGTGGTTTTAATGGGAGAAGGAGTCGGACAAGCTCGAAAAATACTTAATGCAATATTTTTGCACCGGAACGACATGCGGAGTCGAATTAAAGTATATATATACGCCAATTATACGTTAAAACACTACTAAACTACATTTTTGACAAAAAAAATAAATTTCAACATACACAAAATAACACAAACAGACCAGTTAGACAAGCGTACAAAGAAAACATAAAAACTCTGACAGTAAATTCAAGCTTTGGACAAAGACACTACCAATACCATGCAATTAAAGCTTTCAACAGTATAAAACTTGAAATTAAAACTGAGGAAAATAAAAATAAATTCACACACAAAATTACAAAATGGATTAAAGAACAAAAAAGACAATATTATCAAAATTTCATAGCATAAAATAAAAATAAAACCTACACGTAACACACAAAACCAATATTTTTTTTTTTTTTTTTTTTTATATTTACTCCACACAGGAGGCCCTGAAGAAAATAATTTCCCTCAGGGCCTATGTCATCTTTGGGGATGCTGTGTGGAGGGTCTTTTTGTGGAGAGGAAGGAGTGAACATGGGTCTTGAAGAGTCCCATGTTGTAGGAGGGAGGAAACACAGAGGCCGGCAGTTCGTTCCACAGCCGAGCTGTTGAACTTAAGAACGAATCGTAGAAGCGACCCGTTCTCATGTGACAAGTGTCAACTGTGTACAAATGTTGGGCACGCGTTTGGCGTGTATCCCGACTACGCACCGGTGCCGAAGGGATCAATGACGCTAGTTCCTCAGAGCATCTTCCATTGTAATACCGATAGAACAAGGACAGCATACCTACCTGACGCCTGTGCTCTAAAGATTGCAGTCCGTTTGTTAAGATTGGGGAATCTATCAAACGGACCGCCCGTTTCTGCACAGAGTCAAGGGTTTTTTTCAGGTATTTTGGGGCTCCAGACCAGAGATGGCTGCCAAATTCGACAGTAGGGCGCACTTGCGATTTGTACAGGGTGAGCAGTTGTGTACTATTAAAGTATCTGCGGGCCCTGTACAGTACGCCCAGCTTCTGAGAGGCCAACTTTACTCTGGCTTCGATGGAGCCCCCGTACCTGAGCTGGTCACTTATAGTTACACCAAGCATATCAATGGAAGGCCTGTTCGGAAGATTGCTTCCGTTGAAGGAGACTAGATTATCATTTGGATCCCTTTTAGACGTAATCAGACAGGATTGGGTCTTTGAAACATTAAATTCGACGAGATTATTTTTACCCCAGGAGGAAATACTCTCGAGATAACCGTCCATTCTCTGCTTCAAAGCCCTCCGAGCCGTTGGAGTTTGTGTGCCCTTTGGGGGCTTGTCAAACAAAAAGCTATCATGAACTGTACTGTCATCCGCGTAACAATGAATCGGTGCACATGTCAAAAGGTCATTGATGTGCAACAAAAACAAAGTCGGAGACAGAACCGATCCCTGTGGGACGCCAGCATTTATGGAGTGCGAGGAAGAGGTGAAACCGTCAGCAACCGCCTGAATCGACCTATCCCTTAAAAATATAAACACACATCACTCACAAACACCCAAGATTATTTTCAATGTACTATTTTTTTTAATTTTAAATATATTATTATGTATTTTTAAATTTAAATGTATAATTTTTCTCCTAAAATGTATTATGTAGTTTATATTTCATATTATAAAATGATGGCCTCAGCACGGGCAAGCCACCCAGTGAGGCCTACATTACTGGAAAACTTGAATTGTAAAAAATATTGTACCTAATAAAAAATAAAAAATAAAAAAAGTCGATGAAATGTAATTTTTTAACAGTAACATTGTGGTATACAGAAGTGAATGGTGGAAGAAGTCGGAGACGCCCGAGAAAGATATTGGCAATGGCAAAGCATTGCGGTATCAATTAGTGTAGGATATTTTAAGCAGAAAATTATTTTTGTCATTTGTCAAAAAAATCAGACTGTCAAAAAATAGAGAAAATAAAATTTATACTTGATGTTATTGGATATGTATATCAATATATTTATAGTAATTACATAAATATATACTTAACACTTTATATCTTTCAATATAAATGTTCAAAAATTGTTCAGATTTGTCGTTTCTTGGCTGGTGAATCGGACTGAGTGTTCATTACTTTATATTTAGCGTAATTTGTATTCTGTCTAATCGCCAGATGAATCGCACTTTAAGCTTAATTGAAAAGTATCGACTGTCAGTCGGTAGTACGACATGTAAATAAATATATATTTATATTAAGTACATAAATATAACACTCAATATAGTTTTAATATAGATGTTCAAAAATTGTTAAGGTTATAAATTTCTAGGCTGGTGAACCAGACTTAGTGTTCAGTGCTTTATATTTAGCGTAATTTGTGTTCAGCCTAATGACCAGCTGAATCGAAATATTTAGCTTTATTGAAAATTATCGGCTATCTGCCGTACTACCGACTGACAGCCGATAGAGTAAATAGTACATAGAGTTCTTCAAAAGTTTCTTTTCTACTATCCCACAGGGGTCACGTCGGGCCACTGTACCACCGGGGATAGTTTCCAGAGTTCGAAGGACCACTTTGATAATGATAATATTTTTATGATTTGTATAGCACCGTTTTTTCTGAAAAATCACTTCAAGGACCGTCCCGTCACATTGTGCGCTGTCTCGTCGGGACTACCCGTGGCGTCACAGAAGCTATAGATGCTGGTCTTGCGTTGTAGTACGCTGCCACGGAAACATTTTTGAATATGTTTTTCCTTTGCATTTTTCATTTTTAATGTTTGTTCCTCTTCATACATGTTGTCGCTCCACTAGCTTCAAGATCAAGAACGAACTACCTTGGATGAGAACATTTAAAGGTTTGTTGGTATGTATAAATGTATATTGTGCCGGGTGGGAATAGTCGGTATCTTTTAGAATCATTAAATAGTAACTTCGAAAAACAAGGTAGAATCGAAAGAGTGACCCATCTGGGCCTCGATTCTCGACGATGTCATTCCGAACAAACGAATGGTTCGACCCACTTATTGTTCGTGTGGAATGATTTTTGATGTTTGGCGTATGTAAATATGTTCCTTCGACGAGATTTAAGAATAAGAAGGTCGACCAATGTTTTCGCGAGCGGATTGGAGAATCGAGTCTCTTGGTTCATAATACGGTTCAGGAAAGCGGTGAGTGCCGTCGATTTTTGCAAAGCATTAAAAAAAATTGAAATATTAAAAAAATATAAGTAAAACTTCTTTGGTCAAAAAATAGATAAAGAGATTATGCCCCTTTGTTTGGATAGTTTTATGTAGAAGAATTCATCAAAATTTAAATTTGAGTACAATTTTAAATTTCAAAATGTTTGATTTACATTTTAACAGACTTAGGGATTTGATGTTCCACAATTGGTTATAAAAGCCACATAAACAATACGAATTTATCTGCAGTTCTTAATTGACAGCATTTTTAACTATCGACTGAAATAAACTTAAAGTGAGTAACTATTGAAAGAACAGTACAATAATAGCATTAGCATATTATAATACACAGTCGTGGATGCACATGCAGTAGGCACATATTATACCTATTTAGAATATTGAAGACTATACTAAAACATATAAGTAGATATTATCGTAGATTGTGGTGAAGTTTGTTTGTATTTGTGGTACCAATACCGTGTTGCGCGCTATAATCCTCTTAGGGTCGGTATTTCAGTTCAATTCGTTAAAATTAATAAGGTTTTTGGCGTTTAGTTTTGCTGTAGCAATCAAGTGCCGGATATCAAGGAGTCGTCGCCATTAAAATGAATTTTTTTGTGGATATCAATCGCCTCAGTAATTAGGCATGCTTGATGCGTTTTAGATCTTACCAGAAAAAATTCAAAATAATGGCCGGTTTGAATGAAGTGCCCGGAAATTTACACATCTGCCCTGTTGATGGACAACATACCATTATGGAGGAAGCGCAAAACGACATAATCCCACAAAAATAAATCACGGAAACATTGCTACCTAAATCAGAAATCATGGTAAGATCAACATTCTGAGGATGATGTAGTTGGTACGGGAAGGAGATAGAGAATAAAATTGGTTGAAAAAAATAATGAATGGTTTATAAATATAAAATAGGAATAGTTTCAAAGGGACGCTGTTCTTTAAAAAAAATAATTTATGGATGAAATTACTTAATTTTCGTGAAATATTTTTTTATTTGGTAACATGGTAATATTTTGGAGTTTTTTTTCCAATTTATTTCCAAATATGAGTAGGTTCAGTTAAAATTTTTCGTCAACACAACATTAAAAAGTAGACCGTAAAACGTCGGGACAAAGATAATTGTTTTTTTCCCATAAATTACCCGCGAAGGTAAATACTTAAATACAATTTAAATATTACCCGCGAAGGTATATACTTGATGTAAATATTTACAAACTGAATGTTTTTTTCAAACGAATAACGGTTAAAACAGATTTTTTTTTCATAATAACAGATAAAACAATATAGTTTACTTCATCTTAAATTAGTTTAAAAAGAAACAATAACGTTACGTGGGAAATAAAGATAATTTAGAGAAGATACTCGTGTTTTTATTATACCCCCAGTCCATGAAATTCCATGGCATATACTAAGATTACTATCATAGAATCAGCATGCTATAAATATATGTGGGAGGATTTCCTTCGCTTGGTCACAAAATAATAAAATAATAATCACACGATTTATAGGCTAAGAGGGACATATATTGCCATAAAATGTATGCAAATATTTGGAAAATTACAGAAATATTCATTGGATCCGACGATTTGACGTTTATACATTGAAGCTTGAAAGATGAAAAATTGACATTGGCAATGATATAAAATTAACAACATTAACTCGTGCAGTTAATAAAATGACTTCCTGTATGTGGCAAGTTGAACATTTACAAGAAAATCTGTTATTACGCGCATCCCACCAACGTGTCTGTGGAAGGCGGCAGTAAAAACAGTGGGTATCTACTTATTATTAAAATAAAATTATTTATGAAATTTGCACCATCGCACACAGGAAAACTGTCAAAAGAAGCTATAATATTAGATTTGCTCGTGTAGGGCCGATTCAGGGAATCGCAGGGGTTATAAAAGAAAGAACACAATATTTAAAAAAAAAACTCACTGTCAAAGGCCAAAGAATGGTGTTTATTTTTTTAAATGATACCGAACAAGAGTTTCACGTTCTTATGCCAAGTGGAACAACTCCCCGTGAAACCCCATTCGGAGAATTTTGGGACCATGGAATGAAGAAGAAATCTAGAAGTGCCTTCAATACAACTTTGAATGCAATCAAATGAGCCAATGACTCTAGGTTGAAGACCTCTTAGTAGGCGTTTTGTGTCTCTTGTACTTGCCTGAAATCCTATATTGCCATCCGGTTTGATTTTCGTAAAGACAGTTTTGCATGGAAATGTGTATTGGCCTAAATTAGTCTTATATTTGGATCACGAAACACGCCCACAAGGCACTTATTGTGCTATTATTTATTCTATGGTTAGGACGCTGAAGGAATAAGGACAATGGAATATTTGGCATTAAAGAATTTACAAATTATTTGAACCCGAAGACGGCTATTTGTGATTCAGAATGTTGATCTCTCACAACAACGGTACTGAGAGAATCTTATGCTATGTATACATCCGCGACGGTTCGCGGAATTGAAACTCAAATTATGAGAAAGAAACGAAACAACCGCTTGCAGTTGATTCGTTCCTTTCCCGTAATTCGCAAATTCCTTCGCAAAAGTATACGTACCTTTACATAATTCCAAGCGTAGCAAATGTGGCAGCAAATATGAGAGCATTTTATTTCACCAAATATACATGCCTTCACCAAATATACATTCCTCCACCAAAATACACTCCTCCACCAAATATAAATTCCTCCACCAAATATACATGCTATACATGCAACATTCATGTCTCCACCAAATATACATGCCTTCACCAAATATGCATGCCTCCACCAAAAATACATGCCTCCACCAAATATACATGCCTCTACCGGAATTCCAATCACTTATCTTGGAGTCCAGAAGCAAATAAGCTTTTTTTAATACCAAAGAAGGAATTGTACTAATGTGACCCGTATCCTGATAAGTATTTCTTACTTCTGTAAGACGCGATGGTGATCACCAGTGTTAATTAATCAGGGTCTTAAAGAGGGAACTTTTCCAGATAGTTGCAAAATTGCTAAGGTAATACCAATTCACAAAGGTGGGTCCAAAACGGATACGTCAAATTACAGACCCATTTCTATCTTACCAATCTTATCTAAAATCTTTGAACGTGTAATCTACGATAGATTAAACAACTTTCTATCAAAAAAATCGTTCTTATATAAAAAACAATATGGCTTTAGGAAAAAATCAAACACACTTGCGGCAATAAATGACTTAATCAGTAAACTTAGAAGCAGCATTGATGGTGGGAATTATATTTTATCTATACTAATTGACCTTCAAAAAGCCTTCGATACAGTAAGCCATGACATACTTCTCAAGAAACTCGAGAAAATTGGTGTAGTTGGTCCTGCTCTTAATCTATTCAAATCATATCTTAGCAACAGAAAGCAATTCGTTAGCATCAATAATCAAAATAGCAACCACCTACCAATAAACTACGGAGTTCCGCAAGGATCCATACTAGGACCACTTCTGTTCCAAATTTATATAAATGATATCTCCCAATTAGATTTAAACGGTGATATTTTTTTGTATGCAGATGATACTGCAATTTTCTACTGGGGTAAAGATTTAAAAATCTTACTAGAAAATGCACAGAGTGACTTAGACAAAATTAACAGTTGGCTCCAATCAAATATATTAACAATGAATGTTAAAAAAACAGGATACATGATTTTAAGCTCAACTCGTAAAATAATTCCTCCTCATGTACCCTTAAAAATTGAAAATAACAACCTGCAAATCCTGATACAGGAGAAATATCTTGGGCTGTGCATTGATAAACACCTAACTTTTAAGCAGCATATTCAAGATATTAAAAATAAAATCACCCCCTTAATTAGCGTATTCAGCCGGATATCATATCTGTTACCAAATAAAATTAAAAAAGGTCTATATTATAGCCTCGTACACTCACATTTAAACTACTTGGTTGAAATCTGGGGAAATACATGTGAAACATATATAAACGAACTACAGGTAACACAAAACAAAGTAATCAAAAAGCTATTCCACTTCAAACCTAGAACATCAACAAAAAAATTATATATAGAAACAAAACTATTAAAATTAAGAAAATTATATGAATATAATACATGTCTCCTTATTTACAAAATAAATAATAAACTCATACATACAAATACAGAACTCATTAAAACGTCCCAAGTACACACACACTTTACACGGCAACACGATAAAATACATTTAAACACCATACATACTCATTATGGCAAGCAATCCATTGGTTACGAGGGAAGCAACATATATAATTGCCTCCCAGACGAAATTAAAAATGAAAAAAGTATAGGTACATTTAAAAAAAAATTGTTCAGTTTTATGCTCAATCAGCAAAACAATGAAAGTGAATAATATCGGTGTGTAATATATTTATGTGCAGTATATATATGTTATTTCTAGTTAAATAAGTGAAAAATGTAATTTTCTTTTATCTAGAATAAAAAAAATATTAAAAAAAAAAAATATATTAAAATAGTGTTCATCTAGTATTGTTGTATATCGGTGCGAATTCGTTATTCAGCACTATTCCTCATTTTATTATCGGTATCAGCGATTCGGAATCTGCTTGAAAATTCGGTTAGCGTGATTCGGACAATAGAATGAGCATTATCAAAATGGCGGCCAATGGCACGCGTACGTGATCGTAAATTACAATCATAAAACATTGGAATTTTGTTCGTTGCCGTAAAATTTACAATCGTAAGCTCTTACGTAAGGATTGCGTAAAAGTTCCGTGAGAGCTTTTTTTATACCTCCTGTTTTGTAAATCTGTCAGCTGATGACTATAAAACAACAAACACAAAATAAATTTAGTAAGAAAACACATGGAAATATAAATATATAGGTAGGTCGTCATTTATAAGCAATTCAATAATCTAAGAAATGCCAAACGAGTTTGTTGTTCGTTTTGAATTTTTTTCTTAAAAATAATTTATCATAACTAAATTATTTGATTTTGAACGGGCAACTGAACAAAAGAAGAATTTTAATTTTCGTACTTCATTAGAGTGCGACCCAGATTCAAACAATACAATAGTAACAAAGACTTAAATATTCTGTTTCCTGATTCTGTTCAACTAATCGTTTCATTGTACACGATCAATCTATGTTAAATGCATCCTCACTTACAACTGATAATAGCATTTAGTATTGATACAAAATGGTGGAATTTCGATATTGTGTATTCTGCATTATGATATTATGTTTCCTGTCTCCAAATTCAAAATACCTATAACTATTTGTCGCTTTGATTGACAAACATCGTCTTATAACATGATATGGATATTAGGGTGACTGGATATTACATATCAAGGCAGCGGAGTGGTGGATCACATTTGAGTATTATATATTTGAAACTGAAAAAATACTATTACAATTCTTCACTTTTGAAACAAGTGTTTGTCAAGTGCAAGCTGATCAGCAGATATGATATATTACATCACACAAAAAGGGTTGGTTTATCCCCAACTACATTTTCTTACAATATCAAATCAAATATTTATTTCGGAAAAAAGTTCACTTCATTGATGTGCAGCATGTAAAATATGCAATTTGTAAAACATCCCTTTGCATAACATTTTTCATTCCGTACCATTGATCTACCAAAAAAGAAAGCCAATTGAGTCTTTTTTGAGTAATTTTTGTTAAATTTATAAAGTAGGTAACTATAATTGTAACAGAAATAAATGAAAGCACATTTTATCCTTAAAAATAACCGTCATCTTATCTGAAACCAAATTCCAGTTCACCTATTTTTTTTACTTAAATGGACACCGTTCTGATAACCGACCGCCGGGAAATAAAAGAAGAGAAAAATACAAAAAGGCTGTTGGTTTTCGACAAAAAAAATATTTACAAAATAAATGATGTATTAAACAATTAAGAACATTGTACGAGACGTGTTTGCCTGCACAAGAAAAGACTGTAAATAATAAGCACCGGCCCACATCAGCCCTCAATCTGCGTAATGATTTAGGTAAAACACCGTGAGGTGTTCTATCCAAACCATCATAAAAGAAAGACGATTTGAATCAAAATTCACATTTTAATTACAAGTATTGTACTGGTATACAGAACGTACAAAGGGGTGTAGCTTATAGGTACTTCCTATTTTTTACAGCCAACCCAATTCACAAGAAATAGTTATATGTATTTCAATACAACTGGGATTAAAAACACAGATAGAAAACTGATACAGTCGGAATCCTTTCAGCGATAATTTCAGATTGGAGCACATTGTGCATCATCGCGCCATACGATACAGCAAATGGCGTAGGCGACTGCTGGAGCAGTGGCCAGTTCAATTGGTAGCCAGCAGGAATCGGCCAGCCTCTAGGTCTTCAGCATCAATGGCTAATTCAGATGGTAGCCAGGAAGAATTGGCCAGCTTCTAGGTTTTCAGCATCAATGGCTTATTCAGTTGGTAGCCAGGAAGAATTGGCCGGCTTCTAGGTTTCAGCATCAATGGCTAATTCAGTTGGTAGCCAGGAAGAATTGGCCGGCCTCTAGGTGATCACCGGCAGTGGGCAGTTCATTTGATCATAAGAGCCGGCACACGGAGACGCCCCATTATTGTAATGATGACAGATGCGTCTGGCTCAGCTGCCGGCCGTAAACAGTTCGTTAGAAATAGTTGTAATCTTTATAATGATTGTGCCGTGATGGAGGAACAGAAGCGACTACAGATTTCAGTTGACACTTAGGAATTTATAATTATAATTAACAGATCGCGTTTTAACTGGAGGTGTTCCGTCCACTCGTGTTAATTTTTGAAATTTGACTGACCCAATATTTTGTTTTAACTGGGTATTTATAATTTTTCCAAGAAGCGTTCTTGTGACAGCAATAACATCAAACAAAAAAACTTGTTTACTGTTTAAACGCAGGTGTTTGTATGAGTCATTGTCAGGTGTTAAATATTCTTTTATTTTTCCGGCTTGATTCGCCTAGTAACCGATTATTTTGGTGCATTTTTCAACTCGTAAACATTATGACTTGGAAAAGGGGTCATCAAACTTGCAGGTGTTCAACCTGAGTCGCAATCGAATCAAATGCAGCAAATCATGTTTTCACGTTCGATACAGACATCTTTATAAAATAAAGTTTTCGTATAAAAAGGAGAGGTTTATCAAGATACCAAAATCTTCCATCTTCAAATCGGGCGGGTGGCATGGATTTTATTTTACACAAATCTACAGTTTTATTCCCAGTTTTATTTTACAGAATATAAATAAAAATAATTATGTACATTTTAGAGCAGCATCACGTTTATTGGTAAAAATCATTGTACATATAGATTTGAATTAGAGATCGACGAACCTGTGGACGCAATTCGTTAGCCTTAAAATATTATTATAGTTTGTCTAGTCTGCGTGTAGTTCATAATAAGACAGAGCACTAAATAAATATATAAAATATATTTTTTACAATGGTAATCTTCTCACCGTATAATAATATGGTGACCAGTTTACCCAAGCGTGTCAGTCAAGAATGTTTGCGTAGTTTTGGAAACAAGACACGAATTATGAGGGTGAGACAAATTTTCACCGCGTTTCACGAAAACCTACAACATCCATACTTCGTGTTTGTCTACTTTTCGCATATTATGAACTTGTGGGTTAGTGCGTTTGTGAGCTTACTGTGTGTTTGTGAGGTTGGATGTTTATTCAGCTTCATTATTTGTGAAACTTTGAAAAGCCGCGAAAATGGGTGAACAGTTTATAATAACTGGGTCAGAGTCTATGATCATTTTTGATGCGTGCCACCATTCACACAGTAATACAAATCAAATTATGTATCCTCTTATCGTGATTATTTTTAGGGTTATTGTGCCGTATTGTGCTTCCTCCTTATTTCGTTACAGTGTTAGTCATTAGGACAAAGTTTGAAAATGCTTGAAATATTTGTAATATTAATTTTCACTTATAGTTATCGTTTTTATGGGCTTGGCAGATTTCTCATTCCTTTTTCCAGTTAGTGAGAGCATTTTTTAGGCCAAATATTGGTCCCACTATTGATTAATGCAATATTTATATCGAAGATATATATTACAAACCGGAGAACGATATATTTTTTTGAATTTATACATTTCGTAAATTCCGTTATCCTTTTCATGTCTATATTTTCCTTTTAATATTTGAAAACATCGAACAGCATTTTGTTTTGCTTTTTTCTAAATAATTCTACTTCTACTTGTTAAAAAAAACTAAAAAGTCTCACTATTTAACAAATCAATTAAAAATAATGTTGAAGATACTTTCTGGAATGAACGGTGTGATAACGGAATCGAAATTGTAATAATAGGGTTATATCATATAAGTATATAAGATACAAAACCAAACATTGATCTATGTTTTTTTATATATTTTGATACAGCAGATGAATTCAACGTGCGTTAAAAATCAAACCTAATCACCCAATAGACTTATTTTGTACTAAATTTCACAATACTAGTAAAAATGTACCCATTCATTTTTACAAAATATAAATGACTATAATTTTTATTTGGTTGTCATATTTGAAATTATAATAAATTGTATATAATTTTGATTTTAAAACTTATCTTTATCTCTCTACTCACTTTCTTTTTCTTTAGTATTAATACATATAAATATTTATTAGTTAAGATTAAGAACTATTCTCATCGCAGGCCAAATTAGTAAGATATTGAATAGATAACTTTAACTTTGTACTGTTACATCCAGGGAATTTTACATACCTATATTATATTTATTTAGATCCGTCTTGCTATTCGTAATTATGAACTGATAATCAAATACTGAAATAGATTTCAAATCAATTAATTACTTCCAAATTCTTCCACAAAAAGATTAAAGATTTTCTTCGAAGCGCAGAGTCATTTGTTAAAATATAGGTCTCCATAGGGGGCATTTTTTATAGCAAAAGATATCGTTTTATTTACAAATATTCCTATATTTTATGAAACTACATTTTCCAACTCCTGAGAAGCGGCAATTTTCCATGTTGGCCATTAACGAACTGAAAATACGGTAAATAACTCCCGATTGAGCAGTAATGGGTTTTGTAAGCAGTGGCGGCTCGTGCTTTTGTCTCGTGATTGTAATCAAGACGTACGTCTGACATTTCACGAGTACAGTTTAAGGTACCTACTAAAATGAATATATGGAGATTGATTTTTTTCAAATATTTGCCAAAAATCGCAAAAACTGTATATCTTCCAAAAACTTATAGAGTAAGCTATTAAAGACACCATGAATAAACTTAACCCACCTAAAATTAATTCCGAAATCAAAATTCGTTAAATTAAATTTAGGGATGGGTCATGGTAAAAACACACTAGGTTTCAATTTAAATAATCGATTAAAAATATATACAGATTGTACACTTTGTACAGTCGTATTCTACTTAACCATAAAAAATCAATCAAAGTCGTGGGACATGACGAAAACGCAATGTACAAACAAAAGCAAAACTTTATCAAAACCTCATCAAAAATTTACAGGCTGATTTATTTTAAATGCATTAAACTTTTATATTCAATTGACTTTTTTATTTTAAATGCAGTAAAGTTATTAACTCATGACTGTTCTCCTTGTATAAAGACCATTACTTTTTACTTTGAGAAGTTCTCAGATCCCGAGTTAATATTATAATTAGTACCCACCTAATCAAATATATTATAATAGTAATTAGTCATGAAGCATATTGTATTATGCACTACAGGAAATGTGTGGAACAAAGTGAATCAAAAGTACCACTCAAAGCATACATTTTCAATTGCGTTCCTCAAACACGTAATTACGTTGTTGCTTTCTATTTTTGAGAGCAGCAAAACCACCTACACTCCAGACTCTTAGCCGATACGTAGGTACTGCGAACTAACTTGAAAGAACCCTGATACAAAGCGCTTTGGACGGATTTATACGTAGGTTCATAATATATTATGTTTATACAATGTGAATGTACCTACCCGCAATTTAATATACTTGTGTATGAATGCGGTTTATATTTGAAATAAGCGCAAGACGCCATCTTGATATTATTATTATTATTATGTTTTGTTCGCACAAGAATGAACCAACCTATTAAATGTATGGTTTATTGTATCTACGTGTCTCAAATTTCACTACAAATTGGTTGTAACATTTGTATTGAAACGGATAACTTTGCTTGCGAATAATATAATATTAAGGATACATTCCCTTCAGATAGATTTATGACCTTTTGACACGTGTACAACAAATCTGACATATATGAGAATGATAATAATAACATATAAACCCAACCTTCGAAAAACATTCGTTAGAAGGAGGTTTTATGTATGAATGTTACTGAGGACGTTGAACTAGAAATGTGATCTTCACCGATTATGCATAAAACTGATCACGCCAATTAAAAAACTGACCATAAACGCCTAAAGCTTGTCAAAAAAATAAGACAAATTGATAAAGAACTACTTTTTTAAATTACTGAATAACTTCATAGACTGGCCTAAAACGTTTATCGCTATTATTTTTAATTTTTAAATCTATATTCGACTCCATTAACTTTTCGGCTGTGACAACCATAACATAAACTAGTCGTATAACTTCTGACCACTAGCGTTTTCACTGAACTTGCGAAAGACCTTTTTCCAAGAATTGAAAACATATCCGTCCTGCACAAAGCAAAAATATCTGCTTCCGAATTATTTTATTACCATAGTTCCATTCAGGAGGCCCCGGGTAAAGAAATTACCACGGCCTACTTCATCTTTGAGGATGCTTTGTGGAGGGTCTCTTTATGGAATGGAGAGAGGAGGAAAGAAATTCTGAGAAGGAAAAGGGTATAAGGGTTTGAAAGGAATCTGGGAGTCAATGTGTCCAGGAGTGAAAGACGTATGAACAAATCCCCCCACTGCTGTGTAAGGCGATGTGTAGAGAGGTAGCAGTAGGTGAGCAAACGCATCCGCCGCCAAGACCTAGATAAATCTCATAAACCAAGCAACCGGGCACCCCTGCTAAGTCACTAAACGTAGCGAACCACTTAGATGACCTATAGATATGGACCCTCCTGATAATTGTTATGTGTAACTAACTAATGTACTCACTTCTATAAGTTATGTGTTACTAACTAATGTACCCACTACTATTAGTTAATTATTGTTTGGAATGTATTACGTAAAAGCCCTGTGGACGTTCAATAAACTTAATAAATCTTGAAATAAAATATGTTCCCATCGTTCGAAGGCTGAAAATACTTTCAGCATCACCCTTGCTCATGTATTTCATGATCAAAACACAGCTTGAAATGAAGCTATAACTAAATAATCACGCAAATCCAAACGAACCACTGCCTTATTCTACTTCAAATCATTACTTTCTCAACATTTACTTATTGGCAATGATATAGTCCTACTAGTTCTGGAAAGTGAGAATCTTGTGTTAGATTTTTATTAAATAATGTAATATTTGTTGTTCCGCTTCAAAAAAAAAATTTTAAGCTATTTCCAACGAAGTATTTTTATTTATTTTTTGGAATAACTAAGTAAAACCTCATATTGTAATATTTAATTATTGAAGACAATATTAACGATTTCTAAACAAAAATCTGAAACAGAAAAATTAGAAAAAGATACGCACATTATCACAATAATGTGCGGTGAATAAATAAATTTTGTGATAATGTGCGGTGAAAAAATAATTAATGTTCGGTGAAAAAATGAAGACATTGTTGAGAGTTCTTATTCGAAGTATGATACAGTTAAAAGTGACCGAAACGGATAGGGTCCCATTAGCTCAGTGGTAGAGCGGTGCCCCGGCAAGGCAAGGGTCCTGGGTTCGAGTCCTAAATGTGACCGTATTCTTTTTCTGATTTTTCTGTTTCAGATTTTCGTTTAGAAATCGCTAATATTGTCTTCAATAATGAAGTATTTTTAGTAAGAAATTCGTATCTTCTTGAAAAAATAAAGCAGTAGACAAATAAAAACTTGACATAATAATACCTTACTTGAAATACGTAAACGTTATTTACAGCTTTAATCATAAATTGAATTAGCACTCTTCGAGCCGCGATACGTTTCGTCGGTAGGCTGCGAGCAAAAGCTCCAAGTATGTCCATTATTAGTTCCACCATCTTGGACGAGAAAAGCGGACCTTGCTACGTCGTGGCTCATGTGCTTAAAACGTGTGAATCGGGTTTTATTTTCGCAAAGGTACGGCATTAATTATTCGCTTGTAAAATAAGTTACGCTATTTGACAGCCGGCGCCGAAACGGCGCGGAATT
Source organism: Hesperophylax magnus (assembly GCA_026573805.1). Classification (NCBI taxonomy): domain Eukaryota; kingdom Metazoa; phylum Arthropoda; class Insecta; order Trichoptera; family Limnephilidae; genus Hesperophylax; species Hesperophylax magnus. The sequence goes on from JAIUSX010000157.1 coordinate 216,786, forward strand.
GAATTTCGTCGTTCGGCAGATCAATACGGGAAAACCGTCGGTAGTTGGAGCACTCCGCCAAAACTACGGAATTATTCTTACTTTATCCGAGAGCGGAACAATACCGTACTCCTTTTGTCAGGTTCTTACGTGACTCCGGACTCCGGATGGAATGAAAACATTCCGTTCATAAAGTGGAAATAAACGAGTGTACAGTGTACACCTTAACAATAAATATAACATACTGGCTTAACTACTACTGAGCTTACTTCGTAATACTAGTATTACAGATTTTTTTAAAGAAATATATGTACCTAGCAAAGTTATTTCACTGATTATTCTTGTGGAAGTATTTATTATGGTATTACATTTTTAAACATTGCGAGTTTAAATGTCATAGGAATTTGATCCAGGAGCTTAATTTACTCTTATGGTGTAAAAATCAAAGCTTTTTTTCAATTGTGTATGTTAAATAATTATTGTTGAATATATTACCTCTTACCGTAAGATGTACAGCATTCCATCAATATTCTGAAAACAGAGAAAAAACTCATTGACTGAAGTAATTAAGGCAAAACCAAATATCACGAAGTTTAAATACACGGGGTACCTGACTTACTTTAACCAGTGATTCCTGACCCTGTTTGGAGTAAAAATGATCATGAAATTTTAGTTTTAGGTGATAAGTGATGTTCTGAATGAATATTAACAACGAAATTATAGTTATTTTTTTTCTTTTTATATTTCAAGAAAAAAACCTTCGAAACTCGGCAAAAGTCAATCGGCCGAGTAAATGCCAAACCTCCCAACCCCATTTTAACCATTCAAAAGAGTTTTCTTAGAAAAACACATGAGGTTTTTTATTTCAAATAAAGTCAGGAGTCAGTTTAAATTAAGTCATGTAGGTACATCTCAATATTCTGTATATCAGACTTAGTATGACTCTTTACTAGCGATTAGTCGTTCATGAATGAGATACATAATTGAGCTACTTCTTTTAGATGAGTCGTATTCGTATGACTCCAGGTAAACCGTACAGCGGCTCAATTGAACGGTAACTCTTTATATCACCAGATATTTAGAAAAATTATCCAAATATCAATTGTTTGTACACAATCAGAGACGTGAACGGCGTCTGACAGTCCGATATCTGGACTTGTGTACCTTCATCATTGGAGGGGACCCACCCTTTCCCAACGACTGTGTGAGGAAACTGATTGTTTAACTTCCTTAGACGCACACGTCAGGACTTTTTTTGTAAAACGAAGCTACATTTTTGCTTGAAGGGACATTGCACGACACTGCAATGTCCCTGCATGCATGATTGTTAGTACGAAATAATGTATGCATACTTACATCAATAGTAACACAAAATAAGAACACATCAGAGATGTGTTCGCCTGGTGATTTGGCATCTAAAATTAAATAATAAAGAACGAGAACAATATTTACAAGTGGAAGTATGATTGAAACATAAAAATATACAAGCCGCGTATCGAGGCCACTATCACGAGGCAGTGCCGGCATGAATGAGCGTGGCGAGCGGCCTGGCCACAACCTTCACCTGTACCTTCATCAGTAAGTTTTTTTCCGTTTACGTAGCATCGTACGATCAGCTTACGCTGGGATCTGGGAGACGTATAGGGGGAGCCATATCGCGGGAGCCGTAGTGTGGGCACCGTAGAGACGGAGCCGTAGTTTGGGTACCGTAGCGGGGGAGCCGTAGCAGGAGAACCGTAGCAGGAGAGCCGTACCAGGTAGGTCGTATCGGACGAGCACAGTATTCATTGCTCATAAGCTTCTAGCTCACGACTCCCGTTTAATTGAACGGTCGTTCAATTGAGTCGACTCTTTGAGCCGTACAAAAATATTAAGCTGGTAGCGTGGCTCCCGCTCTAAATAATATGAATCATGAATCATCCCTACTGGTTACAGTTAGTCGTTACATATATTATTTCCTAACCCAAACGATGCTACGACAACTGTGGACATTATATTTATTTTCAAACTCAGTAAACCGGTACCTACGTAATATTTCTACTCCACCATATCCCTTATTGCACATTATCATCGAAATCGAAAATTTGTTCTTAAGGTAGAAACGTTTCTTTCATCCGTTTGTTATAAATTTTGTAGAACAATGCATTTTTATATTATTTCGTTATATTATTATTTATTTTTAAATAAAATACTTAGTAACCAGGGGTTTTTATTAATTTTCACACATCTACAGGTTTTGCTTCAGTCAAGCTTCATGAGGGTGTTAATTAAAAACTAAAAACTAAGACAGAGAATTGGCTTATATGTAGGAGGACAGAGGGAGATGGAATATAACATATTAAGTAAGAGTATATACAAGACAGAGACAAAATACATGAAAAAGAAGACCAAATCGCTAACTGATATGTGGGAGGGAGAAAACAATATATGGGTGTGATAATGAATAAACGCTATAGGTTACACAATAAAAAATAAATTTATTATGTAAACTTTAGCGTTTTTTCACTATCACAAACACTAGTAAATTATCACAAATTTTCAAACATTTTGCCTAAATAATTATGTTTGCCCGGCAGTAGATAATAAGCATATTTCCGTGTATGTGCAATGTGCATTGCGTTGCACGAAACGTAATTAAGCGTTATGCATACAATTTTATCTAAAACAGTAATCAAATTAATATCCACCTCTGCACCACTCGCTAATTTCAGTGCTTATCTGCAAGCAATAAATATGATCAGTTTTCAAGTTCCAGGAAACTTATTCCCTACTCAGAAACGGTAAGGCACAAAGTTAGTCCATCGGAGAGTGTCTGACCAACCGTAAGGATACTATTCTCTATTCTTCAATCTCCAAACTTTTCGAGAAAAAAAAACTAATTCCATTGAAAAATATGACATCGTTTGCTTACTTTATAATGACTACAGTTATGTTTTCATAACTGAAAAATATATTTATAAATTAACGTTTCAAGTTTTTCTATAACTACCCGTAACAATTGTTTTGTTTGCCTGGTGCACGCATTGTTAAACTCTCCGCCAAGTAGATAAACAATTGTGGCTTCGCATGAATAATTTAAATCTGCACTTATATTTATTTATTTTGAATTTCACGCCAAGCTGGTCTTTTACTCTATTTTTTTTTTACAAAAAGAATATCTTAAAAAAACAAAAAAAAACTTCACAAAAACAAAAATACTCCCCTTCAAGATGGAAAAATAGTAGATTGTGATGACATAGTTAGTTAGAAGTTTGTTTAGTAAGATTTTTTGTTCTGCTTTTCGTTATAAATTATACTGAAACCTGTTTATATTTAGTGATAGAAATATTAAATATGTCAACGGCATCCTTATAATCACTACCCGAATTCTGCCTACCGTGAATGGAAGTATACACTTGTGATTCCGTGTTAGAGTTGTCACTATAAAACGGTAGATATGGCCTTAATGTTGGTTTTCCAGGTATTTGGAAACAAATCAAGTATGATGGTTCATGTCAAACTCTTCTGTATTCGGATAATTTTAATAAACTTAGTTGACATATTCCCGTGTAATACGTATTCTGAAGTCAAATAATCTTTTGTTTTCTATTCTGTCACGAGTATTGAATTTGTAGAATTACGATTATTCCGTAATAAAATTGTTATAAATTTTAATATTTTGATGTAACTTGATTCCCGCATTTTTGATAACATCAATTTTCTCCTCACTAAGGACATGTACAATTTTGTTTTAGTTTGAATATTTTTTTAATTTGTTAAAACCCAACTTTTTCAAAACCTTATTTGTTGTAATTTCAATATGATTAAAATATTTTAGTTTTTGATCAAAGTGTACACCCAAACCTCGGTTTCAGTTGTTAGTACTCTTATATATCATGGAGTAAACATAAATTAAAGGGTTTTTTATTCTAAGAAATCTCATAATTAGACATTTGCTTACATTTAGTTGAAAGTATTTCTCATGAACCATACAAAAAGCTTCAACCAGTTATTTGTCAATTTTTGAAGGTCGTTAATATGCATTATAGTTTTGTATACAATAATTACACGTTCATCCAACAAGACGCATATTATTCATAGTATTATTATCTGCTACGCTGAAATGTAGTGTTCACAAAGTTACAGCCTAAAAAACATATGGCTTTTCATCAAGTGTCCAGAAAATACTATTTACATATTCTTGTTTTATACGCACTTATACTATCAACCTTAATATTTACATATTCTTGTTTTATACGCACTTATAATATTAACCTTAATATTTACGGCTATCTTAAAAACGGTTTCCATCCAGACAAGACGTCAAAAAATGTTTTCACCCGATTAAACAGATAAGAAATCATGATTTTGAACAAAGAATCACAGAAATTGAACAATTCATCAAATATCAAAGTTAATTTACTATTCCGTGAAAGTTGTATTCAAGTCATATTGTCATTTTAGTTATGTGAAGCAACTGGCCAATACTTATAAACGTAACTTGAATAGAAACTTTACAAAACTTGAAAATTAACTTTGAAATTCGATGAATTGTTGAAATTCTGCGAAACAACTCGATCTAATACTTTTTGTCGTTTGAAAAATGATCTTTAAAGATCGATTTGAGGGAAAACAAGTATTTTTGTTTTAATACTAGATCAACCGAAATAGTCCATCAAAAACGATTATATTACTTCGAGAGATTAAAATTTTTATAGTATTTTTTGCCGCTATCCAATACTTACGACGTTAGTACGTATAGTTTATTATTAAACGTACATAACGCATTTTCAATATAATCTTATTTTTAAATAACTTTCAACTACAACAGGAGACATCGCGTCCGAACAAGATTGTTTCTAATTTTGTCTTATTTAATATAAATCAAACCAAAATTTTTCTCCGAAATCGTATAATTTGTTGGTGGATACCTACATAAATGCCTTCCTAATGATTATAATTAATGTAACATTTTTGAATAAGGAATATTATGCAATTTGTCTAAAGAAACGTCACCATCTTCAGGAAAATTCTTTTTTCAAACTTTCTTCAGGCCGGTAACCTAAAATAATATTGAAAAATTGCGAATGAGAAAGTCAAATAAAGACACATTTGAAAAAAGAATATTCACTGAACCATCAAAATGACCACCATCTTGAACCGAACACGGAACGTACATACAAATTTAAAGACAGACGGAACGGTTGAGTTAAAAAAAGGAATTCACTAAGCTCGGTCAAAAACGTGTTTTTTAAATACGATTATAAGAGTAAAAGAAAAAAAAGAGTTAGATATACATTCTCCAGGATACAAAAAAACATAAATTTGTATTAATCTTTAAGAAATAAGTACAGGTAAAAATTGGATCGACTCGGGAAGTAAGCTTTTTTTATACTTAACTCTGTTCCATTATGTAAATCTTATATCCACTGAGTAAGAGATAGTCTTTCCACCTAGCTTTAATGCAAAGCTACCAAATCTTCGATCCAGCTAAGGGGTATTGATCCAAGTGATCTCCGGGAATTATCGCCTTGCGGGTTTACCGATCTCACCTCAACACACCACTCGAGAGCAGGGCCACGGGTAACTGCAACTGCAGCTGTACGGACACATTGCTTCTTGCGGTCTATGCACTAGACACAACACACATCATCCGCAGGGATTGCGCTAGGGATTAATAGTATTACAGGTAAACATATATGTATATATATATATACATTTTACAAATAATAATAATAATAATGATCGGAATATTGTATATTGCCGTTTTCGAGAGAAAATCACCTCAAGGGCGCTTAACAACTTAATTTATGCATTTAATTTATTCCTATCACTTTAACTTATAACTAATTACTTTTTGCTTATAGCTAAGTTTTATGGCTGTAGACTTATAACTAAGATTAATGTTGAGTGATTTACAACTAAGACTTTTAAATAATGACTTAAAACTATACATATTTTTATGACCAAGTGGGTATTTAAACAATACCGCCATAAAACGACTTTCAACTACGGCTTAAACTAAAAAAAAAACTAAAAAAAAATTTAAAATCATGAATATACATCAAAATAAAATTAACATCATTACAGCGGCGAGTAGCAGGCGTCCCCGGTGCGGGCCAAAACTGTTGGTTAATTTTGCCAACATTCGCGGCCTGCACACAAATTTAAACTCTGTTCATCACCATCTTTTGTCCCAACGTCCCAACTTTCTTTTCCTATCCGAAACTCAGATAGCCGAGACGCCAGACTCCTCCTATCTGGACTGCCCGGGCTTTACCCTTGCAAGCAAGTTCCGACTCAAAGGAGGAGTCTGCCTCTATAGTCGAGCTGACGTCAACTGTGTACGACTATTGAGTCTGGGAAACTCCAGATTCGACGTGATGTGGGTGCGCGTCAATCTTGCCAGTACGGCAAGATTCTACGCATGTCTATACCGCTCACCGAACCATAGCGAATCAGACACTTCCGAACTCTTCAAACATTTGAGCGATACTATTGATGATCTCTTGCCCCGCTACCCTTCGGTCGAGTTTATTGTTCTGGGGGACTTCAATGTTCATAACGAACCATGGTTGAAGTTCTCAGGCCCAACGGACTCGGCTGGCCGACAGGCGGAATCCTTTGCAATTTGCTACGGATTAGAGCAACTGGTTCAGGAGCCTACAAGGGTTCCTGATGTCCAGACTCACCGCTCCAATCTGTTAGACCTTTTCTTAACTACTGTGCCACACGGTTATAAGATTGACGTCACAGCGCCTCTGGGATCATCCGACCACTGCCTAGTGACGACATCAATCCCGTTAACCTCAGACCAACCAATGAGAGGCTGAGGAGAAAAATGTGGCACTAGAGGTCAGCAGATTGGTTCGGTATGCGGGCCCATTTCGGACTTCGGACCCTTCAAGATGTGCCCAGGAGATTGGTGAAGTCGTCAAATCGGCGATGGATGGTTTCATACAATCGACTACTAAAGAAATTGGTGGGGGCTCAAAGCCGTGGTTTAGTCGACAATGCTCCGAAGCAGTTCGACGAAAAAACGCGGCTTAACGAGCCTTCAACACATCTCGAACGCCCAAAAACAGATCAGCATACAACAAATCGGCAAAGGAATGCAAGAGAATCATTAATAGGTCAAAATTCGAACACGACCTGCAGATCAGCAAAAAGCTGGCTGCCTGCCCGCATGGCAGCAGAGCATTCTGGTCGCTTGCGGGCTCAATAGGTCGGAATTTTTGCAAACCCAGTTTGCCACCTCTTACCAGACCTGACGGCTCACTAGCAAACACCGCCACCGAAAAGGCTAACCTATTAGGGAAAATGTTTGCGGAAAACTCGACCCTCGACGACGGAGGTGCTGTTTCGCCATCGGTTCCTCACTGCGGCTTCTATATGAAAAAGCTGAGGATCCGGCATCGGGATGTACTCCACGTTATACGGGGGCTCGATGTTAACAAAGTTAGTGGACCTGATGGAATACCTGCCCTGGTATTGCAGAGGTGTGCTGCGGAAATAGTTCCAGTTTTGACAAAGCTCTTCAAAATGTCCCTGATTGTGGCACTGTGCCCTCTGGTTGGGAAAAGCGGTCATTCACCCTATTCCCAAGAAAGGTGACCGCTCCAACCCAGCCAACTACCGCCCCATAGCGATCACATCAGTTCTGTCCAAAGTGATGGAACGTGTGATCAACGACAAACTGCTCACATACCTCGAGAAGAACAAAATTATCAACGACTTCAATACGGATTTCGGCGGAACCGCTCGTGCGGTGACCTTCTCGCGTATGTGACGCATGTTTGGGGGCGGTGCCTGGAACGTCACGGTGAGACCCAAACGGTCGCACTAGACATATCCAAGGCCTTTGACCGGGTCTGGCACCAAAGACTTGTCAACAAATTGCCTTCTTACGGACTTCCCGCATCCCTGTGTACGTGGATTGCTGATTTTTTAAGGGATAGGTCAATTCAGGCGGTTGCTGACGGTTTCACCTCTTCCTCACACTCCATAAATGCTGGCGTCCTACAGGGACGTCTCCGACTTTGTTTTTGTTGCATATCAATGACCTTTTGACATGTGCACCGATTCATTGTTACGCGGATGACAGTACAGTTCATGATAGCTTTTTGTTTGACAAGCCCCCAAAGGGCACACAAACTCCAACGGCTCGGAGGGCTTTGAAGCAGAGAATGGACGGTTATCTCGAGAGTATTTCCTCCTGGAGTAAAAATAATCTCGTCGAATTTAATGTTTCAAAGACCCAATCCTGTCTGATTACGTCTAAAAGGGATCCAAATGATAATCTAGTCTCCTTCAACGGAAGCAATCTTCCGAACAGGCCTTCCATTGATATGCTTGGTGTAACTATAAGTGACCAGCTCAGGTACGGGGGCTCCATCGAAGCCAGAGTAAAGTTGGCCTCTCAGAAGCTGGGCGTACTGTACAGAGCCCGCAGATACTTTAATAGTACACAACTGCTGACCCTGTACAAATCTCAAGTGCGCCCTACTGTCGAATTTGGCAGCTATCTCTGGTCCGGAGCACCTAAATACCTGAAAAAAACCCTTGACTCTGTGCCAAAACGGGCGGTCCGTTTGATAGATTCCCCAATCTTAACAAACCGACTGCAATCTTTAGAGCACAGGCGTCAGGTAGGTATGCTGTCCTTGTTATATCGGTATTACAATGGAAGATGCTCTTAGGAACTAGCGTCATTGATCCCTTCGGCACCGGTGCGTAGTCCGGATACACGCCAAACGCCCGCCCAACATTTGTACATGGTTGAAATTTGTCACATGAGAACGGGTCGCTTCTATGATTCGTTCTTAAGTTCAGCAGCTCGGCTGTGGAACGAGCTACCGGGCTCTGTGTTTCCTCCCTCCTACAACATGGGACTCTTCAAGACCCATTTTCACTCCTTCCTCTCTACAAAAAGACCCTCCACACAGCATCCCCAAAGATGACATAGGCCCTGAGGGAAATTATTTTCTTCAGGGCCTCCTGTGTGGAGTTAATATTAAAAAAAATGAAATACTACTGAGAAATAAAAAATAAAAAAGATAAAAATAAAAAAGAAGGTCATCATTTTTAATACGACAAGTTGAAAATGTGAGTCTTTAGTTTTGCTCTGAACTCAGATGAGCTGTCGATCTTTCGCAAATGTCAAGAGAGTTTTTGCCAAGCTGTTGGGCCTGCTACTGCCAAAGCTCGGTCTCCAAATTGGTATTAGGATTGCGCATAGGTACTGAGAGTCTACCTATGGCTGTTGAAGATGCTGATAGAAGGGTTGCTTGCCTAACATTAACATCATTTGGAATGCACAGTTCCGACAAGTAGGGTGGCGCCATGTCATGTAGAACTTTGAAAACCATCCAGCAGAATTTGAATTGGATTCTCTCAGGGCACTTCAGCCAATGAATGTTCCGCAAATGTTGTGAGTTATGGGAATATTTGTAAACACTATTTTTACCAACACCATATTTGTTATCAGCCTTGCTGCAGCACTGAAAACAGACTGAAGTCTTTCATTGTATATTTTAGGTAGACTTGCGTATATGCCATTGGAATAGTCGACTTGTGATACAACGTAAGAGCTTACCAACATCTATGTGGCATTAGCCGGAACATTTATTTTTATAGATTTGATTTGACGCAGGTGAAAGAAACCTGCGCTTACTGTTTTGTTAATTTGGGATTTGAGTGAGAGATCTTCATCTAAATGAACACCTAGGAGTTTAATGCTATTTTTATGGATGATGTTGCAGCCAGACGTTATGAGAGGAGATTTGTCTAATATTGACTCTCGTTTTTTTGTTGCTGTCCAGAGAAATTCTGTTATGAATGGATTTAGTCTTAGTTTGTTCGAAGACATCCACTCTGTTATGGCACCAATGTATTTGACAGTGATATCTTTTAATTTGTCTTTTTCATTCGGTGCACAGTAGAAATAGATTTGCTGATCGTCAGCATAGCAATGGGAAAGAAGTCCGAATGATTCTATTATTTTGGCAACATCGTTGATGAACAGAATAAAAATAGGGGCCCAGGACTGAACCCTGGAGGACTCCATAAGTCAGGGTCACGTAAGGAGAGTTTTTACCGCCCGCTTGTATAGGTTAGGTTCGGCCACATAGGTATGATTTTATTCACCAATTAATTTCACCACCCAGTCCAAAAAATTTTTCCAGTCCGTCGATCAGGAAATTGTGGTCGATGGTTTCAAATGCTGCACTCACATCTAATAATGATAGCAAAGCTAGCTTACCTGACTCCTTTCCAAGCATCAAATCTGACAACATGCGCAGTAATCCAGTCTCTGTAGAATTGTACCTCCTATAAGCTGATTGGTACTTTGACAGCAGTTCATTTTTCGCCAGATGGGCGGTTAACTGCCCATAGATCTTACCACATACATAAACAGGATTTTTATTTAAATTCATTTTTCGTAAAATTTTTTAGAATTTTTACATATTGAGAGGTTTTACATTATAAAATAATAGTTTTCAATGGACAACAAGGATAAAAATATTTAAAAAGAGTACTTTCCACTGTAAAATATTTATTAATATTAACCGATTTTGGTCGATTAAACTATTAGTGAAATGAGTCAACCTAAATGAGAAACTTAATTCAGGGTATGACTTGATATTATCTTCTTTACGTACATTTTTGTCTTTCTTTCTTTAGCATTGCAATTCATGCATATGTGCTTCCTTTTCGCATTCATCTCCGATTTTTCTCTTCTGTTGCGTATTTGTCATCAATGATCAAAAGCTTCTGATCGACATGGACTTTAAATATCTCCCTGTTACCACCCGCAGGACTCTAAACCCCTTGATTGCATGCTTCCATAGACCTGGTTAAAAGGAGTGGAGAAAGAAACCAGGCTCAACTGCTCTGGCCCTTGGTGCTCCTTGCCTTAGTTTACCAATCCTTTGACCCGCTGATTCTGGCTGATCTACTCCAATGGCTCTCCACGCCTTGTGACTCTGCACTTTTGACCGGAGTTGGCCCGTCCAGTCTTGCCCAGTGACACCCTTACGTGGAGAATAATATAAGGCGTACGAATGCCACATATTATGTGACATTCGCATGCCTTTCTATGCAGATCATATTCGTTTACAACTCCTGGACTCTGTGATTGTACATTTTTCGGTGGCCCTCTTCGTCTCGTAATATTGTCACAATATTTTTTGCGGCTGTTTTTTTGCTATTTTCGTGTTATGTGAGATCGTTGGTTTTTTTACAATCCACTTTTTAGGTGCGCCAGTATTTTGAACTTTATGGCACTATTATATCAGCTGTTGGCGCTGAGGACAGGCACTTGCGGATAATGATCTTGACTAGTTAGCATTTGGGATAAAAGAGAGCTCGATCTACTAACTCTGATACAATTTATACTGCCTAATTACACAATATTTCCAAAGTCAACCTCTGTAATTATCTCACAACAAACATTAAAAAAACATTAAGTTTCTTATTAATTATTCATATAATAAACGCATTTTTCAACATTATTTTAGAAAAAAAATATTCACTTTCGTGATATAGACGTTCAGCTTTAAAAGTACTTTTCCCCATAATATGGATATCCTCTGTTAATCACGGATCATAAAGAAATCGTTTTTATCGCATTTCAGTCGACATATTTGTACAATTTGAAAAATTTGTTTTTTCGGAAATGAAGTTTTATCTGCCCTGTCATATTACGTATAAATATTCAAATTATTATAACGTACACGTAGCAGTGCTTTAGTTACGCACATATTTCTTTGCTCTGGTGTGAACAAAGGAGGTAGGTACCGTCGGGGAAGATTTTCCCCATACTATAATATGTTGTAATTTTAAGTTATATTATTTGTTATTCTGAAAACTGCAGGTTTACTAAACACAAAAGGACAGGAGCGTGCCGTGTTTTTATAAACAGCTTCTCGCAACTTCGAAAGGCTACTGTCACAGGAGTACAGAGTTAAATCAGAAACTTTTAATTCATCGGTATTTTCTCTCTTAGTAAATTTATTTAAGTAGTGGTCCAAGCATCACGTTGTGAGTTAAATCTTCGATGTTCTCAAGCAACATTTTCTTATAATTATGGAAGTACAGAGTCTTCAAATATTGTCAGGTTATTCGTAACTCGGGATTATGGACATGGACTTTGGACATTGAAGGGGTGGAAATTAATTTTCAAGGGGTAAGTTTGTTTTTTTTTAGGAAGAAAATGGGATTTGAAAGTGAATTGTGAAAAATTTACTAAATAATGCATGGCCATCAAATTTTTTTTTTTAGAAAACACAAATTTTGAAATTATGTATGCAAAGACAATACTTCAAAATTAAAGATATTATTAGAAAATGGATTTATTTTATAACATTCTGGAAACTATGCAAAACTTATTGGCACGCCATTGCAAAGTATTATACGTTCACAGATTGTCATATTTGTTTTTTTTTTTAATTTCGCCGAAGTGCGAATTGCGTTGAAAATTTGCCGATTAACAACAAAAATCAGCATTTCAATATTACACATTTATTTTGCCAATTTCTAGAAGCCGAACATAGCCACGAATGTGACCTTAAAGTGTCAGCACAACGCCAGGAGCAGCGCAGGTGTGAATGAGCTCAAAATTATGCCGGATAAAATTTTATAGTATTCAAAATTCTGGCGGAGCTAAAATCCGAAGGGCTTTATTATTAAGTCGTGGTGGCTGACCATAAATCTATCGTGAAAGTCGGACTTCCGGTCTGGGTCTCACCTACTTTGAATTATAATTTTCGTTCGTTTGCGCCACTTTTCACGGGAATAACTAAAGTGACATAGGCATTTTCTTTCTTGTGCAATGTTATACTTTCTAGAAATACTATACATTTTTTTATTGGTCGGGGAGTTCATACAAACCCGCTGATCTGGTATACCTACGTAGCTATGTAATATTCAGGTAGTGCTTTAATCTACCTACTAGGGAGTCTAGGGAGCAATTAAAGCCATATAGCATTTAAAGATATTTAGTGGAGAGCAGAGAAAAGGTTTTTATTTTTATAATGGCAAATTTTTAAATGTAAAAATGGGATTTATATTATTTCTTAATTATATCTTTTCTTTCCAGCTTTATCTCAACATTTCTTATTTTATCTTATTTTTTACAGCAAGTGTCAAAGCAACATCATAAATCATGAAAGGCAAAAATATTTGAATTGATGTAAAAATTGATAATTTCGGAAAAAAAAAATCTGCCAAAATTGATCGATTTTCTGCTTTGGCCAAAGTGCTGAAAATAATATTTTAGACATTTTTTAAATGCATATAATGTACTACTATAGTAATATTGTATTTTCTGGAAAACAACAATTACAATTTTTAACATTTGTGTAATATAAATTGTTATAGATTATTTGTATGTAATATATAATGCAATGATACTGGAAAGCCCATCCTCTGGTGAACTGAGGACAGTGGGGAGTACAGAACCACCATCGACTAGGTTGAATATTAAACCAAGTGTATCTTCTGAAATACTTCACCGGGTCTATCCCACGATATAAATCAAGATACCACGAATACCCAAGCTCACTGCCCACACCGTACCCATGGGTACGGCGACAAGATAAGGGCATTGAATTAAGGTTTAAGTTGGTGTTGTGATCCGCCCCAAGGCGTGCACTTGTACAGCCAAGAGCTCCTTAATCTTAAATATGCCGAGTGTTGCAGGAAACTGTCTGTTGGAATTTTGGTCGAGTAATTACAGACTTGGAAGCATTTGGGCGGAGACAGTACATTCTCTTGCATGGAGTCTTTAGCACTTAGATATATTATATAACACAGGTATAATACTAAAGGAGAGAGGTATGGAAAACCAAATGAGAAAAGCATTTTCCACTTAACTTTTTGTTTCTTGTAACTTTGAGAAAAATTCAGTGGTGTTGAACGTGAATAAAACATATCAAATTACAAAAACGTAGGACAGGTATCGGAGGGTTTTTTTTATTAAAATGATTATTATTTAAACGGTCTACACAAATACTAATTCGCACAGTAGTACCTACTTATTTTGGCGTTAAAATTACCGGTTATTAGCAAGTATGCGTACACAAATAGATGGTTAGTACTACCAAGGTGAATTAGTCTCTATAATTTTCCAAACCTAATGAATTGAGTGCTCTTAATTCGTAATAATATTTTGTATAATTTGATATGCTTATTTTGTAAGCCTCTATAAATTCAGCATGGTTTGGTTAGATAAATATTAGGTTAAATAGGAATACGTGTGCACTGGTAGTTGGAGCATTTGCAGGAGTAACTATATTCTCTATTATACATTCCTGTGGCTGCATTATGTATTTTCTGTTAGATACAAATAACGCATATCGCATGAATGATACCCATATCAGTCCTACAACAGATAGGCTATAGATGCAGATGATACCGTGCATAATGCAGAAACACCAAATCCTCCATATGAATACCAAATTCACGTAATGATAAGCTGCATCGTGTGAAATAATGTTTACCGTATAAATGCGAGTTAGATTTATGCAAGTTGATAAAGTGCATCCCTCAAGAGAAGCGGGACAACGTTTCCCAACTAAGTCATTCACATTCCTTGTAATTGCGATATCAATTAGAGGTTTTAGTGCAAAGTCAGTTGTTGCAGTTACGAAGCGTGAAATGAGGACGGAGCTTTCTTAAGTCTAATTTGTCAGAGCACTGTTTTAAGAATACGTATTAATAATGTAGAACTACGCCATTACTTATAATTATATTACATAAACGCAGCGCTGGCTGTAACGCTAGGAGGGTATTTTGTTCTGGTTGCTATTCATTCAAGACGAAAAATAGGCAATATATTTGTATATTTGCATCTTTTTACAGGTTTTTTTATATGTAGTGTAAAAATGTACACGATTCTCAAATAAAATATTATTTTAAAATTAGAGTTTTTCATCTGGCTTTTGTGTTACTTTTCAAGACGCCTAGCCATGTCTCTCTAAATTCGTTTATGTGAGGGACATATAAGAAGCCTGTGAAAGTTTTCAACAGGCAGTAGTAGACTTAAGTATTAGCTGTTTTTTTATGCGGCTGCTTTCACTCATTTTGTGTTTATCTTTTCTCTTTTTTCACTTAAATTCCGTTTTATTTGTGCCTATCGGAATCGCCTATGTATTATTATTTTTCTTAATCTAATTAAGTATATTATTTCAAATAGAGAATGTATTGCATTGCACTACCCCTGCATACATTCTGGAATAAATTCTTATTATTATTATTTATGTAGCTAATAATGATAATTTTTTTCTGTAGTTAACCCTACAGAACTGCCCCTTAAGTTCTTTGTCAGTGCTTATTCCGTTCAGTGCTTCTTGTCACATGATAACCGATTCTTCAACGTTGCATTTCCACAGTCAAAATGTTCTCAAACTTAGTTTTGAAGTCTGTGTGAAGCGCATTTAAATGTTAAACGTCATTATTACCATGGACGTTTTTCAAAAATATGTTGGGGAACTAGGAGCATTCGCGGCTTCCAATGTGAAATGTTTTGCTTAAATATATTAATTCTGACGAGAAAAGGAACGTAGACTCTATTTATATACCTCAATTAACAACTTTACGAAATATAAAAATACAAATATCAAATAAGTAATTTCTCAGTCTATTATATTTGTGTTAGGTCTATTGTGTCATTTACGGAACTCCTAAATTTCAACTTGAGGTAAATGGGGGTCCGCTCGTATGTACCCCCATTTGAATCTCGTGGACCCCCAATTTTTTTTCTCGCTGACATAGACCCCCAGCATGCCGATATCGACCCCTGGGGGTCCATATATACCACTTTGGGAACCTCTGCTCTAACCGAATTTGTGACCTTGTTGTTAAATTTTTATTTTTACTATTCCAAAAATGTCTTCGAATAATAGTGACGGACTAAAATAATACACACACAAAACACACACATACATACTCACACACACACACACACACATACAGGAAGAGTTGTTTTACAGAATTTGAATAATTCATCAAATTTGAAGGTTAAAATTGAAGTTCTATAAAAGGACTATTCAAGTTCTGATATAATTTCACTATTGGTCGATCGTTTCAAAATACTTGGATAATAACTAAACTTGAATATGATTTTCACAGAACTTGAAGATTAACTTTCAAATTTGATGAATAGTTAAAATTCCGTGTAACCCGTCCCTTAGTCTATAAACAATAAACACGTCCACTTTACAAATGCCTAATTTATTATTTCTTACAAAAATTGTTACATTCTTATTATTTACTACATTTTCTTTTGATTATGATGGCTCCTATAATCCAGTTTGAATCTATTAATTGGTGCAGACTTTAAAATTTGCTTTGTCCTTTTTCGGTATCCTTATTTCATTGCATGTTCTGGTGTTATGTCTGTGAATATCCTTGTTGTAATTTTTTAATGCTAAACTAATGTTTATAAAACAATGTTTTTTATGCATAGCACAAAGAACAACAAATTACAATAAACAATAATCAGACGCTTGAAATATCCATACAAATTGCAAATATCTCCCGAGTAAAAATAAATGCCGCCGACGGGAAAAATAAAGTTGGTTGTTTACATGTGAAAAAATATAATAAGCAATAATTCTTGACGTAATTCAGTGGTCCAGAGCACCTGACCGGACATCAGATATTGCGGGTTCAATTCCCGTCGGCGGCATTTGTATTTACTCGGGAGATATTTTCAATTTGTATGGATATTTCAGGCGACTAATTATTGCTTATAATAATTTGTTATCCTTGCTGTGTGTAATTTCGTTTGAAAAGTATTTTGGTGACAGTTTGTTTATAACGTTATGTACTTTATTATTGTTTGGTTATAAATTATAAACGTGTTTAATTTATTTGCAAAATAGTGTTATAGAAATATCTTTGGAATTTTGGCATGTATACTTACTGGGTCAAGCCATTGTAGAGGAATCCCGTTGGCAACATAAACTAATATCACAATCAGTGCGATCGGCTTACGCTATTATTATTTGAAGTCATTTTCCTAAGTAAGTCTATTGAATCTGTCGAAATATGCACGGGAGAGCTGTGCTCAGGCATTCCGCAGTATCTGGGAGCTCGAGCTAACTTTTGTCATTGTATTTTGGGTAAACAAAGGCCATTGTTCAAAGCTCGCACTAACTCAGCTTCGCAGGATCACGATCCACAAACCTTGATTCAGCCCGGAGTTGTGAAAGCGTGATCAAGAAATAGTTGGAATTTGTAACCCCTTATTTAGCTTTTAAGGATACAATGTTTAATGTTGGTGTCAATTACCAATTTGCGTATTTAGCATTAACAAACACTTAACAGTTTTTGGGTTAACCGATTGATTCTGGTAAACGTTGATCCCTAAATTTGGGGAATAGTGTAAACCCAAACATTTTGCATAGACATATTAGGTTTGTTCCATTTACAAATTTCTTAAATAATTTATTGGAACGATTCGAGTCAGTAGAGTAGGTGAGAAAAAATGACACTTTTATGCACTAAACACGCTTTCCTACCTTTGATTAAAAATTTACTTTGCCTTCCGAATACAAAAATACTCTTCCGTAATAAAACTCAACAATAATGACATATTTTTGACTCTTGATGGTTTTACAATGTTGCCAAAGAGGTGTGAAAAACTTTTATACATTTTATAAGAACTAACTATCGCCGTAGGTGTCCAGTGGCGGGTCATTACTTTTCTCCGATTTTGGAGATATCAGCTTATCTCTCCTTTCTTTTAATGGTCTACCTTAAATAGAGCTAACCTTTAAGAATATATTTCACATAATTTAAAAGGCGTGGAGTGAGGCAGAACAAAATTCTATTTTTAGAAACCACGGAGAATTTATTTTATTGGATCCTATCAGCAACGATCCGTGATTCTTTTTCTGATTTTCAGACTACTTTTTCTTACTGAATATTTTTACAGTCGAATGTAAATATTTTTCATCATCTTCTTCCATCTTTAAAAATAATTTTCGTTAATGCTGCTGACAGTTTCGGAACAGTTATCTATTGATAGCTTGTAATAGTCGCGGCACGTCGCTGCACACTGTTTTGTAGAATTTAACCTTTAAGCTGACACGCGTGCTTTTAAAACAAAGATGTTGCGCGTAATCTAATTGACCTGTCAAATATAAAAAGCCAATTTTATATTAAAAAAAACGTTCCACGGTAATTTGTTTATTGGCGTTGTATTGTTTTTAAATAACAATTCGTACCTTTGTATTATCATAATTTATTTATTTATTTATTAATCTTAAGTTAGCTCACATCTTCGTGTGTGCTAATAGTTTTATAAACATATAAACATGTACATTGTTTGGCAAACATAACCTTTCTTTAAATATTTCAATAAAGTCACAAAAAAAGAAACATTAATAATTGAGATAGACATATTTTCTTAATTCATTTTTGAACATATTAATATTTTCTAACACAGCAATTTCCTTCGGGATTTTGTTATAGAGTTGAACGGCCTGGTACATCAGAGATTTTTGGGTGCTTGTTTTTTTTCTTGTTGGCAATCTAATTTGCTTAGAATTTCTCGTCCCGTGTCCGTATATCTCGTTATTGTAATTTATTTTTCTTTTCAGTTCCTTAGACATCATCCCTAAGTTAATTTTATGTATAAAAATAAGTACATTCAAATACACAGTTTGCTTCACCGTCAAAATATTCAGCTCCTTTAACATGTCTCTTATCCGTGTGTATATGTTGCGCTTAAGTATTATTCGCATTGCTTTATTTTGCAGTATTTGCATTTTTTTCATTTTCTCTTTATTGCAGAGAAAAAGAATACCTGAACAGTAATTAAAGTGTGGTGATATAATTCTATTGTATATTATCTGGCATGTTTCTTTATTTACTTTGTTTCTGACTCTACCAAGAAATTATATTTTTTTGCATTTTTTTTAATTGTATAGTATGCATTTTTTGAGAAGTTCAATTTTGAGTCTATAATAACACCTAGATATTTAATTTCTTCCACTTTTTTTATGATTACTCCATTTATAGAAACCTTTGGTTCCTCGTGCGTATTTGTTCTGCCTATATGCATGTATTTTGTCTTATTTACATTTAGTTTTAATTTATTTAGTTTGAGCCATTTTGACAATGTTTCTAAGTCACTATTTATCTTTTTGATTGCTTTCTCATAATTATCTTCTGCAATATAAATTAGTGCGTCGTCTGCAAACGTTCTTTCAAATTATTCTTAAGACTCATTATCATCATCTGCAATCTTCGAACTATGTGCAAAAGGACGTCGTGTGATTGTCGAAGATAACTTTTGTTCGGGATGCGCATTGGATTTTCGCAATGGCTAATTTTGCAGGACAATATATCCCTGGTGGTTTATTTTTTTGTAGTTAGGTTGCTAAGCTTGGCGTATTATAGTCGATAAGGTGTTTTTCGTAAAAAGTATACATAAAATAAATGAAAGAAAAATTAAAATTGAATAAAATAATAAAAAATACATAAATCAAACTTGAAATTTAAAAAAAAAATAAATAAATATAATTAAAAGTTTAAAAAAATTATAAAAAATATTAATATGAGTATCTCTATATTTGGTTATTCGAAGGAGCAGATTAATACGATGCAAGACAAGACTGTATTACAGGGGAATGTATGAAGGTGCGTGGTTTTTTCGACGCTGCGCGACCGCTTGAAGGTTAAATAAGTGTCCGTGTTTTTCTCCCCAAACCTCCAAACATATGCGAAAGGCTTTTTAATTAGTAAAGCTGCATTTTCGGTGGTAAAATAAAAGCGAGGGAAGTAGCGCTAGCATTTATCAAAGGTTGCGTACCTTTTTTCCTTTGGAAGCGTTTTGTATATAATTATGAAGTTACTGAAAACGGAGTAGGTTTGAAATTTTCTTCTGTGTTTGAAAGAGCTCCGTTTTGAAAATGTATTAATTATCAGGTTTTTTTACAGATTTTAGAGACATGGATGAAATAGGTACAAGAGTGTGGGTTGAGAGGTGAAATGTTATTGTTTGGAGGATAGAGTTTGTGTAATTAGGGTTAGATTAATAATCACATCAACCAACATTTTTCAGTTTCACTATGGAATGAAGTTAACGTGGAAATAAACTAAACCAAATTCTTATTATATTACTATATTGGCGAGGAATATTTTTTATACAAAAGAAGATCAGGCAAAACGCTCCAATACAAACATCTTTAGCGACTAATGTTATAGCGTGGCAATCCAAAAATAGTAATATACAAATAGCAGACACAAAAATCTGTGTAAAAGTCAAAACAGAGTTCATTGTGCGGGAATTTTTGTTGCTTCCAACACGTAAATTTTATGGTTTATCAAATACACTACAACTATTAGTTCAAGAAGGATATTTCACAACCTTAACAATTTATTATTAAATTAAATTAAATATTACAATTTGAGGTTTTACTCAATAAAGTTATTCCGAAAAATAAAAAAAAAAATTATTATTAGTTGTTACCTATATGTTGAATGAGAATGTAACATATTCAAATAACCAAAACTCACAGTTGATTCACAGTTGAAACACGGGCATGTGCCTAGCATGGTGGTCGAAAAATCCTAAATGCATGTAATAAATAATTTCAATGAATAAAGAAACATAAAAAAAAGTTGATTTTTGCTTCAAGAGAACGGGTCGTTTGTTCGACTCGTAAGTCGGCTCGCATGTAAAACAATCTACCGGCACCTATTTTCCTCCTTAATTTAATCAGCGTCTCTTCAAGACCAGCATAAACAAATCCCTTCCTACAGCCCATCTTAACCCGCCACACAACGTTACCCAACCCGAAGACCATATGGTAGCATTGTTTACCCAGTGTAAATGGGGGCTCTCTTGTGAGATATACATTTTATATATTTTTTAATGTTAATATTTTTGCATTATTGAAATATATGTTAAAGTGTACGTACGTGGCTTTTAGCATGGTTTATATTCAGAAACAAAACACGAACTAAAACAGTGCCTATGTGTGGAAGTTTTTAAAATAATCGGCAAATAAAATTCAGAATCATATTTTCTGTTTAAAATACATTAACAACTGAAGAACGTGTGGACGCACTTTTAATTATTGTATTTTCGCATTACCATAAAACTCTTTTCCAATAAGAGATTACTTTGTATCAATTTTCCAAGAACTTTTTCAATCTCAAATTTTGAGGTAAGTACCTTGGCGATGAAATGTAACATCTACTTTGTCTGTTTATGGAGGAAAGTTTCAGAATGTTATCCCTGCCGTTGTGTCTGACAAAAGTTCTTAGGTTTATTCGATTGAGTTCGACATTTTACTTTACGTCGATACAAACACAATTATAGGAAAAAGTATGCTTATGCCTGAAGATAAATGACAAAATAATACCGTCTCTTCGCTAAAAGGATTGCCATGACAAATCAAATTGTAAGTAACACAGTAAAAGCTACCCTTTATGTAATAAAGTTTTCTCGGAATTTTCATACAAAGAAACAAATGTTTTTTTTATGTATAACTAGCGCAGAAAAATATATCATAATTGTAGGATTTATAAAGCTGGAAGAATTTAAAGCTTCGCTATTGCTAATGTCTTTCTCGACCGCATCCGACTTCTTCTACCATTTACTACTGTTTACCAAAGTATTACTATTAAAAAACTACATCGAGTTTAAATTTTTATTACAAAAACAAACAAAAAAACTTTGTACCAGATTCGATCATTCGTGCTTTCCAAAGAGCATTGTTAGTAAACTTGAAATCTGATGAAATACGTCAAAAATTTAAACAAAAAAAAACTTTTCAAAACAACGATTTTTCAACGAAAATATCACTCCTCAAAATCGAAATATCGTTTGAATTGTATTTAGTGATCCAGATACCTTCAAGCTTCCCAATCTCAACCTTCCTTTTCTCATCCCTTCTCCTCCCACTCCCCCCTAGTCGAGGAACTCACCCCAGTTAGGGATGCCATAGTCCCTCTGGCTCCGGACAGCTGAGAGCAGTTGGGACTCGAGTGCGATATTCACATAAACAACATTCTTACCTGTTTGATTCCATCATTGTCAATTTTAATAGAATAAAATACAACATTACAATAATTATTGAAGAAGATGATCGCAATAAATCTTAATGAAATGTGAAAGAGAACAAGAAATAGAAAATAAAAAGGCAAAAGTTGCAACTTGTAATCAAACCCAGGATTTCCTTCTTACTGGGACAACGTCTCTAACCACTCGGCCATTGTGACCTATTTTTTTTAACAGATGCGATTTGAGATTTTCACGGCCAAAAGTTTAAATGAGATTTATTTATGGAGTATTATGCCGTGTTGCTCTACCTCCTTCTATAATCAACTTTTGGGACAGCGTAACAGTGTTCGAAACTTTGGCTAAAGAAGTAAGTATTACAACACGATATAACACCCCAAAAATCAATCATGATTATATTGGTAACCGAATAATATTAAATATGTAACTTAATTAATCTAGTTTTTGTTTCATCACTTTTCATAACTTTATAGAACTTTCTATAAATAATTTTTACAAATAATTACGTACAGAAAACTTTTGTATACTTCCAACTAAAGCATTTTATTATCAATTAAAAATATTGCTTAAAAGGTGAAGACAAATTCAATTGAATTTAATTGTATTATGGTTTAGATTTTATCATACCGTTAGTTTTCATTTGACCTCGTTAACCCACCCACATGCTTGTAGAGACATGGTCTCACCACGTAAACAGAATCTACGGTGGTTTTATGGATACCTTATCTCCATTAGGGCTTTTCAGCAGGAGTAATCCAGTTTTAGTGACGGTCGCCGTGCAACTGGACGCTGTAAATGAGAAAGTGGATTTGTCACCCCTGAAAACCTTAAATAGGAGGTGTTAAAAATAGACCTTTTTAGAAAATGGTATAAAAGTGGATGCTAGGACCTACTTTTATTATTAATTAAATGCTAATTAGCTTCTGGCCCATCTAACAAATTCAAAATCTAGAGCATGGTGCCCACAATCAACCAAAGAGTTAGTAAGGAACATAATATAATTTCTTCAAGTACCTAAGTCTATCTACCTAGGTACTAATATTATTAATAAAATCCTAATTTGAGAGTGTAATATACTTAACATAAAAAACATAGCAGATGTTGTTGCATCGAATGCATAGATTCCAACATCTGCAATTGTTCTGCTGTAAAAATACTGACCAAATGAATTATCCAGGAATCATAAAATACCATAAGCTCAGATGAACACATCATATCAAACACATTACAAATAAACTCATCAAAGCAATACACATTTTTCTGAACATAAGAAACATTTTCAAACTAAAACAATCCATTAAAGAATACGGTGTAATTGCTTAGGAAGGAGCAACAAACTCAGTCATCGGCCATATGAAAATTACACACAAAACTATCATAAAGTTATTACTTAAAAAACATAGAATGACTGACAGTGACCAAATATTTAACATGTTTGACGTATCTACTTGATATAATAAATACATAAAAAAACACTACGAAAGTACATTTTTGACCATGAACTAAATTTCAACAAACACAAACTAAAATTAATAAACCAGTTAGACGAGCGTACATACAAAACATAAAAACTCCATCGATCACACATCTTTGGACAAAAATACCACAAATACCAGGCAATAAAAGCATTCAACAATCTTGCACTCGACACGAAAAATTATGGGAACAAAAAACCTTTAACAAACGAAATGATATGGATTAGAAAAAATCTTCAAAAAATATACAAAATGTACACTTATTATGCACAACCGGACTAATAATCACATGTGTATTGCTTAGTTTTTTATAGCTGACTTGTTTATTTTATCTTTACTACTTTCTTTCTATAATCTATTCTAAGAATATTATCCTGATCAATATGTTGTGAATACTTTAAGATTCGCAAATCCAAAAATTATAATGTCCCGCGATTTTTCACCGGACCGCGCTAGTAATATTATAATATCCACGTATTTTAACTGAAGCATTCAACTCACTGCTATTGCCATCTATTGAGATTTTTTCGAAGCATTGATTTAATTTAGTAAGCTTGAAAGTTTTTAGCAGAATCAGTTCATTGAATTTACAAAACACAGATGACGCTAGTTCCGATTTATTTAAAATACATATATTTTCTGATCATTTTTATACAAACAAATTGATATTGCAGTTCACAGATTAGAGATAGTAAATACTTTAGAATAGTTACATTTGTAGACAGCATACGTTAATATCTGTAGATATTAAACAACATTAAAAAAACTTCCTTCAATTCAACCATGTGCTTTGATTAGCCATTTCAACAACTTCTCATTTTTCATTTTAGCAAATGCAAAATAGGAGTTTTAAGCAAACACGAACTTTTTTTATGAACTTAAAAATCAAAGCATCCACCAAATACAGTGACAATTGTTTTATCGTAAGTTCTTTTTATATTGATTTTTTTTATCAAAAAAAAAACAAACATTATCTGTCATCTTTGGGGATGCTATGTGTAAATAGTTACGAATATGTCAAGATAAATCGGAATAAAGATATTCTTGCTTGTGTATTGGTGTACTGTAGTATCGTAGAGCTACTGTGGGGTAAGGGGGGACTGCGGGAGGGTATTCCAAACTAGTTTAAACAAAAGTATAGTTGATGAAAAACAGATGAGGTAAAACATGAGAAAATACCTCATTTATTGTCCACTCGGTCTCTACAAAACTTTCCAGCTATTGCCATAAACGGGTAACCTAATAGACTACCACTAGTTCCATCTGTGGGTGAGCTCTTACATTAATATCAGGGATATTACTATTTACGCAAATAAAATATATGAAAAAAGTAAAAATTCACCATCATTTAGAACGGATCCATTGCCAATTTAAGTGATAATAGAATCAAATATACCGCACAGAGTTTTGGCCGCCGTACGGAAAGAGCCGAAGAGTCACAAGGTTGGCCAAATGAAGCGTCGTTCCGTCTTGCCACGCTTGCTACGTAAGAGTCGGTTTTACCCCTCCTTGATGCGCCAAAAGATGTTTCACATCAAAAACATTCAAATACTCTATGCTTTTAAAGATGTTTTGAATGAACCTATTAAAAAAAAAACATCTCTGAAATAAAACATTATAAATATCTCTCATAGTCCGTGCATTGCTATTTCTTAAAATAGCCATTAGGTCATCTTAGATCCAAGTGATTGATATTATACCATTACAAGGATTATATTGGATAAGTGCTTCCGTCTTCAGCATTGCTCGGTCTACAATCTACAGGACGATTTATCCAATCTCCTTAGTAACCGCTACTGTATTAAAAGGATTTCACGATTTCCTTGCAGTTTTATCTCCCAGGTTCTCGTCCTTTTGTTCCTTCTCCCAATGTTCTAAAAGAGACAGTCACAATAGAACATGACATAGGGCATTTCAATTATTATTTGTGAATGACTTGTAGGCAAATAAGGTTCGCGCTATGCAGAACGAATTTTATATAACGTTAATAAATCACTGCAACTCGAGGATGATTGTTTGAGTTGATGAATAACTGAATAAACTATCCCTGCTATTTATAAAACGGTTTCTCAAGTGTAAAATTGAAAGCAGATCGTGGGTGAAATACGTTAAAAGATCTTAATAGTCCTCATCAGTTCTTGTTACTTACAGCTAGGTGAAGGACATGATTCGCTGTTGAGGCGTTCTGGAGTGGGTAACGACTATTTTGTTTTCTGTCCGTAGGTAACTTTCACCCTGGTCAATCTTGGCCATTTTTCGATAGCAGAGGGTTTGTTTGCGGAGACTTATCCGCACTTTAACTGTATATAATACGGTGTGGCATACAGCACCTACCTGGACATTTAAATTGATAAATAAATACAGCGTCTGCACGCTTTCAACCTTTCAGGAACTGACATCCGGGCAGGGTAACCGCACTTTTTCGTTCTTATTTGATTGCTATGGTTGTTCTACGATAGATGCCTTGTCATAATAAACTACAAGTTTAATGGAGAAACTTCATTTATTGATTACCTAGTTACTTTACCATATTAATTCACTCCATTTAATAATTAATCAATGCTTCATAAATTATTGAAGTTTAATGAAATTCGAATTTTAAAAAAGAAACAGCTAAATATAAATCAGATTAGCGATAAAGTAGGCAAAAAATTATATTTATTTAATTAGAAACACTTTTTGAAATGTGTATTTCTTTTGTTAACATGTTTGACAGATGTCGTAATTTAGTTTTTTTGTATGTTTCTATTTATTTAAAAAAATACATCTTTATATTTAGTATAAACCTTTTAACAACTTATTTCTATGACATTAAGGACCCTTTACAATACACCTAAAACTTATTCTTTATAGTATTTAGGCATAACTCACGAAAATAGTTAAAGTTAGTTTACTATCGTTCGTTTTTTTTTCTTTTGAAAGCCGATGATCCTGATGCAAATATTTTTTTTAAAGTCTTTCAGCTTAACAGATCCTACAATAATTATAACATACCGTGATTTTTTACGGGTCTGCGCTAGTTTTGCGGGTCTGCACTAGTTATTGCTAAACGAACAGAAGCTAATTGGAAATAAAATATGTTAAGCCAAATTTCAAATTTACTTAATAAAATTTTGTGTCCCATCAAAATGGATATTGGCTTCGTTTCACAGTTAATATACGATGTTGGCCAAATGCGACAACTTTCACAAGAAAAAGTTTTTTATTTTTATGTACCTAATATTAAGTAAGTTGAAGAATTTTCCACATAGTAAAATCCTTCTTCGCAAGGAAGGAAGAATTTGTAACCCTTTGAATTTTTCTAAAGCTTTATTCACCTTATTAAAACTTCTTGTGCTAAAATCCAAGGTAATTTGAACTATTCCCGCATTATCAATAAAATCTTCAGGGTCTTATGAGAAGGGAATCAGAGCAATAAAACAAATTTAAAATATATTTACTGTTCATTTACGGCGTCTACCGATGCAAACAAGATGTGGAATTTACTGGTTTTACTATAAGTTTGTTTGTTCAAGAACCTGTTGCAATTGCAATAACTAAGAACCTTATATCGTGGGCATATTACTTTTGTTGCAGTCACGACATACTGTATTTTATGGATGTCAGTACTTTGTGATGTTTGAAGGTGAAAAGTAAAAGTTTTACGCATTCTTCCAGTCTTCTGTGCAAATAAACTACCATGAGGTGTGATTGCAAAATGTGCATTCCGCATTATGTAACAAGTGTACGTTCAAGAGTAGCATGATTACATCTCCAATTGGAAAAAGCCGTAAAAGCATATTGGAAATATAAAAAAATAAATATTGTTTTTAATCAACTAAAGTGAACTGTATTGTAGGACGATTGCAGGGCAAACTACATACTTCAATGCAGATTCACGCATACTCGGAGAAAAAATAGTATTGCTAATTATTTAAGAATCTTTTCAAATTATTGGTAATCCGGTTAAAAACGGGATTGCAGGCGGTTTTCTACATCTTTTAGTAAATTCCTTTTGTATCGGAGCAAGTGTTTATGCACCTGCATATGCATTTATAATATATGATAACGAAATGCGAAAGTATTAGGATTTTTATGAAAATGTTTTCCGGCATCGTGATAAAACTTCGTATTGTACTAAAAGTTTATCAGGAAACCTATTAACTCATTCGTTAGGAGCCTGCAATCCCTGCAAGACATTCGCAATACTATCGATGTGGCGCCAGATACATTTAAATATGCGCTTTTTTAAATCATTTACTTACATCTACCCACAAGTTAATCGCCGGAGTGATTGCAGAAATCATTAAACTTGAACAATAACACGTTGACACCATTATGGTATCGTTGTAACACCGTCGATAACGTTAATAACGACTCGGAGCTCATTACACGGGGCAGGTACATTCCTTAAAACTTTTGAAAGGATTATGTTTGCTTTTCGTCAACCTATCTGCGAATCCATCAATGCGAAATTCTTCCTGAAGTGTGTTTATGTGATATCCGATAATAAAATCTAATAAAATTTTCCAGTATTTTGTGGGAACGGTCGATAGCGGCCGGACGGCTCCGTGGTCGAGGGATATGGCGCAAGTAAAATTATTTGATGAATTTGTGTTATTTCTCAGTTTTTTAATTTAAAATGTATAGTTTACTTACGGCAAGTTCCAAAGTGGAAGATACTTTCAGTATCGCCCTGTCGCTTGAAATGGCTATAGCCGTGTTTGGTGACCAGATCTAAATAGCTAGTAACTCCCACACCTTCTTCTTCCCAACTCCTTCCCCTTCCCAGTACCTTCAGCCTCACAACATACCCCAATTGGGGATTACATAGTCTAACTGGCTACAGACGGTTGGGAGGAGTTGGGACTCTTGCGGTATTCCCATAAAAAATAATAATTGTATTTCTCCGAATGTGTGAAAGAGTCTTCTGATTTTTTCACTTTTCTATAAAGCGGAACAAATATATATTTATGCATAAATTTTTTTTCTAGTTTCTTATTTGCCATAAAGTGGTGAATCATTTAAATTTACTAAATTTAAAGTTATTTATACAAATAGAACGGCGTCATTGCGCCTCACCATTTTCACCTCATATGGTGCTTAAAATTATACCTGGCTAGTAAAAACTTACAGGCCTTGTATTTTCACGATAGGAAAAATTTGTTACCTGAAAACCCTACGTACAAAATAAATATTAAACACGCACGTATATAGATTTGTATAATCGGTAGGTGCGAAATATATTTCTGGGTCTGATATCAGTAATTCCGTTCGATAAACCTAATAAAATTGCTTTACAGCTGTTGCAAGATATATATTGATACAAAAAATAAGAAATTAATGATCTTTGCAGAAAATTTTTGTTTACTCCCGTCAACCATCTCCGAAGATCCTTCGTAATTATTGAATGAGCGGATCGTTGACCTACAAATTAAACACAAACATTCTGGTCACGAGAACACCTGTTCAATTCTCGTCGGGTGGATAATGACAGATAGCCAATAAAGGCACGCCGCTCATAGATCCTTTATGACCTCTCGCTCTTTCTTACTAATGACGAGCGTAACAAAAAGAGAAGGTTACATCGGAAATCTCGGTGGTCGGACCATAGTTAGGAAGCTACCTACTCAATAATACCGTACCTTATTTTTTGTAGCCATAAAATAATGTGTTTGCGTTCCAGTTTAAATGTTGCAAATGTCATTGAGAGGTGAACGATTTCAGCGAGATACTGTCGTAAAAAAATATCACAAAAACTGTCGACTGACTGACTGACCTGTTGTTCATATTATTATCATTTTTGTAAAAGAATTTATCTATGTATTAATAATCTCTCTATCCATATTGTCGCATGATTTCCATCGCTGATATATAAGAAAATAAGAAACGAAAAAGCTTTAAATATGTTTAAATGCAACCTATTTGAAATGCTTAGAAATGCAATATGAACCAACAGTTCATCACTTGAACGTAGAACGAATTATGTCCCGCTGACTTAAAATGTTTATTATAACTTTAATAGCCACTTTTGATGATCCACTGTGATTGTGGATTGTGTGCAATTATTTCACGTAATATACGTAACCTGTCACATTCAACGAGTGTTGCACTTACTTACTTTGTGACCAGCGACCGAGAGAATATTTTATGTTTTATTATTACAGTGAACTTGCAGTAATTTTT
Source organism: Hesperophylax magnus (assembly GCA_026573805.1). Taxonomy (NCBI): domain Eukaryota; kingdom Metazoa; phylum Arthropoda; class Insecta; order Trichoptera; family Limnephilidae; genus Hesperophylax; species Hesperophylax magnus. The sequence goes on from JAIUSX010000157.1 coordinate 246,423, forward strand.
TTGAATTATTATTTTATTTGATTGGAGTTATGTCATGTTTCGATCATTCATCTTTTATGAGCCAACGTTTCGAAAAACCTTAAAGAGTTCACCTTTAAGAAAGATGTTTGGTATTTACTTCATATGTCCAACAATCAAACAAATGCACTGCAAGGTTATCCGAAACTTAATAAATATGGATAAAGAAACTCAAGAAATTTCGCCTTAACTAAAAATTATCTAAAGTAACTATTTTTATGCCTGTGAACATTTTAACATTTAAAAAAAAAAGTTATTTTCTTAATGGACTTTGGAGCAAATTATTAATTGTTGGTGATTACCTACTTATTTATCTGATAAAATTTAACCATAAATCATTTTATTAGCCCCTCAGGTATCATCGACCCTATATATTTATTAAAACCGCTGTCAGAAAGTCAGAGAATTTGTGTGAATTTACGCTTCGCAATATCGTAAATGGAATATTTCTGAACGTTTCCGAAAATTAAAATATATTTATGAAAGGTGATAAAATAGGCTTTCAAATTTAATTATTGGAAATAGACTTTTGAATAAATAAAATTTTTAAATGAAACATAAAAAAGTTTAAAAAATCGCTCACATTTACATGTTTCATCTAAGCACTGAAATAAATTGCTGATAACAAAAAAAATATTTGACCAGTCGAATGAATTATAAACATTATTGTACCCTCACTTTTTGTCGTTACGTATAAAAAATTCACAAAATTTCATAATTTTCTCAAATTGCGGTCTGAACCTTTTGTTTAACATAGATTTACATTTTAACTTCTGGATTTTAATATAAGGCGTAGGGTTTTTCTCTTTATAAAACCGTTTAGTTCATATTTCTCACCATGACAGTAAATGAAATACAACGATTTCTATAAGAACACGTAAACTGCTCCCAGAAGCGAATAAAATTAACTCCACGGGTTAACCTGACGGGTTAATATTCCGCTTCTGTCTTCTTGACGAATTTGGAAAATCGACAACTTACCTTTGAAATGCTTCCCTTTGACTTTCCATTTTAAGCCTCCTATGATATAAAGACATTAACACTTAAGTAATCAACAATAGATAAAGTGTCCTAGTTTATGAACCCGAACTTTTTACGGATTGTTCCTGGTTCACACCGGATTCGATTGATATTAGTATGCTTTGCTTTATGCTTCCTTGTACCTTTGAAAGGGCTCGCACGACCTTGTATTCACTGCTATTGTATCATTCTATTAATAAACTTCTACATAAAGGTACAGATTTAATGGAACTTAATGAGGATGTTTTGAGTTATACTCAATAATAAAGTTGTGGCGAATTTCAAATAACGCGTGATATTAATGATTAACATTGGCGGACATCGGGTTGTAAAATTTTATGTCAGTAATTTGTTTATCATTTAGTTACAATTATTGACGAATGTACAGATATAATCAGCATAATATTATTATTAATTTCAAGGGCGATTTCATTTCAGTTGAAATAATTGCTCTACAACTTTTAAAGATAAATTGAGAAATAAATTCTCAATAATATGAATTCCGACAGCAAACCAACGAAGTAAATAATAAGAACTTAATAATTTAAGTAAATGCTTAACATTTTTTCAGAATCAAGTTTAGATTCTGGTTGAAAGAGTAATTATTTTATAAAAAATGTAATTAAAATTAATTCGTAGCTTTACGCTTCATCGTAATATTAATTATTTAAACAGCATTAACCCCTCCAGCCACTGATGGTTAAATATAAACAAACATCGATTTTCATCGGCCGCCTGAGGCTAACTTTAGCCCCCGCCGATAAAAGTATTATTTCCTATTATGCGGATATGTGTGATTCATTCGTCATTACAAAGAAAAACAATAAGTCTTCCTAATTTTGTCAAATAAATACAACACTAAAATCATGAAAATAGTCAACGTGAAGGATTTCAAACTCGTGCCATTATCGGTATCCCGTTGAAAAGTGACTGTTTGATTATTATATATTTTTTTTATATTTATGTCTTACTTGTTCTATTTTGGGTCAAATAACCGCAAAATATTGTCATGTTCTAAATTGAGTGGTAAATTTATGTCGAAAAGTGCGGTTATGTGAGATCGAATATTTATATTTAAATTTAAATCTTAACAAATACAAATTTAGCCTTATAGCAATCGACCGATATCGCTCAAAAGTTCAAATTTTGTTTTCATTAGTGCCTGGAGTGTAGTAGAGAGTGGTTTAAATGGTAGAAGAAGTCGGAGACGCCCGAGGAATACTACGCAATATCTCTGCACCGGAATGAGATACGAATTAAAGTCGATGTAAAGTAGTTTATTAACAGTAACATTGTGGTATACAGTAGTGAATGGTGACTGAAGTCGGAGACGCCCCAGAAAGACAACAGCAATAGCGAAGAGTTGCGGTCAGATAGTTTAAAATAAAAATAAATTCCTAAGTGCGATGTTTTTAAACAAAAAAGTTTAGCATTTGTGGTTGAACAATGAACGTATTGTATGATTTGAGATTTTCACGGTGGTTCACTATAGTGATTTGTTTTTGAGGTATTATGCAGTGTTGCGCTACCTCCTTCTTTAGCCAACGTTTCGGACAGCATTGCAGTGTCCATCCTCAGGGCAGATGTGTAATCAGGGGAGATTACACATCTACCCAAAAACAAATCACTATAATGAACGTATTATTTATAACAAAGAAATTATCAAACATGATTTAAGACTTTCACGGCCAAAATTATTTTTGTTATTTGTTTTGGGGTGTTATGCCGTGTTATTTTTTGTTATTTTCTTTAACAAAGTATTTTATTTATTTATTTTATAAACCAAAGATAAAGTGAAGCGACAGTTTTCTTAAAAAAATTCCAAATACAGCGAATCCCGTCAGAGTTCAGGTTCGAGTATCGAAGCACATTGAAGAAAGATATTGGACACACTAAACTATGTTCTTATTCATATTGGGCATTTATTAATAATTAAATCTCTCATTCTGTATACTATACACCAGCTGTGAACGGAAGTCGCTCCATCTCCTGGCCAATTATTGGCCACTTGCAATAATTGGGTTCGTTCATTATCATTAACTTATTAATATATATTAGGTTATTTCTATAATAAATGGGAAGAATATGACATAACATGTATAAGGAATAAAGTCACGATATCATGACAGTTATACAGTAAAAGAAAAATTTCACAGGAAGCATGAATAATATAGAGCTACATTCGTGATTAGTTATTCATTAAAACAAGTCTACCGCATAAGACGACCTCAAGTTTAATCCGAATAACACGCAATTATTGTGATTTTGGATAAATACGTTGTTAGGAATTGTACTCTCAGTATCACCCTGGTTGAGATAACCATTCATAATTGAAAAGCTTCTTGAAATTGCTTTATCCGTGTTTGGTGACCAGATTTGAATAGCCAGGTATCACTCCACCTTCTTCTTCTCAATATCCTTCCCCTCCTTACTACCTTCAGCCTCACAACATACTCTAATTGGTGATGCGATAATCTCACTTGCCCCAGTCGGTTGGGAGCAGTTGAGACAGTTTTGCGGTATTTAAATTAAAAAAGTGGCGTTTAATGAGATTTTACTACTCTTCCAGAGTGAAAAGTATTCAGTTAATAATTATTAATTATGGAAAAAAATACTGCATTACTCTATATAACTGAAAAAAGTGAAAAATATAGTAGGCATTTCAACGGGATAAATCGTTTTGATAGGGGGATATGGATAATTTTTATATATTAACATTAATATCATTTATAATATACTTTAATAAAGTACATTATAAATGAATTTAATATACTTTATTAAATTTATTTAGAGCACGGTGTCTACTTATAGGAACTCATACATCATCAGTTTACGTTTTGCCACCATATTCAAGGGAAGGTATCTGCTTTCCGGAAACTGCGTATACTTTATTAAATTCATTTACAAGAGCAACGTGTTCTGTAATGTAATAATAGGTACTCATCATCAAGTTAGTATTTACATTTACCTTCTAACTTTAGTAAAGTGTAAGTAATTTTAAAAATTAAAAGACAAATGAAAGCCTGCTTGTGCTCCTAAATTGACAGTGTCCTGTCAATTATAGTTCTACTAGCTTTTTTTCGATGTCAACAACTGAGCTCCCCGTGTAATATAATAACACGGAAATAAATGTCTTATAATACTAATAATGATTTAATTATTTGTATAGCACAGTTTTCGTGAGAAAATAACCTCAATGACTTAGACCTACAACTTATTACTTGGACTTCCTCAAAGTCTACTCTGCCACTTTTAACTATTAGTGAAGATATCTTTTAATGATTTAGTTCAAGAGTATGATAAATACTTCGGCAGATCTGCAAATAATCACGGGATATTATGATTGTAGGATTTGTGGTGCTGAAAATATTTGCCTAAAGAACATTTCCCATCAAAAAAATAATCACAGACAATTTACACTTTAAAATGAACACTGATAATAAACTTCAAAAATCGTTAGTGCAGATTCAGATACGTCAATATTTTCTATTTCTGTGGATCAACTAAAAAATTAAACAAAAGAAATTCACATTTCAAATGCCTACAAAATTGTCATTAATATATATTTTTTTAATTAATACAATTTTATCGATATGTTCCCACAATCATTTTCACAATTAAAAATGCATTAAACGTGATAATTTTACACATTATATGTACGCGAAAATAAGCAGGAATCTTTCACATCATCACAGACAACAAAAATATTGGTGATTATTAATTTTCGCAATCAATTAGTCAAGAAGGTTGTCTAATTATTTTGATGGTTAGAATTAGAAATATATTTTGACGCACAGATAGTAAAAAATAATAACGTTTAGTTGCTATTGTCATCCTTAAGCAACTGTAATGCCTCCCTTCTTTGGCTAATAGCGACAGCGCTGTATGAATTTAGATGAGCAATGAATTCCCATGAATTGATCCGACCTCTGCGAAGGTGTCTCGGGTCGTTACACGAATCCACCGCACGCTGTACACCTAGTTAGGTGTCTACTATCTACACGAAAAGATCTTATTAACATTTTATTGTTCCTGTTTTGAAACACACACATTCGTCAATCGATTTCCAAGATCCCTTTACAATGTGATCATATAATTATTTGAAAAAAACCTGCATGACGCAGGGCGGTGAAAACAGTTCAAAAGAACTTATTTAATTTTAAAGTAAATGAAAAAATTCTTATGTTTTTTTCTAGATCCATCTCCCGTCAAAGATAAGTTAATACGTCAGGGCAATCTTTTCGTAATTATTTATTTTATTTTACTAATTTGTACAATGTTACAAATTTATAATTTTAACTTACATTCTATTACATTTTATCTGGCTTAATGTGGTTAGTACAAATTATTTTGAATTCATTGTAGGTTAATCGACGTTAAATCAGTCGTATGAAGTTCTGATGAAGATGGATTAGGAAAAGGATCAAGAAACCAAAGGAGAATTAGTGTATTTTGATGGATCCTGCTATCATATTTTAATATTTCATCCCTTTGTAAAGCATTGACTTTGTCCTTTTTTGGTAACCTGATTTCATTACGTGTTCTTATTTTATGTCTGTGAATATCTTCGTTGCATTTCGGTAATAGGTTCTTTAGTATTTTATTATATATGTCATTGCGTTCAATGTCAGAATCTATACCACTTTTAGTTAATTTAGATAAAAAAAAAACGAGTTTGCTCAATCGGTACTATCGAAAATATTTAATAAAGCATAACTTATTAAAGAGACCAAAAATATCTCATCAATGTCTTGAGTAGAATTAAAAAAAACACCGTGAATTTGTTCATACTTATGGCAAGAATAACCGAAACTGATATTTTTTTTATAATTTTCTATGAACACTGCCATTTTTTTCTTTTTCAACTCTGCAAACGTACAGAGATTAACTTTAAAAAAATCATATATTTTTTAAGAGCTTAAAAACTTGTACTGTTTAAAATAGTCTTCAAGTTAATAATGTTTTAATACGGTAGAAATTCGGAATGAGGGTCTTAAGTGCTTAATACCCGAAAGGTTAGTTGCGAATCAAATACATACTATTATTATTTCTCCTAAGTATCTTATATATGCAGTGAAACTTTTTTTTTTTTTTGAAAATATAATACAAATAATTTTTCAATGCCTGTCTCACTGGAAAATTCTTGTGTCGAGAAAGGCGGAAATGCACTCTTTCCAGTCACCGTTTTTACTATCCAAATTTGTGGATTCTAATATGCAGTAATAATTCGTACTCCTATTTCATCCTACTCGTATTTATTCAGAATTCAATCTATTTGGATTTTGGTTTTCTGATAAGGAAAGGCTTTTTTCAAACAAAATTTATATTTGAATTTGAGGCCAAAATATTTGACCAAACTGAATAATATTATCAAAAAGTGTGGCAAACATCTCGCATGGATAGGAGCTACTTTATTTATTTATATTTTAAACTATAAAATATAGAGGCCAATAGGGGTTTCAATTTGTCATAATTTTAGAGGAAACTTACAGTTTTTTTTTTGTTAATTGTAATTATCGCCCTGGTTTAAGACCACCATTCAGAATAGATACGTTGCTTGAAATGGCTTTAGCCGTGGTTGGTGACCAGATCTGAATATCCAGGTACTCTTAAACCTTCATATTACTCATCTCCTTCCCCTCCCCGCAACCTTCAGCCTTACAACGTTCCCCAATTGGAGATGCCATAGTGGTTAGGAGCAGTTGTGGTTTGTATTGTAAGGTATTCATACAAAAAGTTTTTATATTATCAAGATTGATGCAAGTGCCTGAACACGTCTTCCCGATGTATTAGAATTTTACTAAAAGTTTACCAGGAAACGGCCTGCAATTTCGTTTTTAAACGGATTACGAATAATTTGAAGATATTTATAATAAATCAGCAATAATATTAAGCAATTAATTACTAAATAATTTGGAGTGTTGAATGATAACAAGGTAATATAACCTTTACTACATACAAGAAAAAGTATTTCGTATAACTAACGATATCATTCGCATTAACTTAAAATTAATCTATATACTGGTAGCAACTACTATAGAGTAAACTAACCTTGTAACTTTTCTCCGTAAACTAATAATTACGAATAATTTACTAGCAAACTGCAAAGCAATTATTACCTATTGAAATTTAACCGATTCTACATTGTTGCAATGCGTTCTTTAACCCGTAATGTGCTGAGAAACCCAATGCGGGTTTTTGATGATTGTGTTCACTGTAGTTCACCGCATTTCTCCGTTTTTTTTACGTAACATAATGGCAAACTAAAATATTTAAAATTCACTTGGAGATGAAATGATGTATCATATTATTATTTCAGACTGAGGTTTTGTCGTCAATTGCAATTATATTAATTTTACGTTTTTGAAAGTGAATTTTTATTTATTTACTGTTATCACGTTCAAATTGGTAGAGATCCATTATTATTTTTTATTTTATGCGATCAATAATATTTTTAAAATCATCAAATATTTTTAGATTTTCAATGACAACTCAACACAGTGATAATTCAACACACTTTTAAAAAGTAATATAAAGTCATTAGAAGCGACGAAAGAAAAAAAAATAACCTAACCTAACCTACTTAAACCAGTTAATAAAGTTTTTGTTTCATCACTTTCCATGACTTTGAATTATCATTGTGATGATTTATCCGGTCACCGTTAAGTTTATATGTACATACTAGGTAGTAGTTGTATTAACATAATATCTATGCGACACATAAAAGCTAGTGTATATATTTATTCATTAATTCAATTATCTATTCACGAAATAGCGGGCTCCAACTAGCCAGCCAGTTCGTAAATTGATAAATAAATAAAAATAAAATAAAATATTTACTAAATGATTACAGTAATTACATGTGAAATAATAATGCAGTTGTAGTAATTGCATGAAGACTACACCTATTATTGTGTCAATCTTGAGGAAATAATTCGATAAGAGGTGCAATAGCTAGATGTTTATTGCTGTATTATAAAAGTTCTAATATATTGGTTTTAAATTTGACATCGATTGAACTATATTTGTTTCCAAATGTATGAAGCCTTTGAATTGGAGAGTTAAAAATAAAATTTCTCTGTATGTATATAATTTTTCATACAGAAAAAAAAACATCTGGTAAGACGTTAGATTTTACATAAAACGTAATTTTGCAAAACACATGTAAGTTATTAAGTAAATAATATCAGCCAGGGGTGGGGGATTGGCATTTTACCCCTGGAACACTGAGGAGTAGGTACTAGGTTGCGGTAGATCGGCATTCCAAGGTTTAATCTTAACAATTTACTAAAAATAAAAATAATAATTTTTCACGCCGCAAGGTACATTTTAACTAAGAAATAAACTAAGCTTAAAACAACAATATTTAAATATTTGCTGTTTATTTCCGCTTTGAATATAACGCGTACGCCATCATGTGTCATGCGTTGAATGCGGTACTTTTATTAAAACTTCTACATTATTTCCGTAAACATACTTCCTCAAACGACCAATACGTGCTTTATTCTGTTAAATTTTACGGTACCTACATGCCAAATCAATTTACAATAAAACATGGTTTTAAACTGTTAATGTCTACTTCAGTTTGGTAGGTAACAGACAGGGAGTAAAATGGAAAATGAGGCTAGGTCGTAAACTTAAACGCATTTCTCACTATGCTGTTTTCAAAGCAGTTAAAAATATTTAATGTAGTTGAATTGCCTAAACTTCAGTATAGGCACTGCTTAGGGAGCTCTAGGTGCTCAGTGATAAGATATCTTTTGAGCAGTGTTTATATAGGTATGGTTTGAGATTTTCACGGCCAAAATCACTATAATCGTATTTATATAAGTTTTCTCTATCTTGTGTGACAAATAAAATATGTACTCGATTATATAAACAAGGTAGATGGTCCATTGTCACCTAATGATATCGATGGTGACTGACGAAAACAGAAAAAGTAAAGGAAATCGTGTTCGCAGACCGGATAGTTTGTGTTCAGCAGATATCCAATGAAGCGAAAATTAACAGAAACAGAACAGAAAGACTTGAAGTAATCCTCCATTACCATTTAATATAAAATTTATTTATTTTATAAAAGCCCACTAAAATACTATAGTGTCCGTATTGTGGGAGGGAAACGGGAGGTCCATTTGATAGCTTCTCCAATTACAAACTATACAAACTATACAAACTATTCTTCTATACAAACGGATTGCAATCTGGGCACAGGCGTCAGGTGGGAATGCTGTCCTTTTCAACCGGTATTTCACTGGAAGATCTCTTCGGCACCGGTGCATAGTCGGGAAACACATCAAAGGCGCGCCCAACATTTTTACATGGTTGACATTAGTCACCCGATTACGGATCCTTTCCACAACTCGTTATTGAGTACATAAACTTGTCTGTTGAACGATTTGCAAGCCTTTGTGTTTCCTTCCTCCGAAAACATGGAACTCTTCATGACCCACGTTTACTTCTTCCTCTGCACAAAAATACCCTCCAAGCAGCATCCTAAAAGATAAAATAGACCTTGAGGGAACTTGTTTTTTTGTGCTATCAATGTATTTTTTTTAATGTAATTATATGTATATATACATATATATAATGAGTTCACGCGTTGGGTGCCTTGTCAGCAGTGGCGCGGCGAGTGGAAACTTCTCTTTCAATCCTCAAGCTGTGTGAAGTGAGCGAAGGCAGGATCTGGGGCGAAATAAAACCTGTGACAAGATCCCCACGAACGATCTATAGTCAATAGGAATTTAAGAAGTTGGTAAGATTAGGAAAGATATTAAATTCAATGAGTGCGATACCACCAAACTCATGACTCAATCTTTCTTAGTGAGGGAGTTCTGACGATAGTCTACTAGAAGGAATTACGGTAACTGGGTCGACTTTTTGAAACTTATTGTTCAGTTGCGGTAAAAAACAACATGTATAAATTTAAAATTAAAATTTATTTATTTCATCAAAAAAATTACAGAATATATAGTATATCATTAGTAAGTAAAATACCTGTATGTAAGTTAGTAACAATGACATTGTTGAAAAACTAATGTTACAATAACAGAGCCGTTTCTAATAGAAGAAAAGGTAAATATGTATATAAGAGTGTTATATAGATATGACGTAATATACTATATTTTAAGTTGTGCATAACCTGCCTCACTAGGCGAATCTGTGTTGAGGCAGATTTTTTTAGTTAATTATTTCTCATGGTTTACTTATAAATGTTTAATATAGGTTCATAAACAGCAATACATTCTTTTAGGTTACATTTTTATTAGCATATACACAATATAAATACAGCAAGTTTTAGCATAATACATACTATGATAACTATCAATGATAATGCGTTTGGTTAGGTTACATTATTGTTTGCATATACACAATACAAATACAGCAAGTTTTAGCACAATATATACTACAATAACTGCCAGTGACAAGGCATTTGGGTGAGGGCACCAGTATATGCTCGATCATTTGAATAAATTCAAATTTTAACATTTTTTTAAAACTCTTTCTGTGTTTGACTCAGTTTAATATTTTCTGGGAGCATGTTGAATATATATAAGAGATGGGGGGTGATTTTGCTTTAGAATAATGCACATGTAAAGCAAGAAGTGTGTTCCGAGACAAATTTGTGTGGCGGTCTATCTATCTGCCTACTCTTGAGGAGACATGGCGGGATGGTCATTTGGTTAGCGTATTAAGGTGAATAATTATGAGTTTACATTCATTTAATTGCTTCCTTCTTTTAAATAATAATACTAAATCTATAAAAATGTGTATTCAATTCCGGAATCAGCATTGAGTTTTACTTTTTATTCATATTAACATAAAATACCATCCGTGAGCTCAAAAAAAAATGAAATCATTGAACATGTAACAGTATTAAAACCATGAATATTTATCAATCATTAATTATTTCACATCATTTAAACTATTTTTTATCAACTGGGTTCCACTTTTTTCATGGACTTACTAATTTAAAAAAATATATTTATCTTCAATACTCGGACTAGTACGTAGTTCACATGCGAGAAATTAATTCATAATATGTTTAAATTTGCTGACCAAGATACGGTTGTCGCTTGTTTGCTAAACATAAATTGTTGGATAGCCAAAACCTCTGTCATAAGTCACCCTAAGTTGTTCGCTACATTTGGTAACTTAGCGGGGGTGCCCGGGTTCATGTGCTGAGGTTTGTCCGGGTTTTGGTGGCTGAAACGTTTGCACACTAACTGCTTGGCAAGCCAGATCGCGAGAGACTTTTGAGGAAACCTTGTGACCTCTCCAGTAGGACTCTCGCGGGACATCATCTTGCAGTGGGAGGGATGATTTCTTACATCTGTTACACTTGGACATACTGACTCACATACACTCCGCATGCCTATTTTTCCTTTCGAGAACTTTCTCTCCTTCCTTCCCTAAAAAGACCCTCCACACAGCATCCCAAAAAAACAAAGGCCGTGAGAGGAATTATTTTACTCGGGGTCTCCTGTGTGGAGCTAATGTAAAAAATAAGTAAGAATTCCCCAAGTCCTTTAATAATATTATATTTAAAATAATCAATAATTAGTTTTAAATACTTTTATTTTTTTTAAACCGACATATTTCGTGAGCTTTGCTCACTTTTTAAGGCTTTACATAATTAAATTACAAACATAAACTTAAAAATATAATGAGAGAGGGATGAGGAGGGCGACTGGATAATATAGCGTATTTTACAATCGGAACAAATTTAATGGACGGTCATTCAAAAGGTTTTTATGATTATTGATAATATTTATATAAAACAAAGTGTTGATTATTTTTAGTTAAAATGGTGTCACAAAATAAGTTTGTTCTGTTGTTGTTTGAAGTCAGTGAAAAAAGGTTAATTCAATATTATTTATTTATTACCTTTTTTGACATTTCGTTTTATATAATATGCAAAACAAAATTCATATTTAATCTGTTAAAAGTAAGGGTTGCATATGAATTCAATTTGCCATTATTCTTGCCTGGTCGCTATTAATTCCTAGCTAGACAAGCCTGTTATCAGGAATTCTATATTTTTTGGCGTACCACTGAAATGAAATATTGATTTTGGTGGTAACGTGTCTTATTTTTGAATTAATTATTTTTTTTAAATTTATTTGGTTTCTGAAATTGTACTTAGAAAAGCTATGGAGCTTAGAAAAAGAGGTATAGAAAAACGTTCGTTAAGTTATCTGTAGGAGTATGATTCATATGTTTCTGTAAGTTAAGCACGTTTGTAGATTTCATTTATTTATTATTTGTTAACTACGTGCTTTTTTATAGTATTTTTTTTTCTTTTTAAAAAGGAAGACACACATTCCCGGGTTACGAATAACCTGACAATATTTGAAAATCTTCTCCTACCACCATAGTAAGCTGAAAATGTTGCTTGTGTTGTGATGGAGGACTTAGCCAGCCGAGGAATTGAACACACTCCGCCTGAGTGGGACCCAAGCGCGATGTCAACTCGGCCACCGACCGAGTATATTATGCATTTCTGTAATGTCATCTTGATAATCACTCCACGTTCACGCAATGTTTACACCGTAGTCTTTTTGGAATTCCCATTTCATGTACATAGATTAAAGATGACCAATAATTTGTATACCACGAAATAATCTGTTTATAAAATGCAACCGGCACGCTTCAAAATCATTTACTTATGTCCTTGGTTAATGATTCTGACTGTAGAATCATTAAATTATTGGATATTGAATAAACGCATGAAACCTACTTCAACATAATAGTTATTTTAAAGTGATTATTATATTGAAACAATTTAAATTTTTTCTACTTTCTTATTTCTGACTCTAACCGGTTTTCAGTCACGGCCATCTTCAGACTGGTACAATTTTTCATCTATTTGTGAAAAAACAACTAAACGATGCAAATAAATTAAACTGATAAACCAAAAACTCAACTAGTGTGTTGGTAATTAGAAGTGCATTCAAAATGTATGTACCTACTCGTGCAAGTGACATAATATTTTTTTAACGGTGATTAAAAAAATGGTTCTAAAAATAAGTCTTTGAATCGGACTTTTTCTATATATATATATATAGAAATTATAAGTATATATATATACGGAGACGAAATTATAAGTATATATATATAGACGGCCGGCACAGTCCAGTGGTAACGCATTGGACTGCCATTCCGAAGGTCGCGGGTTCGAACCCGGCGTGCGCAAATAAATTTTATTTGATTAATTTGTGTTATTTCACAATTAATTAATTAAAATAATATATAGTATATTTGCGGCACGTTCCAGAGTGGAAGATACTACCAGTATCGCCCTGGAGTAAGACCACCATTCAGAATTGAAACGTTGCTCCAAATGGCTTTAGCCGTGTTTAGTGACTAGATCTGAATAGCCAGGTACTTCCTTACCTTCCTCTTTCCCTTCCCCACTTACCTTCAGCCTCACAACATCCCCCAATTGGGGATGCCATAGTCTCGCTGGCTCCAGACGGGAGCAGTTGGGACTCTTGTGAGGTATTCACTATAAAAAAAAAAATATGTACATAAATTTATTACATTTAATGGTGAATATATAATGAAACAGTATAAATATGTATAAGTACGAGTAATATCAATTTGTTAGAAATAAACAAACATTTTCTCATTTTTTAAGCCTGCTTAATTGTATATGTTTTATTTTTCAAACAGTCATCTCGATACAACATCACTATTTTAACCATGAAATTGGTAAAATGACTAATATATAATAACATATTATAACTTGACTTGTTATCTTTCTACCAAAAGGATTGGATATATCGATAGCCTAGAGCACACATGTGTTAAGTGCAGTTTAAAGAAAAAAAAACAATTAAGTGTTTTGAAAAGCATTTATCGAGATTACTTATTTTGTGAGTAAATGTTTCATGGAATATTAACATTACTTATTTTATGCACTATGGACATTGATGTATTATACTAGATTAGCCCTGTCTAGTTAAATTCATTTAAAAAATAACGCCACGTAGCGTACGTCACAAATATGGAGATGAACTTAACAACCCAACTCTGTTTAAACTCATTGTACAAGCGTTCAAACTCGTAAGTGAAACCACGGAGAATTTGTTGTCAGAGGTGTTGTAATATGGACATAATTCAAATTTAAATATTTGGAACTCGGTTATTTTTGTGATTGAAAAAATGAACTTGCCCAGCATAGCTGAGAAGCAAAATAGACCAACAAAAGGTAAAACGCAATGCACAGTACCCATTTCGCATTGCGACATAATGCGTGGGCCTTTTAATAAATGTGCATGTGAACCAAACCATAATTGTGTTGGGGTTATTTTTAAATGAATATGCCGTGTCTAGTCTAATTTAGTCTATGACTATGGATAATATGTGGATATTTGCATTATTTATTTCATGCACTATGGATAAAATGTGGATATTGACATTCATTTTGTGGCTTTACATCTTATTATTAACCTGGAGTTTTCTTGTAAATTTAATTTTTCAATTGTACTTAACACGTGTGCGCTAAACCATCTTCATTTTGTATACTTAATAATCGTTATGAAATCGAATGCCTATGACGTATTAAAAAAAAAAAAACATTTTATTATATGCAAAAATTAATGTTTTTTGTTTGTCCCCTACAGACATGACTCTACTGAACCTTTTTTTGAAGTTAAATGGAATAAGATGCAGACTCCAATGAAAGTCGATATAATTTAGATTTTTTAATAGTAATAATGTGGTAGTGAATGAAGAATGTGAAGGAAGATATGCAACGATCAAATGAAGCAAAAACTCAAATAAAAATAGTCAAATAAGTAGAATATAATTATTTCCAACTTAAAAATAGACCCAGTTTTCAGGTACACTAAAATTCACAACCTAAAAACTTTACTTCAAACCATTCATTACCCCGAGCAACGCCGGGCACACGTCAGCTACATTAAAAATATGACGAATGTCGGCGCTTACCGTCACGTTTTTCCATTGTACTTACGTAAACACTTGACTTGATCGATTAGAAAGATTTTATTGAGTCACCATTATTATGTGGCACTAAATTATTTGATGTGGATTTCATTGACTCGTGATGCAATTGGATTGGTGAACGAAAAGGACTCGCAGAAATTATAATAGTTTTGCACGGCGATAACAACATTTTCACGGGCGCCGTTCATACTAAACTGTCCTGCAAAGGCCGATCTCGCTCAGTTGTAGCGCAAGTCTGACCGGGCGAGATGGTATTCACTCTTGCTTTCGTTTCACCGGTTAAATTACACAGTGCATCTCCTGGACTGCAAACAGGACTGTTAACCCGATCTTAACGCAGCACTAAACTATTGAATTCTTATTAATCAAAATAAATATCCTGTAAAAAGTATCAGTTTCGGGACGAAAGCACAATAATTTTCCAAAATACATATTTTAGTTTCTTGAAAAGTGAATTAAGTTTTTTTTTAAAGAGTTTCGTTTTAATAACTTCTGAATTGATAGTATATTTCTTGCCTGTGCTATCATTTACTGCATATTGGACAATGACAATTGAAGCAGGAAGAGTTGTCATTCAATCCTTAAGCAAAAACAAGCAGTGGTCACAATGGCTTGCTGTTTTTTCAGGTAAAAAAATATTTTTACGCTATGCTTTCTGGCTTTTCCACCAGGTTAAATAAATTCGTTTATTGTTGTTTTATTTAAATAGTTAGCACACGAAGAAAAATTGAAATTGTATATTTATTAAGAATAAATTCAAATTGTTTATTATCAGGGTAAAAACGCCAGATAATTTAGTAAAAGTTTTTCACGAAACTTGTTAATTCATTCTTTAAGAGCCTGTAATCCCGTTTTTAACTGGATTACCAATAATTTGAAGAGATTCCCAATAAATTAGCATCTACGGAGATTTTTCTTTGTCTAACACCATTTTATAAAAATAGTTTATCAACATTGTACAACTTTTAAACCCTTGCGGTCTGGACATTAAAATAAGTAAATATATTTTAGGGCAGCTGTAAAACAAATTTTTAAAGTCCCTGAAGCGACCATAAGTCAATTTAACATAATTCACATCAATATATTTTTGCACTGTAACGGCAATCGAACACGCAACCTTCAGATGAAAGACAAATGTCTAGATCAATCACGCTGCCATGCCAGTTAGGCCGTCACATATGTTAAAATGTTTATTATTTACACTTTCTTGTAATTAATACCATTTATTTTTAATTATTGCCATTAATGACTAATTAATTATTTTACAAAATGTGAGTCAAGCAATTTAACTGATTTATCATTTCTTTGACGCGTGAAGGTATTAGATACGAATGATACACGTTGATTTACAACCATATGTTTCTCCGAGTAGCTAGTAAGCTATCGTTTAAAAATTATATTTTTTAACTGTAATTTCATGCTTATAGCTCCAAAAACGTAATCATATAGGAAAAAACAGATAGGGTTCGAAACCCACCGCGGGCACAACTCTTTCCAAACCCAAACCTTCAAATTAACTAAAAAAACCTTTATTAAATTTGTATCATTGACATTGATTAATTTGTCTACAATGTAATAATATTATGACATAATAGTAACACCTATGTACCTATTTATAAATACTAGTGGCGTGCGGTGGTATAATGTTTTTCCGATGTTTCATATATATACAAAATAAAATGTTCTTGGTTTTTATTCGTATTCCCATACACGCTATTTGATTAAAAAGTATTTAAAAAAATGGAATGCTCTCTTTTCATGCGTAGCTATATAGGTATCCAGGAAGATACAAGAATACGTTTTTAATATCAGCTATAAAAACCTTATATAAAAATGGATAATCAGTTCTGCAGAAAAAAGATTTATTTCTATCCGGAGGCTATAACGCAATACTATAGACATTAATAATTAATAATCTAATGTAATCATCAATAGAATATCACAAATATTATTTAACAAATTAATTTCCTTTATTCCACGCAATCGATATACTGCAAATATAGCGCGGATATTTTAAGAATCACCTGTGTATACCCTGTCTTTTAAAGAATTTTTGATCATATCACGTGTACAAATTTAAACACCTACAAACAATTAATAATAATTATAAGCAACACTCTATAACGTACAAAAAAATCGATTATGTGAGATATTTTATGTTTCAATAGATAGATTATCTAAACAAATTACCAGAGATTCTTCTCTGAATTATTTGAATTAGTATAATATGCGATATGGATTACAAGTTTAGTAAAATATGCGAGATGGATTACAAGTTTAGTGTTTAAACATTTTGCAAATATTTATGTATTAATATTAATTTAATTTATTATTGAAGAAGAAGATAATACTAAAAATTTTATTTAAAATACTAGATCTAAAAATATGACGTTTATTAAGTGATTAAGACGCTGTCCCAGTAAAACAAGAGATCCTGGGTTCGATTCCTAGTTGTGACCGTATTCTTTATTAAGATTTTATGTGTCTTGTTCTGTTTCATGTTTCGTTCAGATATGTAAATATTATCTTCTTCTTCGGTAATATATTACATTTATGGGTATAAACTTGTGAAAAAACAGTGAAAAATTATTTAATTTTTTTAACTATGTCAAAAATTGAGTATGTAGGTGTTATTCGTGTACAACCGTTAATTATTAACGGTTGTACACGAATAACACCTACATAAAAGTGACAGTGTACATGTTGATGTACAATGTGCAATAATACAGAGAAAAATACTAAATCAATGAACACCGTATCACAGAAGTACAGAATTATAATATTATGAGGACATTGAAGACAATACATTTTAATTTTTTTACAAAGCAAAATGGCAAAAAAATATAACAAGCGATCTCAAAAATTAATCAAAATTTGATGTAGTTAGTGATTGACGATGCCAAAAAAATTTTGTATGTTTATAACCCGTCATCAATAAACAAATTCATAGATTATTTGAAATGTTTTGAATCATTTGAAAAACCTTCCTCTCCAGACATCATCGAACATTGAACAAAGGATAATTTAGAATTGGATTCTACCATTATTATAGTTTTCAAATTGGGCTGCTGCTTATTATACTTGGCATCTATGTATTTATCCGACATATAACTAACCAATTTTGCAGCCCAACCTAAATATTAAAACCTTCGGAACCATTAAGAGTGATAACCCAAAAAGGTTTTCGATCTGAAAATAAATTCGGCACTAGGTACAATTTTTGCCATTTTGTGTTTTTTAATTATTTGGTAGGTTATACATAATCCATTTCAAATCCTAAACCATAACTTCTATTTTAGAATCAAATGCCTTGCTGGATGAACATATTTACAAAAATATATTTTTTAAAATAATCCATAGAAAAGTATTAAATTTGTGGCTTCTAGTTATTCCCCTTCGTCATTTTACGTAAATTTGAGTAATTTCAAATTTTGAGATTTCAAGATGTAGAAAGAAAGTTATTTAAACGATTATTCCACTTGATGATTTTTTTACGATTACGCTAATATTAACGTTTTAAAAACTTTGGTACCTTTGAATGTAAGTATACATAGAGATGATAATAACACAAATAAAAGCCATCGATTACAATTGGTCCGACCCTTTTTATTTCATAAAATAGATTATTCAATTAAAAGTTTTAGGTGGAGAAAAGGAAATAAAACTGATTGAGAATTATCGTATTAATATTATGAGCTTGTATGTATGCCTCTATGCTTGAGGAGTTAAACTTTCGACTAGCAATCCGAAGGCAAGTAAATTTTATTTGATGAATTTATATATTTTCACATTTTTACTCATTTAAAATAATACGTTCCAGAGCGGAAAATACTCTTAGAATTGCCCTGGTATAAGACAACCATTCAGAATTGAAACGATGCTTGAAATGGCTTAGGCCGAAATACCTTCAACCTCACAACATATCCCAATTGAAGATGATATAGTCTCACTGGTCCCAGACGATTGGAACTCTTGTGAAGTTTTACATAAAAAAAAAAACAATTTTATAAATTATTCAATTTGATGCTTTAGGGCAGAGGTGGGAACTTTTACGCAATCGGGGACATTTGGATGTTTGTAGTATCACCCGCGGGCAACTCTTTTTTTATGGTCAGCAAGCCACATTTTTATCCCTGCTTTAGAGGAGGAAAGAGAACAAAGTGATTGGGAATTATTGTACTGATATTATAAGCTTGTAGGTATCTAAACATAGCTAATACCATTAATTGTAGCAATGTTTCGGTTGCCAATTTTGTCATTTCACCTTCATGATACCGATTGTATATTCCATTCTAAAAGGAAGCGCGCACGTGTTTATTTTTTCAATAAGAATTGTAATGTGTGAAAAAACATTAACATATTTTATTATTTGCATTTTGCCGGGATTTGAATACGTGACCTCCGATCAAATAACCATGGAACAACCGCAGAGGACATTGAATAAGAAATAAAATTGTTAGTTCTATTAATATAAATAAGAGTCTATGTGGCGGGCGGCGTAGATTAATATACAAATCTACAGTTTTATTCCGAGATTGATGAACTATTGCACGCTTGCCCTTGATTTGAAAAGCTCTGCCAATAGCCTGGGCATAGCCGGGCCGACATTTTACGTTACTTCTTTACGTTCTAGAGAATTGATTTTTAGAAATTATTTTTGTACTTAAACAATTATAGAATCTACATACCTACCAAAAAGATGTCCTTACCCTAAATAATGATCTAATCATTAAGCCATGAAAAATTAGTTTTAATAATATATTTCTTATTTTATTTATTATTTTTGCTCTCGATGCTTCATGTAGGGGTAGACAGAGAAGACTCATGGCCAAATAACTCGGTATTGGCGCACACCGCTTGCTTCATTCACATTCATACATAATATCCATAATCCTTCTGTTACTCAGACTCTTGACATGGTCAGTTCAAGTATTTGTTCACTTGATTATGTCATGCCTCCTCGTGCGTCCCCTACTCTTCTACTATTCACATTCGCGGCATGTATTATAATTAACCTTATTTCTTCGTTCTTTCGTTCTACATCCGTGTAAGCATCTCTTTTTTAATCTTACTCAAAACACTTAGATCAACCCTTCAATATTCTAATCTCCATGAATCTCTTCGCGAATTTTCACATGGTAATACAATATTTTCTAACTACACATGTGCCTAAGGGATCTCATTTCTACAGCATTCAGTCTATTTTCATCCTTCCTCTGCCAGTTCCATGCCTCACTGCCATAATTATAGTAACAATGGGACAATTTGTATAGGGGCGTTTTTGTAAAAAAATCACATTACACAGCACGGAGAAAACTGATAGAAAATTTTGGTGATTTATTAAAAATCTGGTCAAATTATACGAATTCCGGTTAAAAACGGGACTGCAGGCCTTTAACTAATGAATCGACAGGTTTCGAAACAAACCATCGATGTTCGAACACGTGTTCATGAAAATTCTAATTTTTTTAATTATATTTATTGGGCTGAACACGTGTTCCGATTAAATCTGAATCTACTAATAGTTTTCAGGAAATGATCTGCCATCACGTTTGTAACAGGATCTTTATAAAACAGTAATAGGTACTCATTTTTCTCCGAGCGTTGTTACATGCATCAGAATATAGAACAGGACTCGGTTGTGAACTAGTAGCTTCTTTGAAGAATTTTTAGTGACTGTGTTCCGTTCTACATGAACGGAATCTCCTGCATTAACCATTCTTTCAACAATTAAAAATCTTGTCTTTTTTTCTGGAAAGAGCCTACAAATTAAAATCATTTCTCACAAAAAAATAATTCTTTAAGTATTTTATTTTATTTATTTGCGTTAGAAACAGTTTTGATACATTCAAATTTTACAGTGTTAGAAATTATTTATATCATTGACCAATAAACACTCAAAACATTCAAACTTTAAACGAAAAAAAAAACATAATAAGTGTATGTTTTTCTTAAATTTTCTATGGTTACATTTAAACACGGAGTGGGTATCAATAATAACAAAAAGATAAAGTGATGTTATTCAATTCAAACTGCTGTTATTCACGTGTGCTGTTATTCAAGTGTGCTGTTATTCATGTGTGCTGTTATTCTGCTATTTAAACAAAAAAAAAATTTCAATTCAAATTGAAGTAGGAAGTGTAAGGAGAATATACGATGCGATGAATGGTAGCAGAAGTCGGGGACGCCCGAGGAAGACATAGCGCGACCAAGTGAATCAGACGCTTGAGTCGGGCCATGTTTATAGTCAGAATAATAGAAGAGTATGTTTAAGACGATGTATGAATGTGAATGAGGCGAGTGTGTGCCAAGACCGAGTTGTTTGGCGGTCTGTCCTCTCTTCCTACCCCTGCGGGAAACAGCTTGGAGGTTATTTAGTTAGTTAGTTCAAAATTGAAAGCAGAAGAGGAAAAAAATCGATGATGCTTTAACATAAAAGTAAAATATTGTTATTATGAATACCTATAAATTGTAAAAAAAAATCATTCACTTAGGTTCTAGAACGTGACATTTACAATTAAATATCATGTGAATAAAATAAGTATTGTCGTTATCATTTTTAATTATCATTAACACGTTTTGTATATATGCAGTAACCACACAATGCATACGTATCTCCTTTTTATAATTACGGTACCTTCTCGAGGTTGATTCACGGCGCATTCATTCATCGCAGGAAGTGCTTGTCGAGTATTTGTAATAATGGACCTTGTGAGGTAGGCACTCATTATTTATCTAACAATGGCTAGTACTTCACTTTATCATGTTGACAATATTGATTATTTACTACTCATAATCAAACACAAACTCAAGTTAGATAAGGAAAATGGTCAAGAATGTCAACAATAATACATTTTTTGTGACACTTCTCAATAGCTGTACAGCGTAAAGGCAGAGAAAGGGGAACTTCCCAGTTGGGCAGGGTTGTGAGGCGGATTAAAGTGGAAGCTGGAGGAAAGGTTTAATTAATGCGGGTCTTGAAGAGGCGCGAGTTATATGAAGGATGAAAAACAGATGCCGGTAGCTCGTTCCACATACGAGCCGTCTTACACAAAAACGAGTCGAAGACGCGGCCCGTTCACATGAAGCCAACATCTAGCATGAACGGATATTACACGCAAGTGGACCGATGCGCCGAGGATCAATGCTGATAGCGTCTTAGAGCATGCTCCATTAAATACCTGAATAACAGACCCAGCAGGCCCAGATTGCATCTGGAATGGCGATCGGTCTGTTAATAATAGACTGTCAATCAAACGGACCACCCTCCTTTGCACAGAATCAAGAAGGTTTATTTTCGCATACAATCGATTTTTTTTAATTCTTCCCATATTTTTAAAATAGAAACTACGGACAGCATCCAATATGTTCTGAACGCCATGAATGCAAATTATTTTTCTGAGCGAATTGCAAAAATCTTCGTTTTACAAATTAAGGCGAAGCTTAATGCCAAATCACTATTTTGATTAATCTTTAAAACGAATTGGTGTACATAATGGATACCAAAAAATATACTTCAGATAAATTGAAGGTTTTCCTATTGTTTCGTTTGAGTAGAGAACAAATAAAAAATAAAAAATATAAATGTAAACTACTAAAAAAAATATTTTTTCAATAGAAATATACGAACGAATAAAGGAAACAACTTTAAAAAAATACAGTATTACAGCTATTATCTGTCACAGTTTCACTTGATTAACTTTTTTGCTTTCTTATAAAATTATTTACAAAGTTTGGTGCTTGAAATTGAACGTTTCTAGACTCCGTTTGTCAAGCGATTTTAATGCCTTTTACCTACGATATAAGGTATACCAAGAATATACACATTTTTGACTTGTAGCTTCTTCTTAATGAGGCGCAAATAATCTATAAACGTGACACTTTTAGCGTAATGGTGCTACTATTTATTATTCAGCATTCTTGTCACGTATGTAAATAGCATATTTAGTGATATTTGAATTATAAGTAGTAAGAATTGTAGGAATTCTAAAGTATCTACGTCACTGAACCGATAATTTTAAAAGTGTGATCTTTACCGATTTAATAGACATTGGATATTGCCAGCTAAGATGAGAACTTTCGACTATTAGGCCCTACATAGTCCATTGAAATTGATTATCATAAAATGTGGTGACTTCGAAAAATATTAAACTTTAAATCTAAATTACCTTTTTCTTAAATCATTTGAGTCTGAAAATTTTACGTCATGTTTATTGCACGGGTTTAAGTTATCGAAATACATGACAAAAAAATTAAATATTAAAATTACTTCAATTAAAATTAAAATTACGTTAAAAAATATATATATTTTAATATTTTTTTTAATTTAATTAAAATCAAATTGAATCATATAATTATTAAGTTCTGCAAGTATTTTTTGGTTTTTTGTTATTGTTACAGCTGTTTCAAAGAACATATAAGATGTTATAATAATAAAAGCACCTTTTCAAAATTCGCAGAACATCTCTTAGTTAATAATCACGTCCCGCTTGACAACAAATTTAAACCCTTGCGGTAGGTAGTTCAAGAAATGATTTCAAAATTTGAAAATTTATTCCGATTTTATGTCCGGGTTAAATCTTCCCCATAGGAAAAATCTGAACCCTTCCACATTCTTTTCCACAAATGATCATCTAGTCAATCAACATTATGCAATTGCATTATTTAAGCAAAATAAATACAAAACAATACAAGAACAACACGTCAACTCACCAGAGATCAAATGGAAAAATAATTCACCTATTCCAGATATTTTCATATTAGAGGGTTCGGCTCGGTAGAACTCCTATCAGGGCCTATAAATCCTACTGATTCATCAACATAAATATTTAAAAAATCTTTCGTTATCCTACATACATTTAAAATTACTGATTTTCGCATTTTTATAAATGTGAATAATAAAATATGTAAATTATTATGAGAAGTAGTTAAAAATATTTTTTCTTTGGTCACACGGACACACCAACATTTAAATCGTTTCATCTCTTGATCTACGTAAATCTCGACATTCTTCGCTTGTGAATCGGGGAAGCTCATATTATATATTTGGGCATGTAAAACAAATGAACGAAGAAAAAATGAGAATATATCAACGCTGGAAAGTCAAAAGGTAGTAAGCGACAATGTACTAAAAAATTTTTTAATTATACAGTTTTGATTAGTTTATTTGTCTGATCACAACCGTATACTCATTTTTGAAAAAATGATCGCTTACGCCCTTTTGCCTTTCCGTGAAACTAAATGTAAAGGTAGGAAGACATGGCACGATAAAGTGAATCAGAAACTGGAGTCGTGCCATGTTAAGAGTCATAATAATAGAAAAGTATGCATTATGTATGAATGCGAATGAGGCAGAGAGTTTATGCCGAGATGGAGTTGTTTGGCGGTCCGTCTTCTCTGCCTACCCCTGCGAGGAAACAGCGTGATGGTTTGTTAGTTAATGAATTCGGGGACGCGCCGCAACGCATCGCGGTCCAAAACATGGCTACGATAAAAAATCAACATTCCTGCAGATTGACAAATGCACGATGAATAATAATCATTGAAATAATAATAATAAATAATCATTTTCTTTTTGCAAAGATCAGAGTGTGAGTCCCAGTAGTGGGTATCTAGTTTCGTTGTGTTTTTTTTTTCGAGTGTGTAGTCTACCAATCAAGGTTAATCAAGAAAGGTATGTACATTATTTTAACACTATAATTTTCGCTGTCTGTGGCTGCTGATACTTTTAACAAAAATATACATCGCATCCAGCTTATGAGTACATGTGAGTAATTCAATCGTGATATCAGGTGTGATATTTCATTAAAAATATGTAAGTTTTTTCCAATCAGACCACAAAAAAAGAATTGTAAACAACCCTTCGGATTCCCAATATTCCACTCAGGGGTCGCGCCGCGGGTTTAATACCCTCTTTGCTCACTCCTCCATCAGTGAACAATGATATAATTAAAAGGAATGATAACATGGTAAAATGCTTCATTACCGGGAATGTTTGTTTTTATGCTAGACGGTTGTGTTGGGTCAAATTGAGAAACTCCTAAATCAAAATTCCAAATAATTTGTATGATTTACGATAAAAATCATTTGGTTGAGAGTAAATAATTATTCTAGTGCTTGTCACTGACTAATGGTCACATCATAAAAGTATTTATCGGTAATAGCGCATTAAATATTGCGCATCGTCACGCTTTTCAGCATAATAATTTCAAGGTTTGTAACGAAAATACAGCTGTTACAATTAAGTGCTGAATTGTTTACAAAATGAACACAAAAGGCAAAAGTATTAAATTTAAGAAAAACAGTCCAGGGACTTTGTTAAAAAAGCCTTAGGAAATAACAATGTCATGGAAACCGTTTTGACACAAGTTTTTCAACAAAAGTATCTGTTTACCTGTTATACCCATCTATGTGTCCCGACGATAAAGTTTTAAAACATCAATAATTGATAATAATTGGTACTCATTTCAATAAAGGTCAACCTATAATACAATCTGAAATACGTTACTGGAGTACACAATATAGTTTTTTGCTAAATAATGCGCCAAAGTACTTCTGACAAAACAGGTACCCGGCGTTGCTCGACTTTTTTCTACTTTCAAGACATATAATATCCATGTATTAAATGTATCAAAGTCTAGTGCATAGCTTAGAAGAACTAAGCGCACAAACAGACGGACGAGGATAGTGATTTTGTTTTATTCTATTTAGAAATGACGGAATTTTTAATCTAGATTGATAAGCCCGATCCATCATCAGTTCTGACAACATATTTTCTGTTGTCCAAATCTTCTGACCTGCAAATTACGTCCCTAGTACCAAGAGATGGGTTGGCACCAGAGGAGATCCCGAAATGCAATTACATGTCAAAAATATTTAAAAAGAAATGAAAATAAATATATTTGATAGGTAAAAAAATCTATCGTGCCTCAAAACAATCAACATTCCGAGGGATAAATGTTTATTTTTTAATGTAAATAGTAATTTGTTGGCTTATCAAAGAGAGTATGAATCCTTCTAACAATATTTGCTCATGTGCTACCTTTCAAGATATTTGATTTGATTGTTATGAATCATACCACCTTTCTTGTAGCAACTAAATAAATATCTTTCACTAAAATAATACACAGAATTCCAAAGAACAAACCTAAACCCAAAAACAATACAGATTGTTATGTGAGGACTGCGAAACTCTCCAGCTCCCCGAACTTTAAAACTTAATTATTACAAACATTAATTTTTAACTCATCAACCTAAAAATATAACGCAACTAACTATACATGCCAGAAAAAAATGAATCAGTTAAAATATAAATTCGTACCGTCACGTGACCTAAGGTTGCTTCGCTCCATTTCTATAATTCGCGTCTCGGCTTGAGAAAATTTTGTCCCATTTGTATGTAGCATTCAATGCAAGTTGTTTCGCGGAAATCCACATGTGACAAAGTCACCAAATGGCCATTGAGCACCATTTGGTTATTTGCATTTGAAACGTCACGATGCATTTCAGTTTTCTATCAAGTTGTAATAAGCTGACAATCTTAACAACATGATTTATATCCTCTTCTGCTGATCACAATTTGATAAAAAGTTGAAACAGACTTGGAATGGGTATTTAAGGAGAACTGTCAAAAAAACAAATTGGCGTTGAAGGCCGCTTTATAACTTTGTTACACTTGAATTTCTGCAAAAACAATTGGTCTTAAGATAACTGAATCGAGAAAAATGACTTATTCTTCAATGAAGTACTTTGTGACCTTTGAATTAAATGACAATAAATAACGTTGTCCGTAATCGCAAATTGACTTTGTGGCGTAATTTCAAATTAATAAAAATAATTAACTTTGAATTATTCACCAATATTATTGGTGAATATAAAGAGATTTATTTTCAACATATTACAAATAAATAAATCTATTTACCAATACCTACCTTAAATTTTAAATTTATTTATGATTACTCTAAATTAATGTTATTTTCCATTGTTTCCCACCATCAATAATTGGTAGAAAACCATAGTTTCTAACAAGCTTTTTCTAAAATGGTTTGTTTAACATTGTTCCTCATTATATCCAGTGATAATGATTTTTGCAATTTTTAATGATATTTAATTTCAATTTAATTTGAATGTTTTAGAGAAATAATTGATTATTTTTCATTATATATTGAACTGCACTCAGCAATCTGCACATCAGCCGCGTAAATGAAGTTAATAATTAGTTGGTAATAATTGCATCAATCAATCAATTTATTCGTTAACCTGTCGATGATTGTCATTGAGTTAGCGTTCAATCAAAAAAATGTTAATGAATTGGAATATCTACATAATTATGAAAGATCATTAGTCTTTGGTTAGTATGATTTTGTCTATTTCTTTAAATAGATTAACAATCGCATGCTTGTAATTTTTAATACTTGTTTATAAAATATGTAATGATTGAATAGTGTTAGGTTCTCCTGAGAGTAGGTATTAATATAAACTCATCATTGGAATGCAGCAATCAGAAATGCAACCGTCAGTATCAGACCAGCCTGATGTTATACGAATCTTGACTTGGGTATTTAATATTCATTCAATATATGCATAAACTTAGTGAACATAGTTCAAAATGTAAATTTGTTTATGAAAGATTGAAAGGCTGATAGAGATATTGACAGAAGGGTAAATAAATGCAGGAAACCCCGTTGATGGAGGACTGTGTACGCGGTTAGCACTAACAAAAAAATATCCAGAGAAGCGAAGCTAGCTGTCAACAATGTAGTACCCTGATGTATGACAGTGAGACAAGGGGGAGGGTTAAAGTAGACGGAATGCTTTAGAAATGAGATGACTGAGACGATTGTGTGATAAAACCACGTAGGTACGATCGGGTGAGAAATTTAGAGACTGGCAAATAATGTACGGCTGATATCAGCATAGGAATAAGATTAAGAAAGGGACACTCAGATGGTTTGGGCATGTAGAGAATGAACGAACAAAGAGGTTGTTTGTTTTTGGGGTGTTATGCCGTGTTGCGCTAACTCCTTCTTTAGCCGACGTTTCGGACAGCGTTGCAGTGTCCATCATCAGGGCAGATCCGGTAGATCCGAAGATGTGTAAATTTACATGTGAATTTAATGTGTGATTTACACATCTTCGGATCTACCGGATCTGCCCTGATGATGGACACTGCAACGCTGTCCGAAACGTCGGCTAAAGAAGGAGTTAGCGCAACACGGCATAACACCCCAAAAACAAACAACAAAAATGCTTTTGGCCGTGAGAATCTAAAAACTTACCGAACAAAGAGGTGTTTAAAGAAAAAAGTATAGGTAGAATATATAACGTGAATATAATAGTAGGGGACGACGCCTGAGGAAGACGTGAGATGATCAAGTGAACCAGAAACTTTAGTTAGGTCATGTCAAGAAGGAGCAAACAGAATAAAAATACATTGTTATTCGACATCCCTGTTCCATTCATTGGTTGGCGAATTTGGCTGCCCCCACAGACCAAAGAAAATAGGTCAATGGATACGTCCTCGGTGTTAGCAAATCTAGAGATGCCGTTTTAGATAACAGCAGACTCTAAGAAATCTGCTTCTCCAAGTCCAGTCCTCTTCGTAGACATATTAAAAAAATCTTACCATTCATAAATCTGAACTTCTTTTCAATATTTTATAATAAGCCATATCCTCAAACTTCCGGTTATAGTATGGTTTCGGTTACCTCCTTATTGTACCTTTTTTAAATGCCTTCTCAGCAGATTCTCATTTCTGAGCATAAACTGCCTACTGTTTTATATTACGTTTTAGTTTTGTCTTGTCCTGCTGTTATTGTTATTCTTTGTTTTGTCATTGCTTTGTATAAACTGTATAATATTTAGTACAAAATGAAAAAGTGTTTTTGTTTTAAACATATTTATTTTATTATATACGTCGACCGGTTTCGGTTGTTCCCAACCTTCTTCAGGACAATAAATATATTGAAAATGGCCTTGTAAGCCGAAACAGCTGTCACAATAATAAAAAACTAAAACACTTGCAGAACTTAATAATAATATTATCAAATTTAATCTAAATTAAATTTATAAAAAAAATTAAATGGAGTTCTACGAATTAAACACAAAAACAATAAATAAATAAATAAAAATATATATATATATAAACAAAGTGGTTTAAAACAAAAAGCTTTTTCATTTTGAATAATGTCAAGCCACACAGTGTTTGCTTTCTTCGATAATTGTATATTTAGTGTTATATTATAAGATCTGTATTGGGTAAGGCAGACTGTAGGAATAATTTTAAGAACATTACGTTTGTTATAGTAAAGCGCACTTGAAGTGAAATGACACTAAACTGCGGTTTATATATGCTAATAGGGATAAAGACGGTATGAAGGGTCATTTTCTTTTCCTTAACTTCCACAGCAATTGGTTCAAGAGTATCCTTCTTCAGTCAGAATATGATTTTATTCAGGAAGTTTTCCGACTATTTTCTGCCACAGAATAAATGTGAAGGAGGCAAGGAGTTTGTGCCGAGCTATTTGGTAGTCCATCATCTCTGCCTACTCCTGCGGAAAAACGATGTGATGGTTAAATAGTTATGTAAAATAATGATGTAACATAATAATATAACATAAATAATTATGTTGAGGTACTATTTATTTTCTAGCTTTACATAAAATTTTATAAACTATGAACATATATATGGTACAATCAAAATGATTAATTATTTATTTCAATGTTAATATCATGCAAAGTATAACACATCCATTGTTTAACGCTGGCGTCATGCGGAACAGATCTGCAAATTCAATTGCAACATAAAATAAACCATTCGAATCAAGGTTATGAATTTCTGAAAACCTTACAATGTACGTAACGAATTAATCCCATCTAAGTCACGAGATACAAATAGTGATATAACGTGAAACCGTTGTTCTGAAATGGTTGTAACGGTTCCACTCAACCGTTTAAAAAAAACGTGGAACTATGTTCACAATAAACCCTCACGAAGCGTTGCCCATAAAACACAATATTACTCGTTTGAGAATTCCTCGCCAAACATTTTACACAACTCCCGTAACCCTAAACTGCTATAAAAATATTTTTTATTATATATCTGGTACCTGATTTTTGTTGTCACTAATCGAGTGAAGAAATATTTAATTTTTATTATTTTTCGTTGGCTTTTGTCTTTGTTTTCATATACCATTCCTTACTCTTATAATTTAAAATTAACATAACTGATTTTGTAAACGGGAAGTGAGTCCGATAAAATAAACACATAATATATTACATAGGTGCCCGTTGTAACCGTTACTACAAAACATTTTCTTCCGAAACTCCTTCGCAGAATTTTGCTCTAAAACCATTTTCGTGGCAATCTTTGTTTATTTCTTCTATTTTTCAAATGTATTAGGTACATTGTTTTACACTACCTTTGAATAGTTTTTCGGTTAACTTAATATTAGTTATTTTGATAAATTAACTGTAGAGCCATCTATGAAAGAGAAGATTATGGATTCTTTTAAGTATACTCTTGAGACGTATATCCCCAATGCAACAGGCAAAGAGGATAAAATGCACACAAATCAGCATCATGACGCACCCCTATAAACTATCGCTGTATGTTGTTTCACATCAACTTAAGATTTTGACAAGATAAGAAAGAGTTAAACTTTTTTGATCAACTAACTATATTAAAATTATCTTTCTGGATTTAAACTTAGAAGCAACATATTTTGTTCGGACGACAGACAAATTTACCATACGTATGACAGGTTGGTTACACAAATCGGATGTCTGCATAATGCAAACTAACTGCAGCGTCCCTGTCTGGAGTTTGTTATTTTATCTACACATACATCATCGCAAAATATAAAAAATATTATTTTTGGTACCTAAACCTTAGAAATAATCATGTATTAAATAGTTTAAGAACATTCCTACTTAGAGAGGATCTCGCATCAGAGAGGATATTAATTGTTTATTAATATCCTCTCTGATGCGATAAATTAACTTTCGCGTTTGTTGACTTCATATTATTATACCAGGATCAGAAGATGTAATCGTTATATTGTTTATGTTAAATTTTTTAGACTTCTCAATTTTGATTTTTTTTTGTTCACAGCCTCCATAACACTTTTCACCGCTGGAATGTGCTTTGCATGGACTTCTCCGACCCTGGTCATCCTGCAATCTCCAGACAGTCCCTTCAACATCACCAACAGTGACGCATCTTGGATCGCTTCCCTGATGCCCCTCGGATCAGCCCTTGGCCCAATACTTGGATCATTGTTGGCTCGACAACTTGGACCAAAGCAGTCAATTTTGATATCATCAGCGCCTTTCTTACTTGGATTTATTCTTATTATCCTTGCAAAAGGACCAGGATTGCTGTGTGTATCAAGATTTATATCTGGAATCGGAGTTGGGTTTGGTTTTTCTTCTGTTCCTATTTTCATTGGAGAAGTGGCTGAAAATCACAACAGAGGAGCTTTGATGATTCTATTTACCGCCATGCTCGGTCTCGGTAGTCTTTTCATGGCTTGCGTGGGACCATTCATCACAATACAGCTCATGGCTACTATTGCATTGGTGTTCCCTTTGATTAAATTGGCATTGCTGAGTTTCATTCCAGATTCACCCTTTTATCTTATGCGAATAGGAAAAGAAAAAAAGGCAATAAGCTCGTTGATGTGGTTTAGAAGGCAAAATGATTACAAATCTATTGAATCGGAATTAGATTCTATCAAAGAAACTGTCAAAAACAATCA
Source organism: Hesperophylax magnus (assembly GCA_026573805.1). NCBI lineage: Eukaryota > Metazoa > Arthropoda > Insecta > Trichoptera > Limnephilidae > Hesperophylax > Hesperophylax magnus. The sequence continues at coordinate 278,189 of JAIUSX010000157.1, forward strand.
AATGTCTTTCTTTGATTGTTTCAAGAATGTAATTGTGAAGCCAAATCCAAAAGCATTGTTAATTGTTCTGTTGGCAGTTCTAGGCCAACAATTCAGTGGTGTTTTAGCAATTGCCTTTTACCAAGAGCAAATATATAGAGATTCCCGTGTTCCTATTAGTCCCGTGTTAGCAGTCATTCTGTCCATGGTCATAAGTAACTTGTCAGGGTTATCGTCCATATTTATCGTCGACCGTTGGGGGAGAAAGCCACTTCTAGTGTTCTCTTCTTTGGGATGTGGAATCTCAACTGCTCTTCTAGGGACATACTTTCATCTTTCATACTTACAAGATTCGCATCCGAATTTTAGATGGCTACCTGTTGTAGCCATGAACATGTTACAAGTTTCATTTTCAATGGGCTTGGGACCAATTCCATATACAATTCTCGGGGAGATATTTTCATCAAACTTCAAAGAAGTTGCTATCTGTTTGATATCAATTAGTGGCGCTTTGGCCGGCACTTTGGTTGCAAAATTATTCCAGGTTATTAACGATTCCTTTGGATCTTCAGTTACTTTCTTTAGTGTCTCCATTTGCACTTTCATCTTATTGCTAGTTAATTGGATTGTTATACCCGAGACAATGAACAAGAGTCTTTTGGAGATCCAACAAATGTTGGCCGGAAATAGTGAAAACAACTCTGAAACTCCACCTGAACGAAAAGAAAGTGAAATTCCTACCATTACAAAGTTTTAAAACTAAATAATTTATAGTGTATTTTGATTCATTGGCGGGTTTCAAATTGATATACGATATATATATGCGTAATTTTTTTTGTGATAGCGGACAAGAGTTCCAACTTCTTCCATCCGTCTGGAGCTAGTAAGACTTTGGCATCCCCAATTGGGTTATGTTTCAAACCTGAAGTTAGTGAGGAGGGGTAGGAGATGGGCAAGAGGAAGGTGGGGAAGGAAATTCAAATCTGATTACCAAACACAGCCAAAGCCATTTCAAGCAAAGTTTCAACTCTGAATGCTAGTCTTAGACCAGGATATACTAAGAGTATCTTCCACTCTGAAACTCTCTTTAAGGCGATGCCATACGTAGTAATGCAAAATCATGTGTTTTTGGTTTGAAAATTTGGTCGCCTAGAAATGTTTCAGATGCTTTAATTAAATACTGCCAGTAGAATACATCTTGGACTTTGAAATAATCGAGTATTTTTTAGATAAGTCTTTTTATAAGCCCAGAAAAAAATAATGTAAAGGCCTATGAAAACCGGTTTAAAGTTCAAAATCTCCTACTTACGAACCCATTTTCGGTTATGATTTTATTGTATAATGTGGAAAATTAAGTTATTTATAAAATGATCGAAAAAAAATTAAATATTTATGCCTGAACATCCACAAAATAAAGTAAAAGACACTTTTTGGCCATGTTTTTTTCTTACATAAATCAAAACTGGCGGATGGTGTTAAGCGGGAATTTAAACCTTACCGCCATTTACGTAAAGGTTGTTATTGATATCGGCTCAATTTAAAATATTACACGGCGTAGTGCATCGCCTTAAATGAGTAAATTGAGAAATAACACAAATTGATCAAATAAAATTTACATGCCAACGCCGGGATTTGAATCTGTAACTTCCTAGTCGAGTGCGTTACTCCTCTATCACTGAGGCTGTAAAAACAATGTATTGATGACTACTACAGAAAGTAATGTCGCTTGTAATTGTTTCACCATCCGTTTCTTACAACGTGTAAAAAAATTATATAACATACGGACAAGAAAAAAAATGTAACTTCTACAAATCTCATTAGAAGATGCAATGAGCAGCTTCGCCATAGAATATTTAGTCAGTTTCTGTATGTTGCCCCTTCTTTGTATTATGGGAACTGATATAACACATAAATGAAGATAACTGTGCAGCGTATAAATAAAAATGTAAAAATAAACGTAATTATTTTTTTTATGTTTTGGGAAACTTTGGGACCCAACTTTTTGTGTTGTTAATTCCTGAATAATTATTGAATAATAACATATTTTTTATGATGAAACTTTACTAACAATGTCAATGATGAACATTTTCGTGATATTAGTATGTATATTAATTATAAGTATAATTAAAAAATCTTATTGATTTTCGTAAAAACAATTAATTATTAAATAAAAAGTATAATTATAAAAATTGACCAATTTGTTTTATTTTCAATATGTCTTGTTTTATAACAATAATGAAGAAAAAAGTTTTTCATGAAAATTCGGTTTTATTTTGTTCAAATACCCATCAAAAAGAAAAGGTCTGTGGTTTTTGTAATTCGAATAATATGGTAACTCGGATGATTAGCGAATATCAAGATCAATTGAATATTCCTATATAAGTATATGTAGCGATGCTACGACAATATTCTGGAACGATCTCCACTGCAAAACGCATTGTAGCGGGAACACTCTAGACGCAATGTGAGCGTTCGGCGTTCCTACTTACATGTCTGAAATGTTCTCAACGCACCGGGCGGCCATATAATGAGGCGCGTCGAGATGTACTCAGTCAGTCATTAATTAGCAGTTTTACGAGTGATCAACAAGCGAGTGCTGTGACTGCTGCGGGGACCCCCCGCGTCGCGCCCCACTGTTACTTAACCGTGACACGGACCTCTACACCCGTACCTCTACCTCTACGCCGCTACACCCGGCTTTGCACGGACTACGAATCTACATGGACTCCTCGGGATCACATCAGCGCCCTGGCCACGGCTATCATTTATCCCCAAATATACATAATTTATGTTTAGGAAAGCAATAAAGTTTACATATTTAAGAAAAGTTGTTTTATGGTCCGAGCAGACAATCTCCAACAGTTGTTGGAAATTGACTGTCCAATCAGCAGAATGAGCAGACTGAACAGACAATCTCCAACAGTCTGTTGTCGGAAATTGACTGTCCAATGAGCAGACTGAGCAGACAATCTCCAACAGTTGTTGGAAATTGACTGTCCTATGAGCAGACCGAGCAGACAATCTCCAACATTTGTTGGAAATTGACTGCTGGTAACGAAGATATTTTTATTTAGTTTTATATGAAATATATATTTCAAAGAAAGAACTCTTTCAAAATTTGTTTTAGTTATTGCGAAAAAATATTTGTTTTTGTTTTTTTTAACACCTAATCAATCACCAGAATGTGCAATTGATTTTTTTTTTCACTTGTGTTAATCCAGCAGAACAGGGAGGATAGTGTAACCGATATTCTTTCAAAATGTTATCTTGTATTAGTCGTAGACAAGAAGTGATTTCTAAGAATCAAAATTATAGTTTTTTTTTTTTTAACTATTGTTCTAAATAAGTTATAAATGATTTAAATTTTAATTTTAATATAAAATACGGATTAGATTTCCTACAGTAAAAAATATTATGAGCAGTACTCACTTTTTAAAACCTTTTTAAAATAATAATATTTTTTGTACATTTTATAATTGTTACTTTTCTTTGAGTTGTTGTTCTTCTAAATTTTATACTTTTCTTTGAGTTGTTGTACTTTTACATTTTATACTTGTTATTTTATACCTTTCTTTGAGTTGTTGAACTATTACATTTTATGCTTGTTACTTACTACTTTTGTTTGAGTTTTTGTACTTTCACTATTCTTACTTTTGTTGATGGCAACGTTATGCCGTATATATGAAAAAATATTCAAAATTATTTCAAGAAATAAATAAAAAAGTGCCTACGCGGAAAGCTAAACTAACAATCTTAGCCCCACGTACGCTGTACCAACCGCTGGTAGGGATCCATACTCTTTGGTAGGGGCTGACTGTGAAAACGGACCATACGCTATATCCAAAACATATTGTCCTCATTCAACATAAAAATGCACATGTGTGTGCGATGCTCATTCAAGGGATGACTAGTTTATGTTAGTGTCAAAAAAGGCCGTGCCTTATAACAAACTTTTGGTACATAAATTCTTATTGAATTGTAAAAAAATATTGTACCTAATAAAAAAAAAATATATATAAATATAGTTATCAGTGACGTCTAACTACTTCAGTTAATTAGTACAACTTCACTAATGAAAGAATTATTATGGTATTTTTGTTTCCTTTCATGCGTGATCAAAAAAATTGTAGAAATGTTATTCTATCCATTAAATGATTTGTAATGTGTATAAATAAAATGGTCAATAGGATATTTAAACTATGGCATATTAATCCCAACCAAAACCGGCTGAAGTCGGTATCTCTGCAATTCTTAGCGAAAACTTACCATATTCAACGTTAGTTTTTTTTTTGTAAATCAGTTAATTCGAAATTTTTCCTATTACTTACCCTGATTAAAAACTCTGTATACTGCTTGTAGGGATATTCCAAATTTTTTAGACCATTATTTCGAATGCTAAGATAAAAGATGATCATTGAAGGAGACTTTGTGTGCAAGTTTTTAACATGATTCTAAGTCATTTATTATAATGGATCAAATTATAGATGAAGAAGATGGCACTTAAGTGAAGTATGTATTTATTGTGAGTTTTTTTTTAAATGGGAAATATAATAATTTTCCAAATAAATAAATACCCGAAATAGGCAGAAAAATCGGCTAACTTATGCGATATAGCCACTTTAAAGGGTTAAGTACCGACTAGTTAACTCTTATTACTAATTTTTTTTTCATCACCTCCACACTGGAACTTGTCATCTTTTAGAATGATGTGTGGAAGGATTTTTGAGAATGAGAAGAAGACCTGGGAAAGGAATTTGGAGGTCAGTGTGTCCACGAGTGACAGACATTTGAACTCATCCCTCCCACTGCGGTGCAGGGCGATGGGTTGAGCGAGTCTTGCTAAAGAGGTAAAAAGATATCAAACAACCAGTCTCTCCACATTCGGCCCGCCACACAGTAGGTGGGCAGACGCATCTGCCGCCAAGACCTATACAATCATCTCCACATGAACTCGGGAACCCCTGCTAAGTCACCAAACGTAGCGAGCCACTTGGGGTAGCCAATAAATGGTTCCCCGGGCGGCGAAAATCCACCCATATTTTTTTATTTATGAGACGAAACAATTGGAGGTATTACGTTTTAGTGTATCAATTCCTAAAAATTATAATATTTATAAAAAAATAACATAAGTGTAAATCTAGAACATGGCACGAATTCCGGTATATATTTTTCAATATAAAATCGTTGGTAACAATATTTTTTTATTATTTTTCAGACACATGCTTGGTATTTGGAATTTAGGAGGGGTTTGCTAAAATGGAATTTAGTTTGTCGTGATTTTCGAAATTGGAAACAATTTTTTTTTTACCGGTAGGTAAAGGAAGATTTGCAAATATATCATTCAATTTGTTGGTAAAAGATAAGGCAAAAGAAGCCCCCGTCAAATATTTTGGTACTGCACTAAAATTAACATAAATTGATTATGACAATATGAAGTATGTACCTACCCCGCTATCTAAAATTAATTGGCCAAATAAGTAAATAAATAAATCTATTTATTTACCCTAGAGGGCTTTTACATGAAATAAATGTAAGTAATACAGTTGTGTTAACTATTTGTTGTATATAGTAGCAACGGTATAGGAAGTACATAGTATTGATTAATAAAAGATATAAAGTTACAAAATATTACGCATGAAATATTACAGAAAACTCACTTCGTTAAAACGAGAAATTAAAATAAAAAACTGCAAAAACATAAAATAAATTTTTAAATTTAATAAAAAAAAAACTTGAAAAAAATGCATATTCACTACGGAGTGGAAAACTCGTACATTTCAGAACAGCAATTATGAAGTTTTTCAAGAATACGGAATCTTTAAACATGTCTAGAGCATTCCCAAACTTATACAGTCGATTTATAAGTGTGTGAGCCTGATAACTTGTTTTAATATTGTCACAGAAAAATGTCATTTTATCATGTTATTTCATATTTTTCTATTCGGTATATAAAAAGATATTTGTTATTAAGATCAGAGAATTTTGTGGTATACCCTTTCTATATTATTGTAATACACTTTACATAATGGGGACCGGTCTGACTTATTAATATTACTAAAGAAGTAAACAGTATTTTTTTATTAAATCTAGTGCCCTGGAGTCACTTCAAAGTTATTCATAGGAAACCAATAATGTTTGTCATAAAATGTTTTTTCTGGGTGGACAGTACAATATCTGTTTGGTATTCGTGATGTGGTATTCTGTTTTGCATAAAAAAATATTATTTTACTAATTGTTCATAATTCATCTTGCGAGAAAACATGAACTAAATATTGTTGGATTGCCTTGCCGGCTACTTGTTGAAGGAAATTTAGTAACACGTTTCAAACATAGAGGTCAGTATAATACAATTTACAATGTATGTACATTAGGGCGGAACGAAATTTTTTTTTTTCTAATTTTTATTTGGAATAGTTGTATTAAGTTGCCAATTGCCATCAATTACCCCAATTAAATATATAAATAATATCAGACAACGGTAAAAGCCCCCGCCAAGACATCGAACATTTACAAAAACGACAGCTTAGGGGCTATTTGCCCGTCTTACAAAATAGTACAGAATTTATTAAAATAGGTTTATTTTATTTAATAACACATTCAAATATAGTTAACTAGCTGTTGCAATCAAATATTTATTTATTTTGATATACTTTGGCTCTGTCACAGAGGAGCAAAGTGCAGGACGAAGCGGAGGGCGGCACCTGATAATCTACGAAATGCAGTGTTTTGTTTAAACTAGTGTCGATAATTGTCTCAAGGTGTAATTATAATCACGAGTACTTATTGATAAACGTTTTTTAAGTGAATTAACATGACATCTAGAAGACAAAATTTAAAATGTCCGATATTTGGTGTAAGTGCAGAGTTGAAAGAGAATATCCTAACTACGTTTGAAAATGTGATGAAATTCTACGAATGGGTTCGACAAGAAAAAAAAGTAAGGAATAACACAACAAAAGAACCTACGTTTTTGGAAATTGCCGAAATAGTTAGAACGAAAATTGAAGAATTGTGGATAAAATCTTCTATTCCAATTGTCACACACAAACGAATCTTACAGTTACTAAATAGTTATCACTCGAAGTGTTATAATTTGAAAAAGTCTTTAAAGAAACTTAATGAAGAAAAGTATGTAATAATTAATATTTAATTTAATTCATAATAATTCGATTAAATATTTTGAAGCATACCTTGAAAAACGTGTATTTTAGTGAAATAATTAAATTAGCGCAATCTATGAAAGAGCAGATTATGAAAAGTTTAAAGTTTTACCCTTACCCCATTGTCAAGCCATATTATAGCAGTATTATGTAAATACGCACTCGGTCATAAAAATATGTATAGTTTTAAGTCTTAGTTGAAGTTGTAAGTCAATAGTTATGAGACTTAGTTACAAGTCTCTTACAGGTTGAGGTGATTTCCTTACGAAAACGTATTAAAGAAATGAACGAAACATTACTATTTTTATTTACTTGATCTAATAGAAGAATTTTATTATATCCCTTTTGTTAACGTACTACTAAATTTGACGTAGATTTCATTTTTAACAGTGACTCGAGATGCAATTCACAATATTCAGGCGGTTTCTGGTACAAATTGATGAAAAGAAGACGCGGAAGTTGTAATAATTTCGCACAGCGATAAACAACGTTTTTACGGGCACCATTCATATAAACTGTAGCGCAAAGTTTGGCCTTGCTCAGTGACTTGCACAAGTCTGACCGGGCGTGATGGTATTAGCTCTTGCTTTCGTTTTACCCGTTAAATAACACAGTGCATCTCTACAAACAGGATTGATATCTTAACGCAGATTAAACCATCGAATAAATGAATCAAAAATTAATCATGTAAAAAGGGAAAAGAACCCGGATAATAATTTTGAAAAATCTTTTTGGTAAAATTCTAAAATTCTACCTTTTCATATTTTTCATATAAATAACACTTCGTTTCAACTTAATCACTACAAAAAAAATATTTACATCGACAGAGATGGAAAAAGCATGCATAAGATATCTTATTAGATTTTTTAAAATTAAACAGTAACTTTGTAAACATCACTTATAGGTAAATACTTAATGCCGACCGGGTTTCGCTACAACCGTAGCCTCATCAGGGCAGTATAATACTGCCCTGATGAGGCTATCATTTTTTGCGAATGTTTCTTTCCAACGGATTTATATAGAATCGCCTTCAAATTTTTAAGTAATTTTCGCTGATTACGGCATTTTTAATACTAAAAAGTAAATTACATTAGTAAAGTACATTTAAGTATTAGTGGAGTACATTTATTTTAGGTTATTTTGAGAAAACCATAGATAAATTTAATTAAATATTTTTTATTATTTTAAAAAAATTGTGTTACGAATTTGTAATATTCGTTTTTGTCGTCTTTTCTTAAGTTTTAATTTTTAGGTTTGAGGGGTAAAAAACCACAGTTGAGGTTTTTTTTTAAATCGTGCGCTAATAACGTTAAGCGGAATCCAATAATTTTCTAATTTTTTTTTTTCTTGAAAAATGTAAATAATTTTTCTGAAGGCAGTTTTCTCACATCAGTATCTGATTTGCAATAATTGGTATATTTTTTACGTGTGGGATCAATTAATTCACATTAGACAATGACTATCGAAAAATCAGGACCAGATTTCTTTCAATCGTCAAGAATAAACAAGCAGTGGTCACAATGGTTGGGTGCTTTGCAAGTTTTTTTCAAATATTTTTATTTTTATAATTGAATACTTTCTGGCTTTCCTGCCTATTAATATAAGGGTTTAAAATAGTACCTGCGATAATTTATATTAACCCGTAAATGTAAAATGAAATTTAAATCATTTTAGTGTTTTTAAATATTATTTGTGTACTTTAAAATAAGTGGTCCGTACGATTATGTTTATATCATTCCGCCTCTTACCCTGTCATCGCATATGTATATACATATAATTTTTTTCCGACTTTATGTCCTGGTTAAATTTTCCCCATAGGATAAACTTCCACACAATTTTCCACAAATGATGATTCTCGTCAATCCACAGAGAACAAGGAAAATAATTCACCGACTCCAGATTTTTTCATATCAGAGGATTCGGCTCGGTAGAACTTTTAACTGGACCTATAAATCTTACTGATCCCTCAGTATAAATATTTATTAAATCTTTTTTAATCATACATGTATTTAAAATGACTGATTTTTGCATTTTTTTGTATAAATTCTTTGATTGTTTCAAGAATAAAACTGTGAAACCAAACCCAAAAGCCTTGTTCATTGTTATGTTGGTAGTTGTAGGCCAACACTTCAGCGGTTTTTTAATTAATTTCATTTTACCAACAGCGAATATACAGAGATTCCCGAGTTCCTATCCGTTTAGTATTAGCAGTCATTCTGTCCCTGGTCATAAGTAACTTTTCAGTTTTATCCTCTATATTTATCGTCGACCGTTGGGGGAAATAGCCCCTTTTATTGTTCTCTTCGTTGGGATGCGGAATCTCAACTGCTCTTTTAGGCATAAACTTCCATTTTTCATACTTACACGATTCGCATCCAAATATAAGGTGGCTACTTGTTGTAGCCATAAGCATGTTTCATATTTCATTTTCAATGGGCTTGGGACCAATTCCATCAATGATTCTCGGAGAGATATTTTCATCAAACTTCAAGGAAGTTGCAATCTGTTTGATCACCGTTAATAGCTCCTTGGTCGCCACTTTGGTTGCCAAATTATCCCAGGTCATTAATGATTTGTTTGGATCTTCAGTTGTTTTCTTCAGTATGTCAATTTGTACCTTTAGCTTTTTTCTGATTTTTTGGATTGTTATACCCGAAACAATGAACAAGAATTTTTTGGAGATCTAAAAAATGTTGACTGGGAATTGAAAAAAAAATTAAATTCGTTCTGAAGGAAAAGAAAATGAAATTTCTACTATTACAAAGTTTTAACTTTTATTTATATTTTGAATTCATGGGTGGGTTACAAATATACGATAAATATGCGTAATTCCGTAATGTCCCAACTCCTCTCAACAGTTTTGAGATAACACTATGGTATCCCTAATTGGGGTTCGTTTTGAAGCTGAATGCAGTGAAGAGGGGAAGGAGATGGGCAAGAGGAAAGTGGGGATGTACCTGGCTATTCAGATCTGGTCACCAAACACGGCGAAAGCCATTTCAAGCAACGTTTCAACTCCGAATGGTGTTCTTACACCAGGGCAATACTAAGAGTATCTTCCACTCTAGAACTCTCTTTACATGAGTAAATTGAGAAATAACACAAATTAATCAAATTAAATTTACCTGCCTTCCACGGGATTTGAATCCGCGATTTCCGGGTTGCTAGTCGAGAGCCTTGCCTCTCAACCAGGGAGGCCGTCAAAAAAAATGTACTGATGACTATTAAAGTAAGTAATGTCTCCCGTAATTGTTTCAACAATCGTTTTTATTCAAATTTCTTAGTTTTTTTCAGTTCCTTCGACAACATGTAAAAAAAAAGTTTTTCATTGCTTTATTCAGTTGCTTAAAGTGGAAATAGTAATATAATTGTATTGTAATAAGTAGTTTTCCGCTTAATCGTGCCGTGTCTTCCTCGGCTGTCCTCGATTTCTTCTGCTGTTCATTGTCTCAGTATACATTCTTCTGACACCCATTTCTTCGTTCTTATCTCTAAAAATATTAATATGTGAAAAATTGACATTTTTTAATTGTTAAAACGCGAAGGCCTCATTTTACCACACTAAATTATTCAATTCATATCCCCAACTTTTCTACCATTCACGTCATGTAGTATCATGAATCCACATTGTTTTCGTTAAAAACTACATTATATCGATTAATTTAATTAGACATGAGCGAAGAAAGGAGTGTAAGGAGAATATACGATTCAAATGTGAATGGTAGCAGAAGTCGGGGACGCCCGAGGAAGACATGGCACGACCAAGTGAATAAGATACTTGAGTCGGGCCATGTCAAGAGTCAGAACAATAGAAGAGTATGTATGAGACGATGTATGAATGTGAATGAGGCAAGGAGTGTGTGCCAAGACCGAGTTGTTTGGCGGTCCGTCCTCTCTGCCTACCCCTGCGGGGAAACGGCGTGATGGTTAATTAGTAATTAGACTACGTATCTCATTCCAGCGCATCAGGAATTTGTTTTTCTCGGGGGTACCCGAAGTTTTTTTACCACTCACTACTGTATACCACTTTTGTTCTCGATAATAAATGAATGAAAATCTTCGAAACTGAAATTAACCCACTTTCCAACCCGATAGAGCTGAAACTATGTTGTCGATGACAACACATTCGTGTCAATCATATTGATATATTATATGAGCATATTCATATAATTTAACATTGTGTTGTAGTTCAACATAATAGCTGGAATATCCATTTTATAATTTTTAAAACGTATGAATTTGTTATGTATTCTTTCAACAGCTTGTACATGTATATTATAATATGAGTTCCAGACAGGAGAACTGTACTCAAATTGACTCTTACATAGGCAAAAAATATAACAATTTAATACACTTAATATTGTTAAAAATTTTCTGGTTAGCCTTCTCATAAATTCCAATATTTTTGCTCTTATTATAGATTTATGTTATGTAGTTAAAAAAAGAAAGATTTGATAGAAAAGTGAAGCCCAAGTCTTCGATTTGTTTTAATGTCTCAAGAGCATTGTTATCAATTTTGTAATCTAAAATCACAGGATTTTTCTAATTATAAGAGAAGAAATCTTATTGATTCATGTAGAATCACCTCCCAAAGTTAGTGCACTTTATCCCCGGACACCCTGTATATCTTATGCTAAGTTTAAAGACGATCATCTAAGGAGACTTCGAGTGCAACTAACATGTTTTTTACCTTGACACTATGAAATTTATTCTTATTGATTATGGATAAAAGGAGATAAGAAAAGGATGTTTACTCAGACTCTAAAGTAAAGTAAGTATGTATTTATGTGTAAGTTAATGTGTACTTTTATGTTACCTTTATTAATTATACGTAATTGAATTGAATCTAATAAAATACAATACACATCAAATATAAAATATAGGATAGGTTTAAAAAACGTGAGTTCCTGCAATTTTTTTTTAAATAAATAAATCAATGATCACAACAATTACAAATTCCTTTTCAGACTTTTCATGATCGGCATACGGAATATAGGAAAGGTTTACTAAAATGTAATTGATAATAATTTTTTTTTAAATTTCTAACTTTGGAATTCAAACTTCTTTTACCGGTAGAAACGACACGGTTTGGTCACTGGCCGTGCATCCGAAATTTCGATTGAATCTTCGTGCTGAATTTCATTTACTGAAATCAGCTATAATTTACTAATTTTCATACAGAATGTACCGAAAATTTTATATCTCGTAGTTGATGGTGAATTTCTGGCGAAATTAAAACTTCTGAAATTTGCTAGCCACCAGAAAATTTTTCTAGCACTGAAATTGAAATTTTTAATTCAATAGAAAATTGACAATTGATGATGAAAAAATTGAAATAGTAAATGAAATTAAGTACCTAGGTATAATACTCGATTCAAAACTCACATTCACAGCAAATTTTGAAAATGTGCTAAAGAAGGTATAAAAAAAAGTGAATTTTCTTAGAAGATTAAGAAATGAACTAAATGAACACACTATAGAGCGCATTTATAAAACTATAGTTGCTCCACATTTATATTATTGCTCTACTATGTTATATTTGGCTAATGAAAGAATTTTGAACAGAATAGAGCTATGAGATGTACGAGTATACTGGGAAAAGGCAATACGCAAGCATTAATCAAATGAGAGAGCAGCTAAATTAGATTCCAATAAAAAAAAACACTTTTAGTACCTAAATGTGTTAATTTTTGTGCATAAAGTCATGAACAACCAAATGCCAAAATATTTTAAGGATGAAATCGTTTTTAATAGAGATGTTCATAATTACGAAAAGAGAAATGTAAATAGATTTAGATTGCCACATGTGAAGAATTAATCAAAATCACAGAACTGCCTAATGTACAGAGGACTAAAGATGTATGATGAAATGCCCGAAAGTCTGAAGAATGAAGGAAAAATGAATGTATAAATAAATGTTATCTTGTTCATATTTAAGTGTTGTATAAACTAACTGAATAAATAATATAAAAATTTAAAAAAAGATAACGTGTTTCGATGAAATTTATTTTTATTTCTTAACTTTGATTTAATGTCAAGACATTAGTTCAATCTTGTATGGGAACACTATTATGTGATATGATTTTTTAATTTATTTTGCTGATCATTGATAAACACCGTTCCTCAAAAAATTTGTTTCGAACAATTTTTGTACAGTTTTCATATAATGAGAAAGCAAGGAATGATGAAAAATAAAGGAAGTTTTTTTCTTGCTTATTTTGTATTGTTTCATAGTTTAGAGAGCGATTATTTATTGTTCATTCAAAATTTCGTTGATAATGTTTTTAAACGAGATAAAAATGTTTCTTTTAATTTTTAAATGTTTTCATAACAACAATAATGCTAAGGTTTTAGTTTATAATTTTAATTAAATCCCACAAATGGTTTTAATTTGAAATAAAACATCTTACACGCAACAAAGGCATGTCTCATATACCCTACTTTACGCAGTAAATAGGAAATTTTATATGATCTTACGAAGCAGTTACATTGTGATGTGACATTATAATTTAAAATTAAACAATAACTTAATAAACGTCACTTTTATTTTTTTTACTTAATGCCGACCGAGTTTTGCTACAACCATAGCTTCGTCAGGGCTGTATAATACTGTATTACAATTTAAAATCTACAAGTAACACGTGTTTAACAATACGTAGCAAGAAATCGGAAGTGAGTTCCAGTGGAGAAGATTGTATGAGTAGGTAGGGGGTAAAGTCGTACATGTGGTAGTTACTTAGTAGCAGAAGGGTAAAAATTAAAGTAAATCGGCATAATTAAAATTTTACTAAAAGTGCGTACATTAGAAAAAATGCATCAATAATATATGATTCTTAAATTTTTTCAGGTAGCTAATGATAAAAAAAATGTGAAAGTTACTAGAATTGTTACTTCAAACACCTCACGTTTGGAAATGTCTTAGTTTACGTAGGGAACGTCGATTTCGTGAATGCACTAAAATTGGACTCATCAGACTATGAACTATCTTGTTATGTTTAATTAATTAATTAAAGTAACCGACCTTACAATATTTATATAAATGTATAATATTAACAATATGAATAATATTTATAAATGAAATAAATAATCTCTCTTTATTAACACAAAGGTTTTTTAGGTTCTTGTTCTTTACCGATTTTTGACAATCCATCTACCGAGAAAAACATTAACTACATGCTACGTTGCCTAGCCGGCTTGCGGCGTAAACTTCTGAGGCCAGGTAACGCGGCGAAGCCTCGAAGACAGTTTAGTTACATAGTTACGGGTTTCATACAGAGATGTCATTATAACCTATAAATATCAACATCAATCAGTATGTTACAATACGCGTGGAAATAAAAATCATAATATTATGATTTTCCCCGGTCATATCAAAAGATGACCTGTAATTTTTTAGTTAGTTAGGTAAAACATGTTTTAACGTGGTATTTTGTAAAATCTCATGCATTATTATTAAACAACCGTCACAATTTGGAAAAACCAACACGATCAATAACCCACATAAAATACATTTTTCTTCTACATTATTGATTTACGATGTGCCTTATTTTCTACTACAATGTTGGAAAGATTGTAATTGATTGAAGAATGTGTCACATTTTAATAAAGTTGCTAATTTAAATCATTTAAGTGTGCACGTGTAAAGTAATAAAATTAATTTATTTGTCTAGCTTTAACCCGTGAAGAAATACTGGTAATTTAAAAGTCAGGAAGTTTGTATTTATTTTTTTTTATTTTTATAATTATTTTTTATTTTTAATAATATGTTTTACATGGGACATAATTCATTTTACATCATTGGTTTTTTACTACTCTTCCATTGAAAGCATTTGCTTGTGTATGGAAGGGGAGTGTACATAAATGTTGTTGTTAGTTAGTACTTAAATAATTCATTTTACATAAATGTATGTTTGCTGTAATATTTCTTTGGAAAGTAGTGAAGGATAATATATTAATTTATTAAATTTTTTAAAAAGAAAGGAAGTTATGGAAAACTAAGGATATTTGTGAGATTAATTAAGTGACAGTAGTTTTTTTTTCAGAATATTTTTAAAGTGTCTATTGACAGAGAGCAGTATTCGGGTTTTATCATTAATGCTTCTGATTTCTTCTGGTAAACGATTGAAAAAAGTTCTTCCCTGGTAAGTATAATGATGTTGTGCAAAAGACGTATTTAGTTTTGGGCATAGAAAAACATGTCTAAGTCGCGTTCTGTTTTCATTTAAAAATTGATATTTATCTTTTTCTTTTATAATTTGGATTAATGAGTTTTTAATATATAGGTCTTTAAATGTAGGTACTTGAAATTCTTCAAACAGGCGTTCTGTTGGGTAGTCAAAGGATTTTTTTAATATAATTTTAATAATTGTTCTTTGTATAATTTCAATTGGAAGAAGGTTACATTTATACGCGGATCCCCAACTAATAATAGCGTATTGTAAAGTGGATTGAACTAAGGCATAGTAAATTAAATATAGATTTTTTATCGACAGAAAGTTTCTAATTCTTAAAAATATATATATTAATTTTCTAATTTTGTTTACTACTTGACATATTTGTTCTTTCCATTTCAGATTTTTATCAATAATTACTCCTAGATATTTAATTTTATTTGTTGTTTTTAGTACTGTACAGTTTGATTTGCAATAGTTTTGGCTGTGAATTTTAGTATTATTATGTATGACAATGTTAAAATTTTTAGGAGTATCATTTGTATGGATTGCAAATGGAATTACAAATGTCTTTTCATTGTTAAGTGACAGTAAATTAGTGTCGAAAAAATTCTTGAGCGTGTTGATGTCTTCCGTGGCCTTTAATTCTACATTTTCCCAAGTCTTATCACTTATTATTAATACTGTATCATCGGCGTATGACGTAATTTGACCGTGTAAAGGTTGAAAAAAAATATCGTTTACATATATAGTAAATAGAATTGGTCCAAGCACTGTACCTTGGGGGATTCCAAAGCTTGTAATCTCTTGATCACTATTAACACCATTGATTTTTACTAATTGAGGACGGTTTTTTAAGTAGTCGGTGATCCATTTAATCGCGTTGCCTTTTATGCCGATATTATTCAATTTTTTTAATAGCATCTCATGGGATATGCTATCGAATGCCTTTCTAAGGTCAATAAATATACCCGCACATTTTTTACTTTTATCTAGTGATTCGTAAATGTATGAAGTTACGTTAGCAATAGCATCTTGTGTGCTGAGTGATTTTATAAAGCCAAACTGGTTTTTGTGTAATATTTTATTATTATCTAGAAAATTTACCAATTGTTTTTTAACTATTTTTTCAAAGATCTTTCCTATATTAGAAATTAGACATATTGGGCGATAATTCGTTGCTTGATGTGGATCTCCAGATTTGTAAATAGGTGAGATTATTGTGGTTTTGTAGTTCATTGGAAAAATTCCATTTGTTAAACTTAAGTTTATTAAATGAGTGATAGGTTTTATTAAGTGAGGTTTCATAGTTTTTAACATGTGTGTCGTAATAGAATCAAAACCGGGGGACGAACCTCCTTTCATATTTTCTATTATTTTCGAGATTTCACATTCTGTTGTTGTTTCAAACATTGAAAGTATATTACGTTTCTGTATATTTTTATTTTTATGGTTTTCTTGGTTTGAAGGCTTATGAATATTTTTCGCAAGATTTTTCCCAACATTTGCAAAGAAGGAATTAAATATGTTTGCACATTGTTTAGGCTGTATATTGGCATCTATAATTTTTTTATCATGTTCAATGTACTTAATGTTTTGTGTTTTTTTTGTATTTTCTATGGCGAAATTAACAGTTTTCCACATTTGTTTATGGTTATTTTCTGAAGATAATATTTTATTTTTAAAATACTCTTCTTTACTTTTTTTAATATAAGATGTTAATTTATTTTTATATTTTTTATAGAAAATATATGCTTTTTCATCTTGGGGATTTTTAAAGTTATTTTGTAAAGTTTTTCTTTATTTCTGATAGATATAATAAGTCCTTTGGTAATCCAAGGTTTTAAACATCTTAATTTTGATTTTATGTGTGTTGTTATCTCAGTTGTCGAATTTTTAATGTGTTGTGACATAATATTTTCGAAGTTAGTCGAACAAATTTCAGTATCATCACTGTTTAAAACATTATTCCAATCTTCCTTTTTTAATTTTTCAGAGAGAATAGTCATATCTATTGTTGATTTTTTGGTTAATAAATTATGTTTTTTATGTTTAATATTATTATTATACAGAAGTAAGCATGAGTGATGATCAGTTATGTTAGTTTTCCAAACAATTGATTTTATTTTGTGAAGATCTTTAATGTTTATATTTGTCCAAATGTGGTCTAAACAAGATGGAGTATGTTCTTTTATTTCCCTAGTATTTTTATTTATGCAAGATATAAAATTTTGTTCAGTCATACAATTGATGTATTCATTTTTGTTATTATTTTCTATTTTTTCATTAATATTAACGTTAAAATCTCCTACGACGAAGCAAAGTTTATTTTTTAATTTTAATAATATGTATTTGAGGTCATTAATAAATGTAATAATACTCGAGCCATGCGTTCTATAGATAGCTATTAGATGGTATATGGATTTGCCGAGTTTGAAATGTACTTCGATGCAGTTTACTAAGTGTATTGGATGTTCTAATATGTTAACAATACTAAATTTATTGCTTGCAAATATTATTATTCCCGAATTTTTATTGATGTCTACTTTGGTAGAAATATAGTTGTACTCAGGTAAGTGGTAAGACGGTGACTCAGCGTTCGTAAATGTTTCGGTTAACACTATAAAGTCCGGTTTTTTAATTAAATAATTTATTTTTAGAATTAATTCATCTAAATTTTTTTGAACGCTACGGATGTTTATGTGCATAATAATTATATCATTGATGTTTTTAGAAATAATTTTGTTACACGAATCGGTACATATACATTCATATTCTTGAATTTTAATATTTAACTCTAATTCGTTACTTAAGAAATCATCCATTTAATGCATTTTCGGTTGTATTTTACAAAATGATTTATAAGGTTTTTATTCAATGTCGTAGTTAATTCTTTCTTTGGCTAATTTAAGCATGTAAGATCGGAACTTACATGTTTCGCTGTTTGTTCGGTGGTCTACTTCATTCATTTTACTGTTCAAGGAGTTTATTTCTTTCTTCTTGTTAGCTGAGTTGCAGTTAGCGCATTTGGGTGGCAGTTCCAGGGATTTACACTCGGAGATGGGATGATCTTCTGAACAGTGCTTGCATGTTGGTTTATTCATTCTATTGTAGCATTTTTGTGCTGTGTGTCCAAATCTTTGACAGTGGAAACATTGGGTAAGAGGACTGCAGTCTTCTACATAGATTCTCATGAATCCTAGATGATTTTTTTTTTTATTAACAAGATGTAGTCTCATTTCGGGATTTGTTTGTAGTATTAAGTTTTTGCTGTTAGTTTTTTTGTTTGTAATGATGGCCTTAACTTGTAATATTTCTTTGTCTTGGTATTTTTCACATATCATTTTGATGTCGTTGTTTTGTTCAATGATGTCTTCTAAGAATTCTTTTTCGGTATAGTCTTTGTCAAGACCTTTGAATATTACGCATGGATCCGTTTTCAGAAGTACCTCCGCTATTATGGTTTTGTCGACTTCATTTATCTTATCTTTTAATTTTTTTGCGTCTTCTTTTTCTGGGCATGTTATTATAAGGTTTTTTTTTGTTTTTTTAATTTCGCATACTCGAATTCCCAACTGCGATATTTTAATCTTTTGTATTTTCTCTTTTAATTTTTCAGTGTCTTCTTCTTTTAAGCTTTTAATTATAATAGGAAATCGTTTTTCTTGCGTTTTTGATATTAAGTTTTTTACTGCAGAAGAGTATGAAAATGGGTATTTTTGTGCTTGGTTTTTTTCTTGAATATCACACTTTTCTTGTAATTTAGCTAATTCTATTGCCATGTGCGATATCATTTCCATGATGTTATTTATTTCTTTCATCATTTTTGATTTGGTTTCTTTGGTAAGTTTATTTTCTTCCATGATTGTATGTAAGTCACTTATGTTTTGTTTCGCCTTTGTTATGAAGGCATGCGGATCAACCGCTTCCTCCATTTTTTCAGGTTAAAAAATATATTTTCCGTAAATTTATGTATTTATATAATTTGTCTTGGATTGAAGGTGTTATTTTATTTATTCACCGCTTACGGCGCTCACTCGCGTCCAACACCGTTAGAGGTTTGGGCGACACTGACATATACATAAAGTAGATATTTTTCACAGTCCTCTCTAGGGTTACATGTAGTTTTTTTTTTAAATTTTGTATTTTATTTCATGTTGTCTTTACATTGTTTTCTATAATGTTTGTTCGTTGATTATCACTTTGCTATCTCAGCCATGTTTTTACTTTATATTATCTTTTGTGCTAATCATAGAAACCCTTGCCTCTTAAACATTAGTTTATCATTAAAAATAATAATATTTGTAGGAGATTATCAATGCCTTTCCTACAAAAATTAAGTTGGCGGTTTTCTAATAAAAAATACCAGTAAATATTTCATAATTTGTCGGATTTTGGCACTTGGCCGGCATCCGGAAGGCTGCGGGTTCAATTTCCGTCGGCGGCATGTATTTTTTCTCGGAAGATTTTTTCAGTTCATATAGGAACACCTGTTTCAGGCTAAAAATTACTGCTTCAAAATATAAATTCTTTGTAACGATAAAACTTCATAAATTACTATATAATATGCTATGAAATAAGTTTGTTAAGCTGGCTTGTTCTAGACGGTCCACTGTGGAGCGCATGAGCTTCGTGACTATTGCGAGATGTCAAGTGGGAGTAACCAACATTACGCGAAGTCTACTGTCACAGAACTACTAACATATCTTTATATCACCGACCAATAGAGGAATTCGGTGCTTCACATCTTTACTACCTACATTTACCAAACATGATAGCTTTTTGTTTGACAAGCCCCCAAAGGGCACACAAACTCCAACGGCTCGGAGGGCTTTGAAGCAGAGAATGGACGGTTATCTCGAGAGTATTTCCTCCTGGGGTAAAAATAATCTCGTCGAATTTAATGTTTCAAAGACCCAATCCTGTCTGATTACGTCTAAAAGGGATCCAAATGACAATCTAGTCTCCTTCAACGGAAGCAATCTTCCGAACAGGCCTTCCATTGATATGCTTGGTGTAACTATAAGTGACCAGCTCAGGTACGGGGGCTCCATTGAAGCCAGAGTAAAGTTGGCCTCTCAGAAGCTGGGCGTACTGTACAGGGCCCGCAGATACTTTAATAGTACACAACTGCTGACCCTGTACAAATCGCAAGTGCGCCCTACTCTCGAATTTGGTAGCCATCTCTGGTCCGGAGCCCCTAAATACCTGAAAAAAACCCTTGACTCTGTGCAAAAACGGGCGGTCCGTTTGATAGATTCCCCAATCTTAACAAGCGGACTGCAATCTTTAGAGCACAGGCGTCAGGTAGGTATGCTGTCCTTGTTCTATCGGTATTACAATGGAAGATGCTCTGAGGAACTAACGTCATTGATCCCTTCGGCACCGGTGCATAGTCGGGATACACGCCAAACGCGCGCCCAACATTTGTACACGGTTGACATTTGTCACATGAGAACGGGTCGCTTCTACGATTCCTTCTTAAGTTCAACAGCTCGGCTGTGGAACGAACTGCCGGCCTCTGTGTTTCCTCCCTCCTACAACATGGGACTCTTCAAGACCCATGTTCACTCCTTCCTCTCCACAAAAAGACCCTCCACACAGCATCCCCAAAGATGACATAGGCCCTGAGGGAAATTATTTTCTTCAGGGCCTCCTGTGTGGATTTAATATAAAAAAAAAAAATAATAATATTATAGTCGAAATCTTACGAAAAAGTGAACATGAAAAACAATTAAATAAATGATAAAATGCCAACAGTATAAAATAGCTCTCACCGTCGAATTGATGGCCATCACATGAATGTTATTGAAATTTGTAAAATAGGGCAAAAGACACGTGAATCCTAAATGATGTAAAACTAACCGGTGGACTCACGTTGATATCGAGGGAATCCGTTCAGATGTCAGGACCTTTAGATAACTTTATAAATCAATTATTATACGTAGGGTCCATTTTAATAGCGGGACAACATTCTCTTAATATGTCAACGACACTTCTAGTATTTGTTCACATAAATTAATACACCACGGATGAAGTAATTTTGTAACCTTTTCTGTATTAACAACTTTTCGTTTTGGGAAATCGTGGTAAGTAAAAATAAAGTCACAACATTGAATGCGATACAAGTAGTTTGAAAAGCCAAATTTTAGTTTGAAATAGTAATTGTAACGTAAATTCCATGATAGAAATAATATAATCAAATACTTCTGTAAATTGAACAATGGCGTGAAAAGTGCTTTACATTATCTATATATATATACATAATGTAAAGCACTTTAAAATACACAAAAATATATATATACATATATACATATATATATATTTTTTTAATTTTTTTTTTTTTAAAGAAAGACAAACATTCCTGGGTTACGAATAATCTGACAATATATGAAAATCTCCGACTATCACCACAGTAAGCTGAAAATGTTGCTTGAGTTGTGATGGAGGACTTAGCCAGCCGAGGAATTGAACACAATACGCCTGAGTGGGACCCAAGCGCGATGTCAACTCGGCCACCGACCGGTCTATCTAAATCTTCTTATATTGATTTATAAATATATATTTATATATCAATATAAGAAGAAGGCTATCCTACGTTGGACGCCATAAGTAGTAATCCAACGTTGGGCCTCCGTGTGAGTCGCTAGTGCAATAATACAGGCCCCGTGTCCGTGCAATACACGATGGGTGACAGTGTAATGTACGTAGGATTTAGAAGGTAAGTCGATCGACATAGTTGACATCGGGGGTCATGTCCCTGAGCATTACCTCAGACTACCTCTACAAAGGCATGATGTCAATTCTGACTCAAGGCGTGGAGTCAGCAATCAGCTTCTGCTATAATCATACCATCGGAGTTCAGTTTAAAAAAATACTTAGGTTTCAACGTTATATTTTAGCAAAGGGCTACGTTACAACATACAAAGGGGTCATTACAAAGAATCTCATCTTACACATGGGACATGATAAACATTACAGGTACAAAGTATAATCCTAATTAATTGTGATCTCTCTCTCTCTCTCAGAATTGAAGTTACTAAATCGGCACTGAGTTTACAAAAGCACATGATTAAGGGGTAGAAAGTTCAAGCTTACAAAGTAGGTTCTCCGTGAAATCTGGCAAGGAGCTTATACTATATTCCTTGTCGAAATGTAATGTATCGAAGAATCTGGAGAGGGCGGGAGCAGGCAGCGTCGGGAACAGCCAGGAGATTAGTTCTGTCTTTCGCCGCAAGGACGCTGATGGCGAGCATTCAGGGTCCCAAGGTGCTGCTGCCTGCGGCGATCGCAAGAACTAGCGTGTAGTACATTAGATTTTTATTATTATTTTCCACGATTCAAATCGCTACATAACAATGTTTAAAGGAATGTTTCTTTGTTTGTCCCTTACAGACTCAAAAACTAGTCCCCCGATTTAGCTGAAAATTTCATACTTTATTCTTATTAGTCTCAGGAGTGTTTGAATGGTAGAAAACGTCAGGGACGCCCGAAGAAGAATCGAATAAAAGACGATATTACGTAGTTTTTTAATAGTTACAATGTTGTATATAGAAAGTAGTGAATTCGTCGGAAGTCGAGCAAGTCCGAGGAAGACATAACACGATAAGTGAAACCAAAACTTCTAAAAAGTAAACTTTTACAATTCTTTAGAATTATATTATTTCCACATAGACTACAAAAATACACCCAGTATCCAGGTACACCAGAATTCACAACCTCAAAACCTTCCTCCGAAACTACTTACCTATAAAATGTGCTTTAATAGAATAAAGATCGATACTAATTTTCCGAAAAATTAAAAATGTCATAATTAAACGTTGAGGAAACATTATTACTTACATTATCTACCCGGATTTCTTTTTTTGAGTAAATTTGAAAAAAAATGTAATGTGATACTTTCCAAAAGCCGCAATTGGCAAAAAGGTTTATATTTTGTCCAAATTTTTTACATGTCGTTGTACAATATTTTTTGTTGTGCGCTAACCGGGACGATCGAGCGATGCGGGACTTAAAAAATAAATGCCTTGGAGATTTACGGGCATTCGGTTATGGATTCGGCCGCGCACATTAAATGCCTTGGAGATTTACGGGCATTTAGTTGTGGATTCGGCCGCGCATATTAAGTACTAGTAGGTATTTCAATAAACAATTACTTCTAAAAAATATTATATTAGTATAAAAATAAAGCAGGTTGTTTTCAGGTGAAAAAATATAATAAGCTAACTAATTATTGCTTATAATAATTTGATATTCTTATTTTTCGTGACTGACGACTACTAATATTTTATATTTTATATTTTATATTTCGAGTGTCGCCCAAACCTCTAACGGTGTTGGACGCGAGTGAGCGCCGTAAGCGGTGAATAAATAAAATAACACCTTCAATCCAAGACAAATTATATAAATACATAAATTTACGGAAAATATATTTTTTTAACCTGAAAAAATGGAGGAAGCGGTTGATCCGCATGCCTTCATAACAAAGGCGAAACAAAACATAAGTGACTTACATACAATCATGGAAGAAAATAAACTTACCAAAGAAACCAAATCAAAAATGATGAAAGAAATAAATAACATCATGGAAATGATATCGCACATGGCAATAGAATTAGCTAAATTACAAGAAAAGTGTGATATTCAAGAAAAAAACCAAGCACAAAAATACCCATTTTCATACTCTTCTGCAGTAAAAAACTTAATATCAAAAACGCAAGAAAAACGATTTCCTATAATAATTAAAAGCTTAAAAGAAGAAGACACTGAAAAATTAAAAGAGAAAATACAAAAGATTAAAATATCGCAGTTGGGAATTCGAGTATGCGAAATTAAAAAAACAAAAAAAAACCTTATAATAACATGCCCAGAAAAAGAAGACGCAAAAAAATTAAAAGATAAGATAAATGAAGTCGACAAAACCATAATAGCGGAGGTACTTCTGAAAACGGATCCATGCGTAATATTCAAAGGTCTTGACAAAGACTATACCGAAAAAGAATTCTTAGAAGACATCATTGAACAAAACAACGACATCAAAATGATATGTGAAAAATACCAAGACAAAGAAATATTACAAGTTAAGGCCATCATTACAAACAAAAAAACTAACAGCAAAAACTTAATACTACAAACAAATCCCGAAATGAGACTACATCTTGTTAATAAAAAAAAAATTCATCTAGGATTCATGAGAATCTATGTAGAAGACTGCAGTCCTCTTACCCAATGTTTCCACTGTCAAAGATTTGGACACACAGCACAAAAATGCTACAATAGAATGAATAAACCAACATGCAAGCACTGTTCAGAAGATCATCCCATCTCCGAGTGTAAATCCCTGGAACTGCCACCCAAATGCGCTAACTGCAACTCAGCTAACAAGAAGAAAGAAATAAACTCCTTGAACAGTAAAATGAATGAAGTAGACCACCGAACAAACAGCGAAACATGTAAGTTCCGATCTTACATGCTTAAATTAGCCAAAGAAAGAATTAACTACGACATTGAATAAAAACCTTATAAATAATTTTGTAAAATACAACCGAAAATGCATTAAATGGATGATTTCTTAAGTAACGAATTAGAGTTAAATATTAAAATTCAAGAATATGAATGTATATGTACCGATTCGTGTAACAAAATTATTTCTAAAAACATCAATGATATAATTATTATGCACATAAACATCCGTAGCGTTCAAAAAAATTTAGATGAATTAATTCTAAAAATAAATAATTTAATTAAAAAACCGGACTTTATAGTGTTAACCGAAACATTTACGAACGCTGAGTCACCGTCTTACCACTTACCTGAGTACAACTATATTTCTACCAAAGTAGACATCAATAAAAATTCGGGAATAATAATATTTGCAAGCAATAAATTTAGTATTGTTAACATATTAGAACATCCAATACACTTAGTAAACTGCATCGAAGTACATTTCAAACTCGGCAAATCCATATACCATCTAATAGCTATCTATAGAACGCATGGCTCGAGTATTATTACATTTATTAATGACCTCAAATACATATTATTAAAATTAAAAAATAAACTTTGCTTCGTCGTAGGAGATTTTAACGTTAATATTAATGAAAAAATAGAAAATAATAACAAAAATGAATACATCAATTGTATGACTGAACAAAATTTTATATCTTGCATAAATAAAAATACTAGGGAAATAAAAGAACATACTCCATCTTGTTTAGACCACATTTGGACAAATATAAACATTAAAGATCTTCACAAAATAAAATCAATTGTTTGGAAAACTAACATAACTGATCATCACTCATGCTTACTTCTGTATAATAATAATATTAAACATAAAAAACATAATTTATTAACCAAAAAATCAACAATAGATATGACTATTCTCTCTGAAAAATTAAAAAAGGAAGATTGGAATAATGTTTTAAACAGTGATGATACTGAAATTTGTTCGACTAACTTCGAAAATATTATGTCACAACACATTAAAAATTCGACAACTGAGATAACAACACACATAAAATCAAAATTAAGATGTTTAAAACCTTGGATTACCAAAGGACTTATTATATCTATCAGAAATAAAGAAAAACTTTACAAAATAACTTTAAAAAATCCCCAAGATGAAAAAGCATATATTTTCTATAAAAAATATAAAAATAAATTAACATCTTATATTAAAAAAAGTAAAGAAGAGTATTTTAAAAATAAAATATTATCTTCAGAAAATAACCATAAACAAATGTGGAAAACTGTTAATTTCGCCATAGAAAATACAAAAAAAACACAAAACATTAAGTACATTGAACATGATAAAAAAATTATAGATGCCAATATACAGCCTAAACAATGTGCAAACATATTTAATTCCTTCTTTGCAAATGTTGGGAAAAATCTTGCGAAAAATATTCATAAGCCTTCAAACCAAGAAAACCATAAAAATAAAAATATACAGAAACGTAATATACTTTCAATGTTTGAAACAACAACAGAATGTGAAATCTCGAAAATAATAGAAAATATGAAAGGAGGTTCGTCCCCCGGTTTTGATTCTATTACGACACACATGTTAAAAACTATGAAACCTCACTTAATAAAACCTATCACTCATTTAATAAACTTAAGTTTAACAAATGGAATTTTTCCAATGAACTACAAAACCACAATAATCTCACCTATTTACAAATCTGGAGATCCACATCAAGCAACGAATTATCGCCCAATATGTCTAATTTCTAATATAGGAAAGATCTTTGAAAAAATAGTTAAAAAACAATTGGTAAATTTTCTAGATAATAATAAAATATTACACAAAAACCAGTTTGGCTTTATAAAATCACTCAGCACACAAGATGCTATTGCTAACGTAACTTCATACATTTACGAATCACTAGATAAAAGTAAAAAATGTGCGGGTATATTTATTGACCTTAGAAAGGCATTCGATAGCATATCCCATGAGATGCTATTAAAAAAATTGAATAATATCGGCATAAAAGGCAACGCGATTAAATGGATCACCGACTACTTAAAAAACCGTCCTCAATTAGTAAAAATCAATGGTGTTAATAGTGATCAAGAGATTACAAGCTTTGGAATCCCCCAAGGTACAGTGCTTGGACCAATTCTATTTACTATATATGTAAACGATATTTTTTTTCAACCTTTACACGGTCAAATTACGTCATACGCCGATGATACAGTATTAATAATAAGTGATAAGACTTGGGAAAATGTAGAATTAAAGGCCACGGAAGACATCAACACGCTCAAGAATTTTTTCGACACTAATTTACTGTCACTTAATAATGAAAAGACATTTGTAATTCCATTTGCAATACATACAAATGATACTCCTAAAAATTTTAACATTGTCATACATAATAATACTAAAATTCACAGCCAAAACTATTGCAAATCAAACTGTACAGTACTAAAAACAACAAATAAAATTAAATATCTAGGAGTAATTATTGATAAAAATCTGAAATGGAAAGAACAAATAAGTCAAGTAGTAAACAAAATTAGAAAATTAATATATATATTTTTAAGAATTAGAAACTTTCTGTCGATAAAAAATCTATATTTAATTTACTATGCCTTAGTTCAATCCACTTTACAATACGCTATTATTAGTTGGGGATCCGCGTATAAATGTAACCTTCTTCCAATTGAAATTATACAAAGAACAATTATTAAAATTATATTAAAAAAATCCTTTGACTACCCAACAGAACGCCTGTTTGAAGAATTTCAAGTACCTACATTTAAAGACCTATATATTAAAAACTCATTAATCCAAATTATAAAAGAAAAAGATAAATATCAATTTTTAAATGAAAACAGAACGCGACTTAGACATGTTTTTCTATGCCCAAAACTAAATACGTCTTTTGCACAACATCATTATACTTACCAGGGAAGAACTTTTTTCAATCGTTTACCAGAAGAAATCAGAAGCATTAATGATAAAACCCGAATACTGCTCTCTGTCAAGAGACACTTTAAAAATATTCTGAAAAAAAAAAAACTACTGTCACTTAATTAATCTCACAAATATCCTTAGTTTTCCATAGCTTCCTTTCTTTTCAAAAATTTAATAAATAATATATTATCCTTCACTACTTTCCAAAGAAATATTACAGCAAACATACATTTATGTACAATGAATTATTTAAGTACTAACTAACAACAACATTTATGTACACTCCCCTTCCATACACAAGCAAATGCTTTCAATGGAAGAGTAGTAAAAAACCAATGATGTAAAATGAATTATGTCCCATGTAAAACATATTATTAAAAATAAAAAATAATTATAAAAAAAAAAAAAAAAAAAATATTATTTTTATGCCGTCTGCACTATTAAAACTTTTTTTTCTATTTTCTTATGTTATGTACATTTAAATGGAAAATTATGTGTTACTTGTATTATGTTCATTTTTTTAAAGTTTATTCCAAGTTTTAAATATTTTTGTTATCAATGTATTATGCAGTAAATCTTGCAAAATATATATCATGTAAACGCTCATCAGGGCATTTACAATAAAAATAAAATTTTTAAAAAAATGAGATTAGATAAAAGTGTGTGTATTAGAGCACTTAATTATTAATATAGTCTAAATAACGTAAGATTTATCGACACAAATGCATCTTGTACATCGTTTAATTTAACAATAAGACAACTAAAATGCATGGGAAAATAGTGTTTATATTAAAAATATTTGCGAGATCATCGAGGTCATATTCTACGGGCTTATGTACAGGTAAATGTAAATATTGTGCACCAACTTTTAAGGTGCCATTCATTCAGCAAGTGCCAGTTAAATCTTAAAGTTAAATCGAATGTCTAATTTTATTGAAAGCAAACGTTTTTTAACCCAAGAGTTAAAACTGCTCCCGACTGACAGGAGTCAATGGGACGATGGCAACCATAATTGGGGTACGTGCGAGGTGGAAGGACGTGGGGAGCGAGATGAGAGAAGTTCTCGATTCGCCTTTAATTTCGAGATTTCTTGACAATTATAATTTTTGAAGTGAAACTTCTTTACGCGCGTCATGCAATTTCGAGGACCGGAGTAAAACCGACTCATGACCGTCACGAAAAACCGTGATCATTTCGCTATAGGAGCCTAGCTAATATTATATGCCTAGTTTAGGTCACTCTCCAAACTCAGCTTCGCGGTCTAGAGGCAGAGCGCCCGACTGTCGTCGTGAAGAACCGAGGTTCGATTCCCGCTTTAACTATTTGTTTTTTCTTTTTTTGTGATTTTTTTAATACGAGGAAAAGTGATAAAATGCTCTCGTGCTGCGACTTTTAGATATTTTGGTCGAAATATATCTTACAAATCGAGCCGGTAGAGTCGCTCGGTATTTTGATTAATTATTTTTATTTTGAATCATTAAAATTAATAATCAAGGCCCGTAACGCGACTAATTACCCTCGCAGACGTGCGTGACTAGTTTTTTTAGTAAAAAACACAGCCGTAAGTGAGTTTTTCAAAATTTAGAAATGTTTTTCAAATTCAGACTCCATACGGGTATGAGACTGTTAAAACAAGATAGATCTTTTCCAAAACGGACAAATATACGGAAATATTTTGAAAAACGACAGATATGACTTCACACTGCCGATATATCTTCGATTTGACCCTATATAAAGCGTTAACGAGACGTTATGTGATATTATTCATTTGCCGTGTTTGAAAACGAAAGCGCGGGACAAGTCAATTGAGGAGTACACGTTGTATACGCGGTACTCGTCGCGCGAGATACCTCTCCTCGTGGTCTAGAGGCAGAGCGTTCGACACTCGTTATGCAGGACCCGGGTTCGAATCCCATATTTTTATAACTTTTAATTTTTTTTTATCACATGCTACTTATAAATATGTCAATAGACAGAAAAAAAGAGAGAACGAAATGAAAAGAGAGAGAGAAGAATACTAAAAGTTTCACTTCCGTCGTGCGTAGGCTTGCCACACACTGTATTTTTTATTTATTATAATTGATAATTAAGATCTTATAATTTCCTTTTAACTATATATTTCAATCATGATGATGCAGAAAAGGGAAGATAAGAATAGATTTAAAAAAAAGTTTTAAGTAAAATTACATTGAGATGTATACTCGTACGTAGGTTGTCTCGCGTTACGCCACTGAAATGGAGGAGTCAGTGACATTTTGCAAATTGCTCTAAAAGGGTAATAATAATTGCTGGTTAGAGATGCAAATAACGAAGAAAATGTCATTTGTGTGAAAATGCAGTAATTTATTCATTTCCATAAATATTGAGGTCGTTAGGTTGTCCCAAATCAGTCTCTTCGTGACATAATTACGCAAGTGACATTGTTACTGTATTTTGTAAATTTATCCGAACTTACCTGGTACATAATGATGCAAGTGCCTATTTTGTGGTTGATTAACCATGGTAGATAAAAACATGGTGACTATATTTTGTAATTTTATCCGAACTTGCCTTTTACATAATTACGCAAGTGGCTATTTTGTGGTTAATTCACTATGCTAGATAAAGACATGGTGACTACATTTTGTAATTTTATCCGAACTTGCCTGGTACAGAGCTGGAGAGTCCAGATACAGGTTTGAAATAAAACCAATCGTACGTTGGAGGGGGAACCCCTTTTCATCATCAATATTCTGTCGTCTAACTTCCAAAAACCACCGTTCTAACATAAATCCAGTTTGGCTGATTTCACACTTATGAATCCGACAATTATCTTCAAATTGTCTTCGCTAACCGAGGATTTCAATGGACTGATGATTGAATCCTGGTTTGGTGAAATCTGGATAGGTATTGTATTTGATCCCTGAGATTAGATACTAATAATAATAGTAACGTCTTAGCACTGCAGCGCAATTGTATCACACTTGGTTTTACTGAGCCAACGCCCTGATTTACACATAACTACAAAATCGTGATAGTATTTTAGCTGTAAAATAACCTTGTCGTGGACAGAGCAGGACAGGCATGTAGGAATTTTTAGAAGTACTCATATTTAAGCTCTCATAACCCTTATTATTAAATATCCCTCCCAGGATAGACGGCCGGCATAGTCCAGTGGTAACGCATTGGACTGCCATTCCGAAGGTCGCGGGTTCGAACCCGGCGTGCGCAAATAAATTTTATTTGATTAATTTGTGTTATTTCACAATTATATATTATTTTAATTAATTATATTATACTATATATTATTTTAATTAATTAAAATAATATATAGTATATTTGCGGCACGTTCCAGAGTGGAAGATACTACCAGTATCGCCCTGGTGTAAGACCACCATTCAGAATTGAAACGTTGCTCCAAATGGCTTTATCCGTGTTTAGTGACTAGATCTGAATAGCCAGGTACTTCCCCACCTTCCTCTTTCCCTTCCCCACTTACCTTCAGCCTCACAACATCCCCCAATTGGGGATGCCATAGTCTCACTGGCTCCAGACGGGAGCAGTTGGGACTCTTGTGAGGTATTCACTATAAAAAAAAAAAAAAAAAAAAAGAGAGAATAATTTTTTAATGCCTTTTTATATAAAGTTATCACAATTTTCTTATTGAATTAAGAGTATATACCTAAATCTATCTCTTACCGAGGGGCGAATCACATTTAGGAAGATAATTCTAATCAAATTCTTGTACTGCCCATTTGAAAATTTGCTTTTGCTCTCATAAACACTTTAATTGAAGAACATATACAATTACACAAACTTCGGGTGGTGATTCTACATGATGGTAGAGTTAAAATAGAAAAAAAAACTTTTTCGAAATTCGTTTTTTTCCAATAGAAAAATATTATTAAAAATAATAATAAAATTTTCTTAGAAGAATATAATTTTCTCCATACAAACAATTCATCTTTTGTACCTGAAAACTACCTCCAAACGTTGAAATCTTATCTTATCTTAACTTATTTACTGGTACAATCGTGTAGAATCACCTCCCGAGGTTTGTTCACTTTATCCCCAGACTTTCTGTATATTATTAAAAAAACTCATATTGGTGAAGTATGATTCTATATTTTATCTTCCTGTACAGAATATAAATAAATAATAATCTATGTACATTTAATCACTAATCCATAATCTGACCGACGCAATCAATTGTGGATGTAATTCGGTACCCATTTTAGTTATTTCCGATTCCCAACCGTCTGGAGCAAGTGAGACTATGGCATCCCCAATTGGGATATGTTGTGACGACAAGGAAGGTTGAGAAGTACCTGGCTATTCAGATCTGGTCACCAAATACGGCCAAAGCCATTTAAAAGCAACGTTTCAATTCTGAATGGTGGTCTTACACCAGGGCGATACTGAAAGTAATTTGAGAGTATTAGTAATTTGTGAAACAGAACACAGATATTGCATTATATAAATTTATTATGTATGTGTACAGCGCCCTTGAGGTGATTTTTCACAAAAATGGCGTTATTAGTTACCTATGCAATGTCCAAACGCCAATGTTATTTTGTAGAATGCCTTTGTTAGGTTCAATTATTCTAATTTAATCAAATTTTATTTATTTATTTATTACAAATTAATATAAAATTTGAAATTATAACAGTATGCAATAAATAAATATTTTAGTTATTTGTTTTTGGGGTGTTATGCCGTGTTTCGCTAACTCCTTTTTTAGCCAACGTATCGGACAGCATTGCAGTGTCCATCATCAGGGCAGATGTGTTGTAAATATTATTAAATAAATATTATTTTTCCCTAATTGCTCTACTTCTCAGTAAGGAGCATTAGGAGCTCGTGTTTATGGTAGAAATATTTACATATATAAATAAAATAATGCTTAGAAGGCGACGAGTTAACAATATTCAAGGACATTTTAAATAAATACAAACATAATTCTATATTATTGTTCTAGTTTCTTTATTATCGTATGTTTCAATAATATTGTTTCATATTCTGTTTAACGTTATTACAAACAAGCTTTAAAAACTTTGTGTATAA
This sequence comes from Hesperophylax magnus, assembly GCA_026573805.1. NCBI lineage: Eukaryota > Metazoa > Arthropoda > Insecta > Trichoptera > Limnephilidae > Hesperophylax > Hesperophylax magnus. The sequence continues at coordinate 310,966 of JAIUSX010000157.1, forward strand.
TCTGTTCTTAAAATCCATATAAAAGCCCAGCTGGGCGTAAAATGAATAAAATAAAAATAAAAATAAAATATTTGATTTAACTACAAACGAAATTCGACTCAAAATTTATAGAAATATTTTATTGAAAAAATATTGCAATAGCCAAAGTTGTTTTGATTTTATAGTAATAGAAATTGATTGTATAGCCCTTGAAGTAATTTTGCACAAAATTGGCGTTACACAAACCATCCAAATATATTTTTACTTGTATTAAATTCAAGGAGTTATATTTTTAATGTATAAAGGTGTCTACACTACCATCCTGCAATTCGCGCATTGACAGTAGGTATTGCAAAATCGTGTGACATTTAACATTGTTTTACAAATAAAATTATAATTGGCGCTTGATCGTGTCTTTGAAATGAAAGCACTGTGATAATATAATAAATATTATGTACTGTATATATGTAAAGTCAACATCCTTGACATTGTTAATTAAAACATTATTTTTAAAACAAGACCTCTTTTGAAAACTGCGCGACCATACATTATGTTAGAATTTCGTAATGAATTTTACATAATTAGGAGCAGTGCAAAACTGTGAAAAAATTATTATGGGATCGTCTCAATTCTCGACAAAAAAGAAAAAGCTAATTAAAAATTAATGTTTGATATTTAGATGAGACATGAAGCGAAAAAACAGGATCTGCTTTTTTACCTCCAACCGACTTTTCTAACTAAAACCATCGAATCCGATTTACGCGCACCGCTTATCGCATTCTAATAGCAGAACAAGTTTGGACGTGGTATTAGTACGCAGTAGTGCCTCTAATTGTAGCTCAACAAAATTTGTTCAGAAAATTATATTATATTTAGGTACTTGGTCTGAAAATTTCAAACAATTCGTTCCAATTTTGAAAATGAGACACAAGTTCAAAGCAAACTAGAGTTTATTGAATAAGATTTCACGTAAAAATAACTAACGCACTTCACAGACAACCATAAATTAGCATGTTTGATGTAGTTAGGTACCTAAATGGATATACAAATATACACACAATCATAACCGCCATGTTGCCATTTGATATATCATTACGGACCAGTTATTTGACAAAACTGAAATAATAATAGAACTTGACTAAAACCTCAACAGAACTTTTGGTGTTCTCCTGGTAGAGATCATTGGATGATCTCGTGTAATAAATGATGGTAGGTTTACTCGATTATAGGTACACTTTTTACACTTTATTGTCGCAGTACTGATACATGCTACTTAGAAGGAAGCTACTGGCATGAAACAGAAGAAGACCTATCCATTTATACTACTCGGCTTAATCGTGCTGTCTCTTTCATACATTTAGACATATGTTCCTATACAATATATTATATTTATATAAAAAAGAGTGTGTCTATCGGGCCGCCGGCAGAGACGCGACGCGCCGGCATGGATATGGTTTTTGAGATGAAATTTTGCCCACATGACTTTCAAAACAAGAGGAAGGTCACTGTCTACATTCGATTTCGAAAAACGTCGTGTAAAGATAGAATAACGCCGGGTACTTCAGCTAGTTCATTTATAAAACTTAACCTTTTTACTTATTGGGTCTTGAGCTGCATCGTATATTACTGATATTTGATAAAATTTTCTTTTTCAATGATTAAATATTACATTGAGGTTTGTAAGCTTCAAAAAGTTCTTCGAATAAATTAAATATTTTTAAAAAAATTCTACCAAAAATGGCGGGTATTTTCGTTGCGTTGCAACAGTTGCGGATATAAAATTCCGTTACGGTGTATGGAGGTATGTGACACAATGAACACTGAACAGGTATGAATTTTTTAATAGTTTCCAACTGTCGCCGCGACGAAAGTCTCTCGTCTGCGGGAGCCCTTAGAATTTTTTTAAATATATTATTCATTACATTAATTAACTCGTTCTGTAGGAAGAAGAATTATACCTCTTCAAATTCACTTATTAATTCAACTATTGTCAGTTACATAAAAAAGCAGTGGTTGATGATTAATTCTTATAAATATTACCACAACGACAGACAAATTGTATTTTTTACATTTCGACAAAATGTCCTAAATGTTTTATCCAAGTTGTTAAGTAACATCTTCCCGTACGAAAGATTTTACAAGATGGAGTAAAAATCAATGTCTTCTAGTGTAATTGTGCGTAAAAATGTCTATTCTCATGCAAAATAACCAAATATACAAGTGTTTTTTATGCAACATGAGTGTCAAATACGTGAATAAAATATTAAATTGTAGGAGTTAGTATTCAAAGAGACGTAGTTGGTAGAGTAGTTCGGAATGTTAGTGTAATTTTTACCATGCATCATCAACCCGCCATCACTCACGCGGGGTGCTGTCAGCACCCCACGAATTTTTTAACGTAAACATGAATAATAATTTGTCTAGTTACGAGTCAGCGCGTCTCAGTACCTTCAAGTGACCTTTAAACCCGTCAACACGGGGAAGGAGGGGCAGTATGGCGCGAGCGCTCGCAACGTGAGGACGTGTCAAAGTTTGCGTGGGGTGGTCACGACACCCCGCGAGTGCTCGTGTTATACTTTTCCGGGGGTTATTTTATTAGGTTAGTTACGATAAATAAGAAAATTTTATTTGATTTTGTTAATTAACCCTTATATTTATGATATTCAATGAGAAAAAATATGTTAAAAACATATGTTGTTTTTTTTGTTCTTTGAGGAAAGATCTCAATATTATGACTAAAAATGACGATTATTATAATGTTTAGTAGAGCAGTAATAAAGTTGATTTAAAAAAATTACGTTTTTTATTTATGTACGTCATACAACACTAAATAATAAAATGCTGGTATAAATCCATTAACTGATACTATACGTATAAAAATGTACTTTGAGTATGTGGGGTGGCCACAACACCCCGCGAGTGCTCACGAGGCTAAAAACCGCGCGAGTGATCGAGGGTTAACACGTCATTATTACATACTTCGAGTTGTTAAAAATCATTCCAAAAGTGGAGATATAGTCAATTTCTAGAATATATTCAAGGACACGTCAAAACTTTGTTTTTTTCAAAATGCGTGTCAAAAAAAATGAGAACAATTCGTTTTATGGTACAGTGTATTGAAGTGTTCTTATCATTTGGTTCATTGGGTTAATATAATACAACACAAGACGTTTTCTAATCTTAAGATTAAAAGTAAGGTCCCATTACGAAATGATATTTTGATAAGTTTCTTGATGTCCTTTGAGATACCGTTAATTTTATATAAATATAAAAACACTTCACATTTTAACACGAATCAAACAAAGTACACGATCTAAAATTTTGATTAGATTTTGTTTTGTATTATTGATTAGATAATACACACATAATACGACATAATGCGCTTTCTGACGACTTCCGTGGTCGATTTGATTGATTGATTGGAAACTATTTCAAAATTCAATCATTTAGAACAATATAAGGATTATTTGCGGCACGTTCCAGAGAGGAAGATACTCACAGTATCGCCCTGGTGTAAGAATTGAAACGATGCTTGAAATGGCTTTGGCCGTGTTTGGTGACCAGATCTGAATAGCCAAGTACTTCTCTACCTTCCTCTTCACCATATTCTTCCCTTCCCCACTACCTTCACCCTCACAACATACCCTAATTGGGAATGCCATAGTAGCACTGACTCCAGATGGTTTGGAGCAGTTGGGACTATTGTGCCGTATTCACTTTTCAAAAAAAGCCTCCTATTAAGATTTGGATGGAAGCCGCTCAAATCGTCACTGACTTAATACTTTTAGTTCTGTCCCATTTAGCGAGCGCTCTATCTCGATCACATCGTATATCGTCATCCCATTTGAATTGCATAATGAACACGCAGTTTTGTATTGGAAATTTTAGGCCCGATTGATCAGCGTTTTAAATCACGAAATACGCCAGCATCGTATTTCTATTGCGCAGTAGTTACTAGTTTTGTTTTATAGTTACCTGCTAATATGCAATTCATAAAATTTATTTGACATTGGTTTAAGCGTAAACAAGGTGTAAATAGTAAACAACACGAGTGTACCTTTTCAATTAGCTACGAAATTAGGCTATTATAAAAAATAAAACTGTTTATTATTTTACTACAGTAAACAGCTATTTGGATTAACGTGCTTCCTGTTTATTTTCCTCTAATCGTATTTCATACTCGATTTTACCACACTGTTTTGGCCTCCAAACATCCAGACCTTTCTCTATCCATATGGTTAATTTACCATTTCCCTTGCTCTGTGTTTAGAAGCCAACAATGTATCGTGTCTTAAAACAACTGCTGTATTTTTGTTTTTTTTTCAAAAAATCAACTTGTTTTTTAAAGTTTTTTTACATTTTTTTTTTAAAAGAAAGACAAACATTCCCGGGTTACGAATCACCTGACAATATTTTAAAATCTCCTACTACCACCACAGTAAGCTGAAAATGTTGTTTTTGTTGTGATGGAGGACTTGGCCAGCCGAGCTATGTAAAAATGTCTTTCAAATTTTTTTTGAATGAAGGTTTAACCTTCCTACCCGGGAACAAGAGTCAACAACTCTACCAACCTCGGCAAATGCCGATCGGGTAGGACCGACATTTATTTCGCCTATTAACTGCTGTGATGTCTTCCGATTTTAAAGAAATGCGATTTTGATATTTATTATGTGATTACCACCAAAAGTTGATTGAGTGCATTGTCATCGACAAAGTGTCTATCTGAAGAGTTTCAGCTCGATCGGATGTTGGAAAGTGGGTTAATTCGTATTCATTCATTCCCGAAAAAAAAGAGAAATTCAAATAGACGTATTTAAAAAGAGAGCTATAAGTTAATTTTTGAGTATTATTTTATTTTCGGGAATAGAAATCACTTTGGGAATTTTTTTTTGTCTGAAACCACTTTATTGAGATCATAAACAAATTTTACGTAAATTATGATAAAATCAATTAGACTCATTGAGACCACCCTATACCCGTGCTTCATTGTAGCTTCTACCTCCTCTCATTTACCCCCACCTTCGATTAGTTGATATTTTGTCTCCTTATTCTATGTTTCCTAATTTACTGTAATTTTGTATTTTTATTATATAGGTACGTTTATACAGCTCTGACGAAGGTTCAGGGTTGAAACCGAAACCAGTCGGTGTCTTATATTAATTATAGTAAATTGGTTTTCAAACAAAGTTTTTTTTAACAAAAAGTATTAGTATATATTATGTAGACTAAATTATTTAAATCATTAGAAGAGAAATGGGTCACTTGTTTACCTTTCAGAGGAGGATAAATCCTTTAATAATTAGTCATAAGATGATGTAATTTTTGCGTTATATTGCTATGATAATATTAGTTATTTATTGTAATTCCAAAGTACTACTCGATATAAACTAGAAGAATTCAATTCATGGAGAGGTTATGTTTTAGTATCCCAATATGCACTGTTATTTATCCCAGCATTATCTCGAATTATCTCATAAGTATGTTAATTAATCTTAATTTTCTCTCAGCATTATTCCACAAAAGGTGAATGCCTCATTAAGCAAGTGCGCCTTATACGAAAAGATGGCTCGTGTGATTTTTCCACTACCCATGAAAACAAGAAATAATAATAAATTTAAATAGTGAAAAGTGTATCAAAGTATTTATAATATTTTAATAAAAAAAGATTTTTTTTTTCATGTGAAGTAAGTACCTAAATGCCAACAGAAAAATTAGTATGGTGATTTTGAATAGTGAAAAAACGTCCTCCGTGGTCGATGGGTAAGGCTCTCGACTAGCAATCCGAAGGTCACGGGTTCACGGGTGCGCAAGAAAATTTTATTTAAAAGAATTTTTGTTATTTCAAAATGTATTCAATTAAAATAACATAAAGTTTTCTTGCGGCACGTTGCAGAGTGGCACATAACCTTAGTATCACCCAGGTGTAAGATCACCATTTACAATTGCAAAGATTCTTGAAATGGCTTTAACCGTATTTGGTGATCAGATCTAATTAGCCAGGTACTCCCCCTCCTTCCTCTGCCCCACTTCGTTCCCCGCTCCAAAACTTCACTCACAACATACCTCAATTGCCATGCCATAGTCTCACTGACTCCAAAATGTTAGGAGCAGTTGGGGCTCTTGTCCGGTATTCACATTAAATAAGATCTTGTTTTTGTCATGGACGCATTAGGATAATATGAAGTATTTTAGTTTTTATGCGGTGGAGCAAATGGAGCATAATTAACGAACAGTTCTATTGGCTCTGTGTAAATGGGAGATTTTTTATTGTTGTCAAGGATGAAAGGATTGCATTTCTTACAAGAGCATTTAATCAGTAAAGAAGTCTCAACGGGGTAATAAAATATATTGCTATCCACTGGAGTGACTTTTTGGCATATTTTGTCATTTTGCAAAAACCTTGTGAGAGATCGCATGTCATAATATGCCGTATTTATAGTACCATATATATATTTTTATTTTATTTTATTTTATTTTATTTGGGATACCAACAGTTTACATCAATAACAGTATAATTATAATTTAGTTACAGTAAATAAACCATTTACAGGTTTCCACATAGGTATTATATACAAATGAAAATTACATTTCAAGAAAAAAAGTTATTTAGGGGGGAATAGGGAGGGGTTAGGATGAGCAGGGATCGGTTAGGTTGAGGTATGTATAAAGGAAGTTAATAAAGTGGTGGTTGTATTAGATGGTATCTGTAGTTATTGTAAGGTATCGAGAGAGTGTCTGTGGGATTTTAAGGAGTGTGGTGCAGAATTAAATATGTCAAATTGTGAATAGTGTGTGTTAAAAGTGTTGGATGCACGATAGATGAAAGAATTCTGCTTAGAATTAGTGTTGCAACGAGGGAGGCTAAAAATCATGTTTGATCTGGTTCGTCTGTTAGGAACTCGTATCTTTATTCGTTCTAGGAGTTCAGGGCAATCAACAATGGACCTGGCTATTTTTTGAAGAAAAAGTACATCGGCCGAGCTTCTTCGAACTTCTAATGATGGTATATTGAAATACGCTGCTGAATCTTGGTGACTTAGATGTGGGCGGTAGCTGCGGAAATCCAAGTATCGTAGAAAACGATTTTGAACACGTTCTAGAATTTCCACATACGATATGTATTGCGGGTTCCAAACTTGTGACGCGTATTCTAGTAAGCTGCGGACATAAGCAAAATATAGGATTTTCATATGATTTTCATAGGATTTTCATATGGGATAGACGGCGTAATCTAGGTGAATTCATTTGAATTAAGCCGAAGTAACCTATTTCGCATGTATTTAATAATAATATTTTGAGGAATGGCAATAAATAAATACTATGGTAAATATATAAACACGTTCGAACTATTATGACTTGCGCTGCTAAAAAATAGTTAATTGTGTGCAGAATTGTAGCGGGACACCTAAAAAAACGTTTTTTGGGTAATATGCTAATAATATTCGTTATTTTTAATAGTGTTGAGTTCAGTGATGAGATATTTGGTCTAGTAAAATTTCTTTGTACAGAAATATAGCTATATAATAAAAAATCCTGCTGTGTTAAATAATTTAAGACCGGGATAACGTACAGGTTTCACTATAACATTTACATCATTTTTATAAATATTTTACTGATGTCGTTATTTCACCATAACACTGCGAAATGTTTAATTAAACACATTAGAAAGAATAACGACAAACAAAAAATTATGATGCGAATTTTTATAGCCCAATCCTGCTGAATTTAATGAAAATATATTAAATTTTATGCGAGTGCTTTATTTGGATTAATAATTTCAGCCCTAAATATAGCTGTTAATAATAAAAATAAAATGTTGCTGAACTACTCCTAATTATCCATAAATATTGCCTTCATAAATAAATGTAACTAGCTGAAGTCTCCGCCGTTGCCCGGACTTTACAGCGAGTTTTTAGAAATTAGATTTCGACAGTGCTTTTGTTTTAAAGGTGAGTGTGCAAAATTTCATCAATCTCAGAATAAAATTTCAGATTGACAACCGCCAATTTTTGTTTAAATAGATAATTAACACGTATTTACCAACTTTACCACGGGTGTCAGCCCCACATTCCCCGCATTTCTGCCGATTTATAATAAGTTTCTCTTTAAATCTCTAAGTTTTTAACTTTAAAAAAAATGTTTTTGAAGATAATATCTATACATTTGTTATGCCGAAACATTAATCATATCAAATTCACCCGATAGAAAAAAATCGCGAAGTTAGCTCGGATATTTATTGAAAACACGTTTTGTTCTGTTATTTATTTATTATAGGCATGAAAAAAAATTACAATGTATCTTTAAATACAACTAAAGCATTTGATAGATTTTTGCTCTATTTCAAACCAGTCGTGTTTTATTAAAGATTATCACCATTTTTGCTTAATTATTATCGTTTTTTATTATTAGCGCGCTCCCTCTAACATTCGTATTTACATATCTCCCTTTCAAACCATCTTTGAACGCTTACTACGGACCCTTAATAATTTAATTTCTTTAAACCTCAATATATCTAAACTACGTTTTGTATGATGTCCCACTGCATTATCGAGCGACGATATTTCGATTAGATAATGAATAAAATCTAATTGCAATAAAAACTTCCCCATTATAATGCAATTGCGGTGGAATGTACTCCGTTTTTTTTAAATTTTTAAATGTATTAATTCTCAGTTATGATACAGTGTTACTGTCTTATTAAAATATTTTCCTCATTTGCAAATAGATATCGATGTCAGCAATCCCCTGCCCATAAAATTTACATTATTTATTATATCACTGTGCACCTTGCTTATCATGATATAACTGATGAATGTAACAGTACCATAAAATCTGTGTACGATATCATAATTTTCACTTTACTCATGGTTAGTAAGCTTATTTCAAAGGGATATTATTATAGTCATTAACAATTAAATGGTATAAATATCTTTTTTATCTAGATACAGGGTTTAATTGGACGCGAATTCAATAATTTAGTGTAAAAATTGTAGTAGGTACATTTTCAATTATTTTTTATACTATTATATTTTACACCAAGTGATAAAATTATCCGAAAATAGGCTATTCACAATAAAAAACAGGTGTACGAAAATACGCACTTGCAGGTGCATATCGATCGACTGTTACAGTCGATCATAGGTTTGTCCGGGTCTGTTTTGACACATAATATTTTAATTAAATTTACTCATTGATTTAGTTAAACTAATAAATTTAGAGAAAATGTTTGTATAGGTACCCCATAGCAAATTATTTGTTGAATCTAACTAGAAGACAGCATCACGGTCTTTTGATTATAATTTAGTTTAACATAAGGACGTACTACGTACTCCTAACTGTTCATTTAAAATAGGTAAATATAATTAATTAATACAGTTGAATAGAAAATTTATTGACATTTTAAGACACTTAATCGTTTTATATCACTTGGTAGAAACAAGTAAGTAATCTATTTTGTTAATTTATACGAGAATTCAGTAGGGCGATACGTATGTTGTGAGGCTGAAGCTTGTGGGGAGGAGAAGGAGACGGGGAAGAGGAAGGTGGGGTACCTGGCCAGTACCCGGCTATTCAGATATGGTCACCAACCATTGTCAAAGCCATTTCAAACAACATTACAATTCTGAATGTTGGTCTGAAACCAGAGCGATACTGAGAGTATTTTTCACTCTGGAACGTACCAAAAATATGGGGTTAATTATTTAAAATGAGTAATTAGTGAAATAACACAAATTAATCGCCGGGATTTTAACCCGCGACCCCTTGACCACGGAGGCCGTCTTAAGCTATTTAAATGCATTGTTTTCCATTTCCACAAATACTTACTTTTTATTATCTTACTGATATAAAGTGTTTTAAAATAAGATGTACCTAAGTACTAAGCATAACTCTGTTTTCGGTATATTTTCTAGGAAATCCTGTAACCACAAGTATTACTTCAATTTTTGATCGATCCGTGAAGTGAAGGGCTATGTTCAATCTGATGGTCTTTTTTACTAATACTATCACAGAAATCTGGCACTTGCACAATATTGTCACAATATTTAGTACTCTGGATTACCCATCTAAAACCTGTGTAATAAGCACAAAATTTTGGAATTCCAACATAAGTGGGTATGCACTTAAAGATAAGGCTGCAACGAGCCTACTGATAATTTTTTTCAGTTACTTTTATTTGTCAATAGTGGTTAGCGAGTTCTTAGCATCTAACGTGTAAATAATAATAACACAGCGAAGATGGGGTTAACAGTGTAAAAATCAAATGAAAACCTTCTACAAAAAACTTAGTTTACTAGCAAACTGAATGAAACAGTGATTGAAAATCATATTTAAAAAAAAAATTGTGCCCAGTGATTAAATTAACCAGGTCTTGTTAAAATCTGCCAAGATGGGATTGACAACATGTAAAATGACAGATGAAATCAAACATAACAACAAACAATGGCCGCAATGGTTGTCAACAATTTGTGGTAAGTTAATTGGCTACGTACGTAGGTAATTGCCTCTAATTAATTCGAATAAGTTCAATAAATCAAATTTATTGGTGTTTTTAAAGTAAGTACCTACCTAGCTACTTTTTTTGTTTTGAACATGATATAGTCAGACCACATGATATACTAAGAAATATTGTAATACCGTAAAATCATAAGAGATAATATACACTAGATATGTCTTCAATCTTAGATTCATTTAAAGGGAAGAGTCCAGTGGAAAAAACTCGTGACTTACTGCGTTTAGTATGGCACATAAGTCCGTTTGGCAGACAAGCTGTCACCGGCGGCCACAAACATGTTGCTCTTGGCTCTTTTTGTAAAAAAAATTCTTTCGTAGGCTTTTGAGATGTCCACAAATCATTCTCAAGCAAAAACCAAATCTGATTTTCTTGAGTTTCTTTCCATTTGCGTGTACTCAAAAATCACTAATTATTTTAAAAAAATATAATCAAATAAAATAAAGTGAGAAAGCGAACGCAGAAACACAAGCGTATGAAGGACAATCTAGTGACAGTACGCATGTCGTATTCTACTACTGTTCACTCGTTTGTTCGTAGAGAAGTAGGGGAAAAGCGGACTACTGATGGGCATATATGTTCGCGACGAGCAGCCCGGTCATGAAGTCACGCAATTTATCCGGCGAACATTTATAAAAAAATGCTCGTCGCTCGCCTGTGACGGGCATGCTTGCCGCGAACATGCTCGCCCATCAGCGAGCCGAGCGAGCCACAACTGGTGTCACGAGGAACGCGTACAGAAACTATGGACGTTTATAATAATAATATGGCTATCTCTTTCTAATGCTTTCCGTTCCATATTGCTATGATGTCATTTGTAGCCATTTCATTCATTCACACATATTCGTTGTGTCAATTCTTTTCTTATTAATTCGATTCAAATCTATAAACAGTATCGTCCCATATTTTTTGTTTGATTATTATGAACATAACGCGTCATTGTGTTTATGTCAATTTCTTCAATATATATTTCAATTGAAACCGATGTCGCCACTGGATTAGTTACGTTTGATGCTAGACCTTTTAGCACGAGCTCTGTCTCTCTCGACTCGACTAAATCCAAAAGCTATTAAGTCAGTGAAAACATTGGTTTCCGTTCAAATTTAGAAGGAAGGTATTTTTTAGAGTGTTTTATCTATTCAGTGGTGTTAACGTAGACGTGTCGTAAAATATTACTAATAAATAAAAAAAATGTAAAATATATTATAATCTCCTGAAAAAAAATATGTTTCGATTTTTAAAAATTCTCATTGATATACTTTTTAAAAATTTGGACATTAATCGCTGTAAACATGTTTTGAAATAAAACATTAACACAGATCATTTTGATTTGTTGTCACATGGAAATAGATTTTTTAAAACATAGTTTTCATTTCAAGCATGCTTCCCGTGAACTTACATTACACATCATTATGTATTCGTTGTAAGTACATGAATATAAGATTCACACATAGTACTATTATGATTTACCTACTGTTTCTATGCTGTTTCCCATTCAACTATAAGTAACACCATGCTATTATGATGTACCTACCGTGTCTATCATGTTTCCCATTCACCATAAGTAACACCATACTATTATAATTTACCTACTGTGTCTATGCTGTTTCCCATTCAACTATAAGTAACACTATGCTATTATGATGTGCCTACCGTGTCTATCATGTTTCCCATTCACCATAAGTAACACCATGCTATTATGATGTACCTACTGTGTCTATGCTGTTTCCCATTCACCTATTAGTAACACCATGTTATTATAATGTACCTACCGTGTCTATCATGTTTCCCATTCATCTATAAGTAACACCATGCTATTATGATTTACCTACTGTGTCTATGCTGTTTCCCATTCAACTATAAGTAACACCATGCTATTATGATGTGCCTACCGTGTCTATCATGTTTCCCATTCACCATAAGTAACACCATACTATTATGTCTATGCTGTTTCCCATTCACCTATAAGTAACACCATACTATTATAATTTACCTACTGTGTCTATGCTGTTTCCCATTCAACTATAAGTAACACTATGCTATTATGATGTGCCTACCGTGTCTATCATGTTTCCCATTCACCATAAGTAACACCATGCTATTATGATGTACCTACTGTGTCTATGCTGTTTCCCATTCATCTATAAGTAACACCATGTTATTATGATTTACCTACTGTGTCTAAGCGTCGGCGAAAAGTTTCCAATATATTTAGAAAATGGGATTTACTTATATAATCATCAGTAAATTAACGTATTTCGGCTGACACGTCTAACTTCGCAGGCATCTAAAGGAGGAACCAAATTAAATTTGAATGCCACTGGTTGTAAAGTTAAGGACGGGTTGTTTCGGAGAACTTGAACAATTCTTCAAATTTCAAAGTTAATTTTCACGTTCTGTGAAAGATATTTGTAAGTTCTGTTTTTATTTCAGTTCTGTCAAGCAACTAGCCTATAATGATATAATAATAGAATTTGAATAGGACTTTCACAGAACCCGTAAATGAACGTTGAAATTTGATGAATTGTTCAAATTCTCCGAAACAACCCGTCCTAAGAGTGTCGATCATATCTAGTGATTTTTATTCAATAAACAAATTACACAAAATGTAAGCGTCATCTTCCATTAAACTGGGTAAATATTACTTATTTCTACTTTTACCGATAAATATTTTTGTATTCGTTTATATTTGAAAAGTTTTTACTAAACTTTACAAGAATAAAAATATATGTGTTGATTTTCTACTTTTAATACTGCACCGATTTGCTGCGATATTCATATTAGGTTAATTTCTATATGTGTATAACTACTTTAAGGCAGTAAAAAAAAAAATAAAAATTTGCTTGTCATTGTAATTTAAAAGAAATCATTTTTAATCGAATTATTTGACCTGTTATTTTTTAACACTGTGGATTACAAAAAGCGTGTCGGGGAACGAAGATTAAAGCTTGTTTAATGTTTAATTTACTTTTTAAATAAAATATTATTAATGAATTCAGATTTTAGTCATGATTTTTGAGATAGTTCAAATTTTAGTTATGAGAGTAGATATCTGGTAGTACAAAAATTCAGTTCACTTGATGTATTTTGCGTTGATTAGATTGTGGTGTGTTTAAATATATGGGTCACAATAATGGTCATTATGTGATAATCTATGAACGGATTGATCATCCAGAGGCGATTCACAACACGCCCATGTCAGACTTTCAACTATTCTTCGTCGTGTTATGTCGTCGTATGCAGAGAGACTTGCCGAGAAGTTTAAGTAAGTTCAGTGTAAAAGTCACACAGGTCATTGCCTTCATATGATAGGACTGCAAACATTGATAAATGCAGTCATTTTTTATTGTAGGACTACTTGCAAGAGAGCAAACAATACCTAATATTATGCGAAAAAACAATTTAGCAACTATCAATTTGGTTATGATTTTATTATATTTAATTGTATAGTTAAGAGCTAGATAAAATGTAGATTTTAAATGTAGAAAAGTTTTAAAACTCAGGACAGAGTGACTAATTGTCTTTCTAATCTCTATGCTAATTAATTTTTGAATAAGGAGGACATGATGGAAAATCACCCACCATATTAAAAACCTGACATTAATTTTTTGCAACATATACATTAAAAAAATATTCTCTTGTTTTTTGACCCTTCTGTAAACCTATTCAGACAACTTTAGTTCTTTCTCTGTATTCCGTACTCCACCGCCAGACCTAAGGGATGATTTCAGAACTCCATTATGGACAGCTAGTATTTATTTATTTATTTAAACGCCATAAAATGGCTTTTACAATAGAGTGATACAATAGAGTGATTACAGAACAAGTAATGTGTTCACAAAAATATTATTTCAAGTGATACAGTTGTTAATAGAAGTGCATTTATAATTAACATATATTTAAACAATACATAATTAAAAGAAATATCTACTAGTGTACTAATAGTTGAATGAATACTAGGTTTATATAAGACCTGACAAAAATCGAGGTATGAGGTGTTTATGATAATGAAAAGTAATTAATATAAAATAAATTCTATTATGGCCAAGAATGTTATAATAACAGAGAATATTTTATTTGAACAGAATATTAATATGCATAAAAAAGTTACTTTTTAACATGTATAATCTAGCAAAATATTATAATAGAGTAATTAGTAGTGAGTTTATTGTTGCCTTCAAAATTAATTCTACTTGGAATAGCTGGGCAAGTATCGCAATTTGGCTTTAGTAAAACAGGGCTGTCAACGATTTTATGATACTTTTGATAAGGAATAATATTTTTTAATAAAATTGTTTTAATATTATTGTTTTGTTTCCCAACTATGCACCGGTGTCAAAGGGATTAATGATGCTAATTCCTTACCAGTAGAACAAGTATGGTATTTCCACATGACGCCTGTAATCTAAAATCTAGTCTTCCAAAGGGCCACCCATTTCTGCACAGCATTGAGTCAGGATTTTCAAATTATTTTGGGGCCCCAGATCATAGGTGACTACTAATTCAAGTAACTTGTGATTGGTACAGGGTCAGCAGTTGTACACTACATATTACAGTTGTGTTTTATCATTTATTTCATATATATATATATAAGCGTGATTCGTTTTTTAGATTTATTTTGATTGGCGTGTCATTGTAATAAGTTTATAAATGGTATGTAAAAGTCACCCCTCTCCGAAAGGTGACTTTGAGCACTAATTTTTTTTTGATCTCCCAACAAATTGTGTACATCTATATCTCGATGGTTTAGACATGTGCAATAAAATCTTCAAAAACAAATAAATTTAGAAAAAAAAGTTATTTAGTTTCAAAGTGTTAAATTCGGATATGCAGTCGAACAAAATCGAATCGATCTTTATTTTATATATTTTTTATTTATATTACACCCCCATAGTGGCTTTTACAAACATCTGATATAATTATAATAATTTAGCACTTAATATAACAAAAGCTAACATTAATATTTATTTAAGAGGTATGCTATCATAGCCTTCTTGTAACTACATTCCGTGCAATTGAACACATCAATTACTTCTGAGAAAACATTGCCAACTTCATGTAATCTAGGTACAAGCGAGTATCTAAATGACTGATAATTTTGATGCAATTAAAAAGAATTTTAGATCGACTAGCCCTTGTTGGTATATGAAAGGTAATTAGACTCAATAAATCAGGGCTGTCTATAATACCATTAACAATTTTATAAATAAAAATCAAATCGGAAACAAGTCTATCTACAAGGAATTGAGAGTTTTAATAAGTTTAGTTCTTTCATCAAGAGATTGTAGTTTATTGTTTCAATTGGTAAACCGAGTTTATAGTTAATGAATCTTAGGAATTTATGCTGAATTTTTTCAATGGAGTCAGAGTGGATTTTGAAGTGAGGGGACCAGATAGAAGAATTATATTCGACTTGACTACAAACTTTTTTATTTTATTTTTATTAACTCCACACAGGAGGCCCTGATGAAAATAATTTCCTTCAGGGCCTATGTCATCTTTGGGGATGCTGTGTGGAGGGTAACTAAAGAAGTATATAAGCTTTGTAATATTACGAAAGTCTCTGCCATTTCGTAGAATGAAACCAAGCATTTTTAATCCTTTGTTGGTTATTGAATTTATATGTGAAAGGAAGATAAATTTTGATTCGAAAATAACGCCAATCGTTTATTTCACTGACAGAGGTTAGAGGAACATTATTGATTTTATATTGGTAGTTAAAGGGTTGAGTTATTCTTTGACGGCCGGCATAGTCCAGTGGTAACGCATTGGACTGCCATTCCGAAGGTCGCGGGTTCGAACCCGGCGTGCGCAAAAAAATTTTATTTGATTAATTTGTGTTATTTCACAATTAATTAATTAAAATAATATATAGTATATTTGCGGCACGTTCCAGAGTGGAAGATACTACCAGTATCGCCCTGGTGTAAGACCACCATTCAGAATTGAAACGTTGCTCCAAATGGCTTAGCCGTGTTTAGTGACTAGATCTGAATAGCCAGGTACTTCCCCACCTTCCTCTTTCCCTTCCCCACTTACCTTCAGCCTCACAACATCCCCCAATTGGGGATGCCATAGTCTCACTGGCTCCAGACGGGAGCAGTTGGGACTCTTGTGAGGTATTCACTATAAAAAAAAAAAAAAAAAAGTTATTCTGAAAAATCTTATAATGTGGCATTTATTAATGTTAAGAAGAAGTTTATTAAGTTGGCACCATAGACATAGAATATTAGTAGACCTGCCCTAAGTGATTAAAAGCGTATTATCCCCACTCCCCATACCGGTTCCATTGGAGCCGGCTGTGATCGCGTATGGCCTCAAGTGAAATTTGAAAACGTGACGTCATCATTCTTGTGCGAACTATGGTCGAGGCATCATCGGTTCATTTTACGAAATAACAAGGCAAAATGTTGACTTGTGCTATGAAAACTTGTAAAAATAGATGTGAAAAAGAGAATAAACCCAATTGTCGTATTACATTCCATATATAAGCATTATTTTACTTTATTTTAAGCATATTCACATCGTATAATACGGATCAGTTGTAGAAACATGTCTGGACGCGAAACACAAAGCTGGTTGGTTGCTGGGAAGTAAATTATAAACATTTATAAAAGTGACTTAACTAAATACTTAAACGAAATATTCGACTCTGAAAATAGAACCAAATTTTTTTACCGAATTTGGACTTCGCAAATTTGTTCATAACGTGGCGAGTAATTTGCGCTCCCATGTAAAAATGTCTATTCATTCAAAATCAGATTTTACTTTTAAGAAGTAAATGGTGATATTATAATGCGAGATGCCTATTAGGGTGTATCGATTTTTAACTTTTTTTTTGTTTTCAAATTCCAAGTTGAGAAAAAGTTGCTACTAGGTACCACAACTTACCACAAAAAGTTTTGGATTTTTAAAAAAATGTTTAGGTCTCCCGCACAAGGCTTAAAGTTTTAATTTTTTTCAAAAAATATAAAAAAAAATTTAAATTTAAAAAAATGTGTTCTGAACTCATTTTATGCCTTCTGTAAGAAAATTAAAATTAATTCCGGTGGTTTAAACTTAAAAAAAAAACATGGTTCATATATGTACACAAAATTACAAAATTTCATCAAAATTAACAAACTTTGGGGCTTGTGCGGGAGACCTAAAATCCATTTTTTATAAAAAAAAATCGTTTCTTACTTATTTTTATGCCCTAATATTACTGTTTTTTAACTTGGAATAAACACAAAAGTTACGATTTTATTTTTTTAAATTTAAAAAAAATTGAATATTTTTTGAAAAAAATTAAAACTTTAGGCCTTGTGCGGGAGACCTAAACATTTTTTTAAAAATCCAAAACTTTTTGTGGTAAGTTGTGGTACCTAGTAGCAACTTTTTATCAACTTGGAATTTGAAAACAAAAAAAAAGTTAAAAATCGATACACCCTAATGCCTATTTACTGTCAGATTGATTTATTGACGAATCACAGTCAGCTTCACCCCCTTCGTTCTTCAACAGTTGATTTTACCCCTCGCCATTATCTTCTCGTCTATTAATTCCTATGTCTGTGGTTGGCACCAATCTTGTAATTTGTTTAAGTTAATTTGAATGTTGATACAGTCAGATAGTGTTTTTATAATTTTAAATAGTTTTAAGTCATCGGCAAAAAGCTACACTTCAACATTGTTATCGAAAACAGTGACAAAATCGTTTATAAAAAGTAAGAAAAGTATTGGACCTAAATGCGACCCTTGTGGTACACCGCTAGTAGCTATGAATTTATGTGAAAAGTAAGAGTTGTTTTTAACTTGTAGAATAATATTAGTTAAGTAGCTCTATAACGATTGATGCTTCCGACAAATTTTCTTTGATGATAACTGTATTTCGTAACCAATCGATCCTATTTTTCGAGCATCCTAGCATCGAGCATCGAGCACCGTTATGAAATCATTGGCTTCACGCATGAAATTAATTAGATATTAAAGACAACTTACAAGAGGTCAAGAAGGAGATAATGATACTCTCTTGTTGAATGGTAGAAAGTGCATTTCGTCAACCAAATACGTTATATTATTACAATCAAGACTAAATTCCAACAAAAGAAACATTTCCACGTCAATAATTCGTTGTTTTTCATTTCAGCTTGCATTGGCATGTTCTGCGGTGGTCTATGCTTTGGATGGTCATCACCTTCCATGTCTTTTCTGCAATCAGCTGATAATAAATTCACAATCAGCAACAGTCAAGCTTCCTGGATAACGTCTTTACTTCAATTTGGAGCAGCATTTGGCCCATTTCCTGGTGCTCTGATCAGCAAATACTTTGGGCCAAAGGTTTGCATACTATTTTCGATATTACCATACTCGGTGAGCTTCATTATGATCATCTTCGCGGATTCAGCAATGATGCTGTACGTTTCAAGGATCATGGCAGGGTTAGCTGTGGGACTTGGATACGCAGCGACACCTATTTACATTGCTGAGATATCCGAAAATCGTAATAGAGGAGCATTGATGATTATATTCAGCTTGAGTGTTAACATCGGGATTGTATTCGTATCCGCCATTGCGCCATATGTCTCAATCAACACTATGGCTGGGATCATGTTGATATTTCCTGTCTTATTGATTACTTTTATCTTTGCTCCGGAGTCTCCATTATACTATGTGAGAATTAAAGAAGAAACTAAAGCATTAAGGTCTTTAAGCCTTTTGAGGAGAGAAAAATGTCAAACATTGTTGCATGAAGAATTGGATTCCATGAAAACGAGCACTGGCCAGCATATGGAGTTAACCAAGTGCCTACAAGAATTCGTTACACCATCAAACATGAAAGCTTTTGGAATCGTGTTCATAACGATCTTGAATCAACAACTCTCTGGTTCGACCGCATCACTGCTGTACTTGGAAAAGATTTACGCTTCCACTAACATGAACTTCGCACCGAATGTAGCCGTTGTTTTGACTTTGTTGTTGATGATTTTCTTCAGCTTTATATCAATTGGCCTTCCTGACGTGCTTGGGAGGAAGCCATTATTAATATTTTCTGCCTTGGGTTGTGTCGCGTCCAATGCCTTATTGGGCACATACTTTATTATAAGTGATAATCATTATTATAATATACCGAATTTCCAAATTTTAGCCATTGTCGCGATGAATACACTTCAGGTTTCGGCGGCTCTTGGTCTCACACCAATGCCGTATATGATAGCGGGAGAAATTTTTTCAGCTAATGTCAAAGAAGTTGCCATTTGTCTAATTTCATTTGTTGGTGCCCTTTGCGGTTTCGCTACTTCTAAGATGTTTCAAGTCATTGAAGATAGTTTTGGAACTGGCTATGTGTTTTTTTGTTTGATGACTATTACTCTCGTTCTGTGCATAATGGTCTACATATTTTTACCGGAAACGAAAGGAAAAAGCTTTAACGAAATTCAGGAGATGTTAAAAAGCTCCAGTTTCTTTTACACCGAGAAGTCAATGACCGAGTCCGTTGAGAATATTTATGATCCTAAATCTGAAATTCGGTTTTGACAATCATAGATTGGAATCTATCACGGATTGAAGACAAATTACTTTCATGTTTCTAGATAAAGGGTTTTAAGAACATGCTCTCCTACGTATACTATCGTAACCCACAAAATCGTTGACTTTTTCATGTATTTAGTTTGGATATAATACAAAATTTAGGTGGGAATTATTATTTTTTTTTTAAATATGTAAACATGTTTATTGCCAATTTCATTTATAGTAACTCAATAATCGAACATTATTTTGCAGCATACACTATCGAATGTAATTTTACAATAGTTTACGTGGGGCGGTGTGCTTAAAAGATATAGCGTATGTCTGAATAACAATAGATAATATTATAATGTATTCGTAAGTACAAAAAAGATTTATAAAAGCATTTACTTTTAATTGCAGGCTCTATTATACTAATAAACGTATTGTTAGAAACAAATTAGATGGTTGTTCAGAAACTTTTGCTATTTTCCAAGGCTTTCCTAGAAGTTGTGATACGGTCAAGCTACAATGTCAAGGCCCTGGGCACGCCTTAAACCGTACACTATTACAATAATGATAATATTATGTAGATTAGATATACAAAGATAAATAATCACTAATGTTTGCTTGCGCACAATAAATTGGTGATCTTACATATAAAAATAAAATCATTACAGAACGATCTAATTAATACGCTAACAAATGTACTATGCTAAAATAATAAAGGATAATTTAATTTTAAGTATGTTTTAAAATGACTTTTTAGTTTCGTAGAGCTCTTGTATTTGTTTTTTAAAGTTTTTCTTCGTTTTAATAATGTTACACAACTTCTACCCAATTCATTCACATCTCTAGCAAAGTTTGACCTTAAAAAATGCTAAAAGCAATGGTCAGATTATGAACAGTGAGAAATGAAAATTAATATGCTTAGATTAATATTAATATGAGAAGAGTGGTAAGGTACTCGGTTCAGGGCCCCGGGGGTGGGAGTTTAAAACCCGGTGTAGGTACATTAAAAACACGATTTTTCCGTACCAAAATGTATTTATTTGCTTGTTTAAGTGAGGCAGAAAGGTAGGCACTCATCAGGTCTCTTCTGGTGAGGGACCACCCTTATAAATGGTTTCTAAATATTTACAAACCTTCCTCTCCCGTTTATCTTTTCCAGTCCCCCCTAATTCTCTCCGCCTTACCTACAACAATCATAAAATATGCGCGTGCCTTAGCCTGGTTTCAGGAGATAAATCCAAATAAATACCAAAATAAAACAAATTCCTTTCGAATTGAAGAGCTTTCCCGAAAAACTTTTTTTCATTAAATACCATACTGTCGGTCGCCCTGTTCGAGATAGAGGCTCTTGTCTAGCCATCCGGAGGTCACGGGTTCAAATCCCGGCGCAACTATTTTATTTTTATTTTTTTTTTGTTTCAAAATCAGTTCATTTATATGAATATAATAGTATATTTGCCGTTCGTTCCAGAAAAAAATATACTATCAGCATCGCCCTGGTAAAACACCGATTTCTTGAATTAACTCTAGCCGTGTTTGGTGATCAAATCAGAATAACCAGGTACCTCCCAACTTCCTCTATCACACCTCCGCCCCTTCAGCCTCACTTCAAACCCCAATTAAGGATACCATAGTATCACTGGCCACAAACCTTTGCGAGAATTAGAGACTCTATTACGAATTAAAAAAAAATAATAATGTGAAAAATAGTGAATTATCTCAATTATTGAATCCATTAACGTTGAACTAAAAACCCCTTCATATATTTTAATCAAAAAGCGAGAAGGTACTATCTATACATAATATTTTTTAGTTCAAGCCACCTGTACCTTTTTTGATGCCATGTAAATCTTTTATATTATGCGCCATACAAAAATGTACGCACATAGGTCAGGATTTTATTTAATATTATAATTTAAGGTCTTTCAATATGTCGAGACTTGTAATAGTCTAAACTAGTCTTTTTAATCTGTGTTTTTTTTATTTGTAAAACACTTCGCCGACTAGTTTTTTATCTCAACAATTCGTTCGTAAATACAGTATAAATGATTTGATATTTTTATAATTTCTAAATAACGTTAATTGGGTGTGAAATGTGTAGGGGTGCGTACTTAATTTGAATGATTTTTTTTAAATAAAAGGCGACTCAACTGTATAGGAAACATAATGTTGGCGGTCTAAAAAGTTCATTTTCAATGAATGACGATTAATCAATCGAATTAAAAAATATATTTTCAATTAAGATTTTTTTATATTTTTCTTAAACGAGATAACTATCTTGATAGTTTAGTAGGTACATATTGGATTTAAGATTTAAGTGGGTTTATTAACAATGTTGAGTTCTGTTTTTATTGCTAATCAGTATCATTTTAAGATTCTGTTTTAGGTGTTCTGTGTTCTAACTAAACTAAGATATATAGATTAACTGTCGTTATTCTATAAATTTATAAATCATTTTGTTTTCTAATTTGTTAATTATTTTTTTATTGTTTGTGTTTGTTTAACAGCAGCAGAGGTCAATGACCACCTACAAAATGTGTAATGATAGCGTAATGCATACACATCGCTCGGTATAGTAAAAACGAGCAAAGCGGTTATTGCAATAAATAAATAATGTAGATATTGCTGGTACTAATTACAGATTTTCAGTTTATTACTACAATTTCTACAAATTGGAACATGCTGACAACTTTTATTGACAGAAGGATTCCGGATGGTTCATAAATAATATAAGCCCCTCTCAAATATAATTATTGTTTTTTTTTTCTGAAATATGTATTGAGATATTATTGAAAACAGTATAATAATAAACAAATGTGAATAAAAAACAATTGTGGAGGTTTCACATTTTTTTTTAATTTTCCTTGAAATGACTCTGCAAGTAATAATATTTCCTTTCGTGAAAATTTTATCACCGAAGAATGGATTTCCGGAATATGGGGTATTTGGTGGGTATAGATTGTTAAATGTTATTACATTTCATACATTAAAATAGATTATTTATATCTTCATAAAATATTCAGAAGTGAAGCTCAAATTTGGCATCTTAGTATTAATGTAAAATAGTATTATAAAATGTATCCATACTATTGTGTACATTGCGTCACTATTCTATGCCACAAACGCTGCCGCAGTTGCCCTTCAAAATAATAATAAAAAAACTAAACCATGTAACAATATTATTTAAAGTAATAATTAATAAAATTATGCCCCTCGGTCTGAAACATCCCCCAAACCATTGCATTTCTCTATGTAAGGATATTACCTATTCTCGTAGGAACGGAGAAATATACTTACTTGTAGATATATCATAATATAGATATTTTATGTAAATAATTTTGAAAGCGGGTAAATAGAGATTCTAAAATACATCTACTTTTGTATAGAAGTAGTATATATATCGTGACATAAAAGCCATAGCTTCGTATCTATATATTAGTAGTATTATTAACTAAAGGTCAAGACACCTGTTTAAAAATGTCAAATAAACGATGGATGTTTTTTTTAAGATAAACTAATGTTTATAAGACAAGGTTTTTTTATGCATAGCACAAAGTATAACCAATTATTTTATGAGCAATAATTAGTCGCCTGAAATATCCTTACAAATTGAAAATATCTCCCGAGTAAAAATAAATACCGCCGACGGGAATTGAACCCGCGTCATCTGTTGTCCGGTCAGGCGCTCTGGATCACTGAGCTACTTCGGTTTATTCCCAACCCACCAAATAATTCAATATGTACTAGTACTTCAATCAACAATTACGGCTAATTATATTTTGCTTAATTATTTGGCGGGTTGGGAATAAACCGACATAGCCCAGAGGTCCAGAACACCTGACTGGACATCGGAAGGCGCGAGTTCAATTCCCGTTGGCGGCATTTATTTTTATTCAGGAGATATTATCGATTTGTATGGATATTTCAGGCGACTAATTATTGCTTATAATAATTTGTTATAATGGAATCATTGATGTAGTGAACGGAATAATAATTTATATCTGACTATAATTTATTTTGACTCTGTGCAAAAACGGGCGGTCCGTTTGATAGATTCCCCAATCTTAACAAACGGACTGCAATCTTTAGAGCACAGGCGTCAGGTAGGTATGCTGTCCTTGTTCTATCGGTATTACAATGGAAGATGCTCTGAGGAACTAGCGTCATTGATCCCTTCGGCACCGGTGCGTAGTCGGGATACACGCCAAACGCGCGCCCAACATTTGTACACGGTTGACATTTGTCACATGAGAACGGGTCGCTTCTACGATTCGTTCTTAAGTTCAACAGCTCGGCTGTGGAACGAACTGCCGGCCTCTGTGTTTCCTCCCTCCTACAACATGGGACTCTTCAAGACCCATGTTCACTCCTTCCTCTCCACAAAAAGACCCTTCACACAGCATCCCCAAAGATGACATAGGCCCTGAGGGAAATTATTTTCTTCAGGGCCTCCTGTGTGGAGTTAATATAAAAATTAAAAAAATATATCGTACATAGTTGTTAAATTTTGTTACAACTATTGTTTTTAAAACGAATAATAATGTTTAACACAGTGGTTTGGTTTATATGAGAGTTAGACTGATTCAATTATCAAGAAATTGGCAGCTGAACAATTATGATGTTCATACAACTCCACTAGTAGTACATAGCAGTTTAATTGGTTTGAGTACACTAATCTTCTACCAAAACAAATACAAATGGCTAATAAAATATCATACTTCGTAAAATGAAACACTGTCAGTATAAAATATTTGTATACATTATGTTTCATTTTTCACCTCCACATTTACATTATTTGTACGCTTGCTTGTTACTATATTTAAAAAGAAATTAACAAAATTAAAACTAAAAATAAAGAATATATAAAATAAAATTAATCATGAAACTTTATGTTTCACTTTGTAACGTTATTACATTTATTTACCGTATTATTAAAATTTACATTACAACTTACTTGATATTGTATTCAGTATTTTATTTTATTAAAAAAGGTTATTTTAACTCTGAATTTCATCAGTAAGTTTTTTATACTATGCACATACAGGCAGTTCCTTAGTGGGTTACCTTAATTTAATTTTTATAAAATTTTATACTAAATTATTTTTTTATTTAAAATGTGTAAAAAAAAAATATGGATAGAATAAAGGAAAAATGTAGGAAAACTAGAGGGCGAACTCATTACTTTCCTGTTTATTGGAAAAATTATGTGTTTTACTTCAGCGTTATCAAGTCATAAGAATAACATATAATAAATTTTCTCTAAACATAACTTGCTCTTAAAACGCAATCTCAATCGCAATGAGTGCGAGACTAATTTTATTATTTTTCGAATTCTATTAGTAAATTTGTCAGATTGAACAATAGGTAAAAACACAATCATTTTTATTTCACCACATTATCCACTTGATACATTTTTGAAGAGCCTTATGCTATACCTATATTGTGTTACACATTTTTATCTGTAAAAGAGGTCATACTTTTCGTCAGCCTTTATGTTTTTTTTAAACTACGGTGTATCATTTGGATAAAACGGTGACGTTAATTACTTTATAGTAAACCAAAAGTATTATCGTCTCATCACTAGTGACGGACACTGGACACTGTAACGTGGTCCGAATTCCGAAACACTGACAAAGTAAGAACGTAGCACCATAAGGCTTAGTAAATTACCCAAAAAATAATCACGATTGTGTAGTATATTGCTTGTGGTTTTACGATATCCTATTTTGATCTCATTATGTTTTAATTTAATTTTGGAACTTGATAATTATTACCAAGTTCAAAACATATTTTTATAGGTACATTTTAAATTAAATTATCAATCAATTCCTACTTCCACCCATTACTAAGAATAAATCCACTTCGAAAACAATAATTGTTCACCTTCATAATAAATATGTAACATTTGGACGTGAGCGATTACTATCCAATGCATGTAATGATATATTAAACATTTTATCCATCACGCGTGTTAATTTATTTATCCACATGATCTTTGTTTACTGCTTGTTTATGTGTCACCTCCGCTACTTAATAAAGTACCAACCTGCTATGTGTTTTATTTTCTGACGCACTGTGATTTCTTAGTAATAAGTCAATGCCTCTGTCAGCCAGTTAGCAGGTAAGGTTGGTTGGAACGATACGTCGGCGTTCAGATGATAAAAATGACGACGAATGGAAATAATTGATTCAGACTGTTGGTCGCTGCGTGGAATATTTTATGGTTATTGGTTATAGAGAAGATAATTGGTTTTCTTAAAGTTGTTGGTCATGATTGATAGCGCCAAGCGTGCTTCTATAAATGATTTTAGTGCACTAAAACCTTAATTTTAAAATCAGTTATATATTTGAAGCTCTGTAGCTGGCCGTAAAAGGGGATATAGAGCTTGAAAATGAAGTTAGTTGATGAAAGCATGAAACCATGATTAGTTCTTAAATTATTGTCTAAGCTTTTCTCATTCGGAAATAATAAATTATACTACTCATTGCGAATTCTTTACCAATAATTATATATCTACATTATAAATTACATTTCAAAAACTTCCAGTGGAGTTCCACAGGGTTGTCAGGGTTGTTAATGTCAATGATATTGCAACAATATTTAAAAAAGAGTGAACAAACAGGGTTTTCCAATAAGAGGTGTTATTTTGATATTCAATCGTAAAATATCAATGGTTTTGTTGCTTGTGTGGCATCTAGCGCCGTTTTGTTGAAAACAAATGTTGTCCAGATCAATACCATCCAATTCCGGCCATAAAAAGTCATTAATCATCTCTCAATAGCTCAATCACCGTAACTGTTGCTCCAGCCTTATTTTCAAAAAATTAAGGTTCAATGACTCCGCCGGATCATAAACTGCACCAAACAGTCACACGTTGAGAATAGAGAGGCTTTTCAACAATAACTCTTAGGATTTCCGAGTCCCAGATGTGACAATTTTGCTTGTTGACGAAGCCACCGAGGTGGAAATGGGCCTCATCACTCAAGATGATTTGCATTTGATTCACTCAAGTGAATTTTAATATTTTCAATGCGTTGTTGAAGCGTGTATTGTTCAATTTTTATTAATAACGTAGTTTCTACTTGTCAAATGTCAAAAAATGACAGCTTCAAAGTAACATCTACCGAAATAGCGGGCTATTAAAAATAACACCTCTTATTGGAAAGCCCTGTACTATTGTTTTCCGATTTTGTAAATGATTACCTCAATCAATTATTGTACTATTCTTCAATTTAATCTTAACCGCTTAGAAGAGTGGTGTAACGACAATGAACTCCTTTTAAAAATTGATAAATGGCATTTTATGTCATTTTCTAGAAAAAAATCCTATCGTTTCTAATTAATCAACAATATTCCTCTTCAAAAGATGCCTCATGTCAAAGATCTAGATATCTTATTCGATGAAAAACTAACATTTGTCCTACAGGTCAATGAGGTAACAAAGAAGGCAATGAAATTTTTGGTATTTTAAGATCAATAAATTATATTCTGTGAGAATAAGGAGTAATTAAGAATATTGAATAATTTCTGTGAGAATAAGAAGTAATTAAGAATATTGAATAATTTTGCAAGTATGCTATAAAGCACTTAAAAAATTGAGAAAGTTGAACTTAAACCTTGATGACCAATTTCCAACCGTCCATACCCATCAAGCAACTTAATTATGTTAATTCAATTCAAGTACTTGTTTTGCAGGAGAACCGTGAGTGACTTGGTAGGTAGGTACTTTAACACAAATTATTTAATGGCCAAATAGATGACGTTTCGAGTACAAAATCGTAATAAAAGACTTAAAAATTATTCTTTCATAATTTGTTGAAAAGAAACTTTTATGTGACAAATATTAAGTCATCTGTCCAAAGGTTACTACTACATAGGCTCGCAAATAAATTTATTTTTATATTTTCATTTATTCCACATTAAATTGAACATTTTTATCACTAATGTAATATGAACCATTATGTTGTGTTCAGTTTCTAAATATAGTTTATTATAAATTTTCGTATCTTTTCGTCTTCCTTTCACAAGATACTTGCACAATATATTTCATAGAGGGCACACTTACGTAATATGTTTCAACTATTGTTTTAGTACAGACTTATAAACATTTTATAATTTAACATTCACCGGTTCCATGTTGATTTTTATTTGCTTTTTTTAGGTGTTATAACTTGGTATATGTTATTAGCTGTTAAATGCTTTTCACGAAAAACAATAATATTATTATTAACTGTGACTACTGCATGCAAAGGCCCATTAGTCTGTTAATAAAATTTTATATTTTAGATTATATTCACTTATGAGTCACCGCAGCGCATAGTATCATAATACGGACGGCATTTGCGGATAGAACATAACGCTTCTTGGCTCTGTGCCCAGAGGTAGAGTTAATGAGTTTATTAAGTGTAAGTTTTTACAAATTTTTTCAAAGAAAGATATATTCTAAGTGTCGTGACTTTATTTAGTTACCAGGTGGGCCTAGATAGGTGGGTACTCTGAATCTTCCATTTGAACAATCTTCATCTTCTCTTCTTCATTATACACTGTTCGAAAGGAAAAAATTGAATACCTCACAAGAGTTTCAATTGTTCTCAACCACCAGGATTCAGTGAGGTTTTGAGAATATAGCATCTCCTATCAGGGTACAATGTGAGGTTTACACGCACACTCAGCGCTGGGCCTTACATTAAAACTTACATCACAATAGTCAACTGCTCCCAACCGTCTGGAACCAGTGAGGCTATGACATCCACAATCGGGGTATGTTGTGAGGCTGAAGGTAGTGAGAAGGGAAATTACATCGGTAAAAGGATCTTGTGGAAGTACCCGGCTCTTTAAATTTGGCTAAAGCCGTTTGAAGCAACGTTTCAATCCAGATCGGTGGGATTTCTCCAAGGTATCTTCCACGCTGAAACGTGATGCAAATATACTATTATTTTTAATGAATTCATTTTCAACGACATAAAGTAATTCAATAAACTTGACTTGGTTAAGCCGGGATTTGAACCGCTCCCAGCTTCGGAATTTGCAGTCGAACCTCGTTGAAAGCACGCGCCAAAGATGACATTTGTTAGATGAGAACGTTTATTTCCTCCTTCCTTAAATATGATTTTCAGGACCCACCTTCACTCCTTCCTCTCCCCAAAAAGACCCGCCACACAGCATTCACAAAGAAGACACAGGCTTTGAGGGAAATTATTTTCCTCGGGGCCCTCCGTGAGATGTTAATGTAAAAAAAAACTTAAACTAATTGACATGGTTTTGTGAAAACTACAACCAAAAAACGAGAACCATAAATACAGCACCCAGATATTATTACAACGAACAGGTCAAAAATAGAAAAAGTTTAATTTATTTATGTGCTAAACATATTGTATTACTACATCGTTAAAAAAGTTCCTAATTGGTAATAAGAAAATCTAGAATGTCGAAATGAATACCGTTCATATTGAACTCGCATGTGATTGTTACAAAATATTTGGGTCATTGGTGATTGAATTGGCCATTTTTTAAAAATGTTATTATTTCAAGTGAATAATTATAATTCGGTTTTGCCATGAATATTTTAAACCAAATCTCATATACATTATTTGGTTATATTGACATGCTTCGTAATGACGTGGATATGAGCATTACTTGGGAATACTATACCAAGCCTCCAAAAAATGGATTTAAAATACTGGTGAGCAAAAATTTTTATTTCAGAAAATTCGGTATATTTTTGTTTGATATAACAGTGTTTTGGTTGAGTTCTGAATGGTTATTATAAAACAAACCTACCTAAATATTGGTCATCAGTTTCTACTTAATTTAACCTACAAACTGCCTATATATGAGGCGCTCAGAAGAAGAGCGGCCCATCCGACATGGATGTTTTGTTTCATAGTGCTTTCACACAAACGAAGTAATGAATTCCATCTAAACTTAGTCTAAACCAAACTTAAACTAAACATAAATTCATAATCAGCGAAATAATTAAATTGTTAAAGATAAATAATTAATTTAGTAATGGAAGAATGATATTATATATCACCATCCTGTAAATCAGTGAAAACTACAATTAGGCTCTGCTGCTTTATAGATATTACAAAAATCTTTAACAATGTGATGTTTTCGCTTATTATAATTTTTGCTGGAAGAACCACTCTCCCGCTGAGCACCTCATTTGTAGATAGCACATGACTACGATATTTTCGTGTTGACATGCCAACAGTCCTGGAGTAAAGCAGTGGCGGCTCGTGACTTTTGTGTGTAATAGAGTGCTAATATGACAAAAATGACAGTATTGATGTTGTTGTAGCTGAAAACGTTTTTTTTTTTTTTTTCGATTATTCGTTATTTTGTATGAAGATTTTCAGGAAATCTGTGCGCCGCACGGCCATACTGAAATTTCTTAAGTAAAAAACATAAATAACTTTTTCGAAATTTTAAAGTTTACTTTCCGATACAATAATCTTTTTCTCATTTATTTTCCCATGCAAACATTTTTTTTTTTTTGCCTAAACGCTACCTTAAAAGATTAAAATTTCGAATTATTAATCTTTTTTCCTTCTAAAATAATGTAGAAACACCCTCTGAAGTTAGCGCACTGTACCCCCGGACACCTTGTATAAAGTAAGGAAATTAATTACTAACCTATTTTTAATGGTTACTGGTATAAACAAACCTGTTATACCCTGTATGACACAGTATTTTTCATATGAACTAAATGGTTGATAAAAATATTAAACCTGTTTTATTTCTACTGACTGATTTCGGTCACCAATATGTGCAAAAATGCGAATTCAAATAAATGTATTAAATAATTACTGGCGTACCCGGATATAGAGTAAATTATCGAACTATTTTACGTTGTAAACGATTTATCTTATAACGATATCGATTACAGTTATGTAAATTAGTTGTTTTTAATAGTTCTTAGTCTTGAAGTAATAATAATTATGGAAAAATAATCTTTATGTATTCCAATGTGGATTTTAACTATATCGATGTATTTTGTAAATACGTATATTTGCTTTTATTTTCATGCAAATGTTGAAGCGGAAATTAACCCACTTCACGACATCCGATAGAGCTGAAACTCCACAGATAGACTTGAAATGACTGCAATATCAGTGGCAATTACGTACAAAACACGTGGAATTATTTGTCGCATTTATACGCATTTGTCTAAAATTAGATGATATTACTGCAGTTAATATACGAAATAAACTAATCTGGATTTTGTTCAGTTGTTAGCGCGTTTAACTCCAGTCCCTGGGGAGCAAAGTTCAATTCTCAGTCAAAGCAAAAAGTATTTATGCATATAATTTTAAAAATAAAAATAAATGTATCAAAGTAAAAAAAACTCTTTATCCGGGTTGATTTTTATAAAGAATTTTTTCTTATGCTTAAAACTCATTATCTTTGTTAAAACTAGTTCAAAAAGGTCATTTATTTGAATATTTTCACAATTTTTCTAACCACCCTTCCAACCACCAGCCAACCACAATAAAGAAGGTATGGGAAAAAGGTTATTTAAAAATTTGCCATTAAAATCAGTACGTTTATTAAAAAAAAGCGAAAATTCTAACATTTCAATTAATTTATAAGTTGAGTTTAGATAAGTAGATACCTACCATATAATTTGACGACAATACTTGTTATCGAGAGATATTATAACAGAGTGTTTAAATACACAATTATCGTTTATGATTACACTGTGCGGTCAAGTGCAACGAAGAATAAATCGATTAATTTTCCTCAATCCCACTGATCAACTATTAACCTATTTACTATGATTAATATAATTTATTATTAGTAATATGTTTTTATAATTGGTTGTGCCGTGTTTTAAACCAACGTATTATAACGTTTCGCTTTTTCATCTACAAGCACAAAAGGGTGTTCTTGATTTTTCAGAGATGCTTTTTTTTACATTAGCTCTACAGGGGGCCCCGAGGAAAAAAAAACTGTCAGCGCCTAAATCATCTTTGAGGATGCTACTTTAAGAGTCTTTTACGTAAATGAAGTAGAGGAATTTATAGGAAGAAAATATATATGAGGGGTTAGTAGGAATCTGGTGGTCAATGTGTCCAGGAGTAATGGACGTATGAATCCATCCCTCCCACTGCGGTGCAAGGATGGAGAGAGTCTGGCTGGAAAGGCCAAAGGTCTGCCCCAATTAGTCTCTCCGGATCCGCCCCGTAAAACAGTAGGTGGGTAAATGAAGCATCCGCTGCCAAGACCAAGACAAACCTCATCCCATGAACCCAAATTTTGAAACTGAATTATAATTCCTATCGCCATGAGTTCAATAAACTTTAAACTATGTTTTTTACTCATCCGCCAAGATTGCTACGTGGTAGGTAGTTCTAAAATGTATAATTAGTGCCCTTCACCGTGAAAAAACCTATAATATCTATCTATAATATCGCATTTTGTTTTCAATCAAAACAGCTCAAGATGCAAAAGACAAATAAGTACAACAAAAAAGTTTAGTAAAACAAAAAACCTCTAGCAGAGCATTCTAAAATGTTGCTGATTGGTGATTTTAGAATGCTTTGAATATCTTTTATATTCACAGAATATAATAGAAATAGAAATACTTTTTAATGTTTGCATATTTTAAAAAAAAATATTATATTTTTTATGTGTTTCATCTTACTTGATACTATAAAACGACAATGGGTGCTTTGCGATGAAAACAGCCAAGATATAATCAGATATTTTACTAAAAAAATTAATGTTTCCGCAATAATAATGTTTATCTCCAGATCTTGTTCGTATTCAGTAAATTCTAAAAAATTTTCCATTCTCCTTATCAATAATGGTTATAATCTATTGTTGTTGGGTGGTAAGTTAATGGATATAATTTATAAAGTTTTGCTTGATAGTTAGTCGTCGAGGGTCTAAAAGGTAGGCATGTGATAAAAAAGTGCCGAAATCAATTAAACGATAAGTTTTGTCGTAAATTTCAAGGTTTATTTGAAGGTAGGATAGACTGAGTATAGTTGAAACGAGGTACGGTTGAAACAAAGCGAATATCTCGCGAACCGTGTGTGATGAGGTGAAGGGTACAGGGGGAGAACAAAGTGGGCGACAAGTCGAAACACGAATTTTAGTAATGCATCGCTCTTCGCCCGCTGTGCTTGTGTATAGGAGGCCCCATTGTTTTTTCACGAACAAGTAAGTGAAAATTGTAGAATAGGAAAGTAATTGAAGTTTGTAGAATAGGAAAGTATGATTATTTTTTATTCAAATTTATTATCATTCTTACTATGAACAGTTTTATATCTAGAAGGGGGGTTGGGGACAGTTGAAACATTTTTTGTGGGCACTGTTGAAACAGTTTATTTATTTAATTTGCTTGATTCTTAGATGTCAAGGGTACGCCAAAGGGTAATTCAACGAGAGGAGTGCTACTGCCTTGTTTGTATGTCAGTATTTTCAGAAAGCAGACCGAGGGAAAAATGGATACAATGCACACAATGTCTTAGTTATGTTTACCATATTTGTAATTCCGATTGATTTCGTAACCACTTATTATTTTTTATTAAAATATTGTTTTTTATAGAACTAATAGTCTATAGCTTTTTCATAACATATTTTATAAATGAATGGCTAATTTTTTTTTTAAACTGTTGAATTTAATTTTTTTAAACAAAGGTATCATTTTTTTGTTTTTGTTTATCTATGCATCAAAATATGTCATTACGAGTCGTAAAATGTTATTAGATGATTAATAAAACTTATATTTTGTAATATTTGCATGTGTTTAAATCGACCCCAAGCACTGTTTCAACCGACCCCTGCATTGGGAAGGTTGAAACATTTTTATTTTTATGAAATTTCATTTTACACATCAAATATAATCCAGTGATCTCAAACAAAATTGCCCATTAGTAGAGAGATGAATGGTCATTTATTTAATATAATTCCGTCATCGCTCGCTTAACTAATTCCGGTGCTATGGAAGATAAACGCTAAAATGTTTCAACCGTACCCAGTCTACCCTATTAAACTACAGTGTACACGGAGAAAAATGAGTATTGTCAATTTTCTTAGAATCATTTAAAAAATGAGTATTGCTGATAGAAACGGGATTGCAGGCCGTTTCCTGATAATTTTTTTGTAAATTAATAATCGAAACACATGTACATGACAAAATGCGAAAATATTCATATTTGTATCATGAACACGTATTCGACATTGTGACAATGCATTTGTATTTTTATTAATTGATTTATACTGGGTTTTTACAGACAATCTCACTTACGTGAGGACAACTCAGTTATAAAAAACTCAATTAATAAACAAATAAGTAAAGCAATCACAAAAATCTACTTAGACAAAGGTTTCATTAATTTTCATACTTCTAAATAAAGATTTAAATATGATACAAATAAAAATTAAAATACAAAATTATAAAATTAAATGAAAGAAAAATATTAAAAATAAGTAAGAGACACAAATATAAACACAAGAGACACAAATAGTAATAGCAAGTAATACATAATATAATCAGCGCAACATATTTTTTAACAAAAGAACAGCATTTTATATGAATCCATATTAATTATCGATGAAAATGTCTACTTCAGCACGCTCTATCTTATTATAGGTATAGTCGACACATCTGGGTCAGATTGCTAAAATAGGTGATATTTTTTTTAATGTATTCAGGTGAAATATGCTATGGCCTCTTAAACAACGCGAATTGGGAACATTAATTTATATCAAAATATTGCTAAGACATGATGCAGTATCAAGATGGCAGTGAATTATTTTGTGTTAAAATTTAGATTAGTAAGTTTCCTTCTAATTTAAAATGTATTCATCTCGAAGTATTTAAGACGTACGTCGTATGATCTAAGATGGTTATGTGGACAACTTTTGAAAGTTAACAGTCTTTTTAACTGATTCTGTAATGTTTTCATATTTAGGGTAATGTGGATTCCAAATAGTGCTTTCATATTCAAGTTTATTTCTAATTAAGTTATTGATATCATAATTTTAAATGATTTGCACTTGATGTCATTAATATGTACATCTAACATGAATTTCATCAAGAGTTATTTCTACATCTCTTTTGGACACTTTTGCAAGAATAGAATTAATAATAAGACAGGAAAATCCTTTGTAATTCGATTTCGAGTGAAGTTTAAAGTGTAACATTTTTCAACATTTCAGTCCATATCATTGACAGTACACCAGTTATTGAGTGTGACGAGGTAATTTTAAAGCAGCTGATGACCGGAAACTGACTTAGTTTTTCACCCAGTTTAATTTTGAACGAAGGTCATTTATAAATATTAGAAAAAGCAAGGATTTGACCCCTTTAGTATGCCAGAAGTTACAAATTTGGGGTATGATTTGTGTCCATTAATAAGCACTATTTGTGTTCTGTTACATACAACTGATTTCACCCAACGAAATAGGTCTTCATGTACTCCTATTTGAAGAAACTTTTTTAGTCAGATGAAGTGCTTAACTTTATCAAGAGCTTTTTGGAAATCTGTATAAATTGAATCTTCTTGTAATCTGCCAGAATTAACATGTAGTTAAAAAAATTATAAAAGATCTGATATTATAGATCTGTGAGGAACAAACCATGTTGCCTGGCTCAGTGAAAGAATTCAGTTTGAAAAAACATTTTTACACATCAGAGATTCAAAAACCTTGGCAAAACATGATGGTATACTAATTGGTCTGAATTTTTTTATTAAATATTTGTCACCCAATTTGAATACTGATACCACATGTGCCTGAAAACATATTTAAACAACTGACAAAGAAAAGAGGAAATGTATCAGGTCCTTTACTGGAATCTATTTTACTCAAAAAACATTTTAATTCATCTGTACTAATATTTATTTTAACCAGATTGCTTCGGTTGTGTTCAGTTATGTTTGGCATTGAAGTATAAGTAGGTGATTTCAACTTAGTTTTAAACAGATGAAAAATATTTAGAGAGTATGTTTGCTATGTTTTCTCTATTATTTGCAGAAATTTCATCAAGATGCATCACTTTAGGAAAACAATAATTTTTTTCGTAATGATTTTGAGTATGACCAAAACACCTTAGTTTTACTAAAAGTTTATCAGGAAACCTATGCATTCATTCGTTATGGGCCTGAACTTTTGAGTTGGAACTTCATTCTAACTTGAAAAGCGCTGGTTAGTATCGGTTGGGTACCTACGTTCTGTTACACCCTGTATACAAACTAATGAAACCGATTTTAATACTAGCTGTACCCCGCCATGCTTGCGGTGACTCAGTATGTCAGTGTAGATAGAGAAACAATTGCGCGTGTTGCTTTACGTCCAACCGATGGAACTGTTTTTCAAAAAAGCATGTTTTGATCTCACAGGTGACATTTATTTGATATAGGTATATAAAAACACGCGTATTCGAAAGCAACTTTGTTTTTCAAAACAATCGGTGAAGAACTTTCGGAGATTTAAGATTTTGAACAAACAAATATTAAGATTATTTATTTAAAAAGATAGATAGTTTTTGAAAGATTTTCGTATTATTTATAATGATTTTGGTTCACAAACTCAGGTAATAAAAATCCACCATTATTGGTCCGAGAAAAACATTGCGTAACTAAAATAAAAAATGTAATATTTCGTTGACTAAATTCGTAGAATGCTTAACTACCAATTCTCAAATTTTACGGGAAACGTAAAAATCCTGTAGTGAAAAAAATTACAAACAGGTTATTTATGTTCAGAACAAACTATATTTTCTGGATTTATTTTTTATCACTAAATACATGTAAATTAAGGGTTTAATTTTTAAAAAGGTATTGGTAAGTTTACTTAAATTTGTAAAATGGCGCCATGGACATTGCACTAATTTGTGTTTAAAAACAAAGTGTTTTTTATTTACGAATTTACGAGTTTTATTATTCGAAGCGGGACTAATTTTTGCACCAAAGATTTGTATTGTAAAATTATAAAATGTACTTAGGTAAAAAATACATATTTTAAGAAGGTTTGGGTAGATCGTAAAATACGAAAATTCTACGAAATATCTGGCCCCTGAACATGTTTCAATACTGATATAAAATGTTGGTGAATATTCGACTTATCCTTGACTATGCAGAAGATGTTGAATAGTTACAGTAACATGTAGTAACCCAGTTATAACCGGTAGTATATCAAACACTTGGCTTGAGTTGGTTTTATGTAAAGTTGACGCACAACAAGACCACTTATGCACCAGTTAAGTAATTATTAGGAATACATAATTTTGTTAAATTGCTTTCCTGGATTCTTCCGTTGCAAATTACGTAAAATCGTGCTTGAAAATATCTCAGCTTTCAATTATGTACATAAAATATTCAAATCGTCAACAGTTTTCGAATTCTATATGTTTAGTTATCACGTTTTCATTGGGATCATTACCACAATTATTGATTTATTTATTGATATTATACATGGTGTCCGGGGATAAAGTTCGTCACCTTTTTAAGTCATTTTACATGTGGTAAAAAGTAAAAAAGATTTAAAAATACCTTTTTTTAGTTTTTACACATAAAAAAATATTTTTCCATACAAGAATGTTATTTTATTTTAGTTGTTTCAATTAAAACTAGGTATGTCTATAATACCACTAACAATAAAAAAATAAAAGTCAAATCAAAAACAAGTCAATTATGCAAACATAAAATAGGTAACGACTACTTTTTTTCCGTACAGCAATTTTTTAAAATTTAAAGTTTGTTTCCCTTTATTTATTTTTTCTGTTAACTTTGTTTTTGAAAAAAAAATATGATATTTAAAAAGTAGCTCATTTTTACGTTATAAAATAATATCGATGTTTTCACAAGCACTTTTTCATTAGAATTAAATATTTGAAAAAATAGATGCCTTAAATGTCAATGCCATAAATAATTTAAATTAAAAAGTATACACATACACGGCAGGGAAAAATATCTTTCTAAAAATATCGACAGTTTGATAAGGAAAAGAGATCTTATTAATTTAATTTATTCCCTATTGATTTGAAGTATAAATCAGATGTAATTATTGTGCATTCGCATAGGTATTGGACTCATTAGAAGAGTAAATAAGAAGTAGATAATTTATATTGTGGATAATTAATAGTAAATAGATGCATTATCAGTAACCTTTATTTAAGACAATAAATTTATTACAGTGTCAAGCTCCCAAACGTCTGGAGCCAGTTAAACTATGGCACTCCAAATTAGGCTATGTTGTGAGGCTGAAGGTAGTGGGGAGAGGAAGGAGATGGGAAAGAGGAAGATGGGAGAGTACCTGGCTATTTAGATCTGGTCACTAAACACGGCCAATGCCGTTTCAAGCAACTTTTCAATTCTGAATGGTGGTCCTACACCAATGCGATACTGAGAGTATTTTCCACTCCGGAACGTGCCGCAGATATACTATTAATCTTTTAAATTCTGAAATAACACAAATTAATCAAATAAAATTTGCTTGCGCACGCCGGGATTTGAACCCGTGACCTTTAGATTGCTTGTCGAGAGCCTTAACCCTCGACCACGGAGAGACGAAGAATAATTATAATATCGTTGACATGTAATTTTTTTTTACATTGAAGTCAATACCGTAGACGCCAATTTTTGTCTCCAAAAAATAAATGAGCGTAATGTGTAATCTCCCTACATTATGCTAATTTACTGTGTAATCACTCCACATTATACTCATTTATTGTGTTATTTCTCAACATTATACACAACTTTTCCTTAGCGTGTATCAACTTTAATGGTATTTTATTAGAAATAAGTGAGAGCATGCTTAGACTTAATTATCAGATTGTCTCAATTTCCTAAAACATTGAGCTTTTGTATAATTCTGATTTTTATCAAAAACAACCGTCAAATCGGTTCAAGTTTCACAGTAAAAAAAGTAGTAATAAGAAAATGGCTTTAAAAGTCGATCGCTTTAATCCAAATAATTCTTGGTATTGTTGTTCAGAATTCGTGTCTGACCTTACCATACAATGTTATATAGTATGTTAATGAATTACTTGCATAATAAATCAACGAAACGGCGTGCGCCATACAAACGATTCTAAATTACAAATAGTCTAGTCGAGTTTATTAAGAGTGTCAATATTTTGAACACGTTTTTATTATGCTTGTCTTAAATTTTTCCTAGAATATTGGCGAAGTGAGCCGGAAGTCAAGGTAACCGTTTAAAAAAATCAACAATATTATAAAAAACATAAAAACTTCTAAGTAATAATTAATTAATGCATTATTTGTTATTATTGTTGTTAAGTAAAACAACCAGTTTGTCATTGACCTCAAAAAGTTCAAAACCATTGGTAGTTTCTGCCATGATGTGTTTCTGATAAGTGCGCTTAACTAACTTTTGAAATAGAATAAATATGATTGCGTTGTTGTACATAGGTACTTTAGCAATAAGGGAAATATAGGAGAATTAATTAATTCTACAGGGTGTTAAAGTGCACAAACATCGGAACATGATTCTACATTATAGTACAAGAAAAAGAGAAAAATTACTTTTTCCAAAATATCACTTTTTAAAGGATGTTTTCAGGTACAAAAGTTGAATTGTTTGTATGGAGAAAATAATATTCTTCTACGGCAATATTTTCGTATGAAAAAAAAAACAACGGAATTTCGATAAAATTAACTTTATTTCTACCTATATGTAGAATCACGCCCCAAAGTTTGTACAGTTCACTCCCAAACATCCTGTATCTGATAGTATTATTACGCCAGCGTCTGGACGATCTAGGCCCTCTGATTGGTCGAATTAAAATTGTCTGTTTCGGGTAAATTCAGCTAACTTGAAAATTAAGACACGAATTCATACTAAAATAGGATCGCCTCATAATAATACGAGATTTCTTCGAAAGCATCGTTTCTGCTCATATAATTTTTGGATAATATCGAAGAAAATATGTTTTAGAAAGTTCATAATCCATTGGATTAATTACATTACAGTGAAAATTATCCACAGTTACGTGATTATGTTTGACGTTTATAAAAAATCACGCGTTCCTTATTCAATATGGCGGATACGCACGGCTATAGATGGCCGAAAGAGCGCACCTCTGGCGGTTTAAAAACGAACCAAATGAATGGCGCGAATATTTAAATATGCAGCTCACAATATTTGACTACTTACTATTAAAAAGCATTTAATAAGAAGATTTCTTCTGGAAGCTTATCACTTTGTAATGGCATTTTTCATTATTATTTATATTTTTTTTGCTTATTAATTATATCTGATTTTATATTGACATGTTTTCTTATTTGTAAAATTTCAAAATTTTTTATTTGCGATGCTTTATATCCTGAGTGAAGTATTTTACGACCTGAATTTTTATCGAAAGTGTGATCATTATTCAAAAGATGATTTGCAAATTCAAATTCACTTTTTTCATTTAGAGCCCTGCGATATTCTTTAGTTCTGACTTCAAAGTTTCTATTGGTTCTACCTTTGAAAAAGAAATTACAATCATCCACAATTGAGTTTTTAAACTTATGATTTTTTTGTTTGAATTTTGCTTTCTTTATTATTAAGAATATATTTCTTCATTGTCATTAGTGTAAAACGCTAGTTGAATAGTACCAGAATTGTTTTTATATATAATTTTAGAAGTATCGTTATCCACAAGCAGAATTCTACGCCATTGTTTATTTCTATCTTTAGAAAGACCGTTTGAAGAGAAAATGTTTAATTTTTTTTATTTAGTATTTCAACTATCAATTTATTAGAATAACCGTTATTAAATGCTATTTGTCTTATGAATATATTGTATTATGGTTATATTCTATTTGTTTTTTTCAGGTCTTAAAATACTTCACTATAAATAATTTTGAAATTTTAGAAATGAGGAAACATGTTAATATAAAAGCAGATATAATTAACAAGAATTTTTTTATAAACTCTCTTTTAAATATTTTCCCACTAAACTGGTCTTTCCCGTCTAACGATATTGTAATTCCTAATTATTAAAAACCCAACCTGCTCTTACCCCCCCCCCCCTCCTTCCACTTCTTCTTTCCCAATTGCAATCTATATTTAATTTTTGACTTCGGTGTATACACAATAAAATGTAAACATTTTATTTATTTATTTATTGGACAATTTGCATAGCGCCGCTTTTGTGAGATATCACCTCAGGGGCGCTATATTGTAATAATCTACCTTTATATATAGATTTTTACTCTCCTGATGAAGGTGTATATATAATCTAACTTTAAACTTTATTAGATACAGTAACAGTTGTAGGTAAAGAATTACCAAATGATTACCCTCCTTTTATTCATAAACACGGGTACAATTAATCAATATGTAATAATCTATTATTTAAGTCAACTTTGTTATAACTATCTTTAATTGTGACAAACTAAACGATATTGATTAAACTTATAGATATTGACGATTGTAATACATATTTAAGCACTGCAAGTCTCCTATGAGCTAATTATATTAGGTACGATAACAGTTAATATCAGTTGTAGACATGTAGTCAATAATAGTGTTTCATTTGAAATAATCCATCACAAATACGTAAAATTTCATTTATTCAAACAACTGTCATTCTTATTATGCGTAAATTTAACATGTTATTATTAATTAACTCCTTCCTGTTCCGTGTTTTAACAATATAAATACTCACCCTCTCTCTGTGAATTTCCTAATATCTATCTATTAAATGTAACTGTTGTTAAAATCACTTAAAATGGGCGTGGTGCAACCAAGAGCCGCCCGCAGGGCATAGCAGAAAAAAACCCGCGGAGCGGGTTTTCAACTGCTAGTTATTAAAATATTTTACGATGGTCGATTTTCTTAGTACTTTGCATTGGACATTGGAAAATGTAATGGTCTAGACAACTCTTTTTTCGATGAAATTGACGAATAAATAAGATAAACAACTATTTTTTTTAACACTAAAATACTGAAATCTGATCTTTATGGATGTTTGATAATAAACAAATAACAATGATTGATTAAGGATCTTAGGTATATCATATTATGTATACATACAAGTTATAATGTAATTGAACATGTACATCCTGTTTAATTTTAGTTTAACGGGATAGTACTTAAATAAAGATATAGTAAATATTTCGTCAAAAAATGCATTTTTAAATAATATTCTCCCTTGTGGTCTTAATTTTGATTTCGGTGTTGGAGACAAAATCAAATTGTAAAATGTTCGTTTAGTTTAAATCAAAACCAGTTGATTTCTAAGAAGAAAGAACATTGCAAATGCATGGGTAGGTATACAACTGCCATTTCAATCCATAACCAGTACAAATACACAGAAAAAATGGTATTGCTGATTTATTAAAATCCGGTTAAAAATGGGATTGCAGGCCGTTTTCTATTAAACTTAAATTACGTTCCTAATATATCGGACCACGTGTTCATGCACCTGAATTTGTCCTGATAATATACAATGACGAAATGCGAAAATATTAGAATTATTATGTAAAAGTGTTCCGACATCGCGACAGCACACTTTTTTTACCGAAATTTTATTAGGAAACATCTCAATTCATTAGTTAAATGCATGCAATCCCGTTTTTACCAGATTACGAATAATGTGCAGAGATTCTTAATAAATTATCAATATTTATATCTATTTATTCAATAACAACAACAAAACCAACCCCCTATTATATGATAAAATAGGTCTGCGACTTTATTTTTCTTCTTGGAAATAAGAAATAATTTCTACGTATTTTTGGTTGCTGAATTCAGGAAAATTATCTAAAAAATTCTATCACGTAAGGTTTTTCCGCAAAACGCAAAATACTGTGGGATTGCCTATCTTAAGGTGCAAAACAGAGTTAATTGCCGAAATATATTTTTTTTATTAATTCCAACTTATTATAAGATAATGTTATGTTTTATAAACTGAAACAAAACATTAAGTAATTCATGACGATAAAAATTAGTAAGCGTTGAATCATATATATCGGAATTTTCCATAGTAAGTATGATGAGAGAATGCCGGAATTCTTATTTCCGTTCCAACTTGTGACTTCAAGAGGTTGTGTAAATTCTTCTTAGAGTTTTTGCTATATTTGTGGTGTATTTGTAGTGAAAAAACAAATAAAGAAATATTACTGATTTTGTTAAAAAAGTGTATTTTGCGTATTTTGGTGTGAAGATAGGGGACCAGGACAAATCTTGGGCCCCGCATGGAGTTTGTTCAGGGTGTGTTGAAGGACTTAGAATGTGGTCAAAAGGTAAAGTTAAATCTTTTCGTTTTGATGTTCCCATGATTTGAAGAGAGCTTCAAAACCACAGAGTTGACTGTTACTTTTGTTCGCGCAATGTGCAAGGGTATACTTCGAAAAATAAATAAAAACAAATTTGCTACCCAAACATGGATTCGGCACTCCGCCCAGTCCCTCACGGACCTGGCATTTCTTCACCACAAGCACCCCAAAGCCTAGACGATTTGCCATCATTAGAAAGTGAATCATAAGAAAGTTCTAGTGACGAGTTTCAAGTAGGCGACTCCAGTGGACCTCAAACATTTTCTGAAGCTGAATTAAATGAAAAGAAAAAGCACAAAACGAAGCTTCGAAACTAAAAATCAGATTTTATAAAGATTTATAATTGTATATAATGTAAATAAAATATTTTATGACTTAAAATTAATAAAATTGTATAATTTTCTTTTTTTTTCTTTTTAACATTCCATACAGAAGTGGTGTAAGGCGGGTTTTGCCTATATTTTAATTTCCACTTTGCCTGAAATCCTTACGTGATGAGTTGAAATAGATGGCAATCTCGAATTCAGCATACCGAAATACATATACTTCACCCATTACCATTTAATTTTTTTTTTTTAAATCCAATTTTCAGACCTGTGTACTGTAAGAATAAAAATAAACATATATTATTATCATAAACGAGAAGTTTTTGTCCAAGGATAATATTAAATGTCAATATTATTTTTTGGGTTTAATAAGACACATAAGTAATATTTGTTGGTTTTGTTTTGTGATATTTGTTAAAACATTGGTTTCTATCACATGGATTCCAACATTAAATAGAGATGATATTTACGACTACTATGTACCTTCTTTGAACATATCAGAAATCTATTTACTCAACAATGTAGGTAGAGAATGGTTTACAAGTATTTATCCGTACAAACTTGATTTTTATTGCTAAATTTACAATTCTTAATCAGAATGTATTGGAACTAAGACTCAACTGAACTGAATTAGTGAGTAAAGTGGGTTATTGTTGATGGGTAAATAAGAAGTCATATTCTATTAGTATCATTATTGTAATAAAACCTTTCCTTCTCGCACGTTGTGAATGCCTCCTATACATGAAAACAAAGAAAAAGCATCATATGTATAAAAAAAGAATAACTACCTCGGAAATCATGTCGCTATCAAAACACCAAAGTAATTTGATATATTGACATCCAAAAAGGTTATATGTAACACTATGCCATGTCACAGTATCAATTGCAATAAATTAACATGTAATTTGATTGCGAAAATATCGCATTCCTCGAGTCGCGAATTTTTTTCACATATTTTCAATGTCAAAATTGCTAAGAATTTCTATGCTCGATTGGTTTATAGGAATTATTGT
This sequence comes from Hesperophylax magnus, assembly GCA_026573805.1. NCBI lineage: Eukaryota > Metazoa > Arthropoda > Insecta > Trichoptera > Limnephilidae > Hesperophylax > Hesperophylax magnus. The sequence continues at coordinate 355,533 of JAIUSX010000157.1, forward strand.
GATTTAAAAAAACTGTTTTTCTTCTTATTTTTTACACGTTGGTAGAGACTTATATACGTAATGGATAAGCGGTTAAAAGTGGGAATTTAAATTAAATAAATGGTTAATTCCGCGATTAGCTAAAAGTTAAGCAGTTGAAATTAATGCTGGGTAAAATGTAAGCATAATGGACACTATGTAAACAAGAAGAATAGATGATTGAGACAAGGGGTGCCCAACCAAGGATGAAAAAAAAACTAAATTAGGTTGGCCACACTGTGAATATAAGGCCAGATTGTGAATCATTCGCTTCCTGTAGGGAGGGGTGGCTAGATAATCTATGGTAGGAATGGCATCACTGCTAACACGAGTTAACAATGCAACCAGTTGCTTAAAAAGTGTACGATTACCCGATTGGTCAATGAGCAGACTATAGTCGTCTTACTCTCACTATTGTAATGCCGGTTCCACGCGCTCGCTAAGTGTAGGAGCCGGTATAAGCATAATAAGTAGGGCTCGGACTCTCGATAGGGGCTTTGATTTTTTGCTTGACGTCTCCAGACACGAATTGGTGATGCTTTTTATATTTTCACAGAAATAATATTCTCGTTTAAATACTTCAACTTCCGCGTGATTGCCCTTGGCGCGTGTGCAAAGAAAATTAGCATTTGTTAATAAACTGTTTAACCGGCGCTATGTGTATCTATTGCACTCACCCTCCATTTCAAATCAGGTCAGTTGCATTCAATCTTTCTTAAAATGTGCGGAAAAAATATACTAGTTTCAATTGATTACGAAAATAGATTCCTAGTGCAGCTATGCCCCTTGCTCTTTTCAAGAAATAAATCAAAACCCCCATCGAAGTCCGAGGTAGCAAGACAATTCTAATTTCCTAAAATATAATATAGATGTGATAAATTTACGTGAAGGATTTTTTTGTATGAATACCAAAATCCCAAACTAAGAAATCTGAAAACTTCATTTTGGACCGCAAAAAAAATCATTTGTGCCGCAGGTTGGGCATGCCTTATTTAGACGAACAAAATTAGTTTAGTAGGTTTTAAATGTTTATAAATAATGAAAAATTCTGATGATTATTTCATAATATTGAACTATTTTATTTTATCTGTTATGTGGATTTTAAAAGTAGAAAATATATTTCATTAAAATTGAAAGGCTTTCAAAGTCAACATAAATAATAATCATAAATACTTTCTATTATTATATTGCATTGGTACTTATGATGCAACCATTGAACTCCGAAAACCTCCTTCCGTGGTTGCAACTAATAATGACAAGTTACTTTAATGTTACATTAAATTAACTACAAAGTTACTTACAGGTTTAAACTTTAAACATTCCATATACCATTAGTTACGACATTTTACAGATTTACATCACAAGTTGAAATGTTCCTATAATCGTCGTTAATAATATAAAATTACTTCAAGCTAATAAGCTAATGACAGATTTATTCTGAATACAGGCATGGTGAAACGATTGGAAACATGGGCTTGCTTACATCTACATAGCTTATAGGAACATGGTAGGTAGGCATACATCAATTTGACGATTTATTTTCCCTTAGCTAATAATAGAAAAATTGAATATAATTTATTTTATATTTACATTTTACATCTTAAATATAAATTGTGTTATGCAATATACGAGTATAACCTTAATATTATGTTAACTTTTGCTAATAACTCAGCAATTCAGCAATGATTGCAAAAGTATTCCTGTGTTTTTTTGTAGATTAAAGAAGAACACAGTTCACATACCAGTGGTGATGTGATGTCCAGGAAAATTTCCAGGAAGATATAGAGAAGAAAAATAATTTTAGGAAAAAGCGAAAAAGCACTAAAATCTAACTAGAAATCTGACTGGAAAGAGGTAAATTCTGGGGAAATTCAAAATTTTGTTAGAAAATTTTGAAATATTCTGATAGTAATAATAATAATATATGGCTAATTTATGAAGCGCCCTTTTTTGTAAAAAATCACCTCAAGGGCGCTGTACATATTTATTTCTTAAATAACAGCTGGCTCACAACTAGGGTTCATAATAACTAGTGACTTACATCTAAAACTTACTTCTAGTGACTTACCACTAAGGTTTATAACTACCGACTTAAAACTAGTGACTTAATCTAAGACTTATATCTAGTGACTTACAAATCAGGCCTTTAACTACTGTCTTAATCACATATATATTTACATATGTAGAAACTTACAAATAACATACTCACATTTAAAAATACATAGATAAATACTCTTTATAATTTTAATAGCGTCAGAAGAAGAAGGAAGTTCTTTTATATAAGGGTATTTCAAAAATTCTAATTTTCATGATTCTTCCCTGAAATTCTCTACCCAACCCACTTCTACCAAGGATTCAAAAATGTTGTGGGGAATCTAGTACTGGCCCAATAATATCACATACAATATTCTGAAATCTAGGGAAATTTTGGTCTATGATTTAAGGAAATTGCAGTCTGAAATCTAGGGAAATGTAAATTTTGGGCATACCAACATATCACTTGTATGAGAATTTTGTTAATAAACCCTTTTTATATGGAATGGTTAATTTATTGAAATTGTATCATTGCAGAGAATAAAACAGTCAATACGATTTAAGGCAAGACCAAACCGCCGCGATCATTCTGCGTCCGCGATGGCGTGCACGGTGAGCGTCCTGTCTGCGTGCAGAACCGTTCACACCAAACTAGCGATCAACTAGCGATCAGCTGGCGTCCGTGGCACTCGTACGTTCGTATCGGTTGTGTGGTAGGTATAGCTCGGAGCGGGAACCATAAATAATCATAATCATGTTTGGAGACGAATCTGAAGAAGAATTATTACTTCTAGCGGCTATTGCAGATGATGAAGATAGTAATGCACGGTATGATTGTGTCAGAATATTATATTTATTTATACTTAATATATGGGCAATTTTCAAATATTTTGTACAATATTTCGAATTATCTATTTTATAAAAATATCAACATTTTAAGGGTATTTTTTACAGAAAACAATTCCTTGCATATTCTATGTTATTAAAATTACCAAGGGACCATACATTTTACGGTATTTTAAGAGAAATCTAAGTTTTTATGAGAGACGGCAGAAAATATTTGTCCAACGAGTGACCGAAAGGAATAATCACTATGGACGTAGGTATGTCCTACTAGTTACTTTTAAGTAAATTTACACTGAGGGGGTTTTTCACCATCCTCCCAATAGCTTATCTACCCTAATAACGAATATTTTATAACACCTTGTGATATGAAAATTTTGTTAAGTATGAAAATAAATAAAAATATCCGCTTCGGTGTGGATATTACTTAAATTAATAAATATGTCGAGTAGTAAGTCGTCTCACCATATTGTTACTTTTTTGCCATATTTTATTTAGTTGTAAAAAATTACATTTTATATCTAGCATTTACTATTTTATTTTTGATACTGACATTTTTTGTGGTTTTCGATTATTTATTAATTTTTGGCAGTTTACTTGTTACTTGTTCAAGCCAAAATAAAACCAATTATTGATATCCTCGTTGTGACTTTACTTCTAATAAGACAGCGTATAAATAATAAAAATAATTATATTTATAAGAAAATTTTACCAAACAACATGACATGTAAGTAAGAAAAACCTATTTTTATGGAAATTATTCTTGGGGTAATTTTTCCTTAAACTAGTGTATTGATAATATTACAAATTATTTGTGTTATTTAATAACCCTAGTTTAAGGACAAATTGTACCAGTTTGAAGATGGCTGTGATAGGCTGAATCCGGTAACGTTTAAAATTGTTTCAATATTTTATTTATCAAAGCATTTAACTGTTTTCAAACCTACTATAACAATATATTACCTACTTAGTACCTACGTACTAAAATTGTTTCAATATATTTATCAAAGCATTTAACTGTTTTCAAACCTACTATAACAATATATTACCTACTTAGTACCTACGTACTAAAATTGTTTCAATATATTTATCAAAGCATTTAACTGTTTTCAAACCTACCATAACAATATATTACCTACATAGTACCTACGTCCTAAAATTTTGATTTGACAACATTAACTGATTTTTTGACACTTTAGAGGTCTTAACATAAATGTTCCCAGATATTAATAAATTTTAAATACTATCGGTTATCAAAACTTCTTATGTTCGACATTTTTTTCTAATAGTAATAGTAATTAAAGAAATATAATAGTAATTAAGGAAACTATAGAACATTTTATATCGGGATGTTCTATATTAGCACCGTCCGAGTATACATTTAGGCACAATCAAGTTTTAAAAATAATTCACCAAAATTTGGTAATTAAACATAATTTTTCACTTGTAGCAAACACTTTGTGAGTATACATAATTATAATAATTAAAATAAAATAACTTTGTTTGAATACCACTTTATTGTATATATTTATAACCAACCGGTTTCAGTTCAACCCGAACCTTCATCAGGGCTAATAAAAACATATTATGTTACATACACAATAAAGTGGTATTCAAACAAAGTTATTTTATTTTAATTATTATAATTAAACATAACTTGATTGACTGCCGTAATATCGTACCATATTATGAATACGAACCAAATTCATTTTTAGAAAACGAATTTTACAAAATGTATTATGATAAAACTATACTAACAGACCGAACAATTAGTCATAATAGACCAGATATAGTTTTACATGACAAAATTAAAAAATATCTTATATCATTGATGTCGCTATTCCAAATTCCTGTAACATTAAAAAATCTCTTAATGAAAAAATAAGAAAATATACAGATTTAGGAAACGAAATAAAAAGAATTTGGCATTCTCAGACTATAAAAATATTACCATTCGTTATTTCGGCTACTGGCATTATACCTAGCTCTCTCATTAAAAATTTAGGCGTATTAGATCTATCAAAAAATTTATATATAAAGATGCAAAAGTCGGTCATTTTGAATACATGTAGGATAACGAAAGATTTTTTAAATATTTATGTTGAAGGATCAGTAGGATTTATAGGCCTGTTAGAAGTTCTACCGAGCCGAACCCTCTGATATGAAAATATCTGGAGTCGGTGAATTATTTTCCCATTTGATCTCTGGTGAGTTGACGTGTTGTTCTTGTATTGTTTTGTATTTATTTTGCTTATATAATGCACTTGCATAGTGTTGATTGACTAGATGATAATTTGTGGAAAAGTGAGATGAAGAGTTTAGTTTTTCCTATGGGGAAGATTTAACCCGGACAAAAAAATCGGAAGCATAATAGTAAAAATAATAAACGTAAATAAATTTATAAACTCACTACTTACCACGAATGGAAATTCTCAAAAAAAAATGATTATATAATATTATGCTATGTATACTATAATATTTAGGCACTATATGTGTGTAACGTAGGTACCTTAGTTATAATTTAATTTCTCCATTGAAGTTATCTTCCGATAAGCCTTTAATTTTGAGTTAATCCGCTTAACAAATAACTCATAATCATAAGAATTAAGGTGAAACTCTGCATTTAATTGATTTAGTTAATAAAGAAAATACATTATTGTTAAATCACTTAATTAAACTTGAAATTTGAGAGGCGGTTATGTGTACCGCCGCTCCGAAAACCATTTTTTAGATTTTTAATACCTCTGCCATTGGTCAACCCGAGTGATTAGATACGTTTGGTGACTTATCAAAGGTGTCCGGGTTCATGGGGTGAGGTTGGGGCGTGGCTGGTCGGATAGAGAGAAGCTGATTGAGGGAGACCTTTTAACCTCTCCAGCTGAACTCACAACTGCAGAACCGCAGTGGGAGGAATGGATAAATACGTCTCTCCTGACGTCTTGTCTCCCCAGATTCCAACCCACTCCTCATAAAAAAATACTCCCTGCACAGCAAAACCAAAAATGACATATACTCGGATTTAATTAATTTTAACAAGCAAGTAAAGTAAAGACCATTTTATTTACAAAATATTTTTTCACATTATTCGCTAAAAATACATTCTCCTAAAATGCCAAAGGACCAATGGATTTACGGGCGTCTGCTTACAATGGACACGTGTTCATTTATATGTAACACTTGTATCCTATCAGAGGTCCTTTACCCTAATCTTAAAACTATAAACCCTGTCAATAAAACAAATGGCGAGTAGAACAATTGAGATAAATTACGTGTCCTGCCTATTAATGTTAAGGCTTGCCGGCAAATAAAAAAAAATATGAGTTCAGTTCGCGCTTGTTTTAACATTTCTCAAGGTAAACCGTTTGAGCAGCATAAAATTTTGTCCAGTTGATTCTGGACTGGTCTGTGATAAAATGTTTATTTCCCTTTGTTTAATCTTATCTTTCGAATGTTTTCTAGAATTAATTAACTTAATGGGTACTCATAAAATATTTAGAATTAGTAGGTACCAGTGGCGTGGCGATAAATTATCCTCGGGTAAAGCCGAAAAGCCAAACAGTTATTTTTTTTTACAACTATCCAGAAGATATTATCGTCGAAGAACGAGAAAGGAAAAGAGCTGACTTGACGGTTATTCGTTTTAGCAATCGTATTTCAAAGATTTTGATACAATTTTCAACCTTCGCCGTGCCACGATGCAAAACAGAACTTTGGGTGCGGAGTGACTGTGTGCCCCATGGATTTTGTCATTTCAATGCCATATTTCCCATTAATTCATACATTTTATTGGAAATTATTTTTTATAGCCTGTACACTTCACGTGTTATCATGAAATAATCATTCATCAACAAACTCGGCATCCGGCTGCGTCGACTTGGGTTATACTGACTAGTAGGTACTTCGGTACCTGCTAACAGCCAACCCGCGGCTAATTACGTTGTCTGTGGTGTCGCAACCTACAGCATGTGATATCATTGTCTCCTCACGCAGCTTTGGTAATAGTATGAGCGAGTGAGATGGCATGCCTCAACCAAAAGTTTTTTTTTTTTTTCTTAAAAGAAAGACAAACATTCCCGGGTTACGAATAACCTGACAATATTTGAAAATATCCTACTACCACCACAGAAAGCTGAAAATGTTGCTTGTGTTGTGATAGAAGAGCCGAGGAACTGAACACACTACGCCTGAGTGGGACCCAAGCGCGATGTCAACTCGGCCACCGACCGGTCAAAATGTGTGAATAGAATGGCCCATAAGCGAACTAATGCTCGAGTGAGATTTTGCATTATTCGACTGCATTTTTTGCTGTGTATATGGTTCCAGCGGGCAAGGAGTATTATTTGCGGCAAGGATTTATACCTAAATATTTTAAAATGTTTTTCTTTCTATTCAAATCTATAAATTTTGGTTTTTTACTGTAGATTATGTGTTTTTAGGATTTTTAGGAACATAAAAAAATAACACAATACAAATAAGGTCTTTATTTAAAATTATTCACGAAGGATGGTAACGTTAAAGATTTTGGGTAAGCATGTCGGTAACGAAAGGGTTAAGAGATTCTTGCTTGTGTAGCAGTGTACCTAATGGTGGACTAATGCGGGGTAAAAGGGGACTGTGAGCAATTACTCCAAACGATTTTAAACCAGTTTGAACCACTACCGCACAGTGGTCCATTTAGAACTAGAAAATCTGACAAAATTATTATATTTTATTTTATAGCATATTAAGTGGTCATCAAAGATCATAAAAGACTATTAGCTAGTGACTTACAATTAAAACAGAAAATACAAAGGGAGTACAATTTTTAACTCAAAAAATTTATAAATATGAACATTTTTCGTTGAAAAGCATTTGCGCTACTTATTTAATGATATATAGCGTTGATCTTCGAAGGCACTGAAATTTCATTCATTAGAATATATTTTCTGAGTGCATTTTGAATGGAGGATTACTGTGATTATGTAATTCAAATGATTCTTAGCTGTACATTAATTTTATAGATTATTTTAACTGTATGAGTAGGCGGAGATTGATTTAAATAATGAAATTAATGCATAATTTTTTATTTTATTTTATTTAACAATTTTAAGAACTTTGGCAGAAAAATATAAAATTAATAGATATATGTAAAAAACATACATACGCACTATTTTACTTCATTTGTAATGATATTTAGCTGAAATATTCAATTATAATTAATTATTATTGCACTACTAACACACAAGTTCTACATAAAAATAAAAATTAGATTTAAATAGAATACTTGGATGGGGGGGGGGGGTGCATATGAAAAACTGTAAGCCCTGTAAAGGTAGTACAAAGACTAATTATAAAACTAATTTTGAAAAAACAACCTACATTCCCTTCAGCAACATTGTTCATAATTTTCGAAGTCAAAAATCATAAAAGACATCTATAAAAATGACTCAATATTACAAGTATTAAAAGGTAATACAGCGAAACAATTAAAAGTTATTTCATCATTAAGACATAAATATAACATCCAAATTCCTCTATTTTCTACAGAACACATGAACAATAATTATATTTACAAACGGATAAAATATTTCAAAAGTCTTGGAACGAATTGGTATAATTCAAGAAAAGAGTTAAATTATTTAAAAAAAACTGAATACTCGTAACATCACTATCATCATTTACGTAATACTAGAAGTCAGGATTTATTTCAGTGCAAAAATTCTGGGACTAACTACCATAATATGTGTTCCTCTTTGCCCAGAATACTAATCGAGGGAAACAATTATACCAAGTCAGTGGACATCTTCAATTTATCCTTAAACAAATATAAAATGTTGTTAATGAAACAATTCAGTTATGTGCAATAAATAATGTATATTTTTTGATATTCATATGTAAAAGCCCCAAAAAGGGCGTTATTAATAAATAAATAAAATGCATAAAATTAATTCGAACCACATTTATATTTTATAATGTTACCACATACTGTATTATCATACATTCTATGATATTACTTTATATGTTTAACAATTTGTAAATCAAGAGCTAGTTATTTTCATTGGTGTAGAAATACTAAAAAACGTATATTACACTATTTTCTTCTTTAAATAAAATTTTGGAAGTAGATTCAAAAATACATGAAAAAATGTATAAAAATTCAAAAATTAATATGGGATGGGAAAGATTATTTGATGCCTTTGATAATAAATACTGTTATAAATTATTTGTTGCCTTTGATAATAAATACTGTTATGAATGCTATGGATTCAACCATAAAGGGAGTGAATATAAAAAAAAAATCTTTGTATTCCCCAAATGTACCTACAGATGGTCATAGAAGAGAAGAAGGCAAGGTTCTTAAAGGAGCACAAATGTTTAAAAATTGAATCAATATTAAAAGCAAGTTAAAGATAAACCTAGATTCAAATCGCCCAGCATAGAACTTTGAATGTCCAGTGTATGAAAGAAAAGTGGAGAAGACAATGGTCATTTTTTTAGTAAAATCAACCAGCTAGAAGGTATCATATATTTAAATATTCACAGTCTGATATAGAATAATGAAGAAATCCAGATATTGATTGAAAGAAATGAACCTTACCTTGTAATGTTAAGCGAAACCTACATAATATGCGATATTGAAAACGGAGAAGTTACTTTTCAATGGTATACAACAAAACGATGCGATTACTACAATAGACACACAGGAGGAGTGAGATACAGTATAGGTATATAAAAATTAATGTTTGTTTCTTTGTCCCCTACAGACTCAAAAACTACTGGACCGACTTTGCTGCAAATTTCAAAGTTTGTGTTTATGTCTCAGAAATGCTTAGAAGCTGGTTTGAATGGTAGTAGTAGTCGGGGACGCCAGTGGAAGACTAAACACATTATATCTGCACTGAAATGAGTTACGGAATCAAATTAAATTCGATTTGATGTAGTTTTTTAGTAGTATCAGTATGGTATACAGTAATGAACGGTAGAAAAAGTCGGGGATACCCGAAAAAGACTTAACGCATTATCTCTACACTGTAATGAGATATTTAGTCAAATTATAGTCGACATAATCTAGTTTTTTAAAAGTAAAAGTATAGATTCCATAATATTACATGATGTGAATGGTACTCGTAGAAAAGACTGGAATCAAATAATTATTTGTGGTAAAGTTAGAGGTCGTGTGAGTTGTACGAGTATGTACGAAGAAAGAGGCGTGAGTATGACTTGGAAGTGAATGTATGACTTGGAAGTGAATTTATGACTTATTTATTTATTTATTAATTTACGGACAATATGTCCAATAAAACCATAATATTGACACGAATAAGAAAACATAGATGACAGTAAATGGAGAGTACATGAATGTGAAGGGCAAAGACAATGCAAAATAGAAAATGTACATATAGAAAATAACTACAAGTCAGAGCATCAGTAACGAATAAGTTGTGAAAAATTACACATTACGTATCGCTTTTTGAAAGTCATTTAGACTTACACCAAAAAATTCAATGCTCTGACTTGAGTTTACAAGTCTCGACATTCTGGACAAAGAAGAATGGTACCCACAGTTAGTTGAGTGGTGATTGAGGAACAAAAATTCATTATTTCGTAGTCTACGGGAAGGGATGTTGAATTGAATGAGTTGTAGCAGTTCAGGTGAGTCGGTTATACTGTTGATTATTTTAAATATGCAAATTAGATCGGAGTCTTTTCTATGTTTTTCTAAGGAAGATAGGTTTAAAGTTTGTTCAATTTCCTCATATGAGTAAGTGAATGTGAGTAAGTGAACTTGGAAGTGAATGTATGACTTGGAAGTGAATTTATGACTTGGAAGTGAATGTGTATCTTGGAAGTGAATGTATGACTTGGAAGTGAATGTTTGACTTGGAAGTGAATGTATGACTTGGGAGTAAATGTATGACTTGGAAGTGAATGGTTGAAGAAGTCATGAATATCCGAGAAGTGCACGGCACGTTCAAGTGAAACAAATACTTGTTATAATAAGCTAATAGTGTTTTCACTATTAAAGTGCACTCAGTTGTCAGGTACAATAGAATTCACAACCTCAAAACATTACCCAAAACCATTCGTAATTCACCGAGCAAGGCCGGGTACACGTCAGCTAGTAATTAAAAAAATATTCATTTTATGAAATTATTTCTAACACACAATACGAAACTAACTGCTGTATACTAGCAAATAGGATGGCATTTTGATATAAGAAAGAAGTATATATGTGAATTTCTAACGTTTATGAGAACTGGTGCGCCCAAAACCTCCAAGAAGAAGAAGATAATATTTTAACTTGTGACTTTAATATTAATTTCATTAACTTGAATGTAACAAAAAAATAAAAAGCAAGAAAAAATGAAACAAGAAATGAAGATGAAATGAAGAATGAAAGAACATGTTAAGGCGAATCATAATGCCAAATCACTATTTTTATTAATCTTTATAAGAAATTGGTGTACATTACGAATACCAAAAAATATGCATTAGATACATTGAAGGTTTTCCTATCGTTTCGCCTGAGTAGAATACAAATAAAAAAATAAATAACTCAATAGAAAATATATATGTAACTACTAAAAAATATTTCTTTTCAATAGAAATGTATGAACGCATAAAGGAAACAACTTAGAAAAATACAGTATTATTTTGGCTAAGATTATCTGTGACAGTTTCACTAAATTAACTTTTTTGCTTTCTTATAAAATTATTTACAAAATAAATAAAAACCAGTTCTGTGCTTGAAATCAAACGATTCTAGATTCCGTTTGTCAAGCGATTTTAATACCTATTACCTACAATATGAGGTATACCAAGATTATACACATTTTTGGCATATAGCTTCCTCTTAAGACCCGGCATTTTCAATTTCTACCGATTTATAACTAGTTTCTTGCTAACTTGCTTAAGTCTTAAAGTTCCAAAAAATATAAATGTTAATTTGAAGATTATATCTATACATTGGTTTTACCGAAACGTTAACTATATGAAATTCCCTCGATAGAAAAAAATCGCAAAGTAAGCTCCGAAACTTATTAAAAACACGTTGTGTTCTGTTATTTAATATGTTAAAGGAATGAAAAAAAATTAGAGTGTATGTTTAAATGCAAATAAAACTATGATGAGAGATTTTTGCTCTATTTTAAATGAGACGTATTTTATTAAATATTTTCACATCAGTCGCTTACGTCTGTTCATTTCAATTGCTTTAAATATTAGAGCGCTCTCTCTAACATTCGGATTTACATAAGACCATTTCAAACATTTGTCAGTCCCGCGCAGTACCGCGCAGACGGCAGGCATAGTGGAAGTGTGTCAGAATTTTTGGAATCTAAAATTACGTGATTTATTGTAAATAATATTTAATTTCAAATATTTGAATACTTATTTAATGTGAATATTGCATTTATCGGTTAAATAATATTGTTTTTCAAAAATGAGAAATAAATAACAAACATAAATGAAATCTCCAAAGGCCGCGGCTTGTGTACATAAGTATACCGTTTTTTACGATTCGCCAAAAATTCGTTTGCTACAAGGCAATGGAAGCTGATTGTTCTAAAACTGTGAGATTATTTCTTGAATGAATTCCGCAGTCCTTTTTTGCCACTCTGGAATTATTAGAGAAAAACACGTCAGGTGTTTAACAAATACTGGTTATTCAGACTTTGCTGAACATTTAATAAATACTTACCATACTTTTGATAAAAATACAGGAGTAAATTTTTTTTTATTTTTTTTTTTTATATGTTCTTTATTCAGTAAAGTTTATACATTACAGTAAACGGGTAAATTTTTGGCCACCACACTAGGCACATGCCCGTGTTGTAGTGGTCAATTTTATGTTAAGTATAATAATACAAATTAAAAATAAGTTGAATGAAAACAAAATAATATAAAAATAAAATAAAATAATTTATACATCTAAAACAAGTATGAAGTATAAAGGAATTAAAAATAATGCAAAATATCTACATAAGTTTAAGATATATGAATATAAAAAATAGGTGTGGATAACAGAAAAATTTAAAATAATATTTATTTATTTATTTATTTATTGATTCTTTACATTGTATCTTTTTCATAAAGTTATAATTTTTAACCTCACTAGGACAAGCCTGTGTTGAGGTTAATAATTTTACAAAATATTAAAAAAAAAAATAGTACAAAGATTATAACATATATTTAAGATAGTACAATATTTAAAAAAAATGAAATATTAAGATAACAATATTGTTACATTGACGTTTCTGCGAATTGGATACCTACATGGTACCTATTAGCCTATTCATTACAATATAATGCTGTAAACATGTAGGGTGACCATGATATTTAATTGCAATAAAAATGTAACAAACTATTATTTTTTTTTTAAACAGAGAAGAAAGAGAGATAAAAAAATTACATTAAAAATAAAAGGATGAAAAAATTAACCTATTCAAAATATAATGCCACAATTTAAAAGGACAAAGATGAAAGAATATGTTGGAAATCCTCTGATGGCAGAAATAATTTAACATTCTTTTTAAATGTACACAAGGAATTTGACGATTTAATGTGATCTGGAAGGCTATTAAATAGAAGTGGAGCCTGGTACAAATAATGTCTCTGCCCAAATGAGGATTTAGGGTGAATTGCCATAAAGTTCAGACCAGAGCCAATTCTTGTAGTACGAATTTGTTGCGTTCTTTTCGCAGAACTAATATTGTTAAAAAATCTGCATAGCGTTTGTAGGATAAATAGTTGTTTTAAATTCATGATATTACATTCCTTATAAAGTAACTGTGTAGGATATGTAAATTTTTTCTTGTATATAACTTTGAGAATCAGTTTTTGGGCAATATTAAGTGGTTCTATTACAGTCTTCAGGCAGGAACCCCAGCACACTATATTATACGAAAGTAGGCACTGAATTATAGCAAAATACACTGTTTTTAATTTTTCCTTGTCTAGTACATGTCTGAGATCTTTAAAAATATAGATAAGTCTCCTAACTTTATTTACTAACATTTCGACATGATCATTCCACCTCAAAAATTTATCAATTTTTACCCCCAGGTATTTGAGGCTGTCTACACTTTCCAAGGGGTTGCAGTTACACGTTTGCACACAATTGTGAATAATCAAATTATAAGAGGTAGACGGCTGACTTTTATAAGAAATGCTAAAAGTGATGTATTTGGTTTTTTGTGAATTTAAAGTTAAAATATTATTACTCAGATAATTATTAACTACTCCTAAACCTGTATCACATTTTTCAAAAGTTTCACTCCAATTTTTACCCTCAAATATTAAGGCAGTGTCATCTGCAAAACTAACAATGTTACCTGGAATTTTTAGACTGCATAAATCGTTTATATAAATAAGAAATAATATTGGCCCGAGTACACTACCTTGTGGTACTCCAAATGAGATGGATTTACTATCGCTTAACATTTTATTTATTTCTACTTGCTGTGTTCTATCACTAAGGTAAGATCTGAACCAACCCATAGCTGTATTATTAATGCCTAAAGATAATAATTTCTTAAGAAGCAACTCGTGGGAAACCGTATCGAAGGCCTTTGATAAGTCTAAAAATACCGCTATAGCTTTGTTGCCATAGTGCAGTGCGTTTATAACTTTGGTCAATACCTTTAATATAGCATCACTCGTACTTCTGTTCTCTCTGAAACCAAATTGGCTGTCGGAGAGTATTTTGTATTTTTCTAAAAATGATACTAATCTTGACTTAGCCAGTCTTTCTATTATTTTTGAGAGAGTATTGAGCAAAGATATTGGTCTGTAATTATTAACATTTTTGTGATCTCCACCTTTGAAAAGAGGTATAATCTTGGCATTTTTACAATGGGAAGGAAATATGCCATTCTTAAAACTAAGATTAACAATATGAGTTATAGGACCAGCTAACTCATAAACATGCTGTTTATACACCATTATACTTAAGCCATCGATACCACAGGAAAAAGACATTTTTAATTCATTTATAACATTAGTAACTTCAAAAATGCTAGTAGTTTTAAATTCAAAACTATCTCCTGTAACTTGAGTACCAGGTATAAAATTGTTAACAAGATACATTTCGTTGGTTTTATTAGCACTGCACAAGTTTTTTGCGTATGTAGGACCAATATCACTGAAGAAGTTATTAACATGGTTGGTAATTATATGTGGATCCTCCTCAAATGAGATAATTTTGTTATTGATTAATAATTTTTTTATGGACACTTGCTCCTTTTGAATATTTATGGCTTCCTTTATAATCTTCCACTGTTGCTTGTTATTACCGTTGACTTTATCCAGTTTCCTTCTGTAATACGTTTGCTTTGTATATTTTATAATTTTTGTACACCAGTTTCTGTATCTCTTATAATAAGCCAGCAGTTGAATATTATTAAACTCTCCTCGACATTTGTTGTGCAGTTTGTCACGGGTTCTAAGGCATTTGATAATTCCATCATTTATCCAAGGTTTTAAGTATTTGATGTTATGTTTTACACTTTGTACCGACGAGCAACTTTCCACGTGAATTTTTAAACATTTTACGAAGTTTTCAGTAGCTGAATTAACATCTTGCGATGACAGGACTGACTGCCATGATTCTTCCTTTAATTTAGCCTTCAAAAGATTGTTATTTATGACGGTTTTGATTTTTTCATTTTCCTTTGCTATTTTCTTTTGTCTAAAGCTCATAAATCTCAGTAATACCGCATCATGATCTGTTATGTCAGTAGTGAAGACAGCTCCCTGTGGTTCAAATTTAGATTTTACCATAATGTGATCGATGCAACTTGAAACAGTAGACGAAACTCTTGTAGGTGAAATTATAATTGGCTTTAAGCCGTGAAAAGCCAAAAGTGAGAGGTATTTTTGAGTTTTTATACTGTTCAGATCTAATGTATTAATATTTATATCACCACATAAAATGATTTCCTTATTTTGTATAGATGTAGAATCAAGTAGGACACTCAGTAATTCAAGGAAACTATCTATATGAGTCTGGGACGGAGATCTGTAAATGGCTATTAAACATATATTATTCGATATCTGCATTCTTAAGCAGTTTGCTCCAGGGAAAACAATTTCCTCAACAGTCGCCTGAACATTTCGTTTCACGTAGGCAACTACACCATCGTTTTGCAAATAGTTATTATTTGTATTGTAAACTGTGTATCCGGGGATGCTAGGTATATTGATCAAATTTTTTAGCCAAGCTTCTGTAAAAACTAATACCTCAGGACGATGTTCTATGCCATCAAGCATAGTTATGGTTTCATCAAAGTTTTTACTTAAACTTCTAATGTTCAAACAAAGTAAAGAAAAGTTTGAATGTTTCAAAAAATTTTTGCAAGTAAATGAATCTTTAATAGTTAAATTAGGTTCTGTATTGTCATCCAAATCAATGTTTTTTCCTAAATCGATATCCATTTTTAATATATTAAATATTGTCGGTGCCTTTTACCATACAACTTCTATATTCTATTGAGGTCATCTTCGTGTTTTATTTCTCTGATTTTTTTTCCTTCATCTTCTTTCATTAGAATGGATCCATTTTTAAACCAAATATATTTGTATTTTAATTCTCTTCCCTTTAATTTGGCTTTCCAAAGCAGTTCTTTAAAATAAGGAGATAGCGATTCTCCTAGGAATATCATTTTCTCACGGTTTGAGATCACCTTCTTGTTTGCCAATAATTTTGATCTTGTTTCTGGATTTCTAATTTTTAAGAGAATTTTTTTTGGATGACCTGGTCTTCTGTCATATTGTCTTATTGCTGATGTAATATCGTCTGTACTTATTTGGATATTAGCACTTTTTATTAGGTTTATAGCAGTTACTTTGGGATTTTCATCTGTCTTTTCCTCAATTCCTGTTATTTCAATACAGTTATCGAGGTTCGACTGTTCTAAACAAGCCAGTCTGGTTTCTAGATGTTTAATAATTTTACTTTTATTTGTCAAATCACTTTTTAAGCTTTCGACTTCTCCTTTAACTTCATTCATGGAGTCCAAACGAATTATTATGTCATCATACTTTTGACAAATAAATTCGGTAGTTTTTTGAAATTCCGACATTTTTTTTTCAATGTTTTCGAGTATTTGGTTTTTGAGTTTCTCCAGTTTTGTGTCTACGAAAGACGCAAATTTAGTAAAAGTGTCTTCTTCTGGGCTAGTGTCTTCGGGGGCAGTGTTTATTTTGTTTTTGGATCTTGTAAATGTATTTAGAGGGTCTTGTTGTTGAGAGCTTGTTTTTTTGTTCGAACTCATGGTCACCCTTGCAGTAGTTTTGGTAGAAACAATAAGATGCGCAAGCGCCGTCAAAGTGAAACAAACAAGCCGAATGGCCCGAGTTTGAAAGATGGCGGTGGAGTTGGCCAATCACAAGAGATTCACTTATACAGTAAACAGATGTCAACTTCACCGTTACTATTTCGCGATGTTAATAATTTATAAATCACTTGAGTAATCTCGCTTCAACGCGCAAAATTCTTATCACAATTGATGCAGTGAACACTTAGGTAAATGTCGCAACTGACTCGAATTGAACCGTTCACCGATATACACAATTAAGCCAAGTTTTCAACGGGTCACTATTACTGTGTACTACTTTGATTGTTGTCGTCTATGACCATCATATAAAAAGTATATCAAAGAAAATACGTATTATTGAATTAAAAATAATACAAGGAGCATGTATCAAAAAAAAAAAAAAAAATACAAGTACATTTGTGTAATTAAAAGTGTAGTAAAAATACAAGTACATTAAGTACAAGTGTATTTCTAAAAAAAGAATACAAATACAATATAAAATCAAAGAAAGTATTATTTGGTAAGAAAGTAGGGATAAGTTATATCTTGATGAGCGATTTGCATGTGCGTGTTATGGTAACATAGGTGTATTTTTTTTTTTTTTTTTTTTATATTTACTCCACACAGGAGGCCCTGAAGAAAATAATTTCCCTCAGGGCCTATGTCATCTTTGGGGATGCTGTGTGGAGGGTCTTTTTGTGGAGAGGAAGGAGTGAACATGGGTCTTGAAGAGTCCCATGTTGTAGGAGGGAGGAAACACAGAGGCCGGCAGTTCGTTCCACAGCCGAGCTGTTGAACTTAAGAACGAATCGTAGAAGCGACCCGTTCTCATGTGACAAGTGTCAACTGTGTACAAATGTTGGGCGCGCGTTTGGCGTGTATCCCGACTACGCACCGGCGCCGAAGGGATCAATGACGCTAGTTCCTCAGAGCATCTTCCATTGTAATACCGATAGAACAAGGACAGCATACCTACCCGACGTCTGTGCTCTAAAGATTGCAGTCCGTTTGTTAAGATTGGGGAATCTATCAAACGGACCGCCCGTTTCTGCACAGAGTCAAGGGTTTTTTTCAGGTATTTTGGGGCTCCAGACCAGAGATGGCTGCCAAATTCGACAGTAGGGCGCACTTGCGATTTGTACAGGGTGAGCAGTTGTGTACTATTAAAGTATCTGCGGGCCCTGTACAGTACGCCCAGCTTCTGAGAGGCCAACTTTACTCTGGCTTCGATGGAGCCCCCGTACCTGAGCTGGTCACTTATAGTTACACCAAGCATATCAATGGAAGGCCTGTTCGGAAGATTGCTTCCGTTGAAGGAGACTAGATTATCATTTGGATCCCTTTTAGACGTAATCAGACAGGATTGGGTCTTTGAAACATTAAATTCGACGAGATTATTTTTACCCCAGGAGGAAATACTCTCGAGATAACCGTCCATTCTCTGCTTCAAAGCCCTCCGAGCCGTTGGAGTTTGTGTGCCCTTTGGGGGCTTGTCAAACAAAAAGCTATCATGAACTGTACTGTCATCCGCGTAACAATGAATCGGTGCACATGTCAAAAGGTATATAGAGTATAGATATATATCGGCATTTTTTGTGTAAATCAACGTTTGAGCTACGGCTAAGGATATGTACACAAATGTGGAATTATTGTCACAATATTTTTCGTAATAAATACTAGAGTATAAGAAACATATCAGTGGTGGTAAATATATATTTTTTAATGATGAATATGAAAAAGAAATATATTGTTTAGTAATATACAAGTTATTTAAATTATTTACTGGTGATATAAAAACTCTGAAATAGAATTATTTGCTGATGATGCTAAGCTGTACAAGCCAATAAAAAGTCTAAACGATTGTATTAATTTACAACATGATTTAAACAATGTAGCTACCTATTGCCAACAAAATCAATTATTTCTAAATGTTTCAAAATGTCATCACATTGTCTTTTCCAGAAATAAAAATAAAACATTATTTAATTATTCTTTAAATAAGGTAACTTTTTAGATTCTCACGGCCAAAAGCATTTTTGTTGTTTGTTTTTGGGGTGTTATGCCGTGTTGCGCTAACTCCTTCTTTAGCCGACGTTTCGGACAACGTTACAGTGTCCATCATCAGGGCAGATCCGGTAGATCCGAAGATGTGTAAATTTACACATCTTCGGATCTACCGGAGTTAGTTTAATCTCATTTGTGATCTCAACTGTCCAGTTAAAGTAATTGAGAAATGATTCAGCGAGTTCTTTAACAAGTGAAAATAATAAAATAAATTTAATTAATATAATTACCTCTCTGTCTTAAAATAATGATTCGGGAAAAATAACAATAATCATTCTCCTTTGTTTCAAAATAAAAGGAGTCATAATAATACGACTAGTTTAAATTTTGTCTAAATAATAATATTAAATAATTTATTTTTGTTTCGATATCTTCCGGAAAATAATAATTTCAGTCCTTAAGTCAACCAATATTTACGAAAACTAAATCAATACCTTAAAGCCGCGGTCTAATTGAAAAAAAAGGGTAGTCACGATTAAATTTAGTTAGACTGCATTATAAACGGCAAGTAGGTAGTACTTGGAACTTTGATCGCAAGGGTCGTTTTGATTAACCCGACAGGAATACTTGCACAGATCAAAGCAGGTGAGTTTTAAAACCAAAATAGTAAAATTCAGAAATCATAAGAGACAGTGTTCCTAAAAACCGAGGAGGGAGAGATTAACAAGCAAAATCTTATAAAATTTTATACTTTATATAACAGGTTATGAAACCGGTCCAGTCTCTGGTTGCGAGAATTTCAGCAAACTAGAACCATCCCAAGAATAAGGTACATATATGATACCTATTACACGGTATAACTTTCTACCACTTCACATATAAAGATGTATATATCACGAATACCTATTACCACACTCGTGTCAAACACAAATACCTACTTCAAATACATATTATCACATTCGTGTCAAACACAAATATTTACTTCTAAATATCCTTTTCGAAATTAGGTAAACCTTATTTACCTATATGTACTATGACAATTCAAAACAATAACGAACGATTGGACTTTCTAAATTAACATCTGATAGTAGATATTACGTCCCTGATAACAGATAAATAACCCACAAAGAATTCATAAGACCTAACTAGGTCAAGGTCCCTTTTAAATAAACAAACTGCATCCCAGCTATTATGAACTCGATAGTAAACAAAACATCGGGTCCGATAGGGGCAGGTTTCTCAAAGCACGTTCTTCATACCAAATCACAGTAGGCATATTCATGTGTGTTATATACACTTGCTAGAAGTCAAAATAATATCAACAAGAAAACATTCTAAATACCTAACTACCTACGTCAGAGATGAATAGTTCACTCAAACCCCTATTTCAAATCTTCATGAGGGTAGCGACCTCAATAAAAACATTCGCCGAAACAATCTTCCCTAACCATTTATACCTACCTGAGGGGTTAGGTATCAAAACCTCCCTACCTACTACACGAGGAGCTAGTGACCTCATTAAAAAAAACTAGAAACCTAATAAATTTACACACAGTCCTATCCCTACCTTTGGTCATGAACGCCTAGAATTCGTAGTAATAGTATGTGAAGATGTCACGGGCCGTAAACACACAACTGAACATCCTGGGAACAGTGTCATCGCATATCGTGATAGCGTCTACCTAGAGGAAAATGCGAATTCGCGAGTGTCGAAGTTGAAATATTCTCTAGAGGTGATATGTGTATGGGAAAAGCGGCTTATACAAAGACATATCACACTTCGCGAGTAGAGCCATGACAAGAGATGAAATGGACATTCCTCTTCTAGATTCAGTCGAGTAGTTTGTAGTCCTGGAGGTGAAGGAAGATGGGGTTATTTTGGAATTAGTATAAGACCTAGTTTGTCTTTCCTTCGGCGTGAGAATGGATGTCGTTGGGGCACGGTCATCCGTCGAAGTGGATGTAAACCGGCCTTTGAACTATCCAGGATACGTGGAGATTGATGGCTTTGTTCGTATTATTATCCACCAGAATTAACTTGGTGAAGGAGGAGCCAACTCAGTTTGAACCAATTTTCCTTCCATTTTCCTTTACATTTCCCGTTTACCTATCAATACAATTAAGTGTTTACTAACAAATATATAAATCTTTATGTTAGGTGGAGGTCGCAGACAGAGAGGACTTCGATTGAAAATTGTTACCATTACCAATAATTGAATGTATGTCAAATTTAATATTGATTTATTTTGTGAAAAAAAAAAGTTAGGAGCTTAAAACCCACGAAGGGTTATTTTCCATTAACAACGATGGGTGGGCTCAGTTAATTAGTAGACGATTCGAGAGGCTTAGATAGGCAGCTCCAAAGGTCAAGTTTATCACAGTTGGTCCACGTGACCAGGAGAAAAAATATATGTCAAAAGGCATTTCATAACATAGAATATACAACATTTATACTGGATTAGTTTTCAAATGAAAGATATCACCCAGATCAGAATATTTGTTTCCGAGATTGTGAAGTCTCGGAATAGGAGAATTTTAGTAAGCTAGTGTCCTGGTGTTATTGAAGTAAAAAGGTAAGAAATGTCGGCATGATTTTTTGGGAACATGGATTTTGATACATTGAATTAATTCGGGACAGTCAATTTTAAAGTGAAGTATTCTTTGTAACAGTATTAAATCTGTGCTTATTCTTCTTTCTGAAAGTTTTAATAGAGACATTTTATCCAAGAGGTAATTGTAATTTATGTTTTTTTATAGGAATATGCAATTTATAATTTATAAACCTTAGAAACTTCCGTTGAATCTTTTAATGTTATCTGAATGAATATTGAAAAATGGAGACCATAACGTAGAGTTATACTCAAGTTGGCATCTGACAATGGTTTTATATAACATAATAAATGTTCCTAAATTATTGAAATCTTTTGCAGCTCTGAAAACAAAGCCAAAAAATAGTAGTAGGTTGAGATCAACCGAAATCGGTCGACGTATATAGCAAAATAAAGTGGTTTAAAACAACAACAAAAAAATTTTTTGAATAACATATTTAATTCAAATGTATCTATTACGTAAACTTTTATGAAATTTACAAATATCTTGATGAATTCAATTTTTATTTAAATAAGAAAAAGTGAAGTAAAGCAAAAAATCGAGTATTAGAAATTATCCTCAAGGGACAACTTTGTATTAAAAAACATATTCAACTTTTTCAAGTTGTTTTTATAATTTTATACTTTATATTATTTTTTAGAATGCGTCCGTTTAAAGACACAATTTATGCATTGATAACTGGAAAAACCGAGTAAGTTTGTTTTATATTGGCCATTACATGATGATGATGTTTTTGTTATGTTGATGACGTAACTCCACACAGGATGCACGTAATTCTGCGAGATTATACAAATAACAAATAAAATGTTAATTTTTCGAAATTCCAACGCTTTAATGTCGATTTTAGGTAAATAAATTAATAAACTAAAGGATAAATAAATATTTTTCCATGGAAAAATATTGTTCTATAGGAAAAAACTCAATGGATTGGTAACCCTATACAAACTCTATGACAAGTAAAAGTGGTGAGCGTCGCCCATCTACAATTCGAAATGCAGAATGCCGCGTCTTAAGAGGAAGCTACAAGCCAAAAATATGTATATTCTTGGTTTGCCTTATTTCGTGACGAATACACAGGTAATAGGCATTAAAATCGCTTGGAAAATGGAGTAAATAAACGCTCGATTTCATGCGCAAAAGTGGTTTTTATTTATTTTGTATAAAAATTTATAAGTACACAAAAAATTAATCAACGGAAACTGTCACAGATAATCTTAAGATCTATATTTAGCATTAATTAAGTTTCGCCTTAAGTCCGAGTTCTGTTGATTTTATTTCCGAGTAAGGCGATTTTCCGTCAGCACATATACGTCGTAATGGGGTATGGTAGATTGTAGTTCATAATATTAAAATGCAAACATATTAGAAAACTCTTTAAAATTATTGTACTGTTTAAATGAATAAATAAATAATTACAAAATGTCTTCTGTTTTACAAGTCCTTTGGAAGAACCTAGAGTTCAAACCCTGTTGATATAAAAGGCATAAAACAATAAAAATTATTTAAAAAAAATGTAATTATTATAAGTATATATAATATACGTCTATGTTATGTAAACAAAAGTAGGTTTAATATATTTATGCATAAATCTTATAAGAAAAACCTTAATTAATTTTTTAAAAAAATAACTTTATAGGAGAAATTTTTAAATATGTATTCATTTTTTAAAAGTATGTATCTTTAGATGAGTTATTTTAATTTAATATAAAAAGATTTTATTAATTAAATCCGTAATATTCGTAGTTTGAGAATTATGGGCATTTTAACTCCCGCGCGCGTCTGTTCAGTAAAGTCGCTAGTATTCGTGTAAAAGTTTATTTATCAAGAACCAAATACCTAACGACTCGTCGACCCTTACTACGCGTAGCCGTTAAATGCATGGCGACTTTTGTTTTGGCAACTTTGTCCAACTTTGGTAAAATTTGATAAAAATATAGAATATTTGGAAATATATTTATGAGTTACATTATAATATAATATTAAAAAGAACAAAAATAATTCCCACAGTTTGAAAGTCACCGGCATTTTAAATAACGTAGACATACATATTGGTTCTGATCTTAGATATATTTTTCAATGTTTTCTTTTATCGTCAACAGATGTAGCAAACTAATTAAATTCTCTTATAATTAGGACGATGGTGACTCTATACGAACTTTATGAAAACTAAAAGAGGTAGGCGTTGCCCATTACAATTCGAAATGCAAAATGCGGCGTCTTAAAAGCGAGACACAAATAACAGATAAATCCAGGACGTTAAATAACCTTGTCATACCTAATAGATTAAACTAACTAACTAACTGATCATCACGCCGCGTCCCCGCAGGGGTAGGTAGAGAGGATGGACCGCCAAAAAACTCGGTCTTGGCAAATACGTCCCCGACTTCTGCTACCATTCGCATTTGCATCATATATCCTCCTTACACTCCTATCTTCGCTCAATTCGCTCTACATGCCCAAACCATCTATGCCTCCCTTTCTTAATCTTACTTATTACGCTTAAATCAGCCTTGCAATCATTGCGAATCTCCACATTTCTCACACGATTAAACATGGTTTTACCACACATACGCCTGAGGGATCTCATTTCAACAGCATTCAATCTACTTGCATCCTTTCTTTGCCAGTTCCATGCCCCACTCCATACATCAAGGTAGGTACCAGCACTCCGTTGTGGACTGTTAACTTCGCTTCTTTGGACAATGTTTTGTTAGCGCTAACTGCGTTCAGTCCTCCATTAACGGAATTACCTGCATTTACCATTCTTTCAATATCTCTGTCGACCTTCCCATCTCTCGTAAACATACTTCCTAAATACACAAACTCATCCACCTGCTCAAGTCAAGTATTCCTCATTCACAAATATATTGCACACTGCTTTCGTACTCTCTATTAGATTGATAAGATTTCAATGTAAAAGTCCTAAATGAACCAGAAATGGTTATTTTTATTATCAAAATTAAATTGCTTTGCTGTTTTGTGGGTCTACCCAATAATTCAAAATTCATAAAGTATAAAATACGGCCAAAAGTATTCATATTATGATACGATTTATTTTTGCGTTACTATGCCGTGTTTCGGCATAATACCCCAAAAACAAATCCCTATCATAAAGTACATATTTTAATTATTGTTTCTTCCTGCATGTTCTTTAATATTTCAATGAATAAAACTTTTTTTTCTTGCAACCGTGAATGAAGTCGAAGCGCCGCAATAAGACAGGAACCCCACGCAGTGACATACGCGTTTTACTAAGCTGTGTTTGTAGCTTTATTATATCAAATTTATAGGTAATATATCTGTCTAGTTGTAGATACATAAAATGCATGTTCATAGAGAAAGAATGAGGTATACATTTTAATTTTTTTAATACATTTTATTTTTAAATAATGTATTTAGATGTAAAAGCTTCCGCCTTGGAAGTTTTTACATCTAAATACATTATTTCAGGTAATTTGTAAAAAGGAGTATTATAAATACCCACATAGAGTTAAAATTAAGTTGGCACAATGCAAGTTTGCAGTTACAGCGTTAATGACAACTACCTTGTAAATAAAAAAATAAGTTATAATTAAATATATATTTAGTAAATCGTAGATACCTACTGTGGCGACAGAAACAGCGCACTGCGCATGCTTGCATGGATATTTCAAATTCTTATCTGCCTCTCAAAATCGTCAACATTTCGCAATAATTTTTGTATACCTGCCATTTTTTAAAACTAGGTATTAGTTTTACTGTGTAAGTCATTTGAAGACCTTAATGGCGCATCATTAAATAATAGGAATTTTACGAGAGAATTAATCAAAAACAACTGATCTTCTTCCGGCGCGGCTCGTGGGAAAAGCATAATGAAACGGTACGCCAATGACGAGAATACCTCTTTTGTTTAACATACCATCCAGCAATGATCTCATTTGGTCATGCAATATTCTACAAAAAATACAAGTGCAACTCAATCATCTTGCGATTTGTTTGGAATTTGAAATATGTTTTGAAGTTATTATTTGATGAAGTCACATGTATATAAAAATAAAAGATTTTTGTGTGTAATTGTTGGGTATATTGGTAAAAAAATTTTGCCTTTTATAAATAATTTCTTAATTTTTTCGATTGTTTTTGGAAGCCCGCTTTAAGACGTCGCGTCGCGCCATTTTTAGGTAAAATTCATTTTGTTCATTTGGTCACATATAGTAAGGTAGCACGAAATAATAAATAAATAAAAGTTACCAATAGTACTCAAATGTACAGTACAGTTACGTAATAAATTAATGAAAAAATGACAAAAGTAAGACACGAAAACTAAAATTTTGTTATTTTCTTAGTATTCATCCAAATATTAGTGCATTAAATTCCATTAAACCAGGAAAAGAGAAAATAAACCTCACACAAGAACCCTATTATTATTTCCTCTTAAAAATGAAGTGATTTTTCCCTTATTTGAGTGCTTTTAATGAATTTTCTAAAGATTGTATTGAAATTCTAATAAAACTTTTGAGGAACGTGATATGCTAAGATTTTTGTTCACATCAAATCGCTTTCCATGTTGCAACTAGGTAGAATACGCAATACTATATTTTATAAGGGGCTCGATAATACACATGTATCGAACATGAAAACGTCATATTATTGCATTAAATATTATAAAATTTTCCATTTGAAAAATGCAACAAAATATTCGGTTACTAGGCGATTCAAGCCGGAAAAAAAAGAACATTGAACACCTGACGCTGACTCATACAACACCTGCGTTTAAAACAGTAAACAAGTTTTTTTGTTTGTTGTTATTGATGCCACAAGAACGCTTGTTGGTGAAATTATAAAAACCCAGTTAAAACACAATATTGGGTCAGTCAAATTTAAAAAATTAAAACGAGTGGACGGAACACCTCCAGTTAAAACGCAATCTGTTAATTATAATTATAAATTCCTGAGTGTCAACTGAAATCTGTAGTCGCTTCTGTTCGTCCAGCAAGGCACAATCATTTTAAAGATTACAACCATTTCTAACGAGCTGTTTACAGCTGGCACTCTATCAGCTGAGCCAGACGCACCTGTCGTCATTCCAATAATGGGGCGTCTCCGTGTGCCGGCTGTTATAATCAAATGCCCACTGCCGGTGATCACCTAGAGGTCGGCCAATTCTTTCTGGCTACCAACTTAATTAGCCATTGATGCTGAAAACCTAGAAGCCGGCCAATTCTTCCTGGCTACCGACTGAATTAGCCATTGATGGTAAAAAGCTAGAAGCCGGACAATTCTTTCTGGCTACCAACTGAATTAGCCATTGATGCTGAAAACCTAGAGGCTGGCCAATTCTTCCTAGCTACCGACTGAATAAGCCATTGATGCTGAAAACCTAGAAGCCGGCCAATTCTTCCTGGCTACCGACTGAATTAGCCATTGATGCTGAAGAGCTAGAAGTCGGCCAATTTTTCCTGGCCTCCAACTGAAGTAGCCATTGATGCTGAAAACCTAGAAGCCGGCCAATTCTTCCTGCCTACCAGTGTTGCCAAGTTAGCATATTATATGATAAATTTGGCATAATAACTCCATGTTTAGCATAACTATTATGCTTTTAGCATATAGCATATTTATTTGGCATATTTTTACAGAAACATGAAAATAATAAAAACCAATTTTTTAACTAACAAAAATGATATCGATAACTTTGTCGGTCTCCCCACCTCACTTGAACTATGGTCAACATTTTTTCGGGCAATAAAGATACTTTAAAAGTAGTAAAACCATCCATTGTAAAAATAGCCCAAGAGTTCCGACTAAATGAACCAACGATTGAAAAACTGATGTCTCAATGGAGAAACATAGTTCACATTAAATGGGAATCCTTGACTTCCACTGTAGAGTTTTGGAATAAAGTCATGCAATATAAAGATGCAGCTAATAATAACCCCTTCGGTGATTTATGTCAGTTTGCAATGTTTATTTTAACATTGCCGCATTTCAATGCGGACATTGAACGTGTATTTAGCCAAATGAGTCTGGTCAAAACAAAACTCCGAAATCGTTTGGCGGTGAGAATCCTGAATGCCATTTTGTACGTGAGATTCGGCCTAAAGAGAGCAGGAAAGTGCTGTTGTTCTTACACTGTTCCTGACGAAGTACTACGCTGCATTGGGACCAAAGAAAGTTACGACTCCGTCTCTCAGCCTTCCACATCAGCTGCTGTGAAGAAGAAGAAGATGAAGATGAAGATGAAGATATTGATATTTTATTTCACTGATTTTATTTCTAAGTTAAATTTATGTTAGCTTTTCTTTTGGCATTTTCAATCAGTATCAGTAATTTAGCATTTTTCTGGCATATTTTTCCATCACTCTAGCATATTTTGAAGTTGTTGAGTTGGCAACACTGCTGGCTACCATCTGAATTAGCCATAGATGCTGAAAACCTAGAAGCCGGCCAATTCTTCCTGGCTACCAACTGAATTAGTCATTCATGCTGAAAACCTAGAAGCCGGCTAATTCTTCCTGGCTACCGACTGAATTAGCCATTGATGCTGAAAACCTAGAAGCCGGCCAATTCTTCCTGGTCTCCAACGGAAGTAGCCATTGATGCTGAATACCTAGAAGCCGGCCAATTCTTCCTGGCTACCAACTGAATTAGCCATCGATGCTGAAAACCTAGGCGCCAGCCAATTCTTCCTGGCTACCATCTGAATTAGCCATAGATGCTGAAAACCTAGAAGCCGGCCAATTCTTCCTGGCTACCGACTGAATTAGCCATTGATGCTGAAAAGCTAGTAGCCGGCCAATTCTTCCTGGCTACCAAATGAATTAACCGTTGATGCTGAAAATCTAGAAGCCGGCCGATTATTCCTGGCTACCAACTGAATTAGCCATTGATGCTGGAAACCTAGAAGCCGGCCAATTTTTCCTGGCTACCAACTTGTGATGAAATAGGTTTCCTCCAAAAGAAAATGTATTTAATGAAAGCTAAACCTCAATTACGAAGAAATCATCACACTAGAGACACCTAGCGAATTTTATTGAAATAAATGCAGGAGACTGTAATTGGAAAAAAGAGGCGTTTTAGTGGGATGTGTCTACCCAGAATTATGACTAAAATTAGCCAATCATAGTGGGCTTTTGACAGGATAAAGAAGAAAACTACATTATTTATTAACCTGGGAACGAAAACATCGAGTCGAAGGGTTAATACACTATAAGATAAGCATGTTCTCACGGGGGAAACATTGGTCATAAACTTTCGGTGTTGGAAACGAAAAGAGATTGATACAAATGGAAAAAAAGGATTGATTGTCATTCGAAATCAAATAAATTATGATAGACTGTTATCTGGAAAGAAGAAGAAATTTTTAATAAGTGAAATTAACGCGTGAGGGTAGAGTAGACTCAGGAGAACCTGAAAAAAACTGTGTAGAGAGGTGAAAACAAAACAAAACTAAGTGATTTAATTATAGTTTGGAATGATGGAGGGAAACTACATCTACAGATCAACAAGAAAAACGCGTAATCGATATAAAAATTTGAAAGGATCGTACTAGGCAATTACCGGCTGAGGAACCAATGGTTTTGGATCGGTGAGATTGAATACAATGGCTTGATTCATAAAAACATATGTTTATATTTAAATAAACAATACAAGATCCACGATCATTAGACAGACAATTAGACTGGAATTAACCATAAAATTTAACATGGGACAAATGGAACTGTTTATTTAAAACCAAATGCATTAGATTGACAGGCAGACACATTAGCTACAATTGATGACTGAGGTACAAAGATTTCATAATTATGACTCCATTTAAATCAAACATTAATGACTAATTTTGAGGGAACAAGATGCAATACGGGTAACGCCTTAATATTTAATTACTTTACAGTGGCGAAACGGTGAAAAGGGGCGAAAATAATGTTCATTCCAAGGTGGATAAAGATTGAGATGGTTAGGAGTACTGCCCTGTACGCTTAAACTGAGATAATGCATAAAGATATAAATGAAAACATTTGAACTCTGCTTTCCAAGCGAAATTTGAATAGAAAGTTTGGCCTTGGAAGAAAGGACGCATACAGACCGACAGATTGGCAAGAACTGGAATATACACGAAAATAGCAGCATTATGAAGTTGATTTCGGCTAGATGCGATAAAAATACAGTGATGGGGGGGGGGTTTTCGCACATCATAGGAGCGTGGAGACGAATTTAAAGTGCCATAATAACCAGAGGAAGGATAAAATAAAGGTAAACACTAATAAACATGATTGGATTGAGGGAATCCAGTGCGAACATGAACTTGCCTGCTAAGACAGGAACAATAGTGACTGAATTATGAAGCGCAATCCCGAAAAGAACAAAAATTAGAGGGAAAATTCTTTATAAAATAAAGAATTATATAAGGAACGTTGAATGTGAAGTGTGCGTAGGGAGTACTGTAATGGACTGATTATATTCCCAGAAAAATAAACGAAATTAAGCACAGCTAGAAAAACACATTTAACCTTACGACGAACTCTTTGAAAACAATTAAAGGATGCTGATCCGGCCCTGCAGCTGCAGAGAACAAAGACAGGGAATCTGGAGGCGCAGCCGAGATATGACTATGTCGTATGAATAAGTGACCAGATTTAAATAATCAAAATTAGTGGCACATATGTTCAAATTTACGAGTTGATTGATAATCTAATTGCCTGAAGGGTGAGATCGACTTAAGTCATTTTGGTATTGAAGACAGTATAAAAGCGAGCGCACGAGAGGATTCGGGACAGTGCTCCAGGAATTTTGAGGGGGTTGAAAGTACGGGAGGTGCGAATTACGCGTGTGTGTACGTCGAGACAGGTAATTAATAAGTCCCTGGACTTAGAAGATTTTGTGAAAAGTAAAAGTATTAAATTCTGTTTTAAGTCTCTTTGTAAAAAAATCCCATCAGTGAAATTTGAACAAGTCAGTTTTAATTAATTAAACAGTGTTAATAAAATGAGTTATATTCAGTGATTTTCAATAAAAGTTAAATTCAGTTTTTCTAAAACCTCTTTGAAAATCCCATCAGTGAAATCTTATAATAAAATAGAGTCTAAGCTCAGTGTTTAAGAGTGTTAAAGTGGAAAGTGCAAAAAGGTGTTTAGTGAATTATTTAAATTCTAAACTAATTATTTCATTCAAAGTAAAAAACATTTAAATTCAATTTAAGTGTTTTATCGGATATCTAAAGTGAACGTGATCGCGTATTGGCATTTAAAGATAGATTATAATTTAGCATCAATTTTGATTAAAAAAAATATTAATAATAAATACTAACATCTTAGCAAAGAAACACAATTTAGACATTTTTGTTGTTTGTTTTTGGGGTGTTATGCCGTGTTGCGCTAACTCCTTCTTTAGCCGACGTTTCGGATAGCGTTGCAGTGTCCATCATCAGGGCAGATCCGGTAGATCCGAAGATGTGTGCAACACATTTTCGGATCTACCGGATCTGCCCTGATGATGGACACTGCAACGCTGTCCGAAACGTCGGCTAAAGAAGGAGTTAGCGCAACACGGCATAACACCCCAAAAACAAACAACAAAAAAGCTTTTGGCCGTGAGAATCTAAAAACTTACCTACAATTTAGACAGTTCGAAAAGTAATATCAATGATTAGATTTGATAAAATTTAATCCCTTTGTGATTTTATTGTTCCGTTAAATCGGCATAGTCCAGTGGTAACGCATTGGACTGCCATTCCGAAGGTCGCGGGTTCGATCCCGGCGTGCGCAAATAAATTTTATTTGATTGATTTGTGTTATTTCACAATTAATTAATTAAAAATAATATATAGTATATTTGCGGCACGTTCCAGAGTGGAAGACCACCATTCAGAATTGAAACGTTGCTCCAAATGGCTTTAGCCGTGTTTAGTGACTAGATCTGAATAGCCAGGTACTTCCCCACCTTCCTCTTTCCCTTCCCCACTTACCTTCAGCCTCACAACATCCCCCAAATGGGGATGACATAGTCTCACTGGCTCCAGACGGGAGCAGTTGGGACTCTTGTGAGGTATTTACTATAAAAAAAAAAAAAAAAGTACGTAGAGAATTCGAAAGGATTAAAAAAAATGAAAATGATAAAAATAAATATTGTCTCTTTGTTAAAAAAGTATTAATGAAATAAATTTGAAAATAAAGGATTCATCGGATACTTTAAAGTTAAGTTTAAAATTAAAATAAACGTTACCTCTTTGTCTTAAAATATTGGTTCGGGAAAAATAACAATAATCACTCTCCTTTGTTTCAAGATAAAAGTAGTAATAATAATATGACTAGTTTAGATTTTGTATAAATAATAATATTAAATATCTTATCATTGTTTGCGATACTTTGTATGATCGATTAAGGTAGGTGAGTCAAAAGAAACCAAAATATAAAATAAAAATTCTGAAATCAAAAGACAACGTTCCTGAGAGCCGAGAGGGGAGAAAAGCCATAAGGGACAACGTTCCTGAAAGCCGATGAGGGAGAAATCAAAAAAATGAAATCTTATAATATTTTATGTTTTATATATATAGGTTATAATCCGATCCAGCCTCTGGTTGCGATATTTCAGCAACTAGATCCATCCCAAGAATTAGGTACATATGATACCTATAATATGGTATAACTTTGTACCATTTCACATATAAAGATGTATATATCACGAATACCTATTATCACACTTGTGTCATGCACAAATGTCTATTTCAAATACCTATTACCACATTCGTGTCAAAAACAAATACCTACTTCTAAATATCCTTTCAAAATTAGGTAAACCATATTTACCAACATGTACTATGAAAATCCAAAAACGATAATGTACGATTGGCCTTCTAAACTATCAGCTGATGTAGATATTACGTCACTGATAACAGATACAAATATAACCCACAAAGAATTCATAAGACCTTAAAATAGGTCAAAGTCCTCTTAATTACACGAACTGCATTCCAGCCGAACTCTAAAATAAATAAAACATTGTGTCTGATAAGGGCAGGTTTCTCAAAGCTAGTTCTTCATGCCAAATCACAGCAAGCATATTCATGTGTGTTTTATACACTGGCTAGAAGTCAAAATAATATCAATAAGAACACATCCTAAATACCTTACTACGTACGTCAGAGATGAATAGCTCACTCAAGATACCTATTCGGTTAATTATGGTTCAATTAAGTCGCACATACTAGTTATGTGATCATATCCAAAGTGGCCAAATCTAAGTGTCATAATAATTTTGTACGTATGAGTACAACCTATTTCCACCCAATGTCATATAACTCAGTCAAATTCAACCAGAAGAGGAGGGGGTGGTCACTCCTTATAAAACCCATCAACGAAAACAAAAAAAATGTGGTTGTCAGACCGCGGTACAAAAACTGTCAAACAAACAAACAAATATATTACTTAGTATATCGTATTTATTCGTATTTCCTATTAGTATTTATGTATCGAGATATCGGACTCAGGACTCACAACCCTGGGATTTGAGATTCTCGGTTCCCAATGTTTCATGTGAGAAAATGTTACATTGTGAATTATAAAAAACGTATGTATACATATATATATTTGAATGTATAATCCACTGGGTGATGTGAACCCGCCTACAGCTGGCGTTTTAGGCCTAAGAATGGTCATGTCACATCGCTTCTTGGAGTGGTGGCAAGCCTAGGAAACTTGTCATTACAACAACCGTGAGTATATGATTATTCAGAAGACGAAACCGGTTCGCTTCAGTAGTCGTAAATCCGGAGGTGATGGAATTTGGGGTGTACTGGACCCAAGGGAGGTTCGATCGTAGCGCTAGAGGGTTGCGGATCTGGAGGTGTGGGAAAGCCTCGCAAGTACCTACCACTAGAGGCACCTGACTACGGTGTGAAAGTCTTATTCGACCTTGGTTCACCCGGTTACATTGCAGGAGGAGGCGCCAAATTTTAGCAGCAATATTGCTTTCCGAGTTCGTCTTCGTACAAAATCGTAAACACTAACCATACTTACAAAAATTAAATCTACATGTATGTACCCCACAGGTCGTCGCAGAACTGGAGAGAATTTTGGAGAGCATTTGATTCATAACTAATATTGTACTAACCTATATTCGATTGATTTAACTATATATGTATGCTATGACACTAAATTAAATGTTATGTATTTTCCACAGGCTTTACGGTTTCTAAAGGAATTAGAATTAGGAGATAGGGATTCTCAGGAAAAAAATTAGTTAGGTTAAATGATACCAGCGTTCGCAATATCTCGACGTAATCCAATCTCCTTACTCAATCACTAACCTGAAAAGAACCAAGGTTACCACAAAATGAAAGTAATTAAAACCCTATATCATAAACCAAAAAAATTACACAACGTTTGATGGAATTTAATTACAATATAAATACGAAAATATTTGCGTTCAAGATCGTAAATAACGTATTAATTAGTTAAGTACATATGTCTATAAAGATATATAGTACAAGAGAGCTTTAAGAAGCTTTCTGTAGTTATCAAAAAAAATTAAGGGTCCAATTTTCACGGAGGCTTATGTGTTGTAGGGGAAGAATTTTCCAACCCTACGAACACATATGTAAAGCCTTAGAAAAAAAAAATATCGATCATAGCCATGAGAGAAGAAAATTCTATATTGTTTTAAACAAAAAAAAAGGAATTATATAAATATAAACACCCCAAAAAGAAGAAACATTACAAACTGAATAAGCCATTGATGCTGAAAACCTAGAAGCCGGCCAATTCTTCCTGGCTACCGACTGAATTAGCCATTGATTCTGAAAACCTAGAAGCCGGCCAATTCTTCCTGGCCCCCAACTGAATTAGCCATTAATGCTACAAAAAACGGAAGCCGGCCAATTCTTCCTGGCTACCAACTGAATTAGCCATTGATGCTGAAAACCTAGAGGCCGGCCAATTCTTCCTGGCTACCGACTGAATTAGCCATTGATGCTGAAAACCTAGAAGCCGGCCAATTCTTCCTGGCTACCGACTGAATTAGCCATTGATTCTGAAAACCTAGAAGCCGGCAAATTCTTCCTGGCTCCCAACTGAATTAGCCATTGATGCTGGAAACCTAGAAGCCGGCCAATTCTTCCTGGCTACAAACTGAATTAGCCATTGATGGTGAAAAGCTAGAAGCCGGCCAATTCTTCCTGGCCTCCAACTGAAGTAGCCATTGATGCTGAAAACCTAGAAGTCGGCCAATTCTTCCTGGCTACCGACTGAATTAGCCATTGATTCTGAAAACCTAGAAGCCGGCAAATTCTTCCTAGCTACCAACTGAATAAGCCATTGATGCTGGAAACCTAGAAGCCGGCCAATTCTTCCTGGCTACAAACTGAATTAGCCATTGATGGTGAAAAGCTAGAAGCCGGCCAATTCTTCCTGGCCTCCAACTGAAGTAGTCATTGATGCTGAAAACCTAGAAGTCGGCCAATTCTTCCTGGCTACCGACTGAATTAGCCATTGATGCTGGATACCTAGAAGCCGGCCAATTCTTCCTGGCTACCAACTGAATTACCCATTGATACTGAAAACCTAGAGGCTGGCCAATTCTTCCTCTCGTTTTTTTTATGATGGTTTGGATAGAACACCTCACCTTGTTTTACTAAAATCATTACCCAGGTTGAGGACTGATGTGTGCCGGTGCTTATTATTTACAGTCTTTTTTGTGCAGGCAAACACGTACTGTACAACACATGTTATATGAAATACTATAATAGTTCATTGGAGAAGCAATAATAATTAAATTAACCATGTCAATGTTAAAATGAAGCAGAATTTTTAATGATGCATTACTTGTTATTGAATTAACAATTTTAAAACGAGCAAACTAAAACCTTTCATTTATATATATTTTATTATAAGAGATATCAGCAAGTAAATAGGTACCTTAACAATAAATTTACACTTTCGTAAACTAATATAAAAACCTTCTTTAAAAAGGTGTCCGGGGGTAAAGTGCACTAACTTCGTGAAGTGATTCCACTCGATATAACGAGTAATAAAATATTATGAAACTTTTTTCGAAATTTCAAGATTTACGATAGTTTTCTGGTTAAATAAAATTGAATGAATGGGAAAAAAATCTTATAGATAAATACTTTAATGAATTTATTTACAATATTTAGTACTACCATTACTGTTGTCGCTGTTTCAGCATGCTACCAACAACAAAAATGTATTTTTGTAGTAGCGCTCTTCAGAGACTAATATGCGCGCTGCAGTAGGGAACGGTTCAAAGCCTCCTTTTATTGAATATTTACACGTAAGGGGTCGAGGATTAATGTGGATGATTTCCGAGAATGTTAACCTTGGTGACACTGGTATTGACACCAATTCTTAAGTTTCCTGACAATGCCGCCCAGTTTTTTATTACCTAGAGATAATTCTAGATGCTTCGATGCGGGACCATAAAATGATTGAAGATGTTTTCTAATATAATTAAATGAGGAAGGTAACCTCGGTATGCAGGGCAAACCGTTCTTCGTACAACAAATGCTATTGAGAACCTCAAAGAGAAGCAATAAAAAGATAATATCAATATGATATTATTCTCCTCTTTTTCCTCTTCAAATCAAGAAATTGGAATGATGTTTACTTAATAAAGAACCTTTTTTAATAAAGGGGATTTAGATTCAAATATCTTGTTTTCGATACTATCCATGAATATGTCAGCTAAAATCGGGCTGGTGGGCGATCCCATCGCGAGGCCTTCTTTTTGTACACCACATCATTGAATTTAAAATAATTTTGATTTAAACACAAATTAAAAAGGCGAGAGAGATCATTAGAGAGGTCATTAGATAAATGGGAATTATTAAGTAAGTTAGATACTAAAGTTTTTACATTCAGACACAGGGATATTCGGAAATAAGTTTATAACATAAAAAAAAAAAATAAAAAAAAAAAAAAATATATATATATAGCATGATTCACCGGCTTGTTTCTATCCCCTAACTAATAATAATTTTTCTAATGAACTACATACAATTAAAAAATAGCCATCAACAACGGATATGACTCCGATCTAATTGATAAAATCCTCCCAAAAAAACTTCGCCGAATCACAACAAATAAATTCCTTTATAATGCCCTCCCAACTATTAATAATAATAATGCTGCCACCCAATGTCGTAGAATTTTGTATATAAGTAAATTCTCTTCCCTTTGCACATCTAAACTTCCTTCAGAAATAAGGCCGGCCTTCTATACTAACAATAAGTTAGCAAAAATTTTAATTAATTCTAAAGACGTAAACGCAACTCTATCTCAACTCAATATTTTATCGACGGTACTAAACTCCAGGAAGTCACAACCATTCGGGACCTAGGCGTAATATTTGATAAAAAACTAACTTTCACACCTCATATCGACAGCATTATTTCTAGATCCCTGAAAATGCTAGGATTTATCAAACGAAATAGTAAAAATTTTCAGAATCCCAAATCAAAAATAACGCTGTACAATTCCTTCACCCGCAACGTGTTGGAGTACGCAAGTTCTATATGGAGTCCAACCTACAAAGTTCATATTCAGCGAATAGAGCGGGTTCAAAAACATTTTATGTACCACCTAGCGTATTGTGATAAGCGAGCTCGATCACTTCCTCATTACACCGATAGACTAAATTTCTATAATGTACGCACCCTTGAACAGAGAAGACTAAATATTGATTTAAATTTTCTTTTCAAAATTGTTAATGCTCTAATAAACTGCCCTTTTTTTCTCTATCAAATTATGTTCAACGTTCCTAGAATTGGTTGCCGACTTATACATTATATTCCGTTACATATTAAAAAATATAAAACTAAGCTGGGGTATGACTCACCTTTACCAAGAATGTGCCGTTATTTTAACGAGACATATAAAAGTCATCCCATTGATTTGTCAATGTCATCATTGGCCACCTTCAAATCAAACGTAAACAAGACTTAAAGCTACCTATCGTGTTGATCTAAAAAATAATTACTGTTGCTGTTATGAAATGTATATGTAAGTGTATGTATGTGTGTATACATGTATGCATGTAGGTGCATACATGTACATTAGTCTTTACTTACAGTGTTGTGTTCACCAATGTTGTGTTTGTCTGTAATTAGTGATAATATCAACCAAGTTTAATTAATGTAATTATATTTCGAGAGCTTTGATATGAATCACTGTTGACAAACCTAAGAAAAAAAAAAAAAAAAAAAAAAAAAAAAAAAAAAAAAAAAAAAAAAAAAAAAAAAAAAAGACAAAGAGGATCAATTAAACCACTCTGGCATCTATAGACCAAATTGCAACGATTGCCCAGCAACCTATATATGTAAAACCGCGCGAAATATAAATATTAGAGTTAAAGAACATATCAGGTGCTTCACAAACACAGGTTTCTCAGAATTTGCCGAACATTTATCAATACTAACCACACATTTAATAAAAATACGGGAGTCGAAATAATTCATAAAAATAAAATAGGAATACGCCTGAATAACTTAGAAGCTTTGGAAAATTCTAAATCAACGAAAAATAATTCCCAAATTTTAAATAAACAGATAGAACTAACCAACAGCCCGATTTTTTTGACATCAATTTGAACTGGAAACAACATATCACCACTACAATAAACAAACTTGGAAAATTCATTTACTTTTTTTAGACAAATTCTTAACTTTCTCAACCTAAACCAGCTCAAAACAATTTATTATACACTTTGTAAATCTTTATAGAGTTTGGTATCATAGCATGGGGAGCAGAAAACGCTGCCGCCATTGATCCAATCTCCAAAGCTCAGAAACTTATTATAAAGATTATCCTCAAATTACCGATCACAAGCAGCTCGGATGAAATCTTTAGGAAAATCTTTGTTATGGACATTAGGCAACTTTATGCCAAAAACACACTAGCATACCTCTTCAAACACAAAACTGCTTTTGACAATGTTCAAACTGCTCGTGATACTCGAACCAAAAGTCATAATCTCTTACTTATCCCTTTTTCTAAAACAAATTTTGGCTAGAGAAATTTTAGATATTTTGCAGCAATGTTATACAATGCTCTTCCACTAGCCATTAGACTGAACACCGTTTTTTTTAATATAAAACAGACACCAAATCTTGGATCATCAGCCAAGACAGATCTAAGATCATTTTTTTTATAAAAACCCACTTTATAAGTATGTACTCCAACTAGATGCTGATTGCCCTCTGTCATTTAATGTAATGAAATATTCTTATATATGTTATCTTAGATTATACTGCTTATATTAACTTCCCTTTATTATTTCATTAACTATTTTATCTTAAATTTTAGATATACATTTATAACATTGTTATCCCTGTAGGATAACCTACACTTTCCATTATGTCTTCGAGGTTTAAAATGTACACAACTTTATAGTTTATATATTAGTTATAGTTATGCATGTATCAAATAATATGTAAATACTCATTTATGTATGCAATACATCTGTATCGACACAGGTATATCCTAGTGAGAAAGATATCGAAAAACACCAGTAAAACAACTTTATCCTGATAATAATAAAATATGTATTACTTCTGCGATGTAACACAGTCTTTGGTGTTGCTTTCACCAACTGGGAGAAGTATGGTGGAGTGCATGGTGGTTATTTATTTATTTCATTACGAAAAAAGTGCTTATTACCATTATTTTCACTATTTGTATGCTTCCAGTAAAGATGATTTTTCATTGTGTTTTGAATTCTCTGCAGTAAATAATAATTTATTATTAGTAATTTATAATACCATATTTAATAAATTTGAATCAGCAAAATCGAAAGTCACCATTTCTTGAATAAACAGAGATAGCTAGTTCTATTTCACGTAGGTACATAAAGTGCACGACCGTTACAATCAGCTTTATTACATGTCTCTGCAGGCAATATTAATTTTGTGCATTGTTCTCAAATAAACGCAGTGAGCAGCGACTTTGTGTATGCTTTAGGTACTTGGACAATGGGTGACAAAGAATTTTATTTTCCTTTATTCAAAAGTTCCATGTCATGATTTTAAGGGTTTAAGTTACAATCAAACTGTTTTCATGCCCGTATCGTGATAGTCATAAAGATGGCAGGGTTATATTAATTCTAAACTGATAATTTAAACAGCAAAGATTTGTAAAAAACACTGTAAAGCCACATTACAATTAGTAAATTAAGAGATTTAATGAAATTAAGATAGTAAAGTCAATATTTGTTTCGTCTTATAACCTACGAGTAACAACTACAATAACTATTAACTTGTACCTAGTGACTTACCTGCTATATTTACTAAAACATTTGAAAAAAACATAGCTAGTTTCTTATAACATACAATCAACTTTTGTACTAGTGCAAGCATTGTTGATGAGCAATTTTGATCTGCTCAAACGACAATACATATATGTATATAGATGATGTTTTATTTGTCACCAAAATAAAGAAGAAAACATACTGAAATTTTGCAAAACGGTTTTATTTGCCAATCCGGGGATTTTAAGATAAGTTGCTCTTCAATATGCCTTTCGTAGATATTGTTATTTATAGATTTTAAAATTGTATTTAGCCCCTTTATGTTGATGACACAATACGTTATACGCATCAAAGCGTGGCCTACATCACCGTATCTCTCGCTATAAAATTCATGATCTCGCTATGCAGTTCCATGAAATTAAATATACAATTTATCACATAGTACAACCTACACACATTCGGAAAAATGGAAAGTGTGTTGTTGTTATTAGACTTCGAGGAAATAAAAAAATGATTGGAAATGGAGGTTAAAAAATATGTTTGAGAAACAATAAAAATTTGACCCTGATTAAAATCGATAGTCGTTAGAATGCTAAACGTGATAATTTATAACAAAACATGTAGATAAATACTTTTAAATATCTATTTTTAATAATATATATATATATATATTTTTTTTTTTTTTTTTTTTTTTTTTTTTTTTTTTTTTTTTTTTTTTTTTTTGTATTTCTTTGGCATTCACTATGTAACAATTTCTAGACATTTTTTGTTTTTAATGAGTTTTATTAATACACAATGTACATTTGTTACGTATAAATTTTTATAAAATTAGCGACCGGTTTCGACACGTCCGTGTCATTAACTATAACATTAAGTTAATGACACGGACGTGTCGAAACCGGTCGCTAATTTTATAAAAATTTATACGTAACAAATGTACATTGTGTATTAATAAAACTCATTAAAAACAAAAAAAAATATATTTTTTAATGAAGAGGTTAATTATGATGTTTTCTGTTTGATATTATGTGCAGAAATTGGCCTCATTTGATTTTATTGGAAACTTCCGGAGATAACTAACTGAATCTTGTTATGTCAACGGGCGAATTGCATTGGTCGACCTGACTAAGGATAGCGTCCATGACACGGTAGGTATTTTTCGATTTAAACATTGCAATTTTTCTACCATCTCCTAATTATTTTAACAATTATTAAGTATATATTTTTTCAAAGATGAATACCTTCGTACTCGCAGAATCTACCTTCGACATAATTATATTTAAACAAAAACTTTTTTCAGATGGGTCAAAGTTACACTGTAAGAGACAAAGTTAGACATGGTTACATTATGAAATTTCGTTTTAGATTTATTTGCCGACGTCTTCTTATTGATTTAGCGGCCATTTTGGCTATCAAATTCTGAGTCGAGAGTCAGAAGATTTTGGTTCATACGGTCAATCTTCTGAATCTATTTATGTAAATAAAAATCTATTAAATAAATAAAAATTTAAATGTTTATAATCTTAAATTTACGAAAGTTCTTCACCGATTGCTTTTAAATTTTGACCCAACGCATTCAAATACGAGTGTGTTTTTATATCTTTACCTATATTATATAGATGTTACCTGCCACAGATAAAACACGATTAAAAAAAAACAGCGCCTTCTTTTGGATGTAAAAGCAAAAACGCTCTATTGTTTCTCCATATGCACAGACAGATTGAGCTACAGCAACAGATAGTAAATTCATCTTCAAATCGAAGTGCCTTCAATACAGATTTGAATGGATATTAAGATTACAGAACTCAGGATATTAAGAGTGAGGATTACGTTAGAACTTCTAATAAATCGGTTATAACCAAATCGTTATAAAGAGTATTTTTCGCCAGCACAGTTTTCATGAAATATTTGCAAAGATTTAAAAAATGAAATAAACGTTGAATCCAAAGAGTCGAAATGTCAATAATCCTACTTTCTTGCTAATAGATTTCATAGACATGAGATATTAAGTTAAGCACTTGTTATCACACCTTATACATATATTATACCTAATACTTATACTTATATACGTTTAAATACATTGCATAAAACCTCAATAGATAATTTCATTAAAACACAAACAATGCTGAGCTTAATAGTAGTAAATAAGAAGATAGTTTAAAACTTATTTGAAATATTTAAATCAAATACTTACATATTTGTTTAAATGTACATACCACGTAAAGACAAAGAAAGTTAATTACAATGTAATAATATTGAAGAATCATAATGTTCTTTCAAGTGACATCTGTTTACTTTGTGTCGGCATTTAAGTCTTTCTAAAATAATTTATTATAAGTTTTTAGATTCTCACGGCCAAAAGCATTTTTGTTGTTTGTTTTTGGGGTGTTATGCCGTGTTGCGCTAACTCCTTCTTTAGCCGACGTTTCGGACAGCGTTGCAGTGTCCATCATCAGGGCAGATCCGGTAGATCTTCGGATCTAAAGAAGGAGTTAGCGCAACACGGCATAACACCCCAAAAACAAACAACAAAA
Source organism: Hesperophylax magnus (assembly GCA_026573805.1). Taxonomy (NCBI): domain Eukaryota; kingdom Metazoa; phylum Arthropoda; class Insecta; order Trichoptera; family Limnephilidae; genus Hesperophylax; species Hesperophylax magnus. Next base: position 398,101 of record JAIUSX010000157.1, read on the forward strand.
ATAATTTATTATAGATTATCATTTTTTTAACATAAGATAAATATACATTAGTAATGTCTTAGTCGTATTTGAGGCCAAATTAATTAGAGATAGTGAGGTGATTAATTCGAAATATAACTGGTTATTACATTACTGTTACAATAGTTACTACGGTAGTAGTAGAAAAATGGTTAACTTTCCATGGATTCTTACCTATTAAAAAACCCCAGCTTCGTTTCATCTCTTCGTATGGGCAATTTTGCAATATTTGCTGGTAAATTAGACTTTGCTGAACTATTTCATTATCTTATGAAACATTATTTATTTAAAATTGTGGTTCAGAAGACTAGTGACACATTACGCTATACGAATCAACGCTTATTTCGGCGTGACCTATGCAGATAACGTGATGAAGTGTCACACTACGCTATAATCTTCCTCTTTCTACGGCATGAGAGGGGGTTAGATAAGTTGAAGATCCGCCTTGGAATTTCATTTCTTTGTACGGGATTTGTCACCTTGTCCGCTGATCACGGCATTTCCATAAATTGATCGCATCATTTCGAAAAAGTTACCTTGATAGCAGATCACGGCATATCATCATTTACACGCCCACACTTATAACACATCATCTGTCAGGTGTGACATTCTGCATGGAGTTGTATAGTGAGAGATACGGTGATGTAGGCCACGTTTTGATGCGTATAACGTATTGTGTCATCTAACAACTTGAAGTCTTATAACAACAACACACTTTCCATTTATCCAAATGTGTGTAGGTTGTACTATGTGATAATTTTATTTTTTTTTTATTTCATGGAGATGCATAGGTAAACATACTTAATCTAGTAAAAATACAATTATCTTTTAAGTAATATATATATATATTTTTTAAAAATTTTAAATATATTTTTATTTCATCAAAAAATTACAGAATATATAATATATCATTAGTAAGTAAAATACCTATATGTAAGTTAGTAACAATGACATTGTTGAAAAACTAATAGAACAGTTTCTAATAGAAGAAAACGTAAATATGTATGAGTGTTATAAAGATATGGCATAATATATTATATTTTAAGTTGTGCATAACCTGCCTCGCTAGGCGAACCTGTGTTGAGGCAGATATTTTAGATAATTATTTCTCACATTTTGTCTATGGTTTGCTTACAAATGTTGAATATAGGTTCCTATACAGCAATACATTATTTTTGGTTACATTTTTATTAGCATATACACAATACAAATACAGCAAGTTTTATCACCATACATACTACAATAACTGTCAGTGACCTATTAACTAAAAATATATATAAATACATATACATTATTAACACGTGTATTAGAGGAGACGCATATTTATTAGTACCCAGTAAAAGTACCGGGTATTTTCTTCGTACTTTGTACTGACAAATCTTCAAAATATTTGGTTCCTAAGTATTTGTAAATATCACAAGCCTAAAAATACAACTGACTTTTCTCTCTGGTCTGTTGGCGCGTCTTGCGGGTATTGAGAGACTTGCGAGTCTTGGACGTCTCTTGGTTCCGGAGAAAAATCAATGTGGGGAATCATCATATATAGGAAATTTTTGTGGGGAATTATTTTTCATAGGAATCTCTAACAACCCTCCTCCCCCCGATGGATTCGAAAAAAAATTGTGGGGAATCCAGCACGAGTGTGAAATACCGCACACAATTATTCCTTTTGGCATACCATCAATTTTAAGTAAGTACAAGTATTTGGACTAGGTATTTATTCATACTTGTACCAATTGTTCCAAGTATCAAGACTAACTAGTACAAACCACCTCCATTACTCTCTGTTCCCAGTCCCCAGACACTATAACACCCAGGTATTATAGTACTTAATACTTGTATTTTATAACCGGTATTTTTAACAGGTATTTTTTGTACCTGTACTCACTGTACCCAGTAACGAAAAGTACTCACAGGACCCACCTCTAACGTGTATCCGATTAACAGTGTCTTCCTTGATAGCTAATTAAAATGTAAACAAACACTTTGTTATCCCACAACAATCTCAACCGAGGCCAATAACTCGATCACTTAAAACGATAATGATATTTATTTACTCCCTATACCTACATACATACTATTGAAATCGTTCGGCGAACTCATAAATTAAAATAATGGTCCCCTTCGTTATCAGCGCCACCTATTGACCAAAGTGCAGATCGCTCGAACCCGCAGTCCGCAGTGTCGGCCGTGGATACTCTGTACTACTCTAGTTGACGGTGAGGAGGTACCTCCGATTTGCGATATTTAAGCGGCAAAGCATTCAAATCTCTCCATTCAAGTATCGACCGTTATAAAAACACAATCCCGGCGGTACTTGCAAACAAAACTAATACAATCCACAATCACACAAGATAAAATTTTAGTACATTGCCGTGCAATAAACAGATAACACTATTTTCTTTCGCATACGTTTAATGTTTGTCTCAAACTCTTTTAAAACTTCACGATGGCTAGTGGGCGAACTCCATTACTGAAAAGAACTCTAACTCGATAAGTGCTCATTTATTAACGTTACTAGTTCCAAACGAAAATTAAGTGTAAGTGTAAAATAATGGTTGATGCAGTTTGCAGTTTTTGAAAAAAGTGCGGAGTTTCGTGAACAAGTCGAAAAAAAAATTGAAGATGGAAAAAGAAGCTGAAAAATATCGCGATGAAGAGAAAAATACGAACAAACAGTGGCCTCAATGGATGGCAGTCTTATCAGGTAATGGCAAAAAATGTTGAAATGTTTTTGTAAGTTTATTTTGTTATCCACTTCAACTTTTATTCAATTTGTAATTTAGAGCAACGAGATAATAAGTCATATTCACATAACATAATAATTCTCAATTACAGTGTTAATTGCCTAAAAATAATAATTAGGCAATTGACATGTTAAAAAATAATCAGAGGGACGCAATTAATGACATTCTTATACATAGCACTTCTAGTAAAGTGATAATTTTAAACTAACGTTATTATTATCAAAATTTTATTTTAATATTAAGTAATATTATTAATATGGCTGCGAAAATAACAGGCACCTACAGTGATTGATTGATTATTTCATCACATTTATATGAATAATTGAATCTTTATCGACATGAATGTTTACATTTCTGACACGTTATTGTTACATTTCTTGCATAAATATGATAAAAATAACATGCCCTATCGACTCGCCGAGTAAATGCAGATTGCTAGGCTACCAACATAAGAGCAATGGCTCATAAAATCATTGACGACATCATTTTTTTTTATCAAATGCACGTTATGTGCAAAACTAAAATAAATTATTTATTTTCCATTATAAATGACCCCTTCTCGACACAAAAATAATAATTGCACAGTTTGTCATACAAACAGTTTTTGGATAACGATTTTATCGATTTAAAAAAAAGGTGAAGAAAATCGCTTAAAAACGTCAATTCACAATCACGCTAGTAATGAAAAAAATATTAAAATAGTTGATTAATAAAATAAAATAATACATTTTCAGTACTTTGCACCTCGGCTAAAAGGGGAAAATCGACGTAATCAGCGAAAAATATCACTTTCATTGAAATGTTATTTATTTTCAATTCATCACAAATTCCATGCATTAAATGTGCTTTATTCAAGACAAATCATATATCTAAAATTGCGATGTGGGGAAGTTGCAGATACGGGATTTGCGGGTTCGAAATCAGAAGTAGCAAAATAAATGTTTTTAAAATTTCTTTTGTGTGGTTACGAAATAAAAGATTACATTTTTTTTCAAAAATATATATATGTCCATAATACATAATGGGTATATAATGTTATTAAATTATGTTCACATGAAAAAATACTTTATTTTAAACCAAGGTTAAAAACTATTTTTTTTTGGTGTTAATCAATACCTTCTTAATTGAGTATAACTCAAATATATATTATATACCTATGTATGTACTCTAAATACTGACCAGTCAATGGTTGAGTTGTAATATCTGGTTTCCACCCAGGCTTAGTGAGTTCAATTCCTCGGCTGGCTAGGTAAGAGATTTTCAAATATTGTCAGGTTATTCCAAATCCGGGAATGTTAGTCTTTATTTTAAAAAAATACTTATATACATAAATATCGTTCTAGCGACATAACACCCTCCAAAAACATGCTCCACTTTCCACAGTTCAATACATTACCATATTAAATTGATATGCTAATAGCTAATTCATATATTAAATGGGTATGCCACTGGCTCCGGTAGAAGTAAATCTCTAGTGTTACGAAAAATACCATAATAGTTACATAAAGCTGCCAATCGATAAAAAACAATAACGTTATCCAAATTTTGCCACTGGCTCCGGGTAGATGAGCGGTATAAAAAATAACGCAATAGTTATATAAAACTGTCAATCGGCAAAAAAAAATTAACGATATGGACTGCAATGCGGTGACAGTTAAAAATCAATTTAATGGTTTTGCAGTAGGTACAAAGATTCAAATATTTTTGAAAAATAATAGGTCGATAAATCAATCACATTTTACTCCACGTGCGTTATATTTTTTTATTTGATTTCATTGTCATCTTTAAGAAACCTCCTTTTCGGGTAATAATAAATTACACCGAAAATTTATTTTCACACCCGACTTCATTTTTAAAACAAGTTTTATCAATTTTTTTAATACAAAAGAAGCAAGTGGATATTTTCAGGAGCGGCGCGGTTCAATTAAAAAACGCAGACCAATAAATCATATCAGGAGGCTAAGGATATTTTTTTTAAAGAAAGATACATATTATTTGGTTACGAACAACCTGAAAATATTTGAAAATCTCCGTCTATCACCACAGTAAGCGGAAAATGTTGCCTGTGTTGTGATGGAGGACTTGGCCAGCCGAAGAATTAAACACATTATGACTGGGTGGGACCCAAACGCGATGTCAACTCAGCCACTGTCCGATAGGTTCATTCTATGGCGGTACTTGGCATATCTAATTAAGAATTTTATATATATAAATAAAATTCTTTGTAGGTCTTTTCGATTTCAATTTGTTTCTTAATTCCCTAGATCTAAAGGAATCTCATTACATCAATGCCCCAGAAATTAGCGACGTTGCCACAAAATACCATCAATTTATTTGCAATGCGTTAAAACTTCTGTGACTACAGGTTGTTTAAAATTAGTTTTAAATGCGAGGATTTCAATTTACACCGAGACTCTTAACATTTTTATATAAAAAAAAACATCTTCAGTAAAATTAATTTATTTTAATACCTACATAAAACACGATAATCGCTGAAAAAAATCTTTTTAATCTTACAAAATATGTTTTCAATTTAAATTCTACTATTTATTATTTTGTTTATATATTAAATAAAAAATCAACAAGTGAAAAATAGTAAAAAGACCATGGTACATCTTTTTTCAATCGACCTAGTTACTTTATCTCTTTTCTCAGCCAATTTCAAAGTTGAAATGATTGAATCTTTCTCCCCAGTGACTGACTCTTAAAATGCTGTTAACTTTTAAAAATATAAAAAATGGTTAAACTGTACCTTCTGGATTGAAACCCTTGGATTAAAATTTCCTTCCCAGCCCAATTATTAGCCAAAACCTAATAATTGGATAGTACCGAAATAAATTGAGTATAATAACTGCTGTAAATTTTTAAATTTTTTGTCATCCAATTTCAGAAAAAAACGTGTGTTTCCGCATTTGTGTGCGCTAGTGCCACAAAACAGAATGCATTATCATCGATAACAAGTCTATATGATGAGTTTTAGCTCAATCGGATGTCGGGAAGTGGGTTAATTTCCATTTAAAAAAAATCGTTTAAGTCATGTTTTTATTCATTCAATCAAGAAAACGAAATATAATTCTGATAATTTAAAAATATCTCAATCGCTGCGTACACTCTCACCTAGTAAAAACCTAAGGTTTGCGTGTCTACATTGTCTATCCCTCTGTGGCCACTAGTGTTTTGTATGAACTATTTCTTAAAACAGCACAGGAGGCTTCTAAAGTCACCGACATTAAAACCGCACGGACTGGCTCTTGGCCAGTATAATGCGAAGGGGTGGATTTTTCAACAGTGATTTTGAATAGCGCGCCATTAAATGTGTAGAATAAATTATAATACAAGTGTATCTTATTTTTCTTTGCGGAGGACTTCATGGGAGTTCATTGCACAAACTCACTTTATAGAAAACCGCCACTGCTTTAGTTGCTCGAGTAATAGTTCAATCTTAATTGCTGAACTTAAGGTTAAAATGTCCAATGTCCTCCGTAAATAATGTCCATTATCTTTTTGTTATTGTTTTATTCAGACCAGACATTCAGGCTGATAGGTACTCGTATGAATTTAAAGATTATTATAAATATGTCAGTATTCAATTTGTATGACCTTTTTTATTATTCCGATCACTTATTCTAATTAAATATTGCTTAGTATTAGTAACACGATAGTTCAATATTTAATGTTTTAAGAATTCAGAAGCAACTGGTTACTCATATTATATTTCATTCGTTCTTCAAACGAAACATATCGATTTAATATTTCGGTATCGCCTTTAATAAAGAAATAACAAGTCATCTCCTTAAATTCCATTATTATTGCTTTCAAAATTATGGACAATCACCCGACTAACATGTGATATTTGTCTTCGAACAATGTTTCACCAACTGAAATCAGAGACATTTTAATAAAATAATTTATCTCATTTTTTTATGTATGACAGTGATGAAATGAACCGAAATTGTGATAAAAATTATATCATTTGTGAAGGTTAAGTTTGGTGTCAAAACGTGGACAAAAGTAAAACAACTTAACTAGTGATAATACATAATCCGAAAAACTTTGCGAGTTTCATTGAAACATACCAATAGCAATTAAAAAAAAAATCATAAAAAAACAAGCGATGAAAACGCATAACAATACAGATGGAAAAGTTTTTATTGTTTTATTTCAGAGGTGATGGTAGTGACTTGCGTTGATCAAAACTTCGGATGTTTCAGGGAACGATGTTTTTTTCAAACATCACTAATTTTTATAATAACCCGTGGAATATCATTATTATCTGCATTATTGACATATATGTTATAATTTTGAAAATGACAATCAATATAATTTTCTGTTTGGGGGTTTTCTTTTAGATCTTTTTGGTTTCCACGGAATGAGTTTTGAAGGGTATTCCAGCGACTAAAGGCCCTCTAATGAAAATTATGGATTCGAACTCATTATTATAATTGCGTCGCGTCGAACAATTACAATAACACGTAGATACAGTCCAATACTATAAGTCACCGTATGCAATATTTTATTATATCTACGCAGAAAATAATAATGTAACGCAAGATATTCAATGATAATGTCCATTTGTCTATGTTAATACTTATAGCGCATTATTTAAAATTCTCGTACGATAATCGAAAATACAAAAGGATGTATAATCAATAAAATTTTATTTACACCTGATAACATTACATACGGTAATGGGTGAACAATTGAAATAATACGTATGCAGATATGCATACTGGAATACTTGGTTTAAAATGATTGCGGAGCCGATTGGGTAAAGTATTCCCAGAGAGAGGTCATGCTTGTCGTCATAGTTCTGGTGTCTTCTGTCTTTTTTGTTGTCAAACAAGGGGTATGAGAAGGAAGATTTTTCGTCGATGACGTAAGTACGACATCTTTCTGGAACTACTATAAGAGCTTTAACACTCTCGGGTATCGAGTTAAATTCTTGAAGAAGAAATAATTATACAAATACGTCCCCGAAAATAAGAACTGAATACAGGAATTCATCGTTGTTTTTCCAGGGGGATCATTTACACTACCGTTGTTGTGCCGTGTGGCTAGTCGTGCGTCATGTCATAGTGACTCGCCGCACAGCCACTTCATTTTTACAGTCGACTAATATGGCTTGCGACTAGCTCCATTTTGTTTAAAAATTGAGGCGATTGATCGCATGCGACTGACCGATTTCACGGTCGATTTTTGTCATCCGCCCACTGCAAAAGTCGGCACTACCTTGACGCTTGCATTTTCAGTTATCTGCGGCCTAGAAATAATCGAATCGACTACACACTAGTAGAATATTGTTTTGTATTTTGTATACCCTTTTTAACGAATTTTAACGACTTTTTTTCATATTAAACTATGTTTGTGTTTAGTAATGCTTTGTTATAAATCCGGTAAAAAAAAACAAACTGCCAGATTTCAAAAAGTTTAAAGATTATCTTTGTCACAATCCAAAAAAAAATTGTGTAGGTTGTTTGTTCAGTATGCGGGTGTAGAACAAAACAATACTAATAATTTGTGTTAGTTTGTTCCATATACGGATGTAGAACAAAACAATACTAATAATTTGTGTTATTTTGTTCCATATGCGGGTGTAGAACAAAACAATACTAATAATTTGTGTTGGTTTGTTCCATATGCGGGTGAAGAACAAAACAATACTAATAATTTGTGTTGGTTTGTTCCATATGCGGGTGTGGAACAAAACAATACTAATAATTTGTGTTGGTTTGTTCCATATGCGGGTGTGGAACAAAACAATACTAATAATTTGTGTTGGTTTGTTCCATATGCGGGTGTAGAACAAAACAATACTAATAATTTGTGTTGGTTTGTTCCATATGCGGGTGTAGAACAAAACAATACTAATAATTTGTGTTGGTTTGTTCCATATGCGGGTGTAGAACAAAACAATACTAATAATTTGTGTTGGTTTGTTCCATATGCGGGTGTAGAACAAAACAATACTAATAATTTGTGTTGGTTTGTTCCATATGCGGGTGTAGAACAAAACAATACTAATAATTTGTGTTGGTTTGTTCCATATGCGGGTGTAGAACAAAACAATACTAATAATTTGTGTTGGTTTGTTCCATATGCGGGTGTAGAACAAAACAATACTAATAATTTGTGTTGGTTTGTTCCATATGCGGGTGTAGAACAAAACAATACTAATAATTTGTGTTGGTTTGTTCCATATGCGGGTGTAGAACAAAACAATACTAATAATTTGTGTTGGTTTGTTCCATATGCGGGTGTAGAACAAAACAATACTAATAATTTGTGTTGGTTTGTTCCATATGCGGGTGTAGAACAAAACAATACTAATAATTTGTGTTGGTTTGTTCCATATGCGGGTGTAGAACAAAACAATACTAATAATTTGTGTTGGTTTGTTCCATATGCGGGTGTAGAACAAAACAATACTAATAATTTGTGTTGGTTTGTTCCATATGCGGGTGTAGAACAAAACAATACTAATAATTTGTGTTGGTTTGTTCCATATGCGGGTGTAGAACAAAACAATACTAATAATTTGTGTTGGTTTGTTCCATATGCGGGTGTAGAACAAAACAATACTAATAATTTGTGTTGGTTTGTTCCATATGCGGGTGTAGAACAAAACAATACTAATAATTTGTGTTGGTTTGTTCCATATGCGGGTGTAGAACAAAACAATACTAATAATTTGTGTTGGTTTGTTCCATATGCGGGTGTAGAACAAAACAATACTAATAATTTGTGTTGGTTTGTTCCATATGCGGGTGTAGAACAAAACAATACTAATAATTTGTGTTGGTTTGTTCCATATGCGGGTGTAGAACAAAACAATACTAATAATTTGTGTTGGTTTGTTCCATATGCGGGTGTAGAACAAAACAATACTAATAATTTGTGTTGGTTTGTTCCATATGCGGGTGTAGAACAAAACAATACTAATAATTTGTGTTGGTTTGTTCCATATGCGGGTGTAGAATAAAACAATACTGATATTTTGGAATTTTATACGAATTTCGATAGATTGGTAGATTTTTTCAGAAATATGTAGATCTTCTGTTATTTTGGTAGGTATGGCATCGCAGCTTTTAAATTAAATGAGAAATATTTTTTCATTTAATAAATTTATAGTCAATGAAATATTATAAGCGATCATTGTGCTTCAACAAGGTCAATTTTAATGCGACTTTGTGGGCGGATTTTCAAGTTTGAAAAATACAACATGCATCAGAATATAAACTAATTTATGAGGTTGTATGCTTACATGTAACGAACTATCGGCATTGAAAAATGTAGTAATACTACGAGCAGGACATTGGATGACTGTTTTTTATTGGCACTAGACATGTTGTCCTTATCCCAGATTCTAAATTCTTCAGAAGTATTATAATAGGGGCTAGATCGTTTATCTATATATGATCATATCCATCTTACCCTTTTATGGTAAGATGATATTCGGTTACTTCTCTGCTTCTCTTCTAAATGTTAACAAGTTGAACACGTGTTTTAATAATACAAGCGACATAATAATACAATGTTTTTATTATCGTTCTCTTTGAAAATTTCATAATTTATTTTTTTGAAGGACGATTAGTTTATGGTTGCAATAACTCAATAAATGTATTTAAGTTAAGCAAGAAGGAACTGCAGAATCTTAATTATTATAATGAAATCACATGTAGAACAATAATATGATGCTATTATTATGAAATCAGCATTATTTAATTGTTTCCACGTCAAAGGCTTTCGTGATAAACTACTTGTGTTTATTTAGAATGAACATCTTTGAGTAAGTACTCCATTAAATTGTAAAAAAATGATTAAATAAATATAAATTTACAAAATACTTTGAATAACTTTTAACAAAACAAAATAAATTAACATTATTAATTGTAATAAATATTCATTAAAATGAATCAATAAATACTCGTAAATCTTGGAAAAAATGATTAGAGACGTTTGCTGACGTATGCAGTACAAAACAATCATTTTTGATGACGAACTGATGAATTCTTGTTTTTGACCGTTAAATTCGTCTGTAGTATACACCTACTACGAAGCAACTATCTCTTGAATAATTTTGCGCGGAAATTTTATACTGAAATAAGTAAACATGTCCAGCTTTTGGTGTACAAATGGAAAAAAATTAATCCGGTTAAAATCGGAATTGCAGGCAGTTTCCTCATAAATTTTTATTCAATTTCTAATCAGAACATCTTTTTCGCATCAGAACACGTGTTCATGCACCTGCATTTGCCGGTGTGTTAACAAAGGATTGTCAATCAGACGGACCGCCCTCCTTTGAACAAAATCAAGTAGACTTATTAAGTATTGTGGGGCTGCAGCCCAGAGGTGGCTCACAAATTCAATTGTTGAGCGTACTTGAGATTTGTATAGAGTTAGCAGCTTATTACTGTTGAAGAATCTCCTAGCCCTATACAAGACGCCCAGCTTCTTGGAAGACAGAATTATTCGGGCTTCTATAGAGCCACGATACTTGAGCCGGTCTGATATACTTACTTCGAACATTTCTATGGAATCTTTACTGGGAGAGTGCTTCCATCAAATTGCACCAGACAGTCAGTGTTCCCTGTTTGCCGAAATCAGAATTGATGAATATGAAATATTAGGACGTGTTCCGACATCATGATAATAAACGTGCATTCGTATTTTAATAAAAGTTTATTAAGAAACCCATATATTCATTAGTTTAGGGCCTGAAATTCCATCTTTATCCGGATTGCAATAATTTGAAGGGATTCTTAATAAATATTTAATTAATAATGAACTACATAACAGTTGTGTACTGATCTATCTTGTTGTTTTTTTTTCTCCGGGCCCTAATGCACTATGATGATAATGCTAAGCAACTAAAAGCAAACTTAAACCGGTTCGGCCGAAAATAAACTGGTAGAGAAAGTTTGTAGGTACCTACCATTTACGTGTAAAATCATGTAATTAATTAATGCAATCCCATGAAGAATACACATTTAAAAATAGATTAATTAAATTTCTCAATAGATTCAAAGCGGAAGTGTTTTAAAAAATACACGTTGACATGCATGGGGAAAGTCGAATTTGAAGGTCTTGATTTTAGTTTAATGTTAGGAAATCATTTTATCAAACTAGTTTTCTAACGAATTATTGAACTTCCTATTTTGAGATCAGTGGCAGTCAATGAAATTTCCATACTTGTGGTAAGGCCAAGGTTTGATATTGACATAAAAGTGCAAAACGGCCTTGCGATGTGGGACAAGTTTGAAGCGAACCTTATAGACATTGTAAAAATGTAAATAATACACACGTTGATTCATTATAATAGATAATAAGTTTGACCTTCTTAATACATATACCTAATATTTTATATGCAAAGTATATTTGGCTGGTGTAGAGTAAGAGTAGCCCAAGTCACCTGCGCGTCAGGTTTAACAGTTATATTTTTTATAGGCCTATTCTCTTAATATTATTTTAATTACAATTATTGCATGATTTTTGGTTTTTTATACTAACAAACTGAAATTTGTTTCCTAAACACATTTATATTTTATTTGAATCTTGGATAATATATAATATATTATAGTACCTTTATTTGAGGCACGTCTCAAAGTGAAAAATACTCTCAGTATCGTCTTGGTGAGCGACCACAATTCAGAACTGAAGCTTTGCTTGAAATGGCTTTAGCTGTAATCTGAAGAGCCAGGTAGGTACTTCCCTACCTTCCTCTTCCCCTTTCTCGTCCTTCCCATCCACACATACCTCATCTGGATAAGCCATCGTCAGTATACGATTGGGAGCAGTTGGGACTCTTGTGATGTATTCAGAAAAAACAACAACAAAAAATTTAGTCGAAAGCGACCGCCATTATTAAAACAAACAAACTACTCAAGCCTGAAAATTTGAAACGTTAGGCGTTGGTAGGTATAGTGTAGACTTTAAATCGAAACCTTACTAAGATCACTTCTTTTGCACACCTACCATATAATATATTACAAATAAGTATGAATTATAACTAGAGAAGAGTTTAAAAAAGAATGATAAGGTTACAGTGGGATGTGTCTCATTGTAGCGCCAATTTATTAGGAATAATGTTGCATTCCTAATTTAATTGATAATTCCATGGAAATTGTTTTTTCTGCTCTAAGAAAAAAAAATGTTACGCATGAGGTGACGTCATTATATTTGATGTCTTCCTGGAATAAATAAGAGATACATTTTTTAGAAGATTGTACTGCGAAAAATTAGTGCAGATTTTTTCGATAATATTTATTCTGATAAACGTCTGAAAATTAGAGAAAATTAATTGTTTACGTGGTCAAATATAACATAAAAAACGGAATAATATTGCAAAATTATTTCACAAAACCAATGATAATTTCTTTGGAAAGCACGACAATTAACGTTTGTTTTATATATGTTAAGACAATTTTATTACCTTTAAATTTTGAATTTCGCCGTTCGCGTTCCGTATTGCCGATAAAGCAGAGCTTCTGAACTGACAGACTGACAACTGATAGACGTTGCGTTAGATTTTTTACAAATAATTTAGATGCAGCAAGGAATAAATAATAAAATTAAAAAAAAAGGCAATTGTCGTGTTTTCGATTTCTTAGTTGTAAGACTAAACATTCGCGCGTCGCGTTAGGTCGTATGCAACCTTTAACTAAATTGCATAAAAAGTACCAAAATGCTGTCTTGGGTGATGAGAAAGTGCTTTCATTACACGGTAAATACTAGAATAGCCTAGGAATAACATTTAATTAGTAAATAAACGCAAAATATTCATTATAATAAAAAATCTAATTATTTCCCGAAGATTGTCAGCGCCATTAGAGAAAGTGAGAAAGCAAAGGTAACAACACATAAAGTATAAGAAGGACAACCTAGGACCGTATTTGTCTTAGTCATCTCATCACAGCCTTGATATAGAATATAGCAATCGACGCAATGTTTAAACACGAAAACACCGGCGGTCCTATGGTTTATTTCGTTGAAACACTCACATTATTTGAGTGTCTATCATCATCATACATGCATAACGTTTAAATTGAGGATTTTCTGGAAATATAAGAGCATTTCTTACTTACAACATTTTGTCCCAATTTTGTGACACAATAACAAGTCTTGATTTATTTAACGTCATCGGCTAAAATAATAAATACAGTCATTTAATTAATCAAACAATGGATATTTCCTTAATGTTCCAACCAATTCCACTATCAAATTTAATAATGAGTAAATAATTTAGATGCCGCAATTAATAAATAATAATATTCAAAGGGTCAAATAGATTTCACGTGTATACTATTAATCATCGCTATATATAGATATAAGTGAATAATAAGAGGTATATGTATGTACGATGATGTCCGGGGTTTTGAAGGTTCTGAAATGACACAAGTAAATAGATTGTTTGCAACAAGTCTATCAAAATACACGAAGTTTTGAAAACAAGCCTTGAATGCCCTAAATTGCCGAGACATGATATTTCGTAATCCAGAATATTTACCCCTAAGGCTTCTGCATGTTGACCAGTATATTTCTTGAAGACGCTGTTCAAAAGTGTGAGAATATGTGTGTTTCCGCTTTGGAATAAAATGAAATACATATCCGAAAATTAAAAACCATTTTGAAAGGTGATGAAATAAGCTTTCAAATTTAAGAAATGAACATTTAATTTGTTAAATATTAAAATGTTGAATGCAAACATAAAAAAATACACACGTTTTTCATCTTAACACTGAACTAAATTTACTGATAATGATTAAAAAATGCAAATGCTTTATAAACATCATTAACACCTCGCCTTTGATTAATAAAAAAATATATAAAATATTCCCAAAGTTTCATTTTTTTTTTTCAAATTACGGTCGGAACCTTAAAGCGTGGTTTTTTCTCTTTCTAGCACCGTTAAGATCATGTTTTTCACTATATAATAAGGGAGACAGTGATTTCTATGATACCATTATGAGCTGTTCCCAAAAGCGATCAAATTGATTCTACGGGTAGTATATGAGGGGTTAACAGTTTTTTTAAAGTTTTTGTTTTGCATAGGCACATGTTTAAAAGTATCAAATAATGTTACTTATGAACAATACAAAATTTAATTTTAACAATTTCGAATATAGGTGTTGGTATTAGAGTGGGCGTTAAAATGTGATCAAATTTAAAAAAATCTTCTAGGTCATTTAGTAATTTTGTGAAGGATTTTAACCATTTTAATAATATACTAAATAAACCACGTCAAGTCAAATACAATGAGAAAATAAAATATTGAATATGAAAGGTACAATTTTAAAGAATTAAATACATATTTTTCTATATTAAAGATAAATTTATATTTTTTTACAAGTACCTACTCGTATCTATCAAAACTTTAGTTCTCATTAAAAGAAAATATTCAATATGGAAGGAAAATGTTGACAGTAGTAGGTACCCATCCGATTTTTCATACAGTAGTTCCCTTCCGATAAAATTTTTGCGAGAATCCATCAAAATAGTGAAAAATACTCGTACATTCATTTATTAAAAATTACCCGTTAACCATAAAGTTAATGCCTAACTGCCAATACGTAGGTAAAAATATTTTTATCTAGTTTTCAATCGTCAGTCATCCAGATGATGAGTTATAAAATGAAAACAAAATCTATGATACTTGACTGAGCGTAGCGACGTTCTGTTTTGACTCGATCACTTTGCATTTCGTCTATCTGTAAATTTTTTTTCCGTGTCCGGTCAATCTTGTCAAGATGGTAGCCGTTATTGATGATACCTTTTCATTCCGCTACAGCGCATGAGTGTTGCAACTCTTGCGATCAGTCAAGTCAAAGTAATCAACATTATGCGAAGTCTACAGTTCACAGAACCACTAGTAAATAAAAAGTTTGAATCGTAGTCAAATATATGGACTACTACGCTAACAAACAACATTGAATAAAAATCACTATGTGTGTTTGAAATTTCAATGTTTTAGGTGAATTTTTTAAATCCGAGATAAAACTTATTTGTTGTCTTGTAAAATTAATTCGTTCGATTTACTAATTACTTACTTGATTAGTTATCGTAGTTTTGACCCCGAAATTACATAATAACACACTTCAAAAAAATATTAAATTTTTTAGCAAAACTTCCAGTGATTGTGCCTTGTAATATTATATTTAGATAAAATTACTTTATTCCTAAAGTTCGTAGATAAGACGGAATGGGAAGTTAAAAAAATTATGGAGGTCGCACGATCTGACCCTGTTTAGTTAAACATATTGGCAGCGAGTTGTGGAATTTATTATAGTCAGAATCGATTCTTCTTCAGAATATATCCTTTATAAATACGCGATTAAATTAATATTCATCACGTGGGGTTTGAGTCATGTCTCGGGACGACAATTTCCGAATTATAGCCTTTTGAAAGGATATAATTTCAATTTCAGGTTAAATACCAAGTTCAAGAAAGTTTAATTTCCGAAAACCGAGAAAATTTTAAATATATTTTTTTTTCATTATTAACAAGTATAAGTATTAAAAAAATATATTGCCACCGTCTAGAGTCGGACCCCGACTGATTGGAAGGCAACTATTTTGACTATATCCTATACCACCGACTATTGTAAGAATAAGAATATAAATATGAATTATTTTTCTTATGCATTTTTGAGAATCATGTTTGATGTGAATTATTTATGTATTACGTACTCAATTATTTCAATATAAAAATAAGTTCGCTACCTAACTTGATCGATGTATTAATATTTTTGACTCATACTTTAAAGCATTTTTTTTTATTTGAAGATCTCCCCATCCGTCCTCTCCGTCTCCTCACCTCTTCCAGCAGCCTCAGAATAAACCACGATTTGGGTTGCTATAGAACAACTGGCTCCTGACAGTTGGGACATTATTTGTGAAGTATTCAAATATTAACAAAAAAATTGCATAGTTGTTTTGTCATTCGAGATTTCGGCAGTCGAAGTTTCTTCTCTCACCTAACATTGAATAATATTTTCAATAGATATAATGGATAACGATGGTAGGTTTGTAAATATAATTGTTATTGGTTCAAATAATGCCGTAATGTTATATTAACACAACAATCGTAGTTGATAAACGTATCTCAGAACAAAATATTCCATTGTGTGCTGCTAGTTTCGCTTCTTTGGATAGATTCTCGTTTTTCCACAATAAAAATAATTATGCATTTTAAATCCGCCTGAGACATAATAAAGAAGTCAATTACAGCACTGGACGTGATTAATTAGAGGCACGCATCTGACGATGCTACTGAATAATATCATTATTATAATATTATGCATAGCTTCCTTATGTACTCGGCTATGTCTCAATATAAAATGATTATTTCTTCTTCTTGTAGTTCATTCGGACAACTTAATCGTTTGTGTATGTACATAAATGTAATAATTTCAAACATCTATTTGCTAATAGTAGATTTTCTTTTGTTCGCAGCTTCATTGAGTTTCTTCACCGCTGGTATTTGCTTCGGTTGGTCTTCCCCCTCGCTGGCGATCTTGCAGTCCAGTAACAGCCCCTTCCCAGTGGACAATAACGAGGCCTCCTGGATAGCGGCCTTCCTCCCCATCGGCAGCGCCGTGGGACCTTTTGTCGGCTCCTATCTCTCCAGATACCTCGGGCCTAAGCACACCACCATCATATCTGCATTTCCTTATCTCGCTGGATTTGTGTTGATTATATTTGCTAATGGCCCGATATGGCTCTATTTATCAAGATTTATTTCCGGCTTTGCTGTTGGCTTTGGGCAAACAGCCACGCCGATATACGTTGCAGAAATTGCTGAAAACAGAAATAGGGGTGCCCTTCTCACTTTCTTCACCTTCAGCATGGGCGTCGGGAGCATGTTCTCGTCGTTCATCGGGCCCTACTTAACCATCCAAGTTATGGCCGAGATAGCATCCATATTTCCAGTATTGCTTTTAGCTACTATGCTTTTAATGCCTGACTCCCCGTACTACTTAGTTAGAATAAATAAAGAAGAGGAAGCGGAAAAATCCCTCAAATGGTTGAGGAGGCAAAAGAACGATTATATTATTCAAGAAGAGCTAAAGATAATTAGGAAGAGTGCGAGCGAGAATCTCAGTTTGATCGAAGGATTCAAACAACTTGTATTGAAACCGAACCCAAAAGCGCTAGGAATTGTCAATGTGTCGTTCTTTGCGCAAAGTATTTGCGGGGCGATAGTAGTTATGTTTTATCAAGAGCAGATCTACCAGGTGGCTGAAGTGCCAATTCCTGCAGAGATCGCCGTCATGATTACTGGAGTTGTCGGGAACACTGCCGGCTTCTTGTCAATCATGTTTGTTGACCGCTGGGGAAGGAAGCCCCTCTTGCTGGTGTCATCTCTCGGCTGTGCTTTATCCACTGGATGCTTGGGGACATACATTTATTTGGATCAAACCGGTTTGCTGGTAGATGTTCCTAATGCAAACTGGACTCCCCTCGTATGTATGAATGCTCTTCAGATTTTCTTTGCCTTTGGATTGGCACCTATTCCATCCACACAATTGGGAGAGTTGTTTTCATCAAACGTAAAAGAAATAGTTTTTTGTTTGATCTCTTGCATTGCTGCCCTCGAAGGTTTTCTTATTACAAAACTATATCAAATAGTTCAGGATGCATTTGGTATCACAACAGTATTTTGGGGTCTATCAACTCTGACTTTTTTGACATTCCTCACAATGGTTAAAATTGTTCCAGAAACGAAAGCGAAGAGTTTCTTAGAAATACAAGATATGTTACTACCTTCCAAAGAAACGCCTTTAGAGTTCATCAAAATGCAAGATGATGTTGTTGCCACGCGGTTCTGAGCAATCACACCTTATTATGTAAAATAAACTATCTAGTCAACTAAGAAGTATTCTTGGACATTCACAAATAATGTCGATGATAAATACCACGTGATTTATCGAGTATTCATCGAATATCAAAATATTTAAAGTGGATTTAATATATTTTTTTATTTAGAAAATCTTAGTTAAGCAATTATAACGATCGAAAGAAAACAGGTTATACTGTAGATTTTCAGCTTTATCGTATCTTAGTAAATAAATAAATATAAAGATTTTTTGCTTAACTTGTGAAGTTACCTACAAAAATCATTTTATGTGTACCTAGATGTAGTAATAATACAAAATCGTGTAAACTGTTTAAGATATATTTTATTTTAAATTAGTGACATTTATAGCTTTAAGCCCACGGACGTTTGTAAATAATACATCTTCTACTTAGAATACTGTACGTTCGAATAGAAATAGCAAATAATGTAAGCTTTATGTTAATTTTACAAATAATTCGATATCATTTATGAATATTTAGTGTACTGATAACTTTGTACGAGACTTATAATAATTGTGTATGTCGTGGGGAGTGAATTTAAAACTTTACCTCAAAAATTAATAAAAATTATTCATTTAATAAATTTACGTGCTTTATTTGATACCTGTTAATTTAATACGTGATCCAGTTTAACCAAACATCAACCTCAACTACAACATTTACACAAATCCTCAATATATGGGATGCCATGGTCCACAATCTCTTTGTAGGTAGATACCCCATCAATATATGCATATCATATTTTGCGTTTCTGTGTATTTATATAAATGAATTTTTGGCGTGCCGGTGGCGTGGATTTGATTACTATGCAAATCTAACGTTTTATTCCGATATTGCATAATTTTAAATTTAAAAAGTTGTTCTGATAAACTACCTGTTAATTTAACACCTGATCCAAGTTCGCTAAACGTCAACATCAGATGTAAAAATCACACATTTCCTCAATATTTGGGTTGCCATGGTCCACAATCTCCCGTTAAGTACATTATCAATGTATGTAATTTATATTTGTAAATAACATATATTTGTGTATCTATTTCTATTTACATAAATCAGAGTCTCTGCGTGTTTATAGCGAGCGGTTGGCGTGGATTTGATTTTTGTACAAATCTACAGTTTTATTCCGATATTGCACAAATTTATATACAGGGTTTTCCAATAAGAGGTGTTATTTTGATATTCAATCGTAAAAGATCGTCTTGTTGAAAGTAAACGTTGTCCAGATCAATACCATCCAATTCCGGCCATAAAAAATCATTAATCATCTCTCGATAGCGCAATCCATTCACCGTAACTGTTGCTCCAGCCTCATTTTCGAAAAAGTAAGGACCAATGACTCCGCCGGACCATAAACCGCACCAAACAGTCACACGTTGAGGATAGAGAGGCTTTTCAACAATAACTCTTGGGTTTTCCGAGCCCCAGATGCGACAATTTTGCTTGTTGACGAAGCCATCGAGGTGGAAATGGGCCTCATCACTCTAGATGATTTGGATTTGATTCACTCAATTGAATCTTGTATCGTTCCATTTTTATTAATGGCGTAGTTTCTACTTGTCAGATGTCAAAAAATGACATGTTCAAAAGTAACAACTACCGAAATAGCGGGCGAATTCAAACTAACACCTCTTATTGGAAAACCCTGTACTTAACATTCGGAATAAGTCTACATGGAACTCTGCACGAATCGCGGGGAATTCATAAAGAAGAGTGTCTGTGGGTGGGTGGCTTTGTTTTTATACACATATACAGCTTCAATCCAAGTTTAATGCATGAAATCCGGGGAATTCATAAAGAGGAGTGTCTGTGGGTGGGTGGTTTTGTTTTTATACAAATCGACAACTTCAATCCAAGTTTGATGGATGAATTCCGCGGAATTCATAAAAAAGAGTGTCTGTGGGTAGGTAGCTTTGTTTTTATACACATATATAGCTTCAATCCAAGTTTGATGCATAAATTCCGCGGAATTCATAAAGAAGAGTGTCTGTGGGTGGGTGGCGTTGTTTTTATATAAATCTACAGCTTCAATCCAAGTTTGATGAAATTTTGCACACTTAACGTTCCAAATAGGTAAAAATTACTGCCTACATCTATTTTCGAAACACTTCGCCATAATCAGGGACCACGCTTGGACTATTAAATGATAAAATAAGGAATATTGGAGACATGAGTTACAATTATTTGCTTTATTGTGTTTTAAAAAAGGTCGACGAATTTTAGAGATAACGAGAAACAATTATTATCTACCCATTATTTAAATCTCCCGAAAATCGTTCACCGGTAATTTGATAAAAGTCGACTTGATTTGAATTGCGAAGATTCGTTTAAAAATAATCAATCCTGTGTTCTATAGCCTACAATCTATGTTCTACATCCAATTTTCATTCTATCATGTAATTTGGAAATTCCATGTTCTTAAAAAAATTGCTTGAACGAATATCATAGTAATAAAATTAACGCTTTTGTGATACTACGAGTAAACCAAACAAACAAAACGTGTAAGCTCTCGTACAATGTTTGTTCTTAGATACAGAGTAATCTTTTTGTACTCACCCTGTGCAAACACTTTAAATGTACTTTAAATATTCCACAAAAAGAACGTTGGTACATACATTAATTATTTTATGAATGGATTGTTAAGTAATTAGGTAACTAAGTACCAATCCCTGTTTACCTGGTACCTACAAGTGGGCTTAATAAAAACCACAATAGGTACGTATGAGATCTGTCTATACACTTAATCTCACTTCCACAAACTCTAATTTGCACAAATAAAATAAACGGCTTGCACGATATTTAATTTGCGCAAACTAAATTAAGTCTGATTTGCACAATTAGGCAAATACCTTAGGATGCCAAAAATGTAAATAATGCGCAAATGACTTGCGTACCCTTAAAATGACAAGATTTTGCACTAACGAAGTCGCTGCTTGTTGACGAACCTTTAGAACGAAGCACAAAGTTACAAGTTATGGCAAATCATTTTTTTATTAACGTGTTGAGGTTGAAAGCTAAAGGTTTTAAAGAAAACTAACTTAACCTAACCTAACCTAACCTAACCTAACCTAACTTAACCTAACCTAACCAAAGCAGAGATTAACCAAAATAAGATGTTTTGTTATGGAATGAATGCTAGGAATAAGAACAGGTGGAGATCAAAGGTCACCTTAGGTTTGATACCTATACCGCATAGAAAAATTATCAGACTTATTAATTATTTTTTTCATAAATCCTTACGATGGTTTCTAATAGCTTATCTGAAGTGGCTGAAATGCGTCATTTGGCTGTTTACAAAAAGATTTTTTTTTTCTAATTATAACCTTCAAAAATCTACATATTATGTATGGAAGCATCATAGCAACAATCTTAAAAAGTAAAGTCGGATTCATTGGGGCAATTCAATGGTGTACAGTTCGTATAATTTCAGATGCATTAAGCTGCATAATTTGCTAATAATGAATGTGGAAATATCGTACGTCTTGCAGATATTTTCATATAAAACTATTTAAAATGTGTAGGTACCTAAATAATAACAAATATAAATGTAAGTAAACTATTCATGGAAGCAGAAAAAAAAAATATATATAAAGCGAAAAAGTTTACCACAAATCTTTGAAACAATTAACGAGAATTAAAATATAGCTATTTTACAAGATTGTAAAATGTATTTTATATTATTAATTAACGACATCTATGGTATATCTACAAAAACATTAAATATCGCACCCGAATAAATTAATGGAGTGAAATGCTTACAGAAGTAAATACAGTTTTGGTAGAACCACATTTCTTAGCAGTTTATTACACAGATGGCAGGCAGTTCGTAGTTTATATAAAAATATTAAATCTCTACTGATACCGAATGACGAACGAATTTCACGTACACATTGATAATTTATTATTGTAAAATGTTATGATAATATTTGCATGATTTGTAAATGGCCGTTTTTCGTTAAAAATCACTTCAAAGGTAGTTCGTCCCCTTCATATTTATATTATTAGAGCGTGTTTGTAATATGGATTTATTTAATGGTGGGAAAAAGTTAATCTCCACAGAGTCCACAGAAAAATTTAGAGGAACATTTTTAGTTTTTTTTTATGTAGTTTGAAGATGAAATATTGCAATCCACAGTCCTCAATATTTGATTGAAATCCGTTCCTTGCAGTTTTTATGTATTGTTCTTATTCATGCTACATCAACGTACCTAGGCATCAAGCTCAGTACTTAAAATAGCGCGCAAAGCGTTACCGAAATTGAATAAATTTTTTAAATAATAAAAAGGTTGTCGTCCATAACTTATGCAGGCAGTATCCGCACAGGATGCCGCCGCTGTAGTTGTTTACCGTCGTACGTCGTACCGTACTGCGGAAGTGTTACCGCATATGAAAAATAACCGGAAAACATCGCATAAAGTGTCTACGTTCTACGGTGTTGCGCCGAGGACGCCCTGTCATATTTTATGCACCCGCGACCACCGTTACCCGTTACTGCGCTGAAACAGTAGGTACCTACGCAACCTCGTAAGGGTCGCAGCACTGGGCTGATAGAAATTATTCCTCTCCACTTGTTACAGGGATCCCACAATCACGTAGGTAAATTATACAGAGTACATACGTAACTGCAAGTTATCATATTTTACTTCAATACGATAACAAGCAAGAGTTACATGTTACATCTGCGCTGAGCCATTAGCATGAACTATTTACTATTACTAAACTATTTGGCGTCCCCATTTTACAGAACTACTATTATTATAAATTACCGTTCAACTCACAGTATTATTGGAAGGATTCCTTGTTTGATAAAGAGAAGCACGTCCACTTTTGAGATATACCTACTGATTTAAATATACAATTAACAGAAACTCTAGATGGATATAAAAAGTTAGAGATACAAGTACACGCAGAGCTTATAGGTAGACTTGGTTAGATAAGTATTGATTGAAATATATGATAGTATAGATACATGATATAATATATTACAATAGCTAAAATGTGTGCATTTATTTGATTTGAAGAGAAGTGCAGTTTTTGGAGTGGGAGGAGATCTGCCAAGGATCAGTAAATCTGAAAAAGTATTTCCACAGCTAGACGATGGCATTTGGTTCATAAAGAAAAAGATGAGTGCTATTATTACATACAAACCCTTCAATAATCTGTAATTTGTATTACGAAATTCTCATTTTTGGACAAATTAAAGGGTGCTGAAAGAAGTCGGAGTATAGTACGAAAACAGGGTGGGAAAGTTTGGGAAATGTCCTGTCATTTATATCTTGTTGATAAACATAACTTAAGACATTTGACTTTTAGGTTTTTCTTTACAGGTTTTTCAAAGTGTGTCTGAATAAGAGAGTCGTGGGACCGCGGTGTCAATTTTTTGTTGTGCTATATATTTTATTTCAGTGAAGGGTATTCGTTCTAAATTATTATGAATGTGTTTTATCTCCATATTTCTTAATTAATGTTAAAAAAGTTTTTTTTAACATAATCTATTATATAACGTTGTTATTTGTTTGGCTTCCGTCAACGGCATTGCTAAAAAAAACTTTCCAATAAAATAAGTAGCCCACTCAAATAGAAGAAAAGTAGTGCACACGTATCAATGTAACCCCGTTTTTACAGTGACCACGTTTATAATTTACTGACTTATATTTCTTTAAATACACTTTGTAGTGAGAGACAGAACCCACGTACACAATATGAAACGTGCCTTCTGTCCGGGTTTACTTGAACACATTGCGCGACATGGTGTTGTTTTTTATGAGAGTTCTAATTAAGTATGCATGGCTTCTGATCACGGATACCTTTTCCGAGAACGGGTACAATTTCTTACAAACTGATTTTCCACACCTTTGGCATTCTCTGGCAGAACCAATATCCCATTCCGATAATATGTTACCTTCGCGAGCTGGGAGATAAGGGGAAAGACATTTCCTTGGAATATGACTGGATATTTCCAAATTCGCTCATTTGATTTCATCACGTTTTTACTTTCCCAAACAATTTTATTTTTAACGCTTGGCTCATGTCTTTCAATAGGTAGGCAATACTATATATTTCCTTCACCTAGATAGTCACATTGATAATCATTTTTGAATGTTATTGCAATCTTATGTTGATTTTAGAATGTGATTGTAATATCGATTTATAATGTAATTGATTTTAGAATGTATTTGTAACCTTATGTGATTATAAGTGTGAATATAATCTTATTTTGAATTTAGAATGTAATTATAATCTTACGTTGATTTTAGAATGCGATTGTAATCTCATGTAGATTGACGGATGTGTTATTAGGTGCAAACTGTTAGTTTCAAGAAATGAGTAATTAGTGATGAGATGTTGGTTAATTAATTAGCCTTCAATTAGAGTGGATATAAAAAATGGATGTTTAAGCAAGTCTGTTTATTTGTTTATAATTTTATCAACACTTTGTTTTTAATAACGGGTTTTCTATTATTTTTCACATCGACTGGTTTCGTTTAAATCCTGAGGAAGCTTGATCTAAGCGTAGCTATAAATATAATGTCTAACCACAAAGTAATTGGTTCATACGAAAAAAAAAATCAATTTATTTTTTTTTTGCTAGGAATTTAATTTAATAGAAAGACTTTATTTGCTAAGCTGCATTGAAACAATTTTTCACACGAAGCAGACTGTTAAAGAAATATGATTAACTAACTAACCATTAAGCCATTTCTCCGCAGACTGGCAAACAACTCGGTCTTAGCACACACCCCTTGCCTCATTCATATTCATACATCTTCTCATACGTAGGTACTCTTCTGTTAGTCTGACTATTGACATGGCCCGACTCAAGTATTTGGTTCACTTGATCCTGCTATGTCTTCCTCGGGCGTTTCCGACTTCTTCGACCATTCACATTCACGTCAAATATTCACGTTATGCTCCTTTTTCGTTCGTTCGTTGCGTTCCTTTCTTAATATTACTCATTACGCTTAACTCATCCGTACATTCTTTGCAAATCTACACATTTCTTTAACGATCTACCTCACTGCCATACATCAGGGCAGATACCAGCACTCCCTTGTGGACTGCTACTTTTGCGTCTTTGGACAAAAAACTATCGTTTTATGAATTAGTTTTTGTAAGGTACTTAATGCTGACATTTTAATGACGAGTAATACTTAACGATCGTTTAAGTAAGCAGTGTTGTCATTAGAAAAATGATTCTAGTATGTAAGTTGGGCAAACACATTCAAAATTTTAGTGCTAAAACTTTATGGTACGACAGTAAAAAAGATGCATTATTTATTTATATTATTTATATTTATATATATATACGCCTAAAAAGGCTTTTACATAGAAGTGATACATGATGCAGTACAATAAGAGAATATGTATTATACAGGAGATATTGACAGTAAATAGATGTAATGTAATGGAAAAAAAAATAACATAAAGTAAAAAAGAAATTACAACAACATTAGATATAAAACAAATCATTAAAACTAATTTACCAAAGCTACTCCAATTTGTAGGATTCAACAAAGTTTTGATGTAGATTATGCTTAATTCTATATATGGAGTCAATAAATAAATCAATAACACCCCCATACTTGTTGCCCAGATCATGCATCCTATTGGTCAGTGAGTGTGTCTGATAGTTGGTCGAGTATGTATTACAGAAGAATGTTATATTTTGCCTTGTATTCCTAGTCGGCACATGTAGTTTAATAGTGGCAAGGATGGCAGGACTATCAATTAAGTTGTTAATGACTCTGTGTAACACAACCAGGTCTGAAATAATTCTCCTGTCAGACAGTGTTATTAGATGCAATTGATTCATCAAACTGACATAATTAATGTAATCAATAGGAATTCCGAGCTTAAAATTTACGTACTTAAGAAATTTGTGCTGAACTCTTTCTATATTATTGGAGTGAACTTTATATAAAGGGGACCAAATAGGTGAATTATACTCCAATTGACTTCTGACTAATGAAGTATAGAGGGTTCTCATACAATCTATGGACTTAAAATCGGTTAAAGTTCTGCAAAGGAAGCCAAGCATCTTTAAAGCCTTATTAGTTATATAGTTGATGTGTTCAATGAATGACAAGTTTTCAACGAATATTACACCCAAGTCACGAATATGTAATATGTATTATGTCTGCGTTGTCTGCACAAAAGTTAATGGCGGCGAAATTTAGTAAGCGATTTGTTTTTATATTACGAGCAATTTTTAAGCAAATAAAAATAATACAGTTTTACATCTGAATTTGAAATATAAAATAATATGGTCACAATGCTCATATTTTTTTCCAAGAATTATTCATAAATTACATTATTTATCTCTATTATTTCTTATTTACTAATAAATCTTAGTAGGAAATGAATACGGCTATTCTCATAACATCTTGCGTAATAACGAGAAGGCGTTATGAGAAATAGGGTGCATAATTTCCAAAACACATTTCTTTGGCTATGAAAATAAATCAAACACAAGAATGAAGCATTTTTTGCGATCCTATAAACAAAAATTATGATAGTTTTCTCCACGATGGTAAAAAACCTAATAAAAGCGGCAAGTTTATCTTTAAAAAAAAACCAATAATTTTTGGAAGTAGGTATATCCTCACCGCAACGCTGGCCTGGCTGGTGGTGTTATAAAAACATTTTCTCGTGAAATTCAATCTACGTCGGAATGGCGTAATATAAAAGAAAAGAAATATGTTCATGAATTTTTATCATATCTCGGAACGAAGACAAATCGAAGGGGATTTATTTGCAGAATTACTGAGATCGCTGTGTATGTGATTTCTGTTTGTGGGCGAGATCGAATATTCGGTGACCCAACAAAGTAGCTGCAGATGAAAATAGTATTGCTTCGAATTGGCTCTTTGAGAACGTTATAACTTTAGAACAACAACAAAAAGGACAGAAAAATAATTTAAACATTATTTTATTTAAGATAAATATAAGGAGGAGTGGGAATATGCAGGTAGTGGGAGTATTACAATTACAATAGGTATCCAGATCAGTTCATTAAATACAACAAAAGCCATTTTAAGCAAAATTTCGATTCTGAACGGAGGTTTTTAACCCATGCGATTCTGAGAGAATCTGCAGGTCTAGAACCTTCCGCAAGTATACGGTGTAATATTCAATTAAATCGAAATGAAAATTTTGAAAACTTTGTATTAAACCACTTTATTGAGTTATATAAGTCGACCGGTTTCGGTTGCACTACACCTTCTTCAGGACAATGACAATATAAATATAAATATAATGTTTATATTTTGACTGTGTAGCAGTTCAATCTTGCCCCGCTACAGAGATCCTAACACCTGTCAATACCTTGCACTGGTTGATGTGTTGCATGCTGTATGGCAACTTCCAGATGGAGCTCGAGACTGGATTGCGGGAGCAGTTGGGGACGTTGTGTCTATAGTGAAGATACGAGCGAGCACGCCAGTCGACAAATTTTACGTGCAGCGATGACGCCATCAGCTAGTAGATTTTCTACCTTGGTCATCGTTCGCTCTATTTTATAAATTTAACAACGCTTGATGCGTAGTTTGGCGCCCTTCACACGATAATTCAGGTCAGATAATTTATGTCACCACACTATTGTCACACTTCAATGTAATTTTAAATTCTACCTGTGCGCTCAGTTCTTCGGACTGGCCGCTCACCCCTGAGATATAATAATAATGTTTAATAGAGTTCTCTTGTTCTATAAGTTGTAGGAATAAATATAATTTTGGAAACCTTTTATCCCTTTTATTCTTACATACTTAGCAAATTCCCATGTTGGTTCCTCTAGCCTTGTCAATGGTGGCCCACACGCGGCTGCTTTAGAGATATTATTTGAGAATGAACTCATTATTTGTAAGCATTTCAACAGTGGTTTTATCGTTCTGTTTCAACTGTCCTGATAAAGGTTGAGTGCAACCGAAAACGGTCGACATATAAAACTCAATAAAGTGGTTAAAAACAATGTTTAAAAAAATCCTTTATAAGTAAGCTACAAGGTGTTTTCTTTCTTCGATAATTACATTAAATCGATTGACCAAACTAACCAGGCTGATTTTCAAACCCGCGAAAATAATTCACAATTTTCGAGAAAGATCATAATTATTATGATTCGTATTATGTTATTGTTAAATGAATCACCGGATATTGATTTGAATAATATTGTTTGTACAGATCAATTTACCGAATATGATTTGAATGTTGTTGTTTGTTCTCAGTTTTGAATAACAACTGAGATAAATCTTCAATTTGTATTTACCAGTAGATAGGTATAAAAATTATTAGTTTGTATTATACATTTCTGAATATTAATCACCTTTGTTGAACACAACAGCTATCATAATAATTATTGTTGAGGTTTTTTTGACACAACTATTTTGTCGCAGCATTTTATCTCAAGCTTTTGTGTTAGGTTGTGAAAGTTAGATTTTAGTAAGAGGGCAAGATCGAATATTCAGACGGTGGCTATTTTACGATCAAACTTTTTCCGCACAAATCTGTTTTGGACAGAAAAACACCACAAGCGCGGATCTACAGGCGCCTATAAAAACGTTGTTTGGTTTTTGTTAAGATGAATACTGGCCTTGAATAAATATAATATAACTAAGACATATCCGATAAACACTAGCATTTTTGTTTTATACAAACCTTCACAGGAAAAATTTGTAGTTTTATTTCTAAATATCGAGAGTTTTTTGAAGTCGGATCTCGCGGTATTCGATATAATATAAAGTTTTGAAATGTTTTTTCCACGGAAAATTATAAAAAAGGTTTTTGTGCCGCTGGGTGCGATTTCGGGAATCGTTCATTTACCTGCGCTGGAACAGTACCGTTGAAAACAATACAATGCCGAAATCCGTTATATAGATATATAATGGTGCTCTGACGAGCTATCCACCAAGTTTATTTATAGTACTATAACGTACCTACAATTATATAAAAATATGAACACTCAATAGTTAGGTAGCATCAATATCAATACATCATATACCAAGTTCGTTTCTAGTCCTAATAATATACCTACAATTATATGAAAATACATACAATAATTAGGTTGCATCAATGACTGCGAATTTGGATGAGTGCACCGGTAAAGGCCCTATCATTACTTTTAATCCAAATTTTTACGCTATCTTTGAAATTTTTTTGTGAATGACATGTTTTTATTTTATCAGGAAGAATGTTATAAAGTCTAGTCGCAAGATATCTAAAATTTCGTTGTCCAAAAGTAGTGTGCGTTACAGGAATTTGAAGTAAGTCTTTGTTATTGCTTCGAGTACAGCGAGTATTAGATCTTTTTTCGTAGTATGTATGTTTATTTGTGTATAGGTGAGTGAGTATTGTTTTTGCGTATGTCTGCCGAACATCAAACACATTCATAATTTTAAAGATCAAGTTCGAGTCAGTAATTAGAGGAAGCCTAAGAATTATTTTTATAATAGTTTTCTGTGCCCTTATGATTGGGTCTAGTGCAGATGAAGTTCCACCTCCCCACGCTATGATACCATACTCAATAATAGATTGACAGAGTGCAAAATAAACCATTTTCAAGTGTTGTAAGTTGAGGAAGTTTCGTATCGTTCTGAAGAAGTGCATGGTTTTTCTTATTTTGTTTGCAATACTTTGAGTGTGAAGATTCCATTTGAAGTATGGATCAATGGTGAGGCCGAGGTACTTTATCTGAGCAGTGCGCTCAATGTAGGGACACTGACAAAATTCTTCAGAATTCAAACATGTGTGTATTCTAATAGAGGCATCGTCATGAGGTTGACCTGTAATAATAATGCTTGATGTGATGTATTTGGTTTTCTCGGCATTCAGTGTGAGCGTATTAGTATCCAACCATTTTTTTACAATGCTTATGTCCGTTTCAGCTTTTTTGTAGACAGCTGGCCAAGTGTCAGCTTCAAACAGAAGAACAGTGTCATCGGCAAAACTAACTATTTTCCCCTGAATATTAATGTTACATAAGTCGTTAATATACACCAGGAACAAAATCGGTCCTAATATGCTTCCTTGTGGTATACCATAATTAGTTGAGCAGGTGTTGCTTAATATGTTATTTATTTTAACTTGTTGCTTACGCCCATTAAGGTAGCTTTTAAAGAATTTAAGTTCGTTGTCCGCAATACCGATTTTTTCAAGTTTATTTGTTAATTTACTGTGCGATATGGTATCAAAGGCTTTAGATAGGTCTAAGAAGATTGAAATACATTTTTTGCTTTTATCAAGGTTTTTAACAATGAAATCAGTGACAGCAGCAATAGCGTCTGAGGTACTCTTGTTTTCTTGAAACCCGTATTGATTTTCTGAGATCAGTTTATGGCTCACGAGGAATCTTACCAGCTGTGAGTTGATGACTTTTTCAAATACTTTTGATAGGCTTGTTAGTAGGGTTATTGGTCGGTAATTATTTATATCTGTCTTGTTTCCTGTTTTATGTATAGGAATAACGATACCTTGTTTAAGATTTGAGGGGAAGTGGCCCTGAGTGATACTAAGGTTTATTAAATGTTTTAGGGGCAATGCAATTTCCATAGACAGCGTTTTCAAGATCTTGGTTGTTATGCCATCAACCCCGGCTGAAGAAGTGATTTTTAAGGAATTGATAATTTTTAAAATCTCTTCTTCTGACACCGTTTGGAAATTGAGTCTTCTGTTGGAGTATTGAAGTCCTGCTTCAGTAGGTTGAACATTCCCATACTTTGGTAGACGAGAAGCAAGATTTGAACCAAAAGAAATTATTAATGTAATCCGCAACGAGCTTAGGATTTTTTGAGGTGTCAATAATTTTTCCATCAATGCAAAGTTTTCGTATGTCCTGTTTGTCTTTGGCATTTTGAGTATTTGTGGCTTCTCTTAGAATTTGCCATATTTTTTTGGGATCGTTATTGTTTTCTTTGATTTTGACTCCGTAATAGATTTCTTTTGCCTTTCTGATGACGTCACCGCACGTATTTCTGTATCTTTTGTAGATGTTTATTGCTATTATGTCATGGATTTTCTTTCACTTTTTTGTGTAGTGCGTTTCTTCTACGAATGCAGTTGATGATTGAATGACTTATCCATGATTTCAAGGGTTTAATTTTGTTTGGAATTTTTTTTGACAAAATTGTGGTATTATTACTTAATTCATTTTTCAGAAAGTCAACAAAATATATCCATGCATCATCTGAGTTTTTTTATTTGGAAAAGCTCTTGCCAAGATTTATTTTTAATTGAGGCTTTTAAATTTTCAAAGTTAATATTATTGTATATAAGAGACTGATCTCGTCTATTTTTTGTGGTGTCGGATTGCAAAGTGAAGATTGTTGTGTAGTGATCTGTAATTGTTGATTTGTAAATGATGCTTTTGTTTTGTTTATTAGTTTTGACCATTATGTGATCAATACATGAAGTTGATTCATTGACTATTCTTGTTGGTGTATTGATGGTACTAATTAATCCATGGAATTCTAACATGTTTAGGTAGTCATGACATTGGTGATGTGAATTGTTTGGGAGTATGTTGATATTTAAATCTCCCATAATTATCAAATTTTTAGTATGGGAAAGATTGGATAATATGCTATTAAGACTATTTAGAAATGGTGTAATATTACGATTCGAAGGAAAAAAAGAAAGCGAATGGAAAGTTAGAGGAGAAAAACAAAATTTAGAGAAAATTAATAAAAGCGATGATAAAACCAGGCGATCGTAATAAATTATCAGATGAATTTTTTTAATAAAATTTCCCATTCTGTCCTGCCTAATTCTAAAAACAATTTTGCTATTTTTGGACCGAAGGATGAAAGGTCACTCAGTTTCAGTTGTGAAAGGATTTTATTACATATTTTTGGTCCGAGGTACGAGAATAATTTTTGATACGTCACTGTGTTGCTGGTCGGAACACAGCGACACATAATAAAATACGTACCCATACTAACCAAAAACACTAAGGCCCAGTGGTTTTACAAAAATTCTTATGTGACAAGGACATGAATTGGCCACTCAGAGCAATTTTTATTTTTGCCAGTTGAAAGGCTTTCGTTAAATGCCGATTCTAAGTCCGTTTCAGTTTTTGAACAAAATGTGATCAGCAGAAGAGGACATCTGTCATGGTGTTAAGCTTGTCAGCTAATTACGTTAGAATAAAAAGCGGAATTTTTTTTTTTTTTAAAAGACAAACATTCCCGGGTTACGAATAACCTGATAATATTTGAAAATCTCCCACTACCACCACAGTAAACGGAAAATGTTGCTTGTGTTGTGATGGAGGACTTAGCCAAACGAGGAATTGAACACACTACGCCTGGGTGGAATCCAAACGCTATGTCAACTCGGCCACCGACCGGTCGAATCGGCATCGGCAATCGGCATCTGCATCTGAATCGGCGTTTAACGGGGAAAAAAATTGCTCGGAATGGCCAATTGAATGACAATGTTACATTTGAATTTCTGCGAAACGACTGAGCCTTCGTGTTCTTATCGAATAAGAGGCAACCTTCTTCTTATCGACTTAGGCACATGCCTATGGGCTAAAAGAAAGCTTAAGTATGATATTTATAAGTATTGCAGGACAAGTTGGTTGACAGACTCGGACTAGTTATGTATGGGTATAATGTCATCAACACCAACTGCTAAACTTGTCAGTTGCTGTATTTTTGCTCATTAAATAAATAGAATTGCAAACAGTCAAAAGTGGACCATACTTCTTCATAAATGTCATAATCTCAACAGTTTTTTTTCCATTGCATTAAATTAAATAATTTTATTGTGTGTACAAGTGCACCTAATTTTGAAAACAATAAACAAAAATCTGAAATTCGTGTTGACAAATACTTACTGGAACTGATAACATTGATAACAGTTTTAATAAAGTGTCGACCAATCACAAAAACTGCTTTTTATCCACTCAACTGAATATTTTTAATCTGATAATGGATAAACAAACAAAGAATAAAAATATTAGAAATGTGATATGAAGCTATACTACCAGAACATAAAGAGATTCTTGACATTGTCTTAACAGGTATAAGTAATAAATTTGAAAAAAAGGGAATTCTTTATTAATAATAATAATAAAATTAAAATAATGAGACTAAAAGAATTTGGCATTCTACTAGGACTAACAAAGATTTTTTAAATATTTATATTGAGGGATCAGTAGGATTTATAGGTCCAGTTAGGAGTTCTACTGAGCCGAACCCTCTGATATGAAAATATCTAGTGAATTATTTTCCCATTCGATCTCTAGTGAGTTTAGGTGTTGTTCTTGTATTTATTATGTTTATATAATGCACTTGCATAATGTGGATTGATTAAATGATCATTTGTGGAAAACTGTGTGGAAGGGCTTAGTTTTTCTTGTGGGGAAGATTTAAGCCGGACATAAATCGGAAAATAAAAATAAAAGTTTAAAAATAAATAATAAGAATTTATTCTAGAATGCAGGGGTAGTGCAATGCAGTACATTCCATTTTTGAAATAATATATATAATTAGGATAAGAAAAATAATAATACGTAGGCAATTCCGACAGACACAAAAAAACGGAACTTAAGTGAAAAAAGAGAAAAGATGAACACAAAATGAGTGTAAGCAGCAGTTTATTGAGGATATTTGGACATCTCCCGTCTCCAGAGGGCCATCATACTTTAAGAGTGGAAGATACTCTTAGCATTGCTCCTGTGTGAGACCAACATTAAAAATCAAACGTTGCTTGAAATGGTTTTGGATGTTTAGTTGGTAACCAAATTTGAATAGCAGGTACTTCCCCACCTTCCTCTTTCCCATCTCCTCCCCCATCTCCTCCCCCATCTTCTCCCCCACCCCATTACTCTCAGCCTCATAATATACCCCGATTGGGGATGCCATAGTCTCACTGGCTCTAGACAGTTGGGAATAATTCTGACTCTTGTGCGGTATCCCTAAAAAAATTAAAGAAACAACCAAAAAAATGGACGAAGTAAATGCTGAATCTAGAGACCCACCAACTTTCAACAAATATGATGATATAAATAGATAATATATTCATTTGACCCTTAGAAATGAACAACACAATATCCAATGACAAGTTAAAAGAAATAATAACAGACATATTTCAGAATATCAGATGCTGACAGTGTTGCTCTGATGAGAGATCACCATTCAAAATTGAAACGCATTGGCCTGTGTGGTAACCAGATTTGAATAATCAGATAATTCTCCTCTTTTCCATCTCTTTCCCTTTCTCACTCCCTTCGGCCTCACAACATACCCTGATTGGAGATACCACAGTTATATTGGTTACGGACAGTTTGGACAGAAAGGTGTTTTGTAACATGTATACTTACTGCAACACATATATTTAATGAGTTTACTACTATCTAAAAATTATCAAAATATCTTTCACGATGAAATCTTTTAAGATGGAAAACTAATGTTAAATAAATTAGTATCCCCGAAAAACTCTTGTTCCCAAGTCGATTCATTTGCTCGATATTGTAATTAAAAAGTTAATTCGATTGGATTTGGTAAGTTGGATAGAATTTTGCTGACGAGTAAGTTGTGAGGATATTCAAATGTTTGTAAATTTATTGAAGTATTTCAGAAATTTGGAATTTAAATTGCCTTATGTTATTAAAATATTATTACCAATAGTTCTGTAAACAGTTGCAGACCTCGCGTCTAATAAGCGTGTTCCTAATTTTTTGTTATGTAAATAATTTTAAAAGATCAACACAAATTTCCTCCAAAACCATAAGAATTATATGCACGTATCTCTTACGGCTTACCTCTTAAGTGTAAGCCGTAAACTAACTTAACATATAAATGGTGCGTAAATTTATTTTGACGTAACCTTAATATAAACATGACATGAATTTAAATTTACGTAACACATTAACTATATGTTTAAAATAAGGAAGTATGTATTATCATTGATATATTGAGAATTAAGAATTAAGAATTAAGAAAATATGTCTATCTCAATTATTAATGTTTCTTTTTTTGTGACTTTATTGAAATATTTAAAGAAAGATTATGTTTGCCAAACAATGTACATGTTTATATGTTTATAAAACTATTAGCACACACGAAGATGTGAGCTAACTCAAGATTAATAAATAAAAATAAATAATAATTGTAGTTCTATGTATATTGTACATTTTGTCCAAGAAAATGTCACTATTTCAATGACCATTATTTTTTTAACTTTCTTTAGGATCGTACACGGAGAAAAAATGAGAATTACTAAATTATTAAAATTCTGTTAAAAACGTGATGGCAGATCATTTCCTGATAAAATATTAGTACACTAAGAATATATCAGAACACGAGTTCATGCAGCTTCGCTTATCCTGATAAATATAATGACGAAATGCGAAAATATTAGAAATTTTGAAACACCTCCTCCGTCATCCTCATAACACGTTCGTGTTTTACTAATAGTCTGTTAGGAAATCTTTCAATTCATTAGTTAAAGGCCTGCAGTCCCGCTTTTAACAGGAATACTAATAATTTGACCAGGTTTTTAATAAAATAGCAATATTTTCTATCAGTTAGTTTTCTCCGTGTAGGTACCATAATATTGATTATTCTGATTTAACAGCTCATAGTGGGAACCAGGATCATGTGAACTCTGGCGAGATAAAAAGGTAGTAGGTATCCTGCAAGGCCATCATTTGAACCAGAACCGAAAGTAACAAATAAATTTACAAACAGATGAAATAAGATTTCTCGAAGATTGTAGTAGCCCAGAAGCAAAAAGGCAACTTTACAACACATAGATACTGCACCAGTATGTACCTTGAATCTGTGGACCAATAAAGCATCTATAAAAAGAATGGAAACCCAATACAACAATTCATTCCGAATGCTTTTTGGGTTGTCTCGAAACTGCAGTCTAACTGAGATGTTTGAAAAAGGGCGCGTTGCCGGATTCCGAGCTCTAATAAGAAAAGGAATTACAAGCAAAAAACCTCTCTAGCAACAAGCGAAAACATTACTGTGATGGTAGCATTGGACTTCTTGTCAGAGTTCCATTTATAAGCGATGGAACCAATTCCTGATGTCTTAGGACGGGTTGTTTCGGAGAATTTGAACAATTCATCAAATTTCAACGTTCATTTTCAAGTTCTGTGAAAGATTTTTTTAAGTTCTGTTTTTATTTCAGTTTTGTCAAGCAACTAGCCTACAATGATATAATAACAGAACTTGAATAAGTCTTTCACAGAACCTGAAAATGAACGTTGAAATTTGATGAATTGTTCAAATTCTTCGAAACAACCCGTCCTTAGTAGTCTGAAAGATTTAGTTTATTTAAAAAAATCTGTGTAATTGTTTTTTTTGCACATTTTTTATTTTTTCTTGTGTATTATCTTACAATGTTTTTACTTTTATACATTCTATGCATCATACGGAACTTGTGGGATTGCACCACCCTTCCCGAGATCTGGAATAAACCACTTCACTACCTGTAAAAAATCACAGGTTTGTCTGAATTCTTGACAAATCACTTCCAATTTTGAAATGTATGTTAAACCATATCGTATTAAACGTTGGTACTTTATCGCTTGTCTGAATTTATTATAACAACCAATTCCAAAATTGAAAACGACCCTTAAATTCAAAGAAAGCTTGAGTTCAATGAACCAGGCTTACGAATGACGCACAGACAATCAAAATTAGTATTTTTAAAGATTATGTTCCTGAAACACAATTGTTCCCCGGGCGATGTTTTAGTCGATAGTAGAGAACAAAATAAAATTTTATTGATTCTGTATTCAGTGAGATGATAAATTTTGTCGATTTTGATGGAAAAATACGGTGAAACTTTCTGAATTGCTGCAAGGCGAAACAATTGAATTCAAACCCCATACAATCTATCGTTCGTTTGTGAGAGAATTGTGTTAGAGTTGTCAAAATGATTGCATTTTGTTGATGAATTGATCAGTTTGTAATTTATGATTTGAATTTTTAAACCCACCAATAATTCACTCAATTGAATTTTTAAATAAAATTTGTTTAAGTTTTGATTACCATCGACGGAGTTCCATAGAGTGTAGGTAGGTATATAATGATGTCTAAAAAATAATCACACATCTTGTGCGGTGTCACGTAAAAATAATGAATAGGTAGGTTGTACCCAAAGATATTAGAAGAACGAGATGTGCTATGAGCAGTTCATACTGTGTGGAATTGCTTTGCCGAGTGTCGCCGGTTTTGTTCACCAATACTACTGCACACCTTCGCTTACGCTAAGGCATCGCTAAGGTATCCGCACTAATACATAGAACAGATTTCTGTGCGTACACGTCCCGATACCGTTCAAAGTACCCTAATTAGTTAGTACTCCGGCTACGGTCCGGCGGCCAACATAGCATATCTCGTTCTTCTAATATCTTTGGTTGTACCTGTAATTCCGGTACAACCTACCTATTCCGGAAATTCCAGACCAAATTAGTCCAGTTTTTATCTCATCTGGTAGTTATCTTATCTGGTGTCGCTTTTGTTTCTATTTTCAAATCTTTTAAAATTTGTGCTTACATATTATATTTGGTTAATAATACTAACAAATGTTTTATGACCATCCTTTTTTTGTAAAAAAAGGGATTTTTTTTAAATTATTTTTTTATATTAACTCCACACAGGAGGCCCTGAAGAAAGTAATTTCCCTCAGGGCCTATGTCATCTTTGGGGATGCTGTGTGGAGGGTCTTTTTGTGGAGAGGAAGGAGTGAACATGGGTCTTGAAGAGTCCAATGTTGTAGGAGGTAGGAAACACAGAGGCCGGCAGTTCGTTCCACAGCCGAGCTGTTGAACTTAAGAACGAATCGTAGAAGCGACCCGTTCTCATGTGACAAATGTCAACCGTGTACAAATGTTGGGCGCGCGTTTGGCGTGTATCCCGACTACGCACCGGTGCCGAAGGGATCAATGACGCTAGTTCCTCAGAGCATCTTCTATTATAATACCGATAGAACAAGGACAGCATACCTACCTGACGCCTGTGCTCTAAAGATTGCAATCCGTTTGTTAAGATTGGGGAATCTATCAAACGGACCGCCCGTTTCTGCACAGAGTCAAGGGTTTTTTTCAGGTATTTTGGGGCTCCGGACCAGAGATGGCTGCCAAATTCGACAGTAGGGCGCACTTGCGATTTGTACAGGGTCAGCAGTTGTGTACTATTAAAGTATCTGCGGGCCCTGTACAGAGTGTACAGTACGCCCAGCTTCTGAGAGGCCAGCTTTACTCTGGCTTCGATGGAGCCCCCATACCTGAGCTGGTCACTTATAGTTACACCAAGCATATCAATGGAAGGCCTGTTCGGAAGATTGCTTCCGTTGAAGGAGACTAGATTAAAGATAATGAAATCCTCACTGGGATCAATCCCTTGCTTAAGATTTCACATACATTTTAACAAAATTAGTATTGTGGATAGTACTAGTTTTATTATAATTGTAATTATAAGTATATTTTTCCCATTTGATCTCTGGTGAGTTGACGTGTTGTTATTGTTGTTTTTTTGTATTTATTTTGCTTATATAATGCACTTACATAATGTGGATTGACTAGATGATCATTTGTGGAAAAGTGTGTGCGGACATAAGGTCGAAAGATAAAAAAAAAAAGTTGTATTGTTTTTTTCGGTTTCAGTCTGTATTTGGTTTTAGTAAATTATCTATTTCTGATATACCTATCTTTCGTGTCCAGCTTTTTATTTCAGACTTAAATCTCTACATAGTATATCATAAAGTCGCTCTCGGTGCCTGTCTGTTGAGTTTTCACTATCATGTAGAGATTTTTTTCTGAAATATTTATACATGCATAAAATTTATAGAAAGTAGAGAAAAGTCGATGTTTTGGAATCAAGTCGTAAAAAGATTATTTTCGTGCGCTTACATTGCTAACGCTCGCTAAACCTTATGAGATAAATCAAAATAATTTACTACGGAATCGTATATCTTAAAAAGTCCTACATAAAAGTCTGAAATGGTATATGTCTATCTCCTAAGGATAACCCCCAGCAACGCCGGGTATACGTCAGCTACTGTTATAAAATTTTTGTGAGTTTTGAATGAGAGTGGGATTGCTATTGCGAAAATTTCGAAAAGCGCATCACTATTATATAATCGAATTATTATATTAAATAATTTTAATAATTTTTGATTTTTGACCGGTCGATGGCCGAGTTGACATCGCGTTTGGGTCTCACCCAGGCGTAGTGTGGTCAATTCCTCGGCTGGCTAAGTCCTCCATCACAACACAAGCAAAATTTTCAGCTTACTGTGGTGGTAGTAGGAGATTTTCAAATATTGTCAGGTTATTCGTAACCCGGGAATGTTTGTCTTTCTTTAAAAAAAACAATAAATAGACGTTCCTAAGCTTTAAAAATGAAATCACAATCTAAAAGTTTAAAAAAAGATCAAAGCTTCGTGGTTATGTACCTTAAACCAATATGGAAGCCATGGGGGTAAGCTTTTTCTTGGCCATTACTTCATACGTTCGTGTATCTATTTTCTTTTTGGATTTTTTTGCTATACGCAGGTTTATGCTTTAGTAATAAAATTGTTAAATTAATCTGCTTTAAGAGTGTAGCTGGTTTTATAATAAAGAATTTAATTTAAAAAGAGAGCAAGTTCAAGTAAATAATTGAACGTAATAATTGTTCAAATACGGGTTCGAGTTAAATAATGTATTACACTTTGAAATATCACCGACCATGTAAGGCAAATACATTAAATCATCTCATCTCAATTTAATCAACTCAAATGCAAAACCATTATATTTACCAAGCCATAAAAAACTACAATAATCTCCCTTCCGAATTGCGCTGTATTACGAACCAACAAGAACAAATAAATAAAATCAAACTTTTTTTCCAAAAAAACTTATATTAAACAAAAATAAAAAAATATATATATATATTATTATTATTATAATATATATTGTTATATTATTATTATTATTATATCACATTATGAATTATGAATCTAAGTAAGAATCGTGGCTTCCTTATCAGGCACAAGAGCTCCTCTTTTCTGATAAGGTATACATGACCAATTATGAACCTTAATATTATATTTTGCAAAATATGTATGTATTAATGTGACCCATATGATGTATATTAAAATAATAAAAAATAAAAAAATCTCTTTTGGTATTGTAGGTTGCTTCGTGTGGTAGAAAACAATAATTTGACTATACAAAATAGTAAATAGTCGTAGAGCTACAATTAGAGGCGCTACTGCGTACTAATATCTCGACGAAACTTGTTCCACTATTGAAACGCAATAAACAGTGCACGTAGATCGGATTCGGTGGTTTTAGTTAGAGTGTTGGGAGAGTTGGAGGTCAGTTGGAGATAAAAAAGCGGAACCTTTTTTTTCGCTTCGTGTCTCATCTAAACATAATATATATATATATATATATATATATTTATTTTTATTTTAATTAAAATCAAAATTAATAATATAATTATTAAGTTCTGCAAGTATTTTTTGGTTTTTGTTAGTGTTACAGCTGTTTCGGCTTTCAAGGCCATTTTCAAACTGTGGTTTATCCACATTTAGACGACTTATTAATATGATTCTATTTTACCCCCTCCCAAATTTAAAATGATTTATTACCGGTTAAACCAATTTACCGATAAAAATAATTGTGACAATAGCGTGCAGCACGCCAACTGCAACGCTATTTATATCGGACAGACGGGAAGGGCTTTCTCAACTAGATTTAAAGAACATATAAGATGTTATAGTAATAAAAGCACCTTTTCGAAATTCGCAGAACATCTCTTAGTAAATAATCACGTCCCGCTTGACAACAATGAACTTAAGCCCCTGCACATAGACAGAAAGGGCCTTAGATTAAATTTACTTGAACAATTAGAAATTAATAAAAGAACCAATGACCCTAATATAACATTAATTAATAAAGTAAGGAAAATTATTTATTCCCCGCTTCTTAGTATGTTCACAAAACCTAAACAATATAGCACATTTAAATAAATTAATAACTGCTACATCATTATTGAACAATTAAGAAAACATTAATGTGGGGAAAACAGACTTCAAAATACCCCCACAGAATATGAAATCTATTGTCACAATTATTTTTATCAGTAAATTGGTTTAACCGGTAATAAATCATTTTAAATTTGGGAGGGGGTAAAATAGAATCATATTAATAAGTCGTCTAAATGTGGATAAACCACAGTTTGAAAATGACCTTGAAAGCCGAAACAGCTGTAACACTAACAAAAACCAAAAAATACTTGCAGAACTTTAAATAAATATCAAATTTAATAATATAATTTGATTTTAATAAAATTAAAAAAAAAATTAAATGGAGTTCTACGAATTGAACACAAAAACAATAAATAAACATAATATATCAATGTAAATAGCAAAAACTCGTTTTCTGCTAAATTAAAGTTTTAAACTGCTTAGTTAACTGACCGTTTCTTCTTGTGTCGGTTAAATGATTATTTGGTCGGTTATGTAGAAAGATTTAAAATTGGACCGGATTTTTCTCAATTACTCGGTTAAACACTACATAACAGGTACGTAAAATTGTTATACAGGATGACCAGGGGTAAAAATAAGATATATGTGGCACATTTTATTTACCTCGGGAGTATTCCAAAACTTCAACGGGTCGTTGGGACTTGTTGGTAAAGATATTTTAAAATCTGAAAGGTCAAGAACATGACCACTAAAACCATTTTTTTTGTAGTTACTATATTTGTTGTAGTAAAGCGCGCTTTTGTGAAGTGACACAAAACAGGGCTTTATAAATGCTATGTTATTAAAACTACCAAAGAGAACTACCTTTTTTCGAAATTCCAACGTTTTAAGGTAGTTTCTAGGTGAAAAGGTTGAACTTTTTGTATTTGAAAATAAAAATTCTTCTATGGAAAATAATAAAATAAAATTGGAATTTAAATTTTTTTTTTTCTATTTAAATTCTACCATCATCTATAATCACCTCCCGAAGTCGCACATTATCCCCCGGACACCCTGTATAGTTGGATACTGATTTTTCTTCTGCCAAATCACTAAACGGGATTATCACAAGTAACAATA
This sequence comes from Hesperophylax magnus, assembly GCA_026573805.1. Taxonomy (NCBI): domain Eukaryota; kingdom Metazoa; phylum Arthropoda; class Insecta; order Trichoptera; family Limnephilidae; genus Hesperophylax; species Hesperophylax magnus. The sequence goes on from JAIUSX010000157.1 coordinate 440,763, forward strand.
AATAAGCAACAAGATATTTTAAAAAAAGTGGATTGTTTTCCACGGCTAGCGGCAAATTAATTACGTACCATCTATCTCAGATCGGTGTCTTTAACAGCATAGTATGGCGTGAAGCTGCTCACCTTTTTATGCAGCTTGGCGTTGAAACACATAGACAAAACATCGTTAAAGTTCAAATTTGTTATTTAAGTAATGTGGTAATAGTTGGCATAAGACGACCACATTTCCAGAAAAAATCAGCATAGCTTTTTGCCGCCGAAAACATCGTCTTTTACGTAGATATGTTTCAGAACAGAGCATTTTTGATCTTTTCTCCCTAAAATTATGATTGCCATCCATCTGCCTCAGCCATCAATGTCTGTCAAGGATTTAACGTATTCCTGGGGGATGAAAAGGGTTCAAGTCATAAAAAAAATGTTTATTTATTTAGGTCAAAACGCGTCTCACCCCGGCCGGTATTGAAGCAATAATATTTGAGTTGTGAATTCGTTATAATTTTGGAAAATTATGGAATTTGCCAGAATTCTCCATACATGCTTAATTTGGTTCATAATTTTTACGGCTCTGAAAAAAACTTAGAATCTTAATAATTTAATAAAACAAGTCTTATTCATAAGATAAAGTAGAAATTTTTATTTGACTGCCTCCGTGTTCGAGTGGTTACGATCATTGGTAACGAATACGGTTGGTCGCGAATTCAAATCCCTGCGCGTCAAAGTAAATTTTATTTGATTCATTTGTATTATTTCATAATATATTCGTTTAAACTAATGTAATATATTTGCGTCTCGTTCCAGGACGGTAGATAATTTCAGCAACGCCCTTATTAAAGTCCACCATTCAGAATTGGAACATTGCTTGGTAAGGATTTAGACCGGCTGAGTTGGCATCGCATTCGGGTCCCACCAAGTCCTCCATCACGACAAAAGCAAAACTTTCCGCTTACTATGGTGGTAGTAGGAGATTTTTAAATATTGCTAGGTTCTTCGTATCCCGGGAATGTTTGTCTTTCTTTATAAAAATTTTCCCCAACTTCCTCTCCCCACCTCCTTCCGCTCCCTACAATCTTCAACTTCTCAACATCCGCAATAATTGGGTGTGGCATAGTTCCACTACTGGACACCGTTGGGAGTGGTTGGGTCTTTTGATCGGTAGGTACTCGCATAAAAATTAATAAATCATCAATTTTTCCCACCGGACTGGTATCGTACAGTCACGTCCATTTTCAGATTTGTATATTTTGCAAATTAATTTAATAGTATTTGTAATTCATTTGTTAATTACTCCCTTTATTATCTAATGACTCGTTAAAATTTAGGTTTGTCCACTATTACACTTGAGAATACCATAGTACATTATGCTTTATTATGGTCTCTCTACATAATGGGAGCATTATGGTGAGATAATATTCCCATAATATGGGTTGTAAAATGTCCTGTGTTTTATTTCGGAGTATAATAAAAATGTATTCAGTTGAATAACATAGACAATACAGACATGGTATAGAGTATAAAATTAAATTTACAAATAACTTGTGGGAACAGTAGTGGTCTAATTTATAACGGTTCTCGGCTGCTGATGGAATTAGGTAGACAGATATCTATATATATCTGTTTGTTTTAATAGCTATTTTACTCAAGCAGAACATAGATTCCATACATAATGTACCTACCATATTTGGCTGCGGTAAATTAAAAAATAAGTGGTGAATATTTGTACAGCACTTCTCGGGCAAGGAAAGGGTCCCGGGTTCAATTGATAGCCTGTATTTTTAATTTCAGAGGCGTCAATGATTAAATGGGAAAATGTTTATTTTTTACTCTAAAAATAAACTTATTGGCTTTGGAATTAGTGGAATTTAGAACCTGGAATGCAGTAAATTAGATGTAACTATGCTACCGTAACTTTCTAAAAACTTTATTCTGCAAAAACATCGTTGCAAGGCTGTGTATCTGAGCATTTATATATTTATGCACACTTTCAGCAATCCGGATGCTGAAATTTAATATTCTTGATGCGAAATCAAAAAAACTTTCAATATGTTGTTTGGCTACACCGTAAAAGAGAGTGGTTGCATTTTTACTCTATTTCACTAGTCATACTACTACGTTTTCTGGAATCAACCAGTAGGAACCAGGTTTTAATTGCATTGCGCCATTGAATCCCATCCCCAGAAGGGGCGTCTATGTTTGTCAGGCATTAAAGAGATTTATTTAAATCCATTATTATATGGCTGAGAAATAATTTTTGATATTCTGTCGAAAAATTTATCAAGGCAAAAGTCAGGTTTTTCGTATTAGTATTTATCTGAATGTTCAGTATTGCGAATTTTCTAGCAAAATGTGATAAAATATGCAAATTTTTCATACATTCAATAAATACGAAACAAACCGCTTAAAATCGATGAATTCTTACAAATACAACATTTGTACAAAGAAATTTCAAGTGTATGAGTATCGAACATCAAATTACAACTAGATTAAAACTTGTTACCACCCATTGGTCACTTACTAAGTGAAGTGAACACCTTCGAGTTTGATGACCTTTTTTTCCAAATCATAATATTTACCAGTTGAAAAATGCATCAAAAACAATGCATGCGGCAATATGACAGTATCGAACATCAAACAGTTCGATGACCCTATTTTCAAAAACGAAATCATAATACAAAGGGTAAAAGCTGTTACTAGGCGAGAAATTATTGGGGCGCAATATTAAAACTGAAAAACATGTTGTTTTGCAAGCTGACGTTGACGTCACACAAACACCCGTGGAAAACACTATATATCTATATCTCACTAAAACAAAAATATTTTTATTCAAGTTTTAAAACTAGTAGAAGCGACATCGCAGGTAACATATATTCTTACTTGAAATTACAATTTCTGAGTGTCAACTGAAAGCTGTATTCGCTTCTGTTCCTCCATCACGGCACAATCATTTTAAAAGATTACAACTATGTGCAACGAGCTGTCTACTGCCGGCACTCTACCGGCTGAACCAGCCACAGATGCTGATAACCTAAAAGCTGACGAATTCCTGTTGGCTACTGAATTAGCCACTGTTGCTGGTCACCTAAAAGCTGGACAATTCCTCCTGGCTACCGACAGAATTAGCGACTGATGCTGACACCTTAGAGGCTGGCCAATTCCTCCTGGCTACCGACTGAATTAGCCACTGATGTTGACAAAACTAAAGTCTGGCCAATTTCTGCTTCTTGCCACCGTTGTTGATCACCTAAAGGCTGGACAATTCCTGCTGGCTACCGATTGAACTGGCCACTGCTGCAGCTGTCACCTGCGCCATTTGCTGTATCGTATGGCGCGATAATGCACAATGTGCTCCAATCTGAAATTATCGCTGAAAAAATTCCGATTGTCTCAGTTTCTATCTGTGTATTAAAACTCAGTTGTATTGAAATACATATAACTATTTATTGTGAATTGGATTGGCTGTAAGAAATATGAAGTACCTATAAGCTACACCCCTTTGTACGTTCTATATACCAATACAATACATCTAATTATATGATAATTATATGACCGGTCGGTGGCCGAGTTGACATCGCGCTTGGGTCCCACTCAGGCGTAGTGTGTTCAATTCCTCGGCTGGCTAAGTCCTCCATCACAACACAAGCAACATTTTCAGCTTCCCGTGGTAGTAGTAGGAGATTTTCAAATATTGTCAGGTTATTCGTAACCCGGAAATATTTGTCTTTCTTTTTAAAAAAAAATTAAAATGTGAATTTTGATTTGAATCATCTTTCTTTTATGATGGTTTGGATAGAACACCTCACGTTGTTTTACCCCAAGTTGAGGGCTGATGTGTGCCGGTGGTTATTATTTACAGTCTTTTCTTGCACAGGCAAACACGTCCCGTGCAGTATTGCAACGAAAATATACAATTATCTACCTGAAAAAACGAGACAATTAAAATATCTAAGGAAATTTAGAAACTTACCTAAACATTGTATCACAAACAGATAAACGTCGTACAATAATTAGTCAACTCATCATAATCTAAATTATAATTTCTCAAATCCGGTTATTGTTACCTACACCAAATTCTACCAAATATTTTTTCCTCCAACTTATCAAGAAAGTTTAGGCACCTATCGAAATTAACATTAAATGCACCTACGGTTATAATAAAATCTTTGTAAACTAGCCTCTTTCGACATAGGGTATTCCTAGTAAGACAAACCCTATTTATATAGATGACAAGCTCATTAAACAAGGTTGAAACAGCAGAAATCTAGCCTTACAAGATATAGTTGAAGACAGCATAAACCGCACGAATCATACTCAAGCAAGACAACAAATAAGATAAAAGAGATCCTGAAATAATTTTCAAAAGAAAAACAAACGCGATTTATCAGAATTTGGAGCAACAAGTACTACAATGATAGTGAGTGCAAAAAAAGAGTAAGAAAGTAAATAATTCACTCGTATCCCCCTGAACCCCGATAAGACTACAGGTAAAAGAGAGTTACGTTTTAAGGTTGGGTACAAGTTCACAAACTACGTGTTCGTTTGTGAGGAATATACAGCGTGATGAGGCGGAATTATTGCGGACCTGAGTAATTTTTTTTTTTGGCTTTGTTTTCCAAACATGTTCCCGCATACAACCAACAATATTTACCTCGGAATACTACGCGAAAAGATTTTTATACTTGTTTTGTTTGCCCCTATTATAACTAACATGATTATTAGGTTTTCATGCTTTCATTATGTATGTGTTAAATTGCTAACAGCATGCGACAGATGTAAAGTCATATTTACAGGGTCTTCCTCTGACATCAACATCAAATCACCTAGAACGATAGCTCCCACATCACAAATAGTATTGAGATGCGGCGGTAGCAATGACCGACTCCGTGGTCGAGGGGTAAGGCTCTTGACTAGAAAGCTGGAGGTCGCGAGTTCAAATCCCAGCGTGAGCATGTAAATTTTATTTTATTAATTTGTGTTACTTCACAAATGACTAATTAAAAATAATATATGTGGTGAACGTATGTCTGTCGGTATGAAAGAGACAGGCATATCTGAGTGAGACAGCATGACCGAGACGTATAAAAAGGCGTGTCTGTTGTAACTCGTCCTCTCTTTACAACAACATCTCGAATACTGTACATTAGTAATAACACTAAATAAACCAAATAGTATGGAGTATCCAAACGACTATTATTTACATCTTATCTGAGTGATCGACACGGCAGATCACCACAGTTGGCGCAGCCGAAAAAGGAAGCTGAACGGCCGCAAAATTCTTCCTGGAGGAAGAACCGTAGCCGCAGCTGAAAGAACTACAGTTGGAGCAGCCGAAAAAGGAAGCTGATCAGCCATTAAATTCTTCCTGGAGGAAGAACCACAGTAGGCGCAGCTGAAAGAACCATAGTTTGGTTATAATCCCACCGAGCACCGCGGAAGGGATTATTGTCGCATAAAAAAATAAAATAATTTGGGGGCAGCTTCACGGACAGTATCGGACATTGAAGGAGCATCAAGGCAAGGAACTGGTGTGGAGATTCAAGGCGCTGAGCTCAAGGAATCAGCAGCCGAGAAACCGGATGAAAAACGGATCCAGGCAGCTTGTACGGGGACCCGACACGGGAAGGCGTGGCGGTGGTGACCGGACGAGAAGGACGACCAGGAATCCGGACGGAGCCAGAAGACGGTCAGACGCGGAAGGGCGGCGATCGGCGGCAGCATCAATCATCAGATTCGTGAGTTGAGTGCTGTTTGTTGTTGTTTTTTCTGATTATTGGTAATCTGTGTGGAAATGGAGGGAGTGGGTTTACCCAGGTTTTGTCACCTTAGGGACGGGCTGGAGACGTTCGTGCTACAGTTTGAGCAGTTGATCCTCGTCAATGATGACAAATTTAAATCCGAGGATAAAAAGAGGGCGGTTTTAATATCCCACCTACACACAGACACGATTAATCTACTGATAGATTTATGTTTTCCAAAAAAAATAACAGAATTATCGGTTGAAAATATATTTTTGTTATTAGGAAACCACATTGGTGTTTCAAAGAATGTGTTTAAGGAACGTGGAAATTTTTTTGCGGCGAAACAAAAAGTTGGGGAATCTATAAATGATTATATAGCTAGGTTACGTTGTCTAACAAGATTCTGCAAATTTGAAAGCAGACTGGAAGAAAACTTAAAAGATATTTTTGTGACTGGTTTATTAGAAGGTCGTATTAAAGAAAAAATGTTTTTAGATGCAGAGAAGCTGACTTTAAAAAGTACATTAGAGTGCGCATCGGGAATGGATTCATTTCATAAAAATATTACGTGTATTAAATCCGAGAGTGTCGGGCTCATTTCTAGAAGTAAGAAAAATTTTAATAGTAGTGCAGGTAGGAATTATTCTACTTCACCGGCGCGGGCGAAAGACAAAAATGTTACAATTCCCAGAAAGAAATCAGTAGAACGTATACAACAGTTGAAGTGCAAATATTGTAATTTAAATAATCATGATTCCAGTAATTGTAGATTAAAAAACGTGACGTGTTTTAATTGCAAAAACAAGGGACATTTTAGTAAAAATTGTCGCGAAAAAAAACGGGAGGAAGTTTCATCTGTGTTTGTGAATTCAAGTGAAATAAATTCAAGGTTAACAAGAAATACCGATCCCATTTATTTATCGTTAAATGTTAATAACGGTATCATCATAAAAGGATTATTTGACACGGGTGCAGGAATATCGATCCTATCGGATAAAGATGGTAAATATTTACCTACGACTACCGTTTGAGAAAATATTCCGTACGAGACACTATTTTGACATACCGAGTTCTCGCATACTTCGCGTTTGTTATTACGTAGTGTAGGGCACTGCCAACATAACAATTAAAAAACACAATCGGATAGTTTTTAAAATTTATATGGCAAAACGCTTTTTTATATCATAGACAATGAAAAACATTTTTTTTAAATGATGTGTTCATTTATTTATACAAAAAAATATTGTAAATAAAAAAATATTTATTAAAATTAACGTATTAAGGAAAGGTTTTTTGGTAAAGGTTACGAATTCCGCTTCATGGTAAATATGGAATGATTACTTTGAATTAATACTTGAATTTAGTTATATTATTAAATTATTACTAAAAGTTACTATAAATGTTGGGGAACCTTTAATAACGCCTGCTCGCGTCCCCTTTAGAGTTATATCCCAGTTTTCAAGTAGTTTGTGGGCTACGCTAGGTTTGTATAGACTGGTTTGTGATTTAATTCTAATTCCTATTTTCCATGTTATTTCCTGTTACAAAAAAATGCCCCTTTAATAACGCCTGCTCGCGTCCCCTTTAGAGTTGTATCCCAGTTTTCAAGTAGTTTGTAGGCTACGCTAGGTTTGTATAGACTGGTTTGTGATTTAATTCTACCTAATCCAACCTAACCTAACCTAACCTATCCTATAATAATCCAACCTAAACTATCCTATAATAATCCAACCTAAACTATCCTATAATAACCCAACCTAACCTATCCTATAATAATCCAACCTAAACTATCCTATAATAACCCAACCTAACCTAACCTAACCTATCCTAATCTAACATATATATTAATCCAACCTAACCTAACCTAACCTATCCTAATCTAACATATATATTAGTCCAACCTAACCTAACCTATCCTAATCTAACCTATAATAATCCAACCTAACCTAACCTAATCTATCCTAATCTAACATATAATAATCCAACCTAACCTATCCTAATCTAACATATAATAATCCAACATAACCTAATCTAACCTATAATAACCCAACCTTACCTAAAATGAAAACGTTTTATTTTAAAAAAATCGTAGTAAACCTTTAAATATTAAGAAACTAAATTCATCTGATGTTTGGTATCAAAGTTGATCGCCTAACAATTAACGGGTGCGTGTCTAGCGATCTCGAAAAATTGTCTATTATGCCGATTATGCCTTTCATGTTTCCTACACTGCCACTACACAAACAAACGCGAAGTATGCGAGAACTCGGTGTGTCAAAATAGTGTCTCGTACAGAATATTTTCTCAAACGGTAGTCGTAGGTAAATAATTACCATAAAGATTATTGGGAACATTTTAAAGATGTACAATTGAAGCCGAAGAATTTAACCCTGAAGGGTTACAATAATTGTAAGTTACAGTTACTTGGATGTTTAATTTTGTCAATTAATTTCAATGGTATTACTAAAATAATGGAATTTTGTGTTGTAAAGGATGGTTCAACCACTGTGCTAGGTAGAGACTTCGTAAAAGAATTTAACATTGGTTTTACGGGTTTCGAGACGGTTTCTTCACAGTTGAAAAGTGAAATACTCACGCATAATATTCACGACGTAAACAATAATAGTGTCGATACGTTAGTGCGTAAATATCCGGAGGTATTTTCAAGTAAACTAGGTAGATTCAATAAATTTAAAGTTCATTTAAAATTGAAAGAAAATGCAGAACCGAAATTCTGCAATCCGAGAAGTATTCCTTTCGCTTTGAAAGCGAAAGTTGAAACGGAATTGAACCGTTTACAGGAAGAGGGAATTTTAGTTCCGATTAGTTATAGCAAGTTTGCATCTCCTATCGTGCCCGTAGTTAAAAGCGATGGAAGCATTAGAATTTGCGGGGATTATAAATGTACTGTGAACCCACAATTGATTGTTGACAAATATCCCATGCCGAAGATAGAAGTTTTATTATCACAAATTTCGGGCGGAATAATATTTTCAAAAATTGATTTACGTCAAGCTTATTTACAGTTGGAACTAGACGAAGAAAGTATGGAATATACTACGATTTCTACACATTTAGGATTATTTAAATTCACTAGGCTAGTGTTTGGGATTAACAGTGCACCGGCAATATTTTGTAGAACTATAGCTTCATGTCTACAAGGTTTGAAGAAAACAGCGGTTTTCCTGGATGATATTATGGTTACAGGAGAAACGATAGAGGAACATAATGCTAATTTAAATGCAGTTCTTAATAGGTTAAAAGATTGCGGTTTGTGCGTAAATATTCAAAAGTGCAATTTTAACGCTTCATCGGTATGTTTCTTAGGGTTTGAAATCTCGAAGGAAGGGATTAAACCTATGGAAGATAAAACGAACGCAATTAGTAAAGTCGCGCAACCAAAAGATTTATCAGAGCTACGCAGTTTTTTAGGAATGGTAAATTTTTACCGATCTTTTGTGCCAAATATGTCTATGTTATTAGATCCTTTGCACAAATTATTGAAAAAAAATACGAATTTTGATTTTAATCAAGATTGCGTAAAAGTTTTTAATAAAATAAAATTAATTTTATGTGATAATCGAGTGTTAGCACATTACGATCCAAATGTTACTTTGAAGGTAGTTACGGACGCCTCAACGAAAGGTTTGGGTGCAACATTGTTACATGTGTATGAAAATAATTTACAAAGACCTATTTCTTTTGTTTCTCGTAAACTGACAGAAGCGGAAAAGAAATATTCAATTTTAGACCTCGAGGCTTGTGCAATTGTGTTTGCTTTTAAGAAGTTTTTCGAGTACATTTACGGAAGGGAATTCATTCTAGAAATAGATAATGAACCTTTATGTAGAATTTTTGGTGAAAAAAAAGGAATTCCTGTTTTAACTTGTAATAGATTACAACGTTATGGTGTAATTCTCTCATCTTTCAATTATAAAGTTCAATACGTAAAATCAACATTAAATTGTTCGGATTACTTATCTCGCGTACCTGTAGGAGATCCTGTTGAGGAAAATAATAACTTTGATTCAAGAATTTTGTGTTTATTCAAAAATAATAGCGAGATGCCAATAGATGTTGAGGAAGTTAAAGCAGAATCTAATACGGATAAATTATTATTAGAGATAAAAAATTATCTTAGAACAGGGTGGCCAAATAAAGTCAATAAGGATGATTGCAAATGGATTTATTGGATAAAAAGGAACGATTTATCAATAATTGATGATTGTATTTTCTGGAACCATAGGTTAGTAATTCCAATAAGTTTAAGGGATAAGATATTAAGCTTATTGCATAGATCTCATCTAGGGATTGCCAAGATGAAAGGGCTAGCTAGAGGCTATTTTTGGTGGCCAGGGATTGACAGTCAAATTGAATTTTTAGTTAGAGAGTGCGGAATTTGTGCGGAAATTCAACCATCACAACCCAAGAGTGAGTTAACTCCATGGCCGATAACGGAAGAAATTTGGAGTAGGGTTCATATAGATTACGTAGGGCCTATCGGAAATAAATATTTTTTGGTAATCATAGATTCAACCTCAAAATGGTTGGATTGCGTGGAAGTAAATTCACCTAACTCAGATAATACCATTAAAATCTTAAAGAGATTATTCAGTTATTTCGGTAGTGTACAAACCTTAGTTTCTGATAATGGAGCTGCATTCATGTCAGCAGACTTTAAACAGTTTTGCGAGAGAAATGGCATTAAACATTTAACAACACCTATAAATCATCCTCAATCAAATGGATTGGCAGAGAATGCAGTCAAAACGTGTAAAAATTTTTTAAAGAAAATATTGTTAGAAAAAAAATTTCAGTCAGGTTATAATGAGAAGTTAGAATGTTTTCTCATAGATTATAGGAATGCACCACACTGTACAACAGGGTTAGAGCCAGCAGTTGTAATGTTTGGTAGAAGGTTAAGGTCAAATTTGAATAATTTTATACCTAAAGGGGGGAAGGTAAAGGAAAATGTGATTGATAAAGATACCAAAATGAAAATGTCAAAATGTCAGGAAAATCAGAAATTCTATTATAAAAGGAATAACAAAGTATCTACGAATTTTAAGATTAATCAGAAAGTTATGGTTAGGGATTTTAGAGACCAAAACAATGATAAGTGGGTACCAGGGAAAGTACATAAACGTTTGGGAAATAAACTATATTTAATTGAGGTTAAATTGAATGATAAAATCATGTACTGGAAAAGACATTTTGATCAATTATCCAAACTGTGTGTATCATGGGAAAAGAACCCTAGTATTTTAATCCCTGAGTCTGAGACAAGGAAGCTATCGTTCGATGAGTACGATGTCTCCGACTTTGTTTCGGATGACAATCTAATGGGTGACCCTCTCTTTCCTTCCAGCTCCAGTGAACCCGTGGCGTCAACGTCGGGGAACTGGAAGGAGCGCCTTCGACCAAGGACAGAGAAATCATAATAAGCAGCAGTCAACTCCCGAATCAACATGGTTATAAATAAAAAAGAAAATGTTGTAAAATAATAATTAAATATATGTATGTATGTTTTATAATTATTATTATGATAATCATGTTGTGTTACTGTCTGCTGATTTAAGTGTGGAGGGATGTGGTGAACGTATGTCTGTCGGTATGAAAGAGACAGGCATATCTGAGTGAGACAGCATGACCGAGACGTATAAAAAGGCGTGTCTGTTGTAACTCGTCCTCTCTTTACAACAACATCTCGAATACTGTACATTAGTAATAACACTAAATAAACCAAATAGTATGGAGTATCCAAACGACTATTATTTACATCTTATCTGAGTGATCGACACGGCAGATCACCACAATATATGGTATATTTTCAGAACGTTCCAGAGTGGAAGTATCGTCCTGGCGTAAGACCACCATTAAGAATTGAACGTCGCTTGAAATGGCTTTGGCCGTATTTGGTCACCAGATCTGAATAGCCAGGTACTTCCACACCTTCCTCTTACCTATCTCCTTCCCCTCACCATTGCCTTCAACCTCTCAGCTTACCCTAATTGGAGATGCGATTGTCGCACTTGCTCCAGATGATTGGGAGCAGTTGAGACTTTTGTGGGATTTCACATTAAATTATATATAATATAACCAGCAGTATTCTACTACTCGTACTACGCGTGTTAAGATTTCAGGTACTGTAACCTTAATATTGGTGCTTGTCACCCTAATGGGTGTGGCAACATTTATTTTGTGTCAGCGATTGCCGGGGCAATTTCGTATTGCCACGGATTTTTAATCCTTCTTCTCTTGTTACCATCCGTCTTGGGCGGGTCGTTTTTGGCAAAACGGCAGAGCTGCCAGGTTTTCACTTACATGTGGTTTATAAAACCGCGGAGAGAGATAGCAATATTGGGCTCACCGTACATGAGCTGCCCTACGGGTCTTTTTTATTGTTTAAATAAAGACCAATATTCAAGAGCTGGAGTTATTATTGAAGAGTTACTCCAGTCACACTTCCCTTTGGAATCTGGTGGTACCACGCCGGATTGCTCTGTCAGGAGAGTGAAGTTGAGATCCTGAACATGGTCCTTTGAGCCGGATGATTATTATTTGGATTGATCCATTTGAGACGGAAGATCATTATTTGGAGTGGTCCAGTCGGGCCTCATCATCATTGGGAGTGGTCCAGTCGGCGTCCTCATCACCATCATTGGATTGATCAAGCGAGCCTCATCACGACGCTCGCATGCACAGCAAATCAGGTTGTAGCCTTCCTTTCATTGTCCTTTCAAATTCCATTTAAAAAAAGCTAAAAATCTGTGTAGATGCCACATTATTTCGTATTGATTATATCGAATTATATTCGGGTGTTCATAATCAGATGCTTTCAAAATAGCATAAATTTGTTGGTGATAATAATTTTTATTGTTGTATTCTGCCGAATAACTTTGCTTCTGCCTACCTACATTTCTAGCCACGCGTTTTCAAGCTTTGTCTTTGCATGCCATAGTATTGTGATTGGTTTTTCTATAATCCATAGTATTATTTTGTTTACGTCAAACGTCAAACTGCCGTTTCGAGTTGTGTATTAAGTTTTTATCAGGTTATTGTGTTATTCGTTTCTAAAAAATGGAACTCGACAAGTTGGTTAGACAGCGCGGGGTTTCAAAGGTTCATTAACGAGATTTGAAACCTATTTAAGCAATGAGAATGATATTAGGCCCAGCGTATTGTCGTCGAGATTAGATGCCATCAAACCTTCTCTGATAGAATTCTCCAAAATTCAGCTGGAGATTGATTTATTGAATAAATCAGAAGATCATGACGCGAGGGATAATTTTGAAGGTACATATTTTAATGTAATTGCATTAGGACAAGAAATATTATCAAAATTTAAGAAGATTGAAAATGTCCCGATTACATCAGTGAATTTACCTCCAATCTCAATACCCATTTTTTCAGGTGACAACCATAAATGGTTGACTTTTCAAAATTCGTTCATTTCCTTAATTCATGATAACAGTAAATTAAATAATGTTCAGAAATTTCATTACCATATTAGTTATGTGTCCGGAGACGCACTTGATTTGATTAGTTCTCTAGAAATAACCGGGGATAATTATAGTGCAGCCTGGACGATGCTTATTTCAAGATACGAAAATGTCAGACTTATAGCAACTAGACATTTGAATTTCTTATTTAATGTTACACCATTAAAACGACAGAATCATCATGAATTGCGAAATTTAATTGATCAAGCAAACATTTATTTGAGAGCTTTACATAATTTAAAGCTTCCAACAGAACATTGGGACACATTAATTATACATATTCTAACCTCAAAGTTAGATAATCACACACGTAGCCTTTGGGAATCCATGGAGTGCGATAAAGTTTATCCTACGTTCGAGCAGTTTAGCAATTTTATTTCACAAAGGTCTCAGATCCTGGAAACTATCCAAGGTGATAATGGTGGAATGCAACAGAAAGCGGAACCAGTTGCAACAAAACCAAAGTTTTTTAATTTTAAGGAAAGGAATTCTACGAACAAGGTTACGTTAGCGTCAAGCAACGTTAATTGTATGCTGTGTAATGACAGCCATTTCATTTATTTTTGTAAAATATTTGTTAACAAAGAACCAGCGGCACGAAGAAAGTTCGTTTCAGAGAGCAATTTATGTTATAACTGCCTAAAACCGGGGCACCCTTCAAAGGTGTGCAGGTGGAAGGAAAAATGCAGTGTTTGTGATCGAAAACATCACACTCTGTTACATATCAATACTGATAATGTACAAGCGGGTACTTCAACTGGCAAGGGTCAGTCGGAGGCACCAGTAAATTCAGCATGTCATAGCGACATGAACGGGCGAGAAATTTTACTATCTACCGTAATAGTAAAAATAGAGGACGCGTACGGTGGAACACACAAAATACGCGCACTTTTGGATTCGGGTTCAATGTCTAATTTTATTACAAAGGATACTTGTAAAAGATTATATTTGCATTGTACAAAATTGAACATACCTGTTTCAGGTTTGCATAATAATTTAATTCATGTAAAGGAAACAGTTGACATTAAATTTAAATCATTATGTTCTCAATACGAGGATGAAATATCTTGTTTGGTATTAGATGAGATTTCTTGCAATCTTCCACAGACCGTGATTAACCCAAAAATGTTGAAAATTCCAGACGGTGTCCGGTTAGCTGATCCGCAGTTTTACCAGCCAGCTTCTATTGATATGCTGATCGGAGCAGAGATTTTCTGGCAGGTGCTTCGTACGGATCAGATACAGTTAGGAAAGGATAAACCTACATTGCATCGAACGGAGCTAGGCTGGATAATATCAGGAGCTGTACATAGTCGTCATAATAAGAGGCCAGTTAAAGTTTGTCATATTTCATTAAATTCTTTGCAGAACCAAATAGAAAGGTTTTGGAAGGTTGAAGAAACCGAAAATAGTAAGCATCACTCTCTGGAAGATAGTGAATGTGAAAGGATTTTCGAAGGCACGCATAAACGCGATACAAACGGTAGATTTTTAGTCAACTTACCGTTTTAATATAACCTATCTCAATTAGGAGATTCATTTAGTATTGCTAAAGGTAGATTAGCGTCAATGGGAAGGAAATTCTTAAGACAACCTAGTTTAAAGGAACAATACTCGGAATTTATTGATGAGTATCTTGCGTTAGGTCAAATGACTGAATGTGAACCTCCAAAACGCGATGAAATTACTTATTATTTACCACATCACGCTGTATTTAAAGAATCAAGCACAACTACTAAAATTCGTGTTGTTTTTGACGGGTCGGCTAAACCCGCTCGAGGGATTTCTTTGAATCGCGCTCTAATGATTGGGCCCACCATTCAAAATGATATATTTTGTCACTTGGTATTTTTCAGAAAACATCAATATGCAGTCACCGCAGATATTGCAAAGATGTACCGCCAAATTAATATCAACCCGGAACACAGAAATTACCAACGTATATTATGGAAAAGGGATGCGGAGGATTGTTTGAAACATTATACGCTAAACACGGTGACATATAGTTTGGCTCCTTCGCCTTATTTAGCAATACGTTGTCTGCACCAGCTAGGTAATGACGTTTCATTTACTCATCCATTAGCTAGTAAATCCCTTAAGGAAAATTTTTATGTAGATGATTTTCTTTCTGGTAGTGATTCCATTGATACTTGTCACGTGCTTAAATCCCAAATCATTAATTCGCTTGCTACAGCAGGCATGGAGATTGGAAAATGGAGGTCTAATGCACCCTCAATTAATGATTCTAAAGATAATTTGGAATTATTGCCAAATGAATCCAATGAAGCTAAGATTCTAGGATTAATATGGGACACCCAACTTGATGAGTTTACTTATCAGGTAGAAAACATAGACTAAAAGTTAGAAGTAACAAAACGTCAAGTTTTATCATTAATTTCAAAAGTTTTTGACCCCTTAGGACTGGTAGGCCCAGTAATCATTGTCGGTAAGATAATTATGCAAAGATTGTGGAAACTAAAAACATCCTGGGATGACAAGCTACCCAATGACCTTTTATTGGCCTGGCAGACTTACACGCTGAGTCTCAGTAAAGCAAATCATATTCGGGTACCGAGGAAAATTTTCTGCTTCAATAAAAAATCTTTTAGCTTACACGGTTTTCGCGATGCATCTCAAGTAGCATATGGCGCTTGTCTGTATTTAAGATCTACCGATGAACACGGCATTCACCAATCACAGTTAATATGCGCTAAATCTCGTGTAGCCCCACTAAAAAATTTATCGTTACCACGTCTTGAGTTATGTGGAGCACAATTATTAGTTAAATTAATGAAGCGGGTGACGGCAGCTCTCCAAGTAACTGTTGACACCACTTTGTGGTGTGATTCGTCAATAACATTGGCTTGGATTGCAAGAGAACCGTACCGTTGGACTACTTTTGTTGCTAACCGCGTATCAGAAATACAACGTGAAGGTGATGGCGCTATATGGCGTCACATTTGTTCAACTGAAAACCCAGCTGACATAATTTCCAGAGGAATAACATCTCAGCAGTTGAAATCATCTTCATTATGGTGGTCAGGACCACCATGGCTCACGTCCGACGAGGATAAGTGGCCACGTTCTACATTTGATACTCCCACGGAGTTGCCAGAAACGGCGAGGATAGTTTTGGTTACTAGTAGTCCTGTCGATTGGGAAATATTTAATAATTATTCTTCATTAAGACAACTGAGGCGCGTAGTTGCTTATATGTTACGTTTCATACATAACTGTTCTAAACGAAAACCGATGCGGGTCGACGAGCTTTCTGTAATCGAACTGGAACATGCCATGCATGTATTGATTTTGAACGCTCAGCGAACGCGCATTTCGTGATGAAATAGCTTCTTTGAGTAATGGAAGATTTTATCTAGGCAGAGCAAGGTAAAGGCACTAAATCCTTTTAGCCAGGATGGGTTATTGTGTGTTGGAGGTCGACTATCACAATCTGATATTACCTCGGTCTCTCAAAAACATCCAATTTTGTTACCACAAAATCATAAGTTGACTGACTTAATAATAACCCATCTGCATTATGAGAATTTGCATTTAGGATGTAATGCTCTGCTCGCATTACTGCGTTTACGGTTTTGGCCAATATTTGGTAAAAACGCAGTAAAGCGAGCACTGCATAAATGTATTGTATGTTTCAGAGTCCGTCCGCGCGAGTGTCGCCAGCTCATGGGTGACCTTCCTGCTGACCGATTCCGAATCCAAAGACCATTTTATGTAACCGGCATAGATTATGCAGGTCCAATTTTAATTAAGTCTGGTTTAACCAGAAATGCTAAGAGTGTAAAATCTTACATATGTTTATTTATTTGTTTTTCAACGAAGGCAATTCACTTAGAATTAGTGACTAATTTAACTTCAATGGCATTTATGAATGCATTGAAAAGATTTATAGGTAGGAGGGGTAAACCCTCACCACTCTTTAGTGATAATGGAACTAACTTTACAGGTAGTTATAGGGAACTTACTGAACTATTTGATTTTTTGAAGGCATCTGATAAGGAAATCCATAATTTTTTAGCCCAGCAGAATATTAGCTGGAGTTTCTTGCCTCCCCGCTCACTGCATCACGGTTGACTTTGGGAAAGTGCAGTTAAAATGACCAAGTTACATTTAAAAAAAGCAATGCGGTCAACTGTTTTGACATACGAAGGTATGAATACCATACTAATACAGATTGAGGCTTGTTTAAATTCCCGTCCTCTGACTCCATTAACATCAGATCCAAATGATTTAAACGCACTCACTCCGTCACACTTCCTTATTGGCGACAACCTGTTAGCATTGCCTGAGCTTGATATCCATCATTTGCCTACAAACAGGCTTAATATTTACCAAAAGATGTCTACCGTTGTTCAATCTTTTTGGCCCAGATTGAGCCGGGAATACCTAGCAGAATTGCAGAACCGAGTCAAATGGCAAGAAGGACGTCAACGCAGTTTACAGCCTGGTGACATGGTCATCATCAAAGACAACCAACTACCTCCGCAGTACTGGAGGATGGCGCGAGTGACGGAGATCCACCCTGGTCAAGACGGACGCGTCCGCGTCGTCTCCTTGAGGACGGCCAGAGGTGTCACCAAAAGAGCCGTGACACAGCTCTGTCTACTTCCCATGGAGGATCCTTCCTCCAACCTGGATTAAGAACCAATTACAAGCTATTTTCTCATAAGTGGGTGCAGCGCACCAGAAGTTTCTACGTTATTAGACTTTTATTTTTTAATGTCAAGTCTGACATAGGGTTATATACGTTGTTATAAGTTTTTTGTTATTATTTTGATATCCATATATTGAATATTGTTTATTTTTGTATGTGAACTTGTTGGGTAAATTCTGAGTACCAATGTTGCAATCTCTTCCTACATTATTTTATGAAAAACGACTATTCCTTAATACTCGTTTTGGGGCGGGAATATGTTAAGATTTCAGGTACTGAAACCTTAATATTGGTGCTTGTCACCCTAATGGGTGGGGCAACATTTATTTTGTGTCAGCGATTGCCGGGGCAATTTCGTATTGCCACGGATTTTTAATCCTTCTTCTCTTGTTACCATCCGTCTTGGGCGGGTCGTTTTTGGCAAAACGGCAGAGCTGCCAGGTTTTCACTTACATGTGGTTTATAAAACCGCGGAGAGAGATAGCAATATTGGGCTCACCGTACATGAGCTGCCCTACGGGTCTTTTTATTGTTTAAATAAAGACCAATATTCAAGAGCTGGAGTTATTATTGAAGAGTTACTCCAGTCACACTTCCCTTTGGAATCTGGTGGTACCACGCCGGATTGCTCTGTCAGGAGAGTGAAGTTGAGATCCTGAACAACGCGTTAGTTTTATTACCATTAGTTACCAGCTACATCTGCTCGTATTCAATCTCAAGTAATTATAAGACAATTTGAAACACGTGCGCAAATAAAATGAATTTCCACGAAACATACAAGTGATAAACCGCGCATTTCATTCGTCATGCGGATCGTGCATAAAATCATTATCATGATGCGAATCATTTACATTAAAGAATGTAATAAACGAAAAACGAAATCACATTATTTTTAACAGAAAGTTAAACACGACTAAAAGACGTATTGTAAATATAAAACCTCATTTGTGCAACATCAATATACACATATAGGAGAAAAATTCTTCAACAGCTTACCGGAAACATCAGAAAAACAATAAATGCCAAGGCAAAGTCAATAATTAAAGACCAATTATTTAAAAATTATTACTGCTTCAAAAAAAATTACTTTCCTTCCAAATGATTAGAGTTTTTATGTTTCAATTTTTTTTATTTACGAACCTAATTACGATCGTTTACTTGAGTATCACGGACCGTGATACTCACCCCTCTTATAAATAAAAGTAAAATTAAAACAAGAATCTAATATTAGTACAGTAGGGAGTTGTTTTTTTAATTAGTTTCATTATAAAATAACTGTAAAACGTTATGTAATATTTCAATTAATTGCACCGACTCAAATCAGATAGTTCTCTTGAAGTCATCACCTCTTATTTAGGTTTTCAAAAGTGATTCATACCAAAGCTCTCGCAAATACAATTACATTTAACATGATTGATACTATCACTAATTACATACAAACACAACATTCATATAAACATGTATACACACATACACACACATATACACATACATACACACATACACATACATACACACACTCACATATGCATTACATTCATACATACACTTACACATACATTACATAACAGTAATAAGTTTTTAGAATAACAAGATAGGGAGCTTTAAGTCTCGTTAACAGATGATTTGAAGGTGGCCAATGATGACCTCATCTCATTAGTGGGTAACCCACACGTCACTTCTTTTATTCATTTCTGCTACGTTATCCTCGTTGAAAGCCTATATGAAGTAAGTATAGTAGAATAAATTTCGGCTTACTTATATTGGGCCATATATTGTTTTGACGTTATTTGAATACGATTAAAATTAAAATAGTTTGTGTAAATTCTGAACTGAAGTCCCGGTTGCCCCCGACTGTCCGGATCCAGTGGGTTATATGGCATTCCCAATCGGGATATGTTGTGAGGACAAATGGGAATGGGGGAGATAAACAAATGGGGATCGGGAAGGTTGTAAGGTCCCTTGGTTTTTCGGATCTGCGTTTAGTCATTTCAAGCAACGTTTTGACACTCGATGGTAGTTTTTCGTCAGGACGATACTGAGCATCTATCACTTTCATTACGGGCTGCAAATAAATCACGCACCTACTTACCTACCTATGATTTACATTTATAATAACTTAAATAACGCAGGTTAAGACATGTATATTAAATTTAAAAAACACACTTTGTAATACACCACTTTTTATTTGAATTAATAATGACAGCCAACTGGGTTTCGCTTATCTCAAGCTTCGTCAGGGCTTATTATAATAATTAAAGATGGGTAAAGATAATTACATACAGTGACATATATAAATATAAAAAAAATAAAACAATCAGTATTAGAGATACAAATAGGAAAAAAACCAACCTTATTGGTGAAAGAAAAAGATAGAAATAGAATAGAAAGAAACGAGAATATTAGAGAATATGGAATATAGAGCCAAAATATTATAGAAGGGTAGCTAGGGGGTGGGAGTAAACAGTTTCAGCGGAGGGTAACGTCCAAAAAAAAAAAAAATATATATATATTATGTACGCCGGTATTCGAACCCGCAACTTCTGATTTAATAATCGAGGATCTTAACCACTCGGCGATATGATAAACGAAGTATACGCTGATAAAGTGCACTATCTTCGGGAGGTGATTCTACATGAGAGTACAAACAAGAATCATAACTATTTTTGGAAATTCCTATGTTTTATGAAGGTTTTTAGTAAAAAATAGTATAACTGTTTGTATGAAAAAAAGAATTATTTATTATTATTAGGATTAAGTTATTCTTGATCACCTGAAGAGACCCACCACATTACCGCCCTGTTGTAGGTAACAGATGGTTAATTCTTCAGCGCTCTCAAAAGCACTTTGATTTATTTTTAGTCAACTAAGCTCAATATAAATATTGAATGTATCTAGATTGTTGAGTGTCATCATTGATAGGTGGACTATTATGTGTACGTGTGCGAGCGATGAGGAAAAATAAAAGCATGTACGCCATGATAACTGAAAATATAAATTGAGCTAAATATTTTTCAAAATACATCTACAGCAGTGGCGGCTTTCTTTAAAGTGCAGTAAGATAAACCTCTTAATTTTAATTCAATGATAATATCAATAAGATAGGCCACAAACCATTACTTTCAAAAGTAAAGTTAAGAAAAAAATTATTTTATATTTTATTAATGTAACCATAGGTGGTGCACGGTCGAGTTGTTGGGGAGGTTACCATTAATATAAGTTCACAGTGAACTGCCGCGTCCTGAAAAATGTAATTCTAAAAATAAATTTTAAAAAAACCCTTATTAAGTATTAAAACATAGAGTGAAAATCATCACGTGTAATTACGTACCGAAGTTAGTGCATTTTACCCCCGGACAACTTGTATAACTTAAGACTATTTATTATTTTTTTCCACAAAGGCCAGCCTTTCAAATACAAGCATTTCCTGATACTTGTTGCTTCATTAACCCCTCGTATATTAGTGTACAGACGCCATAATATGAACGGCTCTCTGAAAATGACTAAAAAGCCATATTATCCTATATTGATTCCCTAGAATGTAAACCCTGATTAATGCGACCTCATTAGTCTTCCAAACAAACGAGAAACTTTGATTTTCGGTATTAGTTCCCAGTTTCCAGGAAGCACAAGCAGGGAACGAGTCTCCCGGCTTCCGATGTTTGTGCAACGTATGCAAGTAAATCCTTATCTCTTAAGAAGTTCTAATAGGAACGTTTGAAGGAGATATGTGCCACGTCAATTGCTTCCAGTTCATGTCAGCTGAATGATAAGGATGTTATTTTTTCTAACAATGTACTGAAAGATATTTTGGCTCATTGAATACATTAAACCACTTCTAGCAGATGCAAATCGAGTATACTAATTTTATTTATGTATATAATATTATCTAATTTGTTATAAAAATAAAGTTGGTTGATTTAGTACGTGGTGCCAAGAATCTGGTGCACTTACTTTCATCAGGTTTCAAAGAATACTTTGTCATTTCTTTTGTCATCCACCGTATTCAGATGTAACAATCTCGGTCGTTATAACATAAGACGATTACGCAGAAGAAGGAAAGTAAGCTATGCTAATCATTATTACAATATTTTCCTTATATTTTATAATACGAAAATAAGTTCTATGGACGGGTTAAATAAATGTATTGATATATTATACAGGGTACCGGGGATAAAATGCACTAACTTCGGGGTTAATTCTACATGATGTTACAAGTAAAAAAGGAAAAAAATACTTTTTTTGAAATTCTAACGTTCTAAAGTAGTTTTTCGGTAAAAAACTTGAATTGTCAGTAGGGAAAAATAAATATTCTTCCATGGTTTTTTTTGTATGGAAAAATAAACGTTGGAATTACTAAAAGGGTTTTTTTTTTCCTTTTACTTCATGCAAAATCACCTCAATCATCAGCTGGCGCGTATAACCTCTGCAGAGATTTTTTTGTCGTGACATAAAATTTAAGGTAAATATTGTAAATTCCATCTTCCACTTATTATATAAAGAAGAGTGTCCATGGCAGGCGGCTGCGTGGTGGGCGGCGGAACTTTGATTTGTATACAAATTTTCAGTTTTATTCTAATATTGATGAAATTTTGCTCACTTCACCTTCAAATCAAGAAAAAGGTCACCACCATTCGATAAAACTATAGTCCGGGCAACGCCGAGGACGAGGAGTATAATAATAGTAATAAAATCTAAAATGCAGTTTAGTGATATTTCCCCATATGTGCTTTATGTACAAAAACAAACTTCTTAATAATAATAATATTTGGACGATTTGTATAGCGCCGTTTTTGTCCAAAATCACTTCAAGGGCGCTGGAGAACAATGACATTATGCTTTCGATTTTAATTGTTTGCTTTGGTAAGTTTATAATTTTTCA
Source organism: Hesperophylax magnus (assembly GCA_026573805.1). Lineage (NCBI taxonomy): Eukaryota > Metazoa > Arthropoda > Insecta > Trichoptera > Limnephilidae > Hesperophylax > Hesperophylax magnus. The sequence continues at coordinate 463,550 of JAIUSX010000157.1, forward strand.
TCTTGTACAAAAAAAGTTAATCGATCCATTTTCTGGTAAAATGCTTAGAATTATTCACCACATTTCTTTTACGCTGATCGGCCACATATTTTGAGGTAGTTTTGGAAAAGTGTGAAGCGAAAAGTATTATCGTCTGTACTGATTAATAAACCTTTATTTTATCTTATCTACAAATTGGAATATAAGTGATTATAAGTCACAAATTCTTGCGCGTTAATAACTGATTAATTTTATTTTAAGTATTCTTAAGTAGAAACAATTTTGTACGGGGATACAAAGGAGAAAACGGCGCCTTAATGACATGCATGTACAATAGTTATTAATACTTAGAAGGTACGAGAGACACGACATCTGGGCAATGGGCATCATTCGAAGGTACCTCAGGATTTAGTTACCCCTAAACTCGAGAGAAGCACCCCGTAAAATCTGAATGTTGGTTACCCCATTACGCTAAGGCGTCAAGTTACGTAATAAAATTATCCAACATTTAATAATACACTTCCATATTCCACAGCAATCTCGGTGAACTGTTAATGAACAGAAAATTAATTACAACACTGTTAAAACTTTTCATGTAATTACATTTATAATTACACCCTTGTGGTTTTCTTTTGCTGAGCAAACGTTTAGGATATTTAAAGGTTAATTTTACATAAGACTTTATCCCCTTAGGAGGTATAGATACTTTATCTGATGATGGTACGTACATAGATTAGATAATATTATTAGCAAGTATTTAATTTAAGTTCGCTATACCCACGCTATACAGGCTTAACCTTTTTCAATCTCCTATAATTGTTCGTAAATTTCCTGTCAGCAATGAGTCTTAAGTGGGATTAACTTAATCGATCACAAGGGAACAAGTATGAATCTCGCTACGGGCAACCGAAATCAAAATTAATTTATTTTGCTGACCAAAAATGCTATGGTGAAACAATGACGTCAGCTTAGCGGTAGTTCACTCAACAATTTAATATTAATATGTGATGCCCGTTTGAAATTTAATATTCGCTGTATGTAAAAGAAAGAAGATCTATCTAGTTGGACAGTCAAAAGCATAAAATGTAATCAATATTATTAAAAAAATATGACAAAGACAGTTGACAAACTTCAAATTCAAAAGGCCGCACAACAGGAATTGTCCTTGCCGACGTGATAAAAATACAAACAAATAGCAGAGGTGAGAACCTTTCATAAATACTATAACCTAACCTTCACAGGTGGCACTAATTGTATCAAAAATAATACAACAATCTCACCTTCATTTTATTATGTTCCCTTGTAATTAAGCTGATAATTCTTTACATATTTGTATATTTATAGCATTATTACATATATACATATATATATATATACATATATATATATATATATATATATATATATATATATATATATATATATATATATATATTCATTATTACACCAGCCAACGTTGTGTTTAGCTGTAAAACCCTGTTAATTACTCGTGTTTTTCTTATTTCTTTCTTCTCCCTCTCCACTTTCTTTGCGAGTTCAAACTGTGTTTATGTTAACTATTCTTGTCTAGAATCAATATTTGCAATCTGACGCAATCTGTTGACATTTTTTGGTCTATGTCAACAATGTCCCGAAACAACAATCGATGATTTGATCCTAGATAAGTACCTTTCCAAGCCGTAAATCAAGAATTCAAGTGTACTGTAGGAAGTTACTCTCTGTAATACGGTACAATGCGACTGAAATAAAAGCAAATGAAATATTTAGAGTAAATAAATAAATTTAGAAAAGATATTATTTTAGATTATCGGCGTCTTTGTCGCGCTGTACGCGCCAGTGGGTTGAACATTTCAGGTTGCAAACACTTTTAAATAGGTTCCCTTGTGTCCAAATAGTTAATCACGGTAACGGTGTTCAATGGTCCATTCAGTGGCTGAGTTTGCATTGCGTTTGGATGCCTCGTAAATTCAATTCCTCGGATGATGCCTCCATCACGTCACCAGCAACATTTTCCGCTTATTTGAGAATCCTCTATTAGAACCACAGGGTAGTAGAAGATTTTTAATATTTTCAGGTTATTCGTAAGACGGTAATGTTAGCATTTCTTTAAAAGAAAATAAACCATTAATCACATGTGTTCAAGTCGGTACGATCTCATCGTCTTTGGGGCAGCTGTGTTATAAATCCAGTTCTCTTGGTGATAATATGAACCTTCTTTTATTTTTTCCCTCTTAACTCGGAACACATTCGATATTTATGTAAGTTCACTAAAACCCAATCACAATGAACATTAATGTTTCAACTACGACGATATCCAAATATGAACTTTTTTGACTCTGCTTGAGTTGTCGCGACGCGTCCATATTTTAGGATGAGTTGGTTCGTAGATTTTGAAAAATTCATCAAATTTCAATGTTCAATTTTGAGATCTATGATAGTTCTATTCAAGTTCTATTATTATATCTTTATATGCCAGTTAATCGATAGAACTGAAATAATAACAGAACTTGAAAATTACCTTTGAAATTTGAAGAATTGTTCAAATTCTTTGCTACAACCCGTCCTTAGTCTTCTTTTGCTTATGAATTATTCACACAAAAAATATTAAGTTTTAAAACTATACTGAGCATTTAATTTATATTGAGTTTATCTATATTTAAAATTGCTGCTCTTTACGAAACGAAAAGCCATAACTCTTACCTCATTTCTTCAATAATTGCAAATTCACTCTGTGACGTTATTTTAATTTAAAAAATATCATAATCACTTAAAATAATCAACATGTTTCAAAACCAACTGTTTTTTTTGCAGAGTGAACTTATAAATTACATAAACATATATATGTTTATATTTACATATTTATCCTGACGAAGAAATCATGGATCTCGAAACGTGTCGATTATTTTTATTAAATGGTGGTGTATGTATATAAAGATATTTATATTATTTTCAAATTTCGTTGTTTAGATTATTTCTAATTAAATAATATTTATTTATGTATACTACGATTTTTTTATGAAGCGAAATCCCATGAAAAGAAAGTATGTTTTGAATATGCTTATCGGCCATGGCGGCGATCGAGGGTTGCAAGTCTTTTGTGCTCGATAGTAACACAGCGTATTCATTAAGGCGAAGCTTAATGCTAAATCACTACTTTGATTAATCTTTGCAACGAATTAGTATACATTATGAATACCAAAAAATATTTTTTAGACAAATTGAAGGTTTTCCTATCGTTTTGCTTGAGTACAATACAAATAAAATAATAAACTACTCAATAAAAAATATAAATTCAAACTACTAAAAAAAATATTTTTTCCACAGAAATGTATGAACGCGTAAAGGAAACAACTTTTAAAAAATACAGTATTATAGCTAAGATTATCTGTGACAGTTTCACTTGATTAACCTTTTTGCTTTATTATAAAATTATTTACAAAATAAATAAAAACCAGTTTTGTGCTTGAAATCTAACGTTTCTAGACTGCGTTTGTCAAACGATTTTAATGCCAATTACCTTCATTATAAGGTATATCAAGAATATAAATATTTTTGGCTTATAGCTTCCTCTTAAACGGGAAATATACGAGTAGGTATATCTGAAGTAGAAATCACGAGGACCTTGGCTTAATACTGGATGTTAATTTAAACTTTATCCAACACACTAATGTAGTCACCAACGAAGCCAACAAAATGCTGAGATTTATAATTCGTATAATAAGTGTGTAAATAAGGAATCTGTGTTCCCTTTGTCTACTATATATTAAATCATCTCCAACTACTTACAAAACTGCACACAGATCTGAACTCCTTTCTCAAAAAAGGTAAAGAATTAAAAAAAAATAAACTTTCACTCTTCGTATTACACTGAATCCATTAAATTTAACAACTTCAACTCATGCACGACGTTTATTTGTTTATCAAAACTTTTAATTTAAAATTGTGCGTAATTTTCGGGACTCGCAAAAGCTTACCAATTTAATACAAAAATAATATTCTATAAAAATTAACACGACACATTAATTTCTTTCATTTGCTCACATGTAGAACCAACATTAGAAAAATCCTCAATTTCCCGTTTAAGTGCGCAATATAACATTAAATTTCACAAAAGACAATTTTAGTAATAACCTTCACAAATTTCGGATTGAAGTAACGCGTAGGTACCTACAATCTTAAATTAATACGTGAGTATGGAATTTATCGGGAGTATCTCCTATTCTTATCCTATATTCCTCTTCTTCTCCCCTTTACCTAAAAATAGTAAAAAGACCTAATACAAATCCGTCTTTAAACAACATAAGGTGTATTTTTTTCTGTACATGCTGTTTGTTTCTTACTGATAAATGAAAAAAAATGTGATTTCATCTTCAAATATATTCTTAAATAAGTTATTTAAAAATCAACAAGATAAAAAAACAATTTCGGAATAAAGTTTAGGAGAACTCACATTTATATGACAGAATGTTGCTCAACAATAATTAATATTATTTATTTTTCGGAATAACTTTATTGAGTAAAACCTCAAATTGTAATATTTAAATATTGAAGACAATATTAGTGATTTCTAAACGAAAATCTGAAACAGAAAAATCAGAAAAGGAAACGGTCACATCTGGGACAGATGTGACCGTTTCCTTTTCTGATTTTTCTGTTTCAGATTTTCGTTTAGAAATCACTAATATTGTCTTCAATATTTAAATAATTAATATTATTTCTTTTTTAAAGCACCATAATGTCAGTTTTGCATTATCTTTTTTCCATTTAAATAGTGTACATATTATCCATAACCTAGCACGGATTCAATTATCTTAGAGAAAGAAAAGCGCTTGATAATTTCAATTCTTCGGGTATTCATTTCAGTATAAACTTTCTGAAATGAACACCAAACTTTTCCATTTAATACCTGATAAATAAAGTTTTGTCGACTGCTGCATCTTGGAATTAATTGCAGTGAAGGAAGCTTGAAGAAAACCGACCAGTAAAAACGTCCTCAAAGTAAAACGCCGATGGTAATTTACGTGCAAATGAGTTGAAACTCAGTTTCCGGTTCAGGTGTTGTTGATTACATAGGTTTTCCATTAGAAATATGTTCTGAGTAAATAGGATTTATGATAATATAGAGTGACGTAGGTACTACAAGGATCTGGATGATAGTTAAGACAAAAGTTTCAAATTTTAATTGCGGTTTATTATTGAGATCGTGAAAAGTTAGGACACAGTACTGCTGGAAACAGAGTAACCTTGTGCCTTAAGGATGTTGTTTAATTGTTCGGAGACATATTTCTCGTGCTCGCGTGTCTACATTGTTTAATATAGTTACTTGGTTAATGGTTAAGAGTACATTTAAATGGTTATAGAGCCATTAACAAGTTCTTAAGTAAACTATCGTGACATGAGAAAAACTTTAATTCAAGCAGCTTTCCAGTTAACAAACAGACATTTCTAGTGTCATTTTCTTCAACGCCAACGCCCTTAAAAATTCTATAACAAATAGAGAAATTATTTATCACTTTTTCTTTGTTGCGTAAAACCTGCTACAAACAATTTTCTGTTTCCAGTATACGCCATTAACTTTCAGAGTAATGGGAATCTTATTATAATAACGAATACCAATTTATATGTTATGATCCTTGACTTCAAAAGTTCTTTGATCTGATTTTCATTATTATACCTAACGGAATATTAAAGGTAATTTTTATTTTCCATCTGTTTTTGATTGATGAAGCCCCTGTTAAGCTGTTATTCTTTTCATACAGCTTTTCCAACTCTGAAAGGCATTATGAACAAGTACGAAAATAATATCTCTTAGTACAATAATTACAATAAGTAATATTAAACAAAAAAATATAAGAGAAAGTGTAGAATATTTCGTATTCATTGTTTATTTATCCACACATCATATTTCAAATTAAACAATTAAAGACATCTCAAATACTATCAAACCAGCTTATCGTGATAATAATATTTAAAAAAATATATATTTTAAATTACGATGATAAGGATGATATTAAACAAATCGGGGTCTGTAAATTCATTTGAAACGATTGTAACTTTTACATAGGTAAGTAAGTCTTCTAGAATGTTTAATTCTAGAGTAATGTATTAATAATTATTCTGAATAATTTTGCTACACCATTTTGGAAACAAATTTTTATTTTTACATAATTAAATGGTTTAAAATTTTACATAAAAATACCGTAGGATTATATTTTTGAATTGTAAAAGGCGTTGATAATCATTTTTTTCTTTTTTTTTTAAATAAATTTAAAATAAATCAAATTTAATAATGTTATAATAATTCTTAAGTTCTGCAAGTATTTCTGTTATTTTTACAGTTTTTAATGTGACAGCTAATTCGGCTTTTGAGGCCATCATCACACTGTGGATATGTCCACACGGCGACGACTTATTTATATGGTTTAAAACGTTGATAATCAATTAATTGTATGTTTTGAATCCCGATGAAGAAACCCTTGATTATTAGACATGTTAATAATTTTTATTAAAATTGTCGTGTAAATAAAGAGATGGTTTATTTCATTTAATTAAAAAATATTAACAGCCTTACAGATAAAAAAAAAAACACTTACAGAGCATTTAAATGTGTTTTTGTTAGACATTATATAAAGACTGTTAAAGTTAAGATTCGAGTTGGTACTAAATAAAAAAAAAAACTTTAACTCAATTTTTTAAATCAACATCTGACATCGAAGTCACGCGTGTCTCTTCTAATCTCTTTTTGGTTCATCATGCCTCTTATTGCAATGTTTCGCCCCTTCTTGGCTAGTCTTGTCTCTTCTTGAATATTCTTAGTTCTATCAGTCGCTTCTCATCTCTTTTAGTCCCTTTGTGGCACGTCTTGTCTCTTACTGGCTCTTCTTGTATCTTCTTGTTGTTACTGACCTTTCTGGTATTTTCACCTTTTCTAGCCACACTCTTCTTTTTCTTCTTTTTGTCTCTTCTTGGCTCTTCTAATATCCGTGAAATGCCTAAATAAAATAAAATTCAACTTAACCAATAAATGTCTTTCTTATCTGTTCACAAATTACATAAAGAAACAAATACACTCCTCTGAAATGTAGTAAATATAAGCCAACTGGAAAATAAACAATTAAGACATAGATAACAAAAAAAAATGAGTTTGAGCTTGTCGTATATAAACAAAATTCGAGAAATCTGATAGCAATAAATATTAATTTGTTTGACAATAATTGTGTTATTTAAAAATGAAAAAAAAACTTCACTCCGGCTTTTGAGTGCTGTCTGTACTCTTATAACTGGTTCACTAATATAAGATAAATCCCTTGATACTAGATCTTATACATATGTCGTTATACTTTCGGTTCGTTCCAAACACGCTACTCTTTGTGTGATTTTGTTGACTGTATTTTGAAGTATATTTTTAAGAATTTAACTTTGAAACGGTAAAAGTTAAGTTAAAATTAAATCTTAGAGCAAACCAAATTGTATTGATTGTAACGCGTGCATATAGTTATCACTTTTTGGGGACATCGGTTGAAGAAAACGCCGGATAATTTATAAAAAAACGAGGACCTCAATTCTGCTTCCACACGCACACACCTTCTCTACCAATTTCCTGTGTTTTATGTTAATAAAAAAAATGATTTATCGATTTTTTCTATAAAAAGGATTATTTTAATGTTCTGTGTTTAATGTTTTTCTGTTTCTGTAAATAAAAACCACAGTGAGCTTGGTATGTTATATCTAACATCTTGAAATACATTCTCCCGCCGCACCGTCTTCAACTCACAGCGGCGCGTTCCGTGGAAGCCAGATGAATAAATAAATTTAATTTTATTTGAACTTTTGTATTTTTTATTTAAAAACATTACACGCAACAGAACTTAATCAAGCTAAACCTTAATTATACATTTCTAGCATCGTAAGATGCTAATTTATTACTGAGCGTCATTGATCCCTTTGTCACCGGTGCATAATCGGAAACACGCCAAACGCGTGGACAACTTTTGTAGATGGTTGACATTTGTCTCACAGAACGGGTCGCTTCTACGACTCGTTCTTGAGTTGAACAGTTCGGGTATGGATCGGTTTGCCAGTTTTTATGTTTCTTCCGTCCTACAACATGGATCTCTTCGAGATCCATATTCACTCCTTCCTCTCCTCAAAAAGACCCCCCACAAAACATCCCCAAAGATGATATGGGACCTGAGTTAATCTAAGCGCCAGTCGTTTCTGAGAAACTGAACCTTGATAATATTAAACGTCCGTCAGTTTAAATACAGAAAACGTTGTACTTACATAGGTATTTTAAAAACTTTCACCATTGTAAGTGAAAAAAGAAAATCCCGTATTTTCAAAAGATATATTTAACAAACTTTTTAAAGTCATAGTAGAGAATAAGGGTCTGCAATAGAGGAGAGGCGTATTTATCGTACCCAATAAAAGTAACATTAAGTAAGTATAAGGGTATTTTCATGCAGTACGATACAAATCTAAAAAATACCTGGTTCCTAAGTATTTTTTAATATCACAGGTCTCGAAGTAAAAAATACCGTATTTGTAATAAGCATTTACTTTGTGGCTCGTCATAATTTACAATAAAAGACATACATTTGTTTTAGACCACTTTAATTTTAATTGTACTCTACCGGTTTCGGAAGCACCCTTCCTTCGTCAGGAGAATATTAAAACTAATGAGTTTTAACGAGTTAAACGTTAGTTTTAATATTCTCCTGACGAAGGAAGGGTACTTCCGAAACCGGTAGAGTACAATGAAAATTAAAGTGGTCTAAAACAAATTTATATCTTTTATTGTAAAAAATACCGGTTACTGAGTATTTATTACTTTTCGTAGATAGGTATAAAATACTTGTTAGTATTTTGTAACGGGTATTCAATCGCTCACCTGTACTCACTTTACCCAGTAACGAAAAGTACACATCCCTAATATGCAACAGTCAGCACAAATACGGATTATGCGTAAAGAAAATTCACCAGAAGACACGAAAAAAATGTGGGAAATTATTTGACAGGAAATTCTCTAGCTACCCTCCCCCACCGTGGATTTGGAAAAATCATTGTGGGGAATCATACAACGGAAATATTTGTGGGGAATTACTCTTCTGGCAAATTCTTCACCCCCCCCACTGCTCATTTGTATCCCGTTTCGGCAAAAATTGCCCAAAAATTCTGACCCCGAAAAGCATCGATACCGTACCGCGCACGTACCCCGGCCGAACGGTACGATGTTCAGATTTTTCTTTTTACAAATTATAATATACAAAATGTTACTAATACCTGTTTTGTACATCTTCTCAGCGGTAGTCAAATAAAAACTATTTGCGATATGCTACCACTGAGGAGATATTGAAAATGCCGTTTTTTAACGATTTAATGTAATCATTTTGTTATAATTATTTTACATATTTGTCCTCGTAGCATAGTGAATCTTTTCTTTTTCGGAGCGCTATGTTACGGGGGACCTACGAAAAATACTGCCATAACCATTTTACAAATTCGATCGCTTCAAGATCATTTTTACAATTTTATTTTACAAACATTTCTTATTTTTAGTCGTATCTTGACAAACTAAAAATCTAGTTGTCAAGATACACATTGTTATAGCTACTATGTAATTGTAATACAGGCGAGCTTGCATAATCTTTGCAAAGTCTCAAATTCAAGCGTCTGCCTTTAGCTAATCCACCGGCAAAATGAATATGCAACGTTTTACGGTGGCTTATGTACGCGTATGTGGCGCGGGTAAAATCTCCACCCTTTTTCGGTCGACAGCCAAATGTCAGCTGCGAGTCAACTTTATAGAATATAAGCAGCGACATTAAAATAATTAAATCAGTTCAACTTTACCATAAAAAACCAGTGTTTTTATTTCTACAAGTAACTTCTGCCTCCAACTGCCTCACCTCACCTAGTCTTCTGCTCCAAATTTTCTGGTGTTACCTCTTCAAGACCAGCCGGCCCTGCCTAGGAAAACCGCCAACGCCAGAAGCGAGCAGAGACGACAGCACACCCAGTGCCCAACATTCACAGAGCACCGGGTGCGGGAGGCAGATTGCAATAATTAATACAAATATCATCATCATCGGCCGTAAAGGAGCATTCCCATCGGTTGAAGACACGTTACAGTCTTGTGCGGACTCCTGTCTAGTACAACCCTTCACCCATGGATTCGAAAATCATGATCGGGGGGAATAAATTTTACGCGGAAAATTTGTGAGGAATCCTTGTGGGCAGAAATTTTTGATGAGTACAGCGAGTACAGGTTCAAAAAAAATCTGGTAAAAATACCGGCTACAAAATACTTTTAAAGTATTTTATACTGAGTATTTATTACTCTTCGTCCCCAGCCCGCAGATACTATAATCCCTATATAGGTTCAAAATACTTGTGAGTATTTTGTAACCAGTATTTTTAAAAGTTTTTTTTTGTACCTGTACTCACTGTACTCAGCTATAACCTGAGAACTAGAAGAGCCGACCCCAACAGCCTACCTAGGCAATGAGTTGGGATAGTGCTAAGAAGAAGAAGAAGACTCACTGTACTCAGTAACAAATAGTACTCACAGGACCCACCTTTAGTCTGCAAGTGTTTTGGATAAAATTTAGTACATTAGCCCAATTATAAATATGCTATAGGTTAATCCAAAATCAACCGCTGATTCTCAAGAATGACTCCATGTGAATAACTGGCAGTATTTGTATGAGTTCTATCTACGTCACCTCTTCTGATGCTATTGATGTCTCGTTTTCCTGATCAAGTATTACGCAAGTATAAGCCGTTTGTCATGTGATTTTAATTGAACGATGTTTCCCATACATCTGCAAGGTACGTCACACATAAGACCCTGTAGAACAAGCCAGCTCGACAAAAGTCATTAACGATATTAACCAACGGAAATGAGTCATAGCCCAGGGTATCGATTCTCCAATTAAGGCCGCTCGCAATCGCCGTCGAAAGTACATACATTGGTCGACGATTTAATTTTCAGTCTTGTCAAAGGTATATACGTCAAACGTAAAAAAGTCATTCCACTCTTAAAACGAGTGGACCAAACCACTAGTTGTTCGAGTGGAATGACTTCGTCGAGAATCGAGGCCCAGGAGGAACGGCAAGTCACCGATGTTGAAGTAATGAGATATTCCAATTTCCAATTTTAGTTCGATTTTAGTAGTTCAATCGTTAACAAATATTTCTTTGTGCAGTGGTGTGAGTTAAAAATGTATTATAGATAATATTGCAACAGGTATGTATCTACTATTTAAGGATAATCTTGTTACTCAAATTTAATTAGTAAATGAAATATTCCGCTTTATAAGAGAACGTGATATTAATCGCGATAATTTTAAAAAATCTGAATAAAAAATATATATTTACATATTTTTACTATATTTATCCCAGTCGTCTACTCTAGATGAATTTAATTTTCGAATGAAAAAATATCTTATTAACTTTTATTCATATACCGCGACTTCCTCTCAAGTACACCCCACTACAACATTTTATGTTTCAGAGACGAGTTTTTTTATACTTTTAAGTATTTGAAATGATTCCCTCTATTTTTAAGTTTTAAATACTTTCAAATAATGTGTCAACGTTAGTTATGGAAATCTTTTAATGGTAATAGTATTTTTAAGTACAATTTATATGCAATGCGATGAAGTTAATTAGTGAGTATACATGTTACATCATATTTATCTTTATTTAATTTGGTGAATTTTCAGCGAAAGCTTATAAAATTGTGATAAAATCAAATAAAAGATTTTTTATTTATTTAAATTTTTTTTCAATATCAATAAATAAAATTTCACTGATATATACACAATTATCTAGATGATAAACGTGTAGCGTGGAATCATTTCAATAACATAATTATAATAATTTCCTTTTCACAGTGCACTCAGAAAATATATTCTACGATAACTGAAATTTCAGTGCCTTCAAAGAGCAAAAATAACGCTGTATAATGTAAAAAAACTCGCGTAAATGCTATTTAACTATGACCCTTTATAATAGATCAAATAATATGCTATAAAATACCACAAAATAATTTCGTCGATCTGGCTTATTCTAGATGGCCACTGTGTATCGGTGGGAGTAACTTTAGAATGACGCAGCAACTACGAAGTATGAAGATTTTGAACTAATAATTTATATTACGCCGTAAAGCATTGCTTTCAATACAAGTAACAATTAATCGCATTTTACTATTGATTCAAATTTAGAATTTTCTAATTGAATTCTACCACATTCGTTTCATTGTGAACATGCCGATAGGCAAAACAACTGCCACCGTTGTAATTTTTTTTTTTAATTTTACCTTTTGTTATTGATACATTAACCGTATTTTTTAATAGAACATTATCTAGTAATGTGAGTCTCACTGGGTGCACCCGTGCTGAGGACCCCATTTTGCAATTTAATACAATATGTATGTAAACAAAATTAAATTAAACGGGGTTAAGTAAAATATTTAAAAAATATATAATAAAATACAATAATAATAATAAAAACTGTAATAAAAAATTACGTAAGATTAATTAAATACATGTAACGATCAGTAAGATTGATAGGTCCAGTTAGGAGTTCTACCGAGCCGAACCCTCTGATATGAAAATATCTGGAGTCGGTGAATTATTTTTCCATTGCTTTTTCTGCATTGTTTATTGTTGAAGTGTGCACCCACAACATTTGCTCTGACGAAAAACTAACAAATTTGCTTTTAAAACCGGCAAGTAGAATATAAATTATATCGGAGGTGATTTCTTGGGTTATATTTAGTGCATCAACCTAATTATAATTATTTAATTACAATAATAAGTGACATATTTTGAATAAGTGACAGTTGTCAACTGTACACAATAGTAATCCAGTGACACTTCGGTTGTAACTGCCTTGTGCAGACTTACATAGTTTTATTATAGTTTATAAGTGTTTCACGTACTAAATAACTACCTTCTGCAGTTTTACATAGTGTTAATATAGTTTGTAAGTGATTTCACCGATAATTCTTAAGAATTGATTAAAAAATGGTTTTACGTCCCTAATGTCAGTTCTTCAAACATACATACTATGATAGTGCCAAATATCATCATATTTTGACCGAAAACATAACAAATTGTGTATAAAATTTGTGATTATTAACACTTATACCATCTGGTAAATGATCTTAGGAAAAAAGAAACATTAAAATACTATAAAGCATTTATTTTGGTAAAGTTCATCGACCTAAAAAAAAAATAACCATAAACAATAAATTGCTATCCTAAATCCATAGAAAAAAATCACAGATACCAAAAACGGTTTAGACTGGTGACTAGTCAAGGTCATCTGAACTTAACCATAGAGTATCGGTAAATATGAATAAACCATACAAAATATCTAAACAACCTCAAACAACAAACTTTCAGTCTATGGATATTACTGTCAACAAAACAATTCATCATGTGCTAATAATAATAATAATAATGATTGCATTATTTATATAGCGCCGCTTTCGTGAGAAAATCACCTCAAGAGCGCTTAACAACTTAATTTATGCATTGATCACTTAGACTTAATTACTTTTGGTTTATAACTAAGTTTCAGAGATAGAGAGAGACTTATAACTAAGACTAATGTCGAGTGATTTACAAACTAAGATTTTTAACTAGGCTATACATATTTTTATGACCAAGTGGGCATTTACATAATACCGCTATAATACGACTTACAACTACGGCTTAAACTAGAGATTTACGACTAACATACATATTTAATTTACATTTACAAATACCGATTGTTATGATTTCTGCCCGTTGTGTCAGTTATAAAATATTTAAAAAAAATTGTTTACGCGTAATAAACGGTTAATAACGGTGAAAAAAAAGTCAAGTAGAAAAATCCCCTGGACTGAGCAATGAAATACTAAAGTGCTCTTCTGAGTCTCAGGATGATTCAGCTAAAATATCACTCGTTCTACAATCTCAACAAATTATAGCACAGCGACAGGAATTAGAGCATCTTCGAGCCGAGCTAGCGCGCACGAAGATGGAGAACTCACTGCCTCGCGTTACTCACATACGATGGGAGTCTTCTTTTAGGAGCCTCCATGGTGAGCGCCGGTCCGAATCAGTAAATCAATTAAGTGTCAACAATGCGCAGGAGATGGAAAACCTTTCAAGTGTCAGGTCTGCTCCGAGTCCCACAAACCAAACTGAAGTTATTTTAAACCCCACCAATGTTAGGATTAAAACTGAAATGGAGACAAACCATTATAACATTTTTGAACCGATACTGCTTCAGATAGACAACATCAAGCAAATAATTAATGAGGGAAAAAACAAGATTAACAAACATGATCGATCTGCCATCAACAATGCTCTAGAAAACATAAGGAAAATGTTGATAATAAATGCGATGGATAATGCTGTGGCGAGTGCTAGAGTTCAAACATTATCAGAGGTTCAAAAAGTAATTGAAGGGAAATTGGACAAGCTCATAGAAAAAACAGCCGATCTATCAAACATTCCAACATTTGAGCGAAATCCTAATATAAATACTTATGCAAGAGTAACTGCTGATGCACCTGCATTTAAATCAGTAGTTTCTACCTCAACATCGATCTCAATGAATGGTTATGAGAGAAAACTCCCTCCCTTAAGACAAACCATTCTATTTTACCCAAATACACCAGAAGGGAAGATATCTGAGGAACTCTAGAGAAACCTAACCTCAATTCTAAACCCAAAAACAGATGTATTTCAGGTGGTAAGGACCCGAAAAATAAAGGGCGCAGGAATTGCAATACAAACAACCAATTCCGAAAATATCAAAAAGGTGAAAAAAATTGAACGCCGAAGGGATCAAAATGATGAACCCAATGGGAAATCTCCCTAAAATAGTATTATATGATGTACCAAAAGGCAAACCCACGAATGATTCTGCACTATTTGAAGAAATATTTGACAATAATATAAATGGGAAATGCGACCTCTCCAAAGAAAATCGAATACGTACAATGAGGAGAGTATCCCTATTTGGCAATATGATAATTATGTGTCATCCAGAAGCAAGAAAGGTATTAAAAGATAGCGGCTTATGCTTCCTTGGGTAGAATGCCTGCCACGATCAAGATAGCATGAATTATTATGGCTTGTAATAACCTCCACAATGTCTCCACATAATAATAAAAAAACGTAGGCTGACTGTTGGTTTTTTTAAATGCAGTCACTTGGTACAGGGTTTGATGATTTATGCATCTATATTAGAAAACATGAAATCGATGTATTAGCCTAAAACGAAACTTAGATTAATGCGAGCAGAGGTACAAGAGATAGAGCAATTCCGGGCTACACTTTACACCTTTCACCTCGCCCCAAACGAGGTGGTGGTGTAGTCTTCTACGTACGTCATAAACTGTCTAGCACTATACTGCCACACGAAAACAAATACTTAGAACAAATGTAGCTTAAAATTAAGGCTCCAAATATTAATATTTGTTTAGATATAGCGTACAGAACTATTAAAAACAGCGTAAATGACAATAGATTGTATAAGTGATAACTTATCTAACCTTATCGGTTTTTTTGCTTGGTGATTTAAATATAAACATAAATAATAAAGAAGAACCAGACGTCAATAAGTTAATAGACGCACTGCAAGTATTTAATATGTCGCCAACTGTAAACGAACCAACAAGAGTAACAGTTACTTCCTCGAAACTTATAGATGTGGTATTCACTAATAAACTTGAAGTAGTTGCACATACTCTAATTTACCATTATAAATCTATTAACGACCATGGTTTGGTTGTATGCGTCTTAAAATTTTCCAAACCAAAATATATCATCAAAACAATAACATAGAAATAACAATAATATAGAAAATTAAAGATATAGACATGAATGAGTTAAACTCAGATCTGGCTAATGGGCCATGGCAACTCATAAACGCTTTGGATGACATTGATAGTATGGTAATATATTTCAATGCGTATGTTTTGAACTTATATGACACGTATGCTCCAAAACAGACTATAACCATTAAATACAAACACAAGCCTTGGATAATAGATGTCAATAAATACATGATCAAAATTCGAGATTGCGCGTATGCCAGGTATTTAATATCAAAATTAGAGTCGCACTACACTTATTACAAACAATTAAGAAATTTAGTAACCTCCTCCATGAAAACAGCAAAAAAGCATTTTTTCGAACATAACATTAATAATAATATACATGACTCAAAAAAACTCTGGAAATCCTTAGAAAACTGCCTTCATATTAAAGATAAAGGCGGAGGTATACCAACGGAGTTGAATAACCCAGATGCAATAAATAATCATTTTATAAACCACAGTCAAAATCTAAAACACAGTCCAATTCTACTCAATCATTACAAATAACAAAATCACTCTGTGTCAAACTCATTCTCACTTGAAACGGTTGAAGAAACTACAATAACAAAACACATTCAAAATATTAAATCAAACGCCATCGGTTGCGATAACATAAGTATCACAATGATTAAACTAATCCTTCCTTTTGCACTCAGCACCATAACAGCAATTATTAACCAATCATTACGAACAGGTACAGTCCTAGCAGTATGAAAAAGTGGTTTAGTAACACCAATACCTAAAAAGAAACCAATTTCTAGTCTTAGCGATCTCAGACCGATCAGTATATTACCGGCATTATCCAAGGTACTCGAAAAAGTTTTGTTTGACCAAACTGTAGTCTACACTGAAACATGCGGGATTATACCACGTCATCAATCGGGGTTTCGTAAAGGCCACAGCACTATGACAGCTCGGCAATACATTTCAGACGATATTCTTGCCTCCACTGATGCAGACAAAGCCACGATATTAGTTCTTCTGGATTTCTCTAAAGCATTTGACTTACTGAGCATTCCATTGCTTGTTTCAAAGTTACGATACTTCGGTTTCAATGATGAAGCAACAAAATGGTTTCAGAGTTATTTCAAAGATAGTCTAGATAGCGTACAGTCTGCAAGGATATCAACGGAGCTCTAAAATATTCATCTGATGTTTAAATAACGCAAGGGGTACCGCAGGGATCGATACTAGGGCCATTGCTTTTTGCCATATATACCGCTGACATAATGAAATCTATTAGATACTGCATGTCGCACATGTGTGCAGATAATACATAACTATATTTATAGTTTGAAGTATGTAACGCTCATTTAGCGGTGGAAATGATAAATAGTGACCTTAGTAGAGTTTGTGATGAATGGCTTCAGTCAACAGTGAAAACAGATAAACCGTAGCTTCCCACTTTGCGGATTAAAAATCCAAGACGCGTAGTACTGCCACGAAAACCACCTTTTCAAATCCACGGCTGACTGTCTGAAAACTGATGTGCACCGTATTAAATACCTCTCTCAGGTTCCAAAAAGGCGTATCTGAATTTCTTTTGATAATTAATTCTATCTTCTATCAACTCGAAACCATTTGACATTTCCTTATTATTTTCGTCTGTACTGACATATGAACCTTTGTAACATTTCAGTCATCTGACTCGGGGCGTTGACTATTCTTCGTCTCTTGTCCCCAAGTCCATAGGGTTCGAATTGAGTAAGTCCGCGTCAAATTGCCCAGTTTTCCTTTGTTCTACGGTTCATACAAAATGTAGTTAGAATATCATGATTTTGTGTTCCTTTTTTTTCTCAATTTGCGATAGGTCCGTCCTCAATAACATATATATAGATCTCAATTTTATGCATCTCGTGCAAAAAATGATTAAATCCATGTCGAAATCTTTACTATGCAGTTTTGAATTTCAATTTGTCTAAATTCACTTAATTTTATTGTCACCTATATGAGCTTTTCCATTTTCGCCCGTTCTTTATCTCTTAATATCGCAGATTTGAGTTTTCCCTTTTTTTTAATTTTCTTTTATTCGCGACGTTTTTCCACCAAAATTATTTTATTACCAAAATTCACATAAACCATACGCATTGACATTTGTTTAGGTTCAAATTTTTGGTACCCCGCTCGTAAATTACTTTTAATTTCAGTATCATTAAACTTTATATCTTTTGCTTTAACTAAACATCTCATAAGCCCTATGTTAACTTTAATTGCTTTCCTAATTGCTTATTACTCTAACGTAAACAAAAAACATGTTCGAATTTTGATTGTTTATATCCTAAAATACACATGAGACCGTCAACCTTTTATCTCGTCTCATTTCTTCTGTAATCTCGTGCAACTCTTGGATCTATCTACCCTGATAATAATTTAAAACGCCTACTTTTCTGAATTAAATCTATCGCTATATGTTTAGTATTATTGCCTTCCTTTGGTACTCTATTATCATGTCCCTAGGACCTTTGTAGTAGCCCAAAATCTCTGAATCGTTCCTTCGTTCAGTCGCTGCACTCTTTCTAAAATGTCCATTTTTATGCGAAATTTTCCTTCCAAATTGTTTTCCCAAAATGTCCGCTTCATTTTAAATTGATAACGATTAGCTCCCATTGTTTCCAACACTTTCACCTTTCTTTAGTACGATTTTCCTCGAATTTAGCTCTCTCCCGCTCCCATAAGCAAACGCACGATAGTTGAAAATCCTGCCGAAAATTTTCCTTTGTTTTTCTCCCTTTTCTTATAGATATTTCATTTATAAATTTTCATTGTATTTTCGCGTGTGTTTTTTCAACGTGAAAGGGCTCCAAAGCACTTGATTCCTATGGTTCGCTATCCCATGAATGTATCAGTTATTCAAAACATTCCCTTGATTGAAAGAGATGGTTTTATCCGTGCCAGACTGGTAGACCGTAAAGATCTAAATACGTTCGAGACCAAGAGCCAGTATAAAACCTCTGCAAAGGATTAGAGTTTAAGTAAGTTTTTTTTTCGACTATTTTGTATTTATAATGTTTCTAAATAACGTCTTACATATTAAATTGAAATTTCATTTGGGAACTGTAATAACATTTATAAAATTTTCACTAGGCCTATGTAAATACTATACATAACTTTGATTTAAGGTTTTGAAGCCAAGATGAAAGGACGAATACTTAAACAAGTAAGTAATTTTGCAGTAGAAAAAGAAAACTCCCACTCATGTCGTATGGAAAGTAATCAGCAACATTTTGTACTTAGTTTTTATACCTACTACATTTTATGACATGTTATAATCTTTTATACTATTGTAATAAACAACAGTAATAGCAAATAACATTAGTTTCTTTCAACACCTTTCTCATACGATTTACACCGTCCAACTATCTTTTTTCAGGTAAAAAACATATTATATATTATATAGTATATATGTGGTATATATTTTTAATATATGTATATATGAATTATGTATATATATTGTCTCACTTTATGCCTTCTATAAGAAAAGTACAATTAATTCCGGTGGCTTAAACTTAAAAAAACATGGTTCATATATTTACACAAAATTTCATCAAAATTAACAAACTTTAGGGCTTGTGCGGGAGACCTAAAATCCATTTTTTATTTAAAAAAATCGTTCCTTACTTATTTTTATGCCCTAATTTTACTGTTTTTTAACTTGGAATAAACACAAAAGTTAGGATTTTATTATTTTAAATTTAAAAAAAAATTTGATATTTTTTGAAAAAAATTAAAACTTTAGGCCTTGTGCGGGAGACCTAAACATTTTTTTAAAAATCCAAAATTTTTTGTGGTAAGTTGTGGTATCTAGTAGCAACTTTTTTTCAACTTGGAATTTGAAAACAAAAAAAAAACTTAAAAATAGATACACCCTAATGTATATAAAGTAATATATTGTATATAAAGAGTATATACGAGTAGTTTATGTACCTGTATATATATATATGTATTTCATTAATTAATTGAAACTTCGGAATGGTAGCGATTTTAAATATCTACCTATGGGCATATCTATTTTATTGGAAAAGAAAATATGTTCTTGTTAATGTTCAAGTTCATGTAGAATCATATATTTTGTATTTATTTATTAATATATGTACTATTATTTAACATATTTTGGCAATCGAGATATGTGTAATTATATACATATATGTTTATTTTCCGCATAACCTCTAGTAATTTTACTAAATTCGGATAATGAAACAAATCGTTTAACTTCAAAAAGGAATAAAAAATATTGAATTAAATACCAGAGTTGTGGAGTTTTAAAAATTAATTATGCATAGAAAAAAAATGAACACAACTGACTTATAGGAAGAGAAAGGTATGGCTTAAATAAACAAATCTCACATTTAGGTTAGTGTGTCAGAGGAGGTGTTTACATTATTTGTTTATAATAAATCGTTCACCGGAGAACTGGGTTAATAGTTTGAAAATGACCCTGGGCCGTAACTAGATATTTATCAGGATATTATTGCGCAATGTGCAGCGATTTGGGTATTCTCATATACCTATCATTCACATACAACAACTGAAAAATCACGGGTTAGTAAGAATTATATCGAAGTATTACATGAAACATTTGAATATTATTGATTGGGTATTCACATAGGTTTCCATTAGTTACCTGAAACAGCTGGGAGTTACGTACTCTAAAATACCTATCATTCACATACAAAAATTGAAAAATCACGGGTTAGTAAGATTCATATCGAAGTATTATACGAAACATTCGAATATTATGGATTGGGTAATTCGCATAGGTTTCCATTAGTTACCTGAAATAGCTGGGAGTTGCGTACTCTCAAATACCCATCATTCACAAACAACAATTGAAAAATCACGGGTTAGTAAGATTTATATCGAAGTATTATACGAAACATTCGAATATTATGGATTGGGTAATCGCATAGATTCCCATCAGTTGCCTGAAACAGCTGGGAGTTTTGTACTCTCTAATGTGGCAATCATTTACATACAAAAATTGAAAAATCACGGGATAGGATGAACCAAATCTAATGTTGAACCCTGGGGAAAGAAAAAAAAATACAGTTCATCCAATAGGAGGCAATGGACACTTCTATAACAAAGACCATTAACCAAACAAATAGAAATGGCGAATCTCTTAAATAAAATCGTCAAAACCAAACACAGAAAGCTTGGAGTTTCGGTGGCTCTCCAAAACAAACTACCAATAAGATCTTAGTAACTTAGTATTTATTCATATTTCCCACTATTCTTATGTATTTATTCGGTTACCAAACATAGAATTTCGCAGAATTCTTTGTACGAGATCCGAGCTTGGAATGCGAAGCAGATAGTCTCGTATTGCAAGTTATAAACCTTTCCCTCAATGTATGTATACATATATTTATTTCTATGTACTGTCCATTGGAGAATGCCGACCTGCATACAGCTTGCATTTTAGGTCTCCGGATCACTCTCGCATTTTCTCTTGGACGTGGAAGGAGGATTCACGACCCGTAATTCCACACCACACCGTGAGTATATGATTGTATATAGGACGAAACCGGTTCACCCTAAGTAAATTGTAGTCCAAGGAGGAGTAGGAATTTGGGGGTTTCTGGGCTTGAAGGCAGTGCATGATGACGAAGGAAGATTCTTTTGGGACGCGGTAACTTAGGTACCAATCAATTGAATCGTGTCACAAGATTGTGCGAATTTCTCGTTGACTCTCGACCACCTCGTTTACTTGCAGGAAGACAGGAGCCAAATTTTGCAAGCAAAGGGTTATTCTGGGTTCGTCAAATATACAATTCCTAGTCCTATATGATAAACCAAAAAATTAACACAACGTTTGATGGAATTTAATTACAATATAAATACGAAAATATTTACGTTCAAGGTCGTAAATAACGTATTAATTAGTTAAGTACATATGTCTATAAAGATATATAGTACAAGAGAGCTTTAAGTAGCTTCCTGTAGTTATCAAAGAAATTAAGGGTCCAATTTTCATGAAGGCTTATGTGTTGTAGTGGAGGAATTTTCCATCCCTACGAACACATATGCAAAGCCTTAGGAAAAAATTAAATATCGGTCATAGCCAAGAGAGAAGAAAATTCTATATTGTTTTAAACAAATAAAAGAATGGCAAAAAGCTTAAAATATCACAAGTTTGCGCTTGGGCACAAGAGCATGCACTACTTCTCAATCCCCAAAAAACTGTTGCTTTATTAATGGGAATTAAACAAAAAATATCATGTAAGTTTTTAGATTTTCACGGCCAAAAGCACAACACGGGATACTACCCCAAAAACAAACAACAACAAAAAAATCATGTGTAAGGAATAGAGAACATGATGTAAAAATAGGTGAAACCACTATTCCCTTTGTTGAATCTGTACGTAAACTTGGAATAATGGTGGACGGTAAACTGAGGTACGAGGAACATGTTAAAAACAAGTCACAGTGGTGCTATTCGAGACTTCGTGTTCTGTATAATGTAAGAGATCATAATATCAATGAAATTACGAAAGATAATTACTGATAGTCTTGTTCTCTTAATATTGGACTATGGAGACGCAGTATATCACTATATGGTCCCTTTTTACTGAAAAAACCCAAAAACAAGTACAACCAGTCCAAAACGCATGTGTCCGATATTGCTTTAATGTCCTGAGACGCGATCATATCTCGCCTTACATCTATCGGCATCAGATTCTAAATATGTCAAACAGAAGGAAATTACACCAATTGTGTCAAAAGTTCAATTTGATGAATTCAAAGGTTCCTGCCTATCTGTTTGACAGATTGCAGTGGTCCCGTGACTCTCATACACATAGTACGAGTCAAAGAAACCACTTACTCGTTCTCCCCAAACATAAAACTATTGTGTGGGGAGTTATAGCTATTCTTCGTCAAAGCTTTGGAACGAAGTACCACTGTCAATTCGAATATCGACATCGTTGCATTGCTTCAAAAAGCTTTGTTGCGAATGGTTGCTATCGTTACAATAAAGAGAATACTTAGCTACATGTGGTTGCGATTTCGTATATTGTTAATTTTGAATTTTTGTTGACTATATTATTAATTTGCACTGATTTTTAAACCTAATATTTTTATTTGTTTGTGTTGATTTGAGTTTTTATTGTTAATATTATTTCATCTGATATTATTAATACTCCAGCGTCTGGACGGTGTAGGCCCTCTGATTGGTCAAATTTAAATTGTCTGTTTCGGTTAAATTCCGCTGACTTGAAAATTAACACGATTTGAAAATTAAAACACGATGCTCATATAATTTTTGGATAATATCGAAGAAAATATGTTTTAGAAAGTTCACAATTCATTGGATTAATTACATTACAGTAAAAATTATCCACAATTACGTATTGAAATTTGACATTTATCATTATTCACGCGAAAGACACATTGTTCAGTGCTGCCAGCGTATATCGATTTCCAATCAATGCAAAAAGCCTTTATAGCCAGTTAGTGTCAAGCAATGTACAATGTCAGTGTAATTTTTTAAAGTTATATATATATATATATATACAAATATATAATTATAAATATAATATGTTATAATAAATCCACCATTAAAAAATAATGGCTGCTAAAATAACCAGTTCCACTCGATACTTAAATACGTAATTAATTATTTTTTGATATTACAACACCGACCCCATGCGCCACCATGCGCTGTCAATGTTTGATATGTGTCATATGTGATAATTATAGAATTATTGACGTGATAACCAAGAAATTTGTTTACAAACTACCTGTGAATCGCTAAAAAGAAATATTTTGTTTTCAGATTATTATTTCAATTTAATTACTATGGCTAAAAGGAATGTGGACAATATTTTACCAGAATTGGTCGAATTTCGGAATGTTCGAATGAGAGGGAAATTTACCAAGCGAAGCGATAGTAGTGTATTCTTGAAGTGTGCTCAATAATCCTAATTATGTGCTTCTAGAACAGAATTATTTCGGCGTCATATCAAAAGAGTGTCATATAAAAAGGTAAACTGTTACATTCTTGCTGTCATACTGGAAAAATAATACCACAAATTTTAGCTTATTATCCAGCACCAAATTATTGACAGGAGATTGTAGTCAATCTAAAAACTTTAGGAATTTTATTTGTCAATACAAGAGTGCTAATAGATTTGCCTAATTTGGAGCGCAAATAGCTAATATCCCAGGTAATGGTCCATATTGTTTAAAAATTTCTGGTTAGGTTTATCATCTCACTTCCAGAAGTATACAAGTTGCAGGTGAAATACCTTCCTATGCTCAGCTTTATCTATACGATCCTGATGAGGCTGTTAGAGTGCGTATGAGTCATCCATCTAATGCCGATTGCTATAAAAATATAATGCAAATAATTGATAGTGAAATACGCCAAATAAGCCCTCATCAGTATAAGAAACTAAAAGAATCTGTCGAGGAAGAAGAAATACGCATTGCGGCTGAGGGTGGGCAGGTGAGAGATAACGTCTATTATTTACACGTTCATCAGAGGTAAAATGCTCCAACCAGTTCTCACGATATCGCCATGGTATACGTAGCAGACAGACGGGAGTTTGCCATCGGGTATAGATATCGCTGTTTAACCTAAAAATGTTAAGGACTTCAAAGGATGGCAACTTTATCAAAGCATTTAGATCCTATGGTTTTCCCACTACTATTTCCATCAGGTGAATGTGGTTGGACCCCCGGCTTTAAGCATCATGCTGATTTCTGTACTGCTCAATGTCATACTGTAACTGCTATGTAGTTTTATGCAAGTAAATTAGCAGTGCGAAGAAACATATTTAATCCAGTCCATTATGCGGGTAAACTTTTTCAACAGTATTTAATTCATGCTTACATTATTTATCTATTATCATTATTTATGAATCTGGTCGCCTAGATTACATTAGGAAAAACCAACGACACCTCAGAGTGGAATGCTATCAAGGTTTGCAAAACCATGTAAGAAATTTAGCCACTGATAGAGGAGTATGTGCAGGTAATACAGTCATTCTTCCATCTTCATTTACTGGTGGACCACGCCATATGAATAAACTTTATCAAGTTTCAATGGCTATGGTACGTAAATTTGGTCGTCCTGTCGTCGTCATAACTTTTACATGCAATCCCAAATGGCCAGAAATACCAACCGAATTGGAACATTATCAATCGGCCGCGGACAGGCCTGATATAGTAGCCAAGGTTTTCCATCTAAAAGTCAAGGAATTTATTCATGATATGACTGAGAAACATGTTTTTGGAAAGGTAATTTGTTGGGTGTAAACAATTGAACAGCAAAAAAGAGGACTACCTCATCTACATGGTGTGTTTACACTTTGCAGCGAAGATAAGTTGTATACAGCTTCTGATATTGATAATGCCGTATCTGCAAAACTACCCCATCCGAAGAATTCGGCTTTGTACCGTATTATTTAAAAAAATAACATTCATGGACCATGTGGCGTACTTAATCCAAGGTCAGTCTGCATGGTAGACGGTAAGTGCTCTAAAAAATTCCCCAAATCATTTAAAGACGCTACTGATAATAATTCCGCAGGCTACCCAGATTACAGGAGACGTGATAATTTTTCTGAAAATCACGTTATTCGGGATATACGTATCGACAATCGATTTGTTGTTCCATATAATGCATTCCTTAGCAAAAAATATGATGCTCATATTAATGTTAAAATTTGTTCCTCTTTGGATAGTATTTATTTATCTATACATGATCAATCTCACTCAATTTTACTTCTGGCTTTACATTTACCCGACAGCCAATCTGTTTGTTTTGTCTCTACAAAATAAACCTGCTCCTCCCTCCCCTCTGGGCGGGAGGAACAGGCTCTCAGGGAAGCATCTACAAGGAACACCTCTTTAACAGCGTGGTTCCAATTGAATCTTCAAGATATTGAGGGACGCTCTATTCTCTATCAAGATGTACCAAATAACTATGTCTTTACAGCTGGTAAAAAGTGGACGAGGCGACAGCGGGGATCATTGGATGAATACCTTCAATTTCTCCTAGAAATATAGAACTGTATCATTTACGGCTGATTCTTATAAAGGTGGCTGGAGCTACATCCTTTGAATCTTTGCGAACTGTTGATGGCAATTTACTATGTAGCTACTTTTCATGATGCGGCGCGTGAACTGAAGCTCATTGATGACATACGAGAATGGTCGCAGTATGACGGAGGCTTCATTGTATTTGACGCCTAAAATTCTTAGACATCTATTTGTTTTAATTTTAATACAATGTATCCCTTCGATCTTCGGCTGAAGATTTTTTTCATCATGGTGTTGCTGAAAAAACAGCTATTAATCTTTGTCTTTTAAACATACAGGATATTCTCATGAAGGAGAATTCATCTTGCAGAATGCAGGGCTTATCTGAACCTGATGAAAGTTGCAGTTTTGGACAAGTATCTGATTTTAATGTAATTTCTGAAAACACTTTAGGTGAATTGATGGCTGCCAAACTCAATGACGTACAACTTCAAGCATATAATTCTATTTTGAATAAGTTTTTTTTCACATGAAAATGATGACAATAAATTTTTCTTCATTGATGGCCCAGGCGAAACAGGGAAAACATACCTTTACTAAACTTTAATTCACACTCTAAGACGAAAAGGTAAAAGAGTTTTATCAGTCGCTTGGACAGGCATTGCAGCACTCTTGCTTCCAGGTGGGGTAACGTGTCATACTGCTTTTAATTTACCCCTCAATTTACAGGACAATACAACATGTAAGATCACATCAAAGAATCGGAAAATTATAACGGAAGCAGATATTATAATATGGGATGAAGCACCGATGGCAGGTGTAGCTTTAGAAGTAATTGAGCGTACTATACGTGATATCATGGGAAGTGATTCTGTCTTTGGTAACAAAGTTATTGTTTTGGGCGGAGACTTTCGTCAGATCCTTCCAGTGTGTCGACGTGCTTCACGAGGACAATTAATTGCCGCTTGCATAAAAGCAGCACACTTTGGTACCATTTCAAAACTTTTCAATTAAAAACAAATGTCAGAGCTTTAGAAAGTGAAAATATATTTTCTAAATGGCTTTTGGACTTGGAAGATGGCAAACTTCCTTTTGTAGAAGGAACATTAGAGTCATCTGTGCTTATTCCCAATGTAAATATTTGTCAAGATTCACTATATATACGGTGAGACACATACAACTGCTGATGCCTTAGGGTTGAGTCAACGTACCATATTGTGCCCTAAAAATAGTCATGTTTATGCAATCAATGAAGATGTACTTCAACGGAAAGCGCCCCTGAGGTGATATCTCACAAAAGCGGTGCTATAAAAACTTCAGCTGTAACTTAATTCAAGCCAAAATCATTACAGGGAACAGAAAAGGTACAGTACATTTCATTCCTAGAATTTAAAACACTTTTTCGGATGTTACAATATAATTCAATATGGGCAGAAAACAGTTTCCAGTCAAATTAAATTAAATAAATCTCAAGGACAAACTTTTGAACGGGGTGGACTGTTACTTCCTGAACCAGTATTTTCTTATGGACAGTTTGAGCGCAGTCATCGTTATTTATACAAATTCTGACTGATTGGTATACGGATAATATTGTTTATAAAGAGATTTTTTCCTAATGAAAGTGTATAATATTATGTTGCAGATTGTAAAAAATAAAAGTATAATAAATTGTACTTGCTTAAAAAGTTTTGTTTTTTGTGTCCCTTGAAATGAAAATGACTCAATTTATCTCACCTGTAAGGTTTTTGCGAATTAAGAGAGTTTTGGTGTATTTACTTTGACAATCGTTAGGTAAGAGCGTAATATTATTTCACCCAAAAATGTAGATTTTTAGGACTTATCCCAATAAAATAATTCTTAATATATTTAAAAAAAATGTAATTACTTTGACAGTCTTTTGGTAAGAGTATATTATTTTACCAAAGTTATATGTAATATTGTAATATGTTGAAATTTTTTTATTTTCGAATTACATATAAATATTTTGCAATTTAATTTCGATTTAAAAATTAAATCATTTCGGTGGTATGGAAGAGGAAACATTTTTCTCATTGACGAGATTTATGTTGGGGTGAGGGGTGTTTAGTGGTGCAGAATGTCTTTCTATTATATATCTACCCAATGATCTAATATCTACCTATTAAATGTAACTGTTAGTATCACATAAACTGGGCGAAGCCCAACCAAGTGCCGCCCGCAGGGCCTAGCAGCAAAAACCCGCGGAGCGGGTTTTTAACTGCTAGTTGTTCATTATTATACCTAAATATGTATATATTATTATTATTATATTGGAGGCACTACTAAAAACCAGCTGCATTCTCGGAGAGATCCGGAATGCATAGCTGAGCAGTGACCTTTTTGTCGATAGAATTTATATTAAAAAATATGTAAAATTTATCTATTGGCAAATGAATGTTTTATTGTTATTATTTGATCTCTGGTGGGTTGACATGTGCTGTTATTGTATTGTTTTGTATTTATCATTCTTAAATAATGCACTTGCACAATGTGGATTGACTAGATAATCATTTGTGGAAAAGTGTGTGGAAGGGTTTAGTTTTTCCTGTGGGGAAGATTTAACCCGGACATAAAGTCGAAATAAAAAATATAACTAACTAACCATCACTCCGTTTCCTTTAAGGGGTAGGCAGAGAGGACGGACCGCCAAACAACTCGGTCTTGACTCACACTCCTAGCCTCATTCACATTCGTACATCGTCACATGAATACTCTTCTATTATTCTAACTCTTGACATGGCCCGACTCTGATCTATCTGATATAGTATCTGATTACTGCACTTGATCGTGCCATGTCTTCCTCGGGCGTCCCCAACTTCTGTTACCATTTGCCTAATAATTTCTCCTTACACTCCTTTCTTCGCTCATTCACTCTAGGTATAGGTAATAGGTATGTACATAATAATTATTATTTGGATGGTGTAATATGTACATTTCTTATTAGTTTCTTTTTAGACAATTTTTTTGTAATAAAGACATTTTTATAATAAAAACACATAAATTTGTTTTTGACCACGATAGTTTTATTTTCACTCTACCGGTTTCGGAAGATCCCTTCCTTCGTCAGGGTCCGATCTTCCGAAACCGGTAGAGTGAAAATAAAACTATCGTGGTCAAAAACAAATTTATGTGTTTTTATTATAAATTATGATGAGCCACAAAGTGAATGCTTTTTACAACTACGTAAAGACATTTTTGTTCTTTAATCCGTATCTTAATTTTTTTCCCTCATTTTTGCTATCCAGTGTAAAATTGTTAAATACTTTTATTGACTGGTATTCGCGGTGTCTTTTAATAATGAAATAATTATTTTAATTGATCAGATATATACATTTAAGGGATCGAACCGTACATTAACATAAATACCGGATGTGAAATAGTAAAAATAATTTTGGTCCTACCCTCCGGCGGACCATTTTTTTTTGTTCTCGACAATCAATTATTTATTTAATGTGGAATACAACACCCGGGTAAGATATTTGAATGTCGAAATCTCACACTGAGTTAACAGCACTTTTGCCCAAAGATATATATTAGTATAATCAAATCATATTGATTGTCTACGTAGAATGTTTTTTACTTCAAAAAAATATTAATAATATATAATAATTTTAAATTAATTTCTTATATTTGTGTTTTTTCTGGTCTGACAGTTTTATGTAGAATACAGGTTAGTAAATGTAAGCTATGCAATAACTGTCTAAACTTACTATGTGAAATATGCATTCTGCAGAAAAGCTTCCAAAAACACTAAATTTGTTATGTAATTTCAAGCGCAGTAAACGTTTTCTTCTGATTAGGTAAATGTCATTGTTGGAATATTATTATTTTATTGAAATCGACCAGTTGACTGGTTATTTTCTGGTAAATATGTTTTGAGAAATAGCCACATTCAAATTATTTTCGGTGCTGTGGGCGCTATCTGCACATTTTTAAGTCGGTATTTTTCGCGATCAACAAATATTTCGCATTTCAAAGGCCATGAACTACTATGAATTTTTGTATTAAAGTGGTCTGATCGGTATCTTGCCCGCGGTTCAAACATAATCAGTAAGTTGCTTGAAACACCTAGGCACAAGTCGTCCGGAATCCGGCTTTAATTCGACCGCTATGCATTTCGTCGGTCTGTTAATTTGTTTGTACTTTTCGATTCCGGTTCAAAATGGTGGCCGTTCTAATATTTCAATAAAGATTTTCATTTAATCCAGTTTTCGCTTTTGGAACATAAAACAGTCGATGGTATCGTAAACATTAATAAACATTATTATTAAACATTACCGTACCATAAATACCATAGTATTTTATCACGTCTTCTTTCTAGTGCCAATAGAATAGTAGGTGCTATTATGTTTGATGCATTACAATATTGCATATCATTTTTTACATATAAAATATTTATAATATCAGAACGCCGTGCAAACATTTAAACCAAATGTTGTTGTAAATTTATTGGTCAACAAAAATAATTTTTTTGCTCAAAAATTTCAAAACTAACTTTGTTTCTATCTGTGTGTATTTAAATAAGCTCGCTAAAATATTTTCTTTGGAAACCCACGAGGGAATTGTTCAGAACCGAGACGTCGCGCTGATTAATAGTTTTAGGTATTGTCGGTTATAGTCGGTTTGAAAAGTAAGCTAGGTACTATATTTTATTTTTTTTAGCGCCCAGACGGCTTTCACACATTATTGAAGTGAAACTTCTTTACGCGCGTTATGCATTTTCGATGACCCGAGTAAAACCGACTCATGACCGTCACGAAAAACCGTGATCATTTCGCTATAGGAGCCTAGCTAATATTATATACCTAGTTTAGGTCACTCTCCAAACTCAGCTTCGTGGTCTAGAGGCAGAGCGCCCGACTGTCGTCGTGAAGAACCGAGGTTCGATCCCCGCTTTAACAATTTTTTTTTTTCTTTTTGTGATTTTTTTAATACGAGGAAAAGTGATAAAATGCTCTCGTGCTGCGACTTTGTCAGGCATACATATAAGAAGATATCTACATGATTTGTAATAATGTAGTAAAAAATTACATAAATTTATTAATTTTAACCTAGAGTCCCCCGAAATGTCTAAATCCATTTAGTGAGACTCTAGACCGGCCGGTGTTCACTCGGGTAATTGGCTAGAAGTAACGGTCGGTACCTATATGATATTTTGGTCGACATATAGCTTACAAATCGAGCCGGTAGAGTCGCTCGGTATTTTCATTAATTATTTTTATTTTGAATCATTAAAATTACTAATCAAGGCCGATAACGCGACTAATTACCCTCGCAGACTTGCGTGACAAGTTTTTTTAGTAAAAAACACAGCTGTAAGTGAGTTTTTCAAAATTTAGAAATGTTTTTCAAATTCAGACTCCATACGGGTATGAGACTGTTAAAACACGATAGATCTTTTCCAAAACGGACAAATATACGGAAATATTTTTAAAAATGACAGATATGACTTCACACTGCCGATATATCTTCGATTCGACCCTATATAAAGCGTTAACGAGACGTTATGTGATATTATTCATTTGCCGTGTTTGAAAACGAAAATTTTCGCGGGACAAGTCAATTGAGGAGTACACATTGTATACGCGGTTCTCGTCGCGCAAGATACCTCTCCTCGCGGTCTAGAGGCAGAGCGTTCGACACTCGTTATGCAGGACCCGGGTTCGAATCCCATATTTTTATAACTTTTAATTTTTTTTTATCACATGCTACTTATAAATATGTCAATATTAGGAATCTAGTTAAACGTTCATTTGTTAACAACACGCCTATAAATAAATTTATGCTTTTTAAAAGTATAATGTACAAAATTCTGAATAATAATAATATGAAATGAAAAGAGAGAGAGAAGAATACTAAATGTTTCACTTACGTCGTGCGTAGGCTTGCCACACACTGTATTTTTTTTTAGATTTATCTTTATTGAGAAATAATTAAAATAATAAACATTTCTTAAAATGCACAAAAGTTACAAAAACTTGTTAACAATTATTATAAATGCAATAAATTGTTGTTAATAATTATTGCATTGAACACGTGACATGTAGTCTCTAGTACAGGATGCGTTTTATATTCCAGGTCGATTTTGTTTGGCCACCATTTTGGTTTGGATGAAATTTTGTCTGTTTGCATTTGACAGTCGTAAAGAATGGTCAATAACAATTTGTATGGACCATCTAACGCCACAGCAGCGTGTAAATGTTCAATTATGAATCGCGGAGAAAATTACGAGACTAACCGAATAATGTTAAAAGTGATGATATCGACTGGCCCTCATGATCTCTTAATTCGACCCCTTCCGATTTCTTCCTATGGGGGTACTTGAAGGAAAAGATGTACACCTATTGGTGTACATCTTTTAACAACATTGGTGTACATATAACCAACAAAAACCTTACCAACCAATGCTTATGGACAATATTCGAAATGAAATTGCTGAAATAACGCAAGAAGTATGCGAAAATGTTATGAAATATGTGCTTAAAAGAGCTCGCCCTTGCGCCACGGCCTGAGGCGGCTACTTGACCGACATCATATAAGGTTAGAGACCATACAATAATTCAATTAAATATACACTATGCACTTGTATTTCATTTAAGAGTCATTAAAAAAACATCAACCTGGAACGTAAAAACGCATCCTGTATGTAGCGCGCGTCAGTTTGATTTGACGATTATTTAATAATTAATAACTTTTCAGAAGACGCAATTCATAACTTTGTATTGTCTTGTGATTCTGAAGGCGAATTTGTGGATAAGATTATTATTTTTAAAATGAATATTTTCGTAAAAACACAAATTAAAAAAGTGGGAAGAGCACAATGGATTCACGAAATAAATTAAAAAGACAAACGTTTTGAAAGTTCCATTCCCTAGTAATGGAACCAAAATCTGATGTCGACTGATTCTTCATATACTTCCGTAGAGCAAAGTGAAATTTGACGAGCCTCACAGTATTATTGAATGTGATAAAAAAATAAAATACCCGTCTTTGGAAGTCAATCATCGGTACCAGAGAAAGGCTGGCAGATTTTGTACGGTACAATTGCCATACATTCGAAGGGTACAATGGAAATAATGTTGAAAAGAATTATATATTAGAAAATTTTTATTCAATTTCAACATAATATGTAGGTAATGATCATAACGATTCTCCATGTTACTGTTGTGTCTCCTAAACCTGCTCCTTCAGCCTGCTTCTATCGATATAAACGCGAGCTGCTGAAGAGCTTTGCTTCATTTATGGCCGAATGCAAATTTATTTGTATTCGTATATGATCAATAATAAATGCATGTCAAACCAACTGCAATTCAATCAACTTTAAAATCAATACGTCGATACAAACATAGTATTAGTGGATAGGTAACCACTTACAGATGAGAAATAAACTCATTGGAGGCGTGACACCGACTCCTCCATCTTTTTATGTCCAACGCCAATCTGGACAGTCCAGATCCAGAAGTTTAGGTTTGCTTTTCGTTTTACAAAAGGATGTATTTCAAAAGAAAATGTATTGACTGTATTTAGTCCATATTGTGTCCATAATATATCTTAATGTGTTGCTTACGTACCGTACGTTGGCCCAGTGTCTGTCTACTTTTATTAAGTACGTGATGAGGTAAAGACGTAGTAGCTGGTCAGGTCCTTAAAACATTTCGAGGAACTTAACGGAGGTCCCCAGAAGCTCAATATTATCGGTTAAAACCTAGTAGAAATAAACGTTTGTCAGGAGTTTGTTAGAAGTCACATATCATTTCATGGAATAAAACTTCGAAAAGTGTACGCCATCATTTTGTGCCTTTCCTGAGTCAGTATTTTTCTGTAACTGACATGTCAGTAATTATCAATTACAAACTCTATTTCTTCTTCAGACGTTCTTTTGTTGAAACCATATCGTACGTGTTTTGCTAAAACCCTTAAAGCCATAAAATGTAAACTTTACAGGAGACGATAAAAAACAAATATTTACGGATTGGTTAAATTAATTAAAAACCTTAAGGTTTGTGCGCAATTATTTATTTATTTTTATTATTTGTGTAAAATATTACAATTTTATTTTCAATTATGAAGAAATTGAGGATTAAGTAATTTCATCTACGGTTTTTTCGAAGTAACCTAAAAAATTTGTACGCACGTATTCAGTTTTTAGTATTAATGCCTTAATCAGCAAATATTGACTATCCCATGTTGTACTTAGAAGACCATTCAAGAGAAACCACTGAAAAGGAACAAGGGTTTTACCGAAACAGTAAATATTTTAAAATAATAATGAGTATTTTACGAATTTTGTACGTATTTATCTAGACCATTAAATACCCATTTTATACTTAGTGTAAAAGTAAGAGGATGTTACAATTAACTTTATTCATTGTTTCTTTGTTTTTGAAGTCGACAACCTTCCAGGTAAGAACTGTCAAACAACACTCATTTAACCAGGATCTGTACTCTGATAAAATAAGATATTCCAATTATTACCGGGCGCAATACGAGTAAATTACAAATGAAGTATTCACTTATGTATTAATTAACACTCCAAGAATCGTTAACGAAAGCGTGTTTGAGCATGATTTGAAATAAAATGGATTGGCCTTTGCAGTAACATCGGTAAACAAAAAACAACACTGAAACTTGACCACGAAATTATTGCTTTATTTTCGTCCTTTCCAACGCAAACAGCCGGAAATGACACCTTTGGTACAAATCCAATAAGCAACGAATAAGTTTATCCACAGTCATGCTTTCTAAGGTCGAAGTAACCATAGTAATTTGCGCTTTTTCCTTTTTAGAACCTGTATACCCGCTTCAGAATACACAGTACACACATGTTACTATAGGGGAACGGTAGAGAGGAATGAAAGAGGTTGTAGTATCGCAGTGGCTTCATGAAAGTAGCGAGAGTACACACAGTCCTAATTAGAGTAGCCAGTGTTGTAGTTTGTCGCTGATAATTAATCCCTCCGGACCGATGCTAAACGTAAAAGCGATGATGAACGGCAGTAGAGTGAAGTCAAGGAAATTAAGTCGGTCGCTCGACGAGCTACTGCGAGTTGGCGGAGACCAGACTGATGTTCATCACTGGTGGTGAAGATCACGGATCTGCATGATGCTCCAGTATGATGAAGGCGCAGGAGATGCTTAGGATCTCGACCGCAGATAATGCGGGCATGAATGGCTCGGGCTCAATTTATGTCAGTTTCTGTTTTAAGTTTCGATTGGTAAGGTTTTCACATACACGGTCGTTTATGAATAGAATAAAATATTCAACACGTGTTTAGTAAGAATTAGTAACATTGATATGTTTGATTAGTTAGTATTTTCACACTTGAGAATGAAATCAAGTTGAAGAAAATAAAATTAACATTTATGTTTAAGGAAATATGTTACAAAAAACATCAATATCTAGGTATGAGAGAGAAAATAGTGATAAAACTCGTAAATAATGTTGCTTGTATCAGAGACGAAGATCCAGGCACCCAATTGAGGGGGAGGTTAAAAATAATTCACAAAAAGTTCAAATCCAACGATATGTTTTATCGCAAAGTGATTAATTTTCCAAAAAACATTTACACAAACTTATGAATGCCGAAATCGGGGGCTTCCTAGGAAAACACTAAGCGACCAATGCGTGCATTAACATGTTTTGAAACAGACGAGTTTGTATGAATCTGCATAAGGCAAGGAGGACGAATAATATTGCGTTCCACCTTTGCTCTCTATCCTTACAGTAAAAGAGCTTGATTCTTGTTAAGTTAGTTCATTTTACACCGTACGTATATAACTATGGTTTGATCATTTGGTATTTTGCTGAAGTCATTATTTAGAAAACCCAATTTTTACTAGGTTTTAACGTTCATACGCGTTGTTTTTTTCTGGTAGGTATCACGTTTAGCGATACAAAATAAAATATCAATGTCCCAAAATAATGTTTATGAATTTCTTCTATGGAGGGCTTACCTTGTGTATTCAGTGTGACCTTCTTCTAGAGTAAATTAAACGAGTTAATTATTTTCGTAATCGAGACAATTATATGTTGTTTTTCAATTGGAGTTTGTTGTTTTTCGATAATAAGATGGTTTTTGAAGTCGCAGACATCTCATTGAGGATTGCGAAAGTTATATATTATTTTATTTATCTTAACGGTAAATTATACCGCTCTAATAGCGTTAAATCAACGCACTTGTGCTAAAAAAAATATTTGTATGCATGGAGATGAATGGGAAACAGTTTTTTTCTGCAAATCACACTACTGATAAACTAATTTATACCACTAAATAATTGAGCAAAAATATTTACAAAAAATAATTGTTCTTTTGCCACCGTTCTGTCAGAAATTGTGGTTAAAGATATGAACACCTACACCAATATGTTGAAAAATTGAGAGAATATACCTGAGAACATTTATTGTAACACAAAAATTCAATTTCCTATCGTTAGAGTTATCCTGAAAAAAAAATATTATTCGCAAATCGATCGCCCAAACTCAAATAAAGTCGGGTGGTAATAAGTTAATAATTTATTTGTTATTCGTTATGGCACAAATTTCATCTTAGTAAGTCATAGTTCAATTTCTTTCTTTTCATATTTTTTCCCGAATTTCGAATGCATATAATCCTTGCTCAGGTGTGTATTACTGACTCATATTAAGAACGAATAAGTATTACCTGATATAATTTTCCGATTGGATGGAAGGAATAAACTAAATAAAACAAATAGGTGGTACCCAACCCTACTCCATATTTTAACCAGTATAAATTAAATTTCCATTTCCGTTATTCTCTTTATAAACAAGTATCTCTTACGGTAATAGACGGCATACATAGCGTAGTGTTGCACGCATTTGCCTTTGAGTCAGGAGTTATTTATTTATTTACTCAACTATTTTTGATGCATTTTGGTAATAATTATTAATTTATTTGTTGGCCAATGCATTAATTGCTTTAAAATTGTCGTTACATTAACGATGTTGCACATGGTTTCAGTGAACAAGATATTTCCAATGATGTAATACAGAGGATGTCCTTTAATAAAGTGCACTAACTTTGTGAGGTAATTCTACATGATCCTAGAAGTAAAGAAGATAAATAGCTTTTTCGACTTTCCATTGTTTTTTTTACAAAAAATATTTTTTTACCTCTTAGTGCATTTTACCCCCGGATACCTTTTATATTTTATGCAATTTTTTCGTAAAAAGATAAAAATGTGAAAAAATAAAAGAAAAATTTACATTAAAAGAAATACCAAAAAGTGGGAGACAACTATTCAAAATTGATATATTTAACCATACATGAAGTCAGAATTGAATTTCATTTCAATTTTCCTTTAGTTACCTTCCAGCATTAGATATCCGATTGGAAAAACCACAATCTGCCTTAGTGCGGTCCTTGTGAAGCATAATCTTTTAAAAAGTACTCAAAGAATAACTCAGAATTAGTGATTTCCACTGCTTGAGAACCCGTTGTGTATATTTTCCCTTTGTTGAGGCTTTTGGGGAAACAAAGCTCGACTTTCACGAGGAACCTAATCCAGAGTAAGAGAACAATCACACGAAGACTGAGCCTAACTCTTTTGTTGGTAACTTCAGGTAGCTATTGTGCGGCCTTAACAATAAAATCGTACAATCGTTGCCGAGTGCTTATAGAATTAATATCAACAAAGGCTCACGGAATTATAGCTAACCAACTGCTCATGTATAAATGATGTCCGTCGAATACCAAGCTTATGAGAATAATGGATTGAACTTTATGCTGCGTTGTTGCAAACAACCAGTATTTTAATCACAGTGTTTTATTTTTGACTGTCTAATAAATCATTGGAAACGGATCGGTAAAGCGATAGTATCTGATATGTTAGTAAACTTGAAAAATTACGACATATGTCAAACATTTCAACAAACGAAATACACATTTCTAATCTTTAAAATTAAAAGTTCATTGAACTTTAACATCGATATTTAAACTCAACTCAACGACTTGTTGGTCGATGAATTTGAATGAATAATTTTACGTATTTTGCAGGAATATGCACTACTTCACGCATACACCCATGTACCGATTGTCAAAATTAGTACCTATGTTTAATCATTTCAATGTCGATAAACATTTCATTAAGGTCTCTAATGTCAATAATAATATCAATTATGTTATTAAACATGTCATACTTATCTAACCATTTCACCTGATATTATTTTCTTGTGGTGATAACTATGTGACATGTCGCTATGTCACAAGAAACGTTTTAAAATATCTATTGCATAACAGGTGCTAGAAGATGAAAATATTAATACAAGTCTACGGTAGTCTAGGGTTAAAATTAAAATAGATACGACGGTTTTAAAGAATACAATGTGAAACTGGTGTGAGCCAGCGTTTCGCTGGGTCACTTTTTACCCCTTCAGTGATTCCTTTGTTATGACTCTGCTCCAAATTTGGTAGCATCAAAATTTGTAGAAGTTTTTGCATTCGAAACTTGCATCCGTCGTTTTGCTGTTTTTGTTGCTTCCTACTAACTAGACAAACGTGAAGTAAACTCGTAGTTGTGTGAACAGAAGATCGCATAGTTCTGTGAACACAAAAAGTGGTTTTCTAATTGTCTCTTATTTGATTGATCAAAACCAAGTTTGAATTTAAATTTTTCCAAAGAAATGTCAACATCTCAATGATAATAAAATTCGCTTTTAAACCTTACTCGGGCTGGTAGGTATTATACGAAAATACGTAATTCTTGTCGTGTTGTCGTTGTACTTTTTTGGTATCTCTCTCTCTTTTTTTCTATCCCTTGTATTTGTAATCGAACATTATCTATTTTCACAAATGTATTAGTGGGTCAGTAACTTCTTCTAAATTCCTACCTTCGCTGTGTGCCTATGTGATTATCCCTGTCTGTTTCCTTTTTTTCTTTTTTTTCCTGATTGTTCTCCTTAACCCCCCTTTTTCAATTTGTGTACTGTTTTGTATGTGAAACTTATAATTATGATATTTTTCTATTTTTGTACTGTTTCGCATGTGAAACTTATAATTTTTATATTAAAATACCAATGTAAAATTGTACCTATTATCTACCACCTTTGTATTTTAAGTTCCTATCGTCCTACAGTGAGTTTTGGAACCCATTGGAATTGCTCTAGCAAGAAATAAAAATAATATTGATTATTCCGATTTGACAGCTCGTAGAAGGAAACACGATCATACGAACTGTATAAAAAGGTAGGACCCAGCAAGGTCACCTTCTTGAACTCGGAACCGAAACGTAATAAATTAACTAACTGATAGATAAAATGCCCAAATGGTCGAGTTAAAACAGGACTTCGCTACGCTCATTCAATTAATTCAGAAATGTTACGTCATTAAAGGCGTTCTAACCGCAGAATGGGCTCGGAGGAAAAAAATGCAGAAACCCTTTCCGACCGCTCTACCATAAGGTATCAAAGACAGGAACTAAGTATACGTCACACATACGTCATATTCCATTGTTGTCTTTATTCGAAACAAAAATGTTTATGTGTTGTGTGTTCCCTGTGTGTATGCTCATTCGAAGGACGATTCGTTTGTGTTAGTATCGAAGAAGGTCGTGCTTTTGATATAAATCACAAATTTAGCCTCCAAAGCCATCTGTTGGTAACTCTTTTAATTATTACAATTTTACTAACAAAATAATTATCATATTACGTTGGCTTTTTTCATGCGATTGTGATATCAAAAAATAAAAACATTATGTACATCCAATAATCCAGTAATTGGCTTATAATTTGTAATATGCATAAATATAGCAGTTATTTGGATATTTGATATGGCTTAGGTAATCTCAATGATTTGTATGGATTAGGCAAGGCCAAAGTCAGCAGCTTGGCCATTCTGAGCGAAAACTTACCATATTTGTGGTAGGTTTTTTTTAATGACAATTCATTAATTCGCTGTTTTTCTATTGTTTACCCTGAATCAAAACTCTGTGCAAGCCACTGCTAGCATGCCTTGATTCTTTTACAGTATTCGTGCTTTCACAGAACTAACAGTCTTTGGATCGTTTTTTCAACGACATTTTTAAAAGGACATCCTTTCAAGAAGAACAGTATTTTCTTTCAACATTAGTTGCAAACAAATCTTCGGAAAGCATTTTACTGCAATTTTTAAGAAACCCAAAAAGAAAATGCAGTTTCAACACGATTCAGGTCATGATAAAACGACAAGGAAAAGGAATCCATTTATTTATTCGATTACAAGGTGTCTGCAGTTTAGGTTCTATCACTTTGGGAAGTGATTCTATGCAATAGTACCTACAAAGAAAACTAAAACCGTTAAAAAAACGTTTTTGTTATCCAAAAGTCAACCTAGCAAAGATATGCAGTGTAAGGTTGAACTTATATAAATTAAATTTAACACATGTTATATATTTACATCAAAATAATGCATTTCATTTAGATTTACAGTGTTTGCTCATTTATTATAATTGAATTCCATTGTTAAAACATGAAAGTGATAAAGGAAATGCAGTGGTCTCGTAATATTGAATCAACTTATCATATACCACCGGTTAGTGGCTGAGTTGGCATTACAACTGGATCCCAGCCGGAAGTCATGCATTCAATTCCTCGGCAGGCTGACACAAGGAACATGTTCCGCTTACTTGTTGTGGTAGTTGTAAGAAATTTTCAAATTTTGTAAGGAAACCCAGGAAACTTCGTCTTTGAAATAGTAGAACCTCTTTCACGATCATCAATTTGACGTTGTTACCTGTTTTCTTACAACAGTACTAAACTAAAAAGAAGTTATAATGATTTTTAACAGAATATTATTTTGCTAACATTGATGAAGAATGATTCGAGATTATCATGTTGTGGTTTCTACTCTTTTTCCCAAGACATTTTTAACATAAAATTTGAATTCCAGTTATATTTTGAAAAGAATTGGGTTGACTTTAATACCTACTTAGATCTTACTTAGCGGTTAGAAATTTAAATCCGTACGAATTATAGTTACTCAATGCAAAAGCACTAAAGCCCTTTACATTTCGTACTTTAAATTTATTACAAATAAATCCTTTCTGGAAACACACAGCAGAAACGCATGAATAGAATCATACTTTGAACAATTTATGTTTATTTTATCAGTTTGTGAGGTTAATCTTGTTTTGGTTTTATTTCTGTAGCAAATGAAAGCTAAATTAGATAAAACGGTATTAATGATACTAAAATATGATTTTTTAATTCACAAAAACAGAATTGAAGCGAAATTTAATGTTTGCGGTTAATTAATCCGATTAAAATTCATGATTTAATTTTATGAAGAATTCATTTACCTAATCCTGCTTATTTGTATAAACTGCACAGCCAGCTTTTATCACATAGTTATGACTTATTTATATATTTATTCATGCTAATTTTAAAATATATATTTAAATCTCAAAGAAAATATTCTAGTTTCAGTACTCGAATTAAAATGTCTGTATTTCTTATATAGATAATACAGGCGTTAAGTTATAACCTAAAGACATTTGGTGGTTCACGGAAAAGGTTTTTTTTTTGTTTTTTACCTACTAACTGAAGGTTCTAATAAAAGTTCCACTTTTTAACTAATTAAAGTACGAATAATAATAATATTAGGCTCATTTACATAGCGCATTTTTCGTGAAATATAACCCCAAGAGCGCCGTAATGAATTTGTTTATGTACCTTGCTTTTTAGAAACCATTAACAAAAAATTATAAAATAACCAAGAACAATAGAACAGTATGTACGAGACGATGTATGAATGTGAATGAGGCAAGGAGTGTGTGCCAAGACCGAGTTGTTTGGCGGTCCGTCCTCTCTGCCTACCCCTGCGGGGAAACGGCGTGATGGTTAGTTAGTTAGTTTATTAACATGTGTCATTTTAAACAGTCAAATAGTTCATTCAGCAAATAATTCATTGCTTAAAAATTTCTAGTTCTCCTGCATTTTGGATACCCACTTATAAATGTGCATTTTTTGTAAGCATTGCCATTTTTTACAAATCAATCTTAATTTATTTGTTTTTCTCAAACATAACAATGGAAAATGGCTTTGAACGGTTCTTCAATATGTCAATTTACTTATTTTCAGAAAAGATAAGGAAAAATCCTAGATAAATTAATAGATATTTAACAATAATAATAGTATCAAACAAAGGCTACAGAAAAAG
Organism: Hesperophylax magnus; assembly: GCA_026573805.1. Classification (NCBI taxonomy): domain Eukaryota; kingdom Metazoa; phylum Arthropoda; class Insecta; order Trichoptera; family Limnephilidae; genus Hesperophylax; species Hesperophylax magnus. Next base: position 505,565 of record JAIUSX010000157.1, read on the forward strand.
CAAAATAAGTGGGACGTTTAATTTTGCGGTATAAATGAAGCCCTTAAAGCGTAAGTGCTATTTAAACCCGTTGAGAAAGCCATTATAATTAATATGAAGGGGCCAGATAATTGAAATAACAATGCGTATTAAAGAATCTTAAAAGAATGTTTCAACAGAATACCATAAAATAATTCCACGATAGGTAGATTCTAAGGAGAATATTTTTTTTACCCTGAAATAGCGAGCAATATTTAAAATCATTCCCGCGGTTTTTACCGAAAACTGTTTAATTTTCTCAAAATTAAAGTAATGATAAATTTTCCATCGATTATCTAATCGTCTAATTAATTAATTGAGATTTTGTACAATTGGAGTTGCGATTTTATTAGGATTCTGTGAAGAAAGCTTCGGTTTTTTCAGAGGTTTTTTTGTTTTATTTCAAACATGAAATCTCTTGGGACGCAAAGCTAAACCAATGACCTATTTTTTGTAACCTAACATGCGCAGGACTCGAGAAATGACTATTTTAGTCAGCAATTGTGAAAAATATGGTTGGAAAACTTTAATTAGCTTTGCAGTACCAACTACAGTGTTGAAATCTCGTTAAGTCTACTTTGTCAACTTGAGATATTCTTAGCTACTAACTGTAGGCGGAAGTTTTTTTATGAAATTTATCGCTATATTTTTGCCAACATAAAAGCATTTCGTTATAGTACATTAAATTATCCTATGAATACAAATTATTTCGTATCGTATTATTTAATGGAATTATACTTGTACACATTACAAAAATATAAATAATTGTACATAGTAAAAGCGTTCTTTCCTGAAGGTCAGAATATGATGAATACATTCCATATACCAGATAAAAACTATACTCAGGTTAGAAAGTAACCAACTGTCCAGATCTTGTCATCAAATACTACTATTATCATATCATACTTCGCAATGTTTCAAATCTAAATGGTGATAAATTAAACTATCGATACATTAAATTTTCCATAATTTTCATATTAACTCAACCGATTCGTTTTGTAATAAAAAAAAAACTAAGAACAACTTTTCCTTTAACTTATTTTGAAGGTTATACCCGTTCATGTAATATATCATTGAAGAAGAACATAAATCTTATAAATCTAAGCGAAACATGAAACAGAACAAGACACCGAAAATAAATAAAGGTCACATCTAGGAATCGAACCCAGGATCTCCTGTCCTACCGGAACAGCCGTCTTATCACTCTACGTTAAACATCATATTTGGTGATATCGTATTTCAAATTCAGAATTAAAAATATCATATTAGAAGTAATTTTCTCATATTTTTTATCCGAGACACTATCTAGATTACAAACCAATTTTAATAGAAACCTTGTAATCCTTTAAAAAAAGTAGCAATAAAATTATGGGAACTAAGATGACATTGTTAATTCTGAATTTGAAATATTATATCGACAAATATGACGTTTAATAAATAGGTCCCAATGGTCGAGTGGTTTAAGACGCCTGTTCCGGTGAGATCTTTTTATTTTTTCGTGTCTTGTTCTGTTTCATGTTTCGTTTTGATTTAATATTATTATCTTATTCTTCAAAGATAAAAATAACTGTTGTAAATGCATTTTCAAAAAATAATCTTATTGATTAACGTTGCATCAGTTTTAAAATAAACATTTGACTGCTGTTCTGTTTTCTTCTTGTAACTCCGAAAATTTAGTTGCAACGGAAGTGATCAACTGAATTATAATGAGACGTTGATTTATAGACGTTGAGTCCTTCTACTCCCGAGTGTTTTACTTATACAAGACAATATATCATACTTACAATGTGACACTCTCTAAGTTATGATTAAGGTCCTTTTATTTTTAATGAATCACCGAAACCAGACTTAGTTGTTGACAAGTTGTTGAAGTAAAAGGAATATGGAAAAAGTTCCATCTTATTATTCGATTTCTTCTGATTTTACATAGAATATTTTTTGATGGATCGGTGGTTAAAACACGATTTGTTTTTGAAGTTTCAGGGTAGCGCTTGACAATTCATGGGTTTTTCTCAACTGCTTTTATAGTGTTATTGGTATTTAAAATTAACGATTATCAACAATTAACAGCTTATTTGCATTATTATTGATATTTGCATTCCTAAAAGATTGATGTTGGAAGCAAACTTTCTGTTTAAATGGTAACCTATTGTCAAAAATCGTTGAACTTTATAACAACATTAATGGGGCTGTACTCTATACGCATCATGGCTTGGCCTATTTATATCGCTTGCCTTACAATCCCAATGGGAATGTATGGCGTGCGATAAGCCAAATAGGCCAATCCACTAGAATATAGCTCGCTTATAATATGTTTTATTTTTTTCCAAAAAAAAAAAATCCTTCCTTTCTTTTATGGTTTATTATTATTTTTTTTACCTCAAAACAATGTTTTATGCATTTAGGTTGCCACGCGTGGAGCAATGGTAGTGAAGATAATATTGCTCAATATATCAATTTTTGCCATCTTATACTATTAAAAATCTTACGCATAAAAATTGCTCACACAATTTGATCATTTTCTTCCTATAATATTCCAAACATTTTGGCGCAAGTTTCGTAACTGAATACTACATTTATTGTACTATCTTTCTCCCCATTAAAAAGGGGTGGAATAGACCCTGTCCGTGCAGATCACCTGGAAAATGCACACCAGAGCGTACTTCTTGCAACCCGCCCGCAACTCCCACTGACATGCGCAGGCCTGAGGAGTGACACCCTTACGCCTCTCATCCGGCGACACGACGCTCAGTTTTTCCTCAGGGTCTTCGAGAATTTTGCCCTTTCCCACACTAACATTTCGTTGAGGCACAATTGGGAAGACGGCTAAAAGGTGCGGATGTTGGGTATCGTTAGCGGTCAGACCGATCGCCAGGTTCATTATCATTGGGACCGCCCGGCGGTTAGTAGAATTATTTCTTTCTTCTCTATTAATTTTTTTTTATTTTTTACTGTTATTTTTTTCTCCACTTTTAGGGCTTTAACCAGAAAGATTTTTATGGATGGTTGCAGCTTTTATTTTACATTTATTATAACTTAAACTATTTATTTGTATTTTTTTTATAATATAATATTGATTACATTTTATGATTTTGACTGTCCAACTAGGAAGGATTCCCGTTTCAGGACAGTCAAATTTACAGGTTTCAAGTTATCCTAAACGAATACAGGATTTAAGACTAGCTAAAATAAGTATGTTAAAACGAAGATACATAAAAAAATACATAAAAAGATACAAAAAGATACATAGAGGCGTTCGTGATTTCAAATTACATTTTTAGTATCATTTCGGAATCAGTCCTGCATAGATCCATCAACCATTTTGTCACTCTTGTACCGAAGGATGACAATTCACACAGTTTCAGCTGAGAGGGGATTTTATTATATATTTTAGGACCGAGATATGAGAATATTTTTTGATAAGCCGCTCTGTTGCTTCTTGGAACGGAAAGGTCATTCCTTCCCTTACTTCTGGTATGATGTTTGAGTTCGGCTGTTTTCATTTTTATGAACATGGATTACATTTTTTTTTATATAGCACTGTCGGACATCTAGTACATTAAATTCCTTAAAGAGAGCGTCACTCGAATATCTGAAAGGTTTCTTCATAATAACATGTAAAATAGATTTCTGTGCCTTCAACAACGGGTTTAATGTTGTTCTTCCTGCACCTCCCCACCTAATGCAACCGCAGGTTATGATTGAATTACACAGCCCGTAGTATATGGTTTTAAAGTATTGTTTTTTTTAAATTTCCTGTTATGAAATAAATATGTGAATCAGGGTGCGTACTCTTTTATCTACATTTTCAATCTGGTTCTTCCATTTGAGGTTATTATCAATTATAACGCCTAAATATTTAATAAATTTAACGCACTCAAGGGCTTCACACTTACATGGAGGTTTATTATTTCCAAAATTACAGTAAATTTTATGTATTATAAGGTGGTGAGGTGTTTGAAGTTGCCCTGAAATAGTAGAACTGAATGTTAGGTATTTGGTTTTTGATACGTTTAATGTAAGCAAATTGCTGTCCAGCCATTTTTTCACTCTGTTTATACCGGTGTTAGCAAGGTGGTGTGTTTCCTTCCAATCATCTCCTTCAAACAATATAACGGTATCATCTGCGAACGTAATAATTTTCCCACCTATATGTTGATTACACAGTTCGTTAATATATATAATGAAGAGAAGAGGACCTAGCGTACTTCCTTGTGGCACACCTAAATTATTTTCTAATGAAGTGCTAATATCCACATTAATTCTAGTTTGTTGGAATCGATTAGAAATATAACTCTGTATCCATTCAAAAGCTTTTCCCGTTATTCCTATATTTCTCAATCTTTGTAGGAGTATTTTATGAGATATTGTGTTGAAAGCCTTGGCCAGGTCCAGGAATAGGGCAATGGTTTTCTTGCCCCGGTCCACATTTTCTGCTATAGTTTCCGTGAGACATGCGATGGCATCATCCGTTCCTTCACCCGACCGAAAACCGTACTGGTTTGGGCTTAGCAATTTATGGTTCTCCACATATTCGCTTAGCTTTGTTTTGAAGATCTTTTCAATGACTTTGGATATTGCGCTTAACAGTGATATTGGCCTATAATTTTCAACTAGAAAATTTGGCCCACTTTTGTGAATTGGGACAATTATTGATTTTTTGAAGTGATCGGGAAATATTCCCGAAGCAAAGCTTAAATTATAAATATATGAGAGCGGAGCGGCAATTTGAAATTGTATTTTTTTAATAATTTGTGTATTTAGATTATCTGGGCCCTTTGCATGTGTAGTTATAAGGCTGTTGATTACTTTTATGATCTCTTCTACAGTAGTTGGTTTAATTTCAAATGAAAAGGTTGGATTGTTTGTTTTGATTTCCGACGCTAAATAGTCTTCAGTTTTCTGAGTCTCTTTTAAAATATTTTTTGCTAGATTAGAGCCAACGGATGCAAAATATTGATTTTTATGACACGCAATAGTTTAAGGGTCGGTTATAGTCAAATTTACAATATTTAATTGGTTCATAGATGTGCCAGTATTACGTTGAGTTTTTTTATGTCTCTGACAACATTCCACATATTTTTGGTGGAATCATCTTTATCAAGTGAGGATTTATAATAACGCTCTTTACATTTACGAATAACTTTTTTGCATATATTTAGGTATCGGTGATAGTTTTCCTTTTTAGTTTCGTTCAATGGGTCAATATTCGCTATTTTATGAAGATGGTTCCTTTTATGTATAGATTTAACAAGGCCTTTACTAATCCATGGAGTGAGTTTTACTTTATTGTGTGAAATATGTTTTAATATTATGTGTTTTGTTATGTATGTATTGATTTCATCAATAAAATAGTTAAGCGCATAGACTTCAGTTTTTTTATAAATATATTCCTAATTTTTTTTATTAAGATAATTTAATAATGCATCATAATCGATTATTAATTTGTGTTTTATTTTCTGTTTTTTGGGTGCTGAGTTTGGGATACTGATTGCAACGGTGTAGTGGTCAGTAATTGTAGTCTGCATTACAAATGCATTTGAACGTTTTATATTTCTGGTATATATATGATCCAGACACGAGCTTGAATTACCTTGTACCCTAGTTGGAGAATTAATATTGGAAATAAAGTTACTTTCCACCATAGCACATAAATAGTCGTCACACTGTCTATGCCTTACTTCTCCGATTGTATTTATATTCATGTCCCCGATTAGCACGTAATGTGGATAATCCTTAGATTTTTTGTCTCTACAGTGAGATTTTCTAGGAAACCTTGGATGTCACTAAACGTTGGCGATCTATAGATAGCTAGGATACCTAAATTTTATTTTGTATTTTTTAATTTTTTTTTTTATTTACTATTGAATTTTTTTTTATACATACATGGTTACATAAAATATTGAAAAATGTATAAAAAATATTGAAATAAATGTACATAATTTAAAAAAAATCCCACGATGGCGGAGCCTGAGTGTGGGTATTATAAGTATTTTTATCTTGTGTCTATGGTTTAAGTGGAAATACAATACCAAATATAAATTTAAGTTATTTTAAAAGAGTTACTGTAGAGATGCAATACAAGAAAGTAAATCATGAAATATGTAAAAGTTTTAAAATAACACAAAGAATAATATAAATACTATTTTTTAAAGAAGACATCTTAAAAAGTGAATAAGCAGACAAAGCATTACAAACAAAAAAAATGTATCCGCTTTTTTTATGAATGTGAAATAATAAAAAATAACTTTTACATGGATATAAATGTTACAGATAGTTTTATAAAACTTAAAAGAAAAAAATATCTACTCCAGTGTTTTTTAGCCAAGATTTGATGTACTTTTTAAAAGATTGAAGGTTTACACACGTGTCCCTTTTAAAGGTTGTACATAAAGAATTATACATTTTTGGAGCAATAAAACTAATATGCCTTTTGGCCAACCTGGTTTTGCAGTGAGGCACAGCATATTCACAAGCGCCATGTCGTTGGCTGGTACGATTTGAATTTTTAATAAAGTTGTTTGGTCGCGTATAAATAAATTTAAGACATTGAGCACTATAGGTCTGCTTAAGGTCCAAAATTTCAGTTTCTTGGAACAATTGTTTAGAGGGATAGGAATTAGTTGGTACATTATTTTAATAATTGATTTTTGGGCAATTTCTAGTGGTTTAACATGATTGTTGAAAGTTCCGCCCCAGCCAATTATTCCATAAGAAGGAGATGAATGAACTAGTGAGTCAAAAACTAGTTTCATGGTTTTTATATTTACTACTTTACTCATTCTTTTAAAAATATATTTTAGGTATCTCAATTTGTTAACAGTTTTTTTCAATATGGCTGGTCCATTTAAGTTGACAATCTATAGTTACACCTACATATTTAATAAGTTTTCCAGATTTCATCTCCTCACAGTTACAAAATGTGTTTGGGTTACAATTTACGTTATGAAACATCAAATTAAGATTGGTTTTAGGAGCCGACTTCTGTGTGTTATAGAAAGGAATACAAATAGTTTTATCATAATTTAGGGTAAGTAGGTTTCTATCTAGCCACTCTTTGACAATAGTAATACATTTGTTAGCTTTATTAGTAGTATCTTCCCATGATTTTCCTTGGACTGTTATTGCAGTATCGTCAGCAAATGAGAAAATTTTACCAGGTATTTTAATATTACATAAGTCATTTATATATATTAGAAAGAGTAGCGGCCCCAATACAGTTCCTTGTGGTACACCATGTTTTACTAAATCAAAATTGCTCAAATATGTTCCAATTTTTGTGCATTGTTGGCGATTCAATATATAATTTTGTAACAGCATGAGACATTTATGTTTAATTCCAATGTTGGATATTTTCTTTAAGAGAGTTCTATGGTTGACTGTGTCAAAGGCTTTCTTCAAATCTAAAAAAATGGTTAAAGTTTTAATGTTTGAGTCGAGGTTAGAATAAATGTTTTTGGTTAAATTAAATATAGCATCATCAGTACCTAGTTTAGTTCTAAAGCCATATTGGTTAGGTGAAAGGAGTGAGTTTGATTCCAGAAAATCGACGATACGTTTTTTAATGCATTTTTCTAATATCTTAGACAATTGAGAAGTTAATGTGATTGGTCTGTAGTTGTCTGTTTTACATCTAGGTCCTGATTTGTGTATTGGGATGATGTTAGCTAGTTTGAATTTATTTGGAAAAATATTATCTCTGATGCATGCGTTAAATATATGGTGTAATGGTTTGATTATATGTTTTTTTATAGATTTAATTGTAGTGTTACTTAAGTTGTCTGGGCCATTTGCAGACCTAGCGTTTAGATTGTCAATGTGGTTTGCGATTTCAAGTTCAGTTATTTCGGGAAATTCGGATAGTTCGAAGGTAGAATTTTTAGTCTTCAGAAAGTCTGGGGGTACATGCTGAGAGTGCAAGCTAAGAGAAGGATTATTGTCAATTAGGGTAGAGGCGATGTTTGTAAAAAAGTGGTTGAAATTGGTTGCAATATCTTTAGGATTATCAAAGATTATATTATTTTCAGTTATAATTTTTTGAGGAATTTCGTGTTCTTTTTGATTCCTGTTTGAGATCTCATTTGTGATGTTCCATGTTTTTCGTGAGTCATTATGTGCTTTTTGTAGTTGTTCAGAGTAATACCGGTGTTTGCAATTTTTTATAAGAGTATTTAGATAATTTCTATATATAATATAATGGTTACGTTTGTTGTAATTTTGTGCTTCATTGGTGGATAGGCAATGCTTTTCATGAGTTTTATGAGATTTGAATAGTTTATTTCTATGCTGAATTGAGATTATTAGTCCACGTGTAATCCATGGTTTTATGTGTCTGTGTTTACTTTTTGGTGCTGCTAATGGTTCATAACATTTTTCAATATGGTTTTGGATTATATCATAAAAGTTATTTAGAGATATATTTGTGTCATCGTTAGAAAGCACTGAGACCCATGTTTCGGCTGTTAGTGAGATGTCTAGAGATAGGTAATTAATTTTGGTTTTGATTTGCTGACGGTTAATGTGATCTGTGTAGTTAGGTGATTTTTCAGTACAATGACCATAGAAGGTCGGATAGTGGTCTGTTATGTCAATTTTGAAGGTAGCAGATCTATGTGGGTAACTTTTATTTGATTTGAGAAATATGTGATCTAAACATGAATCATTTGGATGATTAGGCCTAGTGGTACTGTTCACGTAAGATAGATAACCTTTGGTATACAGTAAGTTCAAGTATTCATTTGCAGTTGGATTTAATATTGCGTTTTGTATGTTTATGTTAATATCTCCTACAATGAAGGAAAAATCGAATTGGTTCACATTAACTTCATTTATGAAAGATTCAATTTCGAGAATGAATAGATTTGTGGATAAAGAGGGAGATCGATATATAGCCAATACTGAATATTTTTTTCCCCTTAAAGCAAAAGTAACATGGACAGCATTAGAGTAATGGAATTTTAGTATATTTACATTTATGTTGGATAAAGATAGAGTATTATAAAATAAGTAAGGCTATCATGCGAGGTATGTCTAGAGGGTATTGACAAGGTATTAAAGTTAGGTAAGCTGAAAGGGACACATTCTCGCATTTGGGTTTCAGTAAGTATTATTATATCCAGCTGAAATAATAGAGAATTTAAAAGGATACAGAATTCGTCATAGTGTTTCCGGATACTTCTTATATTCATGTTCAGCATGTTGAAGTTAGTATCTTCGAAAATTGCATTTATTTCAATGAAGTTATCGCATTCTTGGGTTTTAGGAACAATATTGTCTGCGTTAGCCATTTTGTGTGAAGTTTTTATTTAATTTTTTCTTTTTTTTATATGGTGTCCGAATTATTGTAGTGGAATATCATTCGCGTCCTTCACGTAGATTATTGGTGAATCCTGGTTTTTTCATTTCCGTTTTTTGTCCAAGCAAATTTGTAACCCATAGATTTTGTAGATCTTGCTAGCCAAAGAAGTTGGTTGTTGGCGGGCGTAAGCTTCTCGTTTATGTAAATCTTTGTTTCAGAAGAAGAGTATTTTATATCCTTTGCAGTAAAATACCCAACTTTCTTTTTTTGGGAAAGTATTCTGTTTTTAGCTTCTTTTGTTCTTAATTTCAATGTGATTGATTTTTTTGTTGAGTAGCAGTTTTCAATGTTGTTGTGCAGAAGTATATCATCGCACTCTAGTTTCTTCAGTATGAGTTCCACCGGTATGTTGGGATTTTCATTTTCTTTTAATTCCAGTCCTTGGATTTCTATAGACGTCTCAAGAGCATTTTGTTGAATTTTGTTGACCATTTGTTTTAAAGTTTTGTTTTCATTTTGTACTTCTTCTATTTTTTGGTAAATTTTTTTCTTTTCTTCGTCATAATCATCAATTTTTTTAGAGAAAAAATCGATTGCTTTGCTTATATCAGTCAATTCACACTTAAGTAGTTTTTTCACTTCGGCGCTCAGCTTCTCTATTAATTTTTCATCCTGAGGAGAGGCAGCTTTTGTCATGACACAGAAGTCGCATATGAACGAAAGAGTATGTGCCGACTTCGCCGTGAATGACTGTAATTCGGCGCGAGTTAGGCCGCTACATGTAGTGTGAAAATACATACTACATTTTGCACAACGTACGTCTTTTTCAATGTTTGTTGCCTTTTTGCACTGAGCACAGTGAGTTTTGTCGATAAGAGGCATATTAAATGTTTATTTCAGTTACTTCTGATATTGAAAATATTATTGTTGTAATAGTTGCTTGCAGCTGTCAAGTCTGTAACTATTTGTTATTTTTTTTGCAGTTTACGGACGTATAAACGTGTAACTTTATAACACTTAACACAGTTTTATAATCACTTTATTCACAGTTGTAATTGAGTAAGGTTAGATTATTTTATTTTGTTTATAATCACTGTTATTACTGGAGCAATTACTTAGAGAACTTGCCATGTAAACCATAGATTGATTCGTGATTTCCGACCAATTTATATACTCATTTATGATATATATACTCATTTATGTTGATTTTTAAACAATTACATAGATTTATGTGTATTACTTGAATTACGGAATTGAATGTGTTGTCGATATAAACCACCACGCTGCTATTTTGGTTAATATGTGATGTAGTGTGTTTAACGTAAATTATTTTTTCGTTTGCATTTCTTCTTGCCATTATTTTTCCCTCTTTGTGCCAGACGTATGAATAGTTTTTTTCTTTTGAGATTTGTTTGGTTTTCCAAAGAAGTTCCTTATGGTAAGGGCTCAGTTCTTCAGCTATGTATATTGTTTCAGTTGAAATACCTTTGATCGCAGCATAATTGATGTTTTTTCTATTTGCGATAAGCTTGTCTTCTATATTCTAATGTTATCTCTGGTGAATTCTTCAATGAAGTGCTCTTTCAATTTTTCCTTACTAGTTTTGTTTATTGTAACGTAAGTATTTGCATACTACTCATTACTTCCGTATAAACGGACTTTAGAAGGTCTAGATTCGTTCAAAATAAATGTAGTTTCGTTCAACAATAAAAATTAGAGTCTTGACGTGTGCGGTGAAGAAAGAAACCATATTTTTCCTTATAACGCCGTTGGGAAAGTTGTGGGGTCCCTCCAAAGCGCGCTTATAGCGTGGGTTGTCACAGGATTAAATCTAACTCTATAAAGTTGTACATCGCAATCAACCTTACGGCAGTACAACGATGCTTTTTAGTTTTTATGTTGTGTGATACTTCACAAGAGCGCCCTTGTCTGTACAGCGTGAAGACAGGGAACTACGATGCCACCCGGTTGGGCTGCTTTGTGAGTCAGGTTAAGCTAGGAGCTTTAGGAAGTGATTTATAAATGCCAATCTTAAAGAGGACCGGATTGTATAAAGGTGGAAAGAGAGATGTTTATAGCTCGTTACGAGCCGACTTACACAAAAACGAGTCGAAGAAACGAAGCTTCTCTTGAAGCCAATCTCAACTGTGAACGGGTGTTCCGCTCGTGTCCGCTGAGTTTAAATGAGTGAGTGCACCGGGGAGCAGGCTCCCTTTAAATTCCTGTACAAAAAACTCAGAATGTCCACATTGTGTATGTGCATTAGAGACGGCAATCGGTCTGTTAACAGTGGATTGTCAATCAGACAGACCGCCCTCCTTTGTATAGATTTTGATTTATTAACGTCATTTCTATATAGTCATTAACATGGCATTCTTCAAACAGATTATTAACATATATTTATTTTAAAATAAATAAATAAGTTTGATTACACCACTACTAAATGAAAATGAAATTTTATTTATTTTACATTATTGGCAATTAATTAACTAAGTAATTAATCGCCACTCGTTTTAATATTTTTGACCAAATATACCTACTCATTTTTCTGTACTTATTTGTCTATTCTAAAATTTTTACTATACGATTCTGCTGACAAAGGCACTATTGGTTTTGAAACATGTCGAACGTTTTTAATTAAATAGTGGTGTAAACAAAGTGTTTTTACTATCGTGGTACGAAAGGTAGGCTGGAAAACACTTTCTTCGAGTTTTTTTCACATCGATTTATATCAATAAAATATAAATACAAAAGGGACTAATAATCAGTCGCATCTGAAGTGTACTGTGATCTCTAAAACTACTGAATTCAAATTTAGGGTTAACTTCCGTTAGTCTGTAGGTACTTTTTTTTACCTATTAGCTCTACTATACTCCTCTGTTAAGATCAGAGTTAAGGTCTATTTTCCCATAAAAACAGTAGGTATTCTACCTACCACTTCTCACAGACTACTGTAAATTATCGGGGTATCTGCTCTTTTGAACTAAAAAAATACAAAGAAACACAATAAACAATTGACCTTACTAAGGATATTCTCTCTCACGCATTTATTGGCGTGTGAAATACATATTTCTTAAACTACCACTAATTTCAAAGGGACGTAACATGAACAATAGAAATATATTTACAATGTAGCCTAGAAATTTGAAATTTGTATTTTTTAATTTCATTACTTATTATGGGTCAATATTAACGTTGCCTTGGTCAAAAGCATCCTTGAAATTATTACACCGCCAGTGGGTCATAAAGTCGGGCTCTTTCTTTAGAGCTAATGCAATAAATTTTTGGGAAAATTTTAATAAATTAATTATAATCAAGAGCTTCGGTAAGTAGATATTTAAGAGTATTGGTCAATGCAAACAAATCAACTCTTTAATAAACATTTTACAATGAAAAATAATTTTTTATCCTAGAATTCGCGACATCGTTGAAGAACATTGTGTTTATAAAATACCAGGATGTTAGATAACTTATTTTATTTGTGATTTTACTTCTTAGCAGGTGTGGGAAATAATATAATATTATGAAATATTACATTATTTACATAAGGTATTGTCGCATGCATTCTAGAATTAACACAAAGTTTTTGTTATATTTTATTAAAATCTCAAATAAAAAGCTGGATACTTAACATAGGGACATCTGAAATAAAAAATTTACTGAGATCAAACACAGACTAAAACAGAATCAACTGAACTATACGAAAAAACACTTCATGAAACACTTCAAAAAACATCTTACTTATTTTATAATTATTAAAAAAAAAATTATACTGCATGATATATGTTCATAATTAAATTCATATGTAAATTTGATGTAATATTAATTTTCTTATAATTAAATTATACATAATGTGTAAATAAAATCCTCAGCACGGGAGATCCCAGTGAGGATATAATTATATCTATTTGTTACACAAAAAAAGATAATAAAACACTTATTATTAATATTATTATTATTTAAATTTAAATGACGCAACAAAGTGTATTGGATTTTGGGCAGCAGTGTAGATTTTGAAACACGTTAAGGGCCAAAATCTTATATTATATTGTTTTCACTTTATACAATATAATTATAATGTATTGGTCACCATAGTGACCATAATTTTATAAATAAATAAAGCGCACTTACATTTATTGAAAAAAATTATATTAGTAGATAAAATATTTTTTTATTTTTGTGTTGGATTACAAATAATGATGAGCTTGAAAATAAAATGCTCACTTTCATTTTCAACTATCATTGACCTAACAATCAGATGATTTCTGAATTATATGAAAATCTCGGCTGGAAAAAAATTATATTTTTTTTATTTCTTTTTTAGGCTGCTTTTCTTGAATGCTTGTACTTTTCTCCAGGAAAAAGCTGATCTCAAATAGATTATAACAAAAGCTCATCTTAATGAGAATTTATATCGGCAGATAGATATTAATTATCAATGATTGCATGTTTCTTAATGTTTTTTTATTAATATAATTACCTACCAACATAATAGCCTGAACTTTCTCCCCTCATAGCAACAACATTGTTGTTTGTATCTAACTTTGTTTTTAAGCAGCGTGTGCATAAACATATCTCATAGCCACTAGGACTTAATGTGGTGTTTAGCAGAGGTTGGTACCAGCAATTTCGATGATTAAGAGACATCCATTCTGTTCCACTTGCTCAAAATCCTCAGCAATCATTTTCTCGTTTTCCCGCAATCATTTCTTCAACATTTTGACTTTTTGTTGCGAGGATGTTACAAAGATATCTAGTTTTTCCTAGTCATTATCGTGATAATAGATCCTTCTATATTATGCAGCGTGGTATAAAGTACACTGCCTCATTAGCCGTACGATCCATCAAGATTCGTTTAATGAGGCAAAAATGGCAAAAATCAAGAGTGTCCCATCTTGACTTTCTTTTTGTATATCTTTATTTTGTAGGTACGTAATCGTACTTTATTTTATTAGATCGATTATCAACAGTACATTACACAACATAATTTAATTACGCATACGTACCAGTGTGACAATTTTACTTTTATTCTTGATTTGAAATTTGCGTCAGGTTTGATTTACGTTTGAAGGGCATTTTAAAAATATCTATAATACCTACCAATAATATAAAATTTTGATAGAAAATCATTTAAGAAATTATATTATTTTACCTCATGATTTTTCACCAGTCTGCGTAAATATTATTATTTATAATAGCGTTAAATTGTTATTGTTCCATTATTTAATGGTTTCCGCTGATTGATTAATCAACTATTTTTAATAAAATAATTGCAGGAATATTCTTCAGGGGATTACTAAACCAAAAGCGTAAATTGGCTGTAATGAAAAATTGTCGTCATTGTTTTGCGTTTGGAAAATAAATAATAACTGCTACAGTCTCCCCAGGGCCCAATTAGTGCGGCATCCAATCAGTGAACAGTGAACAGTCACCGCCTGGAATGAATTTCCGTTTCGTACAAATATTAACGTAAAATATTTTATTATTATAGTTTTTTTTAATGTGACACCGTATAATAGTCCCTATTGTCCAGTAGGGAACATAGGAAATTCCAATTTATGAATATTGTAAAGCTGAAAACAGGAAAAAAGTGAAAGGTTAAAAAATACCCTACCATTGATCTGTTTTCTGCTCTGTGTCAACTACCGATAAAACCGTTCGATTCCTTAAAAGCTGAAAATGATTTTCACTCTGCATTTTTAACAAAAACGCGAGAATATTGTCACGCTTCATTATTTTATTTTATGACGATTTATTTCACTTTTACTCCAGCAAACTCCAGAAGCTTACAATAATATTTTTTTTTTAATTAACTAGTTTAATTTGTACCCTAATGATGCTTGTGTTAAGCGAAACCGGTCGATCTTAATGAGTTAATTAAATTCCGTGGTTATAAACAAAGTTATGGTTTCATGTATGTCATGGACCTTGTACTTTGTCATGAACCTACATATCTACCCATAGTAAACTAACAAGACTGATTGTAGCTTCCTTATTTATATTGATATCAAATAATTAGAAACCATTAAATATCTTACATAAATGTTTAAGCTAATATCTTTACTCAAACAATTGAAGTAATGATAACCAAAGACCTTATTTGCGGTCTGCAGTTTTAATCTTAATTAAATAATAGAAGTAAATAAGTAAATGAATTCAGTCCTTATCTATTATTAGAAATACAATTATTTGAAGTATTAATCAATACATTATTACACAACAACTAATATAAATTTAGGAGAACTTCTTCTCAGGCGGCAGTCAAGTCAAGTATCACATCAGAATCAGTTCGGTTCAGTTCGTAATAAAAATTACTTGTGATTAAAATGTAAACTAAGTGATTAAATTGTAAATTATAAACTTAACCTCGAAATAAACAACCTAACAATAAAAGTGTTTTCATACTTCAAACAGGCCCATAACAAGAAGAAAATAAAATTGGTGTCAGAAGTAAAGATAATTTAAAATTATTGTGTTTTGCGAATCTTCGGAAGTTGACGTTTCATCATCGACGGACAGCTGATTACCAATCACTACAAGTCCCCGACACAGTGAAAATTGTCAATTCACCAACCGATTAGTTGCAAACTCTCGGAAGTTGGCAATTCTTTATCGACGGATAGATGATAATTCATCACTACAAGTCCCCGATAGTATAAAGACTGCCATACAGCCCATCATTGATAACCTGTTGACGTTGCTGTGAAGAAAAGATCGTGAGAAGAAATTCTGCAAGTTGCTGCTACCTTTGGGACAACCATTCCCGTAGACGAAAACCGCAGGAGTCATCATTCATCGTTCTGTTATCCTAACAGACATCACTGGATCCTTCAAAGCAATCATCATCGAAGAAACACCAGACGACATCAAGATGCTGATGCTGTCATTATTGTAAGTTGTTTATTTTGTATAGGTTACAAATTTGTATATATTATAAGAATTTAGTAATTAAGTATTATATTAAGTATAACAGTAATTAATTTAAAATGGCCAGAGAAGAAATAAGTAATTCTTCAATATTTAAAAAGGAACCTGTAACTATGAGTTTCCTAACCTCATTTATTTCTTCGTCTACATATGACGGAAAATCAGATAATTTACACAAATTCATAAAAGATTGTGACTACTCTTACAGTTTAGCGAATGATTTACAAAAATACATGCTATATAGATATATTTGTACAAAAATTATCGGTAAAGCGGACGACGCTTTATCATGCAGACTAATCAACACCTGGGAAGAATGCAAAGAATTTCTTATAGAAAATTTTACAGAAACAAAAAATTCTACACACTTAGCAATCGAATTATCACAATGTAAACCGAGAAAAGGAGAATCAATAATTGCATACACTCAACGGGTAGATCAAATTTTTTCAAAACGTGTTCTTGAGGATTCATGTTATTTTCTATTTTATCATATATTTCATTAAGTTTATGGCTAGCAATCGTTAAATCATCCCGATTGAGTCCATTTAATTTACGATGTAATAATGGCAAATGTATTATTTCCTTACTTCTGTTTACTCTGCAACAGTCATCTTCGAAGATATTGAAAGATGGCGTTATTGAATATGATATGTTTTTTGTGGATTTTACAATTTCAACGTTATTTATCTTCGTGGAAGTGCTATATATTTTACATGAGGGTTTTACATTTAATATTCCAGTGTTTTTTAATACGATGTCAAATGGATTTGACTTATTACATTTTATAGTTAACCACTCGAACGATCGCGCGTCAAAAAACTTTTTTCTCCGATTGCTCGCGGTTTTTTGGCGACGATTTTGAATATTTTCCGCCAACATTAAAAAAATCAAACCTCCGAATTTTAATACGGAAACATAAAACTGATTATAGTGCTATACAGCCAATGAATTCACCTATATTTTAATAATTATTCTATATTTTTAGAATTGATAGATAAATTATTAAAAAATCTTAAACTTTATAAATGCGCGAAATTTGCGTTTTTGTGATTTGAAATTGCCGCCAGTGGCAGTTTTAAAAATCTTTATTGAATATTTTCTACGTTTTTATGTTCTCTATGGCCTGTTTGATAATCACAGATGCAAGAATGTAATAGAAAAATATTTTTTTGCATGTTAAGATCTCTTCAAAAGTTTGGTCAGAAAATAATTTTGTAAAATTTGAGTGCGTGACGCGTCAAAATTGAAATCACTGTATTATATTATATAATAAATTTACCACAAAAACTGGTATAACGTTAGGAAGATACATTAACTGTCTACAATTATTAATAAGCATAGTCGCCGTGTTGGCTTTATTTTATTCATTTGATGAATTATACAGAGAGCCTATTTCACGATGTCAAAATCATGGTGCTACTTTTTAAATAATTGTAAATTAGAACTGGAGATTTGTAACCATGTTTTTATATTACGTGCAAAACGAGGAAATAAGGCTTAAAGTGAGATATATATCATAGATATAAACATTGCCAATATTTCAGGGGGATACTTTGAAAGTTGATGAAATTCACCAATATTTGACCAAAAATCACTTCTGACAGCTACCTTAAGGTCAATCTACATAGGGTAAATCGGAATATGTAAAATGATGATAAATTTGTATATATATATCAAACCTTTGTATGACCGTAGAATTTCAAATAAAATCATAGTGATAATTTTATATCTAAACGCAAAGGTATCGAAAAAAAATGGGGGAGGGAAAATAATTGATGGAACCAATAATTGATTTATTTATTAAGCCCTAATATCCTTTAAAATCAATATTACAGTTGTATGGTTACAATGAAAGAGCAGTATATTGATTTAAACATTGTTTACACCTTTTGTCATAATAAAAATGTATTCAGTTTATTGGTTTATTCATAATTTAAGAAAATCAATACATAATAATATCATTGTGCCTCGCTATAGAGTGAGATTCTGAGTATCGCTCTGGTGAGGGACCACCATTCAGAATTGAACATTGCTTGAATTGGCTTAGTTATGTTCAGTGACTAGATCTGGAAAAGCATCTTTACAGAAAAATTGACAAAATATAATTAAGACATAAAAATAAAACGAGTTATTTAATGTGTACAATAAACAGGGAAAAATGAGAAAACCTGTGCATTTGTTAACATGCATATTTCAATGATCAGAATTGAAATATACATATTAAATGTCCACCGAACCTTATCATATAGAACCTTTGAGGACAACATAACATGAGACGTGAGTATGCGGAAAGAAATGATTATAAGTCCAGCCATCCAGGCCATCATAATTGATGTTCAAACAAATTTAATTAAATTTATAAATTAGAATTTCATAACTAAAAAACCAAAAAAGAAAAAAATGAAATAAAAAAAAACCCTCAGCAAATCTATATTGTAGTGTGATATGGCTTCATGCAATCATAGCATAATGCCACATCACACACATCACACTTTGTAAGGGTCCTTTTGAAAATGTTATTTATGTTGCACCAGGCACATTTCACCTTTTTCCCGCTACGGACCACGAAGTGGTTGCCTTTCAGGATAGGTCGCAGAGTCTTTCCTTCAGCTATTAGGCCAATGGTCCGCACAGTCGTGTCAATTTGACTACGACAGAACAGCAGAAGGAGTTCATCCGCAACCTCACTCCTGAAGTTTCGGTACAAAATGCGTTTATTTTCCTTGCGGAGCTTTGAGCCGTACAATATATACGCATTCTGCACCGAAACGCTTAGTAGTCTCCTGAAAAGCTTCTTGTACCAGACCAGGTTTCGCTGTCGTTCAATGGGGAAGCCTGACAAAAGCTGATCTTTTCGGTCAACCCCCCCCATTACCTTGTTATAGTCTAGTACGAGTTGAGGTTTGTAAGTCCAGGTACCAAACTTTTCAACTGCCCCGATTTCTGCCTTATGGTAGGTGGACAACATACTTACCAGGTTTTTGTCCAACCAAACCATTACATTGAGGTCCCCGCAGTTCGAGTATACAACCTCACCTTCCCTCAGTTTGGACCGGAGATGGGACTTAAATGCAGAGGGCACAAATTCTCGGTTTAACCGCAATGTGCCCATGCAGTCCATCCCATTTCTTTTGAGGCATCGTGCCAATAATGGACTATTATAAAAATTGTCCATTATTAATGTATACCCCTTGTTAAACAGAGGGCTGGCCAGGTCGTATACTATCTTTGCAGTGGCCCCAACTGGGCAGATATTGTGAGCACCCAAAAAGTTGGCCTGTGTCATGTCGTCCGTCATATCTTCCGTTATGTCTTCCGTCATATCTTCCTGGTCTGGATTTGTCGATTCAGCCTGTCTGGAAATGGTCTTCCCCGTATAAATTTGGAATTTCCAAAGATAGCCAGACTTGGACTCACAAAGCTCGTAAGACTTTATACCCGCACTGGCCGCTTTGGTTTTGATCATCTGGACGAATCCCAAACGGCCTTTATAGCAGAGTAAGGATTCATCCAGAGAGATGTCTTGCTCGGGCAGGTATAAAGTCTCAAACTTATTTGAGAGGTGGTCCAAGACGGGTTGAATCTTTTGTAACCTTCGCACAGATAATGGTGCATCAGAAGAAAGACTTTCATTGTTGGTGAAGTGAAGGAACTTTTTAATTAGAAGAAAACGATTATAATCCATGGCTCGGCTGAAATAAGGCATGGCGGTGAGTTTTTTTGAATAGAAGTAGTCTTTTTCAACAGGAAGGGGACTAATACCTTGATACATTAAAATTGCCAAGAATACATACATTTCCTCTTTATTCGTGGGAGCCCATTTATTGGTACGCGCATGACGCTTAAATTGTTTTTTCGCAATCCATTGATCTGCATACCTGTTGGTCTCTCTCGCGATCAGTTCAACGAAATCTGCATCAAAGATTTTAAGAAAGGCATCCACAGGTTTGCCCATTTCGTCGGTATTGAAAGTTGGTCCCGGCGTGCCTGTGAAAGTCTCCCTTATCCCAGTAAAACGTAAGATATCTTTAGACCAATCGAAAGAGTAACCTTCAGGCGGCAGAATCGAACGCATTGCCTCACTATCTACCTGGTCTTGTCTACTAAAGTCTATGGCCATAGCGGAGTTAGGTGAAACGTTGATAATATTATGATAAGGTATTGGTGGCATGCAGAAGGTATCCTCATCGCTCTCTTCGTGGTCGACGTCACTCGCTTCGTCATCCTCGTCGCTCGATCTGTCCATTTCTGAAACAACAGAAAACCCAAATTAATTTAATGTGTCTATATTACGATAACCCACTGCCTCTGGTACGGCTTATGACTCGCAATACGATGGTCGCGGGATCAAATCAAATAAATTATATTTGAATAATTAGTGTTATTTTCACACAAAATTCATTTAAAATAATATATATTATATTTGCGGCACGTTCCAGAGTGGAAGATACCCATAGTATCGCCCTGGTGTAAGACCCCATTCAGAATTGAAACGTTGCTTGAAATGGTTTTAGCCGTGTTTGGTGACCAGTTCTGAATAGCCAGGTACTTTTCCACCTCCCTCTTCCACACCTCCTTCCCCTCCCCGCTACCTTCAGCCTCACAACATACCCCGATTGAGGATGCCATAGTCTCACTGGCTCCAGATGAGGCTCTTGTGAGGTATTCATATAAAAAAATAAATAAAAAGTTAATCAAATACTTGAGGCGGGCTATGTCAGGAGTCAGAATAGCACAGTCAGGTAGGTATGGAATGAAGAAAAGAGTGTGTGTGCCAAGATCGAGTTGCATGGTGGTTCATCCTCTCTGCCTACCGAAATGGCGTGAAGGTAAGTTAGTTAGTTTTATAACTCACGGTTTCCAAGTACAGACTCTTCTAGTACAGCTGCCTCGTCCACGTTACTGCCCATGTCTGACTCTGAAATAAAAGAAAACACAAATTTACAGTAGAATTTGGATATAATGACTTTGCATTTAACG
This sequence comes from Hesperophylax magnus, assembly GCA_026573805.1. Classification (NCBI taxonomy): domain Eukaryota; kingdom Metazoa; phylum Arthropoda; class Insecta; order Trichoptera; family Limnephilidae; genus Hesperophylax; species Hesperophylax magnus. The sequence continues at coordinate 526,791 of JAIUSX010000157.1, forward strand.
GTCTACTGTTTTAAGTGACGATAATGTAAACTCTAGTAAGGTTTCATAACTTTTAGTAGGAAAACGTATCCGTTTAAAGTGACCAACTACGTAAAGCGACCTATTTTAATGATAATTTGTCCGGTTACAAAACCCACCTACCAATACAGCCTCGCTTTTGACTAGGAAGCTCGACACAATGAGTCCCGTGAAGCGAAAGTGTTTTTTCAATTTAAGAAAAAAATGCTGTATTACACCGTTTAGAAGCCGGTGAATCAAATGTAATCCTCGCAAAGAAGTTCGGCATGTCTTATTTCTCACTCTGCAATACCCGTTACAGAAAAAAAAAGATGTGTAATGATGCATCCACGTCATAACAACAATACATTTTGTATGTTTGTTATGTGGAATTTTTAAGTACTATGCTTATTTCCTGCCAATATACCAACAGTGAAACTGTGCTAAAGATATCAATATAAAATATAGATAATTGATTTTATATTGAGCCCCTGGTATGACATTTTAAAAAATAAACTCACCGTTCCCAAACGCCGATAATTCTTGGTAGAATGGCACGTCCACCCACAGCTCGCTGTGATAGCGGGCCTCCGGAGAGAAGAGTTCCCCACTCCGCGATGTCCCAGGTAACGGCTCGGGAGATGCTGCACGGATAGGCATAATTGGTGCATTGGGAGCCGTTGATTGGATCTGTGCGGGAGTGGACATCCACGGTGGTGGTACGGGTCGTGGCAACGGTGAAGGCGTCCCTTGTGAAAAGGGACACGTTGTTCTCTCCGGAGATGGAATTCTGAAAACATTTACATAAATCATATAAATTGTTCTCATTCACGTGTGAAACAGTAAGTACAGTATGTAAATAAACAATAAAATTAGAACTCTGTAAAATATGCACTGAATGTGCCAAATGCACAGAGCGCTGATCTTACCAACTATCACTGTAAGAGTGGAACGCTGTCAGGAAAAAACAATAATATTGTATCAAGCATCTAAATACGATTGCTTACTTTTGTTTAGTTTTTCTTGGAGGTGCGGTAGGGAGCAAAATGCGCGCCGCCTGCTTCTTGAATTTTCGGCTTTCCAGCTCTAGCCGGAAGGAAGCAGGCAGGGCCCTAACAGCCTTTAGGGCCTTGACGCGATCCTCTCGCACCAGTAGCAAAGCAGGGTCGCTGTTTAAATAAATACAAATATATGATGAGTTCAACGGCCACAGCAAAGTACTTTCATAAAAAAACATTAAAAAATACTAACACTCCAGACGAGGCTGCAATTGCAGCTCTGCGTTGACGTCCACGTGCAGGTAGTCTGGCACCAGCTCGTACCCCACCTCTCCCTCTTCCTCTGCCTCCTCTTGCAGTCAGCACCACTCTATATATTTTAAATTGAAAACACTTAATGTAAGTACTTAAATGTTTAAATTTTGTTAAATATTGCACTAATATAAAATTTGAAAATAATTATTGGGTCGTGGAGTGCTCCCTTTCCCTGGACGACATTTGTTTCTGCACAAATTTGGTAAAAGTGAAGAAATTAATTAATTATACAACTAAATTACTAAATTTTTATTGTGTGACGAAGGCTTTACACCATTTTACATGTAAAAAAGAGTCAACTTTTTGACATATGACTTAAAATAATTGGTTAACAAATATCTGTATTAATAATGAACCAATTCAAATAAAACTTATATATATCTCTTTGTTTTGAATCACTGTGATGGAATATCTATATTTCAAATGCGCGAGTGCAGTATATAAGACATTATTGTAAATCAAAAACAGATGACGTCTTCAGTTGACGTATTCTTACACAAAAACTTCAACCAAAACAATATATTAGAAACAAACTAATTAAAAACGCATTTCAAAGATAGATAAGTCAATCACAATAACACAAATATATAATTATGCGTTAAAAACCCAATAAATTAATTACTTACGGCATTTTAGGAAGAGTCCAAAATTTCGTGAATGTTAAAAATTTATGGTTTTGTTTTTTGACAGGACGCCTTATAAAACCGCGAAAACTCGTTAAATATCACTTCAAAGACAACGGATAAGTTCATAGACAAAGAGAATATATTATCAGCTATTCGATAAAACAAGTAGCTGGCCAAGGAAGCGTTTTAAATAATTACAATAAATATTTTACGAATGGTAGAAAAATCGGTCCATTTTTGGACCGATATCAATCGCAGAAAAATAAAAGTGGTCGATTTTTCGACCGAAATCGTTCCAGTGGTTAACAAGGTTTCCTTTGGGAATACATAGATCCAATCATTATCATTTAATTTATGCCATACTTCATTGATATAATTTAAAAGTCTGGTATCACAACTAAGTTGTGATACCAGACTTTTAAATTATATCAATGAAGTATGGCAGACTTTTAAATTATATCAATGAAGTATGGCATATGTGATTATTTAAATTTAATAATTCTACTTCACAGATTACTCTGTTATATAAAGAGTACATTGCATTATTAGAAGCACATATTAATTTACTATTACTTATTTCTTTACAACTATCAAAATTATCTAATACTACATATTGTGTCTTACTATCTGATATAGCTAAATATTTTACTGAAGGTAAAATGAAGACATATAATCCATCTGGTCTTTTCATAGGTAAGGGTATTAATTCATACAGATTATAATTTAAAAAAACTACACAATGGATTAGATAATACAAATACAATTCTTTTATCAACAGTAAAAACATCGAGTTTTACTAAACTTAATAAATCATTAACAAATTTCGAATTTAAAGGCAATGGATAAGACATTGAGTTTGGTAGATATGGAACAGATTTAATGAGTTCTTCTAAATACTGCGTTGGATTAATCATAAATGGATGTACAATATTATTTTTTGCAAACAAAATAGTATTTACTAGAGAAGAATATTCACTTTGCAATTCTGAAGTTAGTAATGTTAAAAGGGCCAAATGTTGTTCAACATCTTGTTTGATTTCAATATTGAAGACGTTTTTATTCACGTCCTTAGTGTACTTTTCCAGTTTAATAATTTTTTTTTCAAAAATTTCTTCATTCATATTTAAGTTAGTTATTGTATTATTAAAATTTATTGTAGCTGATTTAACGAATTGTGTTTGTTGTTGAAGAATATTAAATAATTCTTTTTCATCTTTATGTACATGATTTATAGCTTCATTATAAAATAATGCATCATCTTGATCTAACGTACCAAAAACAGTGTGAAACAATTTTCCTCCTATGTCTATCCATGCTCGTTTTTGACGTCTTAAACTATTTTGACCAACAAGACTAGTTAAAGTGTCTTGTTCTCTATGCAATTCTTCAATAATTTGCTTCAAAATACTTAAAGAAGGTTCACATAAACTTAATGTTTTATAAATGTCACCATTACACATAATTTCTGTTCCTTTATGTATTCTATCAACTAATTCTATTTTCTTCTCATACTCACTTATATCTAGGTATGTTATTAATTTCCATTTACTTTCTTCAAAATTTATATTTTTAATATGATTATAATAGAAGCCTGATGAAGATGCAATTTTTGTCTAATTGACGTTTTCTAACGATAAAGTTGTGGTTGCAGTAGAGATGATTAATCTGCAACAAAGGCATGTTTAATTCTGTTAAAATGTACTTTTACTTTCTTTTTCTTTATAAGAATTGTACAATTAACTGTAGAATTAATTTCAACTATCTGGTAAGGTCTTGTGTAATTTTGAGTTAACTTTTTACACTGTCTATGTTTATGGTTTTCGTTCCTAAGGTAAACCATGTCGCCTATTTTATATTTTTCATTATTTACGACCTGTTTATCAAATATTTCTTTTGATTTATTTTTGCTATCTAATAGATTATTTCTAGCTATTTCTTGAGTTTTATTTAATTTGAACTTTAAATCATCCAAAAATTATCATAGGTGTATTTAAATTCTGGTTCTTGTACAATTGAAGAAGGTAAATCAGGTTTTACTCCAAAAACTAATTCGTGTGGACTATACTTAGTTGATGTGTGTGGTGTAGTATTATAAGAAAACATAGCCATGTCAATCCACTCGTCCCAATCGGATTGTGTGTCTGATATGTAGTGTTTTAAATAATCGGCTAACGTTGCATGTGACCGTTCTAAAGCTCCATTGGATTGTGGTCTGTACGCAGTTGTTTGAATTTTCTTTATCTTGAAAAGTTTTGAAATTTCTTTTATTAGATTTGACGTGAAATCTGCGCCTTGATCCGTTAAAATCGTAGAAGGTATACCGAATTTACAAATGAATTGAGTAACTAATTTATTTGCTATCGTTACAGATTCATGGTTTGAGATCGCATATGCTTGTGAGTATTTCGTCAGATCATCTTGTAGAGTAAGAATATACTTATTACCGTTTTCTGCCAAGGTTAATGGTCCTACTATATCTAAAGCAATTTTCTGAAATGGTTTAAGAGACGTACTAGTTATCTCCATTGGTTGGATATTTCTTTTCCTAGATATTTTATTTTTTTGACAAGATTCGCATTTTCTTATATAATCCTTAATATCCCTTTTCATTCCCTTCCAACTATATTTAGTTTTTATGCGATTGAAAGTCCTATGAAAACCTGAATGTCCCGAGGATGGGTTGTCGTGATTTTCTTTTAAAATTTCTCTATCATTTCTGATTCTGGAGTAATAATCTTATCATGATGTAAAACATTTCTGGAAACACGTAAAGTCTATGAAAAAAAATGAAGTCGGGATCCCCGGAACTATGAATCATAAACAGAGGAGTTCTGGCAACATAAAAGAAATTGTTGACATGTTTGCCGATTTCTTTAAAGATGCGTTTGAACCTAACATTTCAGATGAACAAATTCCGGAATTTAATTCTGATATAAACTTGCAATTATCAAATATTAATATTAACATCACCGACATTACAAATTACCTTAAAACACTTGAACCAAAATTAAGTTCCGGGCCGGATCAAATTCCACCCATCTTGATTAAAAACTGTGCAGACAGCTTATCCATTCCGTTGTTCATATTATTTAATAAGTCTCTGTCAACGGGAAATTTCCCAAAACTTTGGAAAAAAAGTTACTTAACTCCAATATTTAAATGCGGGGATAAATCTGCAATTGAAAATTATCGTCCAATTTATATCCAATCATCAATACCCAAGATTTTTGAAAAATTAATTCTTCTAGAGATAAACCCCAGCGTGAAATCCATCATTACAACTTGCCAACATGGTTTTGTTTCAAACAGATCAACCTTAACCAATCTATCCCTGTACGAAAATTATATAACAAATGCACTTGCTAATAGACAACAAGTCGATTCTATATATACTGATTTCAGCAAAGCGTTTGATAAGGTTTGCCATAAAATTCTTGTTAGCAAACTGGCGAAAATTGGCATAACCGGTAACGTACTATCCTGGTTTAAGAATTATCTGTCTAATCGAGAGCTTACTGTCTGCATTAAAGGTCAACTGTCCTACACTTTTACAGCTACAAGCGGTGTGCCCCAGGGATCACATCTAGGACCCATTCTTTTCAACATATTTATAAATGACGTTACAAATGTATTTAAACGTGTCTTTATTTTGATGTTCGCAGATGATATGAAAATTTACCGAATTATTGACAATATTAATGACTGCTTATTATTACAATCAAATCTCATTAGCTTTTCTGATTGGTGTATCCTAAATAAGTTAACCCTCAATGTAAAAAAGTGTCAAGTCATGAAATTTTATAGGAAGAAAAACCCATTGATTTTCACATACTGTATGAATGATCAAGTCTTAGTATCTGTACCCGAAATAAAAGACCTGGGGATAATATTTGACACCAAATTAACATTTATCTCCCACATTAACAATATAACCACTAAAGCGATGCAAATGTTGGGTTTCATATTAAGAACTGCAAAAGATTTCAAAAATTTAAAAACTTTAAAAATATTATATTCATCCATTGTCAGAAGCCATTTAGAATTCAACTCAACCATTTGGAATCCATTTTACAATATTCATGAAAAATCTATCGAGCGAATCCAACATAAATTTTTACGTAACATAAATTATAGATTAGGTATTCCTATTGAAAACATTAACTACACCTCACTGTTGAAAGTCATGGGCCTAGCCACATTAAAAGAAAGAAGAATATGTTCTGATCTCTTTTTTCTTTATAAAATTGTTAATAACATGTTTGACTCCCCTGAACTCTTTAGGTTGATCGACTTTCATGTACCTAGTAGAACGGTTCGTCAGAAGGTACCTTACCATTGTAACATTGCAGGTACCTTAGCAGAAATAAATTCAGTAATGAACCGACTACACAGTGCAGGGAATAAATATTGCGTGAACACTAACGGTACTGAATGTCTATCAGCCTATAAACACATTATTATTAAATCTGTATGTCAAATATGAACTTGGCAAACATTAAACGGAGTATGTGCGAACTATTTCCACTACTCTACAAATTACGTTTAAATAAATAAATATTATAATACTTAGTTTAATATAACTTAATATTATGGTACTTTGTTTAATATTATAATACTTGACTGAATATTGTAATACTTAATTTAATATTATAATACTTGGTTTAATATTGTGGTACTTGACTTAATATTGTGATACTTGGTTTAATATTATAATACTTAACTAAATGTTTTTCTATTAGACTTTTTGTCGTTTCTTATCCTAATCTTGCGTAATAGAGATTATTAATTAGAGTTACATAGTTTATAGGCTAATGTGAACAACAATTTCATCCTTTTTTATTCAATTGTTTTGGAGGATATTGGCAGATCATATATTTTTATTTCATTTACTTAAATTTCATGTTACCTACGTTTCGTAAACTCTTGTTTCATGTTACCTATATTTTGTTAACCTATGCATTGTTCAATCTTATATTTTATGTAATCTGTATATTCTTATATATTTTGTAAACTCTTTATTGTTATTGTATTTAAAAAACATAATAGCATTGTATGTAAAAGCCCTATGGGCGTTTAAATAAAATAAATAAATAAATAAATTACAAATTGTAATATTTATTCTAGTATTTCTAAATACGTACTGAATTATTTGTTTAATTTTTTCCCATTTAAGATGTTTGTATTCACAACATAATCTTGGAAGTGATATTGTATGAATGTTATCATTTTCTAATTTTTCCTTAAGATTTCTCAGAGCTAAAAATATGTCTCTGTATGCGGGTTTATCCCAAAAGTTTTGTTTTATTATCATATGGTAAATGCCTTTACTACCGTGTGTACTATACAAAATATCCCCAATATTAGGTATATTGATTTTTAATTCATCAAAATTATTTATTAAATTTAATATTTCCAAAGCTATGCCGTCATTCATTTCAAGGTCTGCTGATAAACATTGACCAATATTGTCTTTGCGTGTAATTAAATATTCGTCTATCTCATTAAAACTGTAAATATTTGGGTCTAAATTGGACTTCTCAAAGTTGATACAATCGTCATAGGTATCTTTAGTCGAATTGTTTATTTGAAGAATTATTCTTGATAGGCTATCTGCATTAGAGTTTAACTTCCCTGGTTTGTAGATTATTTCATATTGGTATTCTTCTAATTTTAATTTCCATCTAATTAATCTAGATCCTGGATCTTTTACATTAAATAGCCATGTTAGAGGTCTGTGATCAGTTATTATCTTAAATTTTCTACCAAACAGGTAAGGCCAGAAATGTTTTACAGCAAATATTATAGCTAATAATTCTCGTTCAGTGGTTGAATAATTAGATTCGGCTCTGTTTAGTGTCCTAGATGTATAATTCACCTATCTGTCCCTGACTCAGGATCGCACCTAATGCAAAATTACTGCTATCTGTAGTTAGATTAAAAGGTTGGCTAAAATCTGAATATCGTAAAATGCTATCGCTTGTTAAAATACTTCTTAATTTATCAAATGATTCTTGTTGAGGCTTATCCCACACAAATGTGTTATCTTTTTTTAAAAGGCTAGTTAATAGTTTGGTAATATTACTGAATCCCTCAATAAACTGCCTATAATATCCAACTAAACCTAAAAATGACTGAATGTCTTTTGTCGATTTTGGTACTGGGTATTTATTTATGACATCTACTTTAGTAATATCCGGTTTTACGCCGTTTTCTGAAATCACATGTCCGAGATATGCTACTTCATGTCGTAAAAACTCGCATTTATCTGGTTGTAGTTTTAAATTATGTATTCTAAGAATTTGAAATATTTCTCTCAGTTTTTTATCATGGGTTTCTAAATTATCTGCATCAATAACTATATCGTCCAAATACACAAAACATTTAATTCCTTGGATACCGGCTAAAACATTATTCATTAATCGTTGAAATGTCGCTGGGGCATTTTTCAACCCAAATGGCATACGTGTATATTCATAATGACCTGTAGGTGTGGAAAATGCTGTCTTTGGAAAATCTTCCGGTTTCATTGGAATCTGGTGAAAACCAGATGCAAGGTCCAATGTTGAAAAATATTTGCAGTGACCTAACTGATCCAAAATATCTGAGATATTTGGAAGAGGAAATGCGTCTCCAACTGTCAGATCATTATTTTTACGGTAATCTATAACTATTCGCCATTTCTGTTTTCCGGATGTATCCATTTTCTTTGGTACAACCCACAATGGAGAAGACCAAGGAGATGTCGAAGGTTTTATTATCCCTTGATCCAACATCTTCTGAATTTGATCATTTACTTCTGCTTTATGGACTTCGGGGTATCTGTAAGATTTTGTAAAGGTCGGTGGATGACCTCCTGTATTTATACCATGAGTAATCGAATTAGTGCTCGTTAACACGTCTCCTTCCAAATGAAAAATGTCATTAAATTCGCAACATGTTGACATCAAAGATTCATTTTCTTCTGTATTTAAGTGTTCAGTTCTAATATTATCCTTTAATTTATTTATTCTTTTAATTGATTCATCGGACGCGATGTTAACTTGTAACACTTTACAAATTCGTTTATTTAAAGCTTTGCCCTTATCAGCAAAACGCACATCATCATTTTTTTATGACCTTTTTTCATAAAATTTTTCTAAAACAATAGAACATTTCTTTATCGTAATTGGTTTTTCCGTTGTATTTAGGACAGTAGCAACTGCTTTTGCATTACTATTGACCTTACAAATACATTTACTTAAATAAACACCTTCCGCGATTTCTGTATCAGGGATGATCCCTTCTTTTATTTCTGGATTAAGAATGTTTACTTCGATAACCGTTTCAGTACGTGCCTGTACTACTATTGAGTTATAACAACTCCTATCAATCTGATCTGACTGAAAATATAACGGAATCGCATTGTTACCAATTAACAATTTATTTTTCGCATAATCTAGCTTAGCATTATACCTTTTTAAAAAGTCTGTTCCCAATAACCCATCGAGAGGTACATTTGTTCCCCGAGGCAACAAATGCATTTTATGAGAAAACAGCTTTCCATTGACATCCAATGTCAATTTTACAGTTACGAGAGTCTTTATTGGATTACTCGCACTTATACCCTTAATATCTATTATTTCTGTGTTATCGCACCATATATTACCGTTTAGAACCATTGGCGTAATAAGACTAATGTCTGCTCCACTATCTATTAATAATTCCACAATTTTTTTACTATTATTACTTTCCTTTATTGGTATTCTAATGTATGCTGTAATATGAGAGCAGCTTAAAATTCTGCCTGAACCGACGCCAGTTGCACTCCGGCAGTGAGTGACTGGGATTTCTCGTTTCCCGAACTCTTAGTCAAATTATTGCCTTGAGAATTTTTAAATTTAAAACAATTACATACCCATAAGTTGTGATACCAGACTTTTAAATTATATCAATGAAGTATGGCATAAATTAAATGATAATGATTGGATCTATGTATTCCCAAAGGAAACCTTGTTAACTATAAAATGTAATAAGTCAAATCCATTTGACATCGTATTAAAAAACACTGGAATATTAAATGTAAAACCCTCATGTAAAATATATAGCACTTCCACGACGATAAATAACGTTGAAATTGTAAAATCCACAAAAAACATATCATATTCAATAACGCCATCTTTCAATATCCTCGAAGATGACTGTTGCAGAGTAAACAGAAGTAAGGAAATAATACATTTGCCATTATTACATCCTAAATTAAATGGACTCAATCGTGATGATTTAACGATTGCTAGCCATAAACTTAATGAAATATATGATAAAATAGAAAATAGCATGAATCCTCAAGAACACGTTTTGAAAAAATTTGTAAAAAATAGTTATGTATCATTTATCATTATGAGTTTATTGAAATTATTTATTTTGTATTTAGGATATAAGCTTTATAAGAAAATTAGAAATAAGAAAAATGCCAATTCGTGTAATAAAATTATGAATTGTATAACTTTTAATCTATGTAAACAGACTGTAACCAATGTACAAGTAGAAGAACAAGAAGATATATAAATTCAATCTATACCTCTGAGACGGAGCGCCAGATTACGGCATGAAGTATTATGAGATAGCAGATTCTCTGTATCTCATTTAAGGGGGGAGGTGTCATGGACAGTGGCGGCCGGTGGTCAAAATATGTGGGGGTTCACCGGATTACAACATTAAGTCATAAAATAAATTAAATAAAGGTACATACCTATTTATAAAGAAGTTCTATTCTCTGTTCATTTTGTTTAGCGAAGACCTCTATCAATGCTTAACACTGATAGCGCGTTCAGTTTGTCCTGGCTCAACGTGTTTAAAAAAGATTTTATTCTTTTTAACGTTGAGAAACATCTTTAGCTTTCAACTGAGGTCATTCCAAAGGTCATGAATGGTGCACAAAAGTTTTAGTAATTTCACAGTCTCGGGAAAGTCTTCTAATAAACAAGTACTATAAATAAGTTGTAAAATTGATAAAGCGCCGTTAGCTTTTGAAAAATCGTCGCGGGCGTAAATTGCACAGAGTTCACCTTTTACTGAACTTTATTTAGGAAGTCATACGTTTTAAGCGTCACATTGAAATCATGTTCTGGGAAATTTGACCTGTATCGATTTTTATTAAATAGCTCATTATGGTGTTTACCTTAGGCACGGTAGCCTGAATCCAATTGCATTCTGATGTCAACTTTTCCTAAAACCTTTAAGCTCAAAACTTTTTGTAAATGTAAATGATAAGAATTATGTTTTTTGATTTTTTCAGAAAGGTGACTTACATCAGTAACACCGCTGATTGTCCAAACTGAATCAACATCGTAAATTAAACACGTAAAACAAAATAAACTATTCAATTGATCACATGCACAGAGCTACGAAGCTTTGTTATACATTGTTTTGTTAAATGATCGAGTAAACTTCTTCGATCCAGATTTGCACTCTTGTTTTATTATCAGTTCAGGTTTTAGGTGGACCGGCATTTTTTATTATCACTTTGTTTTCAAAACTCGACCTATTATTCTTAATGTATTCCACATTCAAACTCATTCTTAATTTATACGTTGAACAAACACAAAAGTAATCAAAAATTAGTATAACCTGCAATTGATATGCCTTATTAATAATTGATATACAAGATCGATATAACCTGCAATTAAACTTCAAAACTTTCTCAGAGTAAGAAAAGTTTTAAATTCAACAGACAATTCCTGGCAACGGCGAGTACTGACTGAACTGATAATAAGTAATCTGACCATCACTCATCTCTTAATGACAAGTTTTATCCTGTATGCTTGTATCGAAGAAGCGTAACATTCGCTGAAAAATAGCAGATGGTAAATTGAAACCACAATATCGACAATAATATCAAACATACGCGTTTTAGTTTAACTTTCTACTGAATAAACCGTTCCTTCTGATGTGGTGGTAAAACTCCGAACGCCGTCCTTGATATGGTATTATTTGCAAAAGAATAGTATGTAATGGTATGGACCCACGCTTTCGACTGTTCCACAGAATATGCGACAAAGCAGTTAAATTTTGGATCGCAATCGAAAACGAACTGCTACGAACATAGGCACAAGTCAAAGTCAGTCTGCAAGTTAAGCGCGCTTAATAAGTAGGTACCTTTTGAATGAGATATTATAACCGAACCGAGTTTCGTATTGTGATTAGCCATGTCGGAAATCTTGTTGGTTGTTCGGCGCTCGGGAGCACATATTAGCTGGCCGCCACTGGTCATGGACCTTGTACTTTGTCATGAACCTACATATCTACCCATAGTAAACTAACAAGACTGATTGTAGCTTCCTTATTTATATTGATATCAAATAATTAGAAACCATTAAATATCTTACATAAATGTTTAAGCTAATATCTATACTCAAACAATTGAAGTTATGATAACCAAAGACCTCATTTGCGGTCTGCAGTTTTAATCTTAATTAAATAATAGAAGTAAATAAGTAAATGAATTCAGTCCTTATCTATTATTGGAAATACAATATTTGAAGTATTAATCAATACATTATTACACAACAACTAATATAAATTTAGGAGAACTTCTTCTCAGGCGGCAGTCAAGTCAAGTATCACATCAGAATCAGTTCGGTTCAGTTCGTAATAAAAATTACTTGTGATTAAAATGTAAACTAAATGATTAAATTGTAAATTATAAACTTAACCTCGAAATAAACAACCTAACAATAAAAGTGTTTTCATACTTCAAACAGGCCCATAACATGTAATTAATATTTTGTTTTAGTTTACTACACGCAGCTTGAGTTAAAGCGAAACCCAGTTGGCATTAATAAAATTAATCAATAGAGATTTGAAATAAAGTTTTGGTATTAATCTAGATTTGAAAATCGTTTAAAGGTATTTTAAAATGTAGGCGTAAATAAAATAAATGCTTTTTTATCAAATTCAATTTCTTTTAAAGTTTTTTTTCGTTTAGGATTATTCAGTTGGGTAAGTGAGATTCAAATCTCTGTTAAATGAGAATAGCGTAGTTGTAAAATTAAAATTATTTTTACAAACTCGTACATAACCTTTGTTTTAATTTATAACAAACCTCTTAAGTTCGGAATGTTTCCCGACATATAGAAAATAGAATATATTATGTTACTCCGATTTTCAAATCGGGAAACATAAATGGTGTCTCATATTTTGGCAAAATGTTAGAATCGTTAATCTATAAACTTATATTTTATAATTAAAGCCAAATAATTAGTCAACGAAAATTGAGATTTCGTTAAAAGACGGTTCTATTGCTAGGACAATTTTAGAGCGAATTAGAAATACCATATCCGTTCCACTGTAAGCCGCATACTATGCCCAACTAGCGATGTCTATAGTATGGGTCAGATGTTAAATTCTCTGCTCCAGCTTTTTTCCGAATTACTTGTTATTTATAACTTGGACATCGAAGTGCGTAAACATAAATAGATGTTGTTATAAAGCAGATATATAATACGTAGGTATATGGATATACAAATTTAAAATATTTTTTATTCAGTTGTTCTTGTGAGAATTGATTGTGAGAAATATCTCTTTTATTTATATAAGGGGATTTGTCAAGAAATTTTTATTTCTAATACTTAACTTTAAAGTTTCACTTGATACGTATGGTATTGATATTTTTTGTTGTTGATAGAGACGTCAGAAATATTCATTTCTTGCTTGGAAATCATCTCGCAAAAATTACAACAAAACAAATACACATTTCAAAAAAATAATTATTGCCGAAATTATAACAGGGTAAAATACGTCCACAACCTACCGAAAAACAAAAGACAAATTGCAAACTCATTTACAATCTCCTTCGCGAAAGAATATCTTTCCCGAAATGGAGAACTGAATAAATAAATTTTAAAAAATGTTGTTCAATCTTATCAGTGAACAAAATTATAATTGCCTTTAATGTAGAATAATTGTTAAGATAAGATATTATGTATTATTTTTTATATAATGAACAATATTATTGTTATAATATGTACCTATGCATTCTATAGAGCTTTTTTTTTAATTGTTGATACATTATTTTTTATTTTACAATATTTCATATTTTAATTCAGTAATGTTAGCCTCACTGGGTTGTTTACCCTTGCTGAGGCCCCCATTTTATAATATAAGAATTTATACATTTAAAAAAAAGAAAAACAACATTAAAATAAAGATAAATTTAAACTAAAAATAAAGATTAAAAATTAAAATATAATTATCACACTAAAAGAAAAATATTAAAAGAGAATGTAAATCGGCATTTATAATGATTTATGTGTTTGTGCGTGTTGCGTGTTTTATATTTTTTTGTGTTGTGTTGCGTGTATATGTTTTATTCTTTATGTTATAGAATTTTGGTAATATTGTCTTTTTGTTCTTTAATCCATTTTTTTATTTTGTGTTTGAATTTATTTTTATTTTCCTCAATTTTTGTTTCAAGTGGAAGGCTGTTGAATGCTTTAATAGCGTGGTATTTATGGTGTCTTTGTCCAAAGGTAGTGTTTACCGTCGGAGTTTTTATGTTTTCTTTGTACGCTTGTCTGACCGGTCTGTTAGTGATATTTTGTGTTTGTTGGGGTTTGTTTTTTTGGTCGAAAATGTAGTTTAGTAGTGTTTTAACATATAATTGGCGTATATCAAGTACGTCACAGCTTTTAAATGTTTGGTCTGTGTCGGTTAGTTTATGTTTTTTGAGTATTACCTTTAATATCGTTTTCTGTGCGATTTCTATTTGAGTGATAGCTGCGTTCGTTGCTCCTCCCCAAGCAATTATTCCATATTCTATTATTGATTGGCATAGTGCAAAATATATTGTTTTCAATTGTTTTATTTTATATATGTTTCTTATATTTAGGAAAATGTGTATTGTTCTGAGGAGCCTATTTGTGATTTGTTTGATGTGATGTGTCCATCTAAGATTATGGTCAATTACGATTCCTAGATAGTGGTAGTGGTGGTAGTGGTGTGTGACGGTTCCTCTTGATGGAATTTCTTCAGTGCTTTGAAAGAATGCAGGTTTCAATCGATCTATTGAGACTCTTTTTGGTTTACCGTTGACCATGATAACATAAGTTTTATCGTCACGTTCTTTGACTTCGAAAGGTCCTTCGTAGGGGTTTTGAAGTGGTTTCCTTACGGCGTTGGTGCGTAGGAAAACGTGTGATGAATGCGGTAAATCCTTGTGGATGAAAAATTTTCCAGCGCTGTGGTTACTAGCGGGAGTGGGTTTCATCTCATTAAACCTTTTTTGTAGGCGTCCGACGTAGGTGTCGGGTTCTTCGCTGTGGGTTGTGGTGAAGAATTCAGATGGTAGCCTAAGTGTTCTTCCGTACGTGATTTCGGCGGGTGAGCATTTTATGTCTTCGCGGACTGTTGATCTCAAACCGAGTAGGATGATCGGGAGATTTTCCAACCAGTCCGAGTTATCACGCGCCATCAGAGATGCTTTAAGGATCCTGTGCCACCTTTCAATAATTCCGTTAGATTGCGGGTGATAGGCGGTGGTTCGGTTATGTTTGATACCGAATTTTTGAGTGAGGCTCCTAAAAAGACAGGATTCAAATTGTCGTCCTTGGTCTGTGGTGATTGTGTCTGGAACGCCGTGTCGAGCTATCCAGTGTGACATTAAGGCTGTAGCTACGTTTTCTGCGGACATATCTTTTAATGGCACTGCTTCTGGCCAGCGAGTGTACCTGTCAATCATTGTTAGGAGGTATTTGTACTCATTGCAAGCTACTCCGACCAAGTCAATGTGGACGTTTCTGAATCGATCCTCGGGCAGGATAAATGTCGCTGTGGGTGCAGTTGTGTGTCGTGATACTTTGGCTTTCTGGCAAGCAACACACTGTTTGACGAAGGTTTTGATTTCCTTTGCCATCTTGGGCCAGACGAATCTCTGACGTATGCTGTTGGAGGTGCCGGAGGCGCCTGGGTGGCATACGTTGTGTACGTTGGCTATTACTTGTTCTCTCATGTCTCGAGGAACAAAGGGTCTCACACGACCAGTGGAGATGTCGCACCATAATAATTCGTCCGTGTCGGGAATTATCATTTTCCGCAAGACAAGGGAGGAGTCCTCATGCGCCTTAATAAGATCGTCGTCGTGACTCTGCTCTTTCCCCATACGTCTGTAATCAATAGCAGAGGGGCTGTTTATCTCTTCTATTCGAGACAGCGTATCTGCTACGGTGTTGAGATGACCGGAGATGTGTTTAACGTCGGTGGTGAACTGTGAAATAAAATCTAGTTGTCTTTCTTGTCGCGGTGAGCTTGAAGCGCGTTTCTTGCTGAACGCAAACGTAATCGGTTTGTGATCGGTGTAGACTGTGAAATTTCTACCTTCTATTTCATTTCTAAAATATTTGATTGCTTCGAATAATGCTGTTAACTCCCGGTCGAAAGTGCTATATTTACATTGAGCGGGTGTAAATTTACGGGAGAAAAATCCTAAAGGTTGCCATGCATCACCTTTGAACTGTTGGAGGGATGCGCCGATTGCCAAATCAGACGCGTCGACCATTATGGCGATTTTCGCCTGGGGATCCGGGTGCGCGAGGAGGGTGGCATTTGCCAGCTGATTTTTGCATTCCTCAAACGCAGCTGTCAATTCCGGAGTCCAAGTGAGGGTTCTTTTGTCATTTTTCCTGTAGCCTGCTGTGAAGTTGAAGAGTTTAATCTGGGTGCTGATTGAGTTCTTCAAAAATCTCCTGTAGTAGTTCAACATTCCAAGAAAACGTCTTAAACCTTGCATTGTTTTGGGAAGTGGAAAATCTTCAATCGTTTTCACCTTCTCCTTGATGGGAGTGATACCGTCCGGTGATATTGTGTGTCCTAGAAAATCAACGGCTGGTAGACCAAATTTGCATTTGTTGAGGTTTATTATCAGGTTGTTTTCTGTGAGGCGTTGGAAAAGGGCATCTAAATGTTCTAGATGTTCTTGCTCGTTTTCCGATACAATTAAAATGTCATCTATATACACGAAACATGATTCTAAATCTCTTGTTACAGCGTGCATAAATCTTTGGAAGGTTTGGGCTGCGTTAGATAGTCCGAACTGCATCGATGTAAATTCGTATTAGCCAAACGGTGTTATTATTGCGGTTTTCGGTATGTCCGCCTCGTCGACTGGGATTTGATTGTAGGCGCGCACTAGGTCAATTGTAGAGAAAATTTTCGCCTTATTTAATTTGTGTGCAAAGTCGTGGAGCTGTGGTATCGGAAATTTATCTGGCGTTGTTATTGCGTTTAAACGCCTATAATCGCCGCAAGGGCGCCATTCCCCGTTGGATTTTTTCACCATGTGCAGTGGGCTCGCCCAGCTACTTTTGGACGGCCTGCAAATCCCTTGCTCCATCATAAATCTAAATTCCTTCTTTGCAGCTTCAAGCAGTGCTGGTGCCATCCTGCGGGCTCGTTCAGTTACCGGCGGTCCCTTGGTTTCTATGACGTGAGTGACGTTGTGACTCGGAACGTCTTGACTCTTGATGTTGGGTCGAGTCAGTGTTGGGTATTTTTGTAGGATGTCCCGGTATTTTTGACTTGTAGACAGCGTTGAAATGCCAGATGAGGGTCCTTGCAGCGAAGCTCCTCTAATCTGCAATCCTGTTGACTGGTCCGTTAGGGTTCCTTTCTTCAAGTTGACGCTTAAGTTAAAGAAGTGTAAGAAATCTGCTCCTAAAATGGCTTTCGAGACGTCTGCGATGATGAACTTCCACTTCATATCGCGGCGGAGGCCAAATTGGAGATTTATGGTTTTTGTACCGTATGTTTTTATATGTTTCCCACTAGCACTGTATAATGTGGTGGGGCATGTATCTGTGGTGACCGTATTGGTCGTGTTCCAGCTTGATCTTGGGAGAACAGATACGTCAGCACCAGTGTCAATTAAAAATTTCTGTCGCGTCACAAGTTCGTGAATGAAGAGACGACAAGTTTTTTTAGGAAAATCGCACGTCTCTACTGCGGGTTTTCCATTGTCGTTTCTTGACTTATTATTAATAAAGGTACATGGTTTGATGCAATTATGTGATTTGTTACCGAATTTTGCATGGTAACTGCAGTAGCCGTGTGTGGTATTATTGGTGTTTAACGGTCTACCGCGTGACCTGGAACGAGGTCGGTGCGCGGAATTTGGGTACGATGTCGATGGATGACGCCATTCGCGGCGGGTGCTGGGATTTCGGTTTTCGAAATTAATGTTTGCCTGTCCATGATCATCTCTCCGAGTCGTTTTAAGTCGACTGACTTCTAGAGTGAGTGCCGAAATTTGTTCTTGTAAGTTTTGTAATATAGCACTGATGTTTGGATTCGAGTTCGGGATGCCATTATAATGTTTATTGTCCATAGTTTCACATTCAGATTTTTGATAAACTTCCGAGATTTTATCTGCTGCGGATGCTAGTTGCAACAGATTGTCGTCGGGTAGTGCGGTAAGAATGGCCTGAATGTGTTGCGGGAGTCTTTGCAGCCAAAGTACGCGAACGATTGGGCTCTCCGATAGCCCGGGACCAGCGAGTTCATGGATTAGTCGAAGCAGTCCAGAAGGTTTCCTGTCCTCGAGCTGTAGTCCGGTTAGAAGACGAGTGAGTCGCTTTTCCTCCGAATCTTGTAACCTCTCGATGAGTGCTGATTTGAGATGAGTGTACTTGTCTGCTGCAGGAGGATTGATGACGATGTCGCTTACGGTCCTGAGGGTCTCCATATCCAAAGCGGCAACAATAATGTTGTACTTGGTGAGATCATCCTTTAGTCTTGAGTTAGAAAATTGGCTTTCAGCTTGTGCGAACCAAAGTGCAATGTTGTCGCGCCAGCACGCGGGTAGTTTAACCGAGACAGAGTTTATTGTTGTGTCCATTGTGGAATTATTACCGTGGATTTCGTTCGATGTCTGGTTATTCTCGAATGACATATTGTTTTGATAATACGGCAAGCAATAGGCAGTATAAAATAGGCAGATGTATGTGTAAAAAATAGCAAGGAAACACAAGCAATGACGACAGTAAATTAAGGTTTTGAAAAAAAATTTAAAAATTCAAAAATGTTAGATTGATGGTATCCGAAAATTTCAAAAATCCCTTAATCTAGAGTGCATACCATGTAAATAATGTGAATGTACTGTGACGAGTTCAACTTGTCTGGTCACTTAATTTAATAGACATGTAACAATATTGTACACTTGCAACAAATTTTTTTTAAAGTTATTTTAGAATGTTCGTATTCGGAAATTTAACTGTAAAATCACTGTATGTAGGATTAATTATGGTTCGTTACTTGGTGTTGATTACTGGGCATTGATTTGTGGTGGATGTTTAGAACTTTTTTCAATCGTTTACCAGAAGAAATCAGAAGCATTAATGATAAAACCCGAATACTGCTCTCTGTCAAGAGACACTTTAAAAATATTCTGAAAAAAAAAAAACTACTGTCACTTAATTAATCTCACAAATATCCTTAGTTTTCCATAGCTTCCTTTCTTTTTAAAAATTTAATAAATAATATATTATCCTTCACTACTTTCCAAAGAAATATTACAGCAAACATACATTTATGTACAATGAATTATTTAAGTACTAACTAACAACAACATTTATGTACACTCCCCTTCCATACACAAGCAAATGCTTTCAATGGAAGAGTAGTAAAAAACCAATGATGTAAAATGAATTATGTCCCATGTAAAACATATTATTAAAAATAAAAAAAATAATTATGTTACGAGGTCCGGAACTGAAGTTCTGCCTGCGTATTAAATCCGGTAGATCCTTGATCTGCGATGAAATTGATGTTGGTCTGCAGAGATTGTTGCGTTCTGCGGTGAATTTGATGCTTGGTCTGCAACTGCTGGTGCGGTGTTTCACTGAAATTGAGATTTTTTGGCACTATACTATTCGAATATACGAGTTTTTTGGTTCAGATTAGTGAGTATATTTGATATACTTAAGTATTAGAATTGGTGGGACAATAATTTTTTTTTGAAATGTGCTTTATGATTCGACAATCAGACTCTAATAAAAATACTGGACTTAAAAATGTTGGAAATGAGATTGAAATTATTGAGATTGGAAGTTACTTACTTGATTGTCCAGGATTCCAGCTTCAACGATCGATCTACCGTGTCCACTAAATATTATTATCACCAGAAATGTCGAGGGTCACCAGTATGGCAGCGTGAACAGGGGTCACCAGTATGGCAGTGTGGTATGTAATTTACGATGGCTGCCGGTATCGTAAATTAGTGTTCAAGGAATTCGGATGATTGAAAAATAAAGGTCTGCGATCTTTGTTGAATTTATTTGCGAGAATGAATTTACACGTTATGCGAACGCAGAGACGGTGGTAGTGGTGGGTGGTCTGGTCGAAAGTTGAAAGTGGAATGCCAGAGAGTTGCGTTTCCGTCCGTACCTAGCTCTCCCGGGGCTTCAGGTGGCGGAGTAATTATTTTAATGTTGTCATATGTGGGATGAGTTAAAGTAGTCCCACAATACTTTATTTGTTCTGTTTTTTCTAGAGGGGGGCAATCGCAGATGTTGGTGTTTATGCATTCGTGTATTTTTATGGTGTTTGTATTGTTTTTTGGCTGTCCTGTGTTAGTTATGCTGTACGTTGTGAATTTTGTTTTCGATATGTTTAGAGTAAGTGTATTTGAGTCCAACCATTTTTTCACTTGCGTGATTTCTAGATTCGCTATGTTATATACATTATTCCAATCCTTAGATTTAAATAGTAAAACTGTGTCGTCTGGGTAGCTAATTATTTCTCCATCTATTTCCATGTTGCAAAGTTCATTTATGTAAATTGTGAAAAGAACTGGCCCTAGTATGCTTCCTTGTGGAACTCCGTGTGTAATCGGCAGTGGTTTGCTAGTATAGTTATTAATTTTGACTTGCTGTGTTCTGTCGCTCATGTAACTTTTCAATAGTTGGAGTTCTTTGTCTTTGATACCCATATTTTTTAATTTTTAAAAAAGTGTTTTGTGGCAGATTGAATCAAAGGCTTTAGCCAACTCTAGATATATCGCTATGCATTTAAACCCTTGATCTAAGTTGCTATGTATATAATCTATTGTACTTGCCAAAGCTTCTTTTGTGCTTCTTTTTTCTCTAAATTCATATTGTTTGTCCGAGATTAATTTGTTTTCTTCCAGGTATTTTATTATTTGGTTTTTTTATAGTCTTTCGAAAATCTTTGATAGTGATTTTAACAAAGTGATTGGTCTATAGTTAGTTATTTCCATTTTATCTCCGGATTTATAAATAGGAATTACCATTCCTTTTTTAAGAGTATTAGGAAAGCAGGCATGTGTTATGCTAAGGTTGATTAGGTGTGTTATAGGTTTTAATATTTCATTTTTTTTATTATTTTAATGCAATCCGTTGTTATCTCATCTAATCCAGGAGCAATCCGGTTTTTTAATGTATTTATTATTTTGTTAATTTCCATTTCCGAAGTTGTTTTTAATATAAATCTGTGTTGTGTTGGTTGAGAATCGATGTTTGATCTGTTTGTTTGTGTTAGTGTGTTTGTGCTGTGTTTTTTACGATTCGCTAAAACTTTCCCTATAGTTGCAAAAAAGTTATTGACGTGGTTTGCCATAATTTCTATATTTGTTTTGGCATCTATTTTTTTCGAGTTAATATTTAGATGTTCGATAGTATTTTTTTGTTTGTATTTTTGTGTGTATGTAACTTCCTTTAATATTCTCCATATTTCCTTTGGGTAATTGTTTTCTTTTTTAAGTTTTTCTCTGTAGTACAACTCCTTAGCTACTCTTATAATTTTCGTGCATATGTTTCTATATCTTTTATAGTAATTAAGTTGTTCCATGTCATACGGTGTTTGTTTAATTTATTTGTGAATTTTGTCTCGTTTACGAATACAGTTTAATATTCCTTGTGTTATCCATAGTTTAATTTTTTTTGCTTTGTGTGTAAGTTTTACATGTTTTATTGTCGTGAAATTATTTATTTCTTGCGTTAACGTATTTCTAAATGTATTCCAGGCTTCCTCGACATTATCTATTTGGTATATTGTATTCCAGTCTATATTTTGGAGTTTTTCTTTTAAGTTTGAGTAGTCAATTATTTGTTTGTAAATATTTTATGTTGGTTCGAAATAGTGTTTTCGGTGTCTATTGCTATCATATTCATGTAGTGATCAGTGATTGTGCTTTCAAGTACTACTGTTTTGGTTTTTAGTTTTGTCTTGATCATTATATGATCTATACAGCTTTTAGTGTTTTGTGTGACTCGTGTTGGGACATTTATTATTGGCTCCAGTCCATGCTGTGCTAGTATTGCTAGGTATTCTATGTTTTGTGGGTGTCCGTTTTGTAGAGTGTTTATATTAAGGTCTCCTATGATGATGATATTTTTGTATTTGTTGAGATCATTTAATGTATTGTTAAGTTCAGTTAAGAAATTTGTGATGTTGTTTTTGGATGGAGATCTGTACATAGCTAGTATACATGTTTCTTTTTCATATGTAATTTGTATGCAGTTGGAGTCTATGGTGTTTATTTCTTGAATGGTTGTGTTATTTTTATCACTGATGTATATAACTATACCATCATTTTGGTTTTTGTGTATTCTTGTATGGTGTGTATTATAGTTTTTGATTGTTTTTGGTATATAGTTGTCATTCAACCAGCATTCTGTCAGCACAATGACATCAAAATTATTATTTAGCTGTTGGAGGTATATAAAAAATTCATCAAAATTTTTATTGATCGATCTAATGTTTTGGTGTAATATTATGATTCTATGTTTTTCTTTTGTGAAGTTGGTCCAGAGGTTAATATCATTTGTACTTTCACAGTAGTGTTGATTGTTCGAGTCTATATATTCCATGTAATCTGCCATGTTGGTGTGTATTTGTGTAAGTATATGATGTGAGGTTGTGTTAGATGTACAGTAGTGTTTATGTCAGTTTATTAAATATATCCTTTAGGTGTTTTATTTCCACAACCTTTGAGTCTTTGGATTTTCTGACAAGAATTTTTCCCGATTTTACCCACACATATTTCTAGTCTTTTTCTTGGGCTCTTTTTCTGGTGTTCCAGTGCAGATTTTTGTAATATTGGGTTAATGCCGCATTAAGATAAACATATTTGGCTCCTTCTCCGTTGAATTTTTTTATCGGGTCACTGTGTTTGGATGCTAACATGGTTTGTGCTTTTGTGGTATCCTTAAAATTAATAGTTATTTTTGTTTGATCATTTGTTTTGTTTGTTGTGACTTTGTATGTATCTTCTGGGGACATCGTAACGCCTGCGAGTTCAGCGATCCGTGTAACAGCGTAGACTGGGGATATGTTGTCCTGTAATTTTAGGCCGTTTATCTCTATGGTGTTCAGCAGGGCTGCTTGTTCTATATCCGCCAGGTGGATTTCTACCGTAGACAATCTGTTTTCTTTATCCGCCAGTTCCTCCTTGATTTTGTTGACGGTGCTTGGAATGTCCATGATTTGTTGAAGTTTTTGCATAATGTCATCATATTTGTCATTGATGAAGTTCGTGAAGTTTTTTATTTCTTGCAGCTCTGTTTCAATTTTATTGAGCATTACTGTCTTCATTTCCTCGAATTTCATATTGATGAATTCAAATATTTACTCACTGTCTATATTAACCATAGATTGATGTGTCGCCGACGGTGTGTCCATGGTGCCAGTTTGTGGTGAAGATGTGGTTTTCTTCGCGGTGGAGAATTTACTGCGAGATTTAGACATGTTGTGTTGTCGTTTTTTATTTTTTTTTCTATTTTGAGGGTTGCTCCTATTGGTGGGCAAAAACATTTTTTTACGTAGTTAGTTAAAAAGCGAAATATTTATATTTCTTTAACTACTAAATAATTTTAAAAGCAATTAAAGATCCCTCAAATCTAAAAAAATAAATAAATTGTGAATAGACGTGTAAGCCCTTGAGGTGATTTTACACAAAAATGACGCTATACAAATTATCCAAATATTATTATTATTATTTAAGAGTAGGCGTTTACCTCAATACGGAATACAATACAATCACCCAGCGAACAGTTTTCTTTTGCAGCCAGATGTTTTCTTCAGTAAAAACTTTTATCAATTTCACCTATTATTTCATATAATAGGGATCTCTAATTTGCATATTCTTTTAATGCCTTGGATCCACTAATTCTGGTAAAACGCAATCTGTATAAAAACATTTCAATTATTTCGACATTTTCATTAACTTTAAGAAATAAGTGATTTTATTTCTTTATTCTTTTCCCTGGAAATTAAACAATGTGTATTTAATAAATTTGACTAAAATAGTGTTGGGTGATATCAGAATGAATATGAGATAATATACGGGGGTTTCATCAAACACCTCTTACTAATGTATGCATTAAATTTGCAAGAGATACAGTAGTTTGAGTCCGTCACTGGCTCCAGCCTTAGGTTGGGAACAGTCGGAATTCTTGAGCAGTATTCACAATATAAAAAATAAAAATAAGGATAAAGACCTGATCTTGCGGATTAGAAGATAATAATGATCATTTTTTTTAGTTTAAAATCCAAATTTAGTCTGCGTTGTTTTGTTATAATCCTTCTGCACGTTAAGGTGTGTACAATTTTTTTACGTGATTTCAGAGCTAAAATTGCATTTTTTGGTTCAAATACAAAACCTACACAATTCATAGGTTTTTATCTTAAAATAAGTTTATTTTGTCATATTCTGGTCATTATTTCTATGAATGAATGAATAAAATATATTCTTATATTGTATCAAAACACATAGATTTTGTCTTCATTTGCAAGTCATGCATCTCTTGAATTGTTCACCATAATTAAATATATTCACTCAAAAAAGATGAATCATAATAAAAAATGCCAATATTTTCATACCTAGCTCTCTCTTTCAAAATTTAGATTAGATCGTATTAGACCTGTCAAAGAATTTACATTAAAAAATGCATAAATCAGTCATTTTAAATACATGTTGGATTACGAAAGGTTTTTAAAATATGTATATTGATGACATGTTCTTCTTTATGTGTAACATATGTATGGTGTTCTTATACATATACATTCCACATATATACATATATGTGAAATGTATATGTATAGTCATATATACATTACACATATGTACATATGTGTGAAATGTGTATGTATAGTCATATATACATTCCACATATATACATATATGTGAAATGTATATGTATAGCATCGTATAGAATATAGAATGTATATATGTGAAATGTATATGTATAGCATCTATATAAACTGCTTGCTTCAGATGTCTTATAGTGTTGGCTAACGGATGTATTATTTTAATAAAAAATGTTACTTTTAATTGTCAAGTCTCTGTCAGCCCTGAATTGTTGAAGCTACTTTGCCATAGTGCCATAGCCAAGTGAAGATAAATTTGATTGTAACAATAAACTCACTACTATTTGCGCTGTTATAATATTTAGCTAGATTATATCTGTTGGCAAGTCACCTTTTCTGTATATTTTATCCTGTTTAAATGAAGTACTTTCTATTATTGTAGCATTCTATGCCTTAAGAAAATTTCAGCTGTGTCACATTCAATGTCGTTTTGTATACATATTGTTGTGTTCTTAAATGTAATACTAATATTCGCTTATGTACCACTGTGTACTTATAATCTATGTATCACATTATTGTAAAAGCCTTTTATGGCGTTTAATAAATAAATAAATAAATCAGTAGGATTTATAGGTTTAGTTAGGAGTTCTACCGAGCTGAACCCTCTGATATGAAAATATCTGGAGTCGGTGAATTATTTTCCCATTTGATCTCTGGTGATTTGACGTGTTGTTCTTGTATTGTTTTGTATTTATTATGCTTATATAATGCACTTGCATAGTGTTGACTGACAAGATGATCATTTGTGGAAAAGTGTGTGGAAGGGTTAAGTTTTTCTTGTGGGGAAGATTTAACCTGGACATAAGTCAAATATGATTTAATATTTTCACGGCCAAAAGTATTTTTGTTATTTGTTTTTGAGGTGCTATGCCGTGTTGCGCTAACTCCTTCTAAAAGGAGTTAGCGCAAGTTCTCCTTCTCCTTCTCCTGGCTAAAGAAGGAGTTAGCGCAACACGGTATAACACCCCAAAAACAAATAACAAAAATGGACATAAGTCGGAAAAATAAAAAAATATATATTTTTAATTATTTCATTGATATTTTTTTTTGCGAGACACTTAAAACTGCCTCCTGAAAAGTAAGCATAAAGCAAAAGCAACCCTGTACATGATATTATGTTGTAGCAGTTCCTTACTACCCGCTACATTTCAAGATTATTCGGAGTATGTAAACACTGAACTCCGGCAAGAAGAGAGAGGACGGCAACTCGAGCGGGCCCGGTCGGGAGTACCAATACGGCTCCCGCCGGGAGTAGACGCAATCTCAGGAAGACACAGCGAACGCTACAAACGACATTGGACGAACTTTTCGAGACATCGATCTTTTGGGTGAAGAATGACGCAACATATTATTATCGTTTTGCTGGTCATTGCTTTTCTCAACTAAATTTAACATCATGTGAAATGATGTTTGGCGCCCTCATCTTTTTATAACAGGTTAGAATACTTTGTCACACACGCTTTTATGTTATTTATTTTTGATCACTTTTAGTCACGCCATTTATCATTGCTACCTATGTTTAAAAATTCCGATGCGCAAGATCTTCGATCTCACGCACACGCCCTGAGATTAAATTCAATTATGTGAATTTAGAGTTCTCTAGTTTTGCTCTGGTTTTTGTACGCTGTAGAAATAAATAAAATGTTGTAATTCATATCTCTTTTTATTACTACATTTACATCATAATGTTTCCTATTGAGGGGTTAAAATCTCGTCATAATAACGCCCACGTGGTAATATTCGTCATAATGGCGCTCCAGCGTGGTTTTCTCGGATATTTTAACATTTTAATTAGGTTAGCATTTTGGATTGATTTTTTTTTTCATGTGTGACATAGTATTTGGCCTGTTCTTCGTGTTTTATAATGTCGTTTGGAGTGTGTCTTCCTGGATTGCGTCGTCCCCTAGCTGTGTTTCTTTTAAAAATTGTATTCAATTTTTAAAAAAATTTTAATATTGCTTTTAACCTTTTAAAAATTTTTTTTAAAAATTTTTCGTACATAATTAATTTTATACATTAAATTCTATGCCTGTTGGTACTGCGGGATTCATAGCGAATTTCATTGTTGATTATTTATGTTATTTATTTTATATTTTATTTTGTGATTGTATTTCGTATTGTTCACCTTGTTATAATTTTATGCAGAATGGTACTCCGTCCACGGACGTGACTAATAGCGTCACTATGCTTACTTTTGAGTTTATAGGTATTCAGGTACACCTATTGACTATGCGTTTAGACGAGACGCAGTTTACAATACTCAGATGCTAAGATGGGTAAAATTTCATGTCGAGGGCCGCTCTGTATTTTTGCTGCCGCACATAACTCGGCTTACAATAAAATTTATTGCTTGTTGCAAGCGCTCTGGCTATTGATTTCATAGCGAGGTAAGTGAAATATGTAGTATGTTCGCTTTTATTATAATTGTAATCATGACTCATCATTTTGCGCGCGAAATGCGTCGTAATTTTATTCAGTTTTATAACTTTTTGCAAGGATTTGATCGCGTATATTTTTTAAAAATTTTTTTGTTAAATTCAAAGTAATTTAATCATAACTGCCATGTGGAATTTTTTTTGATTTGGGAGATTTTTTCCTTTTTGTCGTAATAATATTATTTGACGGAAGGTTAGTTGTAATTCCGTTTTGTTCACTCTGACTGACGGGTTATGGTGACCACAATGGAATTGCTGACGTGTTTCGACACAATTAATAAATAATTTTTTGTAATATTCATTTTGGGAAGGGAATTGTCCTATCATTTTTGAATTTTGATTATTTATGTTGTGTTTTAATTACCATCTCTTCAAGAGGATATATTGGAATTAATCACACGTAATTAATTATTTGCTATAATCTTTAATAATTATTTTTTGGAAATCTCTCCAAATTAAATTCTTCCATTTTCAAGTTAATCAAATGTTACAAACATAGTCTCGTAATAATTTCATATAAATTTATATGTTACTTTTTTCGCCTTTTGTGTCCAACTCTTCGGAGGATTTATTTGGTACATTTGATCGAAATTCTGTACGTTAACTTTGTTACATAATATAACTTCGTAATAATTTTACATAAAATTTAATTGTTACATTTCGTCGTTTGTTGTCCAACTCTTCGGAGGATTTATTTGGCACATTTGCTCGAAATTTGTATATTAATTTTTGTCACAAAATACTTAACTTCATAATAATTTCTTTGAAATTTTAATGTTACATTTTACAATCCTGATAATAATAATTCATAAGTTATCATTTTTAATTTCACGATGTTTGCTGTTGTTTAAATAATAATTATCCGCGGTAGAAATTTTTTTCTCATCAAAATTTAGTGTTGAGAATTTTTAGTGTTGAACATTAATATTGTTGACTCCAATGTTGAACTGCATTGTATTGTCACGGGTTTTTGTAATCCAGCTTGTAATGAGGGATCATTGCATTCCGATCGCGACTGAACGGCAACTTTATAATAATAATCTATTTTAACTACGCAGTAGTAAATATTTTCAATAAATTTCCGATTTTATTTGGTAGTGAATATTAATAAATTATACACTTACATTTATTTTGAGTTCCTTCTTGAAAATTGTCTTCGTAATTTATATTATAATAATTAATAATGAAATAATTATTTATAATTTTTTTTTCATAAAATATTTTTGGAATTTTAATTTTTTACATTTAATTTTTTTTAAATTATGGATTTTAAATTTTAAATTTTTCAATTTTCTTTACTGTTCAATTGGTGAGTTTTGTTATCTATCTCACATTGAGGATTTATTAGATCTCAATTCACGCCTTTTGAATGTTATCGGACTTTGGAATTTTTATTAATTAATAAATTTTAATTCTTTTCACGTCATTATTTACAACTTCGTTTAAGAGGATCTCATGGTTATATTTTAGTTCTCTTTTGTGGTTTTATACCGCGCTTTTGCTTAAATTCTTCGTTTTGGTAATGATTTTGCGAATTTATTTTTTGGCTTTTACATTATTTATAATATTACTACCGCCATCTTTAGTAATTCTACACTACGTTTAACTTCGTGATATTTTCAACTTCTTGGGTTGGAGTTTTGATGCTTTTTTTTGCAACTTTACTTTATTTGTTCTTTTGAACATTTTAAAAATTCTATTTATTGAATTATTTTTTTTTTTGCAACATTACAATCAACTGGTAGTCACAGTTTCTTTTACATTTCCGAAACGGATCAGTGGGCTCGCTTTGCAAGAATTCATCTTAACAATATTCTTTTGTTCTGAATTCTTTTAATTTTTTTTTTAAGGTGAACATTATGACGTCCTGTCTTGTATTGTCGGTAATATACTTGTGATTGTTTATTCGATTATTGAGGATTTGGTTCTCATCTATGGTTGAGTCTGCAAATAATGCGCTCTAATACACCATAACTGGGTTTCGTTATGTGATAACACCCATGTTACAAGCTTTTAGCTTTAACATATACCATGATAGCTTATTCAGCTCATAATAGATACAATACCATGATAGCTTATTCAGCTCATAATAGATACAATACCATGATAG
This sequence comes from Hesperophylax magnus, assembly GCA_026573805.1. Lineage (NCBI taxonomy): Eukaryota > Metazoa > Arthropoda > Insecta > Trichoptera > Limnephilidae > Hesperophylax > Hesperophylax magnus. The sequence goes on from JAIUSX010000157.1 coordinate 556,405, forward strand.
CTTATTCAGCTCATAATAGATACAATACCATGATAGCTTATTCAGCTTATAATAGAAACAAACCATGATAGCTGATCGGCTGATAACAGATATTATATTTTATGTGTTTATTTATTATGTCATGTATATGTTTACGTATTTCATGTTTTATGTTATGTTTCGTCGATTTTCTACGGTATTCTTCAGTCATTCACTGGTTCGCTCTGTGACGAAAGAATATGTGCATGAAAATTAAATAATGATTAGATTAATTTTTATATAATTTCTCTATAAACTCTGTATTCTTATTCAATATTTTTTTAACAAGAAGATTTATTGATTTTTTATCTAATATTCATTTCTACACTACTGCCATCTTTTGTCAAGTAGTACAAAACTTTTAATTACCATTGCTTTTGGTTTGATTATTGGCTTCATTCACTTGTATGGTTTTACATTATTTAGCTGTTATCTTCGATATTACGGTAAATTCTTCTTATTTAAGAAAATTTTCCTTTTGAATATTAATTGCATTTGTCATCATGACGTTTTACTATTATATTTTTTTTGGGCCTTGGAATTTATTTTTCATTATTGGTTATCTCGCCTATTTACAACTGTCACTTTTAGTACAAAACAGTTTGTTAGAGTTTTTTTTTATTCAGGTTTTCAACTTGAGCATCACCTTTTTCAATTAGTAAATATATTATAATTCTTGCTTGTAAGGTGTGCACCTTCTTTCCTTGTAAAGGGCTTGCTATTTTAATAAATTTTAGCTTCTTTCATCAATGACCAGTTCGGGTAGGCTAGACATCGAACATTCTCATGAAGACTTCTTCTGCTTCCGCTCATCAGAATCATCTGGATGGCTCTACTTATTCTTCATCTCCGTGCTGTGCCACTGAACAAGTCAATCATCATATTCTGCTTCCGCTCATCCTACTACATAATGCGCTCATCAGGATCATCTGGATTGCTTTGCTTCTTCATCATTTCCGTGCTGGTGCGACTGAAGTATCACTTATCATCTTCATTTGCTGTCTTTCTCTGGCAACCTTCTGAAACTGAAATGGACGGGCTTGTTTGGACAACTTGGAGCCTGAGGTGCTCTACCACACAGACGTTGGAAACTCATGTCGTCATTTTTGAAGCCCCTTGCTGCCCTCCTTTACGCAACTACTGATTTCTACTGCAGGAGTGGTTCCAAGGCCAGTTGGCCACGAGGTGTCAGGCGAACCTCAGACTTATAGGCATAAGTCCTTTGGCTGAGGGGGCATTGTAGCAGTTCCTTACTACCCGCTACATTTCAAGATTATTCGGAGTATGTAAACACTGAACTCCGGCAAGAAGAGAGAGGACGGCAACTCGAGCGGGCCCGGTCGGGAGTACCAATACGGCTCCCGCCGGGAGTAGACGCAATCTCAGGAAGACACAGCGAACGCTACAAACGACATTGGACGAACTTTTCGAGACATCGATCTTTTGGGTGAAGAATGACGCAACATATTATTATCGTTTTGCTGGTCATTGCTTTTCTCAACTAAATTTAACATCATGCGAAATGATTTTTGGCGCCCTCATCTTTTTATAACAGGTTAGAATACTTTGTCACACACGCTTTTATGTTATTTATTTTTGATCACTTTTAGTCACGCCATTTATCATTGCTACCTATGTTTAAAAATTCCGATGCGCAAGATCTTCGATCTCACGCACACGCCCTGAGATTAAATTCAATTATGTGAATTTAGAGTTCTCTAGTTTTGATCTGGTTTTTGTACGCTGTAGAAATAAATAAAATGTTGTAATTCATATCTCTTTTTATTACTACATTTACATCATCATGTTTCCTATTGAGGGGTTAAAATCTCGTCATAATAACGCCCACGTGGTAATATTCGTCATAATGTATTTACATAATTTAAAAATATGTATTGTTTGTTTCTATTATTTTATTGTAAAGGCGTTTTAGCGAGCTAGTAACATGTTTATAACCACTCGAACGATCGCGCGTCAAAAAACTTTTTTCTCCGATTGCTCGCGGTTTTTTGGCGACGATTTTGAATATTTTCCGCCAACATTAAAAAAATCAAACCTTCGAATTTTAATACGGAGACATAAAACTGATTGTAGTGCTATACAGCCAATGAATTCACCTATATTTTAATAATTATTCTATATTTTTAGAATTGATAGATAAATTATTAAAAAATCTTAAACTTTATAAATGCGCGAAATTTGCGTTTATGTGATTTGAAATTGCCGCCAGTGGCAGTTTTAAAAATCTTTATAGAATATTTTCTACGTTTTTATGTTCTCTATGGCCTGTTTGATGATCACAGATGCAAGAATGTAATAGAAAAATATTTTTTTGCATGTTAAGATCTCTTCAAAAGTTTGGTCAGAAAATAATTTTGTAAAATTTGAGTGCGTGACGCGTCAAAATTGAAATCACTGTATTATACTATATAATAAATTTACCACAAAAACTGGTATAACGTTAGGAAGATACATTAACTGTCTACAATTATTAATAAGCATAGTCGCCGTGTTGGCTTTATTTTATTCATTTGATGAATTATACAGAGAGCCTATTTCACGATGTCAAAATCATGGTGCTACTTTTTAAATAATTGTAAATTAGAACTGGAGATTTGTAACCATGTTTTTATATTACGTGCAAAACGAGGAAATAAGGCTTAAAGTTAAATATATATCATAGATATAAACATTGCCAATATTTCAGGGGGATACTTTGAAAGTTGATGAAATTCACCAATATTTGACGAAAAATCACTTCTGACAGCTACCTTAAGGTCAATCTACATAGGTTAAATCGGAATATGTAAAATGATGATAAATTTGTATATATATATATATCAAACCTTTGTATGACCGTAGAATGGCAAATAAAATCATAGTGATAATTTTATATCTAAACGCAAAGGTATCGAAAAAAATGGGGGATGGAAAATAATTGATGGAACCAATAATTGATTTATTTATTAAGCCCTAATATCCTTTTAAATCAATATTACAGTTGTATGGTTACAATGAAAGAGCAGTATATTGATTTAAACATTGTTTACACACTTTGTCATAATAAAAATGTATTCAGTTTATTGGTTCATTCATAATTTAAGAAAATCAATACATAATAATATCATTGTGCCTCGCTATAGAGTGAGATTCTGAGTATCGCTCTGGTGAGGGACCACCATTCAGAATTGAACATTGCTTGAATTGGCTTAGTTTTGTTCAGTGACTAGATCTGGAAAAGCATCTTTACAGAAAAATTGACAAAATATAATTAAGACATAAAAATAAAACGAGTTATTTAATGTGTACAATAAACAGGGAAAAATGAGAATACCTGTGCATTTGTTAACATGCATATTTCAATGATCAGAATTGAAATATACATATTAAATGTCCACCGAACCTTATCATATAGAACCTTTGAGGACAACATAACATGAGACGTGAGTATGCGGAAAGAAATGATTATAAGTCCAGCCATCCAGGCCATCATAATTGATGTTCAAACAAATTTAATTAAATTTATAAATTAGAATTTCATAACTAAAAAACCAAAAAAGAAAAAAATGAAATAAAAAAAACCCTCAGCAAATCTATATTGTAGTGTGATATGGCTTCATGCAATCATAGCATAATGCCACATCACACACATCACACTTTGTAAGGGTCCTTTTGAAAATGTTATTTATGTTGCACCACGCACATTTCACCTTTTTCCCGCTACGGACCACGAAGTGGTTGCCTTTCAGGATAGGTCGCAGAGTCTTTCCTTCAGCTATTAGGCCAATGGTCCGCACAGTCGTGTCAATTTGACTACGACAGAACAGCAGAAGGAGTTCATCCGCAACCTCACTCCTGAAGTTTCGGTACAAAATGCGTTTATTTTCCTTGCGGAGCTTTGAGCCGTACAATATATACGCATTCTGCACCGAAACGCTTAGTAGTCTCCTGAAAAGCTTCTTGTACCAGACCAGGTTTCGCTGTCGTTCAATGGGGAAGCCTGACAAAAGCTGATCTTTTCGGTCAACCCCCCCCATTACCTTGTTATAGTCTAGTACGAGTTGAGGTTTGTAAGTCCAGGTACCAAACTTTTCAACTGCCCCGATTTCTGCCTTATGGTAGGTGGACAACATACTTACCAGGTTTTTGTCCAACCAAACCATTACATTGAGGTCCCCGCAGTTCGAGTATACAACCTAACCTTCCCTCAGTTTGGACCGGAGATGGGACTTAAATGCAGAGGGCACAAATTCTCGGTTTAACCGCAATGTGCCCATGCAGTCCATCCCATTTCTTTTGAGGCATCGTGCCAATAATGGACTATTATAAAAATTGTCCATTATTAATGTATACCCCTTGTTAAACAGAGGGCTGGCCAGGTCGTATACTATCTTTGCAGTGGCCCCAACTGGGCAGATATTGTGAGCACCCAAAAAGTTGGCCTGTGTCATGTCGTCCGTCATATCTTCCGTTATGTCTTCCGTCATATCTTCCTGGTCTGGATTTGTCGATTCAGCCTGTATGGAAATGGTCTTCCCCGTATAAATTTTGAATTTCCAAAGATAGCCATACTTGGACTCACAAAGCTCGTAAGACTTTATACCCGCACTGGCCGCTTTGGTTTTGATCATCTGGACGAATCCCAAACGGCCTTTATAGCAGAGTAAGGATTCATCCAGAGAGATGTCTTGCTCGGGCAGGTATAAAGTCTCAAACATATTTGAGAGGTGGTCCAAGACGGGTTGAATCTTTTGTAACCTTCGCACAGATAATGGTGCATCAGAAGAAAGACTTTCATTGTTGGTGAAGTGAAGGAACTTTTTAATTAGAAGAAAACGATTATAATCCATGGCTCGGCTGAAATAAGGCATGGCGGTGAGTTTTTTTGAATAGAAGTAGTCTTTTTCATCAGGAAGGGGACTAATACCTTGATACATTAAAATTGCCAAGAATACATACATTTCCTCTTTATTCGTGGGAGCCCATTTATTGGTACGCGCATGACGCTTAAATTGTTTTTTCGCAATCCATTGATGCAGACCTGTTGGTCTCTCTCGCGATCAGTTCAACGAAATCTGCATCAAAGATTTTAAGAAAGGCATCCACAGGTTTGCCCATTTCGTCGGTATTGAAAGTTGGTCCCGGCGTGCCTGTGAAAGTCTCCCTTATCCCAGTAAAACGTAAGATATCTTTAGACCAATCGAAAGAGTAACCTTCAGGCGGCAGAATCGAACGCATTGCCTCACTATCTACCTGGTCTTGTCTACTAAAGTCTATGGCCATAGCGGAGTTAGGTGAAACGTTGATAATATTATGATAAGGTATTGGTGGCATGCAGAAGGTATCCTCATCGCTCTCTTCGTGGTCGACGTCACTCGCTTCGTCATCCTCGTCGCTCGATCTGTCCATTTCTGAAACAACAGAAAACCCAAATTAATTTAATGTGTCTATATTACGATAACCCACTGCCTCTGGTACGGCTTATGACTCGCAATACGATGGTCGCGGGATCAAATCAAATAAATTATATTTGAATAATTAGTGTTATTTTCACACAAAATTCATTTAAAATAATATATATTATATTTGCGGCACGTTCCAGAGTGGAAGATACCCATAGTATCGCCCTGGTGTAAGACCCCATTCAGAATTGAAACGTTGCTTGAAATGGCTTTAGCCGTGTTTGGTGACCAGTTCTGAATAGCCAGGTACTTTTCCACCTCCCTCTTCCACACCTCCTTCCCCTCCCCGCTACCTTCAGCCTCACAACATACCCCGATTGAGGATGCCATAGTCTCACTGGCTCCAGCTGAGGCTCTTGTGAGGTATTCATATAAAAAAATCAATAAAAAGTTAATCAAATACTTAAGGCGGGCTATGTCAGGAGTCAGAATAGCACAGTCAGGTAGGTATGGAATGAAGAAAAGAGTGTGTGTGCCAAGATAGAGTTGCATGGTGGTTCATCCTCTCTGCCTACCGAAATGGCGTGAAGGTAAGTTAGTTAGTTTTATAACTCACGGTTTCCAAGTACAGACTCTTCTAGTACAGCTGCCTCGTCCACGTTACTGCCCATGTCTAACTCTGAAATAAAAGAAAACACAAATTTACAGTAGAATTTGGATATAATGACTTTGCATTTAACGGTCTACTGTTTTAAGTGACGATAATGTAAACTCTAGTAAGGTTTCATAGCTTTTAGTAGGAAAACGTATCCGTTTAAAGTGACCAACTACGTAAAGCGACCTATTTTAATGATAATTTGTCCGGTTACAAAACCCACCTACCAATACAGCCTCGCTTTTGACTAGGAAGCTCGACACAATGAGTCCCGTGAAGCGAAAGTGTTTTTTCAATTTAAGAAAAAAATGCTGTATTACACCGTTTAGAAGCCGGTGAATCAAATGTAATCCTCGCAAAGAAGTTCGGCATGTCTTATTTCACACTCTGCAATACCCGTTACAGAAAAAAAAGATGTGTAATGATGCATCCACGTCATAACAACAATACATTTTGTATGTTTGTTATGTGGAATTTTTAAGTACTATGCTTATTTCCTGCCAATATACCAACAGTGAAACTGTGCTAAAGATATCAATATAAAATATAGATAATTGATTTTATATTGAGCCCCTGGTATGACATTTTAAAAAATAAACTCACCGTTCCCAAACGCCGACAATTCTTGGTAGAATGGCACGTCCACCCACAGCTCGCTGTGATAGCGGGCCTCCGGAGAGAAGAGTTCCCCACTCCGCGATGTCCCAGGTAACGGCTCGGGAGATGCTGCACGGATAGGCATAATTGGTGCATTGGGAGCCGTTGATTGGATCTGTGCGGGAGTGGACATCCACGGTGGTGGTACGGGTCGTGGCAACGGTGAAGGCGTCCCTTGTGAAAAGGGACACGTTGTTCTCTCCGGAGATGGAATTCTGAAAACATTTACATAAATCATATAAATTGTTCTCATTCACGTGTGAAACAGTAAGTACAGTATGTAAATAAACAATAAAATTAGAACTCTGTAAAATATGCACTGAATGTGCCAAATGCACAGAGCGCTGATCTTACCAACTATCACTGTAAGAGTGGAACGCTGTCAGGAAAAAACAATAATATTGTATCAAGCATCTAAATACGATTGCTTACTTTTGTTTAGTTTTTCTTGGAGGTGCGGTAGGGAGCAAAATGCGCGCCGCCTGCTTCTTGAATTTTCGGCTTTCCAGCTCTAGCCGGAAGGAAGCAGGCAGGGCCCTAACAGCCTTTAGGGCCTTGACGCGATCCTCTCGCACCAGTAGCAAAGCAGGGTCGCTGTTTAAATAAATACAAATATATGATGAGTTCAACGGCCACAGCAAAGTACTTTCATAAAAAAACATTAAAAAATACTAACACTCCAGACGAGGCTGCAATTGCAGCTCTGCGTTGACGTCCACGTGCAGGTAGTCCGGCACCAGCTCGTACCCCACCTCTCCCTCTTCCTCTGCCTCCTCTTGCAGTCAGCACCACTCTATATATTTTAAATTGAAAACACTTAATGTAAGTACTTAAATGTTTAAATTTTGTTAAATATTGCACTAATATAAAATTTGAAAATAATTATTGGGTCGTGGAGTGCTCCCTTTCCCTGGACGACAACTGTTTCTGCACAAATTTGGTAAAAGTGAAGAAATTAATTAATTATACAACTAAATTACTAAATTTTTATTGTGTGACGAAGGCTTTACACCATTTTACATGTAAAAAAGAGTCAACTTTTTGACATATGACTTAAAATAATTGGTTAGCAAATATCTGTATTAATAATGAACCAATTCAAATAAAACTTATATATATCTCTTTGTTTTGAATCACTGTGATGGAATATCTATATTTCAAATGCGCGAGTGCAGTATATAAGACATTATTGTAAATCAAAAACAGATGACGTCTTCAGTTGACGTATTCTTACACAAAAACTTCAACCAAAACAATATATTAGAAACAAACTAATTAAAAACGCATTTCAAAGATAGATAAGTCAATCACAATAACACAGATATATAATTATGCGTTAAAAACCCAATAAATTAATTACTTACGGCATTTTAGGAAGAGTCCAAAATTTCGTGAATGTTGAAAATTTATGGTTTTGTTTTTTGACAGGACGCCTTATAAAACCGCGAAAACTCGTTAAATATCACTTCAAAGACAACGGATAAGTTCATAGACAAAGAGAATATATTATCAGCTATTCGATAAAACAAGTAGCTGGCCAAGGAAGCGTTTTAAAAAATTACAATAAATATTTTACGAATGGTAGAAAAATCGGTCCATTTTTTGACCGATATCAATCGCAGAAAAATAAAAGTGGTCGATTTTTCGACCGAAATCGTTCCAGTGGTTAAATGAATTTAAATACAATTCTTTTAAAAATGCAACTTTTGAGATATGATGCGTTTTTGAATTCAAAAGTTGAAAAAATTGGCATCCCCTTATGATTAATTTACATTATATACATATAGTGATAATTTACAGAACTTTTATAAATTCATCGAATCTCTTGTAGTCCAGTTTTTACCTCTCTATTAGGTTTTCTCTTGCAATTATTGTTTTGTTTTAATTTTATATATTTTCGTTAGTTTTAAATATCGTTGAACACCGGTTGTGATGATTCTAATACTCACATGAATGAACGAGACGAACGTGCTCCAAAAAATTTTTTGTTTAGACTGGGAGAAGATTTATTGACAGGCAGGTTTTATAAGTAAACACGTTTCCACGGGAAGGTGGAAAGAAGAGATCGCTGGGACAGTCAGTTTTTGAACTTGGATACGTTGACAGCTCCGAGAAATCGATACAAATCAGAAGTGTTGTGTGAAATTACAGTTAATTAGTGAATTCAGATGGTGTTAGAAAGCTTTGTTGAATATTGAATTAAAGTGAAATATTATTGAACCGGTGTTTGTGTGAAGTGAAAGTGGTTGTACTCAGTGAGGATAGAAAATTGGATAATTTGTAGAGCGCCGTTTTGTGAAAAAATCACCTCAGGGGCGCAAGGTGTTGTGCGATCACGATTGTGTTATAAAGTTGTGTTGATTTAAGCGTGATTTCGTATACAGTTCGAACTAGATTGCTTGTCTTAAAAACATGGAAATAATAATGATAATGATTGCGTTTAAAACAGAGTGATCGTATTTAAAGGCAGGAAGTGTTTGATCGGATTAGGGAGGAATTAACGATTGGCGAGATGGCGTTCTACCCACGGAGACCGTAAACCAGAGAATCAAACAAATCATAAAACTCGGGTTCGAATCCTGACAGGGATTAGGGAGGTACAATTGTATTTACAGAATTATTTAATTATCCTTTTATAGGCGTAGGGAGGGGACCAAAATTGAACAAATTACAAGGATTTCGCTCAAAGGAGGAAGGAATGCCGGTAGGGAGGAGACCGTAAAACTAAACTGATTTAGCTATTTAGTGTGTAACCAGGTAGACTTCACACTGAGAGTGGGAGATGGCTAACTGGGTGAGTTTTTTTATATTATTTATTAAATTTCAGAGGACCCTTAAGGACGGATGCAACAGAACAACAGAAACAAAGTTTACAGCCCCTGCCGCCCAAGTAATGTTTCAAAAGGGAACGTGTCAATCAGATTATCTATCAGCTGAAAAAGGGAGACGGGCCAATGACCTTTTCATATGTAGGCCGATAATATTTGTTTTAGGGGAATAATAATAATAATAATTGGATGACTTGTATGGCGCCGTTTTTGTGCAAAATCACCTCAAGGGCGCTTCGGACCGAGGGTCATATTGAGAATTTACCTACTGCCGTTCTGCTATTCTTTTAAAAAAACTTTACGAATCAAATCGTGGCGTTGTCCCTGCGATAGGTATTGAATAGCCGACGAAAACATTAAATACTTATTACAAATTAGGCCATCCAATATAAACTCGCAGTATAAAAAAAACACCTACCTACAGAGTACCTATCAAAATACTGGAGTACCATTTAAAACGGCGATCACCATCAGCCGGGACAAGGCGCGGTGTACAGTCAGTCGAAGGGGAAGTGTTGCTAGCGTATGACCGCCCGAATAGAAAGCGATCGGATGCAACCAGACAGAACAAAAATGAATACTTTTCTTCTGTTATTTGACTTTCTAATTTAATACTTTTCATCTATTGTTTGACTTTCTAATTTACAATTTGGGATGCACAAAAACAAATCTAGAGTCAAAAGGGGGAGATGGTAATCTCCGAAATAAAACTACCATCCGAACAACTTTTCTCAACAGGTTCCTTTCGAGAGGTAGGCAGCCTCTTTAAATTAAATGCCAAAAATCAAACCAATTGTCCGTTTAAACCTACCTGAGAGGATAGGTATTCAATAGAAGTTTGCCATACCTAATACACGAGGATGCTAGTATCCTCATGAAATAATTACTGGAACCAAATATTAAAATACAGACAGTCCTCATCCTAAATTTGGCATTTCGAGTAAACCTTACATATATCTCACATAATAATTGGCTGAATGAGTAGGCACACAACCTATCGATAGAAGCGGGCTAAATGTCGACAAGATCGTCGTGTGTTATCTATGTTATTGACCTAGAAAGGGATGTAAATTTCCGACGACGAGGAATTTACAGCGTTTTCTAGAGGTGGCATGTAACTTAGGACCTTTCGTGTTACATTTTCGCGACTAGATTTGTGACAAGGGATGTCATGGTTTTCCCCTTCTACACTCAGTAAAGTAGATTTTCCTGGAGGTGCATTGAGGTTGGGGCATTTCTGAAATTGGTGAGGAGACCTGGTATTCTTTATTCTGGCGTGACGGTTGCCAATTTGGAACAAGGGGAGACCCGGCCGGTTCGGATATCCAGACACGCAGATATCGATCGCCTTGTTCAAATTATCATCCATCGGTTTTGTTTGGTAAAGAGGAGGAGCCAACTTTAGCTTGAACAAATTCATTCCCGATCCTCTCCCTTCCCTCCCAAAATATATACATGGATGGCGCCGACAACTAACACCATAAATTTATCGTATGTTTATCACATATATAAAATCTAACACTTTATTATACTCACATTACCCTATGACAGGTAGAATCACGTAGCTAGTTGAAGAGCAGGCGACTCAGAAAAATAAGGTTTATGAAATGGCTTTAAAACACAGCGGTAATGGATTCAACTCACTTTATCTCAAAAGAACCGAGGGGTACCGCACACATACAAAGATAACTAGGTTTCTATACCGAGAAACAAAAAAGCCAACACAACGTTCGGTGAAACCTTTTTATACTGAACCGTCACGTGAAATGATTACGTTCAAGATCGTAAACCACGTAGACAAACGAGGGTGCACACACTTGAAGGGGTGTGTAATAAAGAGAGGGGCAAAGGCTTGTAAAGACGGCAGGGAGGACATTCCTACCCCGGATATATACATAACCAAAGCCTTATGGAAAAGTTACCTATGGGACTTAAAGAAAATTTATCGTAGAAAGAAGAGAAGGAAAAGTTGAAAAGTGCAGATCATTACACGGTTGATATTTTTTATTGGTTATCTAATTTCGTTTCATTTCTTATTTTATTAACCCATTAAGTTCGTCATTGTGTCTCCCTTACTTTCATGAAGAAATATGATCTTAATGGTCTTAGAAAGAGAAAACACCACGCTTTATATAAAATTTTGAATATATTTTAATTTTAAGAAAAAAATTTAAAAAGGTAGACAAGAATATTATTGTGGAAAGTTATATAATGAAATTTTTTCTAAGTTAAGTTATGGGAAATAAGTTTCAAAGCAAAGTTTATAGTTTAAGGTGAAAAGTTACAAAGTGAAAGGTTAGAGAGTGAAGTTAAGTGAAAAGTTCATTAATATAAAAAAAATAGTAATTCCCAATGTGAATTTATAGTTTAAAATTAATGACACAGAATATAAGTTCCCTGAAGACCCAGCTTTAATTTATTCCACCTATCCCGGTGCAAAACATCCCCAGGGTTGGAAAAGGACCTGTGCACTCACCGAAAATAATTATATGCAATGTTATTATTACAACGTGTGAATGGAATAACTTAATTAATGTGCATGTTTATGAATAACCCTCGTGTTAAATCCATTAAATATGGTCGACCTCCCACAGAAGCGTCCACAAATGTTCCACCGGTTGTTGGCGGAATAAGTTATTAGTAACTTTGAACACGGATACGGCTTTTTAATGCACATTAACCACTTACCTGAATAACTGATGCCTCACTAAATGTTTATCATGTGCTGTTAATCAGGTCTAGGTATCATACAATGGGCAATCTTGGCTGTTGTCTGGGGATTGGATGGTTATTTAGGCCGTGTCTTGATTATTTAGGCCAAAATCTCGCGTGAAGGTTCCAGACTTTTGCGACCCAGTCTGGAAGTTCAAGATACTGAGCTTGGGAATCAAAACATATTTTTAAACCATCCAGGTAGAATGATAAATATGTACTACGAAAACTATCAGTCTCAACAGAAATCTCTCTAACCCTCATAATACATATGAGTAACATTAAAACGCCCCGAATCCTTTTTAGAAATAATTAATCCATTAACATTATTGGATACATACAAATTTTGGCCCGTATGAAATATTCCTGCTAATTTAATTATTCCTTATTCTTATTCTAATATTCCTCAATGCTAATTTGCTATGAAATTTGCTTCAATGTGTGTATTGAAGTGGATACCTACCTACAATCAGATAATTTTAAAATCATTGATTCTCTATTTGAAATGTGTATTTCTTTTGTTCCCTGACTGGAAAATACTCTCAGTATTGCTCTGGTGTAAGACCACTGAAATGGCTTTGGCCGTGTTTGGTGACCAGGTCTGAATAGCCAGGTACTTCCCCACCTTCCTCTTCCCCATCTCCTTCCCCTCCTTGCTACCTTCAGCCTCAAAACATACCCAAATTGGAGATACCATAGATCACTGACTCCGGACGGCCGGGATCAGTTGGGAACCTTGAAAGTTTCTCAAATGATAACATTTTATTTTGAAAGGCATGATCCTGAGGAAAACATTTTTTACATACTTCCAGCTTTAAAAATTGGACAATTATAATGCACCGTGATTTTTCACGGGTCTGTGCTAGTATTTAATTGATAAATGTAATTTTGAAAACTATGCAACATTTGTGAAACTAACATTTGAATAAGTGTTTTAATTTTCATAAAAATGAGCATTGCCTGCAAATTTTTCTTTCTATTTTAAACAGAAGAAATTTGATCTTACAAATCAGTTTATTACTACATGACTATGTGTTTATTTACCCTATTTAAAATGCTGTTTTTAATTATTTGGCGACATGTCACAAGTAACTCGACAGCATTAAAATGCGTTTGGTCTTGTTTTTTGACTTTTGATGCATAATGCAAAGATCAGACTGTACTAAAATTGCAAGATTTATAAAGAGGGAGGTTGAAAAGAGTGCTCATTATCGTGACCAGTGCATTCACTGGTCATTCATAGTGAGACTTTCTATCTAATAACTGGTAAAAACAGCAAATAACATGAGTCAAAAGGGAAGATTTCCATGATATCAGTTTGTTTACTACTTCTTGGAATCATTTCACGATTAACACCGTGTTTTTATCATAGAATTATAAGGTTCTGCTGTGACGTTTAAAATATAAATTGAATTATGCAAGTAAAAAAAACATTTGAAAAATGTTTCCTTCAAGATATACTCAGAAATAAATTCAAAAAATGTGAAATGATTTAAATAAAAAAATTTAACGCCAGCAAGAGACCGAACTCTTTCCACGAATAATTAATTGCTAATTACTCACCGCCAAGAATGGCGTAAAATGAATCTGTAGCTACCTACATAATTTTCAAAGGAAGTTTTCTTGACGATTAGTAATAATAATAATCCTTACCCTTAAAAATGAAGAAAATCTCTTATTCAATCTGATGCGAAGGTCGAAAGTTAGCAATATTCATTAGACGGGCACATCATTAGCTCGTAACGTTTCAATTGGTCCATAATGTTCTGCCTGTAATATGATATTGGGCCAGCCATTCCCATCTATAAGCCGGAATACTTAACAGGATTAGCTATGGCTCATGAAGTTTTAGGACTCGCACTAAAGAACACGGCTTCCGTGAACCCAAGATTTTCAATACATTTTTCACTTTGATCTGGAAAACATTTTACCCGAGTTTTAATGAAAACGGTCTAATTTAACATAAAGAAAATGGAAATGATTTATTTTGCGAAAAGTAATATAATTTTTTAATGGACTTAAGAATATGTTTGGTATTATTAATATTTTTTTTTATTTGGATACTGTTCATTGTTAAACAAAGGGCGCTGTTATAACACGTATAATTTTTTTATTATTCCAATCATTTCATACATAATAACTAGTGGATCCAGCGCTTCCGACTTCTTCCACCATTCACTACTGTATTCCATAATATTAACTTTAATTCGACTCTGTATCTCATTTAGGTGCAGAGATATTGCGACAAGTATTCCTCGGGCGTCCCCAACTTCTTCTACCACTTAAACATTTCTAAAAAACACTACTGGTACTAATACAACAAACTTTGAAATTTTCTATCGGGTCAAAAACTATCCTATATTTCAAGCTGAAACCAACCATACGCATTCACAAATTCACACATTCATTGAAATCAGTTGCGGAAATTAGCGTGAACGAATACAGTGACACGTGGCTTTTATTTATAAAGATAACACGGAAGGACGCCCAGGGTATTGATCTCCAATCCAGGCTGCTCGCAATTGCCGTCAAAGGTACATATATTATATTGGTCGACATTCTTATTCTTCAGTCTCGTCGAAGGTGCACACTTACACACGCCAAACGTCAAAAGTAATTCCACTTGAACAATTCCATTCAAGTAGAATGACTTCGTCAAGAATCAAGGCCCATGATGTTGTTGTTTATTGAGAGTTAGAAATTAGAAGAGTTAAAAATAGTTCAGTACTGAAAAAACGACAGTGCTTTATCGATAAATTTTAGTTATAATCATGCCATTATTATGCAATTAGTGAGCAGAATCCTGAGATCATGTTTTCAAACTATTTAAAAAATAATCATTTGAACAGATCTCTAAAATTAATATTTATTTATGTTATCCTTTATTAGGCACTAGGCAGCCCGTATTAATTTTCTGTGTTTAAATTTGTAGTAAGTCTTTTTTCTATTACGACTTCATACTTTTAGCATTACATAGGCCAAACATATTCTTTGAGTAGGAATTATTCAACTATTCGCTTAGATGGTTTATAGAGCGAATGAATGAAGAAAATATTGTAGGGAGAATATGTGATTTGGATGGTAGAAGTAGTTGGGGACGCTCTTTTCATCTCCTCTTCGTTCTTGTATATGTTCTTTTCTATCTTGACTTAATACTTTTCGCATTGCATGTAACGTTAAATAATAAAACATATATGTATAAAACACATACCATTACAATACAAACTAAATTATATACATATTTACCTAAGAATATTTGAAAATTATTTTTTTTTTCATTACCGTCTTCATTATTGTATTTTATATTATTACATCTCAGTTTTATTTTATTTTATTTTAATTTACTATTAAATTGTATACTGGGGCTTCAGCACGGGGTTTCAGCACGGGGCTTTAGCACGGGGTTTCAGCACGGTGCTTGAGCAGTAAGGCCTATATTATCAAATAATACTTTAAAATATGTAAAAAATATTGCATCAAATGACTGGTCGGTGGCCGAGTTGACATCGCGCTTGGGTCCCACTCAGGCGTAGTGTGTTCAATTCCTCGGCTGGCTAAGTCCTCCATCACAACACAAGCAACATTTTCAGCTTACTGTGGTGGTAGTAGGAGATTTTCAAATATTGTCAGGTTATTCGTAACCCGGGAATATTTGTATTTCTTTAAAAAAAAATAAATAAATAAAAAATAAATAAAAATAGGCCAAACGTATTATTTAGTAGAAGCATTCAACTATTCGCTCAGATGGTTTGGGCACATAGAGCGAATGAACGAAAAAAAGAGTGTTTATTTATATATTTTAGGAAAAGTTGACAGAAAATCTGTAATTGTACAACAATACAATAATAATATACTTAATTATGCCAATTATGAACTTTTCACTTATGAAAAGTTGGTAAGGTGTACAATGTCAAAGAGGTGTTTTCCTAAATTAATTTCTTTTTAGTTACAAAATATGAAAATAAAGGGGGGGGGAGAGGAGGAGGAAACATAGGATTAGGATTAAGAGGCAAAGGACGGGAATATAGGACGGGATTGAACTTCTAGTTTGACTTATGTTGATTAGTGAGTTTTTGTTTTATGTCGCGTAAAGTCGAGTTAAAAATGTCAATATGGTAATAATTTAAGTTAAATGAATGTGTGGATCTGTACATAAATGAGTTTTGTTTTGAATTGGTTTTACAAAGAGGGAGATTATAAGTAAGCGACTGTCTGCTGTTGCCATTAGGAACATGGAATAATAGGCGTTGAAGAAGATCAGGACTATCGATTAAGTTATGTGTAATTTTAAATAATATTACCGAATCTGCTATTTTTCTTCGGCAAGTTAAAGTATTTATATTGAAAAACTTTGCAGAGTCTTCATTACTAATATGAGATCGAAAAGAGCGGAAGTTAAGGTACCTAAAAAATCTATCTTGAACACTTTTTTTTTTTTTTTTTTTTTTTATTTCCTTTATTTTTTCCCAATTTACATATTTCACAATACAAGTTTTTTAATAATATGAAAGGGAACCCACTAAGGCGCAGCCTGTGCGTGGGTAATATAATTTAATACATTAGATTTTTGTACCTAAAAATACATAACAGTAAAAATAAAATAAAAAACAGTAAGCATAATAAAGAAAAACGGTAGGCTTATAATAAAAGTTATTCTAAAAGATTGTGCAAGAGGAGCATATTAAAAATAAATCAAAGTAAAAATAAAGATTGTAAGATAATATATATGAATTAAAAGAACACAAAATAAAATAATAATAACTATACAGAAACAAAATAGAAAAAAGTAAAAATTAAATGAATAATGCTTCAACATTTGCATTGTACAGCCACAACTTTAATTCTTTTTGGTATTGCGCTAGTTTAGTTGTTACTTGAATTTTTTTTGGTAGTAGATTAAAAGTGCGAGGTCCAATAAAGCTACTGTGAGTTTGCATTAGTTTGGTATTGGTTTGTGGGGTATAAAATACATGATTTCTTCTAAAGTTTATATTGGGTTCATATTTTTGAAATTTATTTTGGTTTTTCATGACGTATTTCAGGCTTTGAAGTAGAAATAGTTTACGGAGATTGAATAGTTGAGATTCCTTGTACAATTGATCAGTCGAAAATGTCCTCTTTTTATTATATATAACCTTGATAATATGATTTTGTACTATTTGTAGTGGTTTTATAAATGTATCTAGTGCGCCACCCCATCCTAATATACCGTACATAATTGAGGATTGCACTAGAGAAAAATAAATCATTTTCAATTTGTCAACATTGAGTACTTCCTTAAGTCTATAAAATATGTACGTCAGATATCTTAATTTAGAAACGGTGTTATTAATTTGTGGTTGCCAGTTTAAATTTGTGTCAATATATATACCCAAATATTTGATCTTTTCAATTTTTCCAATTTCAAAGCAAGAGGTGCATGTTACTTTATTACAGTTAGCATTATGTAGTCTAATTTTAAGGTTATTGGGAGGTTTGTTTTTACTGTTTTTATAAAAAGTCAATATGGTAATAATTTAAGTTAAATGAATGTGTGGATCTGTACATAAATGAGTTTTGTTTTGAATTGGTTTTACAAAGAGGGAGATTATAAGTAAGCGACTGTCTGCTGTTGCCATTAGGAACATGGAATAATAGGCGTTGAAGAAGATCAGGACTATCGATTAAGTTATGTGTAATTTTAAATAATATTACCGAATCTGCTATTTTTCTTCGGCAAGTTAAAGTATTTATATTGAAAAACTTTGCAGAGTCTTCATTACTAATATGAGATCGAAAAGAGCGGAAGTTAAGGTACCTAAAAAATCTATCTTGAACACTTTCAATTCTATTTTTATGTATTGCAAAGCCTGGAGGGCGATTCTCGTTCTTTTAGCCTTAAGCTAAATGATAGCATTCGTCAACGACTGCTATTGTTTGCGAAAGATAGCTGTCCGTCGCTTGCAACATCTTTTCTTAACTATTAAGCGATTCTCGTTCTTTTGATATCCTTACAAGTTCGATTTTGGAGAGACCTAGTAAAAAATCCTAAAGAAGCGTGGTTAAGAGCATCTACAAAATTGTTAAGCGATTATTGAAAACACAAATTGGTGAAATATAATTAAGTGACGCAAGGTTTCTAACTAAAACTTAAAAAAACAAATACTTTGTATTATAATGCATTTTAATAACTGCTTATTTTATTTATGAATGACATAAATAAGCCATTTATCGAAGATTTACGTTTTGTGAAAAGGTACTTACCTCGCTGGATAGTAATGACTTTGTTACAGATTCACCACTTCTAAAGTGACGTTTGCTGTCAAACTAAAGCTGCCGAATGGCGCTAACTGTCACCCAAGTTGATTTAAGAATGAAAAGGATTCTTATTTCGTTGTGGTTAACTTCAAAACCCACAATTTCGAGCGCCAGCCATTCTGCAGCCATTTTATCTGAAACTTATTATTATTTATGTAGAAATCCTCAATTGATATGTGTAGTTTATTGTAAATTAAATCACTTATCTGGCTTTCGACATGTTACGTAATTTACAAACATCGCAATTACCTGATTCAATTCATTTAATAGCATCATTGTGCCACAAACAAGTCACTAATCATGTTTACAGTCAATACTTACGATAATATTAAGTTTTCTCTTGTTAAAACTACGCAAATATTGCTAATTGTCAAAACGTCACAATTAAATGAAGCAAATTCTCCGCGAACGCTAGCGTTCGGCCGCCGAAAGACAGGTCTAGGGGTACCCTTCGCGTAAGGCTAAAAGTTTTGGCGCGCAATCGAAAATCTAAGGATTCCATCTGTCATCGAGAGAACCGGAATCGCTTCATACGAATAAACCGAGAAAAATCGTTAATTTGAATGTAAGGACGATTTTAGTGTCGTTAAGAAGAACGAGAATCGCCCTCCTGGGTTCCACACTTGTGATGCGTATTCAAGGATACTACGAACGTATGAGAAATACTTCTATAGGGGAATATATTACGCAAATGTGAATGGTAGAAGAAGTCTGGGACGCCCTCTCTATCTCCTCATCGTTCTTGTATCTAGTCATTGTTCTATATTTACTTAATACTTTTAGCATATCATAGGCCATGCATACTATTTGAGTAAGTTAGAAGTATTCAACTATTTGCTTTAATAAATGAACAAAAATACTTGAACTATTATGACGCGAATTTTAATGCTAGAATAAGTCGGGAATGCCCGAGGAATACATGCACGATCAAGTAAATCAGATAATTCACTCGGGCCATTTTAAAAGTCAAAATAAGAGAAGATTATGTTTGAAATGTATGAATGTGAATAAAGCAAGAAATGTGTGCTAAGACCGAGTTGTTTGGCGGTACCCTGCAGGAAACGCAGTGAGTGTCGGTTAGTTAGCTATTTAGTATATTCGTCACTCAACCAAGTGAGTACATTTTTCATATTTCAGTTTGTGTTACTTATTTCTGGTGATTCTCTGAACGAAGAAAGATGACGAAGACCTTTCCTTTTGCCGGGTTAAATCAGCAATATGAGTTAAATAGCCATTATATTCATGTATATAAATGGGTCACAAAGTGAACTGAAGACTTTGAGTTATACTCTCTGTACATTCTGCAACCATAAAGAATATAATACATCAATGTTCTCAACTCATCCTGTTCATTTCATAGGAGGGACGAAGTCTAGTGCTAACGATTTCATTCGTGTTTCTTTTGAACGTGACTTTTGGTTTCAAGGATTGACGGTGAACTTTAGAACATTACTTCTGGCTTCAGAGATTGACGGTGAACTTTTGAACGTGTCTTTTGGCTTCAGGGATTGACGGTGAACTTTTGCCATAAAAACTCATTGTGTCCTATTTCGCGTACTGAATAAAAAATATTTTCGCTCGGGTAGATGGGTACTTACTTACATGTATTTCATAAGTTTGGCATAGAAACCGCAGTCAATATTCTTGATATCCTTACTCGGAGAAACTTTTCATTTAGTGCAAGTTTTTCAATAACTTCCAAACGAGTGAGTATGGTTATCAAATAAAAATGTTGTCGTATGCCGAGGCGGGTAACTTTGTTAAGGAGCAAAATAAGCTGACGCAAAACTTCTATTAATTTAAGGAAACTTGGTGCTGCTTTGTGAAGATTCGACGACGTTATTGGTATTTTCACGCGAAAGTTTACTTTGTCGAGGGCATCGATATTCATTCATAAGGTGGTCTTTTGAAAACAAAATTCTAGGTTGATTTACCTATTTATCGCATTGAGATAATGTTGCCATCAAGGAAGATACTGTGTTTTTACTTACCACAAGTACAGTGAGGAATCTAATGCATCCTGTGTCCTTTTGGGTTGAAGACGAAAGAAGTCTAATATTTTCAGGTTATCATTAATCCAGCTGACTTTAATAACCATTGTGATAAGAAGTACAAATACTTTACTGGTTTTGTACAACGGTCTTTGTCGGTTTCATAATAAATCATAATAGACTGTTCTACGTACCTACGTATCTTCCACTAAACATTAACCCTCTTACTAATAAACGTGTTTTACTATAAAAGGTTGTTTATGAGTTGTGTTAAATTTAAAACACGTTTATTAGTAAGAGCCTATGCATATTTTCCAAGTTCTGTATTTATAAAATGTTTATTGGTCAACAGATCATCATTTGCCATACTTTATTCATAAATAGGTAGAAATTTGGTATGCCAAGCAGGTACGTACGCATATTTATCAGTCCTGGATTCTGCTTAAATAATCTGGCATCACAAATCACCTGAAATAATGTAGAGTTTTTGACAATATAATGGACTAGCGTGTAAAATTGCGGGATATTATATTCACTTTTTAAAATGGCAGTTGAAAATATTACCTGTCTGAAACACATTCAGTTACCATTTCGGTAATGACACTGAAATTCAATATATATAGAGACTTCTATAGTTCGTTAAACCAGAATTACGGACAGACAGAAAACGAGTATTTTTAATTTGTATTTAGAACGATATGGTGGACTTCGAACTACATCCTTCATTCCTATGTTTTGGCTTCGTTTTCCACTCAACTCACAACCATAAATCTTCTATCGACACATTTCCATATTTTCTCTACATTTTTAGTGATCATTTCTGAAATAAACCATAAAATGTTATTTTGTTACAATGTGGGGCACCGCTATTGTATTCAATTTCAATGCTTGTCGCGTTTCCAGCACGAAACAGGTCCTCATCTTTTGAATAACATTTCCACGGAAAATCTTACGAAACTTCTCAATTTAAAAAAATGATAAACATATAAATTTAATTAAACTTCCAACCTCGGAAAGAAGAACAACATGTTTTTACGATGTTACCTGATAAATAAAATAAAATAACTTTATTCTTTTTGGTATAAAAATACGCTTCTCCTTTGAGGTAGAAATATTTTTTTATTAAGTTTCTATTCTTCAAAAGTTTTATAATACAAGAAATCGTGTTTATTTTTCAAAAGCGCCCGCTTCTGTACAAACCATAAACTTTTTGTAACTTTTTTACATTGACAACAAATACAATGTTCCGCCTTGAATTAAACACAAAGATTTTAATGTAGAATTATTATTTCTTATCGAGTGAGCTAAAAAAGGATTTCTTTTAAAATTTTCCCTCCGGCTCTCAGTGCTCACTAACATTTTATTTAACAGATCACACCTCCTTCTATACGGAGACGTGACAGAGTTAGCACGTGAGGTTGATGTGATAAATAATCAGGATGGAATTGCATTCCCCGAGGACCTCTGCACGGAGTTCAGGGAAGATATACAAGAGCCGACTCAAGCGAAGATGTTTTTGATATATTATTATTTCTGATAGTAGAAAATCCTTCGAATTCGAATTCAATAATGGTTAAAAATTTCAATTCAAATCGATTACCTTGCTGATTGAGTGGTAGACCAGTATGGACCCACATGACGCAAAATCCTGGCTGGACAAATACTTATAAGAACAGTAATAAAATATTGTGACTTATTGTGGTCACGATCCTTGGCTGCAAATCCGGAAGTCAGGGGTTCAAACCTCCACCTGAATAGATGAACTTTATGTAAATATTTACGTAGTTTTGCAATTGATTCAATAAAAATAATGCATTATGTACTTGCGGAATTCAATTCACAAACGAAACATTGCTTGGAATGCATGTATACAATATTTGGGCAAAAAAGCTTCCTATATTAAGCTCTACAACAAAATCCCACCCTTTTTAAAAACTCACAACAATTTTTTAACATTTTAATCTCAAATAAAATGCTGAATACAAAACATGGGGAGATCAGAAAAAGATTATATACCGACACCAAATACACTGAAACTGAAATCTCTCAATTGAACTAAAAAATACCATGTCATATGTTTATAATTATTTCGGAAAAACACTATTCAATATATTTATAATTACTTAATTTTATCCATACTACTAAATTTTTATCATATCATATCATTCGAAATCGAAACGTTAATTTAACCAGATATAAATATCCAGGTACTCCACAACTATCCCTGTTCTTCCCAATCTCCTTCCCTTCAGCCACGTCACATTCCTTAATGGGAATATGGTGATAAGTATGTCACTTCACACGAATAATGTGCAAAATAAGCTCAGATACTGAAAGCTGCCGTGACAAGATTGGAAGCCTTGGAAATTACATACTTTATGAAAATACTTCAGAGTAGGTAATTAAGAAACAATATTATTACTTCAAGTCATGCATTTTTTTGTGGTTTTTTTGTTTTTTAATTTTTCCTTATTCAGTATTTTTTGGTTTTTTACAATTTTTGGGTGTGTTAAGACCACCAAATTAGGCACACGCCCGTGATGTGGTGGTTGATTGACAAATCCAATTGGATATGAATCGGATGCATTAACAAATCAAATATAGATAGTGCCTAGAATATATATTTTTTAAGATTTTAAAAAAAATACTTCAATAGTAAATCAATGAAATTCACCCAATTTAAACCGCAGCAATATCTAAAAGTGATTCTAAGGTGCAATAACTATGTTAAATGATAATACCAAGTAAAAAATATATCACGAGAGTTGCAAGCAAATAATAATAACGACAAAGGACAAATCAAGAGTACAGCATTCATTAATGTACCAGGTGTTACAACAACTACACGGTCATAAAAGTATACCAAGCGCATAAAAATGAAACGAGATTGTAACCCACAATACGAGTATATCTAGGTTCAGTAAAACGGTAAACATATCTGAAAAGTAGAACAAAAAGAAAAACCTCCGAAGAAAATACTTTACAATGCATTAAATTAATCTTGTAATTGTCATGGCAAAATACTCGCGTAATTTATACTAGATCCAATGCATCAATACACCCCATTCATTTCCCATTTTTTTTCAATCTTCAACCTTCAGACCTTTCTCAAATAATCAAAGGTTTGTCATTTCCACCGTTTAGTAGAACACGGACTAATGTATTTTTGGTAAATTTTCGCTAAAAGAGAGTTAAAATTAGTTACTAAAAAAATAATCTTACCTTTTTAGTATGCAAAAATAATAAAATAAAAATATATGAATTATCAAAAAAAAAAAACAATTTTAATGGGTTTAAATTTCATTTTCAAACAATCGATTTTCACTAGAACACAAATTATGCATATCGGTAATGGCCTATGTTTTCTAATTTAAAACACAAATAAAAATCAAAAGGTATAGAAAATATAGAAAATAAATATACTAGAAATTTGCTATACCTTTTGATTAAAAACAATAATTATTCAGTTCGGCAAAGTATTTTGGGTTCAAATTCAAATTTGAATTTTGTCAGCCGTTCCTGCGTTAACACAACCTAACACGTTTTTGGATAATGGTATATCTGACTTAATTATTTAAATTCCATATTAATTTGTTTAAAACATAAATAATGAATTGCAACGCATTGCAGCATAAAAATTTTGGGTAAACCAGAGATGTAATATATTATATTTATTTATTTTGGTGTTTATTCGAACAGAGTTGAATTATGAAACATTCCCTGTTTCTATTTTAATAGCATTGTATTGCAAATATTATGTTTGTCAATATTGCACAAAGTAAATATAAATAATTATTTATAAATGTAAATACTAATACCCAAATCAGCATAACACTAATAATCAACAACATTAAACGAAATGGTTAATCCAAAAATATCTTTTAATGTACAATACACTTCATTTACTAAGCCCGGGTTAGAATATATTTTTCAATGGATGACTATTCTTTTATATATTATTCCATTCCGCGATAACAGATGCCGGTACTTAGACTAAATTTATTTTTAAATGCACGACATAGTTGAGCTTAAGGCGAGGTCCTGTTTAGTTAAGTTTTATTTAATCTGAACTTTATACAGCCAATTTGCCAAAGCAGCGCCGTTTATACATTAAACTGTATTTTAAATAAAAATGCTAATTTGTTCTTTCAAACTTTTATAACAATGTTGCATTATCATTAATTTGGATTTATTATAGTATATTAAATATAACATATATTTAAATTTGGGAGGCGGTATGGGTGCGCCACCCTGAGATCCATTTATTAGATAACCCACACCTCTGCCGTAGGTTACGCCAAGTGGTTCACTACGTTTGGTGGCTTAGCAAGGATGCCGGGGTTCATGGGGTGAGGTTTGCCCGGGTCTTGGCGGTGGATGCTTCTGCCCACCGACTGCGTGCCGGGCCAGATCAGGAGAGACTGGTCGATGGAGATCTTTTGACCTCTCCAACAGGTCTTTCTCCGAACATCGCCTTGCACCGTAGTGGGAGAGAATTCATACGTCTAACACTCCTAGACACACTGACCCCCTGATTCCTACCCACGCGGCCAGTAGCGGCCAGGTAGAAAGTGCTGCTGAGAGCTGAATAACTAATATAATTTCCGTCATGGCTAATCACAATACGAAACTCGGTTTGGTTAAAACATCTTTCAAAAATCTCATCCGATGGGCACCTATTGCAAATTGCAACTGGGCCTATATAGAAGTTCGTTTTCGATTGGAGTCCAGAATTGAACTACTTTGTTTGGATAATCTGTGATCATTCGAAAGCGTGGGTACATACGATTCTTTCAAAGTATCTTGATTTTACCACCACATCAGAAGCAACAGTTTGCGTACGCGTTAAGAATTGTTGTTGATATTGTGTCTTCAATTTATCATCTACTCTTTTTTTCAGCCAATGTTCCCCCCACAGCTCGCTTCGATACAAGTTAGAAAATGTTATTATGAGATCAGTGATTAGTTGTTGTCAGGCATTGATTTTATGTCTGAAATAAGTCCCCAAATCTGGGGGTTTTGAATTTTAAAGGGAGAAAGGGAGTTTTTCAGATAAAAATTACGAAATCTAGCAAACTTAGAGCAATGGTAAAATCATATATTTTTTCAGTGGCCATATATCAACACGATGGTCGAGGTTTTCGCTAAAAAAATAAAGCTTCTTTATAAATAGGTATGTACCTAATATTTAATTTCCTATCATAACTTTTTAATATAATTTATTATGTTGTGCACTCCGGTAAACCCCCACAGATTGTGACACCGGCCGCCACTGCCCACCCCATATACCTTTTTCCTTTCCAGAACTTCCTCCTTCCTTTTCTAAAAAAGACATCCCCAAGATGACATAGAGACACTCCTGAGTACGGTTAATGTAAAAAAGAAACACTTGAAAACGTGTTATTTATTTTTTTGCACAGATAAGATATTCACATTTTGATACTACCTGCTTACTACTTTCTTTCAAACCTCAAACATAGTTTAAAAACTTTTAGAAATAATTAATTCGACATTAATTGTTTTTTTAATGATTCATTTCATTCTTGCACAATGCAGTGGATTGTTTTAAGAATAATATTGTAAAAACAGTCAAACTTTCACCATGTTTCGTCATGGACATTTACTGAAGAGTCATGCCTTAATGATAATTGAAATTCAGTTTATCTATTTGTTTATTTATTAGTTTATTAAAATTTTTGTTAATCCTATTTTGTAATTAATAATATTATTATATTTGCAAAAGATAATAAATCAAGACTTATTGATAAGAATTTTTTTTAATTTATAAATAGACGTAGTATTTGAATGTAACAACGTGACAACTGACGCAAAGTACAATTTGATTTACTAAATAATATTTCTCCACCGTTACTACGTGAGTAAAACGACCTATTGTTTATTCATTACACGGAAATGTCACGAACAGAACGCCGAAAGCACACATCATTTCCTGTGTATTTATAAAAAACATTTTGAGATATCAAAAATAAAAATCACTATTATCAATATATTATTTATCGAATCAGTATTTCCATGTTACAATCAAGCATTTATGAAATACTAGTTGTCGTGGACTCGGGATCGCTCGGGGTTATGAATGGTTTGGAGTAAAGTTTTGAGGTTAAAAATTCTATTGTAAAATGTATATAGTGGAAATCATATTACTTGTATTATAAAAAGTACTTTTTTTTCAATTAATCGTACCACATCTTCCTCGAGCGTTCTCGACTTCTTTTACCGTCCACTTCCACGTCTTACATTCTCCTTACACCCCGTTCTCCATCCATCTGGTATGCCACATTTTATCATGTCGATATTAATTCAACTACGTAACTCATTTCAGGGCTGAGATAATCCGTTAAGTTTTCCTCGGGCGTCTACAACTTTTTTATAACACTCGCTAACGTATACCACATTATTACTATGAAAAAAACTATATTATAAGACTTCATTCCGTATCTCATTCTCGTACGGAGATAATTCGTTAAGTCTTCCTCGGGCGTCCCCGACTTCGTATACCATATAAACAACTATATAAATACTGCTCGCACTAATAAGAACAAACTTAGATATTTTCGGCAAAATCAAATGAATGATAAAGGGACGCATACGGGACAAACAAGTCAACATTAATTTATGTATATATATATATTTTTTTTTTAGTGTCTGCCAAAGAAAACCGATGGACATAATCAAAATCCATCTAGATTCTAGATACGTGTATGCTATCATCGCATTAGCCTTATCCGAGACCAAAAAACTGACATAGAATCACTAGGAAAAGATATGTTTTTGTTAATCTGTCTGTATATAATTTGAAATTACAAATCATAATATAAAAAAAAATATTTCACTGAAAATTCAGAAACGAAACTTTAAACAGCTTCACTGCAAAGCTACAAATTCACAAATCTGACATTGTTCTTCGGGACCGTCGATTTGTTTGTTTTTAATTTTGTAACAAAGCGGTAAGACTTGTTCAGAGAAGTAAATATTGAGTTAAAAAACTAATAAAACGAAGTGGTTTTATTTACGATTCATACATCTTCTTCTCCTTGTTGTATTCGGGTTGGGGACCCATTGCATCGACAAGGCGCCTCCAGGCATCTCTGACCTTCGCAACTTTAGCGGCCTCCATCCATGGTACACCCGGCCTCTTCTCGCACAGAAGCGGAGTTGTTTCCCTCTAGAATGGCACTGGGAATTTTGTGCGGAATTCAATCTTCTGAAATTCTCAGTTCATGACCGAGCCACTTCAAATAATAAAAATTGAAAATGTTAAATATTTTATTACATTTCTAAGCCACCAAAGACAGTGTTAGCAGCCGATTTAATATATTTTAAATGAGTGAGCAAAAAAAACAGTAAGCTGGTATGTGGGATATCTATTTTTTTCAATTTCTATAATTTAGTAACATAAAATTAAGAATATAATTTCACATAAAATCCATTTAAATTATGAGAGAAAACCAAGGCGCACAACTCATACCGCTAGGAGGCGCTAGTATAGCAGATTGCAATCAGAATGTATGGGAAACGTCAGAAGTTGAGAAGTAGAAGCATTATTTTTATAATAGGGTATATGGTATAACCACCAAAAGTTATTTAAAAAATTTATTCCAATAAAATTCAATGATGAGTTTATCATTTTTTTTAAAACCGCTACACGAAGAAAAATTAATATTGCTAACTCATTAAAAATCTCTTTAAAATATTGATAATACGGTTAAAAACAGGATTGCAGCCCTTCACGAATGAATTTGTAGGTATCCTGAAAAACTTTCAGTAAAATACGAATACATTATCACGATGTTGGAATACGTGTTTAAATTTTTTTTTAATAGTTTTACCTTTTGCCATTCTATATTATTAAGGCAAATGCAGGTGCATGAACAAGTATTCCGATATATTAAAGTTTATCAGGAATTTGCCCGAAATCTTGATTTTAACCAGATTACCAATAATCAGAAGAGATTTTTAATAAATTGGGAATACTCATTTTTGTCCGTGTACTTTAACGCTTCTCTGAATCGTTTTAACAGTCAGTTTAAATTTTGAAAATCAAAGCAAATCCCAGTTCTAGAGGGCATTGAACGAAAGTTAGACATACACACTACAATATTTAATAATTAAAATTAATAGAACGGTATTCCGATGCATAATGAAATAGTTATATCTGTCCCCCACCTCTTAAAATATTCCCCCACTGGTTGCAACATAATCCCAAAGACTTACTTTTCAGGGTAAGCCATGGATTAATTATTGAGAAAATGTCCTACCCACTCGAGCGATTTTTGGCATATTATGCCAAGTTTGCAAAAAAACATTTGAGCAATCGCTCGCCATAATGTGCCAAATTTATAGAACCTAAAATTATGGAATGAAAAGATTCATTGGCTTTAAAACGAAGTAAGCAGTTTCATATATTTCAGTATTAATATTTTGAGGAAATGTAGTAATTAAATAATATGGTTGATGTATATATGTTATGGTTAAGGTTTTCATGGGTGTAAGATGCAGAATAATTTTCTAGGTTTACCCGCGTAACGTAGTCCTTAAAAGAACTTTTTAACTCAGGATGTTTCGAACAGATCTCAATGTCTATCTTCAAAGGCCTTATGTTGTGGCTGTTATATCCTGAAATGAAAACCTAAGATACATAGGTTATGACACCAATCGCTCGAGTAGGTAAATAAAAAATATTGGAACAACATAACTAATGCCCCAAATTGTTTTATGTTTCGTAGAAATTAATTAGTATGGAAAATGTTCAGATCCAGTTTCTAATAAATATAGATTCCATGATAATCATTTTTCCCCTCTGTTCAGAATTAGATAATTGCAGGTTGAAGAAAGTTATTTGCTATACAAAAGCCTTGGATTTTTTACAAAACTTAAATGGCAAAACCTATAAGCGTTTATCGAAGTATCGAAGTGCGGTCGACATGGAACAGTTTTCAAGGAAGATTAAGCGGGGTTCATTGAACAAAGGCGAGTAGTTGTTTATGTAGTTCGTATTATTTACGTTATGTATGTCTTATGCTGTGGGTGGGAGATATGTCTTACGTATGTTGTATGTGGGAGGTGTGGTTGATGTATGTTATGAGGTGGTTTGCGTTAAATGCTGTCTATAAGATATTTTAGCTGGCGGCTTGTTTGTAAGCTGTATTATTTTGTAGTCGTTATTAGTCGTACCTAATATTACATAACCCTAGACATTTTCATTGAATCTCAGACAATAGGGAGTTTCAGTCTCTACGAAGATAACTATCTGTACCCTTCCGGTTTATTTTGTGGCTTTTACCCTTTTCACGTATGTCCGTACTTTGAAACAGAAAACTAAAAGTTATGCAGTAAATAATTAAGCTATAAAAAGTCCATTTATATTTTTTATAACGAAAGGTTTATTGAAAAGCAAGAAACCTTGAACGGGAAGCTTTAGCATCATGAATTTTCATCACACTTTTTCTAGAATGTTTGCATTACGCAATTTTTTAAATCTCGGACTATTTTCGGTAGTCTCTGATGTGAAATGTTCCTGCGTAATAAACTCAAATTTGTTTGAAAATTACAAAATTGTAACTGATTATTGTGTGAAATCAAAATGTCTGACGTCTCTTAAATTTGTCAACAAAAAATGTAATTACATTATAAAGGAAGTGTGCAATATTTGTTTTTGAAAGGCAATGTGATCTTGAGGCAAATATTTTTGGCTTCACAAATCCGACGTCACATCTGCGTTAATAAAACCTATGATCTTTGTCTTACCAATATAGATGTCCCATATAAAATAAAAAATCTAATGTTTATCCGAGACACTATACAGGTAACAAACAATTTCTTAAGAGCTTTGTACTCCCAGCGATGAGATTATTATTTCTATTGAAAAAATTCCAATATAAAAATGTGCACATTCGTTTAAATATCTAAAAATGGTACAAGATGTCATGATTTATCAATGATCGTTTTTATAAAAAAAAAAGTCTTAAAAAGATATTAGATTATTTTGAAAGAATATTAAAAATATTTCGTGGAAGTCGTAAAAAAAGATGGTATCTGGTGTAACTACAACCACGTGGTATAACAAAGCCGTAAATAACAAGATTTATGAAACTGGGCCGGCTCTTTTGGGTGGGCATTGGGCGGTGGGCGTGTGGCAAGAATGGAAGATAGCCAAGGAGCGTTTTTTTGTGTTAAGATACCCTAAAATAGAAGTCTGGATGGTGTCAAAAAACACTAACACTGCATCCTTAGTCCTTAAGCACAAAGGGTTGTAAAGCTGCAGGATGGTTTGTAGGAGTACCTAGCGTAAATTACCTAGAAGGTAACAAGAATAATTGTAACGTACTGGTTTATTGTTAATTGTCTTCTTAGTAAGGAATACATTTAAGATCGGAAGTCTTAAATAAATATTTCGGTTCGCTAAAGAATTGGATACTTTATCATCATAAGTTAAATGTAATGAATATCTTGCAGGACATACGTCAGTTCTATATGAGATTCTGAGTATTTTAAAGAAGGAAGCTACTCAAACAGATCTGCCTACCTAGGGATCAGATATCATTGGCTGTACTCGTAATCTTTCGGGTATAGCCAACATGTTGTCTCTGTCATATGGTGTTAACTTCCGCCACCATTGATGTATTATACTAGATTAGCCCTGTCTAGCTAAATTCATTTTTAAAATGATCCCACATAGCGTACGTCACAAATATGGAGATGAACTTAAAAACCCAACACTGTTTAAACTTCTTGTACAAACGTTCAAACTCGTAAGCGAAACCACGGAGAATTTGTTGTCACAGGTGTTGTAATATGAACATAAAGCAAAAAATAAACTTTTTTTGTGCTGAATAAGGGCTGAATCAGGAAAGAATTGATAAATAACATATAATGATTTTTATTTATTTATTTTTGTTTTTGAATTCTATACAGGTCCTATAGAACCAAAAACGTTAACATTTTTACTATTGTGCATAGGTGTTTTTTTTAATTAATTGAATGGTATATAATTATTGAAGAAAGCAATCACTTTGTGACTTGAAATCATTTGATTTATTTGGTTTTATGGCCAGTCGGGCTTTTGCATGCATTTTAAAACAGAATATATCTAGTAAGCTATCGAAAACTATACAAAATAATAAAAGCTGATGAATATAAAATAATATTAGTAAAACATTTAACAGTAACATAAAAATTATAGAGACTAGAACAACGCTACGTATCATTTAATAATTATAATACTATCATTCAATTAAAAGTTATTTTGTCTTCAACCACTTTGTTAGAGTTAAGACATTGTTTTATTGTTTATTTATTGTTATTTATGTTTATTTATGTAAATATTACATAATACAATTAATGAACTTAAAATGTCCAACTAGGCGATTGCCCGATTGTGTCAACTAGTTTTGGTCAGCTAGTTCCTCAACCTTCTTCAAGATAGCATTATTGAAAACTAACTTAAGTACTAAACGACTTTACATTAAATATAATGTAAGATTAACATAAAGAGAGAGATAAATCATAAAATGTTGCGTGTTCACAAGCGAGCTGAACCACGATTTATGGGAAAGGAACGAAGCAACCTAATATGTCTTCGTTCCTTTCCCATAATTCGTAGTTCGGCTCGCGTTCCGGTTCACAAATGAATAAGCAACAATGATGAGGACAGAGCTTCAGAGAGCGTATGGGTAAATGGTAAGGGGGGTGGAGGTTACATTATTACAATATATTTACTTATTTATTTATGCACCCATTGGGCTTTTACATACATAGTTCATAAAAATATAATGATATATATAATTATTTATTTAGTTACGCCCGTTAAATAGAATTTTACTTATTATTTACGTCATTCACGCACATCGGTTGTTGCAATTCTGATAGAAGAACAACCGGCTTTTCGATTACAAAAGAAGTTTCAGCAGGATCAAGAACCAGTCCTGTAATGACTGTATATCTATTCGCAGGACCTGTGGCCATGGTAGACAGCGACTGTCCGATATCAGCCCGAAAATAACAACATTATAAATTAAAACCTGATCAATCCATAATAAAGTTGCTTAAGTTTTCGGACAAAAATCAAAGAAAATAATTACCGGAAAAACAGGCAAAGCTTTGCAGTCTACACGTCGGAGGCCGCTTGCGGTTAGATAAATATGTTTGAATATGTATGTTTAAATAAATATATTATTAATTAATCTTAAATAAATATGTTTGAATAAATATGTTTAAATAAATATGTTTAAAATATGTTTGGCGTGAAAATTATTAGAGCAAACGCGGTTTCCTGCTGATGGTACCCAGTTATTGTCACATAATTGAATCCGGATTGTTTCTAACCATTTCTCCATTTTTTCCGGTTTGTGGGGAAACCTAAGCAAAAATACACATAAACTAAATGAATTCATTAAATGACGCAAATTTATTTTTATCAATTCTTGTGCAAAAAATCAAAAAGGCAAAGCAGATATTACCCGAAAGGCAATAACGACTTAATACAACCCTGATTAGCAAAATGCACGGACCAAATAAATCACACACACTTGAGTTGTCGCGCGTGTCAATGCGTGTCAACGCTAGACGACTAACATCAATAATTATCACGCATTGGTTGCGTTATATTTGTGTGCTCCCCACGTGGTAATAATTAACATGAATCATCCTGTTGGTGGATTCCTTTTGGGTGTGTTATCCATGTAACGTCAGGAATTTTACCAGCAAATAAATGAATATCGTTGAATTTTTCCCATTTGTTATTAAGCTGCCTTCAAGCTATCTGTAAGGTACTTTTTTTTTTTGTATTCAGATAGCTGATTACATTTTCTAAAATAAAGTCCGCAATAGGTAAAATCTAAAATATTTGGAACTGGGTAATTTTTGTGATTGAAAAAATGAACTTGCCCAGCATAGCTGACAAGCAAAATAGCTTAACTCTAGACCAACAAAAGGTAAAACGCAATGCAAAGTGCCCAATTCGCATTGCGACACAATGCGTTTCCCTTTTCATAAATGTGCACTTGAACCAAACCAAAATTGTGTTTGGGTTATTTTTCAATGGTTATGCCGTGTCTAGTCGTATTTAGTCTATGACCGCCACCTATGAAAATAACTTAAAACTACTAAAACTGAATAATAATAACTTAAATTTTCACACTTTACTGACATCTGGAGGGCGGTATTTAATCAACAACTAAATAACACTACTAGCGTTTGAATGAATCACTATTAATGTGTTTTCATACTGTTTTTTCGTGAAACTTCGCCAAAAACTCTTGATACAGAATACTTCAACATGGTCTATGTCGAGGTATTTGATGTGGCAAAGTTCAATTGCCTTCAAAGAGAAATGATATTGAAATTCGCTTTTTAGCAGTTTTATGAGAATTTTTAACTTGTCTGTTTTGTAGGTAAGTGAACTTCACGAAGATAACAAACGAAGATTTCACAACTGATGTATAGACAAATATATAATATAACAAACGGTTGATGGTACTTTTCCCAAGGGAGCGACGTGTTTCAGGTTTCCACCGCACTTTGTTCAGTGGTGCTAGCGTCCTTCGCGTCGACAGAGCTTATTTTTATTTTTTGTTCTTAGCATCACGCAAAGGAGATAAATGAAGTGAAGAGTGGGAATTATTTGAGAAGGACGGAGAGGACAGTCTACAAATGATTTATTATGGATTATCATGGAAGAATTCAAAGAAAACTGGAAAAAGAAAAATAAGAAGCAGATTATTTTATAACAACTGAATAAATTGATCAAATCTTAAGATCATGTAAGGCAAAAGTCAAAAATAAAATATTGTAATTTCGTGAGAAGTTTTACATTATTTCGAATAACAGCTTCAGATGATCTTAAACATGGACTGTAAGCAGAGGCGGCCCGTGATTATAATTGCCAGCAGTGCATTTCACGGGTGAAGAAATTAGTTAACGGAGGTACCTACTGCAATTAATTATATCTACTAAGTTATATTTGTACAATAATCGATGAAATAATACTGCTACGTCAGCGTTCCCCAAAACATCTCGATTGTAAAGAAAACGTAATTCAACGTTGAAAATTCACTGAAGCCGTTTGAATTCACCGCGCACGAAATCCAATGTGTGAATTTCGCAGCGCTAGCATTGTTCATTAGTATTTCTAACAGAATACATTCCAGACGCATTGGATTACACATGTAAAAGTCATGCAAAATTCACTCATCGTCAAGGCGCTTCGATAATGTACGGGATGAGTATCTGCACTGCTCTAATACGTGATTTGACCATAAGAGCGTAATCTGTCTCGCTCATGTTTCGTTTTGGCTAGGTCGGGCTGTCAGTATGGTAAAACAGGGTTATGTGCATATTGGTGCACATGCGGGAGTCTTGTCCTAGAAGATAGGTCAAATAATGACCTCACGGAAATTACGACTGGAGAGTAGCTTCATACATAGATGACTGGGGTACAGGTGTCGTTGTAAGTTGTTAGGTGAAGACTAAAGACAAGCAGTGCAATGCACAAATGCACTTACCAAGAAACCGCCTCTGACTATAAGTACTTAAAACGAAATAAAATGAATTGATATTTATGGAATTTGTTGATAGTATGTGTAGGAATTAACAAGCTATGAAAGAAAGGAAAACGGGATGAAGAATCACTTACCACTGTATTTTTTCGGAGGAGCACACAACACAATCACAATAGTGTGAGTTCCACCGCGATACTTCAAGGTAACTATCACCACCTTATAACGAATGAGTACTTGAAAAAACACCAACAACTTCCTATGAGGTTTCTGTTTTCAAAACAAATGCTCTCGAATTCGCACCATTTTCATGCCATTGTTTCAAATTGAAATTACTTTTCCAACAAGGCGATGGTTAAGGAGAGGTAGGGCTAGGTACTGGACGAAACCATTGCGGTACGGACTAAGCATATTCTCATTTAAAAAACAAACATAATTTTTGGTTCCACGTTATTTGATAAAACAAAAAAAAAAAAAATAAATAAATAGTGCACTAAAGTAACGAAACAATAGAAAAGTTTTTGAATCACAGACACAATTAAAAAAGTTTCAAATTGCTCTCTTGAGAAATGTCTGTTTAATGGATATCAAATGTTAACTTGAGATTACAGAATTTATTACGTACTTACATGTCTGTATAATATTAATTCTCAAAACTTGCAGCAAAACTTTTCCACTTAAAACGGTATTCTTAATGAATGACGTACCTATCTAGATGTTGTTATCAAAGGTTGGAAATTATGGTTTTTGTCTAAAATATTTTAGTTAAAATCGGGAAAGTTAGTATTGGGAAACTAAATATGTAATAATGAATATACCTTATTTTTGGGTGTGGAAAATGTTAATTGAAGTGTACAGCACCATTGAGGTCTTTTCGTATTTCATAAAAATGGTGCTATACAATTCATCCACATATTATTTATAATTATTATTATGTAATCGTAGCCAAAAATATTTTACTCACAGGCATTGCACCTACATTATGCAATTGTTACTTTACTTAATTTTTTAAGTAAAGTTTTTTTTATATTTTGGTTTTATCCAGCTATTTATATTTTTGTACATTTCTGTGACATAGAATATAAAAAGCAAGGAACTATTCAAGGGTATGATAAAGAAATCGCTTCGTGTGAAATCGAAATAAATATTCTCATACAGAGATTTCATTCGACGCCAAAGTCAGAATGTTGATAGGTTAATATTGGACACTCAAGCTAAATAGATTTTGTAGCTGAAAAAATATCCTGAATTTTAACTACGCTTATAAGTTGTTATATGGTTCCATTTAAAAGCCATGGAGCCAATCACTGATGTCATAGATGTCTAAATGTTAAACTTTATTTTTTTCCGTATTGCTATTATTATTATTATTATGTTATGTTTATATTTTATAATTTTTCCATGTGTTACCTAACAATGTTAACTCACCTTTTCCGAGATCGGCCGTTTCTTGTTAAACTTTTAGTACATTCCTAATATATCGGAACACATGCACCTGCATTTGCCTTGATAATTAATAATAACGAAATGCGAAAATACAATGATTTTTATGAACACGCGATAACATATTTCCATTTTACTAAGAGTTTAACAGAAAACCTATCAATTCATTCCATAAGTGCCTTCAGTCCTGTTTTTAACTGGATTACAAATAATTTAAAGATGCTCTTAATAAATTAGCAATACTTTACATCAGTTAATTTTCCACGTGGAAAAAATAAATAAATAACTTAAACCATATATTTTATTAATAACAATATATAAATTAAATAAATGAAAGAGTGACACTTTATTTAAAACACTATATTTTTTATATACGCTAGCCCGTTTTGGAACAACCGTTGCAAACCGTTGCAACCGTTCAGTGCAAAATAAAAGTTTTTTTTTCTTTTCTGGCTGTATTTGGCAATATTACACTTTTGAATGTCACTATAACTTTTTGGTTATTGGTTAAAAATAAATCAAACAGTGTTACTTTCAACATTTAAAGTACTAAGTAAATAATGGGTTTAAAAAATAAAGTAACATTCATTAAATTATTTACAATAGAAAATCCAAAGTTAAAGCTATATTAAAACAGTATATATTTTCTAGATTATGCAAATATTGTACCAACAATAGTGTCCTGTAAAAGAGGTAATATATTATGTTTTGTTTCATGTGTCATAATAAAATGTTAAATCATAGTCAAATCATCGCAGTCGTTGGTTGGGTGAAATTGTATAAACCCAGTTATTTTATTTCAGCTTAACTTGATTATCCATCCATGATAATAACTGCCAGCATGTGCGCTAACCAACACACGCTATATATTTTATCTTCTAATGGTATTATAACTAAAAATTCTATCAAATAATACCAAAATCACTTTATGCAAAATATTCCTACGAAGAAACATGTCGATATTTTAATATTGAAAATAGAGGGATATAAATATTTGGTTATTTAACTTTTATTAACAATGACGCCACAAAGTATTTTTGTAATTAGGGAAGAAATAGAGATAACTACTTTTTTTAACCACTGTATTTAATAAAAAAAAATATTTATTTGTGTCAAAACCAAATGTTTAATTAAAAATGACGCAACGAGGTGTTTTTTTTTAACATTATCCCCACAAAGGAAACTCTGAGGTAAATATTTCTCTCAGGCCTTATGTCATTTTTGAGGATGCTGTGTGAAGAGCATTTTTAAGAAAGGAAGGAGAGGAAGTTCTGGGAAGAAAATGTATGAATGGTGTGCAAAAATCTGGGGGCAGTATGTGCAGGAGTGACGGACGTATGAATCCATTGCACTGCGGCTCAAGGTGATGCAAAAGTGCTGCGAAGTCACAAAACGCGGTGAACTACTTGGAGTAACCTATGGCAGAGGATAGTTAGGTCCCTGGGCGTCAGTATCCATATTTTAATTTATGTATTACTTTATTAAAGCCCCTTTAAGGGGCTTTTACCTGTTAATAGTAAAATTTATTTATTAATACCGTACAAATTTATTTTACATAACTAAACTGTATCAGTAAAAATCTTTCGTATTAGTTAGGTGATAAATTTAACATGTCCACTGACTAATTATTTATTTAAGAAGTATAAATTTAATATAAACACTTGTATCAAAAATCAACTGTAAATAATAAAATATCTTGAAAAAGCTAAAATCGAATTTCAATTTTCGTAAAATATATGTACGCGTGTAAGTAATTAATTTGTAAGATAATGTACGCTGTTACCATTCCTAGACACTTGTTGTTGAAGTTGGGTGGGACAAATTATCACAAGTTAGGAATAAGTTATTTAAATATTGAAGACAATATTAGTGATTTCTAAACGAAAATCTGAAACAGAAAAATCAGAAAAGGAAACGGTCACATCTGGGACTCGAACCCAGGACTTATCTTATTTTTTTTATTTTTAATGTGCGACATTAAAAATAAAAAAAAATAAGATAGGTTTATCTAAAAGACGCTGTCTGGATTGCATTTAGTTCGGGTTGAATCTTGCGATCATACATAAAGATAGTTGCCAATAAAAATGTGCGGTGAAAAAATGAAGACAATGTTAGTAGTTCTTATTCGAAGTATGATACAGTTAAAAGTGACCGAGGGGAATAGGGTCCCATTAGCGCAGTTGGTAGAGCACTGTCCCGGAAAGACAAGGGTCCTGGGTTCGAGTCCCAGATGTGACCGTTTCCTTTTCTGATTATACTGTTTCAGATTTTCGTTTAGAAATCACTAATATTGTCTTCAATATTTAAATATTACAATTTGAGGTTTTACTCAATAAAGTTATTCCGAAAAATAAATAAGTTATTTGTTAGGCTTTTTAATTATTTTTTAAAAATACATATTCACAAAAAAATGACATAATTTACAGAAGTATATCAGTTATTTTTACTTACTTTTATATATAAGATGACCACCATAATATAGCTAGGTTTGTGTGTATGGGGGATGCGTCATTTTGTTAATTATTTTTTATGTAATATGCCAAAGATATTTTGAGTGTATTTTTAATGTGAATTTTAAAATCTTTGTTGTTAATTGTATTTCAGATACTTTCTGGTAATGAATTAAAAAAAATACTCCAAGATATTTGAATTGCCCCAGTGTTTTTTTATATTTTGGAGTTGGGAGTATTGATGTATGTATGGGTTGTGTTAAAATGTGAATTTTTATTTTTCATATTTATTTGTAAATTTGTAATGTTACATGATAAAAGTATTTATATTTAGTTTTCTGACTTTAAATTCTTTTAATATAAGTTCTGATGGATACGTATTTGGTTTAATTTTAATTGTTTTTAATAGAAATTTGTGTGCTATAAAAAAACGGTTGTGTGTGTTTTTTTATATGTTCCACTCCATCCTATAATGCCATTTTATACAAGTGATTGGCAGAAAGCTAAGTGTGTCATTCTGAGTAAATCTTTATTTAGTAGACATCTAAATATATGTTAGTTTCCTCACTCTGTCTTTGAGTATGTTTATGCTTGTGGGACTATTTTAGGCATTGATGTCGTAAAAACGAATACCAATAATGAAACCAAATAAAATTATATTTTAGCTGTTTGGATTTGTGAAACGAACTTAATATTTAAAATTATAATATTATAATTTCAAACACGAAAAAAGGACAAGTTTCTTTTATCAAAAACGTTATCTCGTCCATATAACTAAAAAATGTAATAATAATTCCCAGAGAATGATCAAAAACTGGCATATTGCATAATAAAAGCGTTGATTTCCATGTGATTATATTTACCTTAATATGCATTAAAAATAATGCCATTAAAAACATTACTTTAATTGAAGTTTTATTAAATTTACCCGATAAAAGTCAATTTAGAAAATAATATGTCCAAATAATTTCGCTTTTTCAAATTCACAACATGACATTATTAATGGATTAAAACTGACGAATAGTAAATAATAGTAAGCACATTGAATTATAATAATATAAGAGAGAATTGGTAAGTCAGCCAAAATGCATATATTGCCAATTTTTTCGCTGCGCAGTAAAAGATGTGTTTTGTTAGTAATAATTCCAAACAAAAATGGTTAATCTTTATTAAATTTGTAAAAATTTTTTTTAACTCCACACGGGAGGCCCTTATGAAAATAATTTCCCACAGTGGATATGTCATCTTTGGGGATGCTGTATTTTTTAATGATAGGAAGTTCTAGGAAGAAAAAACGGTACGAGGGGTGTGTGTATCAGTGTGTCCAGTAGTGACGTATAATATATCCCTCCTGCTGCGGCGCAGCGTTAGGTTGAGAGACCAGTAAAGTTGTACAGGTCAAAGAGGTTTACCTAAACCGCTTAGTAGCAAATCACTTGGAGTGATCTTTGGTTGGTTTTCTAATAAATGATTCCCGGGCGATACCCAATCTCACCTCACAAATTGTAAAACGTTTAACGGTTGGTAAGTGTTTTTTTAGTGAGACCTTAAGTAGTTACTACTTAACTAAAGTATTGAACGCATTTGAAATGTATTTTCTCTGAATGGAAATGGTACAAAATATTCAGTTTTTTACTAATATTTTGATAAAAATGGTTCCCATTCACCACGTCATTATGCCCGAACAGTCTGAATAGCAATCTGTTTTATATCCCTATTATCTTTCAAAAATACCTTGCAAGAACTGTTGTATACGATTGACGACGTCATGAAATCGCTGAAGAAGGGCTGATGGAGAGGAATAAATGAAGCATAAAAGACGAATGTCGGCAACTCGTTCCACACACGAGCTGTTCTACAAAAGAACGAGTCAGAAAAATAACTCTGGAGAATATAATAAATTGTAGAAGTAAGTACTGTGATTAATCTACCATAGACTTTAGCGCAAAGGTATCTTCCATTGTTCTGAAGAAAAACTCTCTTTAAAACGCCCAACAAATTAAACTCTTGTTAAATATGAGCATCTTTCAACGCCTTTGTAATTAGACAAGATGTTGGATTCTCTTGAAGCCACTCCGTGCGGCTGGGCTCATTCCCGAGCTAACAAGCGAATGCTACTAATTTGTCATTGTTAACTTTCTCTTCTGTCATAATCCACCCAACAAACAAACAAATTAAATAAAATGGCTTACAGTCTCCTGTAACCGCCACGTTTAATAAATGTGTTTG
This sequence comes from Hesperophylax magnus, assembly GCA_026573805.1. Classification (NCBI taxonomy): domain Eukaryota; kingdom Metazoa; phylum Arthropoda; class Insecta; order Trichoptera; family Limnephilidae; genus Hesperophylax; species Hesperophylax magnus. The sequence continues at coordinate 597,603 of JAIUSX010000157.1, forward strand.
AAACATCGTCGTAGTAAAAACGAGATTGGTTTCAGGGGAAGTAAAAATCCCTCACTTAAATAGTGACATGTGTATAACTCACTTGCTAGCCGCCACTTGTTTGGTTATTTTGTACATGTAAGTGTCAATAAGCTATGAATTGGAAAGAATACGATATAAAATTTTCCAGTTTTTAGACACCATCAACCGGGTTTCATCAACGTTTTATAATTTTGATTAAAAACATAATTGTATTCTTAATTTTGATAGGCTAATAATTTTATAAAATTTTATCACTGTATTTCATCGCTTGTATATTGTTACATTTCAGATAACGCTGTCATACTATGTACGAAATTAAAGAAAATTCTGAAAAGTGGTACCATCCGGAGTATAATCTTCCAATGGCATTTTGAGAATGTTTTCCCTAGCAAATGATGGAGGTAGAAATACCTCTCAAATGTTAAATAAACGTAATTTGTCCTGAACTTGGGATTTTGGAGAGTGATTATTTTTAATTAGTCACTGTCGGCCGTGCACAATGTTGGCTCAGTTCATAGAAAACCGATAAAATTTTGCGCCCTGGAATAACCGGCTCGGTTGTTCTATTCGCACAATTGACCGACAACTGCTTTCTATCCGAATAATCACACCAGACATTAATATAATTTATATTAATTAAAACCACCTTTAGTGTGTTAGGAATATGTATCTAAATTTGTAGAGAGTAATAGTTAGAGTAAGCATTTGTCTAGGACCTATATATTCATAATTTACGAAAAAGCGAAATGCCACACACATAAATATATATAATTGTTACGACCCAATATAATATTGCTCGTATTTAAATGATATTCCATTTACCTAAAATAAAACATAATGATTCATGACATATTATATTACTACATCTCGAGAATCGTATAAAATTATTATCAACAATGTTCTTTTTAAAAAACAAGTACCTGAATACCAATATTCTAAAATGATTTTCTTATGAAACAATTCAAGGTTTTTATAAGAAGAAACGATCTCGTGGTAAATATTTATAAGAAAATAAAATATTTTTGACATTGCAGGTAATAGAGAATTTAAAGATTCATTAGAAAACATTATTATATATTTTTTTTAAATTCCCATTAGTAAATATATTATCTCTGACAAAACTATTTTATATTCTATCAACCTATGAAAAATTTTATTCTCAATTATAACTATTCCACAACTGAAGGATGTTCTTTTAATTAACGTTTTTTTAATGACTGTAAATTAATCTTAAATGAAGCAGTTATATTTGTCAAGAATTTTGTATTAATATACATATAACAAGTAAGTGATGTAATAAGGAAGTTCAGTCCATTTTTTTTATTTTTTTTTATCAATGTTCGCATTCAAACTTAAATACTGTTTTTTTAAAGTTTGTTTTCATAATTAAATTAATTCTCAAAGTTTAAATTTTATTAAGCCCGCCAAAACGAGCGGAATCCGAGCGGTAAGAGGCGGGGTGTGGGTGTGACGTCATTCAAACTGTGAGAACCACGTCGCTTAAGCATTTTGTATGGAAAAAATTTTAATTCTTCAACAAGGAATTCCAGTAATTTTTTTACCAATGTTAACCGTCTATTAGAATTGATGTTATTAAAAAAAGAAAATTGATTAAGATTTCATAGTTAAATTAATATTTTAAGTTAGAATATTTGCTTCTCTCGCCATGCTCCCGCCTGGCACGGTATTCCCGCCGCTATTTGTTGACGTGTTAGATGGCTGTCAGTTGCGTGTTGTCTTTTGTTTACAAAACATTAAAAAATGTCGGCAGATAATACATATTATTATTGCATTGTTCCGATGTGTAAAAATACATGTGTTACTGCACCCGATAAGCAATTTATCGCCGTTCCTAGAAATGCAGTTATTCGTAAAAAATGGTGTTTTGCGATGAAAAGATGCGAGAAGCGAAATTCTATTCTGTCGTGTATTGGTAGGTTGTCAGACTGGGCTTGAATATATTCGATTTCTGACATGGTATGTAGTTTTTTTAACAGATTTTGTATTACATGAACACCAAACCATCCACTACTAAACTTAAAAAGTATTTTACGAGATAGGAAGCAAAACCGTTTGTACTGAAGACCGACTGTGACATAAGGCTGTGGTTTGACCCAAATAAACGTTTGGCCTATACACCTCTCTCATCTAAACCGACCATCTCTCATGTAACAGAAAGAGATGCACCATACGCATTGCAGTGACGCGTTCTACGTACAAGTCTCGGCACATGTGACGTCAGAATTCTTTCGACCAATCGTGGAGCGTATTCATTTTATTGCTATTTAATGCTTTTTCAAGAACGTTTAACTAATTCTAAGAAAAATAATATAGAAATATATTTATATATTTAGAATTGATATTTTTTGATCTACATGAACATATTTTTTAAAAGTCAGAGTGAAAAATATTTTGACTTTTAAAAAATATGTTCATGTAGATCAAAAAATATCAATTCTAAATATATAAATATATTTCTATATTATTTTTCTTAGAATTAGTTAAACGTTCTTGAAAAAGCATTAAATAGCAATAAAATGAATACGCTCCACGATTGGTCGAAAGAATTCTGACGTCACATGTGCCGAGACTTGTACGTAGAACGCGTCACTGCAATGCGTATGGTGCATCTCTTTCTGTTACATGAGAGATGGTCGGTTTAGATGAGAGAGGTGTATAGGCCAAACGTTTATTTGGGTCAAACCACAGCCTTATGTCACAGTCGGTCTTCAGTACAAACGGTTTTGCTTCCTATCTCGTAAAATACTTTTTAAGTTTAGTAGTGGATGGTTTGGTGTTCATGTAATACAAAATCTGTTAAAAAAACTACATACCATGTCAGAAATCGAATATATTCAAGCCCAGTCTGACAACCTACCAATACACGACAGAATAGAATTTCGCTTCTCGCATCTTTTCATCGCAAAACACCATTTTTTACGAATAACTGCATTTCTAGGAACGGCGATAAATTGCTTATCGGGTGCAGTAACACATGTATTTTTACACATCGGAACAATGCAATAATAATATGTATTATCTGCCGACATTTTTTAATGTTTTGTAAACAAAAGACAACACGCAACTGACAGCCATCTAACACGTCAACAAATAGCGGCGGGAATACCGTGCCAGGCGGGAGCATGGCGAGAGAAGCAAATATTCTAACTTAAAATATTAATTTAACTATGAAATCTTAATCAATTTTCTTTTTTTAATAACATCAATTCTAATAGACGGTTAACATTGGTAAAAAAATTACTGGAATTCCTTGTTGAAGAATTAAAATTTTTTCCATACAAAATGCTTAAGCGACGTGGTTCTCACAGTTTGAATGACGTCACACCCACACCCCGCCTCTTACCGCTCGGATTCCGCTCGTTTTGGCGGGCTTAATAAAATTTAAACTTTGAGAATTAATTTAATTATGAAAACAAACTTTAAAAAAACAGTATTTAAGTTTGAATGCGAACATTGATAAAAAAAAATAAAAAAAATGGACTGAACTTCCTTATTACATCACTTACTTGTTATATGTATATTAATACAAAATTCTTGACAAATATAACTGCTTCATTTAAGATTAATTTACAGTCATTAAAAAAACGTTAATTAAAAGAACATCCTTCAGTTGTGGAATAGTTATAATTGAGAATAAAATTTTTCATAGGTTGATAGAATATAAAATAGTTTTGTCAGAGATAATATATTTACTAATGGGAATTTAAAAAAAATATATAATAATGTTTTCTAATGAATCATTAAATTCTCTATTACCTGCAATGTCAAAAATATTTTATTTTCTTATAAATATTTACCACGAGATCGTTTCTTCTTATAAAAACCTTGAATTGTTTCATAAGAAAATCATTTTAGAATATTGGTATTCAGGTACTTGTTTTTTAAAAAGAACATTGTTGATAATAATTTTATACGATTCTCGAGATGTAGTAATATAATATGTCATGAATCATTATGTTTTATTTTAGGTAAATGGAATATCATTTAAATACGAGCAATATTATATTGGGTCGTAACAATTATATATATTTATGTGTGTGGCATTTCGCTTTTTCGTAAATTATGAATATATAGGTCCTAGACAAATGCTTACTCTAACTATTACTCTCTACAAATTTAGATACATATTCCTAACACACTAACCACTCGAACGATCGCGCGTCAAAAAACTTTTTTCTCCGATTGCTCGCGGTTTTTTGGCGACGATTTTGAATATTTTCCGCCAACATTAAAAAAATCAAACCTCCGACTTTTAATACGGAAACATAAAACTGATTATAGTGCTATACAGCCAATGAATTCACCTATATTTTAATAATTATTCTATATTTTTAGAATTGATAGATAAATTATTAAAAAATCTTAAACTTTATAAATGCGCGAAATTTGCGTTTTTGTGATTTGAAATTGCCGCCAGTGGCAGTTTTAAAAATCTTTATTGAATATTTTCTACGTTTTTATGTTCTCTATGGCCTGTTTGATAATCACAGATGCAAGAATGTAATAGAAAAATATTTTTTTGCATGTTAAGATCTCTTCAAAAGTTTGGTCAGAAAATAATTTTGTAAAATTTGAGTGCGTGACGCGTCAAAATTGAAATCACTGTATTATATTATATAATAAATTTACCACAAAAACTGGTATAACGTTAGGAAGATACATTAACTGTCTACAATTATTAATAAGCATAGTCGCCGTGTTGGCTTTATTTTATTCATTTGATGAATTATACAGAGAGCCTATTTCACGATGTCAAAATCATGGTGCTACTTTTTAAATAATTGTAAATTAGAACTGGAGATTTGTAACCATGTTTTTATATTACGTGCAAAACGAGGAAATAAGGCTTAAAGTGAGATATATATCATAGATATAAACATTGCCAATATTTCAGGGGGATACTTTGAAAGTTGATGAAATTCACCAATATTTGACCAAAAATCACTTCTGACAGCTACCTTAAGGTCAATCTACATAGGGTAAATCGGAATATGTAAAATGATGATAAATTTGTATATATATATCAAACCTTTGTATGACCGTAGAATTTCAAATAAAATCATAGTGATAATTTTATATCTAAACGCAAAGGTATCGAAAAAAAATGGGGGAGGGAAAATAATTGATGGAACCAATAATTGATTTATTTATTAAGCCCTAATATCCTTTAAAATCAATATTACAGTTGTATGGTTACAATGAAAGAGCAGTATATTGATTTAAACATTGTTTACACCTTTTGTCATAATAAAAATGTATTCAGTTTATTGGTTTATTCATAATTTAAGAAAATCAATACATAATAATATCATTGTGCCTCGCTATAGAGTGAGATTCTGAGTATCGCTCTGGTGAGGGACCACCATTCAGAATTGAACATTGCTTGAATTGGCTTAGTTATGTTCAGTGACTAGATCTGGAAAAGCATCTTTACAGAAAAATTGACAAAATATAATTAAGACATAAAAATAAAACGAGTTATTTAATGTGTACAATAAACAGGGAAAAATGAGAAAACCTGTGCATTTGTTAACATGCATATTTCAATGATCAGAATTGAAATATACATATTAAATGTCCACCGAACCTTATCATATAGAACCTTTGAGGACAACATAACATGAGACGTGAGTATGCGGAAAGAAATGATTATAAGTCCAGCCATCCAGGCCTTCATAATTGATGTTCAAACAAATTTAATTAAATTTATAAATTAGAATTTCATAACTAAAAAACCAAAAAAGAAAAAAATGAAATAAAAAAAAACCCTCAGCAAATCTATATTGTAGTGTGATATGGCTTCATGCAATCATAGCATAATGCCACATCACACACATCACACTTTGTAAGGGTCCTTTTGAAAATGTTATTTATGTTGCACCAGGCACATTTCACCTTTTTCCCGCTACGGACCACGAAGTGGTTGCCTTTCAGGATAGGTCGCAGAGTCTTTCCTTCAGCTATTAGGCCAATGGTCCGCACAGTCGTGTCAATTTGACTACGACAGAACAGCAGAAGGAGTTCATCCGCAACCTCACTCCTGAAGTTTCGGTACAAAATGCGTTTATTTTCCTTGCGGAGCTTTGAGCCGTACAATATATACGCATTCTGCACCGAAACGCTTAGTAGTCTCCTGAAAAGCTTCTTGTACCAGACCAGGTTTCGCTGTCGTTCAATGGGGAAGCCTGACAAAAGCTGATCTTTTCGGTCAACCCCCCCCATTACCTTGTTATAGTCTAGTACGAGTTGAGGTTTGTAAGTCCAGGTACCAAACTTTTCAACTGCCCCGATTTCTGCCTTATGGTAGGTGGACAACATACTTACCAGGTTTTTGTCCAACCAAACCATTACATTGAGGTCCCCGCAGTTCGAGTATACAACCTCACCTTCCCTCAGTTTGGACCGGAGATGGGACTTAAATGCAGAGGGCACAAATTCTCGGTTTAACCGCAATGTGCCCATGCAGTCCATCCCATTTCTTTTGAGGCATCGTGCCAATAATGGACTATTATAAAAATTGTCCATTATTAATGTATACCCCTTGTTAAACAGAGGGCTGGCCAGGTCGTATACTATCTTTGCAGTGGCCCCAACTGGGCAGATATTGTGAGCACCCAAAAAGTTGGCCTGTGTCATGTCGTCCGTCATATCTTCCGTTATGTCTTCCGTCATATCTTCCTGGTCTGGATTTGTCGATTCAGCCTGTCTGGAAATGGTCTTCCCCGTATAAATTTGGAATTTCCAAAGATAGCCAGACTTGGACTCACAAAGCTCGTAAGACTTTATACCCGCACTGGCCGCTTTGGTTTTGATCATCTGGACGAATCCCAAACGGCCTTTATAGCAGAGTAAGGATTCATCCAGAGAGATGTCTTGCTCGGGCAGGTATAAAGTCTCAAACTTATTTGAGAGGTGGTCCAAGACGGGTTGAATCTTTTGTAACCTTCGCACAGATAATGGTGCATCAGAAGAAAGACTTTCATTGTTGGTGAAGTGAAGGAACTTTTTAATTAGAAGAAAACGATTATAATCCATGGCTCGGCTGAAATAAGGCATGGCGGTGAGTTTTTTTGAATAGAAGTAGTCTTTTTCAACAGGAAGGGGACTAATACCTTGATACATTAAAATTGCCAAGAATACATACATTTCCTCTTTATTCGTGGGAGCCCATTTATTGGTACGCGCATGACGCTTAAATTGTTTTTTCGCAATCCATTGATCTGCATACCTGTTGGTCTCTCTCGCGATCAGTTCAACGAAATCTGCATCAAAGATTTTAAGAAAGGCATCCACAGGTTTGCCCATTTCGTCGGTATTGAAAGTTGGTCCCGGCGTGCCTGTGAAAGTCTCCCTTATCCCAGTAAAACGTAAGATATCTTTAGACCAATCGAAAGAGTAACCTTCAGGCGGCAGAATCGAACGCATTGCCTCACTATCTACCTGGTCTTGTCTACTAAAGTCTATGGCCATAGCGGAGTTAGGTGAAACGTTGATAATATTATGATAAGGTATTGGTGGCATGCAGAAGGTATCCTCATCGCTCTCTTCGTGGTCGACGTCACTCGCTTCGTCATCCTCGTCGCTCGATCTGTCCATTTCTGAAACAACAGAAAACCCAAATTAATTTAATGTGTCTATATTACGATAACCCACTGCCTCTGGTACGGCTTATGACTCGCAATACGATGGTCGCGGGATCAAATCAAATAAATTATATTTGAATAATTAGTGTTATTTTCACACAAAATTCATTTAAAATAATATATATTATATTTGCGGCACGTTCCAGAGTGGAAGATACCCATAGTATCGCCCTGGTGTAAGACCCCATTCAGAATTGAAACGTTGCTTGAAATGGTTTTAGCCGTGTTTGGTGACCAGTTCTGAATAGCCAGGTACTTTTCCACCTCCCTCTTCCACACCTCCTTCCCCTCCCCGCTACCTTCAGCCTCACAACATACCCCGATTGAGGATGCCATAGTCTCACTGGCTCCAGATGAGGCTCTTGTGAGGTATTCATATAAAAAAATAAATAAAAAGTTAATCAAATACTTGAGGCGGGCTATGTCAGGAGTCAGAATAGCACAGTCAGGTAGGTATGGAATGAAGAAAAGAGTGTGTGTGCCAAGATCGAGTTGCATGGTGGTTCATCCTCTCTGCCTACCGAAATGGCGTGAAGGTAAGTTAGTTAGTTTTATAACTCACGGTTTCCAAGTACAGACTCTTCTAGTACAGCTGCCTCGTCCACGTTACTGCCCATGTCTGACTCTGAAATAAAAGAAAACACAAATTTACAGTAGAATTTGGATATAATGACTTTGCATTTAACGGTCTACTGTTTTAAGTGACGATAATGTAAACTCTAGTAAGGTTTCATAACTTTTAGTAGGAAAACGTATCCGTTTAAAGTGACCAACTACGTAAAGCGACCTATTTTAATGATAATTTGTCCGGTTACAAAACCCACCTACCAATACAGCCTCGCTTTTGACTAGGAAGCTCGACACAATGAGTCCCGTGAAGCGAAAGTGTTTTTTCAATTTAAGAAAAAAATGCTGTATTACACCGTTTAGAAGCCGGTGAATCAAATGTAATCCTCGCAAAGAAGTTCGGCATGTCTTATTTCTCACTCTGCAATACCCGTTACAGAAAAAAAAAGATGTGTAATGATGCATCCACGTCATAACAACAATACATTTTGTATGTTTGTTATGTGGAATTTTTAAGTACTATGCTTATTTCCTGCCAATATACCAACAGTGAAACTGTGCTAAAGATATCAATATAAAATATAGATAATTGATTTTATATTGAGCCCCTGGTATGACATTTTAAAAAATAAACTCACCGTTCCCAAACGCCGATAATTCTTGGTAGAATGGCACGTCCACCCACAGCTCGCTGTGATAGCGGGCCTCCGGAGAGAAGAGTTCCCCACTCCGCGATGTCCCAGGTAACGGCTCGGGAGATGCTGCACGGATAGGCATAATTGGTGCATTGGGAGCCGTTGATTGGATCTGTGCGGGAGTGGACATCCACGGTGGTGGTACGGGTCGTGGCAACGGTGAAGGCGTCCCTTGTGAAAAGGGACACGTTGTTCTCTCCGGAGATGGAATTCTGAAAACATTTACATAAATCATATAAATTGTTCTCATTCACGTGTGAAACAGTAAGTACAGTATGTAAATAAACAATAAAATTAGAACTCTGTAAAATATGCACTGAATGTGCCAAATGCACAGAGCGCTGATCTTACCAACTATCACTGTAAGAGTGGAACGCTGTCAGGAAAAAACAATAATATTGTATCAAGCATCTAAATACGATTGCTTACTTTTGTTTAGTTTTTCTTGGAGGTGCGGTAGGGAGCAAAATGCGCGCCGCCTGCTTCTTGAATTTTCGGCTTTCCAGCTCTAGCCGGAAGGAAGCAGGCAGGGCCCTAACAGCCTTTAGGGCCTTGACGCGATCCTCTCGCACCAGTAGCAAAGCAGGGTCGCTGTTTAAATAAATACAAATATATGATGAGTTCAACGGCCACAGCAAAGTACTTTCATAAAAAAACATTAAAAAATACTAACACTCCAGACGAGGCTGCAATTGCAGCTCTGCGTTGACGTCCACGTGCAGGTAGTCTGGCACCAGCTCGTATCCCACCTCTCCCTCTTCCTCTGCCTCCTCTTGCAGTCAGCACCACTCTATATATTTTAAATTGAAAACACTTAATGTAAGTACTTAAATGTTTAAATTTTGTTAAATATTGCACTAATATAAAATTTGAAAATAATTATTGGGTCGTGGAGTGCTCCCTTTCCCTGGACGACATTTGTTTCTGCACAAATTTGGTAAAAGTGAAGAAATTAATTAATTATACAACTAAATTACTAAATTTTTATTGTGTGACGAAGGCTTTACACCATTTTACATGTAAAAAAGAGTCAACTTTTTGACATATGACTTAAAATAATTGGTTAACAAATATCTGTATTAATAATGAACCAATTCAAATAAAACTTATATATATCTCTTTGTTTTGAATCACTGTGATGGAATATCTATATTTCAAATGCGCGAGTGCAGTATATAAGACATTATTGTAAATCAAAAACAGATGACGTCTTCAGTTGACGTATTCTTACACAAAAACTTCAACCAAAACAATATATTAGAAACAAACTAATTAAAAACGCATTTCAAAGATAGATAAGTCAATCACAATAACACAAATATATAATTATGCGTTAAAAACCCAATAAATTAATTACTTACGGCATTTTAGGAAGAGTCCAAAATTTCGTGAATGTTAAAAATTTATGGTTTTGTTTTTTGACAGGACGCCTTATAAAACCGCGAAAACTCGTTAAATATCACTTCAAAGACAACGGATAAGTTCATAGACAAAGAGAATATATTATCAGCTATTCGATAAAACAAGTAGCTGGCCAAGGAAGCGTTTTAAATAATTACAATAAATATTTTACGAATGGTAGAAAAATCGGTCCATTTTTGGACCGATATCAATCGCAGAAAAATAAAAGTGGTCGATTTTTCGACCGAAATCGTTCCAGTGGCTAAAGGTGGTTTTAATTAATATAAATTATATTAATGTCTGGTGTGATTATTCGGATAGAAAGCAGTTGTCGGTCAATTGTGCGAATAGAACAACCGAGCCGGTTATTCCAGGGCGCAAAATTTTATCGGTTTTCTATGAACTGAGCCAACATTGTGCACGGCCGACAGTGACTAATTAAAAATAATCACTCTCCAAAATCCCAAGTTCAGGACAAATTACGTTTATTTAACATTTGAGAGGTATTTCTACCTCCATCATTTGCTAGGGAAAACATTCTCAAAATGCCATTGGAAGATTATACTCCGGATGGTACCACTTTTCAGAATTTTCTTTAATTTCGTACATAGTATGACAGCGTTATCTGAAATGTAACAATATACAAGCGATGAAATACAGTGATAAAATTTTATAAAATTATTAGCCTATCAAAATTAAGAATACAATTATGTTTTTAATCAAAATTATAAAACGTTGATGAAACCCGGTTGATGGTGTCTAAAAACTGGAAAATTTTATATCGTATTCTTTCCAATTCATAGCTTATTGACACTTACATGTACAAAATAACCAAACAAGTGGCGGCTAGCAAGTGAGTTATACACATGTCACTATTTAAGTGAGGGATTTTTACTTCCCCTGAAACCAATCTCGTTTTTACTACGACGATGTTTCAAACACATTTATTAAACGTGGCGGTTACAGGAGACTGTAAGCCATTTTATTTAATTTGTTTGTTTGTTGGGTGGATTATGACAGAAGAGAAAGTTAACAATGACAAATTAGTAGCATTCGCTTGTTAGCTCGGGAATGAGCCCAGCCGCACGGAGTGGCTTCAAGAGAATCCAACATCTTGTCTAATTACAAAGGCGTTGAAAGATGCTCATATTTAACAAGAGTTTAATTTGTTGGGCGTTTTAAAGAGAGTTTTTCTTCAGAACAATGGAAGATACCTTTGCGCTAAAGTCTATGGTAGATTAATCACAGTACTTACTTCTACAATTTATTATATTCTCCAGAGTTATTTTTCTGACTCGTTCTTTTGTAGAACAGCTCGTGTGTGGAACGAGTTGCCGACATTCGTCTTTTATGCTTCATTTATTCCTCTCCATCAGCCCTTCTTCAGCGATTTCATGACGTCGTCAATCGTATACAACAGTTCTTGCAAGGTATTTTTGAAAGATAATAGGGATATAAAACAGATTGCTATTCAGACTGTTCGGGCATAATGACGTGGTGAATGGGAACCATTTTTATCAAAATATTAGTAAAAAACTGAATATTTTGTACCATTTCCATTCAGAGAAAATACATTTCAAATGCGTTCAATACTTTAGTTAAGTAGTAACTACTTAAGGTCTCACTAAAAAAACACTTACCAACCGTTAAACGTTTTACAATTTGTGAGGTGAGATTGGGTATCGCCCGGGAATCATTTATTAGAAAACCAACCAAAGATCACTCCAAGTGATTTGCTACTAAGCGGTTTAGGTAAACCTCTTTGACCTGTACAACTTTACTGGTCTCTCAACCTAACGCTGCGCCGCAGCAGGAGGGATATATTATACGTCACTACTGGACACACTGATACACACACCCCTCGTACCGTTTTTTCTTCCTAGAACTTCCTATCATTAAAAAATACAGCATCCCCAAAGATGACATATCCACTGTGGGAAATTATTTTCATAAGGGCCTCCCGTGTGGAGTTAAAAAAAATTTTTACAAATTTAATAAAGATTAACCATTTTTGTTTGGAATTATTACTAACAAAACACATCTTTTACTGCGCAGCGAAAAAATTGGCAATATATGCATTTTGGCTGACTTACCAATTCTCTCTTATATTATTATAATTCAATGTGCTTACTATTATTTACTATTCGTCAGTTTTAATCCATTAATAATGTCATGTTGTGAATTTGAAAAAGCGAAATTATTTGGACATATTATTTTCTAAATTGACTTTTATCGGGTAAATTTAATAAAACTTCAATTAAAGTAATGTTTTTAATGGCATTATTTTTAATGCATATTAAGGTAAATATAATCACATGGAAATCAACGCTTTTATTATGCAATATGCCAGTTTTTGATCATTCTCTGGGAATTATTATTACATTTTTTAGTTATATGGACGAGATAACGTTTTTGATAAAAGAAACTTGTCCTTTTTTCGTGTTTGAAATTATAATATTATAATTTTAAATATTAAGTTCGTTTCACAAATCCAAACAGCTAAAATATAATTTTATTTGGTTTCATTATTGGTATTCGTTTTTACGACATCAATGCCTAAAATAGTCCCACAAGCATAAACATACTCAAAGACAGAGTGAGGAAACTAACATATATTTAGATGTCTACTAAATAAAGATTTACTCAGAATGACACACTTAGCTTTCTGCCAATCACTTGTATAAAATGGCATTATAGGATGGAGTGGAACATATAAAAAAACACACACAACCGTTTTTTTATAGCACACAAATTTCTATTAAAAACAATTAAAATTAAACCAAATACGTATCCATCAGAACTTATATTAAAAGAATTTAAAGTCAGAAAACTAAATATAAATACTTTTATCATGTAACATTACAAATTTACAAATAAATATGAAAAATAAAAATTCACATTTTAACACAACCCATACATACATCAATACTCCCAACTCCAAAATATAACCTTTGTACGTTCTATATACCAGTAAAATACTTTTAATTCAAATGTGAATTTTTATTTGACTTTCTTTTATGATGGTTTAGATAAAACACCTCATGTTGTTTTACTTAAATCATTACCCAGGTTGAGGACTGATGTGTGCCGGTGCTTATATTTACGGTCTTTTCTTGTACAGGTAAACACGTCCCGTACATACCTTTGCAGAAATGAGATATTTTAAGCACTACTGAAATTAATTAGAAACATAAGTAGATGTTGGAAAAGGTTCTGAATTCATTTGCAAATAATAATTGATTAGCTTTCTGTATCCGCGGAGAAAAAAAGTATTGCTGATTTATTAAAATTATTTTCAAATTATTCTTAATCTAGTAAAAAAACATTATTATTACGGGATCGCATGCCTGATAAACCTTTAATAAAATCCTAATATATCGGAACACGTGTTCATGCCCTTATGATAAACTGACGAAATGCTAAAATATTATGATTTTTATGAACACGTATTCCGACATCATGACAATACATTTCTCTTTTTACTAAAATCTTAACAGGAAACCTATCAATTCATTTGTTATGGGCCTGCAATCCGAAATAAATTAAGAGAAATTCTAAGTAAATTAGCAATACTCATTTTTCTCTGTATCAAAAATGTGCATAAACGTTAAAATGACAATGAAAAAAAATTAAAAGGTGATCTGATCCCGCGGAAATGGTTTTTATTGTTAACTTTATTTACTAGACTTAATACTGTTTGGAATGTTTTTACAACTCACTCCTCATTCAACTGGTAGCAACGCAAATAGAAATATTATTATTTTTTGCATGGCTTTCGAAGGGGGAGTAACACACGCTGAACATTATTACATTTCATACTAACTGTGGTGTTTCTTAGATATTAAAATCTATTTTTAGACAGTGAGATTACATTTCTTACCACATGTCGTGAGTATACATTTCACAGAAATAAAAAGGTAAATCACTCAAGCCATCAATCAGCTCGACTAACTCTAAACAATAATGGACATTTCCGTCTACACACGGAAAAAAATTACTGATAAAAAATATTGCTGATTTATTAAGAATCTCTTCAAATTATTAGTATTCCGTTTAAAAACGGGAGCGCAGGCCCTTAACAAATGAATTGATAGGTTTCTTAGTAATTTTTTAGTAAAATACGAAATATTATCACGACGTCGAACACAACGTTTTCATAAAAATCATAATATTTCCGCATTTCGTCATTGTATACCATCAAGGCAAATGCAAGTTCATGAACACGTGTTCCGATATGTTAGTATAGCTCAAAATTTATAAGGAGACAAAATGCCTGAAATGTGTAACGCATTACCTGAAGACATAAAAAAACGACATCGAGTTCGAAAGTAAAAAACAAAAGTTAGGTATTTCGACCTCCGTAGAAAATGGAAATACATACCCATGGATCTATAAATGTATAATATTTTGAAATGTGCATAACTACATACCTTAGAAAATAGTTGATAGAAATAAACCCTAATTTTAATGTAGGTACTACAAACACGCATCATATAAAATATCAGCTGCCAGAAACAAATCAAATTAAATTTATACTTTTTACGTTTATTCATACGTTTTTTTACATTAGCTCCACACAGGAGTGTGGCCTATTTCATTTTTGGTGTGAGGGATGAGTGGATAGGAATCTGGGGATCGGTATTTGAGAAACCTCAACTAACTTTACTTTTATTTTCTTTTTTACCTTCATCATATTATTTTTGTATTTTTCCGTTAATTTTATAACCTTAAAAAAATAGTTAAAAAAATCAATGTACAATATCCATCATAATATGCATTTTTAGTTGTAATGTGCAAACTTTCTTAAATAAAGATTTTTTGAAATTTTTTTATTATTATTATTATTACAGTATGACCAAGATTGACGAACGTATGAATCCATCCCCCCCACTGCGGTGCAAGACGATGTTCTGAGAGAGTCATGCTGGAGAGTTCAAAGGATCTGTTAGAAAAACCAAAGGGAAATTTGAAACTAGAGGATGGCTTAAGACTATATTGAAGGTACTCACAGTTGTCATGGGCAAGGTGACTATTTTAATGTTTCACTAGTTGTAATGGCAGTTAGAGTTAATTTCGATAGTAATCTGGAACCTCACAAGTCACAACTATTATTTAACACGCGTGGTTTTCTATGAAGAAGTTTCCCGTTTACTATGAAGATTTGCATTAGAAGATTGGACAGCGATGTCCCTAAATAAAAGATTATTATTGCACTAAAAACTTTATGACACTTAAAGGTGTTGAACTTGCTATTTTCTACACGTTTTGCATCTCATGCCCAGGTATCGGGTACCTATATAGGGAAAGTGAATGTCTAACAGGATCTCCATCAACCAGTCTTCAGGTCAGATCCGGCCTGCCACGCAGTTGATGGGCAAACGCATCTGTCGTAAAGTCCTAGACAAACCTCTCCCCATGAACCCGAGCACCACTGCTAAGCCACCAAACTTAGCGAACCACTCGGAGTGACCTCTAGCAGAGGTGTTGGTTATCAAATAAATGGTAACCGGGGCGGCGGTACCCATACCCAAATTAATTTAACTCCAAATTACTGTAACCTGATTCAAGTAAAACTTTTGACTTAAATGTTATGAACAAAATTTACTGATAATATTAAAAACTTTAGTATGTAAAAATGTATTAATAAAAGATTTTTAACAATCATACTAAAAATTATTCAGTTTTAGTAAGTATGTTAAAAAAAAAAATTAGGAAAAATATCATAAACGGCCTGTAAAATCCCGTTCTTAACCGGATTACCAATAATTTGAATAAAATTTTAGTAAATAATCATTTTAATCAGTAAATTAATTTTAACTTTTCCTTACGTGTATCTTTATATTTATCTTTATTTAATCTTTAAGTCATCTTTGTCACAACTTTATCTCAACTTTATCTCATTCTAATCTTATATTTATCTCATAAAGATGTGCGATAAAGATCGCAAATCTGGATCAACTCCACTTAAGCCCTGCATCATGACAAATCAGTTGATCATATTAAGCAGAGAAGCAGTTCAAACGTACCTTCGACAAGAAGAAGTTCGAACACATGCCTAGGTTAGTATCCTTGAATAATATATAATTATATAGTTTGAACTGCTTCTCTGCTTAATATGATCAACTGATTTGTCATGATGCAGGGCTTAAGTGGAGTTGATCCAGATTTGCGATCTTTATCGCACATCTTTATGAGATAAATATAAGATTAGAATGAGATAAAGTTGAGATAAAGTTGTGACAAAGATGACTTAAAGATTAAATAAAGATAAATATAAAGATACACGTAAGGAAAAGTTAAAATTAATTTACTGATTAAAATGATTATTTACTAAAATTTTATTCAAATTATTGGTAATCCGGTTAAGAACGGGATTTTACAGGCCGTTTATGATATTTTTCCTAATTTTTTTTTTTAACATACTTACTAAAACTGAATAATTTTTAGTATGATTGTTAAAAATCTTTTATTAATACATTTTTACATACTAAAGTTTTTAATATTATCAGTAAATTTTGTTCATAACATTTAAGTCAAAAGTTTTACTTGAATCAGGTTACAGTAATTTGGAGTTAAATTAATTTGGGTATGGGTACCGCCGCCCCGGTTACCATTTATTTGATAACCAACACCTCTGCTAGAGGTCACTCCGAGTGGTTCGCTAAGTTTGGTGGCTTAGCAGTGGTGCTCGGGTTCATGGGGAGAGGTTTGTCTAGGACTTTACGACAGATGCGTTTGCCCATCAACTGCGTGGCAGGCCGGATCTGACCTGAAGACTGGTTGATGGAGATCCTGTTAGACATTCACTTTCCCTATATAGGTACCCGATACCTGGGCATGAGATGCAAAACGTGTAGAAAATAGCAAGTTCAACACCTTTAAGTGTCATAAAGTTTTTAGTGCAATAATAATCTTTTATTTAGGGACATCGCTGTCCAATCTTCTAATGCAAATCTTCATAGTAAACGGGAAACTTCTTCATAGAAAACCACGCGTGTTAAATAATAGTTGTGACTTGTGAGGTTCCAGATTACTATCGAAATTAACTCTAACTGCCATTACAACTAGTGAAACATTAAAATAGTCACCTTGCCCATGACAACTGTGAGTACCTTCAATATAGTCTTAAGCCATCCTCTAGTTTCAAATTTCCCTTTGGTTTTTCTAACAGATCCTTTGAACTCTCCAGCATGACTCTCTCAGAACATCGTCTTGCACCGCAGTGGGGGGGATGGATTCATACGTTCGTCAATCTTGGTCATACTGTAATAATAATAATAATAAAAAAATTTCAAAAAATCTTTATTTAAGAAAGTTTGCACATTACAACTAAAAATGCATATTATGATGGATATTGTACATTGATTTTTTTAACTATTTTTTTAAGGTTATAAAATTAACGGAAAAATACAAAAATAATATGATGAAGGTAAAAAAGAAAATAAAAGTAAAGTTAGTTGAGGTTTCTCAAATACCGATCCCCAGATTCCTATCCACTCATCCCTCACACCAAAAATGAAATAGGCCACACTCCTGTGTGGAGCTAATGTAAAAAAACGTATGAATAAACGTAAAAAGTATAAATTTAATTTGATTTGTTTCTGGCAGCTGATATTTTATATGATGCGTGTTTGTAGTACCTACATTAAAATTAGGGTTTATTTCTATCAACTATTTTCTAAGGTATGTAGTTATGCACATTTCAAAATATTATACATTTATAGATCCAAGGGTATGTATTTCCATTTTCTACGGAGGTCGAAATACCTAACTTTTGTTTTTTACTTTCGAACTCGATGTCGTTTTTTTATGTCTTCAGGTAATGCGTTACACATTTCAGGCATTTTGTCTCCTTATAAATTTTGAGCTATACTAACATATCGGAACACGTGTTCATGAACTTGCATTTGCCTTGATGGTATACAATGACGAAATGCGGAAATATTATGATTTTTATGAAAACGTTGTGTTCGACGTCGTGATAATATTTCGTATTTTACTAAAAAATTACTAAGAAACCTATCAATTCATTTGTTAAGGGCCTGCGCTCCCGTTTTTAAACGGAATACTAATAATTTGAAGAGATTCTTAATAAATCAGCAATATTTTTTATCAGTAATTTTTTTCCGTGTGTAGACGGAAATGTCCATTATTGTTTAGAGTTAGTCGAGCTGATTGATGGCTTGAGTGATTTACCTTTTTATTTCTGTGAAATGTATACTCACGACATGTGGTAAGAAATGTAATCTCACTGTCTAAAAATAGATTTTAATATCTAAGAAACACCACAGTTAGTATGAAATGTAATAATGTTCAGCGTGTGTTACTCCCCCTTCGAAAGCCATGCAAAAAATAATAATATTTCTATTTGCGTTGCTACCAGTTGAATGAGGAGTGAGTTGTAAAAACATTCCAAACAGTATTAAGTCTAGTAAATAAAGTTAACAATAAAAACCATTTCCGCGGGATCAGATCACCTTTTAATTTTTTTTCATTGTCATTTTAACGTTTATGCACATTTTTGATACAGAGAAAAATGAGTATTGCTAATTTACTTAGAATTTCTCTTAATTTATTTCGGATTGCAGGCCCATAACAAATGAATTGATAGGTTTCCTGTTAAGATTTTAGTAAAAAGAGAAATGTATTGTCATGATGTCGGAATACGTGTTCATAAAAATCATAATATTTTAGCATTTCGTCAGTTTATCATAAGGGCATGAACACGTGTTCCGATTTATTAGGATTTTATTTAAGGTTTATCAGGCATGCGATCCCGTAATAATAATGTTTTTTTACTAGATTAAGAATAATTTGAAAATAATTTTAATAAATCAGCAATACTTTTTTTCTCCGCGGATACAGAAAGCTAATCAATTATTATTTGCAAATGAATTCAGAACCTTTTCCAACATCTACTTATGTTTCTAATTAATTTCAGTAGTGCTTAAAATATCTCATTTCTGCAAAGGTATGTACGGGACGTGTTTACCTGTACAAGAAAAGACCGTAAATATAAGCACCGGCACACATCAGTCCTCAACCTGGGTAATGATTTAAGTAAAACAACATGAGGTGTTTTATCTAAACCATCATAAAAGAAAGTCAAATAAAAATTCACATTTGAATTAAAAGTATTTTACTGGTATATAGAACGTACAAAGGGGTATAGCTTATAGGTACTTCTTATTTGTTATGGCCAACCCAATTCACAAGAAATAGTTGGATGTATGTCAATACAACTGGGTTTTAATACACTGATATAAACTGAGACCATCGGAATGCTTTCAGCGATGATTTCAGATTGGAGCACATTGTGCAACAGCGCGCCATACGATACAGCAAATGGCGCAAGCGACTGCTGCAGCAGTGGCCAGTTCAGTCGGTAGCCAGCAGGAATTGACCAGCCTTGATAGTTGTAATCTTTAAAATGATTTTACCGTGATGGAGGAAAAGAAGCGAATACAGCTTATAGTTGAGACTCAGGAATTGTAATTTCAAGTTATAACAGATCGCGATATCACCGGAGGTGTTGCGTTCACTGGTTTTAATTATTGAATGAATGTATTTATAATTTCTTCTACGGGTGTTCATGTAATTCAGCGTCAGCTTGCAAAGCTACATGTTTACAGTTTCTAATACAGTTGTCCAATAATATGTATCAATAATATCAGCCTGGTAACAGCCTGTATTTTGATTTCGTTTTTGAAAATAGGGTCATCGAACTCGCCACACTGGATGGCAACAACCTAATCTAGTTGCATGATATGATGTTCGATCAAAATATGCATGACCGCAGAGCGCAGGGGTCTGAATCAACCCCATTCCTAGGGGTTACCTATTATTATTATGAAACGAAAAAAATTCATAAACGTAATAGAAAGTAATAACAAAATCTATGTATTTTGTTACTATATTATTGACAAAAATAGGAAGAAACGTTTCTACCAAGTAAATACACTAAGGGAAGCTTAAAAGAAAAGCAATATGCTAGAAAAAAAATTGTTTTTATATATTAAAATACCTTTTATAACATTCTTCCACTTATTTTTTTGTGACCAGACCGGTTCCACCTTATTAAACCAGTATAAAAATACCTGTTATAAATTTAAACCGGTCCGGTTAGAAATAAATACGTGGAAGAAAGTTGTAAAAATCATAGAAAATATTCTCCCTCTTATTTATTGACCGGTCAGTAGTTGAGTTGGCATCGCGTTTGGGACCCACCCAGTAGTCGCACGTTCAATTCCTCCATCACAACACAAGCAATTTTTCCGCTTACTGTGGTGGCAGTAAGAAATTTTCAAATATTATCAGGTTATTCGTCACTTAATAATTTATCTTTCTTTAAAAAAATATATATAGGTATATTTTTGATCAGACCGGTTCCAACTTATTATACTAGTCTGAAGATACCCGTTATAAGGTGAAATCGGTCGGTTAGAAAAAAAGTAAAGTGAAAGAAAGCCATGAAAGATTTTTAGTACATACAAAAAGTAAAAATGGAATTCCACTACATATAAATAATGTTTACCTAATAAAAATTAAGATTATGATACAGTTATGTACAAAAATAACCATAAGTCTATATACGTAGGAATATTATTTTTAAAACATGGCCGAGGAGAAAACAAAACCGGTATAAAAAACAAACAACTTAGGAGTAATATAACTTAGAACTTTTTTTTTTCTCTCCTTTAGTCGTAAAATATATTTGTATACAGTTTTTTACATGCTTTTCGACTACCACACTAGACACATGTCCGTATTATGGTAGTCGAAATTTGTATATAATTATATAAATGTAATACGTGTTCATTTGTTAATATATTATTTTGTTAAATGCAATGTATTTGTAAAAAGGTAATACTTTAACTGGTTTTCTAGTTAAGTAGATTTCACAAAAATAAGCCAACCGTATTGCAAACTGTTGATGTTAATGAGATAAAATAAATATAAATGGGCAAATAAACAAATGACTTTACTTGTTGAAATAATGAAAAAAAGATAAATTAATTAATTATTTTAAAAATAAATTTTAAATAGAATTTAAATGAAAAAAAAGAATAATAAAGCAAATGAATTTAATTTAATGATGTCAGTCATTCTTTAAAATATTTCCAATAACTGTTATTATTATTTAGCCTTTGTTTGTGATGCTTTCTCAAACTCCTATTGAAAATTTTCGATAAAGTTAACAAAAATCGCCCGCTTGTTTGAAAGTTTTTTTTACCATAAAAACCGTGCTATTTCCATGACAAATAAATTCTGCCCAACCCTTTTTGCGTAATGTTTTAATGGTGTTTACGAATAGGTAGCTATCTATGTACAATAAATTAAAATAACACGTTCGAGGTCCATTAACCGTTGTCAACAAACCCCATTTGCAGGGAAAATATACTGAATAGCCCACTTCGCGCAAAAGGGTGGGCCATGATAATAGGCGGTGTAATTTAAGTTTGTTTTCGTTTTAAAAATGGAATTGATTTGAAAGTTTTGAAAATAATCTCTATTTTAAAGGATTTAAGATTTTTAATGAATTACCGACAGATGTTAAAGAAGCTAAAAGCCTTGCTGCTTTTCGTGTGTTATGCCTAAATACGATAAAGAAAGAGTTTTAGATGTATTGTAAAGTGTCCCTAATGTAATGGAAATAAGTTAAAAGGTTTATACTAGATATAAAAATGTAATTTTATAACTAAATAAAAATATACAAATATAAAAAAAACTAATACTAAAATCTACAGAAAAACACAACCGTTATCTTTTTATCTTTTTGTGTCTTCTTCTGTTTCTTGTTTAGGTGTGTTAGTATTATCTTCTTTTTCAATGATTTATTATTTTATTTATTTATCAAAAGTTCTGCTGTGTGATTATTATTACGCGTGACAGCTGTTTCGCCCTTCGAAGACAATATCAAATTGTTGTGAAGCCACTTACAGATGATGTATTTGTATTATTTCCATATAGGTAGATACTTGCAATGAAAAAAATATTCTTTATTTTTTTATAATTGCTTTCCGATTATTTATTACCGTTTTTATATTGCTAAAATTTCTATTTTTGATACTGACAGTTTGTAGTGCAATCATACTTAGTAATTAACAGTTAGAAGCATTGCCAAGTTCCGGCACGTATATCCTTAAATTTTATCACAGGTTCTTAAAACACTTTCTTCTTAATTTTAATTTCTCAGTATCATTTCTTTCTTCAATATAAAATATGTATCCTATTAAAATCTAACATAACAAATATCGATAAAAAATTTCATAATACTTATAATATAATAATAATTGGATGAAAACCATTCAATTAAGGTATTTCCTTAATAAATAGATAATTAGTTTAAAAAAAAATAGATGTAATATGCCTGCTGGTAATAACCAAATAATTGGAATTTCGGCTGACAAACACTCTACTGGACGGGAGTCCGCACAAGACTGTAGATTTGGGCGCCGGTTCCAAACCGTGTCTTCAACCGATGAGAATGCTCCTTTACGGCCGATGATGATGATAGTGGTACAAATTTATGAACAATCTGCCTCCCGCACCCGGTGCTTGGCGAATGTTGGGCACTGGGTGTGCTTTCGTCTCTGCTCGCTTCTGGCGTTGGCGGTTTTCCTGAGTAGGGCCGGCTGGTCTTGATGAGGTAACACGCCAGAAGGTTATGGAGCAGAAGACTCGGCGAGGTGAGGCAGTTGGTGGGCAGGAGTCACTTGTTGATAATAAAACGCTTGTTTTGGTGGTAAAGATGAACTGATTTTTACGGTATCTATTGTAAATTGACGAGGTTCGGGGAAATTTTTCTCCATGTCTCGTGAACTGAGGGTGTAAAGTATCTCGGGGATGGTTTTTTTCTACCCGATGAGTGGGCTGCCTATAGCAACTTATAGGGCTGAAATACTATCTTTTTGTATATTTTCTTTTTTTTTTTGACTGTAGGTATTTTATTTATTTGTAAATTTTTTTAATTTTTTTTTATGATTGTAATATATATTTTTTGAATTTTTATACTTTATTTTTTTTTGTATATTTGGTTGCAATTTATTTATTTATTTAAGTCCACTCATCAAGGGGGGAAGGTAATAGAGACTGGGAATGGATAGGTGGGTTTGTCGTCGGGACTTGAACGTCCGAGACATGCTATGCTCGGATTTGTATGCATAGAGAGTTTCGCATAGAATGATTTGGCTAATTCTACCACATGAGTTTTAAATGGGGGGATTTTCGTGCCTGAATTAATTATTTTGTTTCTTTTGTTGTATTTATTTTGTTTTGTACAAACCAAGGGCTTTTGGTGTCTTCTAAGTGTGGCATTCTGGAATGAGGCAAGACGGTTTGTGTTACCTGTGCCCCAAATGGGTGAGGCGTATGACATGATGGGGCGTATTTGTGTTTTGTAGATGAGTAGTTTGTTTTGTATGGAAGTTTTTGAGTTTGAATGAAGCAACGGGTAAAGGGCGTTAGATGTGTTTTTAGCTTTTCGTAGAGTGATATTTATGTGTTTTGTCCATGTGAGTCGTCTGTCAAGTGTAACTCCAAGATATTTGGCCGATTTTTGTTTTAGTTTGGCCGTACATCGTTATTTCCTCTCGCGGGGCGCGGCCGCCTTTTCTACGAGAGAAAAAGACGGCCACGCTCTTTGAGGGATTCACGTCTATACGCCATTTGTCGTCTTGGAGTAAGTCTATGTTTTTTTGTAGTCGGTACGTAATCATCTTGGGTGAACAGTATCTAACCATAACTGTGGTGTCATCTGCGTACAGAGCTTTGTGAGAATTTGAATTTTCAGAGAGGGGAATGTCGTGATTGAAGAGGATTGGAGAAAGCAGAGACCCCAGCGAGACCCCTGCTGTCATGAAGCGTTTTATTGAAAGAGCGCCACCGTATTTTACTTGAAAAGTACGTTGGCGTAGAAATGATTTGAAGGCACCGAGTATTTGGGGATCGATGCCTGTTTCGTGGAGTTTGAGAAGCAGGCCGTTTATCCATACTTTATCGAAAGCTTTGGCTATGTCCAGGAAAATGGCGCCAGTTGATCGCTTGGTATTGAAGCCTCCGATGATTATTTCGGAGACTCTGAGGAGTTGGTGGAGGGTGGAGTGATTTGAACTAAAGCCGTGTTGCTCTTCAGGTAGTGTTGAAACCTCGTCAATGTGCTTGAGGAGCCGTGTCAAAAGGATCTGTTCGTAGATTTTACAAATATTTGATAGAAGGCTGATTGGACGGTGATTTTCGCAGAAGAGGGGGTCTTTTCCCGGTTTCGAAATAAGAATGACGTGCGCGTGTTTCCAGTTTATCAGGAAGTAGCGTAGTCTGAGAGCGGTGTTGATGAGATTTACTATCGCTAGTATTCCTTTTTGGGGGAGGGCTTTAAGAGCGAAATTTGTGACGCCGTCGGGGCCGGGGGCTTTTTTATTTTTCCGGCTTTTTATAGCGCGGATGACCTCGGCCGGGGTAGTGAATTGTATGTTTGTATTGGGGAGATTATTTAAAACATTATTGATTTTGCGGTTGACATTGGCAATGTGATCTAGATCGGCGTGTTTGAAACTGGGGCTGAATTGATTTTCAAGACTGTCAGCGAACGCCTCCGCTTTGTCTTGATCGTCGAAGACGAGACCGTTTTCGGCGTGAATGGGGTGGTTAGGGGTGGGGGTGGCTTTTAGAGTTTTGGATAATTTCCACAGAGAGCCGTCCTGTGGATTTATCTCTTGAATTTTCATATTCCAGGTGAAATTTACGTGCTCTTGAAGTTTTTTTCTGATGAGGGCTTGGATTCGATTTATAGAAGTTTTCAAGGTGGGATTTTGATATTTTTACCAGTGGCGGCGTAGGATATTTTTTGTTTTAATTAAATCTTTGAGTGAATTTGGGAGGTTTTCCTTGAAATTTATCGGGGAGGGTGTGGGGAGGGGTTTTGAGGCCTCGTCTATTGCGGACATTAATGTCTTCGCGAAGTCGTCAACCCCTGTATCTAAATCTGAGGGATTTTTAATGTTTGGATTAATGGATAATTTTTTCCCGACTCTGTGCGAAAAGTAGGTCCAATCAGTTTTTTTGTTAATTTTTGAAGGGGGGGGGGAAGAGAATTCGTTGAGAGTTAGCAACACGGGGTTATGGTCGGAGGAGAGGTCGCAGATGGTTTCGATAATGTATGTCCAGGATGTTTTGTGAAAAATGGCGATGTCTATTACGTCAGGTCTGTGTCCGATGCTAGAGAAAAAAGTTGACTCTACGGGTCCTGCAATGTTTATGTCGGGATGAGTGTTGGCAAAGTCATGTAGGATACGTCCGTTTTTGTTGGCGAGCCTACTATTCCAGTCGGGGTGTTTTGAGTTAAGATCCCCCGCTAGAATAGTAGGCGTTTGTCCATCGAGAAGTAATTCAAGATCCGACTTTTGTAAAGTCTGAACAGGTGGGTTGTAAATTGAATTAATTTTCAATGGACCCGAATGTTTCGTGAATACGGTGATGGGGGTACTTTCAATGGTAGTCAGGGGGGGGGGTGATGTTGTGTTTGTGGGCGATTTTAGTTTTCACAAAGACGGCTGTGCCACCGCCTCGTGAGTGTAAACGGTCGTTTCTGTACAGTGTGTAGTTTGTGATTTTTGGTGTGTGTGAGGGGTTTAAATGTGTTTCGTTTACGAGTATTATGTCTAAATTATGTGTGTTGGTGAAAATGCGTAAATCTTGCATGTTTTTGTCGACGCCATTGGCATTCCAGAATGCCAAACGTAGCGCGGAGGGCTTGGTAGAATTAGCCATTTAATTAGTAAAGAGGGCAATGATTTGAGGGGCTTCTGTAAAGAGAATCGAGAGGTAGTCTGCCGGCGAGGTGGCAGATTTGAATTTAGGGAGTAGATCAGCGATGAGTTTGCCGATCTTGGAAAAGAAATTATTTTTAAAAAGATCTGAAAACTAAAGGGGGTTGCTGAGGGCTGGGGGGTGGGGGGAGAGTTTGTCGGAGCAGGGGGGAGGTTGGAGGGTGGGAGAGGAAGGGGAGAGGGGGAGGGGGAAGGAATGGTGATTTAGGGGGGGGTTCAATGCCTGGGCATAGAATGTGGATGGTTGGACTGGGCGGGAGGTGAAAGTGATTTGGGGAGATACCTCAGTTCGACGGGGCATGAATGTGGAGGGTGCAGGGCGTTTCGGACAGTCTTTGAAGTTGGCCGGGTGAGGGCCGGCGCAGTTTGCACAGGTGGCCGGGCCGTCTGCTCTCTGCTTGGCACAGGTGGCGGTGAAATGTGGCCCCGCGCATTTGACGCAGCGGGGGGGGGAGATGGCAGCCTTTGGCGGAGTGGCCGAACAGTTGTCATCTGTGGCATTGAGTAGGGGCTGATTTGTGGTCCAGGAATTCGGTTTTTATGCGTAGATGGGAAATATGAGTCAGATTGAAAATTTTCTTCCCCTCTTCGCCGTGAGTCAGCTGCACGGGGACCATCGGGACGTTAGTTCGGTCGGGTCCCGACCTCATCCTGGAGACGGTGATGGCCGGGAGACCAAGGTCTTGAAGTTTGAGGAGAATCTCCTCCCCTGAGATCTGGGTAGGGATTCCCCTCAGAACTGCCTTTGTGGTCTTGTCCTCGTGCAGCTTGAAGGTGTGGAAGTCTGTTTTTGTTTCATCAAGTATTTTTGTCGATAGTCTGAAGCTGGAGGAGTCGGTGGTGTGGACCACCACGCCCGTCGGGATAGCATTGGCGTGGGATATACGCACACCGGCGTTCTCCAGCTTCTTTCTTAGTGTATTCCAGTTGGACTCAGACTTTATGATGATGGGTGGGATCTTGATGGGACGTCGGGCGGGTGTCGGGGTGGTGGTTGTCATGTCTGTAATTTCATATCCGCCAGTGGTAATAGTGTCCGAATTGGTGTCTTGTGAGGAGGGTGGAGCCAGGGACTGAAAGCGGTTGGTGGTAGCGAGGGTCTGAGGAGGCGTGGTCGGTTTCGGTTTGATTGGATTGTTCGGGGTGGTCCAAAGAGGCGGAAAATTCTTGGATGGTGATGGAGGTAATGCAGTGCAGCTTGCCAGGCTGTGGTCGGCGGAGGTGGAGGCGGTGGAGGTGGAAGCGGCGGTGGTGGGTGGTTGGGTGGCGATGGGCGGGGTTTTCCTTGGGGTGCCTGATAGGTAAGTGGTGGCCGAGGGGTTTACCCCATCGGGGTAGAACGTCACCTTTCTTGGGTGGGTTCTTGTGACCGTATATGTCATGTTTTTCATAAATGTTTGGAGAGCCTCAATTGGAGGATCCAGCTTCTCCAGCTCCAAAAGGTATGATTCCATTTTGTGGAGGTGTCTGTGGGTGGTAATTGCAGGTCAGAAGGGTTTCGGCAAGGTAGGGCGGGGCACGGGTTGGTCGCTGGGTAGAGTAGGATGGAGAATGTGGTTGGGGAGCGCAGGTAGTCAATGGGGTGTGACGCCAGGGTAATTTTTAGGACTGCACAGTATTTTGGTGGACTGTATTTGGCTCGGCAGAGCGAATTGGTGAGCTCGGTGAGCGCAGAAAAGACAATTACAGCGGGAAAATTAATTTTCCGTGTTTTTTTTTACTTTTTTTGAACTGATGAACTGATGTTTATTTTTTATGTTGCTGCTTATATGCATTAAGCTTGACTTGCAGCCGACATTGTGCTGTTAGCCAAAAAGTGGTGGGGATTCTATTCGCGCCGGAAATGCGTTTATATGTTCCCACAAAATGTCGCATATTCATTTTACCGGTGGTATAGCCGAAGGCAGACGCTTGAATTTGGGAATTTGCAAATATTTTGCAAGCTCGCCTGAATAAAAATTAGATAGTTTAATTACATAGCAGTTATAAGAATGTGTACCTTGACAACTAGATTTTTAGTTTGCCAATATACGACAGAAAATAAGAAAAGTGTGTAAATAAAAGTGTAAAAATGATCTTGAAGCGATCAAATTTGTAAAAATGGTTATGTTAGTATTTTTCTCAGGTCCCCGTGACATAGCGCTTAGAAAAAGAAAAGATTCACTATGCTACGAGGTTCCTGGATTTTTGTATAGGCAAAAAAGGTTAAAATAATTGTACAAAAATGGTTATATAAATATGTTATAAACAGCATTTTAAATATCTCCTCAGTGGTAGCACATAGCAAATAGTGTTTATTTAACTACCGCCGAGGAGATGTACAATTAAAATATAGGCATTTGCAACATTTAATAAATTGATATTTCTTAGTAAATTGTACATAGTAAAATTTGAATATCGTTCCGCTCGGCAGAGGTAGGTGTGCGATGCGGTACCGATGCCTTTCGGAGTCAAAGTTTTCAGGTTGCTTTGGCCGAAACGGAACAAAATGAGCAGTGGCGGGGAGTGAGGATTTCGCAAGTGGCGTGGGGAAGGCACATTTTATAAATGTAAAACATATTTTGATAAAAATAAATAATGTGGCCAACGACGTCCGTTACAAACACCACATAGCAACGAAGATGGGAAAATCCATTTGATTATTTTACCTCCACCCCTCCCCTAAATGGTGTGTACATGAAAAATAGTTTTAGGAATAACTGTACAAATCTAGAGATGGCTATAATAAGCTAAAACAGCTACAATAACTTGCTTGCTGAAACTAAACTTCTTAAATTATCTGATAGAAGAGTGTTAATTGATTTGCTATTTTTATTCAAAATTATTAAATCTTTAATTGACAGCCCTAATTTGTTGGAACTTATTTGCATTAATGTTCCTGCTAGGCAAACTCGCAGTAAAGATACTTTTAAATTTAACAAGAACCTCAACACTAATTATTCTATTTTTTCACCAATTCCTAGAATTCACAACCTTGCGAATAAATACTGTGAACTTATAGATATATTTGGTTTTGACAATTTTGTGGGCTTTAAAAGGCAACTTATTTCGATTCTATCGGCTAATAATTAACTTTTATAGCTTTAATAATTTTATTACATCTTCTCCCATTCGAAACCTTTCAAGTAAATTATATCCATATTTGTTTGTTTTTTATTTGCTCTACTATACACTTATAATTGTATGCTTATACCTACTAACTACTTTTTATACATAACACTATGTTCCATCTCAGATCTTATTATTTCTTATTCATGTCGATATTGCTAAATTCTATTAGTTTTTGCTTTTTACAGGTGCAACTCTTATTTTGTTATTTTTTTTTTTAAATCTCTGTTATAATGTTCTTTACCTCACGAGTAAGTTACACTCTAATTTATATTGGTTTATCGATTTGTTAAACACACAATTAATACTGGGTTTAAACACACCCACTTACTTACTTTTTATGTTGAACTTTCTTTTACTTACTATTTCATGCTTGGGTATATTTTATATTGAATCCATCTTATTAGTGTTTTGCTAATTTGCACAAAATTTTATTATATGTGTTGCTTTCTTACAATTAACTCCATTTATCTTCTTATGTTCAATTATTGTAATCAATGTAAATGTATATTTTCATGTAAAAGCCCATTAGGGCGTAAATAAAATAATAAATAAATAAATAAAAACTGGTAATGGTCAAAAAATAAAGTTAGCGGAAAAAGTTAAAAATTGTTTCGATATACCATGCTAAAGATTTATTGAATTATTTAATAATATCATTGAGAATTATTCAATTCCTGTCAGTAAGAACTAATTTATATTCGACTGGACAGTCAAAAGCAATAGTTTACACTGATGTATTGGTCTATAGGTTTTTACCTTCGTATAAAATAATATAATTTTTAATGTAGAGCCAGGAAAGTTCCAGAAGTCGGTGGAAGACTTTTGTCGCGAGTCTAGATGCTTCTAAGTGTAATGGGTGCTGCCCATATTGAAAGTATCAAATATTTTGTTAACCTGCCGCCATATATAAGCATTTATTGGTGTACAAATTTTCGGTGCTCAAAATAAAGGTTTTGCAACAAAAATCTATTTAGTCATTTAAGTCATAAATGATATTTATGACTTAAATGACTTTAAGTTGAAAGTATTTTATTCATTATGGGTAAAGTTAATTGATTCTACCTAAGCGTGCTTTGAATGGATTACATGTCGTATTGGATAGACAAGTTTTTTTTTAAATTCTGTAAAATTTCTGCTGCATAATGAACTAAACGACCTACAGTAACGGCATGGGATACCTCGCATGGAACAAATTATTCCTTAGTGGATTAGGCTGCATACATTATCACGTAACTTAATTTGACTTCAGACAGATGGGATTGGCCATGGCAAGTTTCCAAAAGCTCGAGATGAAGGAGTTAATTAGTGAGTAAGCCAAACTTTTGAAAATTAATATTGATGACATTATGAAAAATTATTTATACCAAGTCACTGAGCAAGGGTAAGTTTAAATTATTGTTGAGATGGAATAACAATATTGAAACTAGGTGCTATCTCATGTATCCTCTCAAACGCCACTTTCAGTGCTAAAGTAAACGAAATTGCTTAAGTTATCACCATTTATTATAGTAAATATACAAATATTACTGATTATGTTGGATCTCAATTAAAATGTGCTGAGCAACCAAACAACTCCCGTTGTCTTCGACTGGCAAACTAACCTCAGTAATCTCAGCATCCCGCTTTAGTCTTCACAAATTTATTCTCCCCCTTTGCGAGAAAGAAGAAACATCCAATTTATCTTGTTATTTGTCGATTGAAAAGATGAAGAATCTTTTCTATAAAACACGCGAAAGATGAAATTAATAATGTTCTGTCCGAACAAATCCAATTTGAAATATTCATTGGTTTGCGGAATCGGCTGCTACAAATTTTCGCTTAACTTCATTTACATTTAAAATTGGATCTGTAAAGGTTTTTTGTTATACCTAACGCAAGTGCAAATATTTTTTGCTTTTTTTTAGGTAGGCTTTTGTGGAAAGGTTTTGTGGTGGTTCTTCATTTTTATATTAAATTAATCTCGGCCAATTTAAACAATTTTTTTCTTAATATGTTTTCCAGGAATCATCAAAAAGATAGTTGAAAAATATTTTTTATTAAAATTAAAAAATATATCTATGGCAACGAATTTTGATCGAAGATTAATAGGGAAATTATATTTCTAGTAAATTTATTATAATGGGTGTCCCGGTATGGGTTTATTTTATGCAAACCTTCAGATTTATTCCGAGATTAGTGACACAATTATTGAAAATTAACTTTTTACTTGAGATTTCTAAGAACCACGCCCACCCTCTTTTACCATCCCTTAAAGCATAATTATGATAGTTCTGGATATTTAGATGAAGTTAAGCTCACTTGATGTTCAAAATAAGAGGAATATTACTGTATACATCTGATCCCGAAAAACTCCTTGTGAGTGAATCCTTGTCAAAGCCGTGGACAACAATTTGTAATATTATTATTTTTTTTAAATTCAACAAATCAAGAACACTTGTATGAAAATATCTACATTATTATATTGCAAATCCAAAATCATCGCTATAGTAGTCAGTATTTGAAAACAAAAGTCAATTAACTGTCGGCAAATACGTGTAGGAATAACAAAAACATTTGGTCAGACCTGGTGATCAATTTTCCAGGAACCGACCAACAACATCTCATTATATTACAACAATGCACTGTTTTCCTTTTCCCATTAACCCCGCGGTCCAGCGGACACGTTTAACGTGCCATTCTGAAGGGTCGCTTTAGCCGCAGGGCACAGAAAACACGCCCGGCTTAAACGACTTTCTTTGTATCGCACATTGTGAGAAAGACAGATTCTATGTTTGAAATTATTAATTTGAATATATGTTTTTTTTAAATGTACTTAAATTGAAAAACACGATAAATATTTTTATCACAACATTACCATTTACAGAACACTCGAATCTTATATTGAATTTAACCAATAAAATTATTTTTCTATTGACACTTAAAAATAAAACCTATTTCATCGATGGCAACTTTAATGTTGATACTAACGAAAATTTTTAAAATATTCCCAAAATTAGTACCTATTTAAATTATATGAGAGAATCCGATTTCAAATATTGTATAAACAAAAATACTCGAGAAATTTATGGGCTACACATTTAATTACAACATCTTTTTAATATGAAAACAATGGTTCAGCAAGCGAGTATGACAGACCACCATACTTGCATACTTTTATACGATAGCGAAATAAAATGATGCAATCCAACACAACACAAATAGAAAAATACACAAATATTTTAGAAGAAAATTTTAAGGATTATATAGAAAATTCTACGACGCAGGTCTCGCTATACGAAAATTCCAAATTCTGACGTCTTAAATCTTGGAATACTCACGGTCTTGTAAAATTAATTTGAGAAAAGGAAATACTATATAAAACTACAATTAAATATCCGGACTATGAAAAAGCTGAGACCTCCATTAGAAAATATATAAATAAATTAACATCCATAGTTTTAAACAAGATAATGGCGATATCTTAAAATAAATAATTTCTACTTCCGAAAACAATCAGAAAGTTATTTGAAATCGGTAAATTACGGAAGCGAAAACGACTGACAAAAATAATACTATAAATTACTTAATATACGAAAATAGTATTGTAGATATACACAAAGACCCTAAAATAATGGCAAACACTTTTGATTTTTATTTCTCTAAAGTAGTAAGTAACCTCGGTGAAAAAATATCTAAACCTATAAACAAACCAAAATCCTGCAACCAATAATCAAAACCGAAATACACTATTCTTTTAAATAATACTACTGAATCCGAACTACAATAGACAACATGAAAGGCGGTCTCTCTCCAGATTTTAACCACATTTCTTTAAAAATACTCAAAACAATGAAATTATACCTACAAACACCGCTCTGTCACCTTGATAATCTCAGTCTGACTCAAAACAAATTATAAAAAAATTATAATAATCACCTATCTTCAAAACCGGTGACCACAAATTATCGACTAACTTCTCTAACATAGCCAATTTTTTTTTAATAGATTGATAAAAAATTGGGTTGTAGATTTTATGGAGGACAGTAAAATATTACACTGCTTTAAATTCGGCTTCATAAAGCACACAAGACGCAATAGCAAATGAAATATCACTTATATACTCAGAACTTGATCAAGGCATTAAATTTGCAGGAATTTTCAAAAAACTAAGAAAGATATTTCATAGTATCTCTCGCGTAAAACTTATTAAAAAATAAATTAAAATCTAATCATCATCAAAGATAAAGCTATCCAATAAATAGGAAGTTATTTGACAAAGCGTCCACAATTTGTTAAAATCAATAACAAAACTAGCCACCAAGAAACAAAAAAATTTAGTCATCCACAAGGCACAGTACTAGGACCTATATTATTCATTTTTGTTTTATTTTCCAATGTATATTTATTACTAAAATTTTGTTTACTTTGCTAGCGCTTTCGACACACTCGTTTCATCAAAAGAAAGATTAGATTTCATTAGGTGGGGGTAGTCAATGGGATGATTTGGGGGGTGGGGAAAGGGGCGATAAATGTGGGAGGAGTCAATAAAACCGGGAAACATTGTCAATAAAGGTGACTCACAGGGTGCGATTATTTTGTTAACTAAATAAATTTTTGGATTTATTTGTTCGTTAATTTCTATGGTTTCTAAAGCGCAAAAATTGAAACATTTATTAACGTTTAAATGTTAAAATTATTTGTGCTAGGACCTATATTATTCATTTTGTATGTAAAAACCTAAATTTTCTCTTATGTTGTTGACACAGTTCTTACAATAAAAGATAAACGTGGGAAAAAATAATTTAAAAGCCACAGAAGAAATAAATAATTTATGAACATGGTTTGACGATAATCTCCTGCTGTTAAATAGTGATTAATCATGTAACCCCATCAGAAACTATTAATAACAACATATATCCAAATATTCAAATAATCTTACATCATTCTCTCACGCAATATGATCCCAATCACTGTCAACCTGATTGTCCAACTCTAAGGATAGTCAAAAATAAAAACCTAAAATGTAAATATAAATCTGCCGTACAATAAAGAAAAGTAGTTTAAATATTCTTACTTTTCAATTTATCAACAAAAAATCTACATTCAATATATTACGCATTACTACAGTTTATTCTACAATATGCCATTATCAGTTGGGGAGCAGCTCACAAAACTAGTCTGATCCCCATAGAAATTGTTCTAAAACTCTACTAAATTTAATTTACTACTCGAATTTAAAGTCCCTACATATAAAAACTTATTTGTGAAAAATTCAACAATTCAAATTATAAAAGAAAATGAAAAATACTCATTTATACCTGAAAATCGTACCAGACTGAAATATATATTTTTTATATTACATTTTTTATCTAAAAGAAAGACAAACATTCCCGGATTACGAATAGCCCACACACAACACACTACGCCTGGGTGGGACCCAAACGCGATGTCGACTCAGCCACTGACCGGTCGAATATGAATATATCATTTTAAATGCCCTAAACTAAATACTTTTTTGCCCAACACCATTAAACTCACCAAAGAAAAAACTTTCAATGAAAGCAGAAGCTTTTACTATACAATAATGATATTTTTTTTCTAAATTAATGTTGTCTTCTAATTTCATAATCACAATTGCGGTGTAACCATAATTTTCCTTTACGATGTTTTTTGTCATTGTTCTGCCTACCCCAAATTATAAGCTTTGTTATGCTCCCGCCAACCATAGAGCAAGAATCTAAACTCCACGCTTGAATTTAGTGTGTGCAACCGAATGCAGCTAGCGAAAAATTCTGGAAGTAAGGATTCAACCGTCATCGACCCAAGATCGAAAAGTTAATTACCCGAGAGAAAACTGCAGTACGGCGCTGTTAAATCTATGAATCTTCGGCAATGATTATTTGAACAGTGAACAGTATTTTAAATGTGTTATTGATCAACTTTCGTCTTCTCTATATGTGCATTAAAGATACCACCGTAAAACTTACCCCAATACGACATATCGGAAAGTGCCGAGTACATACAGATATTAAACCACCGAAAGATACCGCCGTTAAATTTAATTATTTGCAGCACGTCATCGCCGATTGTGTGTGCATTAGTTCATGTTTAAAAGGGACTTGTGATTTATTAATTCATCGAACATTCTTCCCAAAATAAATAATACGAAGAATCATCAAACCTGGTAAGTACAAAAATCTTGCCCGATTACTCTGTGTGTTGGTTGGGGCAGCGCAATTCCTATTGAATTACATGTCTATCTAGAACATAGAGAGCATAATATATAACGCCTTTCTTTACCCCAATTACGGTGACGCAACCTCCATCCTTAACGTACACAACTATATTTACTTTTGAAAGAACCCGTCATTCGAACAGTGATTTTTACTAAATATAAACTACGAGCAAAATTATGCTTATACCATAATATGCTCTTAAACAAATATTTATTTCCAAATGTAAACTCCTCTTCCATCAACAAGAAAATGCTTTTAATGGAAAAGAAGTATATATCGTAAGATACAAAAAAGCCCATTGTAAAACCTAATAATTATGCCATGTACAATAGAATTTGAATAGATTTTTATCGTGAATTTGTAATCTTGAAAAAAATAACAACATTTGTTTGATGAGACTTTTATGTCAGTCACTTATCTAAGTCATAAATTAATATGAACAAAATATTTTTCTAAATTCACGATTTTTTATACAAATGCACAAAAATTGTACGATCACATAATTTCAACTGACTTATGTTCTAGTATCGTGATATCCGGGTCAGTATTAGTTTGCACAATGAAAAAGCAAGTCGTCTTCACGCCTCACCGATTTACGACATTCAAATGCAAAATACGTTAAAATAGTTTGAAGTAACTGGAGGCCGTCCAAGAGGGAGTCGCGACAGAGAACAGAGCCAAGTAGTCTGACTGGAGCTATGGTATCCGCCTCCGCTGGAGAAAGCCGTAACGCCGCACCACTGGAGGCATAAACATTTCCTCCATTGTTGAAAGTTTATCTGTCTACAAAATTAACGAGGACTCTGATAATACCGGCTGTAAACGAAACTACTCTTGGCTTTTGTACTATCGCTTATGCACGGTGGGGCACCGATTACTTGGTGAGGGGCCGATCCTCGACTTTGCTTTAATGCCCCATCCGCTTATTTGGTTCTGATCAAGATATTACAATGGGAGCGTTTTTATGTCAAGTAATTACTATTCACATTTGAAATTACAGCTTTTTTATAAGTATTTGGATTTGACTTTTTGGTGTGAAATGTGTTATGTGCTCGAACGTTTAGCACTTCATTAATCATATTTAAATTGCTTTTTAAGGTTATACGAGTATTTACATATTATTAAATTACAAACAAAAAATTTAAAAAACCTACTACTAGTTTATAGTGTATCAAAAAGATCAAGCTTCAATAGGAGAGCAGTATCAAAAAAATGAGCATCAATAAATCTTGTATATTACCATTTAACAAAAAAATAAAACTGAATGATGAAAATGGACATTTAAAAGAAAATAGAATTAAAAATACATGCAAAAGTATACCTATTATAAGATTCCCTTGTCGAAAGAGGTCAAATTCACAGAAATCATTACGTTCCACATAACATGTTCCGCGAAATACGAACCAATTTAAAAAATAAAAAGAAAATGTATAATTTTTTTGAAGATATTTGTGAAGTGTTCAATTCATATGTAATTTGTACAGTTTAATTTGTAATCTTAAATACTGTACTTAGTTTGTAACTTTTTTTTCGCTTTATGTTTTGTAATTTTTATATTGGATCATAATATGTGACCAATTGAATGTTTGTTTTTTATCCTTTTTTAAAGAAAGACAATCATTCCCGGGTTATGAATAACCTGACAATATTTGAAAATCTCCTACATCCACTAAAGTAAGCGGAAAATGTTGTTTGTGTGATGATGGAGGACTTAACAGCCGAGGAATCGGGCGCATAGAAAAATCAAAAAAATCAAAAATCATGGCTAGAACTCAAACGTGATTCTAACTCAGACACCGACTGGTCTGTTATATATTTGCTCTATTGTCTAGTCTATGTGTACAATTTTAATTTAAATAACTAAATTTAATATTTAAGATTATATTAAAACGCAAGTTAATAATGGTGGGTAACTATCTAGAAAAGTTCATGTTTCATTTCATTATTCATATTTGAATTCAGCACAAAATAAAGAGAATTTAATGATATGAAATAAATTTAAAAAAAGAGAATGATAGAGCAAGAGTATTTTGAACCATTTTAGAAACTAACATAATCTTTAAAAAAGTTCGCCCGCTTTCAAATATCCAATGATTGAATGTTTTTGAATTTAGAATGTATCTTTCGCGCACATGTCATGACCAGGCATTGAAAAATCCCCGAAGCTATTTTTATTTTTATTTATTAGGTCTAACCGAAATCTTGTGAATACGATTCAGAACATTTGGCATTCACGATGGTGGTTGAGGGATAAGGCTCTCGAATTAATTTTTATTATTTCAGAATTCACTCATATAAAATAATATATAGTATATTTGCAGCATGTATATACATTCGACTACCATAATACGGACATGTGTCTAGTGTGATAGTCGAAAAACATGTAAAAAACTGTATACAAATATATTTCACGAATTTCATGAAAAAAAAAAAAAACTTTCCAGTGGAAGTGGAAGATACTCTCAGTAAATAATAATAATAATGATTGGATTATTTTTAAGGCGCCGTTTTCGTTTTTCGTGAGAAAATCACCTCGAGGGCGATTAACAACCTAATTTATGCATATACGAGTAATCTATTCCTATCACACAGAGGTCTATATCTATAACTTATTACTTTTTGTTTGAATACCACTTTATTGTATATATTTATAACCAACCGGTTTCAGTTCAACCCGAACCTTCATCAGGGCTAATAAAAACATATTAAATTAATTACAGAGGTGTATGGGTACTTATAGTTAAGCTGGAAGAGGGAGAGAGAACATCAACTTTGGTGGGGGTGGAAGACTTAGGTAGGAGAGAGGGGGTAAACATAGGTGCAGGGAATGGAAATATATTTAAAATGGGGCTGTTTGTTAAATCTAATTGTTTATTTAATAAATTGATTTTATTGACTTTAAGGGATTTTTTTATCTCGAGTGCTTCTAAATTGTTGAGGCGTAGACCTATCCCGTTTCTATGTAATACTTCTATACCTGAAGGCTTATCAAATGAGTGATCTTTATCTATTAAATGTGTTGCAAATTCCGAAAAACCTATGTTATTTAAGCATCTCAAGTGCTCAACTACCCGCGTTTGAACATTTCTTGCAGTTTTACCAATGTAAAATGCTTCGCAATCATTACATTTGAGTTTATAGATGCCAGAATGGCTTAAATTATTTTCTTTATCTTTTGAGTTAATTAAAAGTTTACCTAGGTTATTATTGGTATAAAAAGCGGCTTTAATTTCTGTTGGAAATTTTAAAACACATGAGGACGAGAAATTATTAATGTATAGAATTCTACGCCAACCGTGGTTTTTATTTACTGCGATGTTGGGTATACTATTATACAGGAATTTATTACAAAATATGAGTCGTTGTTTTTTTGCAAGGATTTTATCAATTAAGGTATGGGTATATCCATTATTTATGGCGATAGATTTGTGTAACGGACGTAGTTGACCATATTATTTAATTTCATAAAAATTGTTTTACTTTTATAAAATGTCCCTACCCCACGCCACTGGCAAAATCACCACTCCCCGCCGCTGGCCATTTTGTTCCCGGCCGCTTGAAAAACTTTGTCTACGAACGGCATCGATACCGCGTCGCCGGCTCACCTGCCGCGTGGATCGATGTCCAACATTTTTCCTATGTAAAAATTACTAGGAAAAATCAATTTTTAAATGTTGCAAATGTATGTATTTTACTTGTTCATCCCCTCGGCGGTAGTCAAATAAACACTATTTTCGATGTACTACCGCTGAGGAGATATTAAAAAAGCTGTTTTTCACATATATGTAAACCCATTTTTGAACAATATTTTTTACCTTTTTTGCGTGTACAAAAATCCAGGAACCTCGTAGCATAGTGAATCTTATCTCTTTCTGAGCGCTATGTTACGGGGGACCCGGGAAAAATACCAACTTAACATGTTTTACAAATTTGATCGCTTTGAGATCATATTTACACATTTATTTACAAACTTTTCTTATTTTTTGTCGTATCTTGGCAAACAAAAAATCTAGTTGTCAAGATACACATTCTTATAACTACTATGCATTTAAACTATGTAATTGTCATTCATGTAAGCCTTCAAAATCTTTTCTAACTCGCAAATTTAAGCGACTACTTTCGCCAGAGCTGCCGGCAAAATGAATATGCGGCATTTTGCCGGGGCTTATAAACACATATCTGGCGCGGGTACAATCCCCCACCACTTTTTGACTCAAAGCCCAATGTCGGGTGCGAGTCATGCTTATTGAATATAAGCAGCCAAATAATAAAATAAAATTAGTTCATCTTTACCACCGAAACCAAGCGTTTTATTATCTACAAGTGACTCCTGCCCAACATCTGCCTCACCTCGCCAAATCTTCTGCTCCAAGATCTTCTGGTGTTACCTCTTCAAGACAAGCCGGCCCTCCTCTGGAAAACCGCCAACACCAGAAGCGAGCAGAGACGACAGCACACCCAGTACCCAACATTCACCAAGCACTGGGTGCGGGAGGCAGATTTATCATCAATATCAACTACAATCATCATCATCGGCCGTAAAGGAGCATCTCATCGGTTGAAGACACGGTTTGGACCCGGCGCCTAAATCTACAGTCTTGTGCGGACTCCCGTCCAGTACAAGTGGTCCTCCGAGCCGGATTCTCACACGCCTTCAACCAGGATGTCTCCAACTTTACGGTCAAGCCGGATCCAAGACGATGGATCCTCAACACCATCTGCAGATGCCCTGGACGCTGGGTCTCAGGCCACGGCTGTGGTTCACGTCACGCCTGACGTAACCCCCATGCCCACGCCCAGCACTACTCCTGACATGGCACCACCTGCAGATCATGACTCACCGCCCTCCATATCTCAAGAGGATGCGATGGAGTCATTGCGACAACAGCTTCGCAGTCAAACCGAGCACATTGAGAGACTCAAAGCAGCTCTTCAATCAGCTCCAACAGCAGCAGCCCCTGCCCCTCCTGGACCTTCGAAGCTCCTGGAGAGGTCACCATCAGCATGGACGCAGCCCGGCCAATCGAGCCCGGTGTCTCTGGTGGACCAGAGGTACGAGGAACCAGCAGCAGCAGCGCCTGCCCGATCTGGACCCGTACTCCTGGAAGGGTATCCTGCCCAAGGAGGACCCTGGCGCTTCCAAGGGTACAGCCCTGGATGGGTGCAGCCCGGCCAACCGAGCCCGGTGCCTCTGGTGGACCAGAGGTACACAGCAGCGGCGCAGCCAAGGCCAGCCGGTCCCCCGCCCTCGCCACCCTGGCCCAATGCAGGGTGGCCAAACATGATGCAGCCTGGACCCTCTGGCCCCGTACCGCCCGCCCCTCTGATAGAACAGAGGCAAGCCGTACGTGAAGTGCCAGCTGGACTTGTACCTCTGGTGGACCAGAGGTACGCATCACATGCGCAGCAAGAGCCAGCACTCCCTGCGCAACCAGCACCCTGGACCATTCAGGGATGGCCAAACATGATGCAGCCTGGACCCTCTGGCCCCGTACCGCCCGCCCCTCTGATAGAACAGAGGCAAGCCGTACGTGAAGTGCCAGCTGGACCTGTACCTCTGGTGGACCAGAGGTACGCATCACATGCGCAGCAAGAGCCAGCAGGCCCTGCGCAACCAGCACCATTCGAGGATCCCACCACTTACCCGCCCCGGTATAGGTAACTTATGGTTACCCCTTCAGGGCACTAGCATGGACTCTAATTTTTTTTTCATGAACGACTCTACATTTAAAGAACGAAGCTAAACCTCGAATGTCCCCGCATACGTTGTTAGCAAGCAGTATGCAAGTGCTTGGTTATGTACAGGTTAGTATAGTATTAGTAAATGCTTACCTTTTGATTAGTGGATATAGGGATGAAGAATAAAACACATAGGAGGACACTAGGTCCGCCAAAACCAGTTTTGTGTACATAATGCACTTGAATAGAAAAGTCAGAACATTATATTTAAAATGGTATGAACTAAGATACATCTGAGAGAGGAGCTAAGAACTTCCCTCTCGGCAGTCCAGAGTTGGGTGAGACTGTGATCAGGCTGTCCGATGCGAGTTTCGGGTACCGCGCCCTTAAGCCGATTTCCCGATGGAGCCCTGACGAAAGTGTAACTGGGAACAGATGGGTAGGAACCCGAAGACCCTAGGGAGTTTAAGTAGCGTCGGGTTGTCGGAGGCGGGGCGGAAGGTTTCCTAGTTCGAATCGGACATCCTTCTGACCTCCCACCGTCCTCAGGGGTAGCGCGTTTGGTCAGTAAGAAACGCCTCTTCAGGGGAAGCCCGGTAGTCAGTGCGCGGGGACGAGGTTCAGATCCACCCCCATAAGGGGAGTAGGACAAAACAGAACAAATAGTTCAGTCTTATCTGGAGCAAGAACACTCTCATTCTACGTACTGGTGTAAGAACTAATATGTCAATCCTACAATTAGAAAAAGACAAGAAAGATTAATTGGAACGAGATGGATGGAGGAAAAGAGAAGATTTTGGGAGGGAAACAATTTAAAACAAGATTAGTAAAGCGAACGATGGATGTATGACCAAATTACAGATGTTGCCAAAATTAGTGATCGGTGAGGATGAGCTGATGACGAGGACTCCTGTAAGATGCATCAAATAAGAAATAAATTTCTTAGCTATGAAAATAGCTGTGTCAGACAGGTAGTATAACGGAGATCAGTTTGCTTCACGGCCGGTACACGAGTTGACGGGGATCAGTAGATTGGGTGCATCGGTGAGGTCAGGCTAAAAGGTGGATAGCAAGGAAAAATTTGGTACATATAAGGTTAAGGAAGAGATAATTAGTGCATAAAGGTAACATTGTACAAAAGAAGATCAGTGCGTAAAGGTAAAAGAGTAAAGAATAGCGTGTACCTAAGATTCAGGAGCTTATACACCTGGGTGCTGAATTAGCTAATCCTCGACTCTCAAAACCGACCATCTTTCAACCCATGTCTTCGTAAATTTCCGCAAGCATTCAAAATTCACTTTATTCGAAACGAGATCGGTAGTCCAAACCGGTCTCATAATAACATCCAAACCCTTCAGTAATTCATCTCTGGCATCCATCAAAATCTCACAGTGTCACAGAATGTGCTCGGCGGTTTGATCCGTACTGCCGCAGGCACAGTTGGGATGGGGTGACAGGGAGTATAATAAGAATAACTTTTCTTATTTTTTGTCGTATCTTGGCAAACAAAAAATCTAGTTGTCAAGATACACATTCTTATAACTACTATGCATTTAAACTATGTAATGGTCATTCATGTAAGCCTTCAAAATCTTTTCTAACTCGCAAATTTAAGCGACTACTTTCGCCAGAGCTGCTGGCAAAATGAATATGCGACATTTTGCCGGGGCTTATAAACACATATCTGGCGCGGGTACAATCCCCCACCACTTTTTGACTCAAAGCCCAATGTCGGGTGCGAGTCATGCTTATTGAATATAAGCAGCCAAATAATAAAATAAAATTAGTTCATCTTTACCACCGAAACCAAGCGTTTTATTATCTACAAGTGACTCCTGCCCAACATCTGCCTCACCTCGCCAAGTCTTCTGCTCCAAGATCTTCTGGTATTACCTCTTCAAGACAAGCCGGCCCTCCTCTGGAAAACCGCCAACACCAGAAGCGAGCAGAGACGACAGCACACCCAGTACCCAACATTCACCAAGCACTGGGTGCGGGAGGCAGATTTATCATCAATATCAACTACAATCATCATCATCGGCCGTAAAGGAGCATCTCATCGGTTGAAGACACGGTTTGGACCCGGCGCCTAAATCTACAGTCTTGTGCGGACTCCCGTCCAGTACAATTTGATTATAGAGAGTTCAATATTAAAGTTAACTTGAGATAGCGGAATAGTGACAAGTCTGTGGACCATAGAATGGAAGGCAGAATGTTTATGGGAAATGGGATGGTTTGAAGTACTATGAATGACTGTATCGATAAAAGTAGGTTTTCTATAAATATTAAAATTGAATTTATTATTAATAATGGAAAGGGATAGGTCTAGAAAATTTAAACTGTAATTAGTACCTATTTCTACTGTGAACTGAATATTTTTATGGAAAAAATTAAGGAGGGACAAGAAGGAATTAAGTTGACGTTCTGTACCTTTCCATATGCAAAAAATGTCATCAACATAACGTTTCCACATAAAAACATTATTTAAAAGAGGTGAGTTAGAACTAAAAATATTTTTTTTCCAAGTTATCCATGAAGATGTCAGCAAATAGGGGACTCGTAGGAAGACCCATGGGTAGTCCGTATTTTTGTTGGACTATAGCATCATTAAATTTAAAGTAGTTTTGGTTAAGACAGATGTTAAACATTCGGGCAAGATCGTCAGAAAGATCTTTTGGTAGGTTTGAATTTGTTAATAAATTAGACAATATAGTTCTACATTCGGGTACAGGTACATTTGGGAATAAATTTACAACATCGAAAGAAACTAATTTACAGTTATTAGGTAAAATCACATCTTTTAAATTATTGACTAATTCATAAGAATTCTTAATTGTATACACAGGGGAAAATACATTTGAATTATTAAATAGGTGAGTCACAAAGGAAGCTAATTTGTAATTTGGGGAATTACAGCATGATACTACAGGTCTAATGGGGCAATTAGTTTTGTGGATTTTTAAGAATCCGTATAGTCTTGGGATTTTTGGGTTTTTCGTGAGGAATTTGACATTATCATACGACAGATCTTGAAAAACTGGAGATTTACAAACTTTTAATACGTTTTTGATGTGTTGTTGAAACTTATTAGTAGGGTCAGTTCGTAGAGTTTTAAAATTGTCATTACTGATGAAGTTGTGAACTTTAGAGTTGTATTCCGAACGGTTCATTATTATTATTGTATTGCCTTTGTCGGCTTTTGTTAAAACTAAATTTTCATTAGTTAACTTTTTA
Source organism: Hesperophylax magnus (assembly GCA_026573805.1). NCBI lineage: Eukaryota > Metazoa > Arthropoda > Insecta > Trichoptera > Limnephilidae > Hesperophylax > Hesperophylax magnus. The sequence continues at coordinate 642,017 of JAIUSX010000157.1, forward strand.
CGAATATTGTTTGCTTGTTGATTTTCTGGATAAAACTTTGGAAGATATTTAGGGATTAAATCTTGAAGAATTTCAGCACTCTTATATTGGTATGTGATTAGTAGAATTCTATACATTAATAATTTCTCGTCCTCATGTGTTTTTAAATTTCCAACAGAAATTAAAGCCGCTTTTTATACCAATAATAACCTAGGTAAACTTTTAATTAACTCAAAAGATAAAGAAAATAATTTAAGCCATTCTGGCATCTATAAACTCAAATGTAATGATTGCGAAGCATTTTACATTGGTAAAACTGCAAGAAATGTTCAAACGCGGGTAGTTGAGCACTTGAGATGCTTAAATAACATAGGTTTTTCGGAATTTGCAACACATTTAATAGATAAAGATCACTCATTTGATAAGCCTTCAGGTATAGAAGTATTACATAGAAACGGGATAGGTCTACGCCTCAACAATTTAGAAGCACTCGAGATAAAAAAATCCCTTAAAGTCAATAAAATCAATTTATTAAATAAACAATTAGATTTAACAAACAGCCCCATTTTAAATATATTTCCATTCCCTGCACCTATGTTTACCCCCTCTCTCCTACCTAAGTCTTCCACCCCCACCAAAGTTGATGTTCTCTCTCCCTCTTCCAGCTTAACTATAAGTACCCATACACCTCTGTAATTAATTTAATATGTTTTTATTAGCCCTGATGAAGGTTCGGGTTGAACTGAAACCGGTTGGTTATAAATATATACAATAAAGTGGTATTCAAACAAAGTTATTTTATTTTAATTATTATAATTATGTATACCCACAAAGTGTTTGCTACAAGTGAAAAATTATTACTTTTTGCTTGTAACTAAGTTTACTAATGACTTATAACTATTTGCTTATAACTTAAATTAATGTCGAGTGATTTACAAATTATGGCCTAAACTATACATATTTTATGACCGAGTGGAAATTTACACAATACTGCTATAATATGACTTAGAACTACGGCTTAAACTAGAGCATACACATTTACGTTTACAAATATAGATTGTTATGATTTCTGCCCGTGGTGTCAGTGGTAAGGTATAAAATATTACAATAATAGTTTTAGGCATAATAATTGGTTACTACGCTAAAATGGGTAGTCAAGGAGAAAATTTCCTGGACTCAGCAATGAAATACTACTAAAATCAAAATGCGGTCATTATTCTGGATACAACCAGTTGAAAAGGTAGTAGTTTTGCTCTGAACTAAGATGTCCTGTCGATCTTTAGAAAATGTGAAGGGAGTTTGTTCTAAGCTGTTGGGCCTGCTATCGCTAAACCCCTGTCTCCAAAATTGGTATTGGGATTGCGCATAGGTACTGAGAGTCTACCTATGGCTGTTGAAGACACTGATCGAAGGATTTCTTGCCTAGTAATCGATTGAAATGCACAGTTCCGACAAGTGGGGTGGCAATATTTCTTTTTATAAATTTGATTTGACGTACGTGAAAGAAACCTGCGTTTACTGTTTTGTAAATTTGGGATTTGAGTGAAAAATCTTTATTTAGAATCTAGATGAACACCTAGGAGTTTTATGCCATTTTTAGAGATGATGTTGCAGCTAGAAGAAATGAGAAGAGATTTGTCCAATACTGACTGGCGTTTTTTTGTTGCTGTTCAGAAAAAATCTGTTTTGGATGGATTTAGTCTTAGTTTGTTCGAAGAAATGCACTCTGTTATGGCAGCAATGCATTTAACAGTGATATCTTTTAATTTGTCTTTCTCATTCGGTGCACAGTAGAAAATATTTGATCGTCAGCATAGCAGTGGGAAAGAAGTCCTAAAAATTCTATTATTTTCGCAACATCGTTGATGAACAAAATAATAAGTAAGGGCCCCAGCACTGAACGCTGGGGGACTCCAGAAGTCAGGGTCACGTAGGGAGAGTTTTTACCGCCCACTTGTACAGATTGGGTTCGGCCACAGAGGTATGATTTTATCCACTTAATAATTTCACCACACAGTCCAAAAGTATTTTCCAGTCTATCACCATTCAGAATTGAACCGTTGCTTGAAATGGCTTTGACCGTGTTTGGTGACCAGATCTAAAAAGCCAGGTACTCTACCTACCACTTCAGGTTCATAACATACCCCAATTGGGGATGCCATAGTCTCACTGGCTCTAGACCGTTGGGAGCAGTCGTGACGCTTATGCGGTTTCACATAAAAAAATAAAACATATTATCTCAAACACAAAAGAGATATTGCCAACAGTACAAAACTAATTCAAGTTCCGAAAAATTTATCCTTATCTCAAATTTCAGGCCTGACGGGTATTTACGAGAGAATTGTTGAAACTGTCCGCCCAAGTAATATTTTTTGAGTGCCTACGTTTGAAGTTTTCTTTAAGTGTTTTATAGTACGAAAGTTGTATGAGATATCTTGTTTTATTTACAAACTTAAGCTTATCTGTATTTAGCTTCGACATCTTTTAAGATAAAAGAAATTAAAGTTGTCGTCAAAACTGAACGATATTTAACAAGATGTAAAAGATTTTAAAAAAAAGTTTTGACTAACAAGTTAGGGCGTAAAAATGACTATAAAACTGTTACCAACATTTTACAACTTTAAGAATGATATTTTTGAACTCCCTGTTTTTTTTTCAGATGAGGTTTTTTTTTTTTTTTTTTTATATTAACTCCACACAGGAGGCCCTGAAGAAAATAATTTCCCTCAGGGCCTATGTCATCTTTGGGGATGCTGTGTGGAGGGTCTTTTTGTGGAGAGGAAGGAGTGAACATAGGTCTTGAAGAGTCCCATGTTGTAGGAGGGAGGAAACACAGAGGCCGGCAGTTCGTTCCACAGCCGAGCTGTTGAACTTAAGAACGAATCGTAGAAGCGACCCGTTCTCATGTGACAAATGTCAACCATGTACAAATGTTGGGCGCGCGTTTGGCGTGTATCCCGACTACGCACCGGTGCCGAAGGGATCAATGACGCTAGTTCCTCAGAGCATCTTCCATTGTAATACCGATAGAACAAGGACAGCATACCTACCTGACGCCTGTGCTCTAAAGATTGCAGTCCGTTTGTTAAGATTGGGGAATCTATCAAACGGACCGCCCGTTTTTGCACAGAGTCAAGGGTTTTTTTCAGGTATTTAGGGGCTCCGGACCAGAGATGGCTGCCAAATTCGACAGTAGGGCGCACTTGCGATTTGTACAGGGTCAGCAGTTGTGTACTATTAAAGTATCTGCGGGCCCTGTACAGTACGCCCAGCTTCTGAGAGGCCAGCTTTACTCTGGCTTCGATGGAGCCCCCATACCTGAGCTGGTCACTTATAGTTACACCAAGCATATCAATGGAAGGCCTGTTCGGAAGATTGCTTCCGTTGAAGGAGACTAGGTTATCATTTAGATCCCTTTTAGACGTAATCAGACAGGATTGGGTCTTTGAAACATTAAATTCGACGAGATTATTTTTACCCCAGGAGGAAATACTCTCGAGATAACCGTCCATTCTCTGCTTCAAAGCCCTCCGAGCCGTTGGAGTTTGTGTGCCCTTTGGGGGCTTGTCAAACAAAAAGCTATCATGAACTGTACTGTCATCCGCGTAACAATGAATCGGGGCACATGTCAAAAGGTCATTGATGTGCAATAAAAACAAAGTCGGAGACAGAACCGATCCCTGTGGGACGCCAGCATTTATAGAGTGTGAGGATGAGGTGAAACCGTCAGCAACAGCCTGAATCGACCTATCCCTTAAAAAATCAGCAATCCACGTACACAGGGATGCGGGAAGTCCGTAAGAAGGCAATTTGTTGACAAGTCCTCGGTGCCAGACCCGGTCAAAGGCCTTGGATATGTCTAGTGCGACCGTTTGGGTCTCACCGTGACGTTCCAGGCACCGCCCCCAAACATGCGACACATACGCGAGAAGATCACCGCACGAGCGGTTCCGCCGGAATCCGTATTGACGGTCGTTGATAATTTTGTTCTTCTCGAGGTATGTGAGCAGTTTGTCGTTGATCACACGTTCCATCACTTTGGACAGAACTGATGTGATCGCTATGGGGCGGTAGTTGGCCGGGTTGGAGCGATCACCTTTCTTGGGAATAGGGTGAATGACCGCTTTTTTCCAACCAGAGGGCACAGTGCCACACTTCAGGGACATTTTGAAGAGCTTTGTCAAAACTGGAACTATTTCCGCAGCACACCTCTGCAATACCAGGGCAGGTATTCCATCAGGTCCACTAGCTTTGTTAACATCGAGCCCCCGTATAACGTGGAGTACATCCCGATGCCGGATCCTCAGCTTTTTCATATAGAAGCCGCAGTGAGGAACCGACGGCGGAACAGCACCTCCGTCATCGAGGGTCGAGTTTTCCGCAAACATTTTCCCTAATAAGTTAGCCTTTTTGGTGGCGGTGTTTGCTAGTGAGCCGTCAGGTCTGGTAAGAGGTGGCAAACTGGGTTTGCAAAAATTCCGACCTATTGAGCCTGCAAGGGACCAGAATGCTCTGCTGCCATGCGGGCAGGCAGCCAGCTTTTTGCTGATCTGCAGGTCGTGTTCGAATTTTGACCTATTAATGATTCTCTTGCATTCCTTTGCCGATTTGTTGTATGCTGATCTGCTTTCGGGCGTTCGAGATGTGTTGTAGGCTCGGTAAGCCGCATTTTTACGTCGAACTGCTTCGGAGCATTGTCGACTGAACCACGGCTTTGAGCCCACACCAGTTTCTTTAGTAGTCGATTGTATGAAGCCATCCATCGCCGATTTGATGACTTCACCAATCTCCTGGGCACATCTTGAAGGGTCCGAAGTCCGAAAACAAACAGCTGACCACGGAAAAGCGTTGAAATGGGCCCGCATACCGAACCAATCTGCTGACCTATAGTGCCACACTTTTCTCCTCAGCCTCTCATTGGTTGGTCTGAGGCTAACGGGGATTGATGTCGTCACTAGGCAGTGGTCAGATGATCCCAGAGGCGCTGTGACGTCAATCTTATAATCGTGTGGCACAGTAGTTAAAAATAGGTCTAACAGATTGGAACGGTGAGTCTGGACATCAGGAACCCTTGTAGGCTCCTGAACCAGTTGCTCTAATCCGTAGCAAATGGCAAAGGATTCCGCCTGTCGGCCAGCCGAGTCCGTTGGGCCTGAGAACTTCAACCATGGTTCGTTATGAACATTGAAGTCCCCCAGAACAATAAACTCGGCCGAAGGGTAGCGGGGCAAGAGATCATCAATAGTTTCTCTCAAATGTTTGAAGAGCTCGGAAGTGTCTGATTCGCTGTGGTTCGGTGAGCGGTATAGACACGCGTAGAATCTTGCCGTACTGGCAAGATTGACGCGCACCCACATTACGTCGAATCTGGAGTTTTCCAGACTCAATAATCGTACACAGTTGACGTCAGCTCGACTATAGAGGCAGACTCCTCCTTTGAGTCGGAACTTGCTTGCAAGGGTAAAGCCCGGGCAGTCCAGATAGGAGGAGTCTGGCGGCTCGGCTATCTGAGTTTCGGATAGGAAAAGAAGGTTGGGACGTTGGGACAAAAGATGGTGATGAACAGAATTTAAATTAGTATGCAGACCGCGAATGTTGGCAAAATTTACCAACAGTTTTGGCCCGCACCGGGGACGCCTGCTACTCGCCGCTGTAATGACGTTAAGTTTGTTTTTATGTATATTCATGATTTTACTTTTTGTTTTTTTTTTTAAATGGTATGAAGTGAAAGGAAGGTCTGGAATGGAAAGGTATGAGGAGTGGGTAGGAATATGGGGTTCAGGCTGTCCAGGAGTGATGAGCGTTTGGTTCCAGCCCACTCACTGCGGTGCTAGGCGATAGGCTGGGAGAGTCTGGCTGGAGAGGGCATCCAATGCGCCCCAAACACTGCTGCTGGGTCCCCTCCGGTCACGAACCGGCACAACAGCAGTGGCAGGGTTTTTTCACTCGCTGATGGGGCAGCCCACCCTTAGTCGTGAGCCTGAGGGTCGGGCCCCTGTACTATCGAGCGGCCCGGACAGCGGTAACCGGTTGTAAAGGGTCTCCCTCAACCAGCATCTCCCAACCGGCCCGCCACGCAGAATGTGGGCCGACGCACCCGCCACCAAGACCTGGGCAAACCTTAACCCATGAACCCGGGCACCCCTGCTAAGTCACCAAACGTAGCGAACCACTTGGGGTGACCTGTGGCAGAGGTGTTGGTCATCCAATAAATGGTTCCCAGGGCGGCGGTACCCATTCCCGCCTACCAAATTGAAAACATCTTCGAGTAAAAAAATGTAGCTCTAAGCCAAAGAGGGAGATAATTAATAATGAGTACGATGATAATTGTATTGATAAAATATTTTACTTCAATAATTGCTTGTAAAGTAGCGAGACAGTTGGAATATTCTTCGAAATTATCTATGGTGCAAACCGGCATGTAAATTGTAAAGATAGTAATTATATTTAGTATTTCAGTATTTCACACCTCGATGCCCGCCGTACGACAGTTGTGATCGATCGGTATTTTCTATAGATTATTCCCACTCCTTTGAGCGGTCTTCCAGGTAGTGGGCCGTCGGCGATGTTGACGACAGAGATGTTTAAACTGTTGAACTCCGGGAGAATATGGGAAAGAAAGTCGATATCTGTTTAGGGAAAATAGTTAAAAGCTCGTTTGACATGTTGCTGGTAATATAATGGGTGGTTAGTTGAACCTCCAAAGTACGTTTACACATCTGCCCTGATGATGAATACTGTAATGCTGTCCGAAACGTTGGCTAAATAAATAGGTGGCGCAACACGGCATAATACCCCAAAAATAAATCATCATAATAAAAGTATTATAGTTCCTAACGACTGTTAAAGAACAGTGAAAGCTATAAAAAAGTTAATAATAATCTTTGTAATATATCATATCTCCAAAGTACAAGCTTAAAAAATAATTAAAAAATGTTTTAAGAACGTGTATGTATTAAAAAATTTCATCATATAACATCTAAAGTAAAAAAAAAACAAAGTTATAAAATGTATATTAAAACTTTTGCAGAACAACTCTTTCTAAATGAAAAAAAACTTTTTACTTTAACTTTAATTCAAACAGAATACACCGTTATAAATTGTCCTCTTGCTTTGAGCTCTTTGAGAAGTCCAAAATCCAATCTGTCAAAGGCCCATTATGATCGCGGGAACCATCGAACCTTGATTTTTTTAAAAGCTCCCGGTGGAAAACTTAAATGGTGGGTTTCCGCGCCAAGTTGTCACGATCCTGGTCAGAGGTTCCGATGCACACTTCCCATACCATTAATCTTCGTCGATATTATTCGGCTTATGGAAAAGGTTGCTTTCAGCACTGCCATGATTGATGGTGCCGGAGATTTAAATCGTATTTATGAATTTTGAATGATGGTTATAGAATTTTGGATATCGGACTTCCGCTGCATTCTTTTTGGTAATATAAATTGGCGGCGATCTGAATGGAAAATTATTTGACATGCTTTTCAATACCTAACCAGAACAAAAAAATATTATATCTGATAAAAATAAGAATTGCCGATATTATTATAACCCAAGAGCGTACAGCGCATTCAAAACGATAATTAGCCAACTAGCTAAATTACCTCACAACTCTGCCCAATCGGCTGGCGACATAGCTCCCCTGCCTTTACATTATACAGTCAGGGGCGCTCTTTTGTGGAGCCACATAAAATTACCTAGATAATGGACCGGTCAACTTTTTTTTTTTTTTTTTTTTTTTTTTTTATATTTACTCCACACAGGAGGCCCTGAAGAAAATAATTTCCCTCAGGGCCTATGTCATCTTTGGGGATGCTGTGTGGAGGGTCTTTTTGTGGAGAGGAAGGAGTGAACATGGGTCTTGAAGAGTCCCATGTTGTAGGAGGGAGGAAACACAGAGGCCGGCAGTTCGTTCCACAGCCGAGCTGTTGAACTTAAGAACGAATCGTAGAAGCGACCCGTTCTCATGTGACAAGTGTCAACTGTGTACAAATGTTGGGCGCGCGTTTGGCGTGTATCCCGACTACGCACCGGTGCAGAAGGGATCAATGACGCTAGTTCCTCAGAGCATCTTCCATTGTAATACCGATAGAACAAGGACAGCATACCTACCTGACGCCTGTGCTCTAAAGATTGCAGTCCGTTTGTTAAGATTGGGGAATCTATCAAACGGACCGCCCGTTTCTGCACAGAGTCAAGGGTTTTTTTCAGGTATTTTGGGGCTCCAGACCAGAGATGGCTGCCAAATTCGACAGTAGGGCGCACTTGCGATTTGTACAGGGTGAGCAGTTGTGTACTATTAAAGTATCTGCGGGCCCTGTACAGTACGCCCAGCTTCTGAGAGGCCAACTTTACTCTGGCTTCGATGGAGCCCCCGTACCTGAGCTGGTCACTTATAGTTACACCAAGCATATCAATGGAAGGCCTGTTCGGAAGATTGCTTCCGTTGAAGGAGACTAGATTATCATTTGGATCCCTTTTAGACGTAATCAGACAGGATTGGGTCTTTGAAACATTAAATTCGACGAGATTAATTACCTCGGTATTGGCACACTCGTATTCAAAGTGATAATATACTTTTAATATTATCTCTCTGGTAAAGACCACCGTTATCTGAATAATCAAATCTTTTCAAACCTTCCTCTTTATAGCTGTTTCCCCTCCTCACTTCCTTCAGCTACCATTTTGTCAGAGTCCAATCTTGGGACCGTTGATTAAAAAAAAAAAAAAAAAAAAAAAAAAAAAAGAAACATCTAATGCATGTTTCAGGTTGCTGTGCTGGTGACGTGATTTAAAGAGATTGAAACGAAATTTTTCGTCTCCGCACTACTTTAAGCGTTACGAAATTCAAATATCTTTTTGGCGAAAAATTATGATATATAGATTTCTCTGGTTTAACAAAATGTATGCATAATAATGTCGACTTATAACATAGCCTCTAGCTGTGTGTTAATAACAAAAAGTCACTTTAGTTAGCATCATTCTGAGTTAGTTTTCATATATAACTATAGTATTAGAAGGTCATGAATAGACATTAGACAGTAGTAGATAGAACGCAGTAGGTACCGCAACGTGCGGTTCCGCTGGCGCGTGGGCGTGAGGATAAATGCCTTGGTGCGAATTCGACATCCGACATCGGTGTTTGAGGTGTAAATACGTTGAATTCGGTGAATGTCTCGGTTGGCTGAAATCGTAATTAAACAATAAGCAAAACATTGAGCATCGAGCAACCACAAAATGGCAAATTCAGGAGAGTCGGCAATTGTAATTTCTGTTTTGCCGAGTGCCTTACAAGCTATTTTTTTCTTCAGAATTGATTTTTAACTGAAAAATCAATTTTATAAAAAGTATTAAATACTGTTAAATAATGGAAAGGAATACATCTCTGCATTGGTACATGCTTTTGCTACACCATACTTCGTAAGAACATTTATGTAATCCAACTCTTAGAAAAATCACTTCTACCTGGTCGTATTTTTCAGAGACGACTTCCATTCATTCGCGCGTCAATTATTCTTTAACAATTGAAAATTGATAACAGGCGTGAATTCTATAATATAAGTAAGTTGCGATCTAGACTCCACTAAGTATAACCAAACCTTTGGTGTGTCAACATATAATGTTTATAAATAGTCTAAATCATACCATATAAAAGATATTGAAAAAAAAAATTTTTTTTGACATTATGGCTGATGTGTTGTTCAAGTAGTTAATACTTACTAATCGGGATACGTTCTTAAATTCAACGATTGTTTTTATGAAGATGAACTTTGTTTAAGACATTGATTTTTACAGAAGGTTTCGGAAAGCGCGAGAGAAGGTATTATAAATAAACCATTCATCCGCTCAAGGCAGAATTAGGTTCCTGTTCCTACGGAACCTGCTGAATAAAACGGCAGTATTGACGTCGTGGAATTTGCCAGTAGTTTAAATTAATAGTTCTTACAACATTAAAAAAAAAAAAAAATTCATTACTTTCAAACTTTGAAATTCTTAACTGAAAAATTAAGGTTTTCGAGCGCACAAAGCCAAAGATTTATAGGAAAAACCTATTAAAAAATTGATGTTTCTCATGCCCGTTCTCATTAACGTTCACAAGAATCATGTAAGATTAACTTCATTCCTTTCAACCTGTATTGTGTTTTATTGTGTTTTTAAAAGTTTAAGTAGTAGTTTATGTAGAAAATCAGTTATATGTGTTTTTCTAGTAGTTCATTTTAGTTTTCTCACTTTAATGATGGCAGGTCCGTCTTAATAATTTTAAAATAAATGGGTACCATTTACGTGAATAGCCGTTTTTCACAGGATATGAAATTAAACTTAAAAGTGTTTGGTAAACCCTTGAATATTTTTTGAGATTCTTGAGACCAAAAATATCTCAATCGTGATTATTGTTTTCTTTCTACCATTTATAAAAGATGCTTCTTTTCACTTTTTGACTTTTGATTGAATTTACTTTCAGAGTTCCGATATGACTTTACTGACTCTAGCATAATTATGTTTGATTATCTATAGAAACTTTACTTTTATATTTTTATAATTATGGATTAGTTTGAATAAGAGTTAGAACTATACTACGGCTGTGTGGAGGTTTTTATCCCTTCCGGAGTATTATTTGTTTTTTTTAATTTAAACTTTTCATTTTCGCTATATTTTGCAAGGGTATTTATTGTGGGATTAGTGTGGATGGGAAGGCCGGCATAAAATTAAGTTTCTTAGGAAACAAAGAAGTCCTTTATCAACGGAATGTTGGAGTCATTATGGATAGTTGAAATTCTATTCCATTTAGGCGCGCTTAACGCAAGTCTAATGGCTTTGTTTTGAAAGTTTTTAATTATTTTTATGTGACTTTGAGCAGCGTGCCCCCAAACGGGGCAAGCGTTGGTGAAACCTGGACTTATGGTTGTTTTGTATAACAATATTTTGTTGTCCGTTGATAGACGACTTTTTTTTCATATCACCGGGTAGAGTGCTGCTAGACATTTATTTGCTGCTTTTATTTTTTCAGTTATATGTTTCTTTTAGGTGAGCTTGGAGTCAAGCGTTACACCTAGGTATTAAATTGACTCTTCCCATGGAACATTTTCCCCAAACAGTTGTTATGATGCAGGGCTAGATTCCTTTTGTTTTTATATTTTATTAATTAATTTGTTCTGCATCATCACATCTATCTCCCTCGTTTCTCAAATCTAGTTAGGAACTGGACGATTGTCTATGGTAGTTTGAACATTTTTGGTGCGGCGGGCCGAGAGCGACATCTGGGCCTGGCCGAAAATAAGGAACCAATTTTTAGCTTGGCAGTCAACGTGTGGGATCGAGGACTGGACAGCTGATAGTCGCGGTGATTTCAATTTTGGAGTAATTATTTGTATGGATGGATTTCATTCCCTTTTTGTACCGTCGAGTGCGAGTTTGTATCGTGCACGACGGGATTCGTTTCCGCAACCAGTAAAACAACCATTCCCGATGTGGGTAATGGAGATTTCTTTGGAAGAAATAGTGTACGGGCGAACCACGCGACTAGCGAAATAAGTTGGAGCGGTAATCCATAAATAAATGATCCATCCGGCGTAAGATTAAATGATATTCAATTGTAAATTCGGGCTACGCAAAACCGTCAAGCGGGAATCTCGTTCTTTTGGACGTTTGATGTTTGGAATTCCAACCGCACGTGGCCGGCGGCCCAGAGAAAGCTACTGGCATAAGTTGCAGCATCCTCAGAACCCGGATACGCACGCATTATTAGTTGGAGATCGTGGATGCGGCCGGGAGATATAATTCTGCGCTTTCGGAGGCCCGATCCACGCTTCACGGGGTCACGTCAGCCGATGGATGGAGCCGGGGGGACGTTCCGTCGCTTCGCCATTAATGAAAACACAGTGTTCGGTAATAGGAGACATAGTGACTCGCTCTCGTAGTGTAGATTATGATAACGGATACAGGTCGGTCTTGGGGTAAGTCCAAAATGTATAATTTAATAAATGATTCTGTCATGCTAGGGCTCACTAGTTAAATATTATGTTTCTCAATACATACAAAAACAAACCATGCACCGCTTTTTATTTTATGTACAATGAGAGACCATCCCTGAGAACAAACAGGATTCTGACACGCGACTTTGGTTACGAACTTCCACACCTGAGATTATTGTGTATAAACATTCTAGATGATTAATTATAACCTAGATTGGCGCGTTCTATCGAACAAAGTTTATACAACTAGTATTTGTACGTCGAATAAAAAGGTAAGGTTGGTACATATACTCCTCTGTTTATTATTAGTACCCTCGGTCAAAACCCGCTTAACACAGTATAATGAATGCAGGCAGTGTTGGCCGTGTTTTTGAGAAACCGTCGCGCCACTTTTAGTGCTCCAATTTTTGCACCACTCTTCAGTTAGAGTGGTTTGTTTGTGAACACGCTTTGCGGCGATGCTCTCGACTGTTGAACTAGACATGGTGTTAGTGTCCGCAAATTGAGTGATTTTAACGTTATGATCAATGGGTTTAGGAATGTCTCTAGAGTAAATTTTCTATAAGGATGGAGAGAGTTGGCTGCCTTGTGGGACCCCAGCTGATAGGGGGCAGGTTCTGGAGAATACGTTACCTATTTTTACTTTAAAGGATCTCTCAGGTAGCTGACTATAAGTTGCGTAAGTCTTAATGGATACCCGAGAGCATTCATTTTATATAAGAGGCTGTTGTGCCATACTTTATCGAATGGTTTGCTTACGTCTAGTGAGAGAATTACTGTTTTTTTCTTAGTATTGAAGCACTGCGTGATGTGTTCCACAACACGCAGGAGTTAGTGAGAGGTGGTATAACCTGCTCTAAAACCTTGTTGAAAGTTTGGCAAAAATTTGTTGTCCTAAGTGAAGGTGTTTAGTTGTACTAGTATTATTTTTTCAAGATTTTACCTAAGCATGGAAGGAGGCTAATTGGCCGATGATTCTTCGTTAATAGTGGATCCTTGCCTGGTTTAGGAATTAAAATTACGTCAGCTTCTTTAAAATCCTTTCCGAAACCCTGCTTTTCAAAACGGTTGCATCTGCCTTATAGGATACGACAACACCATTTCCTTGACGCTTCTGCTGATGCCTTATTCACAAGTTAGTGAAATTCTCGGCGCGAAAACTTTTTTGCTGAGGGAGTTGACATTCGTTCACTTTTTTTGTGCTTCGAGTGTTCTGCCAGTTTGACATTTACATTTGGAGACTTAATCACGCTAACGCTTTTATCATTCATTTAAGAGCAAAGAAGTTGAAGCGCCGAGATAATAAACCTCCTTGTATTCACCACTATTTAATCAAAATAATCAACATCTTTCAAAAATAATGGTTAATTTGAAAATAATTTGATATAACTTTCATTATCCATTTATGAATTATTTCATTTAATTTTTATTATCCTGACAAAGAAACCATTAGTTTTAAAACATGTCAAATGGTTTTATTAAATTACGCCGTTTGCAAAGTTATTTATTTTATTCAAATTTGTTAATTATGTTTAATGCCACAAAGCAAATTTTCGAAGAAAAACATTTTTGTTTATTTCAAAGCAAATTTTGAAATCCGAAAATCTGTATTCTGGAGGAGGAAAGCATGAAATGAGTAAGTACTCAAACGCAACATAAAATGCACACGGATAAAAAAAATGCCATGTTAAAGTAGCTAAATTTTATGACGGTGAAGCAAACTGTATATTTTAATCTTTTTTTTTATTTAAAAAAAATAAGTGGGTATATGTCTAAGATACAGACAAAGAACGACAATGAAAAATAAATTAGATTGCAAATAAGGATAAAATCAAGAGCCCAGAAATCTTATATACTTACTAGGCCGTCCAACAACGTAATAAAATTCCGAAAGGAATTACTGCTGTTGAAAATATACTTCACTTTAAAAGCGAAATAAGAAAATATTCCTTCAACAATATTTGATGTTGAGTTTATGTTTAAAAATACTTATTTTTATTGAAAAACATGTTTGCCAAATAATGTCAATTGTTATATGTTTGTAAAATTACAACATTTAGCGAGCTAACATAACAACAATAAACAAATTTACTTAGATTTTCTAGTAATTGCATTTTGCTGATTTTTTTGACAAACGTGTATCAAATCAAACATGACAATTACCCACCACTATTAAGGCAATTTTCAAAACAACTGTCTAATGTACCTAGTAACTAATAGTAATTTTATAATATCAGCGCTAAATGAAATACGAAATTCGTACAGTTACAGTTAAATGCAATATTAGTGTAATACTCCACGTGTGTGGCTTACTTCAGCCTCTAAACCAAGACCCCGGAGCTTTTATTAGACACTTATGCAGAAAACGTTCGGAAAATTTTGCCGGTCTACGACTTCTGCATGCACATTGCTATCATATTCCATGGATAATTACCATTGGTTGTTGAATATTACTGTACGCTTAAAAATTCTCACTTGAAAGAGGATTATATAAATTATATCTAAAAGATACAATGTTCATTATTACGTAGGCAAACATTCATTCGATCGTTCTTAAGTTAAGGGTATTTTGATTTTAATTTTTGTAACCTTTTCACCTATGATGTTTCCAACAGACGGTGCTTGCTGTGGGACTTGTGAATAAATAATGTATCTAACCAAGTCGTGTATCTCACTTGAATAATCCTAAATTCTAATACTAATTAGTATTCAAAAACATGCATTTCCTCCCACATGTTTACTACTTAACGTTTTCTATATACATAAATTATCCATTGAATAATTTGTGTTGAAATCTAGAATTTTAATCACATGTCAAATTCTATTTTGTTATACATATCACATGTAACAACCATTAAAATCATTTTCACTATCTTTTTCGAAAAGATTTTTTTCGAATGTGTTCATTTAATGCATTTTTGATAAATTCGAATGGGAGCTACAACTTTTGTTACCAATAATATGGGACAATATATTTAACATGTAGATACCTAAATTGATTTATGGATACGTACAATTTAAACAGAATTTTATAATATTATAGATATTGATTGCGCTCGAGCATATAGCGAGGTATTAAATTTCAAATATCACAAAAAAAAACTATAACTCTTATCATATTACCGAAATTAACGAACGAAGAAAATAAAAATTCTGCAGTTTATAATGAATATATATTTTTTTGAAATGTGACTACTAGGTATTACCAGCGCAACGAAGATCTTCATTTTCACCCACTTCAATAGGAAAATAAGAGAAAGCACCACCCTTAAAACGAGTGGTAAAATCTTCGCTATTTGAAGAAGAATATAATCAGACCAGCATGACTTTACCCTTTAAATGAAGACCATACAAAAAATTATGCTTAAGCCTAGACGGATTTTGAGGGATATATCAACCCGCATAAATTGGGAATTGTAGAAGTCCACCTTTTTTCCATTAACTTCTACGTCGTATTTTGTTTCAAGCAGCTCCGAAGTAAAAATGTGCTTAAACAAATCCTTTCCAAAGCAAACACTATAAATTGTGAAATTTTATTCGTTCAACCAAACACCTTTTCCTTTGCTAATCTACCCCTCGCAGTCATCACATACGCCCCCCACCTCAGCACCCACACACCCCTCACCCGCCACAGATCCGCCACGGTACCGACAGCATTTTGATATTAATTACCACAATTCTGGTGGCGTTAACGGGTGGAGTACTGTGCGACCCAAGATGACGTTCACCTATCAACATCTTAACAAATTATTATAAGCAATAATTAGTCGCCATTTTTTATCCTTTGTGCCATGCATAAAAAACCTTGTCTTATAAACATTAGTTTTTTCATTAAAAAATTGTAAATAAAAATTTTGTTTCTTTTTTTATTAGTAATAGAAAAATCAATAACAATAGAGCTCTAACTAAGAGTACTCTTTTTTCGGTTTTTGGTTTGTAATTTTGTATGTTGTAGGTACTCTGAAATTGTGCATGTGCAACATTTAAAAAAATTAGCCAAGTTTTATAAGAAATTGAGTTTTATCTGTACTTAAAATGGTCCGGGAAAAGTGGTAAGTGGCCTCATCTATATTAAAAATGCTTATTGCCACGATTGGGGCATGTTCGTTGAATATTTCGTCAGTCAAGCATCGATCAAAAACTCCTAAAAGTTAATCGATTACAATATAATAACCTAATATTCCTGTCCTGTTAAGGTTTCTTTTTTGACAAAATAAGAAACCATACCCAATAGAAAAGCATTATTTTCATTACCGAATATTAATATTTAACCCTTGAAAAACCGGGGTACATTTTAATTGTAAGATTTGTGAAGATGAGAACATTTACATTAAAAAAATATTTGCCTTTCTTAAACAAATATTATAAATTTTGGAGACGATCAAAAACAATTTACCTTTTGAATGAACATCGTTAGTAAATTGGAAAAATTACGAAATTTGTTAACAATTAAAACAAAAGAAAAGCAAGTTTTCAAAAGTTTGGAATCATTAAATAAAATATTAATTTGGGAACCTTTTATTGGGTTTCTTTTACATGTACAATAATTTTATTATACAATTTACAAAAATAGTTTATTTATAAACAAGTTCTGCTATGTAACTATTATTGCGCGTGAAAGCTGTTTGGCCCGCTAAAGGCATTATCAAACTGTAGTGAAGCCACTTATAGATTGTATATTTACATAAATATATCGTATGCTGAAAAGAAAAACCAAAAATTAAAATGGAGTTCTACAAATTAACTTGTTCAGTTCCAATTTTTAATAGATTTCATTGGACCCGAGTTATACACAGACAGAGAGAGAACACCACTGAAATTATTGTTTTTAATAATTATGTACAAGTACATAAAATTTATTTTTAACAAAAAGTCAATTATTTTCACGTTCTTGAATCGAGCTCTAATGATGCCTATATATTTTCTTCAAATTGGCTGATCTAAGCAAGCTAAGTCAAGAAAATCTAAGATTTCTAAATATAAACTAACTGTAAGATACATGAACCTGCCTTACATCTTCCCAGGGCCATAATACTATTAAATCAAAGAAGAAGATAATACTAATAAATCTAAATGAAACATAAAACTGAAAAAGACACAGAAAAATAAAAAGATAACGGACACAACTAGGAATTGAACCCAGGATGTCTTACCAGGACAGGCGTCTTAAATCACTCGACCATTGGGACCAATTTATTAAGCATCATATCTGTCGATCTCATATTTGTCATTCAGAATTAACAATCTTGCAACTAAATTTTTACATATTTTTGGCATCTACCTTTTTTAAAATTGAAACAATGTTTCTAATGAAATTAGTTTGTAACCTAAATAGTTTCTCGGATAAACAAATACGATTTTTATTTGTATGGTATACCTTGACTTTTTTGATTTATTAGTATTGACTTCTCCATGAATGATATATTACATTGATGGGTTATAACCTTCCAAATAAGTTAAAAAGGGTCGTTCCTCATAATAATTATTTGGCGTATCCAGTTTCTGAATTAAGGTTGTAATTGCACAGCACACATCCTCACGGTGCGTGTTTTCAAAGGTGTGGATAAATACCCGCCACACAACGCTTCCCGACAATCTAGCAGCAGCGTCCCTCGCTGATAAGGCTTCCTGCGCCCGCAATTCTCTTTCCTTTTTTCATCTTCACAGTGCTGCGGGAACTACAGCGTGTGAAATAATATACCACAAGCCTTGGAATCCGTAGACTTTAGTCGCGGATATTAATATTATTATAAATAAAATCCACTTACCTTATCTCCAGTTTTAATCCAAATTTAATTAATGGAAGTACTTATTAGCTCATTTTCACTTGGCTTTTGAATTATGTCTAAGGGTTTTAAATTTTATCCTCGATGTAATTATGATTAATGATGCTGCTACATTGTGCGTTGAAGTGTTGGTTATAATTTATTAGTTGGTTATTATTTTCAATACTCGCTCCGCATCGAAGGAGTACAGTCGCGTAATTTTGTGACAAGTAAATCAAGTAATATAGTTTACATTAATAACTCGCCCACCTGGGCGCTCCATTCCATCAAATATGGAAACTCAAGAAATTATTAAAAACATTAAAGACTTAATAAACAAGATCACTTCAGTGAAGGACTCAAAAATAAAATTAACACTGGAACAGAACATTATATCACTGGAAGAAAAAATTCAACATGAACTAATAAACCTACAAAAAAAGATTATAGAATTACAAGAAACTAATATTAAAAACAATCATCACTACGCACAGAAACTAGAAGAAATTCATAATAATAACAAAAGGACATATGCAAATGTATTAGGTGACAATAAAAACTTTGTGAATACAAGTGCACACATCCCAGAACAGAAGCACGCCATCATAATTACATCTAAAAACACCTTGAAGGCCGAAGATATAAAAATAAAAATTCAAAAAAACATTAATTTAACTAAAATAAAAGTTGGAGTAAATGGAGTAAAAAAAATCGGAGAACAAAAATTATTGATCTCATGTCAAAAAAAAGAAGATGCAGAAAAGTTAACCGAAGAAATTAATAAGGTAATTGGAAAAGAAATACTGGCCGAAGAAATAAAAAAAAAGAAACCGTGTTTAATGTTGAAAAGGCTGCAATGCCAATTGACTGAAGAGGAAATTATAGATGGGATTGTACAACAAAATGAAGGATTAACCCTGGAAGACAAAAACAATATCAAGCTTATCAAAGAATTAAAAAACAAATACAATGAAGGAAAAGAAAACGACACCACTAACTACATTATTGAAACAACCGGTAAATTAAGAAAAACGCTACTAGAAAAAAACAAAATAAACATCAAATTCCAAAGAGTATACATAGAAGACTGTAACCCGCTTACTCAATGCTACCACTGCCTTAAGTTCGGCCACACAGCGCAAAGATGTCTCGCCAGGACGCAGCCCCCCATTTGCCCTCATTGCACAAAGGAGCACATTCTGTCTAAATGTGAAAATAAAGAACAACCTCCAACATGCAACAATTGCTGTGCTCAAAACAAAAGATTTAATATGAATTATTCTACAGAACACAGAGTTGATAGCATGAAATGTCTCTATCGGCAAAAAATGCTTCAACTAGCTAGAGAGCGCATCGACTATGAATAATACGGTAAATTTCATTTCTTTAAACTCTAATCTAAAACTTAAAAAATGAATGATTTTTTATTTAACGCATTAGATAAAAAAATGTATATTGAAGAAAATTTATGTCAATCTATGAAAGATTTTAACTTAATTTGCACTGAAAAAGGATTTACCCTATTTCATGTCAATATTAGAAGTTTAGAACGAAATATGGATGAATTAGTTATAACATTAAAAGAATTAAATTTTTTCCCGGGCCTGATTGTCTTAACAGAGACACACTCTGCAGGCGAAATCAATTACACTATTCCAGGCTACACATACCATGCGACAATAAACAAAATAAACAAAAACTCAGGTATCGGATTATTTATTTCTAACCAGTATAATGTTCTCAATATTAAAGAAATAATTAATGTTAGTAATGTTAACATATTAAATATAGAATTGAAAGACGTAAATAAATATTATAACATTATTGCTATTTATCGTACGCATACATCGATAGTACCTCAATTTATAGATGAATTAAAAAATATTCTGTTAAATTTTAGAAATAAAAATACTATTATTGTTGGAGATATGAATTTAAATATTGCAAATGACTATTCTAGTAAAGATAAAGACACATATCTAAATATGTTAGCAGAACTCAATTATTTATCGTGCATAAATTCTTATACTAGAAATGTCAAAGGTCAACGCCCCTCATGCTTAGATCACATTTTTACAAATATTCCTGATATCCAAAATATAAAATCAGCTGTCATTCATACAACTATCACTGATATCATGTATTTTTAACTATAAATTAAGCAATCCAACTTTGCCATTATTTAAACAAAATAATTACTCAAAAAAAGTACTTAATATGGATACATTAAAACACCAATTAGAATCAGAAAATTGGAATAAATTATTACAATGTAATGATGTCAATATATGTTGTAAAATGTTTGAAGAAAAAATATCTAAATGCATAAATGACTCGACAAATAATAATATAATAACCAAATCCAAAGTGTCGAACTTGAAACCTATTAAACCATGGATTACTCATGGTTTAGTAGTATCTGTACGACATAAGCAAGCTCTTTACAAATTAACTACTCAACAACCAAATAATAAAAATTTACTAAATCATTTTAAAGCATATAAAAACAAACTTTCATATATTATAAAAAATACAAAACAAAAGTATTATAAACAAAAGTTGAATCAGGCTGAAAATGATAGTAAAAGAGTGTGGACAGTTATAAATGAAATAATTGACAAGAAAAAAAACAAGAATAACGACATCGCTACTATATCTCATGACAACATGAAAACATGTTGTAAAGAAAATCCCTCAAAAGCTGCAAACATATTTAACACCTTCTTTGCGAACGTAGGGGAAAATCTTGCCAATCTCATTCACACTGATCCAAATATAACATTTCCAGACTGTAGTATTGATACTGACAATAATATATCAACATTCCAAGTCACCACAGAGAACGAAATAATATCAATTATAAACGGTATGCAAGGAGGTTCTGCCCCGGGTTTTGATGGAATAACAGTTAATATTTTAAAAAATATTAAAAATCAAATTTCTAAACCGTTAAAACACATAATAAATGTAAGTTTCCAAAGCGGAGTGTTTCCATCAATCTACAAACAAACTACCATTACTCCAATATTTAAATCTGGTAACCCAGAAGAAGTTAGCAATTACCGACCCATATCAGTAATCTCGAACATAGCAAAAATTTTTGAAAAGATAGTTAAAAAAAGGATAAACCAATTTGTAAAATGTAATAAATTAATTAATGAAAATCAGTACGGTTTTATGGAAGGTAGAAGCACTCAGGATGCAATTGCAAAATTAACTAGTCTTGTTCATAATTCATTAGATAAATCATTAAAATGCATTGGAATTTTCATAGATCTTAAAAAAGCTTTTGATAGCATATCACACGACAAACTTATAAGTAAATTAAGAAACATTGGATTAAGTGGTACAGCTATAGAATGGATAAAAAGCTACCTTTTCAAACGCCCTCAAGTCGTAAAAATCAACGATGTACTTAGTCAACAAAAAACAAGTCACTTCGGCATACCTCAAGGTACAGTCCTGGGACCGTTACTGTTTATCATTTATGTAAATGACATATTCAATCAAAGATTAAATGGAAAAATAATATCTTATGCTGATGACACTGTCATAATAATTGAAGGTACTGATTGGAATAATGTTAATAACTTAGCAAATACTGATATTAATATACTGAAAAATTGGTTCGATAAAAACCTCCTCTCATTAAATACTGAAAAAACAAAATGTATCCCATTCTCTATCAACAAATTTAAATTAATACCAGAATTAAAAATTATAATACATCAACTTAAATGTAACAGAACTAATTGCAATCAAGAATGTTCTATACTTAGTCTAACTTCTGAAATTAAATATCTTGGTATATATATATAGATCAACATTTTAAATGGAAAAAACAAATTTGTGAACTTGTCAAAAGAATTAGAAAATGTATTTATATATTTATAAGACTTAGAAATATTCTTAGACTAGAAAACCTAAAAAGTGTGTACTATGCAATTGTACAATCTATATTACAATATGGTATTATTGGCTGGGGAGGAACTTATAACAATATATTAAATCCACTTAAAATAGTTCAAAGATTGATAATTAAAGTAATATTGAAAAAACCATCCAAATTTTCTACTGAGATTCTCTTTTCAATATTCAATGTACCCACAATAGACAATATATATAAAAAATATTCAATTCTACAAATTTATAAAGAAATACAGTTAAATAACTTACAATTCAATTCATCAGCAAGATATCAAAAAACTATCAAAATCCCAAAACTTAATACAAAGCACACACAAAATACCTATCTCTATCTAGGTATAACATATTTCAACATCCTTCCATTATATCTAAAAAATATTGAAGATATTCAGGAATTTAAAATAAAATTAAAAAATTACCTAAAACTACTATAAAAATCCATATCTTACTCTTATTATTATTTCCTTCAAATCTTGAAACTGTATTATTGATAAATCTTGCCTATTTCTTACTTATCCCTTTGGTTTTGCAAATATATTATTTACTTACTTACATGATTACATATAATTGAGCTAGGATTCACTCACCAAACACAAGAGCCTCGTCTCTTTATGGTGAGGAAAAGCTATTATCATTTACCTTTATAACACTGTATAATATGTATAAATTGTATATTTATTGTAAAAAACATACAAATATTAAATAAATTAAAATTAAAAAAAAAAAAATACAGTTTTATTTCAGAAATTTATCAATTTATCTAACTATTTATCTAATCAGGAAATAAAAGGAGCGTAAAAATTATAAATTATAAAAATATAAATACGGGCAAAATAGATTTCGTCAAGCCTTAATTCTTGTCTTGGCTAGGACATGCCAAACAGTACATTTTTGAGACGTAATTATGCATTTTTTTTGTCACAACTCTATCTTTAACCTTAGGAAAAAAATTTACTAACTAATTTACTAACGCCTTTTAACGGCTTTTATATAACGATTATAAATGATATTGAAAACAACAGCTTAACATAAATAAATGAGTTTTTTTTTAAATAAACCATAAAATACAAAATACTCGTTAATCACATATAACACACTCACTTTAACTCTTGACAGAGCAAAATGCGAAACAAAATGTCTGTAACCAAGTGGGTCTTCCGACGACCCCATCCATTTTTCTGCCTTATTGGCTTTAAAACTATAGAAATCCCAATTACGAGTATTAATGGTAACTTATGTATTTGCGCAGGAATACGTAAAATAGTAAAATGATATGTCAAGTACTTAAGCTAATATAAGGAGGATAATAATTTTGGGTACTACCTACTCCCCCACTTGGCTGCGGGAGAGTTAAACAACCCTTACATTTTTTGTATAAGTGTAAAATATAATAATTCTGTTGGTTTTATTATATGATCGGTTAATAAATAAATGTTATATAAATAATTTGTTTTACTATGTTTTAAACAACTTTATTGAGTTAATTATGTCGACCGGTTTTGGTTGCATTCAACCTTCTTCAGGACAATGAAAATATATACTAAATTAAATACAGAGGCCAATTACAAGGTAAACAAAAGGAAAAGAGAAAGCTTGTGCTAGAGGTAGAGAGCATCAGATAAAGGCTGGTAAAGCAGAAGGTAGACGGCTAAGGGACAGGTGGGGGTTGCATAGAAATAAAGAGAACAACTTTAAATTTGGAAAATTAATTTTAACTGTTTAAATAAAAGTAGGCAATTATTTTTATTCGTTTTGGATATTTCTAATTTATTTTTTTATTTGATTTGCATATTTTTAATGCTTCTAAAACATTAAGACGTATTTCTATTTAATTTTTTAAATTATTTTGTCCTGAAGAAGGTTGAGTGCAACCAAAACCGGTCGTCCTATATAACTCAATAAAGTAGTTTAAAACAAGTGTTTTTTTCTTCATTTATGTAATGTTAAGCCATACAGTATTTGCTTTCTTCGATACTTAAATAAATATTACTTCAACTTTATTTACGGGATATTTAAAACATCTAATCACTTATTTCAACCTGGTATACTTTTGTTTCTAGATACCTTTTCACATAGGAAGCACAAATAAATTACAATATTTAGCTGCGTTACCGATTTTAAGTAGGTTTGGGAATGTATTTTATTCCGACGTGCTTTCTCAGAATAACAATTGCGAGCTTTTTCTTACACGCTTCTTTACTTCATTGGGTTTGGCTTTCTGGGGATTCCAACTAGAGAAATAATTTCAATTTGCATTACATTATTATTTTATATACAAAGATATAAAAAATGTTTTTTTGTGAAATCTCGAAGAATATTCATTTCCTGAAAACTCCTTATGATAATATAAATATATATAAGCATATGTGGTAATACAAACTATTTTCGTTATGGCTCCTAAGGTTGTATGTGCACAGAAGCATAATATAAAAAAATGTAACAAGCAGTAATTGTTGAATGAAACACTAGTATATATTGAATTATTTCGCGGATAAGAGATAAGCCGCCATAGCTCAGTGGTCAGAGCTGTCGACCGGAAATCGAAGGGACACGGGTTCGAGTCCCGTTGGCGTCATGTATCTTTTATCAGGAGATTTTTCAATGTGGATGAGTGTTTCAGGCGAATAATTATTGCTTGTAAAAATAAAAATAATTGTTACCCTTTGTGCTATGCATAAAAAATCTTGTCTTAAACATTAGTTTACCAAAAAAAATAATAAATAATATAATTAAAACCTACACACGTAACACACAAAACCAACATAAACACACATCACTTACAAACACACGAGATTATTTTCATTGTATTATTTTTTTAATTTTAAATGTATTATTATGTATTTTTATTTTAAATTTTAAATTTTTTATTTTCTTTTCAAATTTACTATCTTCTCTTTAAATGTAATATGTAGATTAGATTTTCATATTATAAAATGAAGGCCTCAGCACGAGCAAGCCACCCAGTGAGGCCTAGGTACATTACTGGAAAACATAAATTGTAACAAAATAATATACCAAATAAAATAAAATAAATAAAAAATTCATCACATCTTTAAAATGTTATATAAAGTCATGGAAAGTGATGAAACAAAAACGTTATTAACTGGGTTAAGTAGGTTAGGTTAGGTTAGGTTAGGTTAGGTTTATATTTTTTTTTCATCGATTTTAATGATTTTATATCACTTTTTAAAGGTGTGTTGAATAGTCACTGTGTTGAGTTATCATGGAACCATTTTTAAATTCTAAAACTGAAAATTCATAAGTACGGGAAGTGATTAAGTTTTAAGGACCCGAATTAGCGAAATCGTGTTTTAAATCTGTGCAAAACGTGTGCTCATTTTTTTTGTTCTTTGGAATCCGTAAAACTTTTGCTTACATAACTTAAGCCCAGCGAACCTTGCTCCCGGCCAACACTGTGCATCGTTTACAAACGGCAGCCGGTTCCACTAAACTTTTAATGAAATAATAATAATAATATTTGAATGACTTGTATAGCGCCTTTTTGTGCAAAACCACCTCAAGAGCGCTTTACAAATAATATATAGTATATCTCTACAATGATCTTTTTTTTACTATAGACCGTCAAACTACTGGTATTATCAACTTATTGCATCCACCAGTTTGCTATAATACAAAACTATACGTACAATATCGATCGTTACCAATGACACAAATACCTACCTGCTATAACTTTACAAATTCTTAATTTATATTTAACTTGTTTTTTTAAATGAAAATTTTGTTAATACGGAATTATTTGTTTTATAAATATTTACTTAATATTTTAAAACATAATGTTATAATTTATAATTTTAACTGCATAATAAAACGCAAGTATACCCACGAACTGGCGATGCCTATGTGGGATTTTTTGATATTACATATATATGCATAGGTACTATTGTACTATATTTTTTGTTTAGTGGTATAATTAATCATATAAGATAAAAAATGTATAGTTCTTTCTTTTTTACTTAATATAAAATTTATATATTTATATGTATGTAACAAAAAAATTATTAATAAATAAAAAAATGCAAATGAACGTGATGCTACGTTAGAATGTACATATTTTATTATTATTATTTATTTACATTTTGTACAGGCAGATAATACACAAGACTATACTTTCCTGGGAGGTCACTTAAGATTAATACTATTTATTGTTATTAGAGAAACGTAGAAACGCAGAGGACATAATTGGTGCACATGTAGTTAGAAATGCCATTATTATTTCCGGAATTATATTTTAATAATATGTATTTAAGGTGATCCAGTTCAATTTGTACTGGATTATTTCTGGGCACTGGCTGAGAAGGTTACGAAGGTGTTCTGAAATGTGCATAATAATTATTATATGTGTAGTTTTCAAGCTCTCAGCATAGTGATAATAGAAACCATAACTACCTCACGTCCTGCGGAAAAATGATAAATATCTTCCAAGAATGATATATGTATGTCTAAAGCTTGTCGAAAAACAAAACAAAAAACTGTAATTCAGATTTCCAGGAATATCTTCCATTCTTTGCCCCCTGCATTGTTGCATTTATGATGTATGGTTTTATCTTTGGGCTTTGTTGCTGCATATACCTACCTATGTGTTAAATTGTATCAACGAAGTTGGATGTTTTGGAAATATTATTGTTTGCTTCAGTGAAATCTATAATCTCACATTAGTGTTGACATTTGCTCTGCCGTGTCAAGTGAAAACACAGTTCACAATTCACACGCGAGTCATTTTCAAGAATCAAGGGTCAAAGTTTTACAGTTATGTATGTTAAACTTTGGCCCAAAGCACTGATTTTTGTCAAAATACCTGTAGAAACTTAATTCATTATCATTAAAAAAATAGTAAAATACAATCTATTGAAAATATGCGATTTTCTGTTTTAAATACTTTTGGCGAACGTTTTTGAAGTGCCTGTGGTAAGTTTAAAAGCAGGCTCTGCTCTTTTCAATCTACTGTCATGCTGCTAATATATTGTATATTATTTTATTGTTGAGGTGGTTTATGTAGCCACGGTTTTGCGGTGGTAGTTGTGGTGTTTTTGCGGTAGTTGTTTTCGAGACTGTGGTGGAAATTACACTAATGGTTGTTATGGTGATTATTATGGTAGTTGATGCGGTAGTTATTGTGGCGGTGAAATGGTGGGTCTGTTTTGGAAGTGGTTATTGTTGTTTTGTGACGGTAGCAGTTTTTTAGGAAGTTGTTTTTGGTGGTTATGGTGGTTGTGGTGGTGGTTGATTTATTAAATTGTTGTTTTTGGTGGTTATGGTGGTGGTGGTGGTGGTTGATTTATTAGCTTTTATGGTGGTTTTTTGGGGGTTGTTGATGAAATTATTATGTTGGTTGTCGTGGTGGCAGTTGAGGTGGCGACTGTTGTGGCGGTTGTAGTTATTGTGATGGTTGTGGTTGTTGTGGTGTTTGTTGTTGTATAAATGGTTTTTTTGTCGTGATTTTGTGTTGGTTGTGGTTTTCGCGGTGGTTGTTTCGGTGGTTGTGGTTGTGATAGTTTGGGTGGTTATTGTGGTTGTAGTTATTTTGGTGATTTCTGTAGTGGTTAAATTGGTGGTTTGGTGGTAGTTGGTATAGTAGTTGAAATCATTTTTATGGTAGTTGATTGGGTGGTTGTTGTAGTGGTTATTGTGAAACAAGAAATAATCTAGTATTAATAATTAAAAAAAACTTAGTAAGTTCGTAAATGTAAGCATAAATGCTGTAATTTTAACAAAATAACTGTGTATAACTGTGTTTTCACTTACAGAAACCGGAATGCTGGGTTTTTACTTACCAACAGCGGTGAAATTGCGATAAAATCAAAAACAATATCATATCTTTTTATTACAAAAACGAAAAATTTAATTTTTTAAAATTGAAATAGAAATTTTACTCTCAATAAACTCCCATATTCATTATTCAATTCATTTTAAATAAAGTTGGTAATAGCTATGTTTTCCTCTTACGGCAGTATTGTTCTTCAAATATCAGTGTCGCAAATTCATCAAAGAATACTTATTAATTCAGCAAACCGATATTTTAACAAAGTGTCAAAAACAGATTTTTTTAACGTTTTTGTTGTGATTTTCACTCAACATCGCAGCAAAAATTGTCAAAAAAGAATAAACTTACGATTTTCCCCAGCCCCCCCTACAAGTAGGAAAAACTGTATCGCGGTTTGCATAAAAAGCAATTCATCTATCTTGGATTTTCTAAGAATTTAAACTAATACTGTAAACTTCTGAGCAAGCCGCACGCTCGATGTTAAAAAAAACTCTTCATCATCACTCAAATGCGAAAGCATTAAACATTGTGCGCACACTTCGCTGACTTTCCTGGGACACTATATGGTAATGCTTTATACAATGAAATACTATTTATATCTATCTATCTCTGTCTATGTATCTTCTGTAGCCACTTTCAATTTGGTAATTAGACTTGATCTATATCATTTCTCAAAATATTAATGTGGAAACATATATTATCTGCTTACTGCGGTTTAAGGCCAATAAATGCCCTAAGATTTCACAGTTTGTCCCATATTTTTAAGTTCTATCAATTTGACAAATGATGGCAAGTGATCGTTCAAAACATTTTGCAAACTTGCCATAATATGTCGAAAATCGTTCACGTAGGTAGAGTAATAAGCTTTATTGAATTAGGTAAGCATTCATACCAAAAGCTATCTTTACATTAGGTCAGTCGAGAAAGATCTTCATTTAATGTGAAAAAAGTCACTGAACATGGTACTTTTAAAGAATCCTTCATTGCGAACCTGAAAAATAATCTACTTAAATGCTTGATCATAGCTTAGAAAATATTCAACAGTATTACCCAGCGTTGCAGGTAATGGAATCAGTCATTATATCGGAACGTTGTATGCGGTAAGACATTAGCGATGTACGTATGTTCTAGATCACGGTGCTGCTAATCGATTTAATGAACCGTCTATGTATCTATAAAATTTCTTTTTCATGAAGTAGTTGTTCGTTTGACTTCTACTTACATATTTAACCTGTTCAAAAATATGTAAGTTGTAAATGAATTAAACAATTATTAAAAAAAAAAATTTCCTTCATATATATATTTTTAAATATACATGTCGATCAAGAACCAAAACTATATACGATTGACGTTTTCACTAAAAAGACTGAGGCAGTGTCCGACACTGCCCATATATATACACAACTTCAATGCCCACATAATAAAGACAAATTGATTCATAATAACATCTTTCACTTGTCTCTACCTACCGTTTCTTACATGTATAAAAAAGAGAGACTCAAGCAACCGCAAATGACTAAGGTTCTATTTTTTCCGTAGCAATTTGTTTTCTATAATGCTCTTATTGCCAACTCGGAGGTTTATTCTTAACAGCTTACAAGAGCACTTTCGACCGAATTGAGTGAAATGAAATAAACCACATCACCAACCTAATTGTTAAAAGTAGTGAAGCGGGTTAAATTTTTAATTTTTTGTTTTGTTTTGGTGAGAAATGTAGAAAACTTTTCACATACGGACGATATGGAGAAAACGACTTGTTCTCATGGCATGACTCATACTGCTAGTAAAACCGACCAAGCAAGCCTACACAAAAGAATTATTGTAATTTGGCCTAAACGTTGGAAAAATTATTCGATTGATAAGCGCACCATATTTCCTACTCTGTTTGCTGTCAAGCAGACTCATCGATTGCGGAATTCCAGCCCAGAGGTGGCAAACAAATTCAAATGTCCTTACTTACTTAAAGTCTGTACAGCGTAATTTTATCTTTTAGCTTTCTCAGAATGCTTTGCTTTTGTATGTAAGAATATTTGCATGAGCTTGGCTGTGCTGCTCATTCCTAATATATCAGCGGTGAATTGAAAGGAATAATTCTAAGTGTAAGGTTTTTTTAAAGTTTCCACTATAAGTCAGCAATCCAAATATGCCATATTAGATTGCTCCAGGGTTATGGCGATTTGCTCTCAAGTACCTCGGGTCAGACCTCACTAAAGGCAGGAAACAGCTAGCCCAATGGTAAAAGTTTCTCCGAAACGTTCAAAGCACAATTCCTAATCTTGCATTACATAATCGGATGGATCGCCACATGATTGTTTTCCTCGAAAACGTTGCTAATCACATATGATCTTGCTATTTTTCAGGTATCATGCAACTCACTTGTTAAAGTAATGTTATTAAAAAACATATATATTTTCCACTCAACCAATATTGGTCTGTGTTATACGAGTATTTGGGTTTTTATTATCAAAAGTTGTTAACGAACTATCACATCAAAAGAAATTGGATTAAAAAAACCAATTTGGAATTGAGTAAGACTCTAAAAAATTGCCTAATTAACAAACAACGTGGCTGTCGTGTCGTTTGTAAACCAATATAATTAAATGTTTCCAACAAATATTATTTGAATTTAATATCTCTCGTTGATACTATTAACAGGCAAGCTTCTAGCCCAAGCCGTTCTACAGATAATCTCAATCTTTCGTGTCTTCTGGACCAATAAATTGGATTAATGACTTCCTCAGTAGCAAACATTTAATGTCTCACCTGTTCCGGCGAATTTTAAAATGGCGTCATTTGGCGAAACACTTTTATGAAATCTGGAAATGTGACTGGACTACTTCATTGCGTTTTGATTTTTGTTTTATTTTTGGGGTTTTTAAATTGTTTGTAAGTTTTGATCATTTTTCAACGATTATCATAGAACTTATTTATTAACAACACGATTTTAAATACAACTGTGTCAATTTTTTCTCTCTTTTTATGTTTTTTTTTCTTTCTGTTTATAAAAAACTTCTTTTCATGATCTATTTAATTTGAATATCATAAATATAGGTAACAAAAAATATTAATAAATATTTTTGTAATTGCATCAAAAAATGAAATTTCTTATACTCTCCAAATGTTGCTTACAATACCAAATTGTAATTGTATTATTATATATTAAATTGTTAAAAAATGTAATTGGCAAATTTAACAGAGAAAATAACAAATAATTAATAAAAAGGATGATTCTATTATGTAAAATCTATAAGATTCTATAAAAAGGATGGTTCTAACACCTGACCTCTGGGTTCGGGGTAAATGGAGATTACTGTTCTGCCCGAGTGGGGCCTACTAAGTTGAATACTAATATAATATAATTTTTTGAAAATAAATTTGTTTTTTATGTGTGTTAGAGATACACATACGGTTATTCACTGAAAGTTCTTCACCGATTGCTTTGAAATTTTGGCACAACGTTGCATTCGAATACGCGTGTGTTTTAAAATACCTATATTATATAAATCTCACCTGTTACAGGTAAAAACAGTTTTTTTAGACAGCGCTATCTGTTAGACAAAAACTTTTTTTTTGCAACACACACGATTGTTGCTCTATGTGCACAGACAGACTGAGCCACAGCAACGCGTGGCGGGATACAGTTAGTAATTTAAATAAAAAATTAAGTTTTGGGAATGTGGTAAGGAGGGTCACAGAGTTTATTGAGTCAGTGTAGTTGTGAAAGATGACAGATGATTGATTGATGGCGAATTCCCCCAGCTGAAGATCGTCACTACGTCAGTGGATGTAGTCAGCGGTGAATCCTCCAGCTCGATGGTCAACACCAGATAAAGCCGAGATGAATGGAGTGGAGTGGAAAACGAGGCGATGAAGTCGGTGGGTCGACACCGCGTTGGTGGAAACCGGACTTCATCAGCAACTGACGATGTCGTGCTCCAGTGTAAAGTGTGTGGTGGCCAGGGGAGATGTCACAAGGCCAGGGTGCTCTTGTAATCCCACGGAGTAGATGATTATTTATAGCGTCTCGTTTAAGGTCGTGCAACGCCGGGCGTAGTAAATCCGTGGCCCATGGTGGCGCGGTGAGGTAAGAGCGGGAGCGGGGCGGCGCGCGGGACGGGCGACCTCCCGTCTCAGTTACCGTTTGCCGTTTTTATGGTACTGAATTGTAAGACTGACTGCACTAGGTACGTACCTTTATATGGAGCATATGCGTTCGAGATTATTTCGGCAGTTGCGAATAGGTACTGTATGTACTGCGCGCTGCTCTGGGAGGTGTCGAGCATTCGGTGTACTATAAATCATTTTAGTAGCTACCGCTACAAAGGTATGAAACAGAACTCAACACATTTCAATCGCGTAAAGGACCCGATCCACTGCTCGTTCCTTTAATTGCAATTGGTAATTCTTCTGTGCGTCGTCAGAGCTCCTAAATAGTTAGGTACTACGAAAAAAAAAATTATCGTTCCAGAGTGCAGAATTATACCTACGAGAATTTTTAAAATTTTATTTTGAAGTGAAACTTCTTTACGCGCGTCATGCAATTTCGAGGACCGGAGTAAAACCGACCCATGACCGTCACGAAAAACCGTGATCATTTCGCTATAGGAGCCTAGCTAATATTATATACCTAGTTTAGGTCACCCTCCAAACTCAGCTTCGCGGTCTCGAGGCAGAGCGCCCGACTCTCGTCGTGAAGAACCGAGGTTCGATCCCCGCTTAAACTATTTTTTTTCTTTTTGTGATTTTTTTAATACGAAGAAAAGTAATGCTCTCGTGCTGCGACTTTTAGATATTTTGACTATATGATATTTTGGTCGAATACGTAATAACTGCGGTCTAGAGGCAGAGCGTTCGATACTCGTTATGCAGGACCCGGGTTCGAATCCCATATTTTTATAACATTTAATTTTTTTTTATCAACGGTTTGTAATAATGTAGTAAAAAATTACAAAAATTTGTTAATTTACCTTTACTTTACTTTACGGTACCTATATGATATTTTGGTCGAAACATAGCTTACAAATCGAGCCGGTAGAGTCGCTCGGTATTTTGATTAATTATTTTTATTTATCAACGATTTGTAATAATGTAGTAAAAAATTACATAAATTTGTTAATTTACATTTACTTTAATTTACGGTACCTATATGATATTTTGGTAGAAATATAGCTTACAAATCGAGCCGGTAGAGTCGCTCGGTA
The DNA here is from genome assembly GCA_026573805.1 of Hesperophylax magnus. NCBI lineage: Eukaryota > Metazoa > Arthropoda > Insecta > Trichoptera > Limnephilidae > Hesperophylax > Hesperophylax magnus. The sequence goes on from JAIUSX010000157.1 coordinate 674,640, forward strand.
TTTTGATTATTTTTTTTTATTTATCAACGATTTGTAATAATGTAGTAAAAAATTTCATAAATTTGTTAATTTACCTTTACTTTAATTTGCGCGAGATACCTCTCCTTGCGGTCTAGAGGCAGAGCGTTCGATACTCGTTATGCAGGACCCGGGTTCGAATCCCATATTTTTATAACTTTTAATTTTTTTTTTATCACATGCTACTTATAAATATGTCAATAGACAGAAAAAAGAGAGAATGAAATGAAAAGAGAGAGAGAAGAATACTAAAAGTTTTACTTCCGTCGTGCGTTGGCTTGCCACACACTGTATTTTTTTATAATATATTACACACGTTACAAATATAAGGCAAAAAAAACCGATAAATTGTTTTCTTAGCAGATTGTCTAACAGGTTCTTTACATTATAAATCTTATTATAGTGAGTTTACAGTTAAATTAGGAAAAAAAGACACCCTACCAAGTTCGTGATATATAAATGAATAACCAACATAAATGCTTAATATGTAGGTACATAACGATGGTTTTAAAATACTTCGGCTTTAATCGCGTAACCTGTTTAGAGAATTTAATTCATTTAACTACAAATATCTGAGTTTATGAACAGCTATTATTTTCCACCATTGTATTGTTTATTCAGTGAAATCCATGTTAATGAATAGATTTTAATTTTATAATGTTGGAAGTGCAATAAAGCGCCATAAACAATCATCATTTATCACACAAATGCCATCAATAAATTACGTCTATTTCGTATTCACGTGTCATGTCGCATAATAAACATTCCATGAGCATTTCCTTCATGTATTGCATTATCAACGGTGTGAATTCAACCTCTAGTAACTGAAAACTAATTGCATAACACACAACAACAAAAATACAAAACTCAACTGTGAAAAATGTTAAAGTTCCAGAAACTTTGGCTGCTTACAAACGGCGAAAAGTAAAAAGTAAGCCGCTAAAAACTTTGCACAATTCTGTTCAGTTTGACATCTGAAATAGCTAAAGCTGTGATCATTTTGTAGACGTGCCACAACTTTACCTCAGAGAGTTCACTCAGGTGGGGAGGAAGAAATATCGCGTGGAGATTATGAGTTGTCGGTGGAAGTTTTCAGTTTTCAAGGAGCACTACGTAATTTATTGCGGCTACACCGACTGTTATTTTGACAAATGTTTGCGACATCACGGAAACCACCAGCTATCATGTTTTTCTTCATTTTGAAAACGTTAAATATTCTAATTTAGATATAATATGTGTTAAAATCGTTATCATTTTTAAAATAAAATTATAAGAACATCTTAAAACAATCAAATAGCTTACTGGCATGTCTTTCCTCTTCTTCTTCCAATTTCATTTTCTCCAACGCATAACCATAGAAATTATGAGTGTTTTTGTGTTTTGGCTACTCCGCTCGATGTATTTCAGCACAAAATTATTCCCATTGAAGTAGAAATTCTTTCATTTACTTGCTAGATTGCCAAAAACCAATCAAAATCTTATTTTGAAGAATCGTTGCTCGGGATAACTGAGAGTATTGTACATTTCATCAATGAAACTCTTCTATAAAGGTGCTAAATTTATCACTAAAGATTTTCATGATTTTTAATGGACGGAAAAAAATTTCAGTTTGAGTTTAGTTGCTGTAATGTTTTGCTCTCGGGTGTAGAAAGTCTTCAAAACACAGCGAACTATTGGGACATAAATAATACACTGTGAAAAGCGGTTTCCGAATCTTAATTGTGGTCCGTGGAAGAAAATTCGTAAAAACACTTCGTAGTCTCATACGCACGATAGTAATATTAGACGTAACGGTAAAATAGACCTTTTAGTTGGGATGTATGAAGAATGGATTTATGTATATAGTATTTTGAATGATTTTAATCGTTATTCAAATCCGGAAGTGTAAAAAATACATAATTTTTTTCAAATTTATTTGCCTTAAAAAAAACCTTTCAGCCATCATAATGCCATCCTTTTTGTAATTCTTCTTTACCATCCTTGTTTCCTATTCAATTAGAGGTAGGTAGGCAATTTAGTGTCGGGGCAATATAATACGAATTTTCAAAGAATTTAGAGTAAGGAACTCCAGTAAATTTTTAAAAGGAAATTTATGAATGTTCATTCACCTCTAACAATACTAGAATGTTTCATTTCTATAAATATCGTTTATGCAGTTCATTTTTTTAATTTTTTCGATTCCACACGTGTCGGTATGAAATCAACAAGTCTCGAGATAAATGATCCGCCGAAATATTTAAAAAATGTAAGTTGTGTGTTAGTCAAACAGTACCATTTTGACCACTTCTGTCACGCCTGAAACTAAATTCTCCCATCTCAGAAGTTTTTAAGCCTAGATGAAATACATTTTTTTTATTTTCTTTTCACTTTTTTTAGTGAAATTTAGAGTGATTAAGTTTAACATTAAGCAACATAGTAACAAAAAACGATTCTTTATTCAAGTTTTAAGCTCTATATCACACATTTTTCACTACTTTTTTGAGTTTTTATATTTTCTTTAAATGAAAATAAAGACAAACATACGAATAACCTGACAATATTTTAAAATCTCCTACTACCACTACAGTAAGAGGAAAATGTTGCTTGTGTTTTGATGGGGGATGGCCAGCCGAAGAATTTAACGCACTACGCTCGGGTGAGACCAAAACGCGATGCCCAATCGGCCACTGACCGGTCATTTCTTATGACGTTTCACCTTTCAACATTAAATACAGCACTATCATTGGTAAAATGACATTTTTTTATTTTACATCGTGAAGAGATAAGATATGTCGATGATGGCAATCAAATAACTAATATTTTTTTAGCGATAATAAATAACAAAAAATGTATCAACTAAACACAACCGTCATAGGGACGAGTCTAGCGGGCATTAAGTTGAAATGTGACGGCTATACTCTCGGTGGAAGTATTTAAAAGAGACAGGTAGATTTGCATTTTGACGAATGTATAGTGTCTAGGGTTTAACATAATTTAGTCACAGAATTATATGATTTAAAGCATTTCATTATAAGTTAAAAAATCTAAATTTTTCAAGAAATCACCGCTGCCAACATTAGGCAGCAAATAAATAAAGAAATACGTTCGTAATGAAGAAATCCAGAAATATTGTTTAAAATGCATGAAATTTGAACTACAATACACCGGTATATAATATTAAAACTAATGCATTCTGAACAACTTGGTAAACACTGTTCAATCGGTAAAAACGATGTACCTATTTGAAACAAGATATATTAAAAAATATGGTTTTCCATCAAATATCATTTCAACCCTCTGGAAACAGAATATAATACCCTTCTAAATACATAATCCGAATACGTGAATAAAGGGTTATCTTTTAAAAACGATACTTTTTACGCAAAGTACGCCAAATTTGTATTTGCTTAGGACGAAACTCGCGTATGAGTTTGTTGTTAAAACGAAACGTGCTGAAAATTTCAATGTTCGGTTTAGTGGGTGTATTATGGTAGAACTTTCTTTTATTTTATAACTAAATACGGTACATGAGTTATATTTGTAATACTAAAAACAAAAAATATTTCCAAGCATGGTTTTGCGTTCTGCGTCGATTACCTATTGACCGTAATACACATTTTTAATTTAACGTTTCGACAAGGATGTATTACAGTAAAATGTTCTTTTATTTTATTGCAAACCACGGTACACGAGCTTTGATTGTAATAATACACGGAGTGAACTTACTTATATAAAATATTTTTAATTTATTAAAAATCTCTTCAAATTATTCGGTTAAAAACGGAATTGCCTGCCAATGAGGGTTTCGTAATAAACTTTTAGTAAAACACTTTATGGCAATGTGTTCCAACATGTATTCCTAAAAATTCTAACATTTTCGCATTTCGTCATTGTGACCTGTTCTGAACGACGCAGGTGCGTGAACATGTTTATTATGAATATACTATTTACACTTATTAGCAAAGAGCCTGCAATCCCGTTTTTAACAGGATTTAAATAAATCAAAAATACTCATTTTTCTCCGCGTGATTACGATTTTTTTTTTTTTAAATACAGCCAACTATTGTTTTGTGTTCTGCATTGATTATTTATTGACGGGATACCCTTTTGATTTAGCGTTTCGACAAGGATTCGTTTTGAATATCCATCGGTTTGGAAACTTTTATTGCAGAAAATATGTAACAAGCCCCAACATGGTTCAACTTTCTAGAGCCTATTAATGTCCGGCAACCTCAATTGGAATATATTGTCAGGCTAAAGGGAGTAGAGAGGGGAGGGAATGTGGCCTAGTTCCTGCGTATTCAGATCTATTCACTCGGTACGCCCATTAATTCCATTTCAAGTAATGTGTGGATTCTGAATTTGGGACATACTTTTAAAGGAGTATGGAGGGGAGGAGATGGGTTGAAAATTATTAAATATAGTGTAATTAAATAATAAATTGGTTTGGTATGCACAAACACTTACAGTTTCCAAATCCAGAATGCAGATGTGCAATTTATACACCCAGAACTGCGGTAAAATATTGCAGTGACATTTGATTGAATCAATCGATTGAGTCAGTTTAAGCGATCGACAGTTTGCTCTATGTGTTCGCTGTTTGTGGTAAATGCGGGCCCTTATATCCTGACTAATTAGATTAGTAAATCAACGAAGAGTGATACGTATAGTATATTATCGTGTACACTAGCGCTTTGTAGTTTGTATCAAGGTAAACGAGCATCTAATCAATCAAAAACTTGAATTTGGCAATATATATTTCATACCATGTTCTAATGAAGGAACCCATCTGCATTTGGAAACACAGTTCAATTACATTACGCTGTTCTAGTTCTTGTATGTTCAATAGACTTTTTTTTGCAAAACTGAGTTATGAATGCCAATTTGTTCATTAGCCTATTGCGCATTAATGAAGCTCAAAAAAACCATATTTTTTGGTTTTTAAGTGACATTTTCAGCATTTTTCGAGTGCCAATATCCACTCATGGAATAATGTTTCAGTTCTTATTTGTTCAATCTCCTGGATATTGAACATTCAAACACTCAACGTTATGAATATAATATATTTTTAAAAATTCATAGATATTTGTTCAACATCCCGCAGAAGGTTGAGGTCTTGAATGTTCAATCTCCACTGTCAACCAATCAGGAGTCGGCTAGTCAAAATGTGCGGCCATGTTGATTTTTAGTTGTTTTCTAACAACGAAATTGTTCCACTAAAAATACGTTTAATTGCGAATATATACTGTTATTGAACTAAAAAAATTACTTCACCGACTCCAAAATCAATATACCTTAGAACAGTAGCTCAAATAGAAAGTTAAGTCTTAAAATTATGTCATTTACAGGCTTTTTCACCATATTTTACATGTACTTCTTGAATTTTCTAGGCAAATATACAGAATGCTTCATTTATTATTTATTTATTCAATTATTTATTTACAAACTTAGGACTTTTACCTAAAATGAGTATTAATAAATTATATTGGTGCATTAAAACTTATTTTTATTCAAGAAATACAACAAAAGAGCCAGGACATGGAAATGTGCAAAAAGTCAACTGTCCTCATAGTCTGATTGAAAGACATCTACGACACATATTTTTGTCCGTTATCACTGCTGAGATCGCTGAAGAAAACGAAGTCCAAATATTTCAATTTTGAATTCATTCAATTAAAAGCTTCTGATTTTTTGTTTTTTTTTAGTCACATAAAAAACAATAAACATGTTCTTATGTAGGAACTACAATAAAACCAACTAGGCAAACGAATAACAACAATAAATGTTATGTTAAATAGCGCACACCCATAACCCAAATCGCGGGATATTATAATTTTAGGATTTTAAGAACTGAAAGTATTTAAAAAAATAATATTTTATTCACGATAATCACCATAAATAATAAGCTCACGGCAAATAAGACCTTCTGAAAGAAAAAAAAAATCTTTCTAAAGTAAGTAAACTTTAAAAATTATATTTGTCAAATGTAGGTAACGAAACAATAAAAAAAAACAAATTTTCAACTGAAAATTGAACTTCAATAATTTTACGCATCACTCGGGATTTTTTTAAATGGAATACCGCATACAGTCTCCACTGCTCCCAACCATCTGGAGCCAGTGAGACTATGGAATCCCCAATTGGGGTATATTAGTATATTGTGAGGCTGAAGGTAGTGTGGAGGGGAAGGAGATGGAGAGAAGAAAGAGAGGAAGGAGGATGAAGGAGAAGAGAGATGGTATGTGAGTATCTATTCAGATCTGATCACCAAACACGGCTAAAGCCATTTCAATTCTTATGGTGGTCTTTACACCATATCTTCCTCTCTGGAACATGCCGCAAATAGACTATATGTTATTTTAAATGAATAATTTGTGAAATAACATAAATGAATCAAATAAAATTTATTTTTCGGAATAACTTTATTGAGTAAAACCTCAAATTGTAATATTTAAATAATGACGACAATATTAGTGATTTCTAAACGAAAATCTGAAACAGAAAAATCAGAAAAGGAAACGGTCACATCGTCCCAGATGTGACCGTTTCCTTTTCTGATTTTTCTGTTTCAGATTTTCGTTTAGAAATCACTAATATTGTCGTCATTATTCAAATAAAATTTACTTGCGCACGCCGGGATTTGAATCAGCGACCTCCGGATTTCTAGTCAAGAGTACCCCTAGACCACGGAGGCCGTAATACGTACGACGTAAGAATATTTCACATCACGCATGCACCGACAACCGATAGTAGTATATTAGCGGTAGGTACCTTTGTACTTGTGCATTGTTTTCAAATTTCCAAAATCTTGGATGATTTATATAGAGCAGTTTTTGTGAAAAATCAACTCAAGGACTCTGTTTGTATATTTTAAAGTAATACTTTAAGTCAACTACTAACTAAGATAAAAGTAAAGTATTTAAAATCTGAAAATCACCCTGTATATACAATTTACAACTAATTGGTTAATTGAACAAAAAATACCTCAAACTTATGGGAGCCGAATTGTTCAATCTCCAGACGATATGTTCAATATCCAAATTGATCATTCATCATTTTCAAGCCATGTTCAACGTCCACCTTTAAAGTCATAATATGGGCATATTATAGCTTCAATATAAGAGAAATGATCTTTAATAATTTCCTGTTACACATATGTACTAAACGAAATTACCAAAATTGAGAAATTTTTAGAATTTGCCTGTAGAAACAAAAAAAAACGTCTCCTTTAAAATTTGCTAAATGGTCTATTGAACATATAAGAACTAAGGCAGCGATTACTAAGCAGGTTATTTTGCTTGGCTACGAATCCGGAGGTCGCGGGTTAAATTCAATTGTGATTTATTATTTTGGGCATCTTCAATTGTGGTATGTTATGAAGCTGAAAGTAGTCGGGAAACGAATGAGAGGGAGAAGAGGAAGTTGGTGAAAGTCCACCATTCAGAAATGAAACTTTGATTGAAATTGCTTTAGGCGTATTTGATGACCCGATCTGAATAACCAGTTACTTTCCCATCTCTTTCCCCTACTCAGTCAATAGATTTAGACTCACTGGCTCAAGAAGATTGGGAGCAGTTGGGATTAGCGTGCTGGAATGACAAAAAAAATGAACACGTTCGCGTTTTTTCGCGTTCTCTCAGAAAATCCTTAAGTTATTGTGCGTGAAATTTATAGGTCTATACTGTTTTATCTCCAAAATTATTATTGCCATAGCGAACAACAGATATACGAAATGTAGTGGTCTATACGGTTTTATCTCCAAAATTATCATTGCCATAGCGAACAACAGATCTACGAAATGTTGTGGTCTATACGGTTTTATCTCCAAAATTATCATTGCCATAGCGAACAACAGATTTACGAAATGTTGTGGTCTATACGGTTTTATCTCCAAAATTATCATTGCCATAGCAAACAACAGATCTACGAAATGTTGTGGTCTATACGGTTTTATCTCCAAAATTATAATTGCCATAGCGAACAACAGATCTACGAAATGTAGTGGTCTATACGGTTTTATCTCCAAAATTATTATTGCCATAGCGAACAACAGATCTACAAAATGTAGTTGTCTATACGGTTTTATCTCCAAAATTATTATTGCCATAGCGAACAACAGATCTACGAAATGTTGTGGTCTATACGGTTTTATCTCCAAAATTATCATTGCCATAGCGAACAACAGATCTACGAAATGTTGTGGTCTATACGGTTTTATCTCCAAAATTATCATTGCCATAGCAAACAACAGATCTACGAAATGTTGTGGTCTATACGGTTTTATCTCCAAAATTATAATTGCCATAGCTCACCTACTTTCTCAATAATCACACCTTATTATCTGTTGATGAAATAAGAGACCTTGGTATAACCTTTGACACTAAATTAACTTTTATTAAACATATTAATAATATAACCAGTAAAGCAATGCAAATGTTAGGTTTTGTCTTACGGATTTCAAAGGATTTTAAAAATTTAAAAACTGTCAAATTACTTTACACTTCACTTGTTAGAAGCCAACTAGAATTTAACACCACCATTTGGAGTCCTTATTACAGTGTACATGAGAATTCCCTTGAGCGCGTCCAACATAAATTTTTACGTTATATTAATTTTAAATTGGGAATACTCATCGAAAACATTAATTACCCCTCTCTGTTACATTTATTGGGACTCGATACATTAAAAGAAAGAAGAATTTGTTTTGACCTATTTTATTTATTTAAAATCATTTCCAACCTGTTGAACTCCCCTGAACTTCTTTCGCTAATATGTTTCCGTGTACCTAGTCGATCAGTTCGTTTAAAATTACCTTATCACTGCAACAATACAGGATCTAACGCTGAACTCAATTCCATAATGAATCGCCTACATGTATTTGGTAATAAATATGTTTTGGATGAATCTATAAACATTGCTAGTTTATCCTCATACAAACACCACCTAATTAAAACTGTATGTCAGCGCTTCTCTGATTGAATATAACCAAATACAGTTTTAAAGTATTAGTTTATCCGGGATTTATTGTAAATTAATTGTTTATATATTTATATATGCACATTGTTGCATTGTATTTATAATAACCATTTCTATTGTTCTCTTTTATGTATTTTGTATTTATATTTTTTTTTATCTATGTATATTCTGTATTTATAATAAGTAAAAAAAAAATGTTATTCTTTTGTAAAAGCCGCTATAATCGGCGTTAATAAATAAATAAATAAATAAATAAATAAATAAAAATAGCGAACAACAGATCTACGAAATGTAGTGGTCTATACGGTTTTATCTCCAAAATTATTATTGCCATAGCGAACAACAGATCTACAAAATGTAGTTGTCTATACGGTTTTATCTCCAAAATTATTATTGCCATAGCGAACAACAGATCTACGAAATGTTGTGGTCTATACGGTTTTATCTCCAAAATTATTATTGCCATAGCGAACAACAGATCCACGAAATTTAAAGGTCAATACTGTTTTATCTTCAAAATTATTATTGCCATAGCGAACTACACATCTATGTAATGTATAATAAAACAAAACGCCACTTTATTTGTTTCTAGCACAAAAAATATTTTTACTGAATAATATGGTTGAAGTTCGGGCAAAGGCGGTTTTGCACCCGGCAATATTTAAAATAATCAAATTTATTTCTGAACCTAGGTAACATGGACGTATTTCTTTTTTGGCTAATTTGAATTGTATTATTTTTTGTAGTATTGTTTTTACATATCTTTTCATTTTTGTATATTATTCCAAGAGAATCAAAACACGATGCAGCAATTGCAGACGTTGTAAAACACGATGCAGAATTACGCGTAGTGCATACGCAGTTGATTAAAAGGATCATTTACATACTTCCATTAGTGTGGAGTACTTATTTTATTTATTTAAAAATTCCCATATTTTTTAGCTTTAAAAAAAGTCTAACTGGCTGCGAGAGAGCTGGCAACGTTGCATTTTTGCTGCGCGGCTCACTAGGTTCCCGTCTTGAAAAAGTTAGGTTATTTCAGAAATACTATTTTTTGATAGACTGTAAATTTAAAAAGAATTCCGTAGTAGTGATGTTTTTTTAATGTCTTATGAATGTGGAAGTAAATTTAAATCCAAAAAAATTACGTTTATTTAGCGCTAACAGTAAATCCAAAATGTATTTTTTTGTATATTCTCTGGGAATTATTATAATATTTTTTATTGCATATACATGATAAAAAGTGGTGTGAGATAGAGGTGAGGGGTATTTATCGTACCCAGTAAAAGTACCGGGTATTTCCATGCGATACTTTGTACTTGTGACAGATCTCTAAAATACCTGGTTCCAAAATACTCATGAGTATTTTATACAGGAACTAAATATTTTTAATAGGTACTTTTACCAGGTATTTTTGGTAGGTATTTTTGACAAGTATTTTTAATAGGTATTTTTGATGGGTATTTTTAGTAGGTATTTTTGATGGGTATTTTCAGTAGGTATTTTCGATGGGTATTTTTGATGGGTATTTTCAGTAGGTATTTTTGCTAGGTATTTTGGATGGGTATTTTCAGTAGGTATTTTCGATGGGTATTTTCAGCAGGTATTTTTGATAGGTATTTTCGATGGATATTTTTGATGAGTATGTTTGTTGGGTATTTGAGAAATGATTGTGGGGAATTACATAATCATCATAACATGATGATTATGCCTGTGCGGAATTTTTTTCCAGCGAAGTTTTGTAACAACCCCCCCCCCCATGGATTTCAAAATTGTGTGGGGAGTACTTATTTTGAAATTTTTTTGTGGTGAATTATGGTTTACAGAAATTCTCTAACAACCCTCCCCCCCATAGATTTCAAATATATTTCGTGGGGAGTATCCATTTTGACATTTTTTGTGGGGAATAATGTTTTTCGGAAATTCTGTAACAACTCCCCCCCCCCACGGATTTCAAATAATAAAACGGAGAATCAAGCTCCCGTAGAAAATTTGTGGGGAATATGTGGGCAGAATTTATGCGAGTTCATTAAAATGACTTATTCTGAATCAATCCTCAGGTCGGTATTAAATACTTTTGAGTATTTTGTCACCGGTATTTTTTTGTACCTGTACTCATTGTACCCAGTAACGAAAGGTACTCATAGGACCAAAGATATTAGAAGAACGAGATGTGCTATGCGCAGTTCGTACTGAGTGGAATTGTTTTGCCGAGTGTCGCCGGTTTTGTTCACCAATACTACTGCACACCTTCGCTTACGCTAAGGCATCGCTAAGGTATCCGCACTAATACATAGAACAGATTTCTGTGCGTACACGTCCCGATACCGTTCAAAGTACCCTAATTAGGTAGTACTCCGGCTACGGTCCGGCGGCCAACATAGCATATCTCATTCTTCTAATATCTTTGCATAGGACCCACCTCTAGTGTGAGACAACTTTTCGACGTTTGGAGTACCTTTTTTTTATAAAATTTAAGAAATATTTCGAATTACGATGAGAAGTTTCAAGTTTATACAACGAATAAACTACCCTTTTTCGCTTTATAAAGAATGTGTAGAACTTTTGAAGGAAGTTAAATAGACCATTTCCATATACTTTCCATATGGAAATAGTCTATTTAACTTCGTTCAAAGTTAAATAGACCTTTTCCATATACTTTGCATATGGAAATGGTCTATTTAACTTCCTTCAAAGTTAAATAGACCATTTACATATACTTTGCATATGGAAATGGTCTATTTAACTTCCTTCAAAGTTAAATAGACCATTTCCATATACTTTGCATATATTTCACAAACTTCTCTAGTATAAACACTTTTTTACGTAATTCAAAATTAACAAATCGTTTTCCACCAAAAAATGGTAATTTATAAAATCACAAAAAGACGGTAACACGTTTTATTTAACAGTTTTGTTTCACTAAATACAGAACACGACAAATCTTTTCTTGAGTTAGGCTTTTATAAATATATAAAGGTGGCATCGAGAAAGCGATGCGCGGGAGTGGTTTTTAGATTAGACGGCAACAGCAAAAAAATCACTCCGTACTACAAGTCCCACATGGGTATTTACTCATACATTAAATTGTATTTTATTTTTATTACTACACTACAAAATCGCTAGAAAATATCTATTTCTTGATGAGGCAACAAAAAATTTCGTGAAATTAAAATTTAATAAGATAACCGCACAATATTATTAACGACTAACTTAAATTAAAACTAAAAAAATAAACGAAAAGAATAAATGTCATATCCGATTATTCTATTAATCCTCACACAGTAAATAAATTTATCATAATACTTTTACAATGAGTGCAAAATCACTATGTGGCATGATTTTAATTAAATAGAACAACGAACTTTGCTTACACCATATTTTTTAAATAAAAATTATCAACATGTTTCAAAACCTAGTATACTAAACATAAACACATAATATAATAATAGACAAATGAGTACCTATGTGATTTCTTCATCAGGATACAAGTATCGGTACTAAAAAGTAATACCTAATATAAGAATAGACATATAAGTAGGGGAGGGCGGGGCTGGTACTAACAAATTTTGTAATATTGTTTATATTTTCAATGATAATGAAACTTTTGTTTTTTTTTTTATTCATAGCATGCTTTGGTTATTCAGCTATGCTATTAGTTACAAAAATCATCAGTTAGGTAAGTCCTTTCAGAGACAGAGTCATCAAAACCAATTAAATCATTTGTTAATACATACCCCGTATCTGGGGTAAATATTAACGGAGCTGGGGTAAGTATTAACGCAAGGGGCAATTATTAACAGAAGCTAAAATTCTATGAAATAATTAAATAAAAGTCATCCGTATTAAAGATATATTTATTAGAAATGAAACAGTAATTTTTATGATAGGAACTATGATAGGAACTATGTTAGGAACTTTTGTAGTATATTTTTATGGTAGGCAATAGTTATTCGGAATACGATCCCTCATCATCCGAGAAACAATTGAGGCATATGTATTTTCTGGTGTCACCTCTAACACAGGTGATATAAGCCCATCTTTTGCATAAAATACATTGTATCCAGTCAAGTCTAGATGTGTCTTAGTTATAAGACTCAGCGCAAACTAAGCAGAAGCAGGATTCTTCGTAACTGTCATCCTGCAGAATATGTTTCTTTACCTTTTTCTCTTCTGCTCTCCGGGTTTCTTTGCCTTTACCTTTCCCCTTTCCTTTGCCTTTGAATTTGTTTTTTCGCTTCCGTCTGACTATTTTTTATCTTTTTGGTTAACTTTAATTTGGCATCATCTTCTAAGGCCAATTTTTCTGGAGTATCGGTGAGAATCGTTGATTTTCTTGAACGTTTGCGTTTGGAGTCAAGACGCGGTGATGCTTTTGGAAGCTGTCGTATGCTTTCAATATTAAACTTTTCTGTAGGCTTTGTATTTGATGTTCCTGGCAAATTTGAAGATCCTGGCTGGTTTGAAGGTCCTGGCTCATTTGATGGTCCGGGCTTGTTATTAGTAGATGGTCTTGTTTCGTTTGAAAATTCTCACATTTGATGGTACGCGTGCTTTTTGATCAATAACCTCCGAAATACTTATGTAAATATCAGGCATGTTACTAATAATTTCATGAACGGGGTAAGTATTAACGTGTTAATACTTACCCCACTCAATTTGTTAATTTTAGCCCCAAAGTCACTTTTTTTACTTCATCATTTACAGAAAACAATCTAGTTTAAATAATTACCAACAAATAATATAGTGTTACTGTCAATAAAATAGAGCTCGATTCATGATAAAACTATAATTTGATTCAGCGAATGAATAAATCTTAAATCAATTTATTGTAAAGAACAAAAAGTTCGCTTACCTGTCAATCTGAGGTCACTGCGCACAACCACTACAAGCGACGGCCGGTTGGCATCTGACAAGTCAGAACACGTTCGGCTTTGTATATACTGTTTCTAAACCGAGTATCATATTTTTGACACTTCACGTTTGGCGGGAATCAGCTTGTTAATTCTTACCTCCGTTAAAACCAACCCCGCCCTCCCCTTCCTAAGTGGTTTCTTCATCAGGATACAAGTATAGGTACTGAAAAGTAATTCATAATATAAAAATAGACATACAAGTATAGATACTAAAAAGTAAAACATAATATAAGAATAGACATATAAGTAGGTACCTACCTTCGTGGTTTTTTTCATCAGGATTCAAGTATACAAAAAATTTGTGCAAAATATATTATATACGAATAAACGAATAAGTACCTTTGGATAAAAACATATTACATGATTAATTAGTTATAATTATATTAACTTAATATAATTACCAGGTAAATTTTTGTGTAATTAATCAAAATAACAAAAACAAAGAGCCACCACGATATCTAAATAACAAACTAATATAAAAAATGTGAAATAAATCTAGTTGATGGCTATTTATAAAATGGTTACTAACAAAATTTTGTTTGACCAGTACCTAACACTTTTTCTAATTTCAAAGATTACTAATTGTAATCCCATCGTATGTGTAAAATTCGTTACCTTTTATTTATTTAAAAAGAAAGATTTGTGTCTATAATGTGATTTGGCAAAATGAATATTGCCATACATTCAATTATTGCGTTTTATTTGTTAGACTTACTCGTATGTTCAAAAAGTTATTAACAAGTTCTATTAAAAACTCTATTTTCAACCACACAATGTTTATAAATTCCTGACGTAGTGCCATGCTACTTTTTTCCACCAGATGACAATTATTCCTCCAAGAAAATTAAATTTAAACGTGCAGGACAAGAATTTTAATGTTAAAATTACTGTTTTTTTCCCTTTTGTGATATTTTTCCTGACTTGTGTCTTTTGAGGTTTATTATATGATAATCTGGTTTTGACAGGTTCCTTTGTCGTCTTCAAGATTAGCTTGATAATTATTATCAAGCGATGAGAACCTACTCAGTATTATAAAATAACCCTTTGTTAAAATACCCATTAATAATAATATTATATTTGTTAGGAAAGAAAAGAGATACAATTTGGTTTTAAATTTAAATTATTTTATGTGAGAAATCTATGTGTATCTATTTTTTGAAAAGTGATAAAAACAAACAAACTTACATATTCAAAAGAACAAACACAAATTGATCAATGGTTTAAAATTAAGTTTTAAAAAATAATGTACTATTCTTTAAAAAAAACCGTTGATGTAAAAAAAAATCTAATTAAGCTAATTTTATTACGCGTGACAGCGTATTGCTTTCCGAAGGCATTATTAAACGGCGGTGAAGCCTCTTACACAGGAGTCATTTATATTATTACTTTATAAGTGTTTACGATGAAGATCTTTTAATTAATTGCTTTTTTTATTACCAATTCAGCTACCTGCATGGAGAAAAATGAGTATTGCTGATAAAAATGGGATTGCAGGCCATTTCCTGTTGAAATTTTAATGTATTCCTAATAAATCGGAACGGTGTTCATGCACCTTCATTTGTTCTGATAGTATATAATGACGAAATGCGACAATATAATGATTTTTATGAACACGTGTTCCGGCATTGTTCATACATTCCTTTTTTACTAAAAGTTTAACAGGAAACCTACAAATGTATTTGTTAATGGTCTGCAGTCCCGTTTTTAACCGGATTATGAATAATTTGAAAAGATTCTTTATCAATATGCAATATTTTATATCAATAAATTATTTCCGTGTGCTATCTACTTGTCCACAACATTATAACATTATTTATGCACTACAGTTGCAGCTACGACGGAAGATGACGAGAAAGAAAATTCAGATTTGTGGCCGCATAAAGGATTAATTTTAATTTTCTGATCTTCAATAAAGTAACTGCGGTTGCCATGCATAAGTACTGGTCAATATGAAGTTATTAACAGGTAGACGTCAGGTAGTTAAACCGTAATTCATTTCCTAGAAAATTCATTAATCTCATTTTGTTTAACCCTAGAAGCCTAATCTATTTTATAGGTACATAAAGCCTTAACATACGTCTCAGAGGCGTACACATGTAAATGACAGCCTGTAGGCAGAAATATACCTACTTGTGCCCTATTTTTTTATGGAAATTTAAGGTTGGTATATAAACTAATAATAAAACACAGTTTTATCAATGAAAACTACTATCACAGGGAAAATTTCCACAGTCATGGAAACTATCTACCATTATACCGGTCCCAAAGGTTAAAAATACCAGAAAATGTGAAGAATTTCGACCAATAAACACCTTACCGAAATATGAACAGATACTTGAAGTAATAATAAAAGAACAAATATTGCAATACTTAGATGAACACAATATTTTATACCAAGAACAATCGGGATTCAGATGTAATAATTCTTGTGAAACAGCGTTAAATGTAATCGTTGAAGAATGGAAAGAAGGAATGAATAGTAATAAATTTATCTTAGCAATATTCTTGGATTTTCAAAGGGCATTCGAAACCATAGATCGAGAAATATTGATAAGAAAGCTTAAAGAAATTGGTTTCTCAACTCTAGCCATTAAATTAATAAAAGAGTATTTGAAAGACCGAATACAGGTAACAAAAATTAATAATCAATTTTCAAAACCAATGGAAAATAAATTAGGAGTACCACAGGGATCAGTCCTTGGACCTCTATTGTTCATACTCTATATTAATGACATGGTGAAAATATTTTCAAAATGCAAAGTACGACTATTTGCCGATGATACACTTATATATATAATTGGAGAAAACTATGAAGAACTAATAAATATTTTAAATAATGAACTAGATAATGTATCAAGATGGCTAAAAATAAATAAGCTTAAATTAAATACAAAAAAAACAAAATGTATGGTAATTGGTTATAAGAAGACATCCAGTGAAAGCAAAATCAAAATTGATGGTGAAATTATTGAAAATGTTACCGATATAAAATACTTAGGAGTTATAATAGATTCCAAACTCAACTTTAACAAACATGCGGAATATACCCAAAAGAAAATTGGAAAAAAGATATCTTTCTTGGGAAGAATTCGCCAAAAACTGTCCGAAAAAACTGCAATCACCATTTATAACTCCATTATTGCTCCACATTTTAATTACTGCTCAACTATCCTTTTCCTGTGTAACGACCGAGAGCAAAATAAATTTCAAATTCTCCAAAATAGGGCAATGAGAACAATACTCAGACGAAATAGATATTCAAAAGTAAATAAAATGTTAAACGAACTAAATTGGCTAACGGTGAAACAGATGTTGACCTTGAACACGATGATATTTTTACACAAAATAGTAAACAACCTGCTACCCAAATATTTTTCGAATCAAATTGTATACAACAAGGACATACACCAACATAAAACTAGGACGTGCAATGAAATCAGGCTACCAAAGAAGGACAAAGCGAATACCCAGAATAGTATATTTTATAAAGGGATGAAATACTATAACGCGCTGCCGGAAAACCTTAAGTCTGCCCCAATTGAAAAGTTTAAGATGTTGTGTAGGAGCCATATCAAGAAAGAAAAAAAAACATAGTATATTTAAATGTAATAATTAATTAGTCATTTGTAATCTTAAATGTACAAATTACTAAAATAAAATCAATAAATAAAAAAAACAGGTATTTATTACAACGAATCAAAACATTATGCTTCTATTCAAACAAAAAAACATCTTCTTAAAAATCAACTTGAACATATGTTTTTGTTAAATAATCATACATGTTTTTGAGATTAATTTCTTATTCTGAGGGCAAACATTAAAAGTAATCATGCTTTTAATTATTAGCTATAATTTTAGAGCAATCTACACAGACATCAACTTTGTGCTCAGCAACTATCAACTTTTTGCACTTACAGCACACTAATTTTGACATTCTATTTTTTTAGCAGCAAAAAGCGCAGTATTTACGGTTTTTGGGCTCTGGTTCTCCTGCCGGAAGTTTATTACCTGAATCAGTAGGTTTGGCGAGAATTTGGCTTATATTTTTAAAGGTCAAGGCTTGACCGAATCTGTGCTGAGTTGTTTAATGAATTCTCTTTTGTTTGAGAGTTTATTTGATCATTTTGTGGCCATAAATTACAGCAGAATTGACAAAAGCCATGTTTAAGACGCCATAGAAAACAGTCATTGACCATCTTTTAGTTTTGCGGCTGCACGACATTGAGGCGCACATTTGATCAAATGGATCTACTCCTCCTTTTGTTTGGTTCTAGAAATTAATCATGTCTGGTTTGCCACGTGAATTATTAATTATTGCATTTTCATCACAACAAGATGAAAGTTAGAACATATTTGCAGGTTTTGGCTTGTACGATAGAAATGTCAGAGGGCCATCAAAACGAAATGTAGAACTGCCAACAGGTCGAGATCTGGAGTTCTTCAATTTTTCGTGCATTTCCCGCTTATTTGATCGAATAGTGCCCACCAGACCTGCTATTTTGTAATGGATAATCTATTTTGGATAAAATATAAACTGGGACAATTGCTCTGAAGAACCGGAACCTACTACTTCGCATCAAGAACCAACTGGTATCACACCTTATCATTTTAGTATTTCTAAATATTTTTTTATTTCTAGAATAAACCCATCCTAACATTCATTTGTTGCCATTAAATCCCACGGTAACAGGTTCTTAATGGACATCTTACACGATTCTTGTTTTTTGTCGAGATTCCACGTGAGTCTTCTTTTCATAAGA
Organism: Hesperophylax magnus; assembly: GCA_026573805.1. Lineage (NCBI taxonomy): Eukaryota > Metazoa > Arthropoda > Insecta > Trichoptera > Limnephilidae > Hesperophylax > Hesperophylax magnus. The sequence continues at coordinate 693,289 of JAIUSX010000157.1, forward strand.
ATTCAGGATGAAAAACAGAACGAGTTCTATTTTATCACCGATTTTCATTTAGCTTAAATGGCGCATATTTTCTTTATTTTATTTGACTTTATGCCCAGCTGAACTCTTACAAAGATTATACTAATAGAATGTACCTAATAAGCTATCGCAAATTATGCAAAATATTTTCAAAAAGTCACGCAAAACTGATGAAAATATAGATCGTGTAAATTTTTTTTTATATGTAGGTCCCAACATTTTTTACGTGTGGTGATTTGTATAAAAAAAAACGTGTAAAACGACCAATAGAAGGACGCAATATAGCTATCAACTTTATGTTTTACCCGATAAGGAAAACCTAAACACAAACTCACATCAAATGTAACTGTCGGGTTCCAAAGTACGTACTTCTCTGAGGCAATACTCAGCGAATCCTTCTCTCTTGACACTCCTAAAACTGGAGCTGGGAGCAAAACAGATTTGGAATCGAACATTATATTTATGTAGTTAGCCTTGGGAGAGCAAAGAATCTGCGAATTGTCGGGAAAATTAAGGATTTTTCCCAATGCTCCGGAAACGAGAATAATCACCTAAAACGTTTCTTCGGGTTACCAGTTTACATATAGATATCGGATAGGAATTATGTAACGAGTATTATACGAGTGGCAGGTGTTCCCAATAACAACTATCGTCATTGATCCCTTTGGTATGGGTGAAAACTGTAGAGCCGGCAAACCGCCAAAAGAATGCCATACGTAAAAAAATGTCATCTGTTTAAGAATGGGTCGTTTTAAAAACATTTATTTTTAATTTAATTGCTTAGTTATAGAACATTTTTGATTAAAATAAAAATATTTTCGATTTAATTTTAATTCAGAAAAAGGCTGTGCAAATTACAAGTGTTAACAGTATTTAGAGAATCAACTTGAGCCCATAATGATTTTCAAGAAAGAGTGGTAACGTAATTATTATTTTTGATAGCAAATGCCAAAGTACTAGGTACAGTATCATTGCACCGAATATCGATCACTACGAGTGAAGGCACATCACCCGCAGAGGGAGAGGGGAGGATCGAGCCGGGTGGCCGCTCCGTCGAAAGAAAAACATTAGTGAAAGAAAGTAAATAAGTGAATCAGTTGGAACGGTCGGAGGGTTGACAGATGCTCGGGGAACGGCCGTCGGCCAATTCTTCCAAGGGTAAGCGGAGATATGTTAGTGGGTTCTGTCTAATGGTACGTTTGAGGCGTCACGACGGGAAGGAAGGAGCTGAAATTCCTGAACAACAGATGGAAGTTACATCCGGGAAAGCAAGCAATGTAAATTGAAATATAAAAACGTACAAAAATAAATTAGTATCCATCAGAATAACTCTCTCTCTATCAATTTTAGTGTAAATTTATGATTCTACTGTAACTGAAGAAATTACTTTCAAATAAATATATACCTTTTATGTAAATATATAACTTTTATGTAAATATATACGTTTTATGTAAATTTACCTATACCTTTTATGTAAATATATACTTTTCTATGTTAATATATACCTTTATGTAAATATATTTATAAATAACCTCCAATATTTCCGATGACCCAAATTAACACCTAAAAACCCTATAGCCAGTAAGGTGTGTTACAAAATTTCTTTTTTTTTTTACTAGATCTATTTGAATAAAATTTTTGTTTTCTGTAATGCATTTATGCAAATCTTATAAGTAGAAATTAACTCACTTCCCTTTGAGCTGAAACTCAGCAGATAGACTCGTTGTCGATGACGATGCAATCTATCTATATATATAATTTTTTGTAGCATACACGCACACATAAGCGGACATATACCTACGCAATAAAAATTTCTCTGAAATCAGGTGAAATTACAGTAGTTAATAATATACATTATACTTCATACACTTCTTGGATATGAAGGTTCAATCCTCAGTTAAACCAACAATTGTTTTGTCTGTTTTTTAAGTTTGAATGGTCACTGTAAATAAGATGTAAAAATATTTTAATATTTACGGGTTGATTTTTTTATTTCGGTTTATTTTTCAAATTATAAAATAAATATTGCTCGGAGTTATTAATAAAAAAGTGGGTGTGTCAAGCCTACGCAAGACAGAAGTGAAACTTCTAGTTTCAGCTGATGCTTGGCGTGGCGCAGTTCGCTGGTGTCTGAGAGAGAGGAAAGAAGAGAAGAGAGAGAACGTTCGTGAGCGGCTCCCCCACCTCAACAAGGTTTCACTTCAAAAATGCCACAGCCGAGAATCGAACCTCGCTTAACTGATTGAAAGCCAACCACGCTGAGCACCAACTGTAAGCAAAGCCGCATAAATTGATTATATTATGTAGGTTCTGAAAATATGAGAGCTTGTTATGTTTTATAATGTTACCTACATCACACCCAAAATATAATATATTTTTAAAAATAATGTACAATGTACAGAAATAGAATCCCACACAAGATCGCGTAGTGCGCTCTAGCGAACGGATATTTTATCAGAGGGAGATAGTTTTAATTTTTTTTTCTGTAAATTATTACATATTATCAAAATAAATAAATTAATTAAATAAATGTAATACAATTATCATAATATACGGATTAGATAATAATTTTAATCCAACACAATAACGCAAAGCGCGCTCTAGCGGAGTAATGTTTTATCACAGTGAGATAAGTGTTTTTATTATTTTGCAATATTATTTTCTTTTAAAAAATGTTCTGACCTACTAAAAAATAAGATATTGAATGAAAAAGGCGTTAAAAACAAAAAAATAATGTGCGATGGCCGAGAATCGAACTCGGATCAACTGCTTGGAAGGCAACTATGCTGACCATTACACCACCAACGCCAGTTGTCGGGATGAGCTAAGAAGCATTTATATGTTACTTCAAAACTTTGACTAGATCAAATGAACTTTAATCGGTGGTCCCGCATTTTCGTTTCGGTCATGAGTCGGTTTTACTCCGGTCCTCGAAATTGCATGACGCGCGTAAAGAAGTTTCACTTCAATAAATGTTACAGAAATGAAACAGTACATTTATCATAAAGGAATAAATTATTAGAGTAGAACACTTAATAATATATTTCGAGTGCGCATTAGGGATAATAATATTTAAGTAAAAGCTTCTACAAGGTTTTGGTAGAGAACACGATTTAATATTATTTCATAAAGACCGACAAAAAGCATTCAGACTGCCACCAAAAATTTTGAGGCCCTGTGTAAGCAGTTATAATTATAAATAGTTGATAGTACCGTTTCGATGATTTTTACACAACACATTTCTTAAAACCTTTCCTTATCTGTGGTGTGTATTTACTACACATTGCTTCTAATAACTTTAATAACTCTATAAATATAATAAATTCTGGGTTCAGATTTTAGGTATTCCTCTGTTATACATTTATGCACTGAATTAAAAAAAAATATTTTACATAGTTTTCAAATTCAATTAAAAATCGTGTTTTGTTAAAAATCGGGAACAAATACACCAATACAATCAACCATATGACTCTGCTACGCGAAGAGTGTGCGAGGAAATGACACGCTATTGATATGATTTAAGATTTTTATTACGCTATTGATGTCCCGCTTTAGTTTGCTTTAGGAACATGAGAAATCCACACGTCCGCAGCTGTTGTATTTAGACCTTCGACCGTGTGTGTGAGTCCAGCGCCCATCCAGCACCTGCAGTCAGTCGGTCTCGGGCCGTCGTTAGATGTGGACTCCTTGCACGTTTGTTTAGCATCTGCCAATAGTTTTTTCATGTTTTCGGCAATTAAATTACAATTATTATCACTTTTGATATAAAATATGATAAACATAAGCGATTAACTATGAATATTCATATTTTTCCGATATCAAATCACTTATTTTGAGATGCGTATTGACTACACAGCACCGGAACGCGTGGATTTTTTTAGCACAGTAAGGGAAAGGTAACACTCAATACTCCCATTTAAAATATACCTATTACTATGATTAGGTACTCATTTTCAAGATATAAATTTATGACAGGCAACAATGGCCACTCCACTCTGCACCTGCTTTTTTCTTATTATTAGTCGCATTTCTAGATTCGTCGCCGTTACTCCAGGGTCTTGATATTACTGCTACTGGGATTGGAATTCTGCAGTAAAATTGAGGCCATTTCACGAGTTTCCATTTAAGTTCTTATTTAAAATAAATCATTCCTACTAGTTTTTACTAACCCTTTTGAGTTTGCGAAAATTTTTTAAATATCTCTAAAAAAATTAAGTATTGAAAATTAGATATGAAATAATAGAAACGCTTCTACAAAATAAGCTTTTTCACTTTGAAAATTTCTTGGACAGAAAAACTTCTAAATCCTAGCTCTATACACTGTACATTGCAGTCCACCTCAAGGTAGTCATAAGTTCACTGGACTGCAACTGTAGTCAGCCACACAGTAAGGGTTAACATATGGTTCAATAAAATTCTGACCACCGAGATAAACTTAATTTTAAACATATTTGAGGTTGTCAGTTAATTCGCAATTTTTTGTTTCAAAATAATATTTCATCAAAATACATAGATTAAGGTTGGCTTGCATCAAACACCTCTCTCTCGGCTTCATTTTTTAATTATATTTATGTAATGAGTTTCAGAGGCCACTACTTCCATGGTTGAGTAATAATGATCTTTGGCTAGGAATCCGGAGGTCACGGGTTCAAATCAAATAATGTTTCACAATTTATTCATTTACAATAATATTTCTGCATTATATATTATAGTCACGGTATGTTACACAGTGGTAGATACATTCAGTATCACCCTTGTAAAAAATAACCTTTCAGAATCGAAAAGATGCTTGAAATGGCTTTAGCCGTGTATGGCGACTGGATCTAAATGGCCAGGTTCTTTACGTCCTTCCTCTACCTAATTTTCTTGGTACCTACCATGGAGGGGCGACCCTTTATACTAACGACATCTGTCGGATAACTAAATAAATAATCAAAAGCAGAATTTTCTAAAGTGTCTTTATTTTATTATTATTATTATTTGCTTCTATTCTATGCCCTGAGGATGATCTTAATCCAGAAATGAGTCCGTTGGGAATGACCATCCACCGTAAAGTTTCCGTTATTATACCCGGCCATTAAATTCTATGCGTGAATTATGTCGTTAACGATACCAATAAGGCGGCGTCATTATTATCTGCTATGATGGATGACATACATCTTACAAGGATGACGATTTTTTTTTAATTCGTCCCTTGTATAAATGCGAGTTTAAACTTGGAATCCATCTGTGGAAATTGAAAACAGAAATAGCATTTGAAAAAAATATTTAAAATTATCAATATTAATAATTTTATATTATAAAGCGTATTTGCATGGAGACATTCTGTTTAAAATAACCGCACTCAGATCTTCCAAATTTCAACCTTTATTAACATGCTTTATTTACCACTGCAATTACCATGTAAGTACTCCAATACCTAAACACGGGGTTTTTCGGGGGTAAGGTGCACTTACTTCGGGGGTTGATTTTATACAATTTAGGACACAAATTTTTTAGACATATACAAAATATTTTCCAAAGAATAATATTTTTTTCAATGCATACCGACTTTTTAGATGAAAATTACATTAAATCGACGGAATTTGTTTTTTTTTTTAAGGAAAGGAAGGTGTGGGAGTTCTGTGAAGGAAAACGATATGAGAGGTATGTAGGAATCTAAGGTCAGTGTGTCCAGGAGTGACGGACGTATGAATCCATCCCGTATGACCAGCTGAAGAGATCAAAGGGTTTCTTCAAACCGGCCTCTTCCAATCCGGCCCGCAACGCAGCTGGTCCACACCTCCATCCTAGATCCACACCTTACCCGATGAATCTGCGTACCCCTGACAAGTCACCAAACGTAGCAAGCCTCTTGGGGTGACCCATGGCAGAGTGTTGGTTATCTAATAAATGATTCCCGGGGCGGCGGTACCCATACCTGCCTTCCAAATATGCCGACCCATAATAACACACTAAAACTCTAATATGTGGACTGTAGACCATCCACGGAGATAAATAATAAAATAAAAATTTTATATAATACATATACAAATTTATTTGGTTTCTACAAAAATGAAGAAAATGTTTTGAAATTACTTGCGAACATTGAATTTATTTATTTATAATACCATTACCATTTTGATGTACATAAAAGATTAATGGAAACTTGAAAATGGACCACCAGCTCCACAAAACCATTTAAATGTGAAAGCATCCATAAATTATCATAACTTGGCGGCAGTGAAATATTTAAACTTATAATAAGAAATTTTGGTACCGTGGTCCCTACATTATTTACCCGTAATAAATGTCCCGGATAAAGAACCAGGTAGTTAAAGATTAACGTAACTTCATTTTTTTACTTGGTGCGAAGAAAAAGTGTATATTTCCAATAAAAAGCTCAATTTCACGTAAAGCGGGGTATTATGTAGTTTTATTACGGAGAAAAATCGCTAACAACAGAATTCGCAATACTCTGACAAGGCGATATCGAGCGGCAATAACACTACACGTATCACAAACGGGATCACATTAAAGTTTTATGGTCTTGTTAGCCGCGTGAACATTTAAGGCACCAACCGACACCAACTTCCTATTCCTATATAAAGAGCAGTTACTGGCTTCTCCGAATTTAGGTCGCAGTTAGCACTCCCGCCGAAAATCATATTTTCAATAAGACTGAAGCTTAAAAGGCTCGTGACATGTTCAAACAATTGCTAAGAGTTTTTTCATGGCCCGATGTCGCAAATTCGAAGGGGATGTTTTTACTACGTTGCGTCGCTTCGCTGTTAAATGGTTATGACAATTCGAGTGGGACCGTAACCGAGCTTCACAACTTATCGGGGCTGTAAAAATCCAATACCATTGGGACAACACGGCAAATAAGGATATCAATTTATATTATACCTCGGTGTAAATAATAAGAGATATGTTTAAAAACCGTCGTAAATTTAACATTTAACTATCAGTCGGCTATAAAATTTTATTGACGACACGTCACCTTATTTTTATTTCTCTTGTAATACCGCTGTACAGCGTTTGATGGCTGGAAGCCATTTGAATTATAATTCTTCAATTTGGAGATTTTTTCTGGTACTGGAGGAAAAAGGGAAGAGATTGGCTGCTTAGCTTTGCAGATTTGGGATAGTGAGTTAAGGCTTTTCAAGCCAAATTTTCAATTATAATTAGTAGTTTCCCACAACATTCATAATATTTTTGTTTACCAAATCCAACATGTTAGTCAATTTAATTTATGTAGGTGTATTAAGATAGGTTGTTGCCTGGTTTAGAACTCAATATCTTCAGCATCAGTGCCAATGAACATATCACTCAGCCATAAAGGTCAGTCATCATAACTTCATCTCCAGAATCTCCTAGTTATCGGACGTCTTTGTTAGCTTTCATAATCACCAACGATCGTGCGAAATTTTAACGCTTTTGCAAATTTCATATAAGGCGGCCGTTTGGGTTTTTCAACAAAATGATTTAATGCTACAAAGCCAGCCCTCATTTATTACCAACGGAAAAATGAAACGCCCAACATACCCAGCTCACTTTTTAGCAAATTTCTTAAACAAAACACAGCTTGAACCGGGTTTTATTGCTTCTTATTATTAAATTTATATAAATAAAAGAGACGGGGAGATGAAACATTTAGAGCAATCTTCGTCGTATTTCTTAGAGTGGAGAAATTATTTCGTGTTTAAGTGTTAAAATACAAAAGGAAAATAAAGTTAACAACTCTTAGGCGGAAGCATATTTTGTCAGGAGCTTACTGTTTTCAAGCAAAGGAAAGTTAAAACCATTGTTAAGTACTTGCATAAATACATAAAGCTTTGTGATCATAGTCCGCTACAGTGGCCAAAGAACAGCCAAGTACGTCGTGACCATTATGTTCGTAGCTTTACCACTCGTGCGTAAATTGCCACTCATTAGAGAAAATCAAATTAACATCGATACAAAAATGTTGATATTATAATATTGAGTCAACTGCTTTTTAAATAATGTATCTTAGTGGTCCCCCTCAGTATATTTATTTGACTGTCCACAAAAAGGAGAAAAACGCGTGCATACAACATTTTTATGAAAAATGATTTAAAATAATATTTTTTGTTGTTTACAGTAATTTACAATTTTGTTCCTTCCTCGAGTTTTGATTCTTTGAATTTTTCAAAACAGCAAATAGATTTATCCGTTAAACAAATGAAATGGAGTCTTTTATTTTTGCCAAAGCGTTATTCAAAAATTTCGATGCTGTTTTTATTTTAAAATGATATTTTGTAGATACGTGAATACGAAGTAAGAATAAAAAATGTTTTTTGTATGTTATTTAAATGTCGACGCCGAAGTGAATTGAAAATTTAATGCTTTCCATGTGGTAAATTAATTTCGAAATGGTCAAATCAATAAGGTAAAGATGGGTTTTCTTTTCCTGTTTCTGAATATATTATATATTGAAAAAATCTGCACTCAGTTAAAATAAAAATGTAAACCTTTTTTTGGCAAATAAACTTTACCGAAAAATCTAAAACACTGTTATTTGCATCAGTACAACTTCTGTCATAAAATTGGAATTCATTCATTGGCGTGATGAAAAACTTTTTTGTGTGGAAAATTCAGAGCACGACTATAAAACGACACACGAAAGACTGAGTTTACTAATTCCATTACTTGGAATACCAAAAGCGAAAAAAATGACTTCACAATGAAAGCGAGCATTTTGCGGGGATTTTTTAGCCTAAAAATGACGAGGTTAAAATACCAACACCGCGAACGGTACTAGTTGGATCAAGGGGATTCGTCAGACGAAATTTTAAAATTCCTCTCACGTAACATTTTTTATAAATCCAGTATAATATGCACCGAAAGACAATATGTACAGCGTGCTTAATAAGCCATTCAAAACACATGTCTCTCAATTTGAAGCCAACCGACTCGTATATCACCATTAGCGTATGTTTTTAATCGTATCATTTTCAGGAAACTCTCCTTTGTTGGCTTGGCATCTGCTATTTAGGAGCGTACTTTGTTCAAAATATTCTGTAAAATTAGCTGATTGGCCCATTTTGTAATCTTTTAGGGAATGGAATTTACCAAAATTTAAATGGGGAACAAACATATTAAAAATATTTTTTAGAAACTACTATTGCTTGAATGTTGCTCTCGCGAAAAGCGGAAAACTAATAAAACCATACATAAACACATCTTCTTACCCTTCGCCTATTCAAGTCACCCATCGCATTGACACGACGTCTCTAGACGTATCTCTCCAGTGCTACCCAAGTGGCCATTGTCCATAGCAGGTACAGCCTCTCCTCGCACAGTTGCTGAAGTTGTATCTCCCACCAATTAAAACCATAGTTTTATGATTAAAAAAATAAATTATTATTCTAAAAAAACTTTTGTTTTATTGAATAATCTACAAATCACAATGGATACTTTGAGGGTGTTTTACAGCATCTAAATAAACCGTTGAGTAACTTCTTGTCAAGTATTATAAGTAGATACTAGTGCAGACTCGTAAAAAAAGGCAGGATAATCTCGTCAAATCGGTCCGTCTCGGAAAATCAGTCCGAATTTTTAAATGGCATTTAAAATAATTTTCTGTTAAAAACATCACGTTGTAAGTAAGTACGTTACCGCTTGTCTAAATTTTTTAAATAGTTCTAATTTTGAAAATGACACTCATTACAAAGCAAATCTGAGTTCTAGAGTTCTAGGTAGTATAAGTTCATACAATTAGTATCCTAGTACTATATACATATATTATTAAAAAAAATGTTATGTCGATGTAGTGACTTTAATCTAAAAACAAACACTCATTTGATGTAACTCACTAACTAGCGGCAGAGAAACATATAGTAAACACTACTCAACGAGCTGCGATAATCAACGTTTAATCAGTTTCAGAGGAGGTGAAGTAACCCCCCATAATATTTATGGAAATATATTTTTTATTTGAATACCAAACAAGGGTCCCAACTGCTCCCAATCGTCTGGAGCTAGTGCGACTATAGCATTCCCAATAAATTAGGATGATTAGGTGAGGCTGAAGGTAGCGGGGAGGGGAAAGAGATATGAAAGATAAAGTTCTGGAAGTAACACTGATTAAAAACTTGATATACCTAAGTATTTTTAAAATTATATACATTTCATTGTGGTGGGACCCTGGCTACAATGCGAACATATTAGTGTAATGGTACGGTAATGTCATTACTAATATGTGTCATTACAGATAATCTGTGTCATAACATTATGGCGGTGCTTTGCTTATCTGTGAGATTGTCTGCTCTGTAATCATAATGTTATCTTCATAACAGCTGTAGTAACAAAGCTAACCTAATTACATATTTTATTATTTGTTACCCAAACCAGGTGAAAGGGCATTTAAGATTCATAAAAGAGAGAGATAAAAAGTAGAATGACAGCATAGGTCTACAATAGCTTTAACATTATTCAATTCATTATTAAATTTTTATCATTCATGTGTCTAAAAATTGAAAAAAAGATAGATAGATTAGATAAATCAAACATAATAAAATTTTGTTTCGGATTTAAGTCAACAGATATATTTTTTTTTATTGAATATACAAACACATTACAATTATTTAAAAATGTAGATATTTCGAGGCTGATTGCGATAAAATTAGACATTTTAACGAAAACTGCCCAACTCAATTGAGAAATTATTTATCGTGTTTGAGTTGGGGAGTGTTGGGAGTCACTATGGTTTATAGGTTGTAAAATTTCACTAGTTGATGTAGCTAAAAATTAACAAATAGTTATGAAACTAGATGATAAATTTGATAACACAATATAATTAAGAAAATAAGAAATTTAATTACAAACTAAAAATATAACTTAAATAATATAATAGTTATTAAACTTAGAAAAAATAAGATATAAAAATAAAAATTTACTTATTAGGTACGAAATAATAGAAGGTAGGTACAGTACTAGTTGTAAATTGTTCAAAGACCGAGCTGGCAATCTTGTATGAAATGGGTACTTAATAAAATGCAACAACAATAAACGCATATTAGGAAACGCATAATATAACTTTAGAGGATATGTAAAAATAATATATATAAATGTAGCTTTTTTTTATATTAAATCTTGTTTATATATTTTTTTTATTAATCATTAATCAATTTTCCTAAATTCATAACGTGAATTTAGGAAAATTTAATCAATAAAAATTACAAATGAGTTCATATAAACAATTATTTGAAAAATGTATCCAATGAAATTAAAAGTTGTGATTACCGTTGGGTTTATCTAAAAGTTGTTTGATTTGTGATTTGAAAGTTTTGTAATTTTTTTCAGTTTTAATTTTATCCGTAAGGGCAACAATTTTACACCTTGATAAGTATAATGGTGTTGACCAGCACTAGTTTTACATTTAGTAATTTCTAAGTTACCACGTGATCTAGATCGGTTACTTATTTTTGTAGAAATTGTTGAATTATTAATATGTTGTTATTCTGCTTCTCAAAATGCCTAACGAAATTTAAATCAATAATTTTATATTGGAAAGGGCAGTAGGAAATCATGTTAACATTTTAGATAATCATTTTTTTTTTTTTTTACAGTATTACCGCACAAGAGTCCCAACTGCTCCCGTCTGGAGCCAGTGAGACTATGGCATCCCCAATTGGGGTATGTTGTGAGGCTGAGGGTATTGGGGAGGGGAGGGAGATGGGGAAGAGGAAGGTGGGGAAGTACCTGGCTATTCAGATCTGGTCACCAAACACGGCTAAAGCCATTTCAAGCAACGTTTCAATTCTGAATGGTGGTCTTACACCAGGGCGATACTGAGAGTATCTTCCACTCTGGAACGTGCCGCAAATATACTATATATTATTTTAAATTAATTAATTGTGAAATAACACAAATTAATCAAATAAAATTTATGTGCGCACGCCGGGTTCGAACCCGCGACCTTCGGATCTGTAGTCGAAAGCGTATACCACTAGACCACGCCGGCCGTCAATGTTTTAGATTTCATGTATCTCTATGATGAGATTATTAATTTTTTTTCTTCATAATAAGCATATTGATAATATAGAATTTTATGATCAAAAATGTGATTTTTGATATGATAATGTATTCATAGAAAAACAACAAAAATATATTTGTAATGTCACCTGTCTATGTACGGCAGGCCAAAATGAAAATGCTTTTTGTTATTTTTATACAAATGAGATCTCTCAAGTGCTGTCAAATAATTATTAAAATCAATCAAATAGTACTAATACATATGTTTTTTTTTATTTTCTGGAAAGCTTGTTATGTTTTTTTAGCATCATTGTCTGATTTTTAAATACTCAGATAAGAAACTTGGTTACTTGCGCAAACATCTAACACAAAACCCAGAGCACATAAAAATGTCAATAAGTTGAAGAATTTCCTATCAAAAGTATTATTATAACTCTGAAAATCAGATTGCCGACCAATGCTTGTAATGTTTTTGTTTTAGTAGTGAAACGGATTTGGAAAATGTAAATGGTGTGCAACAGCGATGCTACGTTTACATTTAGCTTAAGTAAGCTATGCGTGAATTCAAAACGTGTCTGAAAATAGATTCGGCTTTTACACTACTTAAAGGTCCCCATTGAAACTAATTCCAACTTTGACACAAGTCCTGAACTGAACAAAAGATTTGTTATCCCAACTAGGTACTTTAGAGTCTGCTGAGAAATTATTATACCTAGGTGGTCTATAATTCAAAATAGCTTTTCAATAAATATCAGCAAGCGGGTTCCTTTTCTAAGAACCTAACTTCAAGATTTATAGAATTTGTCATTTTGGTATTTCAACTACACATAAAACATAGAACTTATTTCCAATATCAATTTAGTCTATTTTATTGTTATTTTTTGTTCATTCAAACCAACCAACTATTTTATTAATTTCCCTGTCCAAAGGCTACTGATTTCCTGAGTTGTTCTTTGTTCATTCATTTAAAACAAACTATTTTATTAATTCCCCTGTACAAAGGGTACAGACTTCCGGAGTTGTTCTTTATTCATTCATCTAAAACCAACTTTTTTATTAACTCTCCAGTCCAAAGGCTATATGGGCTTGGAAATAAATTTAGTTCCGCTGATATTATTATTTATTCCATAACATTATTATATTATTTAATCTATATATTATTTTTTGATGTAAATATTGAACTTACAATTAAATATTTGTTTTTTGTTATTTTCTCCAGGCAGATACATTTTTTCTCTGTTCTTTCTATGTTGTATTTGTTGTCTTGATGTATATTACATATTTTTAAAATTATTTTAATGCTCTATTTTGATTCCATCCTCATGATGTTATGAAAATATTGTTATTTATTTAATTATTAATATGACCAGATTTCTTAATGCCCTGTGTGTTTATTCAATTTATTTATGTAAAATGACTAAAAAATAAATTACACGAAGAAAAATGAGTACGGCTTTTTTAACACTACACTGTTAAAAATTTGATCATTTCTTTATAAAATATTGGTCATTCAGTATATATCTGAACTCCTGTTCAACGCAGGTGGCCTTGTCTAAATAAATATACGGACAAGATGCGATTTATTATTATTTTTCATTTACATTCGTTATAGGTCCGTTTTTAACAGGGAAAGGAATAATTTGACCAGATTTTTTATAAATTATCAATATTTCATATCAGTAAGTTTTTTCCTAGTTACTGAAATTTGGATTTAACAACATTGATGTATAGCCCTCAAAAAATATCAAAGATTTTAACTTTATTTACTTTTGAACGGAGTTCATTGAACAATTTAATCCATAAAATAAATATTATTATGCATTCTCGATAAATTTATTTTCGGAATGGTCAACAAACAGCACTGCTTATACACAGTGATACTTTATAAAGGGTATCCGGGAGTAAAGTGCACAAACTTCGAGAGGAGATTCTACATGATGTTAGAATAAAAAAAACATTAAAAAAATAATGTCGGAATTCCTTTACATTACTTTAAAAAGGGTAACTTTTGTTATTATTTTTTTTGGTAAACTAATGTTTAAGACAAGATTTTTTATGCAGTGCTATGCATAAAAAATCTTGTCTTAAACATTAGTTTACCAAAAAAAATAATAATTAATATTTGACAAGTTCAAGTATTTCACCTAAAAATGTAGACAATTTGTCTCGACGCCATCTAGTGAGAGAGTTAGCACTTACAATGCCTTTCTCATATAAAATAAAGTTGGTTGTTTTCAGGTGAAAAATGTAACAAGCAGTAATTGTTGAATGAAACACTAGTATAATATATATTGAATTATTTCGCGGATAAGAGATAAGCCGCCAGAGCTCAGTGGTCAGAGCTGTCGACCGGAAATCGAAGAGACACGGGTTCGAGTCCCGTTGGCGTCATGTATCTTTTATTAGGAGATTTTTCAATGTGGATGAGTGTTTCAGGCGATTAATTATTGCTTGTAAAATAATGGTAACTTTTGTACTTGAAATTTACTTTAAAAAAGGTAACTTTTGTACTTGAATCTACAGAAATTTCTACAAAATTTATTCATCTTTTTTACTTGTACTCATCATGAAGAATCATCTCCCGAAGTTTGTGTAGTTTACCCTCAGACAACCTGTATAATTTAATCTTTCTGGCTTATATTTTATTCTTTGACTTATAAATAAATACAAGGGTATAGAACTAAGCGTTTCCACAAATTTAACATTATTGGCCAATTCTGTGAAACATCACTTCAAATATAATTTGAATATTTGAAAATATATGAAAACGCTTTTAAAAATATCATCAATATATAAAATACCTTAGATCACATCGAATTAGTAATCTTTTTTTTGTTCTTGAAACGAAATCGTTGTGGTAAAGGGAAGTCTATTTTTTATTTTTTTTTTATTTTATTTTATTAGTAACATTAACAGGTTTATAACATAACATGCATAGAGAGAGAGAAAAAATAAGTACACGAATTAGGTTACAACCCAATAACCAATGTTCACATCATGCAATAAAGATAAAGAAGGTTAAAAAGCAATAAACAAACAAAGAAAACAATGAAAGATAAAAACAAAGAAATTTTAAAAACAAGGAAATAATAAGAGAAAATGTATATATATATACACGTATAAACACATACATACATATATATACATACACATGCATATACACATATAAATACATACGTACACACATACATATACATAGTTGCATACATACATACGCATACATACATGCATACATACATACATACATACACACACGTTTTTATGCAAGTATATCTTAAAAATATACTTGCATAAGTTTCATCGTGGCTACATACACACTACGCGCATTCAGAATTCAATCAACTTGAAATACCTGCCTGCAAGGAAAGTTCCTCGATAAAGTAACACTTCCAGTGGAGCAGCGATCGAATTTTCTTTTGACTTTGATGAAAATATAGAAAGCTCGTTTGAGTGTTGTACCATGCAAGAGAGTAGAGCCACGTAGCGTTTGAATGCAGACTGTATTATATGCGACACCTAAACGTGTAGAATATAAGCAATGTTTGACATCTAAGACAGCCTTTCTGCACCTGCAGAAACGAGAAAGCGCACATTGTGCAGACTCGTGGGCTTAAAATGTGCGGCCCGAAATCAATGAATTAATTTTGATAACTTTCTTGAAACTATGATCTCTAGCGCCATGACGTATTTGCCCCAAACAGAACATGAAAAATTTTCATGAGATTCAGAGTTTGTGTAGGTAAGCTCTCTTCTCCTATCGCATGATATGGAAAATCAATGAGATATTTGGAATCATTCCTTAAAATTGAGGTCTTCTATGAACATTATCGGGCCGATCAAAGAGGTGAAATTTTTTATTATATTATATTATACGAGTACAATAAAACAATATTAAGTGCCCAGCGCCCTTGAGGTGATTTCATCAAATTATTATTGTTATTTAGTGATTGCAGACGAAACTACACGATTCAAGTTTGCACCAAACGGGCAATGTTTGTTTATTTGTGGTATTTTAAATGTAATACAATATTTATACATGCATTGTTTAAAAAAACGTTTTTTAAATGTATTAATGTTTATTCGTATTTTATTTGTTCTCTTAATTCGCCAAATATTTTATTTCATCAAATTTTTTTATTTTTTTTCTAGTCTGTGTGTGTTTGAGCTGCAAGGGAACCGTTTTTGTTAGAAAATCAATTGATTTGTGGCCGTTAATTATTTTGTAGATATATCAATTTTTGTAGTAAATAAAGTATTGAAGTAAATAATTTGTTTAAATGCCAAGATATTTAATTCCATCAACATTTCCCTAATTTAAAACACAGACTATGTTTGTGAGTTTAGAAATCTCCTTATTCTTCCTAACAAGGAAATATGAATTTAAATTTTTTTAGTACATTTGATAGTCATCTAAAACTTATAATTTTATAAAATTTGTGATTTTCATAAAAACAAATCGTGTTTTATACCGATAAGAGTACAACTCTCTGACTTCCTTTGGCGAATACTGGAATTTAAAATAACCATAACATTACAAATCATGCAAGCTCTTTACAACCTTCCTTTGAACATTATAAACTGGTTTTATACCTATTTTTTAAGTCAAACTTAAACAATGTTGCACTTTATTGAAAATCGATCCATAGATTAGATCCAGTCCCAAGAAAATTGGTTTGTAGAAAAAGTTTTAAATCAAACTATTGCAATGGAAATCCAAAATAAACAAAGACTCTCAACAAATACATGAAGCAGTGAGCATGCAAACTATAAAACAACTATTAATGTAAGAAACCATACAAAAACTTTTTTGATATAGTGCCGATGGGTATACTAGCAGTTTTGTGAACAGTTACTAGACCTAAGGTCCAAAAAGTATTCTTCTAATACTCTCTCATTTAATAAGTCAAAACCAAAATATTTTATGTAATACCTACTTAACTACAAAGTACATTTTACAAAAATTAAAGTGGCTACCATCTTGATACAGAAACGGAAGTATCAACAAATTTACTTACAAAACTTCGCTTTGCTTAGAGATAGAAGTTAAATGAAAACGGTAAATAATGAACCATGTTTACATTGGTATCACCTGACGTTAACATTCGCATCTCCCCTGTGACGCTGGGTTCAGAGAAAAGCAACGAGACGATATATCGAATTAAGTGTTGCCACCACCGTTCAACAGGAAGCCGCTTGCACTTTCGTCGAGGCGGAAACTGGAAACGCTTTACTCGACACGTTTCTAAAATGGTGTGAAAATTTTAATGCAATTCATCAAAAGCGCATCGAAGTATTCATACGAAACTAGAAAGCCCGCGAATTAGTTTAAGTTCGATTGAACGGAGGGAGGGGATGATTATTCCGGTAACATAACGGACGTCACGCTGAGGTTGAGTTTGATGTGGTTTGTGCGGTTTGCTTTCGGAGGGGTTGCAGAGAAACTTGGAAACTAAATACGTAATGCAACTATCCAACCGTTTTTTCTTCCTTCTGCTATTGCCAGAAACTATCAGTAATATTATCATACCTATCAATGAATTCATAATGTCCAAATTTACATCTCCTAAAAGTGGATGTGTTTTGATAATAAGGATAAACTGTAAATTGAATTTTGTACGATTTATGTGATTTTGAGAAACAATTAACCTTCAAAAAACTTTTTTTTTCGATTAAAACGAAATACTTTTTGATAGAGTGAGAGAGCTTTCGTGATATTTATTTTAAATGAAAATAGCAAACTTTGTTTATACCCGTATTTACACCAGTAGGGTAGTAATTAATTTCTTCACTTTATACAGGGTGTCCGGGGGTAAAGTTCGCTTACTTCGGGAGATTATTCTACATGATAATGAAATTGGAATTTTTTGAAATTCAAATGTTTATTTACCAGTTCACATTTTTTTTCCATAGCAGAATATTTATTTTCCGATACAAACAATTCATCTTTTTTATTTAAAAACTACCTCAAGATAGTATGAATTTCAAAAAAATTACAAATATTTTTTCTAGTACTATCATGTAGAATCATCCCCAAAGTTAGCTCACTTTACCCGGAAAAGAATCGTAGCAGCTATTTAAATCAATAATACATATTATTTATTTAAATCATTGGAGAATTTCGTCTCCTATTTCCTATTTGACGGTCTCCGAGGTCAAGGGGCAAAGCTAACAACTAGCGATTCAATGGTCGCGGGTTCAAATCCCGGCGTGCGCAAGTAAATATTATTTGATTTATTTGTGTTATATCACAATTTATTAATTAAAAATAATACATAGTATACTTGCGGTACGTTTCCTAGTGGAAGATACTCCCAATATTGCCTCGGTGTAAGACAACCATTCAGAATTGAAACATTGCTTCAAATAGCTTTAGCCGTGTTTGGTGACCAGATCTGAATAGCTAGGTACTTCCCAACCTTTCTCTTCCTCATTTCCTTCCACTCTTCACTACCTTCGAAAATAATTTGTCTTTCTTAGCTGGATATGATGAAATATTCGAATTTTATGCGATTCATAAAGTTTTGTTCACGAAAGATAAAAACAATTTTATATTTATTTAATTTAAGTGACCAAATAAACTTGTTTAGTGGGAAGCACGTTTGTACAAGTACATTGTGCAATTGTATACACCATTAAATGTTAAAAATAAAATTATTGAACTCAGGTAAAAACATGCGTCGACCATGATACATCATACACCAAGACAGTCTCCTTGATGGAGTGGTTACGATCCTCCGCCACAAAATGTCGGGGTTCAAATCCCGGCGTGGGCAAGTATTTTGTTTTTGATTTTCTGTTTTTTGTTATTTTAAAGTGCAGTAATATATGATTATAATAGCATGGAATAATATTATGAATTGATTTGTAAAGGGCAAAGGTGAAAGACCACGAAAAAACGTTAATAAATAGATTTATTTATTTATACCAAGTTTTTACAGACGATCTCACTTACGTGAGAACAATCCAGTTATAAAAACTCAGTTAACATACAAACACATTAATTTTCGTATACCTAAATAAAGATTAAAATATAAAACAAATAAAAATTCAAATTCAAAATATATAAGAAATACCAAGTAAGTTTTTAGATTTTCACGGCCAAAAGCATTTTTGTTGTTTGTTTTTGGGGTGTTATGCCGTGATGCGCTAACTCCTTCTTTAGTCGACGTTTCGGACATCGTTGCAGTGTCCATCATCAGGGCAGATCCGGTAGATCCGAAGATGTGTAATTGTTGTTTTTTTTTTTTTTTTTCATTTTCTAGATTCTTATATTCCATGAAGTGGTGAATCATTTAAATTTACTGAATTTAAAGTTAATGTTCTTTATACAAATAGAACGGCGTCATATGCGCCTCACAATTTTTACCTCATATGGGTTTATTCAAATATTACCTGGCTTTTATAGACTTAGAGGCCTTGTATTTTCTCGGTAGGGAAAAAATTTGTTACCTAAAAACCCTACTAAAATTGCATGTGTCATTCAGCGTCAGCACCAGCAGCGACCTACAGCGGCCATATACTACATACGTGTCTGTTTGTGTTGTGTAGGGAACGGGGGGGAAAATTGGCTGCGTCCTATTGTGGGTATCCTTCCGCATTTGCGTGATAGAGTAAGGGAAACCGCAGAAAACCTTACCCGGAAGGAGCGGCCGAACGTCAACTTGAAACGTATGCGGCCTTCAGTAACATCGGTATATGATGTCCTGCGTTTTTGAGATGTGTGTGTGTGTGTGTCTGTTTTTATGTTAATATATACTTATGGGAAGATAGAAAATAAACATACATATACATGCAAATTATATAATATTATATAAATATTTAAATAGATATATAAACATTATATATTTAGGAGGAAAGTCGGGAGTTCAGGAAATAGCTACTGCTCGCTATTCGTCCGCGTCTGATTCTGGTATGTACCATATGTGGTCATGGTCCATGAGGATGTGTTTAGGTAGTCTGTGTGAATATTTGAATGTCAGGTCGCGCGGAGCATTGTATTGTCCTATGTCTCGTATGAGTGGATTTTTACTAAGTGTGAGTGATTTGTAAAAGCGTTCAGTCAGTCTGTGTGTGAATTCGTATAGAGTTGGAATTTGTTCTCGTTCGTGTAATCTCTTCAAGTTTGTTCTGAGTCTCGTGTTGTATGTGATTTTAATGCAGAGATTTTGAAGTGTCTGTAGTTTCTTGTGGTCTGTGTGTGAGATGCTGCTCCATACGGGAATCGCATAAGAGAGTACTGGACGAATGAGCGAGTAGTAGACGAGGAGTTTGGTTTTGGGAAGTAGCGGACTCCGTCTATTGAAAATTGGCTTCATCATGCCGATTGCTTGTCGCGTGCGCGCGTGCATCTTTGCTTGGTGAGATTTCCAGTTGAGGCGGGAGTCCATGGTCATGCCGAGATATGTAACTTCATCTTTCCATTCAATGCTGTGTCCTCCCATTTCGATGTTGAAGTCAGGTGTTCTATTTATACGTTTTCTCGTGAACATGATGGCTTCGGTTTTCGCCTCGTTCAGTTTCAGGCGCCATTTCTTGTAGTACTCTACGAGCGCGTCGAGCGCCCTCTGTAGGTAAATCGCCTCGCTGTACCAGCCTCGTTAGGTATATGGGCGTGTTAGTGCGGTGCAGCTTATGCACGAGCCCGTCTATCCATACGGTGTCGAATGCCTTCTCTAGGTCGATGAGCGCAGCAGCGGTGAAGCGATGTTCGTTAAATTTTCTTGCGATGTATTCCGCTACTCTGGTGAGTTGATGGGTCGTGTAGTGCCTCTTTCTGAAGCCGAACTGCTCGTCTGGCAAAGTCTTGTTTTCGTCGTGGTGTGGGACAAGCCTGTTGAGTATAATTTGTTCAAATACCTTGCTCAACGTAGATAGTAGGCTAATCGGCCGGTAGCTTGTCGGCTGCGTTCTATCTTTATTCGGCTTTGCGAATGGCAGCACGGTCGCCGATTTCCAAATCTGGGGAAAATGCCCAGTCATGAGGCAGGCATTGAACAATTTTGTTGTGTAGATGATGGCTTTTTGAGGGAGATGTTTGAGTAAAATGTTGTGAATTTGATCGCTTCCCGGCGCCTTGTTTGTTCTCAATCGCCTGATTGTGACTGCGATCTCGCTCGGCGTAGCAAAATGAATATCTTCAGCGTTTGTCTGCTCTGCTTCGCTCAGGTCTCGTAGAGAATCAGCTACGATCCGGTCCGTAGCTGGGTCGGAAAGGCCGTCTGTAGCGGCGTAGGCTCTCTCGAACCCGTCGGCGAGTGTTTCTGCTTTTTCTTGTAGCGAAAGCGCCGTCCCAGGGCCGTTCAATTTCTGTAGCGGGGGGATTGTGAAATCTTTATGTCTCAGCGCGCTAGCCATTTTCCATAGGGAATTATCCTTCGGCGTGAGCGACGTGACTTTTTTCTTCCAAAGTTCGCGCTTGAGTTCTACGATCTCGGTCTTGATTTCCCTCTGCAGGCAGTTGTATGCTGTCTTGAAATATTCGTCGCGCGTGCGGTGAAACATGCGTCGCAGGCGATTTTTCTCCTTGATGAGCGATAGGACATACTCGGGAAGCTTGATCGTGTATGGGTGTATTTCTTTTAGAGGTATGTGTGCGTCTTGTGCTGTTTGAAGTATCTCCGTGAGAGTGCTTGTAGCTGCGTCGATTTCTTGTGGCGAGCGTAGAGTTTCCGAAGTGAGATGTATTCGTTCGTTGACTTCCTTTTTGAATCCTTCCCAGTCTGCATTCTTATAATTGCGCTGTTTTCTGGGGCTCCTTGAAGTTGTTCCTCCTATGGAAAAGCTCACGGGCAGGTGGTCCGATGACAGCTCGTCTAGCGTGCGCAGTGGAGATATTGTCTTTACATTCTTCTCGAGTACGATATCCAATGTACTCGGATATCTAGAGCGCTGCGAATAGTGTGTAGGTCTGTCGGGCGCCATTATCGAGTAGGTATTTGTCTGCATGTGTGTGAAGAGCGCATTTCCGTTCGCATTACCTCTGTAGTTATTCCAGTAGTTGTGTTATGCGTTCAAATCGCCTCCGATCACAACAATTGGTCCCAGATTGAGCAATTTATTTAGGTCTTCTCTCACTAAATTTGCTTGAGTGCAGTAGACGGCGATGATGGTATGCGCTCTACCCTCTATGGTGACTTCGATAATCGTGGCTTCGGTGTGCTTTAACTTCGGAGTGGGGATTCTTGTTGATGTCATAGATTGTCGAACGAATATTGCGGTTCCTCCGCCTGACCTTTCCTGTCGGTCGTCTCGATAAATCTCGAAGCCTGGCACTCTCAGCTGTATGCTTGGATTCAAGTGAGATTCTGATAAGAGAATAATGTCGGTGTTTAATTCGTTTGCCAGTGCGAGCAGTTCGTCTGTCTTGTAGCGCACGCTTAATGCGTTCCATACGAGGACTCTCACCTTCTCGGGATTATACATCAAGGGTGGTCGTGAGGAGCTCCATCAGGACGACGAGCTTCTCTGCCCTTGATGTACAGCGGACGAGCTGCGATCGCATCCTCAGGAGGCCTTGGAGCAGGGCCATGATGTCCAGGTCGTCCTCTGTAGTGGTGGGCGCACGCACGGGCTCCTGCTATGGGCGGGGCTGGGGGCGGGGCTGTGGGAGCGGCGCGGACTCGCGCTGCTCTTGGGCGGGGGCGGTGCCTCCGGCTACGTTGGCCCATGTGCGTCCATCCGTCCTCGGCTGAGGAGGTGGCCTGCTCGGGTTCTGTTCTGCCGGCGGGCGTTGGGTCTTTCTGGCAGGTCGCTGCTGTATTGAGGCGACGTACGCTACCCGCTTGGGGCAGCCTCTGTAGTTTGGCGGGATGCGGGCCTGAGCAGTTGCAGCATGCGGCGGGCTCGTCTCTCGTCTTCTTGGGGCATTCTGCCGAAGCGTGCCGCCCCTGTTATATTTAAAAGTAAAAAGCTTACCAGCCCCCAGATGTCCTTGGACCGTGGCTGTAATTTGAGCATGCGTCATGCTCCCCAGGGTCATCACCACCGGGGGAACGCGGTCTCTCCTGCTGGTACCTGCGGGGGAGAAAGAATGATTAGTATTGGCACGCTTATTACGCGGCGCGCCGGCGCCTTCGCTTACGGGCAACTCTTCGAATCGGTTGCCACACTGGAGCGGTTGTGGTCCCCGTGGGAACATGGGCCTCTTTCATGGCCTCTTTTTTTTTCACGGCCTCGTCCAGCCTCCATCCTGGAGGGCAGCCGTCTCCATCGGCTGCTGGGGCCTCGAGGGCGCCACGTAGGCCGACGGGGGGCGCCTGGGGGCAGGACTGGGTCCTGTTGCCCAGGAGGGGCCTGCTACGGGCTCCGTTATCTCAGTTTCGTCAGGCGTGGTGGCAGTCGTGGTGGTCTCTGGGTCCTTGGGTCCTCGGAGCGGGGCTGTGGTGCGGGGATCGTAAGGCGCACGGTCCCGGTCTTCCTTCGAAGCGCAATCTGATGGGCGCCGGGCGGTACCACGACCGGGGAGTCCTCGTGGTCTGCGGGGAGCATCGTCGTCGGAAACATCTTGACTTGTTGAGAGCGGTGACTCCTCTTAAAGAGGGAGCACGTCTTTGGAGCTTGCGGGCGGCTTGTGGGGGCCAGCGTGGATATTCGTACTGAGTATTTTTATGCGTAAACGTTGCCTTGAAAAAGGCAGTTGGAGCGCAGGCGCCTGCTCTGGGGGCCGGCGGGATTCCTCCGGCCGGAAAAAGTAGCGGGGCCTGGCTGAAAACTCAAGCCAGACAAAAAGACTTTTGTGGTTGTATTGCAAACCACAAAAAACTCGCTTCCTATCAATCTATATTTTCTTTTTATATCCTTTGTCGTGTAATTGTTGGTTGTCGAGTTTGTGCTTATTTACTTGGAAGCAATACCGTGCCGCCAGCTTCAATCCACTACGAGCGTGTAGGTAATACAGTACAAGGGAACTGCAAGACCTACTGAGGTCTGCAAAGACTAAGTTTCCTCTGGAAGCAGATGGAGTATACAAACTCAGCTGCTCTGGTTGTGAAAAGGTTTATATAGGCCAGACAGAGCGGACGATTTCCAAAAGGATAGCAGAACATTTTCGTGCTTGTAAACTTGGCCACCTTGATAAATAAGGCAATCTCCGAACACTTAATTGAAACCGGCCATTACTTTGGATTTGCTGCTGAGGTCCTGGGAAGACCCAAAACTTATAGATCACGCCTGATTATGGAGGCAATTGAAATCTACAAAAATCCATTTAATGTCAATAGAGACAACGGAGCTAAGGTCAACAGCTCTTAGTATCCGGTAATTGCTTCCGGCTGGCTTGTGTTCACACAGCCAGGCCCCAACACCTTACAGCCTGCCGGAGAAATCCAGCAGGCCTGGAGCAGGCGCAACGCACCCCAACTGCCCTTTTCAAGTCAACCTTCGCAAATTACTTACGTCGCCCCAAACTGCCTTTTTCAAGGCATACCGCAAAATACTCAAATAATATTAATTCTTTCTCGTTTCAGAAAATTCAACCCAAAAATGCCTTTCAACCGCACACCAAGAGGAAAAGCGACATTCAAGCGCAACAAGCCCCTGTCAATGATATTCCCGGAGGGAGCCACTGGCTGGAGATTAAATCCAGATACACATGAGCCAGAGTTCATGTTTGGATCGTAGACCGGCTCCGGCTCGGCAACCGGATCACCAAGAGCCACTTCACCTATGGAAGAGGAATGGACTAGGGCTACGGCTTCAAAGCGCCCCCATTCACCCCCAAAGCCCATTTTTCGTGTGGTCCACGAAAATAAATACGAACCCTTACATCAAGCAAGAGAACCAGACCAGGAAATCGCGTCGCCACCGACGAAGAAACGCCCGACGCCACCAGGACTAGTGGCGTCCACCAGCAGAGACCAGGCACCCACCAGCCGAGACCAAGCGCCCACCAGCAGAAGACCAACGACTGCACCGACTCGTGGGGAGAGTATACGAGTCCCGCCCGTAATCATGACCATAGGGTCAATGACGCACGGAGACATCACGAAGGAAGTTCAGAAGCACATTGGAAGTGCCCACTTCAACTTCC
Source organism: Hesperophylax magnus (assembly GCA_026573805.1). Classification (NCBI taxonomy): domain Eukaryota; kingdom Metazoa; phylum Arthropoda; class Insecta; order Trichoptera; family Limnephilidae; genus Hesperophylax; species Hesperophylax magnus. Next base: position 718,313 of record JAIUSX010000157.1, read on the forward strand.
GTTATGCCAAAGGAGGCAAAATCAGCGTTGTGGTGAGCTTGTTATGATGCAGGGCTAGACTCCTTTTGTTTTAATATTTTATTCATTAATTTATTCTGCATCATCACATTTATCCTCGCCGATTCTCTAACCTAGTTAGGAACTGGGCGATTGTCGCTGGTATTGGTTTTAATAAAATTTCGAATTTTAATTTAAAATTTAACATCTGAACCGGGCGGAAACAAAAACACTTCTTAGCTGGGCAGTCAACGGGTGGGATCGTGAAGTGCACAGCTGACAGTCACGGTGATTTTTATTTTGGAGTAATTAGTTGTATGGATGGATTCCATTCTTTCTTTTGTACCGTAAAATGCGAGTTTGCTTCGGGCACGACGGGATTCTTTTCCGCAACCTGTTAAACAACCATTCCCGATGTGGGTAATGGTGATTTCTTTGAAAGAAATGGTGTACGAGCGAACCACGCGACAATCGTAATCCGGTAATCAGCCGACAGCGGTAATCCGTAAATAATTGTCCCATCCGGCGTGAGATGAAATTATATTCAATCCTAAATTCGGCTTACGCAAAACCGTCAAGCGGGAGCCTCGTTATTTTGGACGTGTGATGTTTGGGAATACTAACCGCACGTGGCCGGCGGCCGAGAGAAAGCTACTGGCCTAAGTTGCAGCATCCTCAGAACCCGGATACATCCGCGTTATTAGCTGGAGATCGTGGATGTGGCCGGGAGATATATTCCTGCCCCTTTCGGAGGCCCGATCCACGCTTCACGGGGTCACGTCAGCCGCTGGATGGAGTCCGGGGGACGTTCCGTCGCTTCGCCAATAAGAAATCACAGTGTTCAGTAATAGGAGACGTAGTGATTCGCTCTCGTAGAGTAGATTATGATAACGGATACAGGTCGGTCTTGGGGTAAGTCCAAAATGTATAATTTTATAAATGTTTCAGTCATACTAGGGCTCACAGGTTAAATTTTATGTTTCTCAATACATGTAATAACATACTATGCACCGCTTTTTATTTTATTTACTATGTAAGACCATCCCTAAGAACAAAACAGGATTCTGACACGCGACCTTGGTTGCGAACCTTCACACCTGAGATCATTGAGTATAAACATTCTAGATGATTAATTCTAACCTAGATTGGCGCGTTCTACCGAACAAAGTTTATACAATTATTATTTGTACCCTAGGTCAAACCTACTTAACAAGCTCAGTAGAAGCTCACAAAAAACTGACAGCAGCCCTGCGTGGAGAGGAGAAGCCTTTCCACACCTTCACCACAGAAGCGGAAAAACTCAAGAAGACCGTCATCAGGGGACTCCTGAAGTTGTCACCAGGTGACATAATGGAAGACCTTGAGAATCAAGGCTTCCCGGCAAGGACTGTGGTCATGATGACCACCCCGGGAACGGAATACCCGCTATACCTGGCACACTTTGGCCAGGAAACAAACATGGGCCACCTGAGAGCCGCGGTCATCTACCTGTGCCACTGCAGGATTACATTAAGGAAGTACCGAAGCAACCATCTACAACATGGAACACAGTGCCACAGGTGCCAAAATTTCGGACATGGGTCCAGAAATTGCGCACACGTCGCCCGCTGCGTCAAATGCGACGGACCTCACGCCACACCGGAGTGCCCGAAAACAAATCGAGAAGAGCCGGCCGTCTGCTGCAATTGCGGCGGAGCCCATCCCGCAAACTTCGGCAAATGCCCCAACAGGGTGGCATATGTAGCTGCTCTCCAGCGAAGACAGGAGCAGTCCAACGCCCAGAGGCGTAAAAAGGCAGAGCCCCGGGCACAGAAACCCGCGGCCCGAGTAGACGGCCGGTCCTGGGCGGACGTAGCGGGCCGAAGAAACCACCAGCAGCAGGCTCCTGAACAACAGGAACCACGAAGAGCCACACCGGAACAACGCCAAGCGCCAAACACCGGATCCTCTGATGACGAGGACATAATGATCCTACTGCAAGGCCTCATCAGGGTACACGAAAGACTGGCCTCCTGCTCATCCAAAGCAGAGAAACTGGTCATCCTAATGGAGCTTCTCATGGAGACCTCACCGTGAAGCTCCATGAGAAAAATGACAGCGACGGTGAAGAAATAGTATCCTTTTTAATATAACAAAATGTTTTTCTTCCACAGGATGTCTCTCCCAAACTTTTTCTCCCAACAGGTAGATATGCAGGACCACCGAAGCGAAAAGGACGCAGCCAAAATATGAAAAAATGAAATACTTAAATTCAGTAAATCACAAAGTAAAACAGCGTAAAAATAAAGTTGGTTGTTTTCAGGTGAAAAATGTAACAAGCAGTAATTGTTGAATGAAACACTAGTATAATATATATTGAATCATTTCGCGGATAAGAGATAAGCCGCCAGAGCTCAGTGGTCAGAGCTGTCGACCGGAAATCGAAGAGACACGGGTTCGAGTCCCGTTGGCGTCATGTATCTTTTATTAGGAGATTTTTCAATGTGGATGAGTGTTTCAGGCGATTAATTATTGCTTGTAAAATAATGGTAACTTTTGTACTTGAAATTTACTTTAAAAAAGGTAACTTTTGTACTTGAATCTACAGAAATTTCTACAAAATTTATTCATCTTTTTTACTTGTACTCATCATGAAGAATCATCTCCCGAAGTTTGTGTAGTTTACCCTCAGACAACCTGTATAATTTAATCTTTCTGGCTTATATTTTATTCTTTGACTTATAAATAAATACAAGGGTATAAAGAACTAAGCGTTTCCACAAATTTAACATTATTGGCCAATTCTGTGAAACATCACTTCAAATATAATTTGAATATTTGAAAATATATGAAAACGCTTTTAAAAATATCATCAATATATAAAATACCTTAGATCACATCGAATTAGTAATCTTTTTTTGTTCTTGAAACGAAATCGTTGTGGTAAAGGGAAGTCTATTTTTTATTTTTTTTTTATTTTATTTTATTAGTAACATTAACAGGTTTATAACATAACATGCATAGAGAGAGAGAAAAAATAAGTACACGAATTAGGTTACAACCCAATAACCAATGTTCACATCATGCAATAAAGATAAAGAAGGTTAAAAAGCAATAAACAAACAAAGAAAACAATGAAAGGTAAAAACAAAGAAATTTTAAAAACAAGGAAATAATAAGAGAAAATGTATATATATATACACGTATAAACACATACATACATATATATACATACACATGCATATACACATATAAATACATACGTACACACATACATATACATAGTTGCATACATACATACGCATACATACATGCATACATACATACATACATACACACACGTTTTTATGCAAGTATATCTTAAAAATATACTTGCATAAGTTTCATCGTGGCTACATACACACTACGCGCATTCAGAATTCAATCAACTTGAAATACCTGCCTGCAAGGAAAGTTCCTCGATAAAGTAACACTTCCAGTGGAGCAGCGATCGAATTTTCTTTTGACTTTGATGAAAATATAGAAAGCTCGTTTGAGTGTTGTACCATGCAAGAGAGTAGAGCCACGTAGCGTTTGAATGCAGACTGTATTATATGCGACACCTAAACGTGTAGAATATAAGCAATGTTTGACATCTAAGACAGCCTTTCTGCACCTGCAGAAACGAGAAAGCGCACATTGTGCAGACTCGTGGGCTTAAAATGTGCGGCCCGAAATCAATGAATTAATTTTGATAACTTTCTTGAAACTATGATCTCTAGCGCCATGACGTATTTGCCCCAAACAGAACATGAAAAATTTTCATGAGATTCAGAGTTTGTGTAGGTAAGCTCTCTTCTCCTATCGCATGATATGGAAAATCAATGAGATATTTGGAATCATTCCTTAAAATTGAGGTCTTCTATGAACATTATCGGGCCGATCAAAGAGGTGAAATTTTTTATTATATTATATTATACGAGTACAATAAAACAATATTAAGTGCCCAGCGCCCTTGAGGTGATTTCATCAAATTATTATTGTTATTTAGTGATTGCAGACGAAACTACACGATTCAAGTTTGCACCAAACGGGCAATGTTTGTTTATTTGTGGTATTTTAAATGTAATACAATATTTATACATGCATTGTTTAAAAAAACGTTTTTTAAATGTATTAATGTTTATTCGTATTTTATTTGTTCTCTTAATTCGCCAAATATTTTATTTCATCAAATTTTTTTATTTTTTTTCTAGTCTGTGTGTGTTTGAGCTGCAAGGGAACCGTTTTTGTTAGAAAATCAATTGATTTGTGGCCGTTAATTATTTTGTAGATATATCAATTTTTGTAGTAAATAAAGTATTGAAGTAAATAATTTGTTTAAATGCCAAGATATTTAATTCCATCAACATTTCCCTAATTTAAAACACAGACTATGTTTGTGAGTTTAGAAATCTCCTTATTCTTCCTAACAAGGAAATATGAATTTAAATTTTTTTAGTACATTTGATAGTCATCTAAAACTTATAATTTTATAAAATTTGTGATTTTCATAAAAACAAATCGTGTTTTATACCGATAAGAGTACAACTCTCTGACTTCCTTTGGCGAATACTGGAATTTAAAATAACCATAACATTACAAATCATGCAAGCTCTTTACAACCTTCCTTTGAACATTATAAACTGGTTTTATACCTATTTTTTAAGTCAAACTTAAACAATGTTGCACTTTATTGAAAATCGATCCATAGATTAGATCCAGTCCCAAGAAAATTGGTTTGTAGAAAAAGTTTTAAATCAAACTATTGCAATGGAAATCCAAAATAAACAAAGACTCTCAACAAATACATGAAGCAGTGAGCATGCAAACTATAAAACAACTATTAATGTAAGAAACCATACAAAAACTTTTTTGATATAGTGCCGATGGGTATACTAGCAGTTTTGTGAACAGTTACTAGACCTAAGGTCCAAAAAGTATTCTTCTAATACTCTCTCATTTAATAAGTCAAAACCAAAATATTTTATGTAATACCTACTTAACTACAAAGTACATTTTACAAAAATTAAAGTGGCTACCATCTTGATACAGAAACGGAAGTATCAACAAATTTACTTACAAAACTTCGCTTTGCTTAGAGATAGAAGTTAAATGAAAACGGTAAATAATGAACCATGTTTACATTGGTATCACCTGACGTTAACATTCGCATCTCCCCTGTGACGCTGGGTTCAGAGAAAAGCAACGAGACGATATATCGAATTAAGTGTTGCCACCACCGTTCAACAGGAAGCCGCTTGCACTTTCGTCGAGGCGGAAACTGGAAACGCTTTACTCGACACGTTTCTAAAATGGTGTGAAAATTTTAATGCAATTCATCAAAAGCGCATCGAAGTATTCATACGAAACTAGAAAGCCCGCGAATTAGTTTAAGTTCGATTGAACGGAGGGAGGGGATGATTATTCCGGTAACATAACGGACGTCACGCTGAGGTTGAGTTTGATGTGGTTTGTGCGGTTTGCTTTCGGAGGGGTTGCAGAGAAACTTGGGAACTAAATACGTAATGCAACTATCCAACCGTTTTTTCTTCCTTCTGCTTTTGCCAGAAACTATCAGTAATATTATCATACCTATCAATGAATTCATAATGTCCAAATTTACATCTCCTTAAAGTGGATGTGTTTTGATAATACGGATAAACTGTTAATTGAATTTTGTACGATTTATGTGATTTTGAGAAACAATTAACCTTCAAAAAACTTTTTTTTTCGATTAAAACGAAATACTTTTAGCTTACGTTGAGCTTTCGTGATATTTATTTTAAATGAAAATAGCAAACTTTGTTTATACCCGTATTAACACCATTACAAATAGGGTAGTAATTAATTTCTTCACTTTATACAGGGTGTCCGGGGGTAAAGTTCACTTACTTCGGGAGATTATTCTACATGATAATGAAAATGGAATTTTTTGAAATTCAAATGTTTATTTACCAGTTCACATTTTTTTTCCATAGCAGAATATTTATTTTCCGATACAAACAATTCATCTTTTATATTTAAAAACTACCTCAAGAAGTAGGAATTTAAAAAAAATTACAAATATTTTTTACTAGTACTATCATGTAGAATCACCCAAAAAGTTAGCTCACTTTACCCGGAAAAGAATCGTAGCAGCTATTTAAATCAATAATACATATTATTTATTTAAATCATTGGAGAATTTCGTCACCTATTTCCTATTTGACGGTCTCCGAGGTCAAGGGGTAAAGCTAACAACTAGCGATTCAATGGTCGCGGGTTCGAATCCCGGCGTGCGCAAGTAAATATTATTTGATTTTTTGTTTTATTTCACAATTTATTAATTAAAAATAATACATAGTATACTTGCGGTACGTTTCCTAGTGGAAGATACTCCCAATATTGCCTCGGTGTAAGACAACCATTCAGAATTGAAACATTGCTTGAAATAGCTTTAGCCGTGTTTGGTGACCAGATCTGAATAGCTAGGTACTTCCCAACCTTTCTCTTCCTTCCACTCTTCACTACCTTCGAAAATAGTTTGTCTTTCTTAGCTGGATATGATGAAATATTCGAATTTTATGCGATTCATAAAGTTTTGTTCACGAAAGATAAAAACAAATTTATATTTATTTAATTTAAGTGACCAAATTAACTTGTTTAGTGGGAAGCACGTTTGTACAAGTACATTGTGCAATTGTATACACCATTAAATGTTAAAAATAAAATTATTGAACTCAGGTAAAAACATGCGTCGACCATGATACATCATACACCAAGACAGTCTCCTTGATGGAGTGGTTACGATCCTCCGCCACAAAATGTCGGGGTTCAAATCCCGGCGTGGGCAAGTATTTTGTTTTTGATTTTCTGTTTTTTGTTATTTTAAAGTGCAGTAATATATGATTATAATAGCATGGAATAATATTATGAATTGATTTGTAAAGGGCAAAGGTGAAAGACCACGAAAAAACGTTAATAAACAGATTTATTTATTTATACTGGGTTTTTACAGACGATCTCACTTACGTGAGAACAATCCAGTTATAAAAACTCAGTTAACATACAATACACATACAAACACATTAATTTTCATATACCTAAATAAAGATTAAAATATAAAACAAATAAAAATTCAAATTCAAAATTAAAAATATATAAGAAATACCAATATTACAAAAAAGTAAGAGACGCAATTAATACTTAATATAATCAGTGCAACATATTATTTAACAATAACAAATTTTTTTTTTCTTAATTCATATAAATTATCAACAAAAATATCTACTTCAGCACACTCAATCTTATTGTACAGTCGACATATTTGGGTCAGAGGGCTAAAATAGGCGATATTATTTTTGAAAATATTCAGGTGAAAAATGCTATGGTGTCTTAAACAATGGGAATTGGGGACATTTATTTCAATATTGCTAAGACATAATGAGGTATCAATATGGCCGTAATGCACACATGTTAGGTCAGTCAATTGCCTTCTTATTTTAAGTATATTAATCTTAAAATAATCACGACGTGCGTCATATGATCTAAGATGGTCATGTAGTCCACATTTGAAAGATAATAGTCTAAGCATTTTTTTTGAACCGATTCTATTATGTTTTCATACTTGCAATAATGTGTATTCCAAATAGTGCTTCCATATTCAAGTTTACTTCTAATTAAGGCATAGCAAAGGGTAAAAATTGATTGAGGTTCTTTGAAAGGTTTAGTTACTCTGTGAATAAATCCCATCATTTTAAGTGATCTGGACTTAATGTCATTAATGTGTAAATCAAATATGAATTTGGAATCAAGAATAATTCCTAAATCTCTTATAGAATACACTTTCTTAAGAATATTCTTATTAATGAAATAGGAAAAATTCTTTATAACCTTATTTCGAGTAAAGTTTAGAATGTAAAATTTTTCAACATTTAAGTGCATATCATTGTCAGTATACCAGTTATGTAGTGTATCAAGTTCCTTTTGAAGAATAGATGATCGGTAACAGACGTAATTTTACGAAAAAAATTTAAATCATTGGCGAAAAAAGCATAATCACAGTTTAATTTCGAGCCAAGGACATTTATGAATATAAGAAAAAGCAGGGGGCCAAGATTTGACCCCTGTGGTACTCCAGAAGTTACAACTATTGGAGATGATTTGTATCCGTTAATAAGCACTTGTTGTGTTCTATTATATAAATATGATTTTATCCAACGCAATAAGTCTTCATGTATTCCTATTTGTTCTAGTTTCTTTAGTAAGATGGAATGGTTAACTTTATCAAAAGCATTTTGGAAGTCAGTATAAATTTCGTCTACTTGTAATCTTTCGTTAAAAGAATTACACACATAATTACAAAATTCCAAAGGATTTGAGTTGTTAGATCTATGAGGAACAAACTCATGTTGCCTAGTGCAGAGAATATGCTTAAAACGTGAAACATGTTTTTGTATATCAACGATTCAAAAACCTTGCAAAAACATGACAGTATACTAATTGGTCTGTAGTTTTTTATCAAAAATTGGACACCTGATTTGAAAACTAATACCACATGTGCTTTTTTCCACAAGTCAGGAAAAGTTCCCGTAGTTAATGATGCATTAAAGATAATGAACAGCGGTAAACATAAAGAATCTGCACAGCAACTGACAAAATATGGAGGAATTTTATCAGGTCCAGGAACTTTACTCGAGTCTATTTTACTCAAAAAACATTTTATTTCATCTGCACTAATATGTATTATACCTAGGTTGCTTTGGTTGTGCTCAGTAATGTTTGGCATTGAATCAGTAGATGATTTTGACTTAGAGAATATCTTTGCATCAAAGTTATCATTTTAGAAGTGCATTTGGTTTTTAGTAATGATTTTGAGTATGACCAGAATACCTTTATGTTATCATGTAGACCACTTTCAACAGAGTTAATGTATGATTTATAACATTCACTTTGCATATTTTTTGCCTTATTACTTAAATTAGAGAATTCTTAATAATCTGATGCATTATTATGTTTTTTTTTTTACTTTAGTCTAGCCTTGTTGTTTTCTTAAGAAGAGCAATCAATTGCTGATTAAAACAGACAGGATATTGATTTTTTGATTTGATAACATTTTTCATAAAACTTTCATCAATTATTTCCCACAATTTTTCATAAAACAAGAGAACCATGTGATTCACATTTTTATTTTTAAAAAGTGTTATCCAATTCCGACAATAGATCTTGTTGACATTTATTATAATTTCCTTTCCTGAAGTTATACTTTGAATAATTTTTATTATTTTCCAAGAAATGATTTTTTTTTTGGTTTTTCCTTAATTTCAAATGATGGGTGATAATGATCTAATTTGGTTAAGCCTGGTGCTAAATGTATATCTATGTTAACTTTATCAGACAAAATAAGGTCTAATAAATTTTCATTTCTATTGAGTACATAGTTGAATTGATACAAATTACAATTTAATAAAAGGTTGACAAGACTGTGTGCTTTTCGGGTTTTATAATAAGATGGAGAAAAAAAAACTTTTTAAATGAAGTGTCAGGTAACCGTTTAATTTTGGGCAAATTGAAATCACCCATAGTAATAAACTGCGAATTGAAATTTGAATGCTTTAAATATAGATCCTGTAATTTTACGATCTGACTGCAATAATTATCAACAGTTAAATAAGGAGGAATATAGACGACACAAATAAAAATTAACGAGTTTGAATGAGTATTGGACTTGATCACGAGCCACAAATCTTCATTGTCACTTTCCCACTCAGTTTTTCTAGAAACAAGAATTTTTTTAGAAACGGCGGCTAGAACTCCACCACCTTCTCTAGACACAGATTTGGTGGACTAGCGATCTATTCTAAATACTATATATCTGTCATCAAACAATTCTTCACTGAATACTGTTGAGTTCAATCATGTTTCGGTAAAACAAATGATATCATAGTTATTAATTAAAATTTCATTACGTACACTGACAGTCTTGGTTCAAATCCCCCTCACATTTTGATAAAATATATTGAATGCACCAATAGTAAGTAACTCGTCATCTTTTTCTGTATGATTAGACGCCATAGTCAATAGTGGAGAGGTCCTTCAATAGCGCAGCCTTTTAGGCCGGGCAATCCTTATCTCCGGTGGGGTGGGCACGGGAAGCTGCGGGCTTTCCGAAACGGGCGCACGTGGCACAACTGGGTGCTGCTGCAGCAGTAGGGCAGGTTTCACGTGCATGTCCTTCTACACCGCAGTGGGAACATATCTTTGTATTTTTACAGAACTTGTGCGAGTGTCCAACTATTTTGGCAATTCAGACACACGGTAAGTCCCACAAAGTCACGCATACCGCAAACGGCCCAGGCCACAAATACCAGTCCTTGTTGCACCAGCGCATGACGAATGTTAGCGGGCATCGAGTACACTCTGTGGCAAGATGGTCCGGTTCGAGCTCCAGCCATATGAATTAATTTGCACTTAGATGCACACTCATTAAAGTCTTCACTTACAGAGATTCCTGAGAGGGCCTTCTTTAGGAAGTTATCATTTGATAGTTCACGGGGCACGTTAAAAAATATTATCCTAAGGAGTCTCTTAGCTGGAAGTCGAGCACTCATAATATGGATTCCCTCATATAAAAATTATTGTAGCCTCAATCAGAATAGCAGTGGTGGATTTCTTATCGCAAAAATAGAAATAAAAAATTATTGAGAAAATTAACAGAAAAATCAGAAAAAGATACGGTCGTCTCTAGGACTTGACCTTAAGGTCGAATTAGCTAGTATTACTAGAGCAGCACACCGGCAAGGCCAAGGTCTTGGATTCAAGTCAAGTGATTTTCTGTTTCTAATTTTTGTTTGAGAATCACTAATATTCTCTTAAGTATTTAAGTATTACAATTTGGGGTTTTGCTCATTAAGTTATTCCAAAAAAAAATCAAATAAAAAATAAGATGGTTCCCTAGAGCGGAAGATACATGTGTAACGATTTCACTTCCAGGTAAACATATCACATATGTAACTCATACATTCTGCCTGATAATAAGCACTTCAAAATACACATTATGACAGACAATAACAATGACAGATTCATTATGATAGGATATACCTTGCCTACTTTGGTTGCCAATAAAAAAGTACACTGAAAAAAAAAAATGTTTTTCTCAGCACGTTTGTCATGCGTTATTTTTGTTGTTGTTTATGTAATTCTATATTGAACTTTTAATGTTATATCCTTATTTTGATATAATGATATCTTGTCTTAACATGATATCTTCAATTAACCGCAAAACAAGCTTCATTAAATAAATTGTTCTTCTTAATTTTTTGTTTTATGTAATTTTCTCTTAAATATGTTCGCTTTACTTTTTATACGTCATTTTATTACAGGTAAAATAACAAGGAGCAAATCCATTATTAGATTTATTAATGCTATAAGCAACACTTATACAAACTGATAAATTTGAACTATCGATTTTTCGAAAATAAGCAAGCTGTTTACTAAAAAATATTTAAAAATATTTTTTATGATTTCCTGTCAGTTATTTATCTTTTCATCACGATATGTGGAAATAAACTAATATCCGTGGAGCTTTGTATGAACAAGGACTCGATATGAAATATCAACGGAACCTCTCGTATGCAAGTACTCTATCAAATGCAGGATGCTTTGTTGATTATTTGCTTGCCTGAATTCACCCCTCAATTTTACGTCCTACCTATAAAAATAGTTATCGTTAACCGGAAAGTTATTTGAACCGGAAAATGAGAAAGCGTGGAATTGTTTCAAGGAAGAACATAACTTCCTCTCCTACATATTTCACGGTTTGTTACTCCGATAATCTGAGTGCTCGTAAAGTAACGCCAAGTTTATGCCAAAGTTAAAAGAACACCTGCAATATTTTCAAAAAGAACGAGAAACCGAAGTTTACGAGGAAATGCATTTGGTTCGTAACTTAGTTTGTTCCATTCTTTTCCTGGAATGAAATACGTGACATTCTTTTATTATTTGGCATTTGATGAAGTTATGCAAATTTTTTAGCAATATTACATCACTGGAAACAGAACGTTAAATATTTTTCGAATAATAATTATCAAAATATGATAATTTTTAACTTAAAGTATTATCGAACTATTTACCAGAAATAATATATTCAACACCCTCTAAATTGATATCAAAGTTCAATTACTAACTCCGCAAAATAAGTTGATTATCGTTAGGCCAATAATTCAATTTATGCCGTAATAATAACTTACCGAGATCGGCTGCGCAAACATAATTTTGCATTTAAGTCAGAAATACTCTAAAACCAGCAAATATTTAGTATAGATGTGAGCGGTTTTTTTATTCATGTTTTAAACACACATATAAATGCGGGTGACCGGATAAATCATCACAATGATAATTCATCACATCTTTAAAAAGTTATATAAAGTCATGGAAAGTTACGAAACAAAAACTTTATTGACTGGGCTAAGTAGGTTAGGTTAGGTTAGGAAAAAAAAATTCATCGTTTCTAATGACTTTATATCACTTTTTAAAAGTGTGTTGAATTGTCACTGTGTTGAGTTATAATGGACCATAAATGCGAATATAGAATTCGATTTTGTTATAATTTTCGAGGGATTTTTGGAAATTATTCGTGAGTTCATTGCAATTATTTAAATGTATATATTGTTATCTGGTATATAAATATTATTTAAAATGAAATAAAAAGGATTTTGACTGGCTTAAATTAATATTAAGAATGCCTGATTTACTTAGAACAAAAATTTGATATACCACTGGAGCAATTTTAGCATATTATGTAAAAGTATGAAAAACGTTTTCAGTGATCGCTTGTCATGATGTGTCATATTTATAGAACCTAAAAAATTGGAAAGATGGCGAAATCTAGGTGGATTCATTGGCTTTATACCTTGTTTCTGTGCCACTTATAATAAAACTCCTCTATATGAAACCCGTCCTGCAACAGCCATATAAATTCCATTGAGAGGATCCAACGAAAATTTCTCCGATCAATTAATTTTAAATTAGGTATTCCGGCGGATGATATTAATTATGATTTTCTATTACAAACACTGCGACTCTTATCGTTAAAAGATAGACGAATACTTAATGATTTAATGTTTTTATTTAAAATAAACAATAACTCCTTTGACTCCTCTGAACTAGTTGCGCTGATAAATTAACAAGTAGGTACCTAGTAGACCAACTCGATTCATATCACCATATCATTGTAATAATATCGTCACTAATGCAGAACAAAATTCTTAAATATATCGCCTGCATAGATTGGAAAATGAATACTTTCATATCAATGATGAAGGAAGTCTGTAATCATTTAAAAGATATATACGTAAGCTATGCAGGATTAGTAATTAAGCAAACATTATCGTTACTTTGTTATTTTATAATCATTTATGTTGTGCATAGTTGACAAATAAGTCATTATCAACAATATTTTATTTTTCTTACCTTTTGTATTTGTTTTTTATATTTTATTATTTATAATTAACTTAACTTTATATTTTACTTCACACTTTACACCGTAAATTATACTTTTTACTTTATACTTAACTTTATATTTAACCTCTACACTCTACACTTTATACCTTATATTATACTTTTAACTTTATGCTTTATATTTACCTTGTACTTTAAACTATATTTCTATTTTATGTTAATGTCACATGTAGTGCCGTTTGTTTTTCGATAAATAAATTAATTAATATTTTTAGGACTGATATTAATTAAATAATATGGTAAATGCATATATTTATATGGATGATATAAATTAAAATGACGTCTCCAAAAAATGCATTATTTATATCATGATTCATTACATTATCACATCATGTTGGGAAGGACTATGTTTTTAATCATTACTATTTACTCATTTAAAAAATGCCAATGTTGCCTCTTAATCGATTTCTTTACAGGCCTATATTTTTTTTAAATTTATAACCCAAATAAAAAAATGGATGTTATCTGTACTAGATATTTGCTAATCATTTTTATAAAAAAATAATTTATTCTGCTCGATTGTGTATTTTGTATAAAAAGGTTTCTTACAACTCAAAGGCATTAGATGATAGAGTTCATGCATTATACTCAATTTGCTAAATCAGGTAGTGAGCCAAAAACGTGAGACATTAACAAAAAAAAAAAAGTGGGTGTGTCAAGCCTACGCAAGACAGAAGTGAAACTTCTAGTATTCCTCTCTCTCTATTTTCATTTCATCATCTCTATTTTCTCTCTTAGGTTAGTTTGAAAATTAGAGGTTAAAATGAAATTCTGTACCAAACCGTATGAACCACAATCAATTACGTATTTCACTCGTATTACACTCACGACGCAGTATACTAACCAAGCAGCTGATGCTTGGCGTGGCGCAGTTCGCTGGTGTCTGAGAGAGAGGAAAGAAGAGAAGAGAGAGAACGTTCGTGAGCGGCTCCCCCACCTCAACAAGCGCATATGGTGAGAGAGGGACAGTGAACGGTGAGCGGTGGTGGGGGTACCCGCATTTTCGTGTCGATCCTGACTCGGTTTTACTCCGTCCCCGAAAATCCATTACGCGCCTAAAGAAGTTTCACTTCAAAAAAATCTTTATAAAAATTGTCACAAAAATATTTATTTGTTATTCAGTAAAGTGAATACGATTAATCATAGCTTTGTAACGATTTAACAGATTTAAATATATCGGCCACTTCTCTTTATGAATTACCCCTGTCATGCAATCAAGCTATTTGCATTGTTTGTAGATTAATGAGTATTAAATTATATGCAGCATGAGCCAACATTACCATATTGTGTATATTATTATGTAAATAATGGTGCAGACCCGTAAAAAATCACGTGATATTGTAATTAAAGGATTTGTGAATCTTTTGTAGTAGATTGTAGATTTAAAATATATATTATTTGCCTCAGAATCCATTGCCTTTCAAAACAAGAAATTTACCTTTCGAATGTTAGGAAGTTAACTTGGAGGAAACGGTTAGCAAACTTGAAAAAATATGACACCTTTCAATAACATTATAAATCTACAGAACACGTCATGTTCACACTAATCGAAAAAAATGTCACACTGCTTACGTAAACGATAGCCACTCCACTTAAAAAGCTATATGAAATATATTCACTAAACTAATGTAGTTCAATGAAACCACGGACGATGTTTTAGTTACATATTTTGACTATATTAATTAATCTGTCAAACATTTAAGCAACTACATTATGATTTGATTGTAATTTGAGATTTTAACGGCCAAACGTATAATAGTGATTTATTTTTGTGGTATTGTGGCGTATAGCGCTACCTCGTTATTTAGCCAACGTTTCGGACAGCATTATAGTATCTATCAAAGATATTAGAAGAACCAGATATGCTATGTTGGCCGCCGGACCGTAGGCGGAGTACTACCTAATTAGGGTACTTTGAATACTGTCGGGACGTGTACGCACAGAAATCTGTTCTATGTATTAGTGCGGATACCTTAGCGTAAGCGAAGGTGTGCAGTAGTATTGGTGAACAAAACCGGCGACACTGGGCAACACAATTCCACACAGTATGAACTGCTCATAGCACATCTTGTTCTTCTAATATCTTTGGTATCTATCGATGACGAACACTCTAATGCTGCCTGAAACGTTGGCTAAAGAAGCAACACGGCATCATACCCCAAAAATAAATAACTCTAACTCAAATATGCATTTCAAATAAAGAGTCAAAATAAGAGCAAGACAATAGTCGGACAATAAAAGTGAATATTCCCTACACTTAATAGGACACACTATTTTATCGTTTAAGATTTTGAAAAATATTATCGTAAACATCATAATACTGCTAGCCTGTGAGAGACCATGCTATAAGCGCGCTACTGGAATAATCTACTGGAATAGGCCATGCAATAATGCTTATACCGTAATATGTCAGCCAGATTATCCATTCATGAACACATCATTTAAAAATTTTGAAGTGATTCAGAAAAAAAAATTAAAAGAAAGAAAAAAAAATCCGCTTCAGTGTGATATTAGCTTTAGGTTATTCTCAGGGTATATGCACATTAAAAAAATAAGGATTATGCGTGCTTAAATAATATGTTTCGGAGATTGATTGTTCTTCCTCTTTCATGTAATCCGGGATTCTTCAAGACTCGCATTAATAAATCCCATACTTAACCCGCCTCACAAATCTGCCGAGCCGGGTGGTGACATGGTTCCTCTCTCATTGTTCATTGTTTATTGTACAGACAGGGGCGCTCTTGTGAGGTGACACAGAAAAAAATAGAATAAAATTAATACTTTTTCTTTTTTCATAGGTTATGAAGATGATTATCGTCTAATTATAGACATTTTAAAGTCCACACTAACAAGATCGGCAGGTAGAGTATTACATTATTTACTTAACCATTAATAGCAACTTCAGTCAAATTTTATTACAATACGTCAATGATTTGTGAGAAAAAGTACGTTTTTTTATATTACTCTCTATTCTTTGGAGACGGTGTGCACTTGTGCAATTTAAAGTAATAATTCATCATTTAAAGCTTAACAGTCCCAATGCTCCATCTAACTAATTACGTTACTGATTGATGTAATACAGTTTGGAACTTTGCAAGATATGCATAATATAGCGTTGTAGATAACTAAACGCTCGACTTGAAGGTAGTCGACCAATAATTTAATCGCCTCTGTAGGAAAGTTTATTTGAGCTGACTTAAGCTGTCTCAGGAGAAAGAACGCCGTGCTAGCTGCTAGCAGTCCTACTTACTTGATTAGCGAAGGTCGGCGTCGAGATTTACTGCCAGAAGTTTGGCGGTTATTTTGTGGATAATGTCGCTGCCGGATAGCGATTGCTCTATTATCTGTGAAATATCGCGTTTTCTTGTATATTTTTAGAGAAATTCAAACGTTTACGATTTATGCGATATGACATTGATACAAATCCAAATTACTCTTTTTCAAAACAAAAGTTGAATCAAGCACCAAAATGGAGCCTATGGTACCCCAGAAGAAAGCTTTTTGAAGAGAGATGGTTTGATTATTTTACTAAGAAGTCTTGTGATGTATTTTAGAACACATTGATGTGATATTATATATTAGACATTTTTTATTTAGTCAAAATAATAAATTTTAAGAAATCACGAAGAAAAATGTTGACAAATCACTAGAGGGCGAAAAATAAATTCAACATTTTATAATGGAGATTTTACTTACTTTTTACGCGTAAAAAACACAAATTTCATACGGATAAAATGTGGCGATAAAGGTGAAAGTAATACTAATTCACCTGACTAAGAAAGATTTATGTTCGGCAACTGAACTGCCCAAAATCTGTTGAGTGGAACCTCCTGTACGCAGATTGGTTATGGTTCAATAATTTATCGAGTTCAAGTGAGAGGTTATTTATTGATATATTGCCAAGCGGCAATTATTTTACGTGTTTCAATATGAAAGGTACTTTATCTACATAACGGTAATAAATTAGTCGCATTTCAACAAGGCATCAATTCCAGTAACAAGCTCTCCTTTGTTTCATAACTTAAAAAAATTAATGAACATGTTTTTCAAAATATACCCAGTTATTACGTCTCTGACTCCAGCGCTACGTTTTTTTTATAGAAATGAAAAGGTAATTAAAATATCATATTTTCTAAAAATCTATTTTATGAAAATTAGGGTTTTTGGTTCTAAAACAGTTTAAAATATTTATACTCGAGTATTTAATTAATTGAAAATTTCCTTTTATGTTCGACGGATATATTTTTCAGATTAAAACAATGAATTTTTACCCAAACTTTATAAAACTGCAAAAGTTTTACTTATATTCAGTTCTGACCCATCCTTTGATAGCAGTCTCCTTAGGAAAGTAAAGTTCACCTTGTAAAGATTCAATAAAGACGATATTAACATCCTTTGAGTAGTCTTTAGAAGCAAGCGCCTGCGTTTTCATTTACGGTTTAATTTCAAATTGGGATGAAAAAAAGCCACAGCGAAGTTAGCGGTAGTCAAAAGTTTCAAAAAATGAATTAAGACTGCACGGAATAAACTGTGAGCCAATGGGACGGCTTACTGAAAAAGTTTCAGGTTTTCAGTGAAAATTATAAGATTTTAGCATTCCTTACTAAGAATGTGTTTCGTAAATAGCGGATCAGAAATATTTTATTTATTTTAGAAAAATAACAAATAATTATTTTATTTAAAACAGAAAGAGATGTTATGTCTTTCTTGCTAAACTGTAATCCGTAAAGCAAATGATGTTCTATTATTTTATCGCTCTTCTTCAACATTCTATATCAAAATATGATTAATAGAAAGTCTTATGATTTTCTATATTTTATACTTTTTGTAATTTTTATACTTTTTAAAAGTATTTTATTAGTTCACACTATTTATTTTTTACTTTTTACTATTACTTTACTTTTTACTTTTTCTTTTCACTTTTTACTTTTTATTTTTTTACTTTTCACTTTTTACATTTTACTTTTTACTTTTTACTTTTTAATTTTTACTTTTTACTTTTTACTTTTTACTTGTTACTTTTTACTTTTTACTTTTTACTTTTTACTTTTTACTTTTTCTTTTTACTTTTTACTTTTTACTTTTTACTTTTTACTTTTTACTTTTTACTTTTTACTTTTTACTTTTTACTTTTTACTTTTTACTTTTTACTTTTTACTTTTTACTTTTTACTTTTTACTTTTTACTTTTTACTTTTTACTTTTTACTTTTTACTTTTTACTTTTTACTTTTTACTTTTTACTTTTTACTTTTTACTTTTTACTTTTCACTTTTCCTTTTTACTTTTTACTTTTTACTTTTTACTTTTTACTTTTTACTTTTTACTTTTTACTTTTTACTTTTTACTTTTTACTTTTTACTTTTTACTTTTTACTTTTTACTTTTTACTTTTTACTTTTTACTTTTTACTTTTTACTTTTTACTTTTTACTTTTTACTTTTTACTTTTTACTTTTTACTTTTTACTTTTTACCTTTTATCTTATTTAATCAGGGATTTATTATTACTCCGCGTAATATAATGGTGACTCGATAGTCGACCTAGCTAGAAGCTGGCTAATTGGAATCTGGGACAGTGAGATTCTCTGAGAGCCTTCGCACTGTTCATGGGGACAACTGGCCACTGGCTCCATCTTGCGGACTTTCCCGCAAGCTCTATGCACTGCCATCTGTGCGTGCATCTACAAAGCTTCCTAACAGTTAGTTAGTTAGAATTGTAGAAGAAATTATATTAGAACATTGTGCTTTTGTGAAAACCATATTTAGTTATCGGAATCTGTATATGATCCGGAAAATGTTACCATAAAAAAACCATAGAGAAAATGATTTTTTTTAATCTAATCCCATAGACGAGGCCCTAAGAAGAGTTGGATGGGAATCTAGAGATCGTATTGTCCAGGAGTGACGGACATATCAATAATATATATCCCTTCCACTGCAGCTAAAGGCGATTCGGGAGACCAGTTGGAGAGGTCAAAGGGTCTCCCCAAATCAGCATCTCACCAAACCAGCCTTTCCCGATCTGTCACGCCACGCAGCTGGTGGGCTGGCACATCCTGAACACACATCATCCGATGAACACGGGCATCCCTGCTAAATTACGAAATGTAGTGAACTACTTCGGTTGACGTATGGCAAAGAAAGTGGTTATCCAATAAATGGTTCCCGTGCGGGCGGTACCCAAACCCGCCTCCCAAATTGTTCATAACATCAAGATCTAAGATCACAGATCATAATACAGAGTTTCCCAATAAGAGGTGTTATTTTGATATTCAATGGTTTCGTTGCTTGTGTGGCACGTAGCGCCGTCTTGTTGAAAGTAAACGTTGTCCAGATCAATACCATCCAATTCCAGCCATAAAAAATAATTAATCATCTCTCGATAGCGCAATCCATTCACCGTAACTGTTGCTCCAGCCTCATTTTCGAAAAAGTAAGGTCCAATGACTCCACCGGATCATAAACCGCATAAAAAAGTCACATGTTGAGGATAAAGAAGCTTTTCAACAATAACTCTTGGGTTTTCCGAGCCCTAGATGCGACAATTTTGTTGTTGACGAGGACACGAGGTGGAAATAGGCCTCATCACTCAAGATGATTTGCATTTGATTCAATCAAGTGAATTTTAATAATTTCAATGCGTTGTTGAAGCGTGTATCGTTCCATTTTTATGAATGGCGTAGTTTCTACTTGTCAAATGTCAAAAAATGACAGCTTCAAAAGTAACATCTACCGAAATAGCGGGCTATTCAAAATAACACCTCTTATTGGAAAATCTTATTGTATATTATCGATCACAGTTTTTAAAAACTAAAGCCTTCGTTAATATATTTTTATTTTATTAGTCTTCATAACTTGATTATTTATAAAATGAATACGTCGTTGTATAAAAATCATTGATTTAAATACCTAATGTAAATCACTTAAGTTTTAAATTATTATCTAACCATCCCATTGTGCTGGGTTTTAAATTATAGCTTTATTTAAATTTTAAATCGTATAACATAAGTAGAAATACGCCGTTAAATAATATGTTAATTTTCCACTTTATTCTAGAAAGGCTTTTGTTTACGCTCATCACCATAAAACAGTCATATACAAACAAAATATAAATTAAACAGCTCTCCGAAAAATAAGAGGAAAATAAATAAAATGTTAAAATGACTTGAGCGTTTTTATTCATCAATTGGACTGGTTATTTGCACCATAAATCTGTCGTATTTATGTTCCTACGAATGTCCACTTTTATGTAAATTCTCGTTGGACATTTAATTCAAAGAGATATTTTTCAGTTGTTACATTTTAATACGTTAATCTTATGACCAACAATATTGATATACCTGGAGACGCTTTATTAGTCTTCGAATATTAATAATTTAAAATATGCCTTAACGACCAATAATACCAGCCAAACAATTGAGTGTAAAAAAAATCCGCAATTAAAATATATCCATCATCGACCATTTGCCCTACCCGGTTTTGCCCGAGTTTAACACACTTTTTATTACTCAATAAAATAACAGATGTGCAGATTTCGTTCGATAGTTTTTAGTGGAACATACAGATTTTACACTTTGCACTTAAGATTTTTGTTCTTCATGTATTTCAATGGAGTTGCTCGAAGGAGCTAGCAGCATTGATCCCCTGTGCACCGGTGCACGTGCGCGACACTCGACGTACACGAACGTAACACTCGTTCACAGTAGTACATTCTGCCACTTTATAAGTCGACTCGCATGTGGAACAAGCTCTATATCTACATCTTGCCTTAAATATTACATTTTGATATATTTACAATTATTTTCATGTCTTTTATTTAAATTCAATACTGATTATTGTTATTCGTTTTAATTAGTTTTTTATAGATACAACATATATTATTTATCTTATTTTTTTATTCTTCTCTCTTATGATATTAAAATTTATACCTTACGAGTAAATTGTTTTATTTTTTCCTGTTTTACAGGTTTGCTAACATAATATAATTCATTTTGTAATACAGTATAATTCGATCGTCCCGAAGAACAATGTCGGATCTGATAAAAAATATTTAATGATTTAAAAGGCTGTATTTTCAAAATATTGCTATCTCTATTTTTTTAAGTTTTTGAAACTTAAAAGTAGGTTGTCATAATATTCGTAGAACAATGTCATAAAAAAACAACCGACATTGTTCGTCATCGCAACTCCACCACAGGAAGTGCACGCGCACCGTTGGTAGGTCAATACCGGCATTGTTCGTCGTCACAAGAAAGTTAAAAGTTATAAGTTTTATTTGCGCAATCTTGAACGGTCCATATTGATATCTTATTTGCAACTGACTCGGAGAAGAGAATTAGATCAATGTTGCTATTACCAGAGTGGTTAGAAAAGGGAAAAAGTTTCCTGACTGATAATTAAAGTTAGACCTTGCTCCACAATAAGGTTTTCAATGGCGTCTGATCGTTCCGTCCGGTAGTCACCTTTATCAAACCACAATGGTAAACGAGCGTTAAAGTCTTTTTCTATAACTATGTTACGACCTTTAAGCGCGTTTAGGGCGCGCGTCAAGCACAAGATATGTGGTCCGACCGGCTTTTCGAATTTAAAGTATACCGAGATCAGAATGATCTCAGTTTTACCGAAGTTAAATGAGACATGGGTTTCGAATTCTTTTGACAGCCAGACCAAAACGAGGGGGTTGAAAATAGAAGAATTAAATTAAAATTTATTTAAAAAAAAAAATAATAATCAGAAAATCCGCCCCCGGTGAGCTGCCGATTTCCAGAACCTCACCCGAATGACTCGGGTGATCCGAATGGAATTTTACCTTACCATGTGTACTGCTCCTGGAAATTTCGATGTGTAGGTCAGTCATGACCAAGAAGGGGCGGGAGGTTATCCACCGCTTACCCACCCTGTTATAAGTAACAGATGGTTACTCCTTCAGGGCTCTCACAAAGACTCTAATTTATTTTTGTTAAACGATTCTACATTTATTATAAAATGAATCTAGACCTCAAATGTCCCTGCATAGTGGTTAAGCTGCAGGATGCCTACAATATGCATAAAAACACAAATAACAATATTAAAATATGTACAGGTATAGTAAAATAAATTAAGCCTAAAAATAATACAGGACGAAATAACTGCTTAAAGACTAGGCCATCTAGAGAAAGAAAAAAAAGGTGTGGGAGGCGTCTGATTAGGCAGAGACGCGGTCTATTTCATACCCAAAACGGGTAGAAGACAGTACAGGACGATTTCAGTTCAGTTCCGGCTTACTGTACGCACTCCTCATAATATTTAAAGCATAAAAGACAAAAAATAATAAAGGACAAGTTAATTAAAAACTTAAAATAAATACATTATGACGGATTTTGCGATGGTGTCATCACTACCATCGCTCAAGGGGTCAGTCTCGCATGGAATCCTGCTGAAATAGGAATAATTATAACAAAAGAAATAATCAAAATTAAAACAGAAACTATGGAAAGAAGAAGAGCATTAACAGACAAATTTAAAAAGAAAACAACAAACACAAAAAAACAAATATCTAATGCATAGGTGATTGCAAACCTTAATATAAAATGAAAATAAAAAAATAAAAAATAGACATCATAACGAAGGTAATATGAGAGCAAGAAAATAATTAACCGAGGAAACCAGAAGCAGTCACACATGGCACCTAAAACTCTGAATGATTTTAATCTAATCAGCGACTGTAAGATCAGGCCATCTCTCTATCCAAACCTTTGTAAACTTCCTCAGGCACTCAAAGTTCACCTTGTTCGAAACGAGATCGGCATTCCATACCGGTCTTGTGATGACGTTCAGAACATCCAACATTTCCTCTCTTGCATCTGTCAAAATCTCACAATGTCACAGAATGTGCTCGGCAGTCTGGTCAGTATTGCCACATGCGCAGTTTGGATGGGGGGACAGGGCAAGACTGTGAAGTCTCCCCCTGAATTCCCCATGCCCGGAGAGAAGTTGGGTCACATGGTGATCCAGGTTTAAATATGCCCCTTCCATTCTGAATTTAACAGACGGGAAGAATGAGTAAGTCCATCTTTCCGAATTTGACCTGTCCCATCGCGCTTGCCATTCACTCAGCGTTATTTCTTGCATCTCTCTAAGAAGACCAGGGAACGACACAGCTCCGCCTGGTATTAAGTTAACACCTAGGTGAGTAGCAGGTCTTCCTCTGATAAGCTTCTTCTTTGTTAGCACCTCCTTAATTTCTAAATCAATTGGCAATATGCCGGCCAAAACTGGCAAAGCGTCCGAAGCAACTGTTCTATAGGCACCAGAGAGTGCCAACAGGGGGATTCGCTGGCCCCTCTTGAGTGCCGACTGGATTAATACATTATCCAGGCGGTGCTCCCACACAGAGGCTGCAAAGGCGACTTGCGACACATACACCCCTCTGTATAGAAGGCGAAGCACTGGAGAACGCAATCCCCACTCGGCAGTTGAGATCCTTCTCAGTTTCAAGAAGAGGGCTTGAGCCCTGCTTGATACATTCTTAACATGTGCCAAGAAAGAGGACGATCGATCCAAGAGAACGCCTAAATACCTAGTGGTTTCCGCAAATTTGATGTTTGAATCTCCAATTTTGATGCAGGGATTTCTCCCTCTATTGAGAGAGCCCTTCATCAGGAGACCCATGGTCTTTTGGGGAGCGAAGGTCAAACGATTTCTCTAACCCTATTCTAAAATTGCCCTTAAACCTTCTTTAGCTTTGCACTCTACTTCTTTTCTGCTGTTCCCCGAGACCAAAAGCAATTTGTCATCAGCGTAATCGACCGAAATACATCCCTCAGGCAAGGGCAACCTAGAGGAGTCATCAAATGAAAAGTCGTCAAAATTTTCCAGTAATCTGGACCAAGAACCGAACCCTAGGGACAACCCATATTTACTTCCAGTTCGATTGTGACATCCCCGAGGCACAACACCAAGAAGGGGCTTTCCATTCGAGGATCCCACCACTTACCCGCCCCGGTATAGGTAACTTATGGTTACCCCTTCAGGGCACTAGCATGGACTCTAATTTTTTTTTCATGAACGACTCTACATTTAAAGAACGAAGCTAAACCTCGAATGTCCCCGCATACGTTGTTAGCAAGCAGTATGCAAGTGCTTGGTTATGTACAGGTTAGTATAGTATTAGTAAATGCTTACCTTTTGATTAGTGGATATAGGGATGAAGAATAAAACACATAGGAGGACACTAGGTCCGCCAAAACCAGTTTTGTGTACATAATGCACTTGAATAGAAAAGTCAGAACATTATATTTAAAATGGTATGAACTAAGATACATCTGAGAGAGGAGCTAAGAACTTCCCTCTCGGCAGTCCAGAGTTGGGTGAGACTGTGATCAGGCTGTCCGATGCGAGTTTCGGGTACCGCGCCCTTAAGCCGATTTCCCGATGGAGCCCTGACGAAAGTGTAACTGGGAACAGATGGGTAGGAACCCGAAGACCCTAGGGAGTTTAAGTAGCGTCGGGTTGTCGGAGGCGGGGCGGAAGGTTTCCTAGTTCGAATCGGACATCCTTCTGACCTCCCACCGTCCTCAGGGGTAGCGCGTTTGGTCAGTAAGAAACGCCTCTTCAGGGGAAGCCCGGTAGTCAGTGCGCGGGGACGAGGTTCAGATCCACCCCCATAAGGGGAGTAGGACAAAACAGAACAAATAGTTCAGTCTTATCTGGAGCAAGAACACTCTCATTCTACGTACTGGTGTAAGAACTAATATGTCAATCCTACAATTAGAAAAAGACAAGAAAGGTTAATTGGAACGAGATGGATGGAGGAAAAGAGAAGATTTTGGGAGGGAAACAATTTAAAACAAGATTAGTAAAGCGAACGATGGATGTATGACCAAATTACAGATGTTGCCAAAATTAGTGATCGGTGAGGATGAGCTGATGACGAGGACTCCTGTAAGATGCATCAAATAAGAAATAAATTTCTTAGCTATGAAAATAGCTGTGTCAGACAGGTAGTATAACGGAGATCAGTTTGCTTCACGGCCGGTACACGAGTTGACGGGGATCAGTAGATTGGGTGCATCGGTGAGGTCAGGCTAAAAGGTGGATAGCAAGGAAAAATTTGGTACATATAAGGTTAAGGAAGAGATAATTAGTGCATAAAGGTAACATTGTACAAAAGAAGATCAGTGCGTAAAGGTAAAAGAGTAAAGAATAGCGTGTACCTAAGATTCAGGAGCTTATACACCTGGGTGCTGAATTAGCTAATTCTTGACTCTCAAAACCGACCATCTTTCAACCCACGTCTTCGTAAATTTCCGCAAGCATTCAAAATTCACTTTATTCGAAACGAGATCGGTAGTCCAAACCGGTCTCGTAATAACATCCAAACCCTTCAGTAATTCATCTCTGGCATCCATCAAAATCTCACAGTGCCACAGAATGTGCTCGGCGGTTTGGTCCGTACTGCCGCAGGCACAGTTGGAATGGGGTGACAGGGAGAGTCTGTGAAGTCTCCCCCTGAATTCCCCATGGCCCGACAGTAATTGAACCATATAGTGGTCCATATTAATGAACGCCCCTTCCATTCTGAGTTTAACTGAAGGGAAGAAGGAGAAGGTCCATCTTCCCTTATTCAACCTATCCCACCGAGATTGCCACTCGTTGAGTGTCAGCTCTCGCATTTGTTTAAGTCGGCCTGGTAGGGTCCCGGCACCGCCTGGTGTAATCGTAATACCGAGGTGGTTGGCCGGGAGACCCCTGGTCAGCTTTTTCTTAGTGAGCACCTCCCTAATCTCTAGATCGATTGGCAAGACACCTGCCAACACTGGAAGTGCGTCCGAAGCAACTGTTCTATAGGCACCAGAAAGTGCCAACAAGGGAGTTCGCTGTCCCCTCTTGAGAGCCGAGAGTATGAGGGCATTATCCAGACGATGTTCCCAGACGCAGGCGGCATAGGTGACTTGCGCCACGAATACCCCCCTGTATAGGAGACGGATCGCTGGTGTCCTTAATCCCCATTCCGTGGTGGAGATTCTCCTCAGCTTCAGAAAAAGGGCCTGGGCCTCGGTGGAGACTTTCTTAACATGGGCTAAGAAAGAGGACGATCGATCTAAAGTGACTCCAAGATATTTTACTGTCTCGACAAACTTGATTCTGGTATCTCCCATTTTGATGGTCGGATTTCTCTCTCTACTCAGAAATCCTTTCATCAGGAGACCCATGGTTTTTTGGGGAGCGAAGTTCAGTCTATTTCTCTTCCCCCATTGGAGGATCATGTTTAAACCTTCCCCTGCCTTTCTTTCCAGTTCTCTCCTGCTGTTCCCCGCAACCAAGAACAATTTATCATCAGCGTAGTCAACCGAGATACATCCAGCAGGCAAGGGCATCCTGGAGGAATCATCAAACTCAATATTCCAAAATTCGGGGGCCAATACCGACCCTTGTGGGCAACCCATATCCACCTCACGTTCGATGACAAAGTCACCGAAAGTGAGTATAATGGTTCTGTCGTTGAAGAAATCGGAGCAAATTTTAAAGAGTCTCGGGGGGCAGTTTCTACTTTTGAGCTTGGTAAGTATCATCGGCCACCACGCATGATCGAAGGCACCTGTGATATCTAAAAAGATTCCCACCACATACCTCTCAGGCCGAACCTTCACCCATTCAAGCGCATGCATAAGGGCGTGCTCTGTACCAAGAAGGGGCTGTAAGACGTAAGAATGTACAAAAAGAGAAAATATGCAAGAAGATCCAACGCGAGCCAAACAGAGTCAATAGAAGGAGCGAAGAGACACGAGATAAACTAGAAAGTGCCAAAAAGAGGCAAGAAATGTAAGAAGAGGCAATAAGATGGAAGACATATGAAAAGGCGTAAAAGTCACATATGTAAATGGTGAACCGGTCGTATTGGTATGGTACATGAGAGTGCTTCTGACTGGGGTGGTACAATCGTATCGTACCGTATGGAGTCTACCGGGTGACAAAGTGCAGGAAGTGAACATCTGACTTTGGTATTAAACATTGAAAAAAACTTCTCTTGTCGGATGCGCTCATCGAATGAAAACCTTGACCTGTATAAAATCTTCAACACCTATAATATTGTTTATTTTTTGATGTGATATTATTAATTATACTTTAAAAAAGCGTTTGTAGTTAATAACAATTAATTATCCTTTATAATGATTGGCATGCTACTTTTATTCAATATTTGGTATTAAAATCTATTTGAGACTTGTGCATATAATCTGATTTTAAGAAATAAAATAACAGACTACTTTAGAAACTTATATAAAATGGGATTTAAATCAAAATAAATGTTTTTGAGCCTTTCCGATTTTCCTGATACACCTCTTCCTAATATGGCTCCTTAAATGCAAGAGGAGTTGAGAGACATCGCTTGGAGTACATTATGGCTGACGAAAGGCTGCTTGGTCCACCTTTCTCCTGTAAGCTCAACAGTAGCAAAATCTTTTCGAATATGGAAGAGAGGAAATTTTCAAAAAATTCTTTGAGCCCGGCAAACAGCACCTACAATGGAACTTTATGCTTAAATTAATATACAACAAACACTCACTAATGAGTTAAATAACGGTCGGACAAATAAGATCGATGTTGTCATTTAAAAACAATATTTAACAGACGAATGTCTGTCAAATATTGTTTTGAATACTCTTTCTATGTGATAATGAATAGTAATTACACCATGTAAGAAAAACAGCGGATCATTGAACGTGCAACAAGATAACATGCTGCAGCAGCTGGTCCAGTTTCTTCACCACCTAGGATTCTTGCTGCAGAGTCACCATATTCTATCTTTGTTGAATGTCACAGCGGTGCTGCCAAGGTATCTATCTGGTATCTATGTGAGGATATTGTGTCAGCGCTTTATTAGCAGCAGACACATACCTGGGCGGATGACGAACCTCGTGCTGGCACTGTTGGTGGACGCGGTGTACTCTCTCGCTGCAGCGGCTTGTCCAGTTTCTTCACCACCTAGGATTCTTGCTGCAGAGTCTCCATCTTCCATCTTCGTTTCACCTGTTCCTGGTTTTCATTTACTTAACTTAACTTCACTTTATTGTAATAATTATATTTTTTGTAATACCTGCATCAACTGTAAAGCGCCCCTGAGGTGATATCTCACAAAAGCGGCGCTATACAAATTGTCCAATATATTATTTAATTAATTAACAAAGGGGGCTAAACAAATTATTATTTAGGAAGTTGTGAAAAGTTTGACCCACGTTCAATCATTAGTACTAGTCGAATCACGTTATATTTGAAAAAAAAAATAAAAAACTGTATTAACATGGAAGTCAATAAGTCATATTCAAAATGTTAACCCTGATAAATATACAAAAAACGGCCTCCGAAATATGAAGATATTGCCAAAAAACATTATATTTTGGTTTCAATATTCTCTACAAAAGCAATGCGACCAATGCCATCCATTGAAAATCATTTCGCATCCGTTTGATGTTCGGACAGGAGCCATCATTCAAAGCGTACAACCCTCTTGCATTGATTTTTTAATAATATATCGCTATATAAATTATCCAGTTATAATAATAATTATTATTTTTATTAAAAAATTTGCCCGCGATCTAAATCAATATCGAGAAGCCAACTTTCGACTTTCTCAAGGTATCAATATTTTTTTATAGGAAGGCGAGTATTTATTATTATAAACGGGAACTGTAAAACTTCCATTTTTCTGTAGGGGAAATCTCAAAAAGATGAACGAAAGAAATCTGCAGTTGTTTGCTTGATTTAATTTCAAAAAGAAATCTTCTGAGAAAAGTTCCATACTTGAAAAAAATGTTCTCGTACTATTTGACCGAAACTGATTAAATTGAAAAACGAGATATTATATCAAAACAACTTTACGTCTTTAAAACACCGTGAGAGTGAAAATTGGGCTGAAAATACCCGAAATACATATTTTTTAAAACACGGTGCGACGACATACAAGTTCGCATCTCTGAAGAACATTCCAATCAGCTGGAATTCATATAACTTAGAAAAGAATTTTAGACAATCATCGTTCGTAATGCCGTATGGTATTTTCATTCTGTAGACATCGCGTTTCATAAGGCAAACGATGCCTCTTTGCTGATAAGATAATTACAACGATAAAAAATAAAGGTCATCGTAAACCATTAATTGTTCCTGAACGTAATCAATATTTATTTTAACGATAATAATGATAAAGGTCTAATTTAAATATTGCATATTATTCCCTATTTTTATTTAATACCTAATTCTTATAAACATTCAGATGACTTTTCATAACGGTGTCTAAAAAATAAAAAAAAATATTTTTTTCAAATTTTGGTAAACAAAATAATTAAATAACTTGTTAAGGTTCCCATGAAGATTTACATTTAAATTTCAAAGAATAAAGTCGGATTTTCATATGTGTTCATGTATCCTGTTGTATTTAAATACTTTAATGAAGACCTAATTTTCTAGTAAAAGCCCAATAGAACGTTAATGAATAATAAATATTAAAATAAATAAAAAAATAATAACTTAAATATCCCATACTATCTTCTCCCGCCTCACAACGCTGCCCAACCTGTGATGGAATAGTTCCCAGCTCATTTAATTTAATTTTTAAAAATTAATCTATAAATGTTTTCTGTTCATTGAACACAATATAATAAATGTTTTCTGTTCATTGAACACAATATACAATCAACATTTTTGCAGTAATCTTTATTTCACGTTTTCTCAAAACACGTAAACCAAAAATTGACTGCTCACTCCCTCCAGATGCAGGTATGTTTATTTTCCTCGGAATATTCTGATTTTACTACTCTGAACACAGCGTAACACGTTTACGATATTGGATTTCCCTTTATTGATCAGAGTATCGGATGCGATGCAGAGTTAGAGACAGGTTCACAAATGCATTATTTCTCTAGTGTTTCGCTTCCTGCCTTGAATAAATGAATGGATTGCATACGGATGAACTAAATTACTTCCGTTCGGAGGCAAACGTCGTCATGTTCGGTCGCTTCCCCTTCGGGCTTATGGCAAGCAAATATTTTAGTTATATCTTATATTCTCAGCAGGTGTTTGCGTAATCTAATGCACTATATAAACAAGCAGAAACAATATTTAACGTTGGTTCACAAACAAGATGTTATGAAGCTTTAGTCATGTAGAATGTAATGCTACAATAATTGTTGTAGACACAATGCAATGATGTAAATATTGTGTACTTTATAATAATCATTATACGCGTTTTATTTTCTTATTTTTTTGAACAAATAGATATAATGATATCATCACTGGGATCTCCCATGTTGAGGATCTCATTTTTATTTTATTTAAATTTAGTTTTATAAATAAGTAATTATTAATAAAGTTTTTTTAAATAATAATAAATGGTGTTTTTTTCTTAAGTTTAGAAGTTTCATTTTCAGTTTCAGTCTGTATTTGGTGTTAGTATATTTAAATGTTTTGTATATACCTTTTTGTTTGAGATTTAAATATTAAAATATTGTTGTGGGTTTTGAATGAGAGTGGGAGTTTGTTGTAGAGTTAAGTACCATGGCATAGGAAGATTTTATGCTTTTACTTTGAAATGTGATTGTGAAGTTGAATATTATAATATAATACATTATGCCTTGAAGTTTTCTCTTCCTTAGCAATGTTACAGAAGGACTTATATCGTTTTATTCATTGCTACATATTAATGGTTCTAGAAAGTTAAGAGTTCGACAACCTCAGTGGCAGATCGGAAAGGTTCTTGACGCTGAACTCTATACCCAAGAGTCCTGTGTTTTCAACTAAGCGTAGGTAAAAAGAAAAAATATCCTATTGACTTAATAAATTAAACATTCTAAACTCTTATACATATATTAATACTCAGTTTCTTTGTTTTTTTTTCGGGGGCATTTAGGCGAAAAGCGACCACTCTCCCCCTCAAGTCGATACGACTCGAGGTTCGTTTTCGCTTGCGCGGCGTTTAGAAAAAAGTCCCATTAAATTGTTTCGGGCTTCAGGCGAAAAGCGCCCGCCGTTTCCCCAGAGTCGTTTCGACTCGAGGTTCGTTTTCGCGCGCCCCGTTTTTCGAAAAAAAGTCGAGCTCATTTGTTTCGGGCTTCAGGCGAAAGTCGACCGAGACGCCTTCCCGTCCGTATAGAAGCCGAGGTTCAATTCGGTCTGTAAAAACCGAAAAAACGAGTCAGTGCGAGTTTCTATGGAAATAATTCCACGACCAACTCGACCGGATTTGTTCGGGGCTAGATGTCGACAAAAATTTAAGGAACCTCTGGCGGCGGAAACTGGTAGCGCTCAAGGCGCGCCATACGAAAGCGCAGCAGTACGCTCTTCGGCCGCCGGGATGGCCTCACTGGCAAAAAGTTGATTTGTCGCCGTTTAATCAGCACAGCTTCAAATTGACGTTTTCCCGCGAGTGTTGCCACACAAGCGGTTTCGAAACGGCCAAATTTCGATGCATTTTCACAATGTTTCGTTTTCATCGATCACCGTCGATCTGAAAAACTTTTTTTCCTTCACCGTTTATATTTTTATTCAATTTCGATCGCAGCCCGATCGCGAAATGATTAAAAAAAAATTTCGTGCGCCTCTTTTGCTCGAAAATGTTTCGTTTTTTGAATTACTCTAACGTAAATTAAAAAGACGATTGATTTTGATCGAGCGTCGGGTCTGATTTAATCAGGTATCGTTGTTTTTTTTTTAAATTTCACAAATAGTTTTACGAAATTTCCTCATTTTTAGGGAAAGAGGTTTAATTTAAGTGGAAATGTTTTTCTTTGCATAATGGTACCATTGGCCAAGAGAGTACCACGTGGTCACTCAAAACCACGTGGTACGCTTTTTTATCAAATCTACATGGTCATCCTAATGATTGAATTCCATCGACAACGCGTATTCTACGGGTAAAATATTCGAAAAAAATCGTCCTCCGAAGGTTTAGGAACGTTAATCGGCCGTTCTACATATAGCGCTCGGTTCATAATGTCTCAAAATAACCGGGTCATTAACCGGGATTAAATCACAAACCAGTCTATACAAACCTAGCGTAGCCCACATACTATTTGAAAACTGGGATGTAACTATAAAGGGGACGCGAGCAGGCGTTATTAAAGTTGCATTTTTTTGCTATAGAAAATCCCAGTTAGATTAGGTGAGGTTATGTATATATATTAATTTAATATTTTCAGATTTTATGTTCTTTAACTGAATTAGTTCGTAGGTAGGTACTGTACCTAACCCGCGCACTGGCTAGGTACACGGCGCCGCATACTAATTGACATATCACATAAGTGACTTAATAAACGAAATTAAAATTAAAAGTGCGTATTTTTCCGTCTCCCCCGACAAAATAAATCATGTTTTGAATTAATAAAGCTAAATCCGTGATGCGGAATTCGTAACCTTTAAAACATTTTTTTATTTAAAAGTTTTTAAATTTTGCGTGTTAATTGAGCAATGCTTTTTCTAAAATAAAACTGCCTGGGACCTGAGTGTCGGTGACAAAAACCGTACATACGATATGGGTATCAAATTATGCGTCTCGACCTACACAACCCGAACGGCTCGGTGAAAAAATGATCAGTAAGCTCCTTGGCACTTTTTTTTCTTAAAATATCATTTTTTTCTTTAATTTTGTAGTCCCACACCCTCGCCTCATCTACATTCAAATACTACACCACGCACCACATGTTTACCCATTAGTTGCCTGCAACGGCAAAAAGTTAATTTTAGGCACATATATTCAAACATACATATATTTTAATAAATTTGTGGGCACACACTCATTGCTTTATGCACATGCAAACATACGTATGTTATATATACATTTTTTTTAATTTAAAAGTTTTTACATTTTGCGTGTAACATAAAACTGATAGAGCTTTGGAATAACATAAAGTGTACTGAATAAATCGGTAAATTCCCTGAGACTTTTCAAGAGTGTCAGTAAGCTCCTTGGCACTTTTTTTTCTTAAAATATCAATTTTTTTCTTAAATTTTGCAGTCCCACACTCCTGGCTTCATTCACATGCAAACACTACACCACGCAC
The DNA here is from genome assembly GCA_026573805.1 of Hesperophylax magnus. NCBI lineage: Eukaryota > Metazoa > Arthropoda > Insecta > Trichoptera > Limnephilidae > Hesperophylax > Hesperophylax magnus. The sequence goes on from JAIUSX010000157.1 coordinate 751,835, forward strand.
CACATTTTTACCCATTAGTTGCCTGCAACGGGCAAAAAGCTAGTTTGAATATTATTCAGCAAAGAAACGTTCTTGTCATATTTTTTGATGTGATCTGAATACTCAGGTATCTCCATCCCCTCCTAACTTCAGCCTCACACCGTCCCCTCAAATTAGGTATGTCGTGGTACCACTGATTCTTGAGATTTAAGATTTTTGGTAAATGTTGCGAAAAAATAACGCTAACCAAGGTTGATGTAAATTACGTCCCATTAGAGAAAATTTTTCAACCCACATGGTTTAAATTTAGTTAAGGGTCGTGAATATTTAGGCAAGAAAGTGCAAAATTAATGTATCCTCAGCCTTATTGCCAGTTTAAGGTAAGGCTGCATTTATAACAACAAGCAACTATTGCTATGCTTTAAAAAACGAGTAAACACACAAACTCCCCATAATGTTCATGAACGGAACGCTACCCCCAGTAATTGACCACTTAAAAATCCAAGAGGCTACATTAGATAAGAATCCAAACTGGTCCAAACATGCTGCCAGCATCTGCAAAAAGGAGGTAACCCGAACACGAAAGCTCGTGAAAGCTGCTAGACTTACTTGTGGATGCTCAACCGAGGTAATTCAAAGCATTTATTACTGGGCTGTTACCCCTTGCACACTTACACCTCTGGCAGTTGAACTAATGCAGTGACCAAGAAAATTAACAACAAAAAACTTATGTAGAAGGTACCCAATAAGAAAAACACAATATATGAGAACAAATCCAAACGAATTGAATTCCTAGTTAACCATTGTAATTTGGGAGACGGGTTTGGGTACAGTTACCCGGGAATTATTTATTTATAATAATAATAATCACATAACATTTATATAGCGCAAATTTGTGTTATTTCACTTCAAGTTCGCTTTAAAATAACAAACCTTAATTATTTATTTATAATTCACCTTTCTTAAGATTACTCTTAAATTGCGCCTTACATAATACAGTTCAATCAATATAAAACAAAATGTACAGTATATACAGGGAACAGAACAATAATAACAAACAATCATAAAAATGTACTGTAAATACAAAGCGATGATAAAAGAACAAATTATGAATAACAGTGCTATTATAGCACCTTGTGCAAATAAGAATAGAAAGAAAATAAGAATAATAAAACAATGAGAATAAGAAAAATAGAAAGAAAATTAGAATAATAAAACTAAAACGTTATAAAACAGGAGGAAGTTTATGTTTAGAAATAAGAACATTCTGAGTAGACATTAAACTTAAGGCAATCCAGTACGTCATGTAATATTTTAAATTGAGCCGCTATCAATAACAGCCCTTACGTAGATGGCGATAAGGTTTATATTCCCGCTTAACACCATCCGCCTGTTTTGATTTATGCAAGAAAAAAACATGGCCTTTTATTTTATTTTGTGGATGTTCAGGCATAAATATTTATTTTTTTGTCGATCAGTTTATAAATAACTTAATTTTCCACATTATACAATAAAACCATAACCGAAAATGGGTTCATAAGTAGGAGATTTTGAACTCTAAAGCAGTTTTCACTAGCCTGTGCATTATTTTTTTCTGGGCTTATAAAAAGACTTGTCTAAAATATACTCGATTATTTCAAAGGCCAAGATGAATTCTACTCGCATTATTTAATAAAAGCATCTGAAACATTTCTAGGCGACCAAATTTTCAAACTAAGAACACATGATTTTGAATTACTACGCATGGCATCGCCTTTAATGAAGTACAGTAAGAAGGAAACCGAAAACAAACAATTAACGAAATCTTGAATATGGCTTATTATATAATATTGAAAAGGTGCCAAGATTTATGAATGGTAGGATTTTAAAAAATAGTTTTGTTTTTAATGAGCTCACATGTTACACAAAAAGAGCGATCGTAGAAAACGGCTTGACCTAGAAAGTTCGATTAGACGATTACTAACATCTAGATTTGCTGACCTTAGAGTAAGCTGTCTATCGCTTAGGTTTTGTCAGACCCATAGTTCCGATATACGGGCGGGCGCCATTCCTTGAAAAATAATTAAGCAGATCTTGAACTCTGTTCTTTCAGGGCGTCGAAGCCTGTGAAGGCTCATACTTTTTACCTTCCTAGAACTTCCTCTCCTTCATTTCCTTAAAAAAGACTTTCCACACAGCATCTCAAAAGATGACATAGGCCCTGAGAGATATTATATTCCTCAAGACTTAATTATAATACTTAAACCATATTACTTTTGTTCCTTATGACCGAAATATTAAGATTTCTTTACGTTTAATCCAAATATACAGAATAATCATTGAATAATGAAGAACTCTATTAAGGCCTCCCAAACAGTTTTACGTGTAATCCAATGTCGCCACTGACTTTATTCCTTTTGGTTCTAGCCCATTTATCAAGCGCTCTGTTCCTCCACTTGCCTGATATAGTATATTCGTATATTGCCATCCCGTTTGAATTTCACTATGATGTTGAAACACAAATCTACCAATGAAATTTAAAGCTTATACTTTTGGATAGCGAAACAAGTCCACGTTGCATGTATTGTATTCTTTATTTTATTGGCGTTATACTTTCTTAGGGACCTCAGTAGTTCTTCACCATTGCAAATTATTGCTAAGATTTGTGTCGTAGCATTTTTTTTTTTTTTTTTTTATTATTATTTAATAAATGTTTACAAGTTACATTTTTAGATATTTTTTTTTAACTACCATACTAGGCTAATGCCCGTGTTGTGGTAGTTATACATGAAATAATAATTACAATGACATAAAAAAACTAAAAAATACTTATAGTAACATAAGTATGTAAGTATAAATCATAATGAAGTAATAATAAAAATAACTTAGAAGAACAAAAAAATACTATTTTATAGAAACATAAGAAAGAATTAGAGAAAAAAAAAGAAAAAAACAAATTTAATGATAAATAAAACTAAAAACAAATATATTAAAATTAATAGTAAACTGAAAAATAAAGAAAAAGTATATGTATATTTAAAAAAATACAAACAAAAATTAAAAATATTAAACATTAAGATTAAAATATAAACATAATTAATATAGATTGTTTAATGCATATAATTGTTTGTGTGCAAGTTTATTTATCTTAGGTTTTATCTATAAGACAACATGTTTATGTTCAACACTTAATTTTAATTTTCGTGATATGAGACAAGTTGGAAAAGAAGTTTTTAATAATTTTTTTTTTGTGTTAGGAACTCATATAATCTTTAAAGAAAGGTCGTCCCCTTTCAAATATCCATTGATGTACACGAGCAGTAAATATGGATATAGAATTACTTGACTTTAAGTCGGTACTCAATGCATTGTATATTTTAGGCGCGATTAACCAGAATTGCCGTTGAGCGAATGAGGTTTTAGTTTGAGGAACCACGCAACCCAGGTTTGATGAAAAGCGGGTGTGTGCTTGGTGTTGTGGAGCCAACAGTAGGTTATTTTTTCGTATGTAACAAATGCTTACCTTAGTAAATAACTGTCGTATATCTAAGACCCTGATTTTAGCAAAGAGTTCATTAGAGGGATGGGTAGGTTGGCATTTAAATATAATTCTCAAAATTAGTTTTTGAACTGTAATAATAGGATTAATAATGGATTCAGCACAACCACCCCATCCCACTATACCATACGTTGCTATAGATTGGAAAAGGGCAAAATATACGCTTCTTAAAGTCTGTAAATCAAGGATGGACCTAAGAGAGCAGAATACATGGCAGAGTTTACGAAGTTTGTTTACTGTGTCACTGATATGGGCTTCCCACCGTAGTTGGTTGTCTATGATTATTCCCAAATATTTAACTGCATTTGATGATTTAAGGGTAGAACACGTGCAATTTATATTAGGTGTGATTTCGTGAGTGTGTAAATTGAGTGAACACGAGTGAATAATAGGTTTAGGGCAGTTGTTGGGTACATTATGTTTGCGGATGGAAAATGTCATATATTGGGTTTTGTCGATGTTAAGTGTGAGGAGGTTTGTGTCCAGCCAATGTTTTACTTTTAATAGACCATTATTAGCTTTGTTAGTGACTGATTCCCATGTTACATCTTCAAATATTAGAACAGTGTCATCGGCAAATGATAATATTTTACCTCCAATATTCATGGCACAAAGTGAGTTTATGTATACAAGAAATAAAATTGGTCCTAGTATACTGCCTTGAGGTACACCAAAGGACATAGGTAATTTTTCGCTTATATGTGTTTTGTCAGAGTGGATGAGAGTTTGTTGTGTTCGGTTCATTAGATAGTTTTCAAACCATGTGTAGGCTACTCCTGTTATTCCAACCCGATGTAGTTTTTTTAGCAGTAAGGAATGAGAGACCGTATCAAATGCTTTCGCAAGATCGAGAAAGACAGCCAGTGGTTTGTGACCAATGTCAAGATTATAGGAAACGATTTTCGTGAGGGCAGCTATTGCATCAGATGTACTTCTACCTTTGCGAAAGCCATATTGGTTGTCTGATAATATGTTGTTATCTTCGAGGAACTTACAGAGTCTATGTTTCACAGCTTTTTCTACAATTTTAGATATTGTGCTTAGTAAGGATATCGGTCGGTAGTTATTTACAGATAATTTGTCACCTGCTTTGAAGATTGGGATTATTGTAGCCTATTTTAAGGAGTTAGGAAAAGTGCCAGTTTTGAAGCTTGAGTTGATTATGTGATTAAGAGGGGGGGCGATAAATTTTTGGAGGTGTTTAATAATTTTTGCCGAGATGTGATCTATTCCGGTGGAGTTACTGTTTTTGAGAGATGCTATTATTTCCATAATTTCTGATTCAGTAGTGGGAGTGAAGTGAAACGGGTTGTAGGTCAGAGTACTGATAGGTATACCATTTGCAAGATCTTTCTCTGAGACGTTTTTTCTGGCTAAAATTTTTTTTGCTAAATTGGGACCGATATTGCAAAAAAATTGATTGAAATGGTCGGATATTTTTTCAGGTTCAGAATTTACATGTATTGTTTTGTCTTCGATATTAATTTTAACAATAGGTGTGTCAGTTTTATTAATGTTGGCTATATCTTTTATGATATTCCAAATTTTTTTTTTATCATCGGTAGCTTCACTGATTTTTTTGTTTGTAATAATCCCTTTTAACAGTGTCAATTATTTTTTGCAGTTATTTCTATAACGTTTGTAGAATATGAGAGATGCATAGTCGCTAGGGTTTTTCCTACAAAAGTGATGGATCTTATCACGCTTTCTGATACAGTGGAGAATACCAGCAGTGATCCATGGTTTAATTTTACATGAATTACATGAATTATTAAAAGATTCAATTGAAATCTTAGCCGTCAACTGCAAAATACAACTGCTTTCTAGTTGAAAGCCGAAACCAAACTAGAAAAAGCGCATAACAATATCGCATTACTAGCGACTAGAAGACAATTAAGACAAAATCTATTTTACTAGCGGATTCACAAATTACATTAAAACGCGACAATATTCTAAAATGAAGGCAGAATCTTAACGACACAAGTGAATCAGCCGTGCAGAAAGATATAGGACGCGCGACTCTGGTATATTCTACAGACCTGCGAGAGAATTTGCCCTATCGATTCTCCAAAATGAATTGGGAATCTAAAATGTAATGTCAATCCACAAAGTGATTATATAAAAAAGCGATAATAGAAAAAAGTTATCTGATACAGAAAAAATTCTTGAATGTAGTGCTCCATCATCGCGAAATTTGCACGATTGTATTTATCAAGAATTTCTAACGAAGTTTAATTCTTTAATCTTACAGAGTTATTTCACTCGTGAATCACGAGGCTTTGAAAAATCAATTTGACTCTGAAATCAATAGATCAGCCATCAAATTGTGTGGAATATTTATTGTATGACTTGATTTAAAAGAGATTAAATAAGAGTGTGCACGGGGAAATCTGGTAGGGGACTAGAACAGCTTTTCATTACTGAATTAAATATTTATATAAATGTAAATAATTATACAGGAAATGTATTTTTTAGTAAAATAGTTGTTTAATATTTAAAAACTTTTTATGATTATCCCAACCATCCGGTTCCTACCTAAATTGCCCTTTTACTTGTTTTGTTCAATTTACTAAAGGTATACCTTCGAAGAAAGCAAGGATGAAGATTTTGAAAAAAAGAAACGAATAGCAAGTGTCATTTGTTTTTAAGTTCGAATTTCATCGGCGTTGCATATAGTGGTATATTATCGCCTTTCGTAATAATTAATACTATCAGTTTAAAACCCGATCCGCGGGTTTTTTACTGCCGGCACTTAATTGCGCTTCGCCAGTTTTAAGTGATACTAACAACAGTTACATTTATTAGGTAGATATTAAATCATCCACAGAGAGAGGGTGAGTATATATTGTTAAAACACGGAACAGGAAGGAGTTAATGAACAATAACATGTTCACTTTACGCAAAATAAGAATGACAGTTGTTTGAATAAATGAAATTGTACGTATTTGTGATAGATTCTTTTAAATGAAACACTGTTTTTGTTATTTGTTTTTATTGTGTTAACGGGGTGTTAATGTTGGATAAAGAAGGAGTTAGCACAACACGGCATAACACCCCCAAAACAAATAACAAAAATACTTTTGGCCGTGAAAATCTTAAATGAAACACTATTATTCACTACATGTCTTCAACTGATATTAACTTGTACTGTATCTAATATAATCTACTCATAGGAGACTTGCAGTGCTTAAATATATGTGACAACCGTCAATGTCTATAATGCGTACAACTACTGTTTTTAATACGCATTTAAAAACAAACAAACATTTGATTCTACTTAATGACAATAAACAACTTTTTGCATTTACGATTTTGATGAATATTGATATTTAATATAATTAATAATTTACGCGAAAATTTGCAAACACAGTAATATGTAATAATGTGATAATGTGTGGTGATGTGGAAAACGGTTTTGTATTACATAGATAATGAAAAAGATTTTTTTGCATCATGTGTTAATTTATTTTACGATAAAAAATAACGTAAATAAAAAACACGTTATTTATTAAAATAAGGGTTTTTTGGCAAGTTTTTAAAAATATGTTTGTATCTAAAAAAACCCAACTTAACCTAACCTAACCTATCCTAACTTAACCTAACCAAACCTATTATAACCTATCCTAACCTAACCTAACCTATCCTTATCTAAATCTAACCTATAATAAATGAAGTTAAAAGATGAATAAAATGCTTGCTTTTTTTAAAGGCGTATTCAAAACTATAGTTATATTTAAATTTTTACCCAACTTATATCAACTGTTACTGTATCTATTAAATTTTAAAGTTATAACAAAGAAGAATGAAATAATAGATTATTACAATCTAATGTTGATATTTTATTGGGTACATATGCATTGATATAAAACGAAAATAGATAAAACAATGTAATCTTGTACAACTTTATTGTAATAAAATTCATAAAATACTTCACACAGGATATAAAGAAGAATGAAATAATAGATTATTACAATATAATGTTGATATTTTATTGGGTACATATGCACTGATATACAACAAAAATAGATAAAACAATGTAATCTTCTACAACTTTATTTTAATAAAATTCATAAAATACTTCACACAGGATATAAAAAATTGCAAATAAATAATTTAGAAATTAAAAAATAATAAATTATAAACATTCTTTTAAATATTTTCCTACTTAACTTTTTAAGAAATCACGTATTACATGAGGCGATCCTTTTCAGTATGAAATCGGGTCTTCATTTTCAAGTCTTAATTTTTTGGGTCCGGTCGCCTGTAAACCGAAATGAACCTTACGGTAGGTTAAAATTGAGGGTAGCGTCGACGATTTTTGCCTGCAGAACCCCGATTTTTTTACTATGCGGAATTTTTACCGAAACATAAGATTTGAATTTGACCAATCAGAGGGCCAAAACTGTCGTAATAACACTATCAGATAATCAGGAAGGGTTGTTTCATAGAATTTGAACAATTCCACAAATTTTGTAATTGATTTTCATGTTTTATGAAGGTTCTATTCAAGTTCTGTTATTATTTAAGTTTTGTGAAATAACGGGCCAATGATGATATAATTACAGAACTTGAATATATCCTTCACAGAACTTGAAAATCAATATTGATGAATTCTTCAAAATCTGTGAAACAACCCGTCCTCAATCTAATGGATAGTTTGTAAAAAAGTACAAACCACAGTTCATTCGTCCAGTACCAATCGGTCGGTACGCAACAATAGTGATTTAAGAAAGTTTATTATGTTCATTTAATTATATATAGATATAAAAAGCACGAAAAATAAAGTTTTTTTTTACTAAACACGTGTACTGAAAACTACGGATTTGTGAAACTATGTAGGAACGATAATTATTTTATAACGAAGTCAATTACAAGATGTGAATATTAAATTCAGAATACTTTTACATAAAAACTGATCATTTTACATTCAACATTACATTGTCCAAACTGATATAAAATTGACAAATTTACCATGTATTTAAAATGTTATAATGAAAACGTCACGGGCTCTGAAAATGTACAGTTTCTCTTTGATATTCATTTTATTCGCAAAATAATAATTTTCTTTTGTTCGCTTTGAGCGTTGTTCATCGCGTTTAAAATTCAAATTTGTATTTTACAACCTGGTTATTACGCTCAAAGTGAAAATATTTTAGGATTATATTATTTGACTGGTGGATGCGAAAATGAAGTACCTAATTAAAAATCTTTTTTTCTTTGTTTTCATATTATTCGTACTGGATTCTTCGAAACTGTGATTCATGGCATCTGCACGCGCTCTTCTTATGAGGTGTTCGTGAAACACCTTAATAATGCATCCTTTACAGTGGTGCACGTACACGGTAACCGGATAAATCATCACAATGATAATTCATCACATCCTTAAAAAATTATATAAAGTCATGGAAAGTGATGAAACAAAAACTTTATTAATTGGGTTATGTAGGTTAGGTAAAAAAAAATTTTATATCAATTTTTAAAAGTGTGTTGAATTGTCACTGTGTTGAGTTATCATAGAACCCACGTACACGTACACCTCTTTCTTTCTTTAGTTTATTATACATAATTTGTATAATACATAACGAAATATTGGTTATATTATGATAATATAATTACTTATTCCTACAACAAAAACAGCATTCGCCCAGCGACAATTATTATATTGCTCCAAAAATATTCAATTCACTCAATATAGATACCAGAAAATCGGAAACTGATCATCTTTATAAAAAAAATATTCTGAATTAGCTATTGGTTAAGGGAAGAAACTATTTCAAAGAATTTATCGCGCCATTTAATGAAATTAACTGCTCTTTTATTCCACTCTAATTCTACTTTGTGAAAAATGTGAAAAAAAACTTGTAAAATGGATAAAGAAAAACTCCAAAAATAAATACGAGAAAGATTAAAAAATATTCATATTAATTACAAAAAATGTTTGACACCACTGATATGTATCTTGTACTTAAAGAGTCGCTCTAGAATTTTTTGAAAAAATATTTTGACAATAATTGTTCACACTAATATTTCAAATCGTAATTCAAACAAGAATTTATACTATAAGTGGTGAATAATAATATATCTTTCTCTAAAATATTTATATCTCTTAGTTTGTTTTTAATTATGTATTATATTTATCTAGACTTATTTTTCCTTAAATATGTTTTCTTTTTTTTCAACTCTTTTTTTTCCCTTTCTTATGTTTTATTACACCTATTATATTTTGTTTTACAACATAACATTACGTTCTACATCTTAATATTGTAAGTAATTTTGTATATTTTATATTGTATTTATTTAATAACTTTTTTTACAACAAGCTATTTCTGTATATCTTAACATTGTCATTTAATGCATTATGTGGTGGTTGTAAAGAACACGAAAAATTGTGATCACTTAAATTTTATGAATAAAGAAAAACTTAAAAAAGGTTTAATCAAATGGTAATAAATACAAATAAAAAATTTAAAAAAATGATGTTAACTAGAAATCACAAATCTAGGAAAAAAAACATAAGAGTTTTTTTATGTTGATACCAGTGAGATCCAGTGAGACTGGTATTCTCAATTGAGGTAAGGCTGAAGTTAGTGAGGAGGAGGGGGAGGTGATGGGGAAGATGAAAGTAGGGGAGTACCTGACTATTCGGATCTGGTCATCATTTCTAGCAATGTTGAAATTCTGAATGGTGGTCTTACACCAGGACGATATTGAGTGTATTTTTAACTCTGGAACGTGCCGCAAGTATGCTACAAATTATTTTAAATTAATAACTGTCTGTTTGTTTATAGAAGAATTAAGACATGTGTTATTAATCTACAGAAACGCGAATACAATAGTTTTAGGTGACATTAATTTAAATATATCGCACGATTATACATCGAACGATAAAGATAATTACTTAAATATGATGGCGGAATTGAATTATGTGTCGTGTATAAACTCTTACACCAGAAACGTCAATGGGCAACGTCCATCATGCATTGATCACATTTTCACAAATATCAAGGATATAAATAATTTAAACTCGGGAATTATAAAAACCTCAATTACCGACCATTACATGACTTTGCTACATTACAATTCAATAATACCTCAGGCGATAAATCAACATTGCGGACAAACTACTAATAATAAGAAAGAAATATCTGTTGTTAATATCGAATCTCTGAAAAATAAATTGTCATCTGAATTATGGTTAGATATTCTCCGAAGTGATAACGTCAACTAGTGCTGTAAAATATTTGAAAATAGATTAACGAACTTTATAAATGATTCAAAAAAAATTATTCCAAAAGGAAATTCAGCAAAATTTCTCAAAATCAAACCGTGGATAACACATGGGCTTGTTGTGTCCATAAGACACAAAGAATGGTTTTATAGAGAAACAAAAAAAACCACTAGATATTGTATTAAATGTTAATTTTAGAGAATACAAAAATAAATTAACCACGCTCATAAAAAAACAAGAAAGAAAATTATTATAAAAATAAACTTGATGATTCTGAAAATGACAGTAAGAAAGTTTGGAATATAATCAATGAAATCATGGAAAATAAACAAAAAACCAAAAGTAATACTATTTAGAGTATTATAATACAAAACAATAACATAATTAACTGTATTGAAGAACCTAAAAAAGGAGCAAACGATTTTAATGATTTCTTTGCAAATATCGGAAAGAGTCTAGCAGAAAAAATTACCGTGAAAAAAATAAATAATAAAATAAAATTTTTAGTAAAAAATATATATTTATAGTAAAAATTTATTATAGTAAAAAATTTAGAGTAAAAAAAATATATAGTGAAAAAAAAAAATTATTATATATAGTTTACATTTAAGAATCTAAGTAAGAATCGTGGCTCCCTTATCAGGCACAAGAGCTCTTCTTCTCTGATAAGGCATACATGACCAATTATGAACCTAAATATTATATTTTGCAAAATATGTATGTATTAATGTAACCCATATGATCTGTATTAAAATAATAAAAAAATGAATTGTGAACTAACACACATTTATCAAAGGTAATAAAAAGCATTGCCCTTCGTTCACTGAGGCATGTAGGTATTTTATACAAAACAAATATTTTTAATCGAATAAAACTCAAAAATTCAGAAAAACCTTTTTGAAGGTTTATTTTGGAGGTTATACCCACCAATGTAATATTGAAGAAGATAATACCAATAAACAAAGTTATAAATAATTATTAAATAATACTAATTAATTAAAGATAATACTAATAAGTCTAATAATAAGACAAGAGATCCTGGACTCAATTCCCAATTGTGATTTTTATCTTTTTATTTTTCTGTGTCTTGTTATATTTCATGTTTCGTTTGGATTTATTAGCATTATCTTTTTCTTTAATGATATAGAACAAAATACATTTCAATTCAATTCATAAGAATATTGAGTTTAATTAGAATATCATATTTCAAATTTAGAATTAACAATAATATAATCTTGCAATTAATTTTTCCCACATTTTTGACATCTTCCTTATAAATGGAAATAAAGTTTCTTATGAAATTGTTTCGTAGCTTAGATAGTGTCTCCGATAAAAATTGACTATTTAAAGTCTCAAATAATAATAAGGAACACCATGTTATATCACTGATGGGTAGAAATAAGTTAAAAAGAAAAAAAAAATCTCACATTTTTTTCGTATAAAATACAATCTTTAAAAAAAATCTTTCGCAAACTTGCAAGCATCATTTGTCAATTAATGATAAATATTAAACTTAGAGTTGCCATTTTCTAACACTGCATAAACCACCTGCATTACCCACAGTTATGCAAAAGGGGATGGAATGACTTTTATGAGTCCGTCTCAGCTTGTGCCGAAAAGCATACAAAAAATATTCTACGGCTATAGATGTACCGTCTACTAAAAGACAAAAATACCCAAGGGGAAATTATATAATAAGTAACGTATTCATCACCATAACACATTTCACAGTGGGTGTGAAAAGAAATCAATTCATTTTATTTAGTTCTGGCATTCCTCGCCCTCATCCAGTTCGACAAATCAAATTAAGTGACTGCGTTACCAAATGTGCCTGACATCTGGCAACGCCGAGATTAACGAATTTTCTCCAGCAAATATCTGGACAAATTTTATCTGGCAACAATTTTCTCACCAGTATTTGTCACGTTGGTATTTCAACTCATTTATCGGAAAGAATTCGCTTCGTGAAGTAAATCTTGATTATTACAAACATATTCCATTTTCAAATAAACCGAGTTATCTTATTTGACGTCAAGATTAATTTGTAAGATACTTGAATAAAATTTTCATCTTATTTTTTAGTACGAGAATTTAATATTATGTGGTATTAATTTTCTACGAAAAATGATATAAAATAGAGTTATTATAAGCAAAATAAAAATAGTAACTTTGACATTGAACAGAATTGACTGTTTGATGTGAAAGTTTAAAAATCAAACGTTAAATAAATTAAATTAACGTAGAATTCCTAGAAAAAGTAAATAATGTAGATTACTGATATAAACGTATAAGAAAAATATATCTTTTCGGCGAATTGTAGTCAGAATTTGATTGATTTTTTAAAAATAGTTATTAGGCAATATAATTAACACATATTTGAGCCGATCTGGTTTTGCAATGGGGTGGGTACTGCGTATAGTGCACTTATACTAGTGTAATGTACTTATATTTGGCTTAAACGATTATGTCGTCAGAAAACAACAAATTTGTGCTTGGTTCTTTGCATTCATGAAAACAAAGGTAGTATTATTTATTTATGTAACTTTTAGAAACATTATTGGGTATTCTGCTGAAATCGGCAAAATGGGAGTTATTAAATTATTTAGTGTCAAGGTCATAATATTATAAAGTTCTTTCATTTGTTTTAGACGTTAAAATATATTTTAAAAAAGGGCTTTTTTCTATGGCTGTCAGGAACTCAGCCTTTACAAAAAAAAACTTTGCTCACTAAAACAACCTACTACAGCTTGGCTCATTTTGTATTTACCATGAAATCTTTGTCATTTCTATTGTCACTATACAGACAACTGGTGTTTCGCAGGGTTTGGTGACTTAGTAGGGATGCCCGGGTTTATGGGGTGAGGTTTGACCAGGTCAGTGCTGAGAAGCGGGCCGGATTGGGAGAGGCCGGTTGAGAAGGAGTGCCCTTGCACCACAGTGGGTATTTCTCATACCTTTTTCCTTCCAGAACATCCTCTCTTTCCTTTTGTTAAAAATCCTTCCAGCCAGCATCTCAAAGACGCTACAGGCCCTGGGAAATTATTTTTCTAAGGGTATGTAAAAATGTAATGTAAAAAAAATTCAACGAGTGGTGGGTATCAAAATATTGAGTTGAGTTGCAGAACTTTTACAATTATTATTATTTTTTTAAACGCTTTGTTTATTGGATTCCAAAAATGTACTTATAGTGAGCTCAGGAAAAGGAGTAAAGTAAAAATTATGAAAAAAATAAAAATTAAATGGAAATGAAGTAACGTTTTTATCAACTCCTTCATTCTCAAGTCAATTAAAATTAAAAGTTACTATTTTTCTGTATGAAATCATTATATCCTTTTGCACTTTAAATCATTGATAAATTTATGAATAAACTTACACAATTTTGATTCTTTCGTCGTACCAGTTAAAACACTGTGTTACATTTTAATGTGTTTTTAAGGTGCCCTTCTCAAATAAAAAAATTATATATTGGGATAGTTTCAAATTTATTTTCATTAATACTGTGTGAAATCGGTAAAACTTGTTCATGTTTAAAACTTTTACCTAACGTTCACAGCATGTTTATGGAAACTTTTACCTTATGTTCACAGCATGTTTATAAAAAGTTTTACCAAAAGTTCACAGCATGTTTATTGAAAATTTTACCGAATGTTGACACCATTTTTATTGAACTTTTTACTAAACGTTCATAGCATGTTTACATAAACTCTTATCTAACGTTCGCAGCATGATTGTAAATAATTTTACTTAACATTCACAGCATTTTTATACAAATTTTTACCTAACGTTCACAGCATGTTTAAGACAATTTTACCTTACGTTCACAGCACGTTTATAGATTTTTTTTTAAATCCGATAAAAAGTTGCTTAGAAATCAGCCAAGAAAACGTTTTGCTTTGTATTGGGTAGTTTTAATCCAAGCCTTTAAAGAAAATAAATTACGAGTAAGAAAATAAGTCAACTGAGCCGTTTTTATTTATTTTTTATTTATTTATTGCATCTCACTATACATAAAACACTTTTTTTTTCACATAAAAATCAACCTCACTAGGACTGAGCCTGTATCGAGGTTAACAATTTACATTTGAGTGAAGCAAACATAAGAGTATCACAAACATAAAATAATTCTACATACAAACACAAAATATTTCAAAATTAAAGAAAAAATGAGTATTAGATGTGTTACCAGATGGGTAATTTGACAGTATATTGTAACAATATTTGAACGATAACTAATAATTAATCATTATTCAAAAGAAGAAGCAAAGTAGATAATAAAGACAGATAGGGTGACATTCAGTTTTTAGCAAATGGGACTTATATAAAATCTTATTTTTTAAGAAAGGACAAGGATGAAAAAATATTAAGACAATCGTCTGTCATTACATAAACCTTAATTAACTTTTTAAATTTAACTGAGGAATTGGTAGACTTAATATGATTTGGAAAAATATTAAACATAAGTGGTGCGTGATATAAATAATTTCTTTGACCAAAAGAATTTTTAGTATGTACCGCCACAAAGTTCAATGTAGAGCTAATTCTAGTTGTCCGCATTTGTTGTGTTCTTTCAGCAAATTTAATATTGATAAAAAATCGACAAAGTATTTGAGTGATATATATAGCTGTTTTATGGACATAACATTACATTTCTTATAAAGTAAGTTGGATGGATAACAGAATTTTTTTTTGTACATCACTTTAAGGATCAATTTTTGAGTAATATTTAGTGGTTCAACATTGGACTTTAGACATGATCCCCAGCATACTATGTTATAAGAAAGTCGAGATTGGACTAAGGCAAAATAGACAGTTTTTAATTTCTCTTTGTCCAATATAATAATAATATAATATAATTTAAATATAATCTATTGATAAAAATAAGAACGATTTGCTATTAAGGGCGGTAATTTCAAATTGCAGAAATTCAATATTATGCATCAGGGTTGTAAAATGGGTGCAACTTAGTTGCAGAACTGTTATTATTTTTACGAGGACAATGTTACTTAACTCTTATTGTACTACGTTTGTTGACATTAATATATCCAAAGTACCGACTAAAATTTCTTGAAACGAATAAAGTGTGCAAGAATGTTTTTGAAATGCACTCAACATGCCAATCTCAGATTTTACGGTAGCTTAGTTGTGTATTTTAGTTGAACTGATAAAGCATAGAATTCTTTCACAAGGGGGTATACATTTAACGTTTTTATATTACCAAGAAGATATGTTTTTCGAACTAGTAAGAAAATATCGTCTATCTCTTTTTTTATCTATAGCTATGGTAAGTATTTCAACATATTTTTTAACAAAAAAATGTGTTTCATAAAACAAATTTGATATATATATTACGTTAAAAGAGTTTTTTTTATACCCATGTTGAAAACTTTATGATTAAAAATTTTGAAAAATTAAATAGGGAAAAAGAACAAGCGAAGCTACCCCGCCAATTAATCAGGCGCAACTCGGCAATATTGGCCGTGCGAAAAATAACTCAAGTTTGCGCGCATGTGCAGACCATTGGTTTGCTTTCACTAAATAAATTCTTGCGGTTCATTTTGAACTGGTTTATAGAGAAAGTTTCAGAGGTATTTATGATTAATTTAAAGACTTTGCTACCATATATTTTTGCGCCGTAATTTCCATTGGCCGTCCTTATATGCGTCGGGCGCATTTGATCTGACAGGTACAGCGCGTCCATTTGGTCTAGGAACCTGGCCCTACCAGTAGCTTCCTTTTTTGATGTGCTAAATGTAACCTTCTCGCTTAATTTATCCTTGACCTTTATTATGGGAAGTTGTTCAAATTTTGATCACAGAAACTTGTCGCTCCCGAATTGCGGACCGATCTTAAAAAATTCTGAAAATGTTGTCCTCTTTCCCAGGAAGAAAAAGTCTTCTCCCTCCCTCTCAAAGAAAGCGATGCTCAAATGGAGAGCAAACAAATTATTAATGCATGAAATGGTAAACTCCTGTCTGATTATCTCATGCATATATTGCTTAGGTGTATGGTGAGCGAACGGCGCTCTACTGAAATAGGTTTTATGTCAAATATATGTTATATTTGCACAAACTTTTTTGACACCGTTTTTCTTTCTTTGACACCTTTTATAATGATGTTCATTACTTGGCAGTTATACAAGTGAACTAATTTGTATGTTTAGCATATATTTTTAATGTGTGCCCATCAAACAAATTGCGCCAAACTTATTCTATACCGGTCAACATATTGCACCCGACGCGACAGATTAGAAAAAAGATCATAATAAATTTATTCGAAATGTCATCTCCTTATAATGTAATTTTGCCATTCCTGTTTCATATTTTGAAAAAAAAATTATAATCTGGTGCATGCAAAGGAGCTATTTTCTATGCATTGCTCTGTTCAGGCTACATACTACAAATAAATAAATAATTCAACTCGCCAATGTTCAAAAACAAAAAAATGAAAATACAGTGCAGTATACAATGTTTTCGTAGAAATGCGCTCTGTGTTTCAACAAAAGAACTGAACACACTTATCTCGTGAATATTCTGGGAAAAAAATGGAAGGAGACCACAGTGTTGCAAAAATCCATCGCTTCACTGCTTCGGGCTCCGCGCCAAAGCTCTGATTAAATGGGTATAATATTTAGTAGTTCAGAAACAACTGACTTTTTTAGACTCTATTTCCGAGAATCTTCATGAGAATTCCCATTTCTTTCAATTACAATGTTTTTGAAAAGTTAAAAAAATAGACCCGTTTTAAGCTTTTCAATGGAAGAAGGGTGACATAAATTTTAACTTCTCATTTTCTTAGTAACTGAATTCAAAATGCAAGGTAGTAGTAATCGCAATGAAAACTGGTAGAAACACGTTCCATAACTAAATTAAATATTGATTGGGTTTCCAATGAAAAACCCGCCACTAGCTTAGGGTATTCTACGGGTTATCTGGCGCACGGCCCGCACTAGTACGATAGGTTTATTGGAAACTCTAAAACTCAGGGGATTTCCTGATTTCTTTGAGAAGTTTTCAGACGATAAGATCGCAGTTAGGAACTTTTTCTGTTTTTTTTTTCATGTCTATCCATATCAGTTCCCCAAAATAAAAATACTTCTTTTCTGTGATTCTTTTGAAGATGTTCTAATTTTCTAACCCAGTTATTACATTTCATTTAGCAGGGTGTCAAAACCTACTGTTTAATTATATAAAATTGTTTTATAATTAGTGTTGAAAGTAATAACAAAACAGTGCAAATAAAAAACCGAAAAATTTGCTTGTGTAATGTTTATGGCGGTATTGGTATTTCCAAAGATATTAGAAGAACGAGATGTGCTATGCGCAGTTCGTACTGAGTGGAATTGTTTTGCCCAGTGTCGCCGGTTTTGTTCACCAATACTACTGCACACCTTCGCTTACGCTAAGGCATTGCTAAGGTATCCGCACTAATACATAGAACAGATTTCTGTGCGTACACGTCCCGATACCGTTCAAAGTACCCTAATTAGGTAGTACTCCGGCTACGGTCCGGCGGCCAACATAGCATATCTCGTTCTTCTAATATCTTTGGGTATTTCCAATTTTAGTATCTATTTTTAAATTGAAAATAAATTATACCAAATTATTATAAGCAATAATTATAAGCCTGAAATACCCATTTAAATTTCCGAGAAAAAATATATGCCGCTGACGGAAATTGAACCCGCAACCTTCCAATTTCCGTTTAGCTGCTCTACCAATTATTGCTTAGTAATAATTGCTCATAACAATTTGTTATCTTCTGTGCTATGCGTAAAGAACCTTCTCTGATAAACATGATTTTATCATTAAAAATAGTGAAAATAAATTGAACTATAGAAATGTGAAAAATCGGAAAAAAATGTTAAAAAAATTGTTCATCTTAGAAGAACAGAAAATGATAAATTTTCCTGACCCGATTATCTTCGCTGCAATTCACATTTCATCCTGACCCTCATTGGTATACAACACACAAGAGAGGTCTTCAAGTTAACCAACTAACAAAAGTAGTTCTTACATTTGTGATAAAAAAAACATAAAACCTCTTTTTTTCCTACTTGCATAAATAGCCTTATTAATTTAACTGGGTTAAATCATTATTATTTAATAAGTATATTTGTAAAGGGCCCTTTAGGTGATTTCACGAAAACGGTGCTATTTAAATTAGCCAATTATTATTATTGTAACTTTAGTAGTTGCACGTAGAAAAAAATGCGTTTTTGTGTTTTGTGTTTTTTTTTAAAGTGTGATTTATTACTATTTATAATAGTGGTACTTCTTTGCTTTATGTTATAACAATCAAATAAAAAAAATATGTAAACAAATACACCACAATGATAATATTATTACAAGTAAACACCACAATGATTATATTATTACAAATAAACACCACAATGATAACATTATTACAAATAAACCCCACAACGGAACTATTATTACAATAAAAAACCACAATGATAATATTATTACAATTATAACTTCCATTTAAAAAAAAAGATTGTATATTAAAAATATATAATTATACGTACAATAAAAAAATAATAACAGATTATTCCAGAAAAATTAAAAAATATTTTATTCCAAACTTGACGATAAACAAAATATTATTTCGAATAATAATATTCCGTGGCCATCTGAATCAGATATGCGCGATTTTTGGACTAAAATTTGGAGTAAAGATATAAAACATAACGAATCAAGTCCCTGGACAGAAAATGAAGAACTCAATTTTTCAGACATTGAACAAATGAGTTTTTCTAATATATCGGTTGAATTGTTAACCAAAATTAATAAAAATACTCATAATTGGAAAGCCACGGGTTGCGATTGGATACATAATTTTTGGTACAAACGTCTGACTACTTTACATCCTCTTTTGGCAAAAAATCTTTCAAAATTTGTCAGTCAACCTCAAAATTTTCCAAATTTTCTAACCAAGGGCATTACTTATATGTTGCCCAAAAACGAAAATATTAATAATCCCTCTCAGTACCCATTACATGTTTACCGACAATATACAAAATTTTAACCTCTTGCTTGACAGATTTAATATATACTCATTTAGACGAAAAAAATATTTTATCTGAACAACAAAAAGGTTGTCGCAGAAAACATATGGGATGTAAAGAACAATTAGTTATTGATTCTGTAATTCTAAAACAGATTCAAACTCGAAAACGTAATTTACATACTTGCTATATAGACTACCAAAAGGCTTTCGATAGTGTCCCGCACTCGTGGCTGATCAAAGTATTAAATATAAATAAAATAAACCCCATTATTATTACCTTTTTGCAAAACATTATGTCCTTTTGGAATACCAATTTACTTATTAATTTAAAAGGTAGGAAAATAGTAATACCGGGCATCTCAATTATAAGAGGAATTTTTCAAGGAGACTCATTAAGTCCTCATTGGTTTTGCTTAGCATTGAATCCTCTATCTAAAATGTTAATTAATAAAAACTTTTCAGATGATATCAAAATGACTTTTGGTTTAGATAAATGTAGAACGATCCATATAGAGAAAGGTAAAATTGTAGATGGGGACGAGAGTATATTAAGAAATTTCCAAATTACTAGTATGAAAAGGGATGAGGTTTATAAGTATTTAGGATACCCACAATCAAATAGATTAGACCATACTAGTATTAAAAATGATATTAGGATTAAATTTCAAACTAGGATCAGGAAAATTTTAAAAATTTAGTAAAAGCAATAAATACTTGGGCAATACCTCTATTAACTTATACTCATTTGGCAAAATTAAATGGTCTAATACAGATTTATATAACTTAGAAAGATTAATTAGAACTACGCTAACAAAGTTAAATTGCCATCATCCAAATTCAGCTATAGAACGAATTAATTTACCTAGAAATTTAGAAGGTAGAGGTATAGTCAAAATAACTTCTTTGAAACATAATCAGGTAGAAATGCTTAGAACTTTTTTTCCATGGGAAAGCTCATAGCTCAGAAATGCACAAAATAATTTGCAAGGCAGATAGAAATATTACACCTTTAAATTTATACGATGAGAATGCCAACATTTTTATAAATCCTAACCAGGAATTATTAGATTCCTGGTCAAATAAAATTTTGTTGACAAATTTTCGTCAAACAAATGGTTGAGTATTGGATAGACCAAAGTTTGGTAATTAAACATAACTTGATTGACTGCCGTAATATAGTACCATATTATGAATACGAACCAAATTCAGTTTCAGAAAACGATTTTTTTTAAATATATTATGATAAAACTATACTAACAGACCGAACGATTAGTCATAATAGGACCGATATAGTTTTACATGACAAAATTAAAAAAATTAACTTATATCATTGATGTCGCTATTCCAAATTCCTGTAATATTCAAAAATCTGCTAATGAAAAAATAAGAAAATACACAGATTTAGGAAATGAAATAAAAATAATTTGGCATTCTCAGACTATAAAAATATTACCATTCGTTATTTCGGCTACTGGCATTATACCTAGCTCTCTCATTAAAAATTTACACGTATTATATCTATCAAAAAATTTATATATAAATATGCAAAAGTCGGTCATTTTGAACATATGTAGGATAACGAAAGATTTTTTAAATATTTATGTTGAGGGATCAGTAGGATTTATAGGCCCTGTTAGAAGTTCTACCGAGCCGAACCCTCTGATATGAAAATATCTGGAGTCGGTGAATTATTTTCCCATTTGATCTCTGGTGAGTTGACGTGTTGTTCGTGTATTGTTTTGTATTTATTTTGCTCATATAATGCACTTGCATAGTGTTGATTGACTAGATGATCATTTGTGGAAAAGTGAATGGAAGGGTTTAGTTTTTCCTATGGGGAAGATTTAACCCGGACAAAAAAATCGGAAGCAATAAAAATATTCTTAAGGACTGAACAGCTATTGATAAACATGAAAAGTAATGCTTAATTTTGTGTGCATAAATCAGAAAATTTTTACGAAACGGAACTTCCAAATGATTGAACACGAATAAAATGTGTATCTACTTCACCCCGGATTGGCATATGAATTCACTAACGTCCTGGAGAGAGAATATTCTTCTCGTTTCCTGATTTCTTCTTCCTATCCTGGGATTGACATGGCACAACAACTTTCGCTGAACAGAGGGAATCTTGTATTGCGTTACTTTTATATTTCTGAATAAAATGAAAATTTGAGTGTCGTCATTTTCAAATGCCAAATCCAACCATTCATATTGTCACCAATGGATTGGTGCCTCTATATTCATTGTTTGGGTAGAGACGGTTCTGTTCAAATCTTTTATTTTTCTAGGTTTTCATCTAATGGCGTTTGGATGATATTCCGAAATCATCTTTCCTTTGATATACCTCGCAATTTTATTTTTCGTTTCCTTCGTCTTCGTGATGGGATTTTTCCGCTTTATCTTATTCGATATGCTCCTCTGCTCTCATCAATAAGATATAAGATTGGCTGATATTGATACTACGTAAAAAGGCAATGTTTTTAGAAATAAAAAAAATAATTTAAAAAAACATGTCTTTTTCGATTTTCTTGAAAAGGGATCGTTAACTCACAAAGCAACACTTAATGTGATATCTCACATTAGGTTTTTTTAGTATCTACGTACCAGAGAAGAGTATACATAGAAATCATATTAAAATGTTATAACTTTGCCCCTTTGACTTTAAATGTTTTGTTGGTTTTTATTGCTGATAATATAATGATGATAATACAAAGATGATAATATAATAAATAATACCAAGCAATCAAACTGAACATAAGGTAATATTATTATGATGATCAAAATCACACAAATAGTTAATTACAACATTTAACTTATTTTTAAATGTTGTAGTTCATGACGTCGAAAAAATGTTTAGACTTAATTAATTATTAATTAAATTTTATTTCATAAAAAAATTACAGAATATATAATATATCATTAGTAAGTAAAATACCTATATGTAAGTTAGTAACAATGACATTGTTGAAAAACTAATGTTACAATAAAAGAACAGTTTTTAATAGAAGAAAAAGTAAATATGTATATAGTAGTGTTATATAGATATTGCATAATTGATATGGCATATAAGACTGATTTTATTATTGTATTACCTTCATAATAACTAATAACAAAATGTATTTACTATCAGTAGGTTATTATTTGTAAATACATTTGAATTTGAACCGGGACTTTACGAGATCAATTCTCGTTGCAACGCATATTGCCACGAATAGTATTCAATTTAAGTATTGGATGCAGCTAAATGGATTTATTTACGAAAAAATAATATTTCGTTGTATAAACCTTGCATAAACTTCTGATTTTCAATTTAGTATGAATTGACAAAATCAAAAGATATTATTATATCTTCTGTGCTTTCCAAATTTCAGAAAAAAAAATTATAAAGCAACGTAAGGTTCTGCACAGTTATTCTGTTTGGTCCACCATTCCAAAATTGATGATAAAAATGTCAATAAACTGAAACAATTCTTCTGAGCAAAGAAAAGCTCTTTGTTTTTCGCAAATCCTCACAATCGTTTAATAAAAGGGATCGTCAATTCTAAACACTTCTTACAGGGGCTAAATACTTTGCCTTTTTACGCGTCTTTGAGCATCGTTTGAATTTGGTATCGTGTGAATAGTGATAAAGGTTGACGGGTCCCACAAGGCGGGAGCTTTTTATGAGAATAATAAAAGTTCCCAACATTAAACATTGTAACGGCGGTAGTACGGACGCCGAGATAAACTTTGAGCTTACTAGATTAATATTATTATTCTACTTTATACCTCGGTAATTCAAAGTTATCTTGCAGGCGTTTAAAATATGGAACGGAGCCTTCGCCAACAACAAATTGAATAATCCTGATCATTTCCGCCATCCCATTATTAGTGTTACCTATACTTATGTCTTCGGTTTTGTCGGCAAATTAAATTACTCCAATCAACATTAAGTCGCTCATACTAATAATATATTCTATTGTAGAATTTTAACTGAAATCTCCCTTACTGATAAATAAATCACAAACACCCTAATTTTGAATTTGCGGCAAAAATATTTCAACAAACTGAAGATTAATTTTTTAAATCAATTTTTAAATCAATATTTTAATCAAATGTCTAGTATTAATATGTGTTATTTTATTTATTTTTTAAATTATGATAGGCCATTAAAGAATTAAAATTAGGATGATTTTAGAGGAAAAAAAATTGGAATTTTTTTGGAGCAAATGTGATTAATAAAAAAATAATCTTACCCTACCTACTGTAAATATATAATGAAAAAAATATATAGCTTAAAAAATCGGAGTTTTGGGTAGAAATTATACCTTTCATAATGATTTTTTTTTCCTTTTATTATATTTAATCATATTTGTGAATTAAATAAAGTAAAAAAATTACCATTAACTCACAAATATTGCCAGTGTTGCCTCTAATACGATGATTTTTTTTTTTTTTTTTTAATATTTTATAACGTAAACAGAAATTACTTTTATTTTTAATGATAAACTAATGTTTATAAGACAATTCTTTCAAAACAAAATACAAAATAAAGGATTACAAATTATTATAAGCCATAAATACTCTTGTCAAAATATTTCACAAACAAATGTAGATATAATATATCTCAACGCCATCTAGTGGGAAATTCAGCACTAAAAAAGCTTTTCCTGCAAGAATAAATTTGGTTGTTTACAGGTGGCAAAAAATATAATAAGCAGTAATTGTCGATTGAAGTACTTGTAAACATTGAATTATTTGGCGGGTTGGAAATAAGCCGACGTAGCTCCAGAGCACCTGACCGGACATCAGTAGGTGCGGGTTCAATTCCCGTCGGCGGCATTTATTTTTATTCGGGAGATGTCTTCAATTTTATGGATATTTCAGGCGAGTAATTATTGCTTCTAATAATTTGTTTCAAATTATTAACGTAATACATATCCGTACCTACTAGATAATTACTTTATCTTTTGATTAAAAATAATGTATTTTTGTCCGGTATTTTTGCGTAAAATTTAAATTTATGCTTAAAGTTTTGAATGAAAAAGCCGAGCAGCCGTTCCTCTTAAGCTACTTATAAAGGACGGGTTGTTTCACAGAATTTAAACAATTCATCAAAAAAGTTTATTGTTGATTTTAGGGAAGGTTCTGTTCAAGTTCTGTTATCATATCATTTTTTTCCAGATATTCCACAAAACTGAAAAAATAACAGAACTTGAAAATCAACTTTTATATTTGATGAATTGTTCAAATTCTGTCAAACAACCGGCCCCAGGTGTTAAAATTAAATGGTAAGTTATGAAAAAATCTGTAGGAAACATTTATTTTCATCCAGGTCAAAATATTATATTCATTCGAGTTTTTACTTGAAAACATGAAAAATTGCGGATTTAACGTAAAGCTATCTAATTATCATAAAATCCTTATATCATGATAATTTCAGGTGATTAAATTGAATTAAAATGATGTCGTCTTCCGATACGATGCAAAAACGCTTTCATTTAAAAAACAAAAAAAAATATTTTAATATCACATTCGAACCATATTAATTTTTATCGCGCTATTATGCAAAAGCTCACTCTGGCCACGCGAAGTATTTTAATTCGCAAAGCCTCTAGCTCAGGCCAAAGGCTCTGTAAAAACAAATAGTTTGACGATGTGGACGGGGCTTGTTGACTTTAATTTTAAAGATACAAAGAGGGGGAATAGTATCACAACCAAAATAGAAAAACAGCCTTTGTTCTTCTAGTACCATTGGGTGCAGAGTTATGCTATTTTGTTTTCCTCAAAGACAAGGGGCATTTTCATTAAAAAATGTACATGTTTCCTTTCGCTGCAAGAATACAATAATTACAATTTTTAAAAGCATTTTTATTTCAAAGTGTATGTGCATAACCAGTCATTTCACATGATTAAAGTGGATGTACGCAACGTGTTATATCACATGATTAAAATGGAAGTGGACAACTCGTCATATCACATGATTAAAGTGGATGTTTACAACTCGTCATATCACATGATTAAAGTGTATGTGCACAACCCGTCATATCACATGATTAAAGTGGATGTGCACAACCCGTCATATCACATGATTAAAGTGGATGTGCACAACCCGTTATTTCCAACCCATCATATCACATGATTAAAGGCTTAGTTTTAAATTGCTAAGGTTGATAATTGGTTAACGCCGATACGAAATAACAAATTTACGTCATCTAGATGAATAAAGAAAAAGCAATCATTGTTATCTATTTGCGTATCTATCTAAATTCGAAATGTTTCGTTTGATAAAAGCAGATAATCCGTATATAGGAGTAATAGTAATAGGAGTTTCCCTAGTAGGAAAACTAGTTGTGGTATAATATATGCTTATAGGGCTTTAGTCATTTAATTTATTTTCAGCGGTGTGCATATGAGTGCTATCAAAATGAAACCACAGGACTTTGAAGCAGTTAACTCAAAAGTCTGTCTTCCGAAAATTTCCTTTGTAGTGTCCTGAAACGTCGCGGTCCGGCGCGGCTACCGCCTTTCCGTCAACTTTTCCTCGTTTAGTCGGTTGAAGTTTCAACAAAAGAGAGAAGCCTTTTTATGTCACATGCAGGACCAGCAGGACACGGCGTAGCCAACCCGCAGCGCAAAAGTACCTTTTGTGGCGCATAAATGTTCAGAAGACACGGAAGCGCAAGGCTCTTTTGCACCAATAATCGGACAGTTTAAATGTAAAGTGGTTTTAAGAATAATGTTTGAAGTTGTATAAAGTATTTATAACCATATGAAAAGCTAGGAAAAATTTGAAAGATAGGTACATAATTCAAAGAAGCCCATATTCTTTACAGATTCTCCTAATTTGAGATTTATATGTACGAAATGTTTACAGTAATCTACCAATTTAAGAAAGAATAAATGAATAAATAAAGTATAGAAGACTTTTATTTAAAATAACATTGTGTCTTAGAGGGCGTGTTTGACATAAAATGACAAATCGTGCACTGTTAACCAAAAATATGAAATTATTTATATATTTTAAAATAATAAACTAATAATTAAAAAATACCTGAAAAATAAGATCACAATAAATCAGGATAAAAATTCGATCGAGATTAGAGACAAAATATAAAAATGACTACCACCTGAACTATAACTATATTCCAATAAAATGAATAGTTTGCAAAACCAGTTATACTAGTTATATTAGTTATGATGAGAATAAAATCTAGAATCCTTATATTTTCGAATATACACGTGTCTGAAAGGGTGTAGAACTGTAGTACCGCCATCTTTTTAATACGGGACACGCCATAGAAAATGCACTAACAGTTAAAAAGACCTGTTTTTTGGACTTCGTTGGACCGTTTGCTCTACGATTTGGAATTTTTCACGCGAGAAGGGGGTTGTGCGACTTATTGAAGCCATTGTTTTACATTTCTTCGTAATATTTGTGCAATATTAATAAACAATTTTGTTGACAAACACGTTGGTAGTGATTTGAAATATTAAGGTAAGATATTTCAAATACATTTACTATTTTAACGCAGAGTATATTATATTAACAATTAATGGCTGCAACCGCACCGTGATAATATGTCATTGTTGTTATGAATATAATTAGAAATTGTGTTATGTACTAGATAATATATTATAAGTACAAATGTAAAACTATGCAGAGTTTAAAATTATTGAAGCTTTTTTCATGTTAACCGAAAAGTAGTCATTCTTGGTTTGTTTTGAAAATACGTAAAATTAATAGTGATCATTATTTTCAGATGCCTCTCAGGTTCTATATTCCTCGATACAAATTATAGCAGTTCTCTGAAGAATGAAGGTGCCATTACCATCTTCAAATTCCCAACAAAAAATAACGCAGACAGGCACATACTCCAGGTGCTTTTGCTGCCGTTTTGTGTCAAACATATCGATAAAATTATATTATATCCCATCCTAAAAAGCCAATATTGTTTTTTGGAGCCAGACCAATTATTATTAAAAGTTTTCCAAGTTATTACACTAAAAGGGCAAAGGAAAGAGTGAATACCAAAAAAACGTTAATAAAAAATAAAAGAACGACACGAGGAACAGTTGAACTCTTTTTTCAGAGTGATTGTGGACTACAGTGATTTTGAGAGAAACATGAAAATGAAAATTAAACTTAGTGATTGGAATGTAAAAACTATCTATGACAGCATGTATTTTTACAACACACACTTTGATAATGGAGATGCATTTTTATATTTATGTTCTCAAGTTGTCGTTGACCATAATCTGAATATTAAAGTATTTCTTGGAACAAATTTCTCATAGATAATTGAAGTGGTTATTCCCCACAACTATTAAAATTGTGTTTACGGTCACAATTACATTTTTTTTTTGGTAAGATATCATAATATTAATATGGATGACAATATTAGTTACGGAGAAAATTTTTTAAATACTTTCAATAATCATTTATTAACCTTCAAATTATGGCTAATATTTTGTAAATACCTCAAAGCCAAATATAATATTGAAGATTATATTTGAAATAATTGACAGGCATCTACAATATCAAGTTTATACATGAGAATTTTCATGGAAAATATTGAAATGCCTTTAAAACTTCTAAAACTTAGCTCTATACACTGCACATTGCAGTGCACCTGAAGGTAGTCATGATTTCACTGAACTGATATTGTAGTTGGTAGTATCCTAAGGGTTAAAAGCTCGTGTGTATTTATAGTCTGCACAAGACGCTACCAGTGGTCTTGAACGTACGTATAAAAACACTTTCAGATCAAGTTAGTTCATTAACAAAAGGAATATTTACTGTACAACCACTTCAATCTTTGCTTTCATTAATTATATTTCTCCTACGTCTTACTATTTAATGAGAGATTTAAAAATAGGCATTCACAAAGCATTTCTTCATCGTTTGATCTTTCGCATGATTCTTCTAATAATTCATATTTATAAATATGTCAAATAAGCTTTATGAGCGTGAAAAAAAGCAAAAACTGAGCAATTTTTTATGATCACTTCTTGTTTCGGTAGTTTTAAAGAAGTCGTTCGACTGATGACAGTTAATTCTATAACTTTTCGAGTCGATCTCGAAAAAAATTCCCATTTTTCATGCCTTCTTTTTTATTATTTATTTGTAACTTGTAGCGAACTGAGTTACTGAACGGAGTGTTCTGGAACAGCTGGCAAATTTCGTATTCGCTGTGGGCTGAGAAAGTTCCACGTGCTGCGGAGCGCGGGTATGCATTGTCTCTGGACCTTTCCACTGAGTGCCGATATATTTACTGCGCCGTAGGAGCAGAATAGTGGGAGTCAGTAGTCAGTCAGTCCAAGTTAGTCCGAGTTGTAACTTGAAGGCGATACGACTTTTTGAGTAAATATAAGTTTTTTCATTGACTTTTTAGTGCAGACCTCCACCTACCTTGACTAAAAAAATGCATATTGCGAACTAATTTCTGTCGTTTCTCCAAATTCTATGTGGATTCGTGATCATGCAATTATGCAACATCCCTATATATACACTTATACCTGCGCCACGATACACCCTACCTACATAGACGACAATCCTGTATCACACATACTTGCAGCCTCTCAGAGTCGATTGATCGGAATCTAATAATATTGAGGTAGATCGCCAGCAGTTTAAGTTTGAGCACCCCTACTTTAGACACTATTATTCTTATTTTTTTTAATATGTAGGAAACATTAACATATATTAAAAACTCGATTACTGCTTTGCATAGAGAAACTAAGTTTAAAATAGATGTAACTGAGTTTATGTGCATATTGAAATCTAATTAGTTGGATACATAAAAATGATGAATCATCATTGATTTATTTTTGTGGTTATGCAGCACTTAGTATTAAAAATAAGATTGTGAGTAAATGTAATTCGTGTATTAATTTAGGCGTAATGATTGGGGCCGAGTTTTAGGCTGGCATTGTACCCCCGTGAGACACGGGTCGCTCGACTACGGTAGGCTTCGATACCGTGTGGCCGACACAAGCTACCGGCTGCATTCCGCCGAATGCCGGGGTGGGGGCTGGGATGTTCACCGGCGTAGTTATTTCATGAGGCGCCGCAGCCGGAACGATCACCGGCGTGGTTACTCCGAAGGACACCGTGGCCGGGACGATCACCGGCGCGGTGGTTGGTTGCACAGGCCTCAGGGCCGCCAGCAGGTCCGCGATCTGCTGGACATGCTGTTGCTGCATGGCACGCATTTCTCGACGTAACTTCTGGACGGTGTCATCGGTTGACGTAAGCCCAGGCGAAGCGACATCATCGGAGCAGAGAGATGCGTGGCTCGGGGCCAGGGGGGCCGGGATAGCGGGGCCCGTGGCAAGGGGGGCCGGGACAGGGGGGCCCGTGGCAAGGAGGGCCGGGACCGCGGGCGCGGCAACATCGAGACCTCGGTTGGCGACAGCGTGCTCAGAAGAGCCCTAGGTAAGTGGGTCCAAGTCTAGAGGTAGCGAAGGCCCATCTGGAGCTGCGGGGACAGCGGGGGCGGGCTGGGATGTCTCTGAGGAGCTCGAAACGCCGCGCCCGCTGCGTAGAGTAGGTGACATCCTTCAAGAAGGCGTGAAGGCGTGACGACCTGAAGGCGTGTAGGCGTGTTGACCTGATGACCTGAAGGTGTGTAGGCGTGTGGACCTGAAGTCGTGTAGGCGTGTTGACCTGATAACCTGAAGGCGTGTAGGCGTATGGACCTGATGACCTGTAGGCGTGTGGACCTGAAGGCGTGTAGGCGTGTGGACCTGAAGGCGTGTAAGCGTGTTGACCTGATGATCTGAAGGCGTGTAGGCGTGTGGACCTGATGACCTGTAGGCGTGTGGACCTGAAGGCGTGTAGGCGTGTGGACCTGAAGGCGTGTAGGCATGTGGACCTGACGACCTGAAGGCGTGTAGGCGTGTTGACCTGATGACCTGAAGGCGTGTAGGCGTGTAGACCTGACGACCTGAAGGCGTGTAGGCGTGTTGACCTGATGACCTGAAGGTGTGTAGGCGTGTGGACCTGAAGTCGTGTAGGCGTGTTGACCTGATAACCTGAAGGCGTGTAGGCGTATGGACCTGATGACCTGTAGGCGTGTGGACCTGAAGGCGTGTAGGCGTGTGGACCTGAAGGCGTGTAAGCGTGTTGACCTGATGATCTGAAGGCGTGTAGGCGTGTGGACCTGATGACCTGTAGGCGTGTGGACCTGAAGGCGTGTAGGCGTGTGGACCTGAAGGCGTGTAGGCATGTGGACCTGACGACCTGAAGGCGTGTAGGCGTGTTGACCTGATGACCTGAAGGCGTGTAGGCGTGTGGACCTGAAGGCGTGTTGAATCCGGTTACGAAGGACCAATTATGTACCCGACTAAATGTTGTGTGCATACAGACTGTAAAAATAGGGGTTAATTACACGACTCAGACGACTTTGTAAATGCAGATCAATTGACTTTCGTCTTGAAAAGGACGTTTCTGGAATATACACAACTTTTGTGGAAAATGCAAATCAATTGAACCTCGTCCTGAAAAGGACGTTTCTGGTATATAGACGACTTTTGTGCAAAATGCAAACAAGTTAAAGATGCCTCGTGGTGCCCGCCGGAATCTAGTCGATGCAGGATTCTTCAGTCGATGAGGGAGAAAGGCCAATAAAATTCTCAGAACTCGGCAGAAAGGGGCAGCGGCAGGTGGCCGGTAGATGTGAAGGTCCGAGGCGTTGGTGACCCAATGGAGAAAGAGAGTTTAAAATTTAAAATTGCTGCTTTTTGTCAAAGTTGCGAATCGACAACGGCACATAAAAAAAAGGTCGGCCACGGTCCGGCGGCCCGTTTATGGCTTCTCATTGGTCGGATTTCTAAAGCCGTTGGAGCGTACGAAACAGCCTCGGTCTACCCACTTTCTAATCGCTACCCGCCGGCCAATTCCACCGACCGATTAGCCTGCTTCCCTGTGCAGGTAAAATTCTTGAAAAGCTTATCCTCGCTAGATTGAAAAAAATAGTCGACGATTTAAAAATCATCCCCGACTTTCAACACGGCTTTCGATCGGGCCACTCAACTCTCCACCAACTTCTGCGGGTGGTCGAACAAATTACAAACGGATTCAACTCTCGCCAACACACTGTAGTCCTCTCCCTAGACGTCTGCAAAGCATTCGATAAAGTCTGGCACAGAGGTCTCATTTATAAAATGTACCTCCTCGGTATCCCCCTTTCAATGCTTCAACTCATAGCTAATTTTATTAAAGACCGTAAATTTAGAATCAAATTAGACGGAATTTTTTCCACAGTGAGATTGCTAAGAGCAGGTGTCCCTCAAGGCTCTATTCTCTCGCCAGCTCTTTTCAATATATACCTAAGCGATATCCCCCGCCCTAGCATTCATAACTTTCGCACCAAAAAAACCAAAATAGGCAAATTTGCAGACGACACTGAAGTCATGTCGACTTCAGTAAGCGAAATGACCGCTACACGACGCGTCCAAGACCACGCGTCGAAACTAGAATCATTTTTTAAACAATGGCGAATTAGCATCAATCCCTCAAAAAGCGCCGCTTGTGTTTTCTCCCGTAGACGCCCTAAACGACCCCCCAACATCCACTTGTTCGGCGAAAACGTACCTTGGAAAAAAAACATTAAATACCTCGGAATAACTCTAGACAGCAGACTAACTTGGAAAAAGCATATAACAGAAACTCTAAATTCAGCAAATAAAACTCTTGCAGCCCTTTATCCCATGATATCTAAAAATAACAAAAAATTATCTCCAAGGAACAAACTACTAATATATAAATCCACTATAAGACCTAAACTCACTTACGCTAGCCCTATCTGGGCACACGCTTCAGAGCCCCAGCTAAAAAGACTACAAACATTTCAAAACAAAGCCATACGCATTGCCCTGGGAGCTCCTAGATGGATGAGGGTTGCTCAACTACATCGGGACTCTGAAGTTCCCCTCCTTAAAGACCATATCTTAAGTCTCGCGGAAACATTTTATGCGGGCCTCCCCACCCATGAAAACGCGTCCATCAACTGTCTCGCACAGTACGATGTAAATGAAATAACTACCTTTAAAAAACCCAAACAAATCCTCCGTAAACCTTAAATCCCCCATATTGCAGCCATGTTTCCTTGCAAAAATATTTTAAAAACACAACCAAAATTAAATTAAAATTTATCCTACAACCAATTTTAAAATCATGATGAAAGAGAAAGGGGCCTTTTTGGCCCGGAGCTCTATATGCCAATATTTCAAAAGTCAAAAGTCGCCGGCCAATTGTTTATTGTTTATTTTTTACAAGATACATTTTTTTACATTTCAAGGAATTTGACAATCTTAAAGCTAGGTACACAATGCAGAGTTCCGTGAATGTGGACAATTTCAAATAGTTTATTAATGTCACATCCACGAATTAACATTATACACAAAGCAATATTTATTTACTTCTTCAAATATAAAATAGTAGCGACAAAAACAATATAAAATTCAATTCTTAAAATATAATGCACAAGCGTCCGATATATATGTTATTTTTACTCCTTAAATAGGTCTCTTTAATTTTAAAATATCGTTCTCACCACATCTACAGCATGGCCTTTATTAATATAGATGTCAGAACCAAAAATAAATGATTCTGTCAGGACTGAAGGCATCTACGTCTTCTATACCTGAATCATTTAATACCTAATAAGCTGTCTTTTGTTTGGATTTGAAATGAGAATATGTTTAGTTCTTTCCGAGATGTCATTTATCCAGTTCCTACCTTGAGAACATAGTACGAATTCGATTTAATTTCTTTATAAAACATAAGAAGGATTGAACCCCTGGTAGCAAGCTGTATTTGTGTACATAACATTTGAAAAGAAGGAAGTTGACTAACTTTAAAGTGCATAATATCGTTTAAGTCTCGTTCGACATACCATTACATAAGTAAGGTTAATGTAAAAAATAAACAGATAAACTTTATTCCTATACATAAAGTATATAATGGATATCAATCTTCGTATTATACAGGGTTTTCCAATAAGAGGTATTATTTTGAATAGCCCGCTATTTCAGTAGATGCTACTTTTGAAGCTGTCATTTTTTGACATTTGACAAGTAGAAACTACGTCGTTAATAAAAACAGAATGACACACGCTTCAACAACGCATTGAAATTATTAAAATTCACTTGAGTGAATCAAATGCAAATCATCTTGAGTGATGAGGCCCATTTCCACCTCGGTGGCTTCGTCAACAACCAAAATTGTCGCATCTGGGGCTCGGAAAACCCAAAAGTTATTGATGAAAAGCTTCTCTATCCTCAACGTGTGACTGTTTGGTTCGGTTTATGGTCCAGCGGAGTCATTGGACTTTACTTTTTCTAAAATGAGGCTGGAGCAACATTTACGGTGAATGGATTGCGCTATCGAGAGATGATTAATGATTTTTTATGGCCGGAATTGGATGGTATTGATCTGGACAACGTTTATTTTCAACAAGACGACGTTACGTGCCACACAAGTAACAAAACTATTGATCTTTTACCATTGAATATCAAAATAACACCTCTTATTGGAAAACCTTGTATAATTAGATTGATTCTTACTAATAAATACATTGTGAAATTCTTTAGATTCAGAAAAAAAATCAAAAATAGAAAAGTAAAATTAACAACGTCGGTTAAAGATGCAGTTCAGTATTTATGCAGAGTATGAGGTTTTAATGCTTGAAACAAATCCCCGCTTAACTAAGACGAGTAAAGTTAAAGCTCAAACAAAATTTAGAGCAAAACTTAAACTTCGTTATTCGTAAAAATAATAACCGAAATGAATTTTAAGTGAAACTTGAATCCAGAAAACCCTTCAGGTCACATTACTACGTTTTGTCTACATTTCTTGGTGAGAAAGCTTCCTTTATAATATTTTAATTGTATTTCGATTAAGTGTATGGACAAGTGAAATTTCAACTTCTCGTACTCTTTCCTATTAAAAACTAACATTTAATAGGTAAAGCCTTAGAAATCGTTTAAGTGAAATATAGAAAGAATTAAACATAACTATGACAAGCTACCGGCGATTCATTAATTTCGTTTAATACATAACTCCTCTCTGTTATCGTAAAACAGAATACAGTTGAAAGTTTTTTTAAACATAAAATAACACCTCGCAACTCTTGCGCTCGATTGTAACTGAAAAATATACATTTTTTACTTACACCGTCACGCGTAAACTATTGTAAAATTACATACGATGGTGTACGCTATGGAATAATATTGGATTATTGAGTTTAAATGAAGTTGTCAAAAAACCGGTTGATATATGTAAAATTTTTGTTTTTTTGATAACTTCCATTTACAGTTTGTTGTATATCTATACTAACTGCATGAAAAAGTCAATATGACGATTTTGTGTGTCACGATAATTTACGTAAGAGGGGTCGATTTGTTGAGTATTTTTTTTAATTACTAGTTAAAAAATAAACCAAATAATACTACATCCCTTTTTACTATCTGTGTTCAACATTGGATATTTCAAACGGGATGACATTTTTTTAAAGAATACATGAGTCCCTTGACTGTTTTTATCGACTAAAAAAATTTTTATTTCATCCGTCTATCTTTTTACAATTTTTTCATATAACCTAATCACAATGTTTCGTGACGCTGAATTGTTTTAACGCTTTTTCCACTCCAACCAATAAGAATTAATTTTTACTGATTAGAATCTGCGCAGTGTTGCTTTTGGTTGAATCTAGGCGCCCGCGCCGGCGCCGTAGCGAAAGCGTCATCTAATGACAGTTGAACAAAACACCGTACCGATAAACAACCGATGTGTCAATTCGAATTTTAGCCGGAGTTATAATTAGCTCAATCTTATACGAGTGTCTGTGAATTCCTCCACCATACGAGCGCTACCAAAAGATCCATATCATCGAACATCACATCCAACTCTTCCGGAAGTCACATTTGCGAATGGTTCAACGAACAGATCGTTAATAACCATTATAATCTAACCCATGTGTCGATAGTCTTCGCGAATATCGCACACACAGTGTGACCAAAAAAACTTAAAGCCTTATGGTATCTACCATGATTAAATAAAAATAATCTTATGTGAAATAATTGACATAATTTTACAAAACGAGTTTTAATCTTACTTTGTAAAAAGTGTTTTTAAAATTTTAGTTCCTTAAATATTTTTTTTACCTGTGTTTAATAATTTGTTTCTACATTTTATTTTTCTAGTTCCTACGTTATAAATTAAAATATGTACGACTACCTCAATGCGGGAATGAGCTAATCTCATGGTACGGTAGTTAGGAAAATTACAAAAAATGTAATTAATAAATTTTACTAATTATAAGAAATGTAAAAAACTAAAATTTACTTTGATCAAACAAAAAAATCCGTTTATTTTTCATATCCAAGGTTCTTCACCACAAACATAATCGATAAAATAACTACTGGGATATTTTAAATCGTTATCACAAGTATTACTTGTTTGATTATTTCAATAATCAAACAATATTCTTTAGATTCCATTGAAAACATTATAAAGAAAAAGAAAAAAGATCAGCCATTGAAAAATAAATTGTTAGCCCCTAATGGAGATACGAATTTTTCGTGCGAAATTCACACCGCCAAAATGCGAATTTTCAAGTGGACCGTTATTTCCTTTCGATTAGCCACAATAATTACATTGACAACGTTTTTACGCCTCTAAATGGCCTACTGATGGGGAGGAAATAGCATTGTCACGTGGCTAATGATTTGGTTGTGACATTGAAATCAAATTCACTAGATTTGTATTTTGAGAACAAGAACTGGCCACACTTTTAGGAAATGTTGCCACAAGTAGCGATCAAATATAGTAAATACAGTATTGTGTAATTATCAAATCAAAGATGCTTGGAATAGTGATTCTTAACTTAAAATAATATTAACAAGAGATAATTTCTTTTTAATTCGGTACTACCCAGATCTAGTAGAGGTATTGAAGTAAAGTTGAACAGGATTCTTATGCCTCCATGATTGAGTTTGACGACCAGGTTTCTAGGTTTTCTCTGCTGTTTCTCTAATCATCCATATTACCAAATAATTATAAGCAATAATTATTCGCCTGAAATATCAATACAAATTGAAAATATCTCCCGAGTAAAATTTTTTTTTTTTTTGGCGGCATTTATGCCGCCAACGGGAATTGAACCCGTGCCTTCTGATGTCCGGTCAGGTGCTCTGAAAACACTGAGCTATGTCGGCTTATTTCCAACACGCCAAATGATTCAATATGTACGTGTACCTCAATCAACAATTACTGCTTATTACATTTTTTCCACCTGGACTGAATTACCATGACATCAGAAGGCACGGGTTCAATTCCCGTTGGCGGCATTTATTTTTACTCGAGAGATATTTTCAAATTGTATTGATATTTCAGGCGACTAATTATTGCTTATAATTATTTATTATCCTTTATGCCATGCATAAAACCTTGTCTTATAAACATTAGTTTATCATTAAAAAATAATCAATACCACCATTTACGCTTTAAGAAAATAATGAAGTAACTAGGTAATTATCCAACTAATCGGTCTTGAAACACACTCCTCTGTTCGTTCACATTCATGCATCCTCAAAAAACACATCATTCTACTATTCCGACTCTTGACACCGATTCAAATATTTGGTTCACTTGATCGTACCACATCTTTCTCGTGCGACCCGGGCTCCTTCTACTATTTATGTTCGCGTCATATATTTTAATTACATGCCCAAACCATCCAAGCGTTCCTTTCTTAATTTTACTTATCATTACGCGTTCATCAACTGTGCATTCTTACTTTCTACTACGAACACTGTATTTTATTATTAAATCGGCCATTTTGAACCTTGTGAAGAGGCTTACGGACTTACAAAGATCATTTATCCAATATAAACAGCACGGCTATTTTTGGAAGCCACACCTTATATTCTATTATTTCGATGGTTGGAACATATTTATTTTTGTACGCGAGAAAAAGGGAGGAAAACGCGTGTCTTCGCTAACGACAGTTGAAAAACTCCAATACAACTTTTTATGGGGTCGTTTAAGTTGGGCAATGTGTGAGTCAGAAACAGTGTTTAAGCTTGAAATTGGTCTTTTATTGAATCGTAAATATCTCTATTTGATTTGTCCAACGAATCTATTTATACGAAAGGCTTTGTAAACGTATTATTTTTCCCTTGAATAGTCGGTGTGATCCTATTGTTTTAGGCCATGTTTATTATTATCATGGAAACCGTTTTATGCATTCAACCGCATAGTGTGCTCAATTCTGATAATAAGGACACGTTTAAGCACACATATATTTTGTAATATAACATCTGTAATAAGTCCTCAGCAAGTTAAATTAAAATTATTTTGAATGAAACTCGAAATAAGTATGTACGTTATAATAAAATTATTGTTCATTAAAATTTTTATTTACTTATTTATTTATTAATTTTCGGGAAATCGACGGTTTTCATTTAATCAGTTTGTACGTAAGTATTATATAGTGTTACGCAACAGTTCTCTCAAACACATTTAAAAAAAACCGCGAAATAATATTCAACGCAAAACTAGGCGGCGCAGAACGGTGCGCATGCATTCCTGCGCACCGCGCCAAGAACCCTAACGGTTTTAGCGCGCGTCGTCCATCTTGCACTTCGACTCTAGAGTCGGCCTCGACACTACGCTCTGCGAGCATGCACAGCATCGCACAGCCTATCACGCGCACGACATTACTTGTGGACGAGCACCACCTTGTTTTCCACTCTTCAATGTTCTGGATGTAACTCCTTGCTGAAGTAGCCCTAGCAACCCCCGCGTTCATGTAAGTTCGTGGAACATCTCATGTAAGCGTGCACCATAACATTGCTCATTATGTGCCTATTCAAAAGCCTGTCACAGACGTCTGCTAGACGAAACCAAAATGAGAGATAGATTTGTTAAATTCAATCAGAAAGGATTTATTTTGGATGTATATTATGTGCCCCTTTTGTGTTATTCTATGTGTGTGCTTGTTTAACTGTAAATGAATCATGAATTGTAGTGTTTCATTTGACGAGAGAGTGGAGTTGAATTTTTGAATCTGTTCCCCGTGTAAAGCCATGATTGCCGACCCCAACTGAGCCAATCCATGAGTATCCTGATATCCTGAAGCTGACTGCCGGCAACTCAACATTGGCCCCCTACGTGGCTCTCAAAACCCAACAATAGCCAAAATAAAACCTATTATGGATTTTCTTCTTGTGACTTTACCTCTACTGAGACAGCATAATATGGAATAAGTAAATTTAATTTGTAAGAAAGGAATATGAATTAAAAAAATTATACAAAACAAAAGATTGTGTTTGATAATTAAAGCTGGTAAAATAACACCCCAGAAAAGGAGAGAATTTTAAGTTCAATAATTAACACTGTTAAAATAACACCCCACACAACGAGAGAATTTAAAGTTAAAGAAGTAACGATGGTAAAATAATACCCCAGACAACGAGTGGATTTTAAATTAAAGAATTAACACTGGTAAAATAACACCCCAGACAACGAGCGAATTTTACTTAAAGATTTAATGCTGGTAAAATAATACCCAAGACAACGAGAGAATGCCTTGTAATAAATATTAATTAACGATAAGAATTTTACGAACATATTGAAATTACACACATTTCAAACATTTCCGCCTCGCAGTAGTTAATATGATGAAACTTGTCATGCGTACATATTGTGTTCCATAAACTTTGTAAACTTATGCTCTTGACTTCAATAATAATTCATGATCCATATAATCAGCGTGAATCTAATTTCATGCGAAGAACTTTCAAACTACTCCGAGAATAATAATCCGTCTAAGTTAATTTATCGCGTTGGGCATCACAGGAAATGTATCTACTGTGGACTGGCGTGGAGCAGAATTCCTACCATTTGGGTATTTATTACATCAAGCACCAAACGGATATCCTCGGAATCGTAATTTCACACACCGGAAACGGTGTAATCAAACTTCAGACGTCACAGTGCACGTGACAATAAAACCACACCCACCCGCTTCCGAACGGCTATCCGGCAACTCCTATTGACACGTTATGAAACACACTAACCCTTTGTTTGTATTTGAGCACTGCTTTTCGGAGAGGAAAATACTGAGTTATTTTTAAATCATCCTACTGAGTAACGGTTTTTATTTTACATTAGCTCCACATGGGAGGTCCTGAGAAAAAATAATCTCCCATGGCCTATGTCATAAAGGATGCTGTGCGGAGGGTCTTTTTTATGGAAAGGAAGGAGAGGAAGTTCTGGGTAGAAAAAGGCATGAGAATTATGTATGAATCTGGAGATCGAAGTGTCCAAGAGAAATGGACGTATAAATCTATCCGTCCCACTACGGTGCAAGGCGTGGGTCGAGAGAGTCCGGCTGGAGGGGTCAAAGATTCTTCCTCAACCAGTCTCTCGCTTTTGATTTTTTTAAAAGTTTTTTATACTCTTTTTCCGCATTACACTACAAAATGCAAAAAAAGGATTGTGAAAACAATATATCTCCGAGAATCCCATTTTGTAATACAAATGGAAAGTATCCATTTAAAATATATTAGCAAATGTCTAAAAACATTTTAATTATAAGATAATATATTCTTTTTTTAAAAACACGATTCGATTAATACCAAAACGACCACCCTATTGAAATTATAATTAATTTATATCACTTAAAACTTCATTTTATTTTTCCACGAACAAGAATTTCCTAGAAATGAAATGTAAAAACCAGCGAAGTGAAAAATTGTTAAAATTTAATGAAACTCCAAATCGTGCTGGGATTATTTGAATAATAAATCCTAAATCCAATGTTAACAATGATCTCCGCTGTTTGAGTCCCAAACATTACGAAATTGAATAATACACGTAAAAAGCCACCCTTTCCGTATTTACTTTAAACGACATCCCTTTTTGTAGTCCTTAAATACCCCATTACCTGCTATTTTCCCGATACACTGAGTACCTCGCAACATTGTAAATATTTATCTCCGTCTAAAGAGAGGTAACCAGAGATGTTTTTATTATAGAGTGGATATGTTCAAATTAAACGACTGTCTAAACTAGATACAAAAAAGTTTTCTCTCATGAGGAATCTATAAGTAAGAATGAGATGAAAACAATTTTGAATTAGACCCGCAATTTTAAATATCATGACCATATAAAAACGGTTCCATGATAACTCAACACAGTGACAATTCAACACACTTTTAAAAATTCATATAAAGTTATTATAAACGATGAAAAATTTTTTTTTTTAACCTTACTTATCCTTACCTACGTAACCCAGTTAATAAAGTTTTTGTTTCATCACTTTCCACGAACTTTTATTTAACTTTTTAAAGATGTGATGAATTATCATTGTGATGATTTATCCGGTCACCATGAAAACACCTCACCCGATGAACCTGGGCTTCCCTGCTAAATCACTAAACGGGGCGGTGGTATCCAAAACCGCCTCCCAAATTGCAAATACTTAGCACTTGATGAAATTTCGCACACTCGATGTTCAAAATAAGAGGAAAATTACTGTCCACATATGATTTAAATAAAACTCTGCGTAAAGTCCCAACAACCACCGCTAGCAATATTTTGAATATTTGTAATATTTTTTAATCTAATAAGTTCTTACATAAGACGCAATTCACTGGTTACCTTTTCTGATTATTAGATAAAATCCGCCATTTTGCAATCATTACGACGACGAACGACATTCTACCAATTGCTGTTATAGATCAAATCCCAAAAATAAAAATCTTACATTCTGTAAAAAAAACCAACATAAACCGTGCGAAAATATACTTTGGATCATTTTTGTTTAGGACTTTCAGGTCAACATACCGACTTTTTATTTTATGATTAGTTTCAATTGCAAAGTTTGTACACGATGTAGGTATAAAGTATAGTATAAATTCAATTTTTTTCACAGTCCTCCTCACTAGGGTTTCCTGTTCTGAGGCGGCCTGTAGTATTTAAACTTTTGTATTTAGTTTCTAGTTGTCTTTACACCGTCTTAATAATATGTGTAAGTTGAATATCACTTTGTTCTCTCAGCCATGTTTTCACTTTGTTTTAAATATATTAATTTCCATTTTTTTTTAATTTGGTAGAGCATTGGATAATTTCAAAGCATAGAATTTAATATTTTAATGTCCAAAAGATGTATTCAAACTGGAAGTAACTATTATATTTTGACTTATTGCTGTGGTTGAGTATTTTTGCTAGGCAGTGGAGTATTCAGATAAATATTTAAAAAAACATATATATGTTTAAATAAAGTTTTTGTACATTGTAGACTTGGAAGTTTTTAAATATTTCTTCTGTTGGATATTCTAACCGGAACTTTTAGAATTGTCTTTAGTACTCCTTCTTGGGTTATGTTGAGCAGCTCTATGTGAGTGAGTATATGTACCTGGTGAGTTTTTTTGTAATTAGGTCAATGTGTCAGTTCCATCGGAGATTTTCATCGATTTCAATTCCAAGATATTTTATGCTTTTGAAATGTGCTATAGTGGGACAGAGGCATGATACATCTTTATTATGTTGATAGATTCCTTGGAATGTATGCAATTTGAGAATAAAATGATCTGATAGCTGTTCTCTGGCTGTTATAGAAAATGTCAGATATTTTGTTTTGTTGAAATTAAATCTAAAGGAATTTCTCTAAAGCCAGTTTTGAGGGAGACCAAGTTCATGTTTCACTTCTTTATAGGTTCCAATATCTTTCTTTAAATAAAATTACTGTATCGTTTAGCAAAACTTACTTCCAATTTTAAATATTTCCATGATGAGTTTTGAAATCAATTTTTACATCTCTTTTAAAATAAAACAAACATTATAGTGTTCATCCTGTAAGTACTTTTCAAATGAAAAAAAAGTCATACTGTTCATCCTATAGGAACTTTTTAAATGAAAAAAATGAAACAAACGTCATATTGTTCATTCTATAGGTAATTTTCAAATTAAAAAAAGTATAGAATCTTGGAAGAAGCTGGCTAGCAAACTTAGGAGGTTTAGCTACAATACGTATGACAAAACCCATAAGGAGCCCTTGGAAGGTCAGTAAGGTTTTGTATTCCGGTTCGACCCCTACAATCATAAACGACCCCTATCTGGTTATTATTATTCTTCTTCCATGTCGTTGCCCCCTGACGGAGGGTCGCGGCCATCATTCCTTCACTAATGATTATAGTAATCTCGCAAATGACCGAATGTACTTTATCTCGCGCTGATTCGAACATCAGAATTATTATCACATTTACTTTTACTTTCATCTATACAAAGTTATGCTATGCATATCTCAATAGAGGTATATATTATACTATCATTTATATTAGTGCCAATGATCAGAGCCGCTTTAGTATAGAGGCTCTATAAAATACCGAGTAAATCTGGCTTCCAAGAAACTGGGCGTCTTGTATAGAGCTAGTAGATTCATCAATAGTAACCAGCCGCTAACCCTATACAAATCTCAAGTACGCCCATCAAATAAATTAGTAACAATTATTTTACAAGCAATAATTGTTCGCCTGAAACACTCATCCACATTGAAAAATCTCCTGATAAAAGATACATGACGCCAACGGGACTCGAACCCGTGTCCCTTCGATTTCCGGTCGACAGCTCTGACCACTGAGCTATGGCGGCTTATCTCTTACCCGCGAAATTATTCAATATATACTAGTGTTTCATTCAACAATTACTGCTTGTTACATTTTTCACCTGAAAACAACCAACTTTATTTTATATGAGAAAGGCATTGTAAGTGCTAACTCTCTCACTAGATGGCGTCGAGACAAATTGTCTACATTTTTAGGCGAAATACTTGAACTTGTCAAATATTAATTATTATTTTTTTGGTAAACTAATGTTTTTAAGACAAGATTTTTTATGCATAGCACAAAGGGTAACAATTATTTTACAAGCAATAATTGTTCGCCTGAAACACTCATCCACATTGAAAAATCTCCTGATAAAAGATACATGACGCCAACGGGACTCGAACCCGTGTCCCTTCGATTTCCGGTCGACAGCTCTGACCACTGAGCTATGGCGGCTTATCTCTTACCCGCGAAATTATTCAATATATACTAGTGTTTCATTCAACAATTACTGCTTGTTACATTTTTCACCTGAAAACAACCAACTTTATTTTATATGAGAAAGGCATTGTAAGTGCTAACTCTCTCACTAGATGGCGTCGAGACAAATTGTCTACATTTTTAGGCGAAATACTTGAACTTGTCAAATATTAATTATTATTTTTTTGGTAAACTAATGTTTTTAAGACAAG
Organism: Hesperophylax magnus; assembly: GCA_026573805.1. Lineage (NCBI taxonomy): Eukaryota > Metazoa > Arthropoda > Insecta > Trichoptera > Limnephilidae > Hesperophylax > Hesperophylax magnus. Next base: position 795,879 of record JAIUSX010000157.1, read on the forward strand.
ATTTTTTATGCATAGCACAAAGGGTAACAATTATTTTACAAGCAATAATTGTTCGCCTGAAACACTCATCCACATTGAAAAATCTCCTGATAAAAGATACATGACGCCAACGGGACTCGAACCCGTGTCCCTTCGATTTCCGGTCGACAGCTCTGACCACTGAGCTATGGCGGCTTATCTCTTACCCGCGAAATTATTCAATATATACTAGTGTTTCATTCAACAATTACTGCTTGTTACATTTTTCACCTGAAAACAACCAACTTTTTTCAATGTGGATGAGTGTTTCAGGCGAACAATTATTGCTTGTAAAATAATTGTTACCCTTTGTGCTATGCATAAAAAATCTTGTCTTAAAAACATTAGTTTACCAAAAAAATAATAATTAATATTTGACAAGTTCAAGTATTTCGCCTAAAAATGTAGACAATTTGTCTCGACGCCATCTAGTGAGAGAGTTAGCACTTACAATGCCTTTCTCATATAAAATAAAGTTGGTTGTTTTCAGGTGAAAAATGTAACAAGCAGTAATTGTTGAATGAAACACTAGTATATATTGAATAATTTCGCGGGTAAGAGATAAGCCGCCATAGCTCAGTGGTCAGAGCTGTCGACCGGAAATCGAAGGGACACGGGTTCGAGTCCCGTTGGCGTCATGTATCTTTTATCAGGAGATTTTTCAATGTGGATGAGTGTTTCAGGCGAACAATTATTGCTTGTAAAATAATTGTTACCCTTTGTGCTATGCATAAAAAATCTTGTCTTAAAAACATTAGTTTACCAAAAAAATAATAATTAATATTTGACAAGTTCAAGTATTTCGCCTAAAAATGTAGACAATTTGTCTCGACGCCATCTAGTGAGAGAGTTAGCACTTACAATGCCTTTCTCATATAAAATAAAGTTGGTTGTTTTCAGGTGAAAAATGTAACAAGCAGTAATTGTTGAATGAAACACTAGTATATATTGAATAATTTCGCGGGTAAGAGATAAGCCGCCATAGCTCAGTGGTCAGAGCTGTCGACCGGAAATCGAAGGGACACGGGTTCGAGTCCCGTTGGCGTCATGTATCTTTTATCAGGAGATTTTTCAATGTGGATGAGTGTTTCAGGCGAACAATTATTGCTTGTAAAATAATTGTTACCCTTTGTGCTATGCATAAAAAATCTTGTCTTAAAAACATTAGTTTACCAAAAAAATAATAATTAAATAAATTAGTGATCCACTTCTGGGCTGGAGCCCCACAATATTTGATAAAAGTACTTGACTCTGTGCAATGGAGGGTGGTGTATTTGATTGAAAATCCATTGTTTGCCATTTCTAATGCACAGACGCAATGTGGGCATGCTGAGTCTGTTCTAGAGGTTCTAACTAATTAGCTTTTTTGGACTTTTACGCAACTGTTGGGCAGCCATTTACGATACATCGATGGTTAGTTGTCAGTTGTGTGAAGTTTAGAATATGTTTTATTAATAAGGATAATGTGACTCCCTAATATTTTTGTACAGTTTTCCAAATTGCTGTTGAAATTCAACTATGTATCAATTGTTTAAAGAATTTTATTGAGTATTATCATTCAACTATCCTATGTGATGTGTAATGAATGTATCTAAGAGATGCGTATGCTCTCTTTGTCATATCTATTTGCCTATATATATTATAACTTCGGGGATGGTCCGATGCTCCGTAGGGAACCCGCTTAAAAGTTTAAGTTTACGGATTTCAATACTGAGTTTGTGTGAAAGCACAATGAAACTTTGTACAGTGAACAATTATAATATTATTATTTTATCCCTATTTTCATATTGTTATTTCTAAAATAAAGTCGCTATATGCGTCTTTCTGTTTGTTAGTTAGTTCTTCTAAGCTTCGCAACGGATTTGGATACGGTTTTCGCTATATTTAGAAAATTTCTTCCCAAAGGTTTATAAATGCATATTATTTCTAAAGAAAGTAGAGAAAAGTCGAACAACGCTGGGTACACGTCAGTTAGTTAGGATTAAAAGTATTTTTGTAATATTAGACCGCTGACAAACTACTCTGGCAGGTTTGAGAAATTTTATATTGAAGAATAAACAAACAATAAAAAACATATCAAAATTCATTTGAATACTAACCAAAAAATGTAAAAGAAAATAATAATTAAGAGTAATGGTGAAAATAACGATTTAGAATGATACGTTTTTGGAAACATAAAAATATATTTGAAAATGCATAGGGTTAGACTTGGGTGATTTCACTAGTAATTGCACTATCTTTATTGACAAATCATTGTTAAATGGCAATTTCACAATGAAAAACTTTGAATTTGTCTTGATTTGTCTTAGTTTTTTGTATAATTTTGGTATGTTATACGAGCAACATGAGTTCTTGAAGGTGACCGGTTGTGTTGCCAATAATAAATAATTACTGAACAACTTAATTGTGAGAAGGATTAAATGAGTCGTCGACTTGCAAAACACGCTCTGGAATTTCTCGGAAATTTGTGGATGTCACGAAAACTGTTGAAAAACGGAAACACTTTGAATATACCTTCTACGCTAAATATCGACATTGTTTTTTTTTATATTTAGTGAAAAATATATCTAATTTATTTAATCTTCAATCTAATAATTTCATTTAAACACCTTTTGTGTATAAATCAGAACCAGTCGAAATTTCCCAAGTCGACGATTCAAATCACAATATGGCTACAGCGAATTAAGAAAATCTGGCAGCGCTCTTGCCAGCAGGTACCTTCGTATGACTCTTACACTCTATGGAACTTAGCTTTGACAGACCTAACATTTCCAAATCAAACTACTGACAAACTAACATTTTAATGTTGTCGTGTTAATTTTCTAACTTTTATTTTTTTTTAAATTGAATTTAACTTAGAAAACGTAATTTTACTCAAATGTTTAGTTTTACCTAGCAAAATTAATTTTATTCAAATTCTAAAATAAAATATAAAGTAGGTACCATCATTTCTTATTTGTTTCGGGTACTGTACGGTACTGTACGATATTCTTAATGACCGTACTATTTTCCAAGAATTTGTTTGTAGGATTAAGTAAAAGCACTAAAAAGTGAACATGATATTTGAAACATTATGTATTCATGAACAATGTCGCTACTGGGACATATTATGAAATAATATTATGAAAATGTTTTTTCCATGGTTGTACTTTTACATAAATAAAAATGTGTGGGTTGTTTTAAGGTTTGACATTTAGACCTGTTAACATTTGTAAATACCCGCAAATAATGTTAATATTCGGGGATTTTTTAAAATACCTTTATCAGTTTCCCGTATTAGTTAATGTTCTGATTCCTATTCATTTGAAAATAATTAGGTATCGGCTTGGTGTTCTTATTTTTGGGGTATTTGATTGACAATTCGTCAAAAAACTGCCATCCACAGAAAGCAAGAATGAAAAAAATGAAGACGAGGTGACGTTACGTTCATTTTACCAGTCGTACGGATCGAGTTTGATCTAGACAATGACAAACAATTTTTTTCGTGTTTTCCTATCGATTTATGGCGCCGTTTGTCAATTTTTTATAGCTATTTCATAGCAGAACTATTTGAATTTAGTTTCGTGTTAGCATTTTACGGTTTACAAATTTAATGTCACTCGAGGAAATTTTGAGTGGTAGAAATGTCATTACCGTATTTTCTACTTCAGGTTTTTACTAATTCTACTTCGAAAATCTGTTTTCATGTGGTATCTTTATAAATAAACAATGTAAATGTTCGTTTGTTCAAAATCTTAAATCTACGAAAGTTTTTTACCGATCGCTTTGAAATTTCGACACAACGTTGCATTCCTATACTATATATTATATTTAATTATTGAATACAATATTAACGATTTCTGAATGAAAATCTGAAACAGAAAAATCAGAAAAGGATACGGTCATATCCAGGATTCGAATTTTTTTTTTTTAAATTTCTAATTCGAAAATATATACAACCAAAATGTTTAACTTCCCTACATAGAAGGCGATCTGTGGTAGAACAACGTCTGCCCGTAAACCCGGGCAGTATACAATATCCACTTGGACAGCTTGAAATAATTTGTCCTGTAAATATTTGTTTTTATTTTATTTCATTTTCTTTCCCGATCGTCAGCTCAGGCAAGGTCAAATACTACTAGGTAGTAAAATTATATTTTACTAAGCTGTCTAAATCCTCCACCACAGTACGAGCAATATTTTCCGCTTAATTTGGTGATAGTAGGAGATTTTCAAATATTATCAGGTTATTCGTAACCCAGGAATGTTTGTCTTTCTTAAAAAAAAGAAGGAAATACAATTCAATATTTACTTAATTAATTTAATATTTATACACGTTTCATTCAATCTCGTTTTGCTCAAAACTTCAACAAATATCAACACTGTTATTTTATTAATTATGTTTAAGTAAATCGAGACAATCGAAAAAAAATTCAAAGCACTCCATGACACTAAAATTGAAATAGGTAGGCAAATCACTAAACGTTGTATTCTTGTGAAACAAATGAGGGGCGTTCCTATCGGAATTGCACTGCCACGAAGCTAAACGTAGTGCACGAATTCGAGTAGTGTTTATAAATGGGGCCCGGGTTTATTGGATCCGGTCAGACCGGCCCTAATTAAAGTGGATATTTCGGAGTGCCGCCGTAATAGTCCGGCACTTGCTCGTGCCATTGGTGATTTATGAGGAAGCGCTCCGCTTATCAGAGAGCGATCCGTTCATCGTTCCGTTCAGCATTCCGTTCACCGTTCCGTTCAACATTCCGTTCAACGTTCCGTTCAACGCTTCCTTCAGCCCCTCTCTCCGTTCAGCGCCCGCCCGTTTTATGAACTGCACTCGGAAGGATTTCAAGAGGAGATAAAAAGTCAAATAGGGGAATAAAATTACTTGCGAGGGTGGGGATTTCAACGAATGCTGAAAATCTAACCACTTGTAAACTCAGTTCTCCTGCGGACGTGATACTGGTAAAAATACCCAGTTTTTATCGTTCTTCGTGTATCGTTTGTAGTAGGTACATTTACCTAGAATGAAGAATATTTAAAATTATATTTTTGATATCGCACAACGCGTAAGAGTCCGAACTTCTCCCAGCCAGTTAAAAGCAGCCAGTGGTAATGAAAAGGGAGACGTAGGGAAAAGGAACGAAGTATTATTGAGATATGGACCCTTAACGGAATTTAGGCCAATTTTCAATAGCGGTTATAATGGAATTTTTTTTAAACTTTGAAACGATGTCAAAATAAACAACAAAATTCATTTCAAAATGTAAAATCTATTTCAGGACATTGAAATTAGACAGGGCACTCAGTAAAACCGTCAAAATAGCTGACACCTAAATCCTAATCAGGATTCAGAGTAAAACCGATAACATAGCTGACACCTAAGCACATGTCCAAAATACAAGATCTATTTCAGGGCATTGACATTAGACAGGGCACTCAGTAAAACCGTCAAAATTGCTGACACCTAAATCCTAATCGGGATACAGAGTAAAACCGATAACATAGCTGACACCTAAGCCCATGTCCAAAATACAAGATCTATTTCAGGGCATTGACATTTTGGGCAGGATACAGAGTTAAACTGACAACATAGCTGAGACCTAAGCGCATGTCCAAAATTCAAAATCTATTTCAGGAGATTGATATTTTGGGCAGGAAACACAGTTAAACCGACCACATAGCTGACACCTAAACTCTTGACACTAAATTCGAATTTTGATACTGTGGCCTAACAATTTCTTTATCTTTGAGGTTCCCAAAAATATACCTATGAAAAAACCCTTGAATTTGTGCAGGAACGGGCGGTCCATTTGATAGATTCCTCTATCTTAACAAGATGATTGCAATCTTTATAGCTCAGGCGTCAGGTAATGGTAGATGCTCTGAGGAACTAGCGCCACCAATCCCTTAGGCACCAGTGCATACTGGGGAAAAAGGCGCTTAACATTATTTACACGGGTGACATTTATCACTTGAGAATCGGTCGCTTTTACGACTCGTTCTTCAGTTTAAGAGCTAGGCTGTGTAACATTTGCCGACCTATGGGTCTCACGTGCCTCTTCAAGGAAAAAGTTTACTGATTATTTACCTAATTATTTACACTTCCGTGTGGAGTTAATGTTAAAATATATATTTATTTATAATAAATATATATTATTGTAGAAAGCAATCACTTTGTGGTGTGACATATTTAATAAAATATATACTACTTTAGAAAAATACGAATTACTTACTTATCCATTAACGGCACAGTAAATCTATTTTCATTAGTTCCATACCCATTTATTTATGAAAGTAGAAATTGATTCAATTTTTAAATGCAAAATATTTAATAATGTACATTAAAAAACCTTTGTATAATCTACAAGATGCATCGCAATGTACCGCTTAGCTAAGCTATTTCAACACACGTATTGGTGGCTACATTGGAAAAAGACCTTATTCAATGTTCGATTTAACCCATACAAGTGTACATGGTACACCAGACACTTGTCTTATAAAAATAGTTCAGAAGATCGAAAACCTCGGTTATAGAATATTGCAAATGAAATTACCTTCGTAAAAGGTGTTCCTACTTCCATAATGCAGACATCATTCCCAGCTACAAAACGTTCAGCTGAATAGAATAGTGCGTTAGGACGAATTTAGTATCTACTAATTTTCTAATCCAATGCTGTTATCCGCATATGCCGAACAGATCACCAGATTAGCGGTAGTCAGAGGTTCAACCGTACCTGTCGGTAATAAATTAAGGTTCAATTTACGGGTTAACCAGTTTACCGATGCCAGTGAAACATTTCCACGTGGCGATAGTAAACCCTCGCCCTCGCTTCCAAATGTTAAAGCGATGAATTTTCACGGAAACTATATGGACCAAACTTTCGCCATAAATAATGCGGACTAAGATCTTTTAATCTTCGCAATCGTTCATCATCCGGTGACACTTCTGCTATATAAGTGCCTACTTAGTATCTACTTAAACTACTGGCCCATTTTCTCCGTGGTCTAACAGCTTCCCCCTCGCCAGGAGTGTTTATTGTTTCAGGAAACTGAAAATGATTTCAGCAATTTCAGTTTTATTTAAGAGAGATGGATATATGTAAGTTTTAAAATTCAAGTGGAATATCATTTAAGATACATGTTTTAGTCATTTTCTGTATATATCTGTAAAAATCTTTTCCATAAAATATGCTTAATCACACTAAGGAAGAAACAATGGTAAATGTCAACAAAATTTTAAAGCGCCAGCTTCAACAGGATTTATTTTTTACATTGCAAAGAATGGCAAGCATTTATCTATAGGAAAATAACTTATTTAATGTTGTTTAGGTTCGTTTTCCTATGTACCCACCAATACACGTGTTGAGATTGCTTACATTTAAAATTTTCGTCAATTTGTGTGTTTATAGATAAATGGGCATGAAACTTCTGAAAATCGCATTATTGTGGCGTAAATGCATCAGTAAATTAATCATTGTTTTTCCATTATTTTTTTAGAAAAAAATATGTTATATATAAATGTTTCAGTCTAATAATTATTGCTTATAATAATTTGCTATCCATTTTTTTCTCTTTCAACAAAATTTCAATCACGAATGTTGGTCAGTGGGAGTATATCTCTCCCGGTGGAGAAATCAATCATACATATATTATACAACTAGATACGACACAAATGTATCAACCCATCTAGGTGCACTCCATTTGTTAGTTCTTGGAAAAATACTATGAAATTAAAAAAAAATGGATTTGAGTATAATCAGCCGGCATGCCTGAAAACGGAATAAAAAAGCTTTAAAATATATATATTTTTAAATTTCTTACCGTTTCATCTCTTCAACTTGAGAATGAGATTTTGTTATTGATTTTCAGGAGCAAGCGGTGTAAATTTCCTTTACCCTATTAAGAGTCCTAACGACGGCACTTGACATGTATTTTATGAGGCCCTTCGACGCACGTCACTCGATGGGCGGATATTTTACTCCCGGGGACTATCGGCCCTTCTGTTTTAACCGAAAATGAATGGGGAAGTATTCTAGGAGATGGGAAAAGGACTATAGGTACTACACGGAAAGTTAATCACTTATTTGGCAAACCCGTCTTGAGTAAGCAGTTGATAGTTAATTAACAAATCTCTATTTTACTCTACGCAATGAACGAAATTTAAACAATTTAACGTAGTACTGCACATTTATTTTAATCACTTTAATTTCAAGAAACTGCAAACTGTTTTCAGCACTACGCGCCTTCGGTGGGAAAAAAAATGGCTTTGGAATATAAATACATTATTCTGTCCGATAAAGCTTGCTTGGTGGATGCCGAAGTTAGTTGGCATCGTCACGTTTGTGTAAATATGGTAAACAAAACAAAGTCAGTGATTCTTCTAACAACGTTTCGTTGACACCTGAGATATGTTCTCCAATACTTTGGTCACCTTGCGTAGAGACGTAGCAGATGCGAGAAAGACTATTCATCAGGTTGGTTCTAAAATTTTAATTATTGATTTTTCTATTTTTATATTTTATAATGGGTAAGTGCACGTACTTATATTTAGCCTCAACTTTTTATGTCCATAAATAATATTATTTATCACACAATGACACACGATTTATTATAAGAGATTTTATAGTTTACCAATATTGTATTTCTTCTTAACTTAGCAACAAAACTCGAAGTAAAGGCAAAAAATACACAATAGATTGTTTAACCTTTTGGAATAAGAAAGAAACAGATGCTGGGCGATGATTGATGATGAACCGAGGAAATAAGAGTCTGTTGTAGGTACTGTTCCAGCCATGACAAACACTTTTAGAAGAAACTCGTCGCAGAAACTCTAACGCCCAACCATCGTAAATATTTCAAGAGGTAGTATAGTTTATGAATAAACAGTGGAAATAATGAAGAACTGTTCTTAAACCAAACTTTGACAACTATTGTGAACAAATCAAAGCAACATTTAATTTAATTTTTAATAAAATGTAATTTTTTTTTGAGATTCATGTATTCATCTACACTCAAAGTAATTCAAATGGGACAATTACATGTAGGAGTCCATCATGGTAAAATTGATAATTTAATAATATCGGATTCATAGGCTCAACTTCCAATGATTTTATGCCGATATCCCGAGCACGGTTGCGCTGTCAATAACAAAATCGATATTGGCAAGAAATAAATAAGAAATCATTTTTACTATGGTGACACTCGCGGGACTTGTCTACGGTTCAACATTTCTAAACAAACGTCAAACGGCTACGTTAAACTAACTTAAAACTAACGTTACCTACAAAAAATAAATCATCATAGCCAGCATTACAGTGTCAGGGCAGATATATAAACGAAACAATTCATTTACATATCTGTCCTGATGATGGATACTGTAATGCTGTCAGAAACGTTGGTTAAAGAAGGATGTGTGCAACGCGGCATAATTCTTCAAAAATAAATCAAAATAATTTATTTGCTTATTATTAACATTAGTTTTTATTATTTTTTTAAAGAAAGACAAACATTCCCAGGATATTAATAACCTGACAATGTTTGAAATCTCCTACTACCACGACGTTAAGCGCAAAATGTTGCTTATGTCGTGATGGAGGACTTAGCCAGCAGAAGAATTAAACGCCCGATGCCGGGTGGGACCCAAGCGCGATGCCAACTTAGCCATTGACCGGTTTTCTCCATTTCTCCAGATGAATTCCACATTTTGCTACAAATAAATAAATGATGAAAAATAATTTGTAATTATTATTTTCACTCTTTCAATAAATACGTTTCTTTCTAGTTAGTCCAACAGGCTTCAAGCTACCATAAAGGCTGGCATAATGGATGAGATGATTAACTATGAGACTGGGGGTTAATGAGAGGGGATGAAAAAAGCCGGAAGGTGAAACTGATATTTCCGGTTGAGATACTAGACAGATAAATCATGTGACGTCACGCTTCCGACACGAAATATAGCAGTCATTAAGTGTTTAAGAAGTATTTTTTTTTATATTCAAAATTACTTCTTGTTGAGATCCTTATTATTTTTTCTAAATGACTCTAATGAAAGACGGTCATCAATCATAGATATGATAAAATTTCTAACGTTTAACCTGTCCTACCCTGGGGTCCAATGGATCACGCATGAAATTGGGTGCAATTGGACGTTTAACCTGTCCTATCTCGGGGTCAAACGGACCACGCATGAAACTGGGTGCAATTGGACGTTTAACCTGTCCTACCCCAGGGTCCAATGGACCACGCATGCAACTGGGTGCAATTGGACGTTTAACCTATCCCTTAAAGTTTGGCATGGAAAAAAAGTACGAGAAACCCCGTTCTATGAGATAATGATTAGTAAAAAAAATCTTAGGCAATTAAAACATATATAATTGTCTCCCAGACGAAATTAAAAATGAACAAAAGTGTAGGCACCTACTTTTAAAAAAAATTGTTCAGTTTTATGATCAATCAACAAAACAATGAAAGTGAATAATATCGTTGTGTAATATATTTATGTGTAATGTATTCCTTATTTCTAGTTAAATAAGTTAAAATGTAATTTTCTTTCATTTAGAATAAAAAAAAGCACTTTTATTTTCGAAATATTAAAATTTTTATTTTGAGGTCTTTTGAACCCCACACGGTGGGAATAGTGGTTCCCCACGAAGGGTAGGGTTTAACGGTAAATGAGTTCAAATATTTTTTTCCTACATTAGCTCCACATGAGGCCACGAGGAAAATAATTCTCCTAAGGGCCTATGTCATCTTTGGAGAGTAGAGTAGAGTATGGAAATGTACACCAATATTTTATAATATATCTGTGAAATCTATACCTATGACACAAAAGTAAAGTTATTTTGCTGGAAGTCATGGTTTTAATAATGAATTTCAAATGTTTAAAAAAGTGAGTTTTTCGAGATTTCTGTTATTTTCGAGTACCTTCAATAAAAAAATACTCCCATAAACTTTATTTACTTATTTACAAAGGAAAAATCACATGATAAATTCAGATATCTATACTGTTGGATCTATACATACATGAGGATCTTGCTTGCTCGACGGTCAATAATGAGAGAAGGAAGATCTTAACAATCCTATCTGTTTTATTAAAAAGGTTTTTCCAAAAAAAAAAACAAAATAATTTTTCTTTGTGGGTTTGATAGAATTCTACCTTGTCAACTGAAAAATTATCTGATTCAGTGAGGTTTAAAAGAATAAAACATAACTTAAAACCGGTTTTGATTGGTTTTGAAGTAGGGTTACATTTTCCAATTTCAAATTTATAAGTGCTATTGATTCAATACATTATTAGTATTCGGTTGAGAAGCTTTTAAAGTGTTGTTACTTTACAATCATAAGGACCAATTAATTTGTAGATCGTTTCAGAGTGTAATATACTCTCGGAATTGCCCTGATGGAACCTCTATTCAGAAACATTAATTAACCTAACCTGACCTGACCTATATATAGTATATTACTTGCCTACTTACATTTATATCACATCTACCAAACAAGTAAAATTATTATATTTACTTTCTCACTACAATGTATTAATTACTTCTAAATAACTACAATAATGTAATGTACACTCCTCTTTCAAACACAAGCTAACGCTTCTATGGAAGACTAGTATTCAGATCTCTCAATATAAAGAAACCCGATGTAAATACGATTTTAAATGTAAGTATTTAATTTCTTTGATCATTTTTGACTATTTTTATTTACCATATCTGAAATCTCTTTCTCTTCCGCACGTGGTTTCACTTGCTTAGAAAATGTATAACTTTAGCGTGATATCACGATAAATCAATACGTTTCCCCGAAAACCTTGTCGTGTACAATAAATCAAAATAAGCTTCAACCAAATTAGCACGCTCAACCTTTTGCACTTACCGTATTTTTAAATTTCCCAATCGTATTATTTTTGTCCTTTGCTTTAAAAAATGAATTAATATTATTTTTTTGTTCCTAAACTAAAGAACGACTTTTCATACGTAATCAAAATTCGATATTTTCACTTATCAACTTATTTCGTTCGCAAAATTACATTATATTTCTCCTTCAGTATATCTTGTTCCGCTGCTTCAAAACACAAAAACCGGTACAATTGTTTTGTTCAGACATTTCACACAACGCAAGGGAGCTATTCCGAAACAGAAAGTAAATAAGTTACTAAATACCTCAGCGTTGATGGCAAGATCCGAATAAATTATTTTAGTCACAATTAATCTCATACACTTTATTTTGTTCTTTCGACTACTTAATTATATTCATATAAGCTTATTGAGAATGGCTTACTTGGCATTGTGGAGTGCTTGGATGAGGCTATTGATTTTAAAATAAATGTCTGTTCACATAAATTAATCACTGCGTGTCTGTGTATACGACGAATGCATGTTTTTGTAAATCTTATAAAGGGCCTGTCTGTTTGACTAATGAACGTTAATCATTATTATTGTAAATCACATAATAATTGTACATGGGTTTTCAGTTAACGCCAGTAAGAACATGAGAGATTTAAACAGTTAATGAGTTGTTATATGTGAAGGATTTGTAACAAGGCGTATAAATCCTTTAAGTTAATTTATGTTCACAGTTTAGGTGTGTAGCAGCTCCAGTATTTACTAATTAACCATTGTGCATTGGTTAGATTGCCAAGTCTGTTTTTTTTGATACATCGGATCACAAAACCAAAGTTATAATTAAAAGAGCTTTTGTTCCTTATTTAACAGCCTGAGCAGTAGGTAATCCTTTTGGTTTGTGATGGATAGATCCGTTTAATTTAATCATCATTAAATTTTAAAAAACTGGCGTCTTCATTCTTCCGATCCTAAACTATCAGGGGCTTTTGTCTTGGGGACAACATTGAGAGGGTGATTCTAGAACTGAAAAGAAGTTTATTTGTCACAAACAAGCTGTCTTCAACGACGCTGCAATTGAAATTACATAGCCCCCTTTTGCCAGACAGTTGAAATTAGGATTCAATTTTAATTGAATACTAGCTGACGTGTAGCCGGCATTGTTCGAGGTTTTAACGGTTTGGAGTAAAGTTTTGTGGTTGTGAATTCTGGTGTACTTGAAAACTATAGGCATTTTTAAGGTAAAGATAATATTATTCTAAAGAATTGAAAAGTTTACTTTTTATAAGTTTTTGTTTCACTTGATCGTACCATATCCTACCCAACCTACTTTATATCGATTTTCATTCGACCCCGTATCTCATTCCAGTGCAGAGATAAGTCTTCTCTGGGCGTCTTCAACTTATTCTACCATTCAAACCGCCATGTAGACACTCTTAGCAATAATAGTAATAAATTTTGAATTTTTTAGCTAATTCGGTCAAGTAGTTTAGAGTTTATAGGGGATAAACCAACAAGCAAACATTTTTATATATATATTTAATATAATTTTTAAATGCATAACGCTTTATTTCACAAAAATATCGCATCCCTTAGAGAGCATTACTTGGTATTTTTTCTAATCAATTTAATAATTGTTGCCACCTGATCCCGTAATTGTTACCAAAGAAATTAGAGTTAAGGGATAATCATCTTTACTTGTCGAAAGTCGACATGATGTCGATTGGTACTTTAAAAACAGTTATTAAATATCACAAATGATTGACCTTTTTGATGGGAAACATCATTTAAGGATAAATATGTGTGGGAAAGTGTTTTCAAAAGTATTTTTATTTTTACAGTTAGTATGCTGAAATCGGAAAAGTGACTGTATTTTTTCAAAGAATTTGATGGCATTCGAGCTTATTATTTCACATAGTTCAGAAACTTGAGTAATAGAAAATATTTGCATAATGATACCAACCCTGGTGCACGTGTAGCTTGGAACTTGCAGGGGAAAGGTGAAATTGAAATTGTACGGGAGGTGTTTGCCTGTGCAAGAAAATACTGTAAATAATAAGCACCGGCACACATCAGCCCTCAACTTGGGTAATGATTTAAGTAAAACACAGTGAAGTGTTCTATCCAAACCATCATAAAAGAAAGACGATTCAAATCAAAATTCACATTTTAATTAGATGTATTGTACTGTTATACAGAAAGTACAAAGGGTTGTAGCTTATAGATACTTCCTATTTTTTACAGCCAACCCAATTCACAAGAAATAGTTATATATATTTCAATACAACTGGGTTTTAATACACAGATAAAAACTGAGACAATCGGAATTTTTTCAGCGATAATTTCAGATTGAAGCACATTGTGCATCATTGCGCCATACGGTACATAAATCGGTAGCCACCAGGAATTGGCCAGCATTTTTTTTATTTTTTTTTTTTTTTATTTATTCTTAAATAAATTAGTTTTACAAAGGTAAAGTACATTGTCCTCCACGCTAGGAGTTCACCTGTGTTGTGGAGAACTTTTTTCATTTAGGTGATCAACTGCTGTGCCCAGCAGCAGGAATTGGCCAGCCTCTAGCTGATCAGCAGCAGTGGAAAATTCAGTCGGTAGGCAGCAGGAAATCAGCGGCGGCATGGTCATTTGATTATAAGGGCCGGCACACGGAGACGCCCCATTATTGTAATAATTACATATGCGTCTGGCTCAGCTGATAGAGTGCCGGCAGTAAACAGCTCGTTGCACATAGTTTTAATCTTTAAAATGATTGTGCCATGATGGAGGAACAGAAGCGAATATAGCTTTCAGTTGACACTCAGAAATTTTAATTTCAAGTTATAAAGATTTTGTTCTGAAAAGTTGTTATTCTCGAATCCTCCAATATTTTGTTTTAACAGCTTTTTGGCTTTGTCAATGCCAATTGAATCGGCTTGTCAACAGGTGCTTAAAGCTTAGTTACATATACATTTTTTATAAGTTATAATTTACATCTTATATCTACAGAATCAACATTTTTTCATACATATTAAAATAAATATTTTTCTTCCTATAGCCAAATTTTCACCATATATTTAACCTTATTCATAGACTTAGATTGCTTTATAGTGTCAGGTAATAAATTAAATATTTTCGGTATTTAAACGTTTTCTGTCCGTATTTATTATTAAATTTAGGAACTATTAACCCGTCATTGCGCGTGAATCTAGTACTGTATTTATGTTCTAATTTTTCTTTATACTGCGGGGTAGATATTTACTGAATTATGATTTTTTGCCATAGAATAGCCTTAACAGGTAAAATTTTGGCACTCTAAAACAGCAACACTGTGTATTATGTCTCTGTTTAAAAATATTAGGGACGACTAGTAATTTTACAATTGCGTTTTGTACAACTTGGACTTGTTTCAGATTGGTTGCAGTAGTATTTCCCCATATGGTTAATCCATATCTTATAATAGATTCTGCCATTGACTTAGTGTACATTCTGCCAGCAATTGATCTAAGTATTTTACAGGTTTTTTTAATATGTTTGTCCCATTTGAAAAAGCAATCTACTGTTACACCAAGATAGACATATTCCGTAACTAATTCTAAGCTTTCACATTTACAATAAGTCGGGATATTTTTATGGATGCAATTAAAATTATGAGAAATAATATTAGGATTAAATTGAAATCTGGCATTATTCGTCATTATTAATTTCGGTTTAGAAAATAGGGTTATGAAACTGTTTCATGTTCAATCCAGTCGTTTTGCCGCCTGATGACAGATTAATTCATGCATTTTCAACTGGTAAATAGGTATTATGATTTGGAAAAAGAGGTCATAAAACTTGCAGGTGTGCAACTTTAGCCGCAATTCATATTAAATGCAATAAAATCATTTTTCACGTTTAATACAGAAATATTAATACATATAAAATGAGATATCGTGTAAGACCAAAAGTTTATGATTACGGACTCCAATACTTCGATTGTGTGAAAGCACAACTTTAATTTTGTAGTATAGATATTTAAGACCAATTTATGAATGCTCGGGTGAGATTTTAATGCAATACCAAATGAAGTCACGCCACGAAAACAAGGCAAAGTGAATCGAGTTCATTCTTCCAATAAAAACAACTGGTAACATTAAAATTTACAATACCTTGGTTTAATATTTTATTTATTTATTTTATAGTCACTAGTAAAACTTTGACGCAATTCAGTATTTTATTTGAAAAATAGATAATGATTGTATACTGTGAATAAGAACTATTTTTAACCAACTGCTCCCAACTACGAGATCCCCTATTGTATTATGTTGTATGGCTGAAAGTAGTGGGTGGTGAAGAAGATGGGGAAGAGAGATGTGGGTAAGCACCTGGATATTCAGATCAACTCACTAAACATGGCCAAGCAAAAGATGTTTTTTCACCAGGGCAATATTGAGTATCTGCTACTTTGGAAGGTGCCGCAAATATTAAGATTTTAGTTTTGCCCAAAATTATTTGTATTTAATAAATTGAGAAATATCACCAACTACTCAAACAAAATTTACTTGCACACGCCGGGATTGAACACAGATCTCCGAATTCATAGCCAAGGATCGTAACCACTCAATCGCGGAGTAATGAAAAGAAGTAAAATAAGCACGAGTATCCATTCCACACATATTATATTCCACCTAAGAACTACCGAGTTGTTAACTAATTTAGTTAAATATCGTCCTTTATTACAATGTTAGTGACAAAAACTTCCAAAAATTAGCTCTTTTTGAGACTATCGGTTGAACATTTCAAGCAACCAACTACTGGTATCATACATTCGGTCCCTCTAATGTTCTCCAATCTCCTGGGGATATTCTTTATACTGTTAAATGGCCCTAGAATAACGTACGGTATCAATGTATGTATAGCCGTACTAAATCACAAACTCCACCGTTCTTCAGCAATGCAGCCGAACTAATTGGCCCACGAGACTGATTAGTTATTTAGCAATTAATTAGCTCTTTGGTCAAACGGAATCCCGTTTGCGTTTCCGCGGCAAGCTAACGACGGATCTAGGTTATTTTCTAATTCAATATGCTGTTCTGCGGCTATTTGTCTTCCAATGATTATTTAATATTATAGAAGGGGTGCATCAACATGCCTCGCACGTAACTTTACCAGGTCTAATGACCCTTTGTTTGAGTTATTGTTGAACCCAGCAGCGGCGTGTTGTGGTCGATTTTGACTGGATTATTTTATTAAAGCGGAAAAAATATTCAAAAACATTACAAATAATTTTTCTTTAATTTATTTTATCGTGGAAGAACTTAAAGTATAGTGTGGTTAACTAGCAATTAATACTGCATATAAACAAATGTGAATCCTTTTCTAATTAATAAAATATGCTTGTTATAAAACATCCATATTACAAAACCGCTGTGCTGAAATTTGATATTCAGTAATGCGAGACGATTTACAATAAAAACACATTTTTTTCTATTATGGAAATACCTTTAAAAAGTGTGATTTTGTGTAGAATGGTGGTAGTTCTGCCTACAATGTGTATAAATTAACACATTATTTTTTATTCATACAGAATTTTTGTAATTGTACATTTTTAAAATTTTTGAAAAAATGTTTTTTTTTTTTAACTACACCATTTTTGTCTATTATCATTAAGCCGTCGACTCGTAGCATGAATCTTATATTAACTCTTCCACCACGTCATTGTAATAACTTCTAATATTATATTGTAATAATAGTCTTTGTGGTATTTTATTTTTCAATAAATGTAATATTTGGATTTTTTCCATTACTCGGCATTGTTCATTCAGATACTGTACGCCACTGATAGCCAACTGTAATTTGCACAGAACTGTAGCGTTTATTACTTTATGGCTGGGTGTGCGGTAAATGAAGACAAGTTAGTTAATATTAAAAATAATTTCTTGGTCTATCAAAATTTATGGAGATTTTAGGAAAATTTTATATTGGCTATTTATCTCTAAAATTGCATGTTCTCTATCTAACCGCGCTATTGTTTTCATGATTAATTCATTCATATTTACTCTAGTTTTTTCCTGAAATTGTGAAATATTTTTTACATTATGAAAAAAATTATCTAGCTGCACCTTGATTATATGTTATAACGCTGATACGAATGCGAAAAATAAAAAAAGTTCAACGAAACCAAATAGTTTTTTTTTTTTGAAAAACTAATAAGTTTATTTATTTTTTATAATATTGATTACATTTTATGATTTTGACTGTCCAACTTGGAAGGATTCCCCTTTCAGGACAGTCAAATTTACAGGTTTCAAGTTATCCTAGACGAATACAGGATTTAAGGCTAGCTAAAATAAGTATGTTAAAACGAAAATATATAAAAAGATACATAAAGAGACATAGAGGCGTTCGTGATTACAATTACATTTTTTAGTATCATTTCGGAATCAGTCCTGCCTAGATCCAACAACCATTTTGTCACTCTTGGACCGAAGGATGACAATTTACACAGTTTCAGCTGAGAGGGGATTTTTTTATATATTTTAGGACCGAGATATGAGAATATTTTTTGATAAGCCGCTCTGTTCTTGTTGGAACGGAAAGGTCATTCCTTCCCTTACTTCTGGTTTGATGTTTGTGTTTGGCTGTTTTCATTTTGGTTTTTATTTTTATGAACATGGATTACAATTTTTTTATATTGCACTGTCGGACATCCAGTACATTAAATTCCTAGAAGAGAGTGTCGCTCAAATATCTGAAAGGTTTCTTCATAATAACACGTAAAATAGATTTCTGAGCCTTCAATAACGGGTTTGATGTTGTTCTTCCTGCACCTCCCCACCCAATGCAACCGTAGGTTATTTATTTATTTATTTATATATATAATTTGTACATTTATTTATAACAATTACAGGTAATAAAGCCTAAGACGTTATAATTGTACCATTTATGCAGTGTATATGCAATGCCAAAAATCTTGCAAATGCGCTATAGGACACAAAAAATAAATCTAATTTTTTATCTACCGCATTCAAAAAGCACGTAGCTCTCCCCACAGGTGAGTTCATTATTAGTTATGATTGAGTTACAAAGCCCGTAGTACCTATATGTTTTTTAAGTCTTGTTTTTTTTTTTAATTTCCCGTAATGAAATAAATATGTGAATCGGGATGCGCACTCTTTTAGCTACACTTTTCAATCTGGTTCTTCCATTTGAGGTTATTATCAATTATAACGCCTAAATATTTAATAAATTTAACGCACTCGAGGGCTTTACACTTACATGGAGGGTTATTATATCCAAAATTACAGTTAATTTTATGTATTATAAGGTGGTGAGGTGTTTGGGGTTGCCCTAAAATAGTTGAACTGAATGTTAGGTATTTGGTTTTGGATACGTTTAATGTAAGCAAATTGCTGTCCAGCCATTGTTTCACTCTGTTTATACCGGTGTTAGCAATGTGGTGTGTTTCCTTCCAATCGTCTCCTTCAAACAATATAACGGTATCATCTGCAAACGTAATAATTTTCCCACCTATATGTTGATTACACAGTTCGTTAATATATATATATATATATATATAATGAAGAGAAGAGGACCTAGCGTACTTCCTTGTGGCACACCAAAATTATTTTCTAATGAAGTGCTAATATCCACATTAATTCTAGTTTGTTGGAATCAATTAGAAATATAACTCTGTATCCATTGAAAAGCTTTTCCCGTTATTCCTATATTTCTCAGTCTTTGTAGGAGTATTTTATGAGATATTGTGTCGAAAGCCTTGGCCAGGTCCAGGAATAGGGCAATGGTTTTCTTGCCCCGGTCCACATTTTCTGCTATAGTTTCCGTGAGACATGCGATGGCATCATCTAAGTTAAAACTAAGATTGTAATATTTAATTATGGAAGATAATATTGGCGATTTTCAAAAGACAATTTGACAAAGAAAAATCAGAAAAAGATTCAGTCGCATTTAGGACTTGAACCCTGGACCTTCGCGCTTCTCTTTAAAATAAAAATGGGAAAGATTATAAAAGACACTAACCAGATTGCATTTATAATAAGTTAATGTATAAAAACAAAGCCACACCGTGACACTTATTTACACGTATAGATTTATAGATAATATATATTTCCCCGGTGTTACCCGGTCTTGTCACAAAGATTTTCGAAATCAGATCCGTAATGTTCTTCTATTTTTTTAGTATCCGTATTTTGCTTTAAGGGTTGGGAAAAAAGGGAATTGGGGTGGTTTTTACGAAATCTCGTATTAACAT
The DNA here is from genome assembly GCA_026573805.1 of Hesperophylax magnus. Classification (NCBI taxonomy): domain Eukaryota; kingdom Metazoa; phylum Arthropoda; class Insecta; order Trichoptera; family Limnephilidae; genus Hesperophylax; species Hesperophylax magnus. The sequence goes on from JAIUSX010000157.1 coordinate 815,970, forward strand.
TGGCCTTCCAGTTTTTTACGGTCAAGTGCGCAAAATTTTGATTTCGAAATAAAACTGTAGTTTTATATTTAAACAAAACCACACTGGGATAATATTTTAAAATATAAAGATATATAATGTATATATAGCCGAAGTCCCCAGCGTTGCCCGGGATTTATACAAATTATTAGAATTATTTAAATCAAATAATGTTGGTACTTTACCGCTTGCCTGTATGATTTAATGCTAATCAGTTAATTTTTTTTTCAAATAAAAGTTCATCAAACTTGATTTGCATTTCGCAGGAATATTAATTTCACATCACGCATGCACGCACCGAAAACCGAAATGAATATGTTTGACAGTATGTATTATTGGTACACGATTTTTCACAAACAGTTCAATCGAATAATTCAAAAAAATCAACCTGTCCAAAACGAAAAACCGTCAAAGTTTTTTTACTACAAAACATCAAATTTCGATCTAGTTGCGGCATCTCTTGTGCCGGCTAATAGCCAATTTCAAAGAAAAAAAATAGTTTGACTGGGAATCGAATTCTCCAAGGACAATTGTAACCGCGCTTACAACTGCGTCAAATCATGTATGCGTAGGACCGACATTAGTTGCGTGTATTAATTGCTGTAATGTTATCAATATGGCCGAGTGTTCTCTGATTGATATAGCGATGAATCTTCGACAACGAGTCTATCTGCGAAAATCAAAAGTGAAAATTAAATAGATGTATTAAATAAATAGTGTTGAGACAAGTTCGTACTACCTAAAGACAGATGTCCCATATTTCCTTGGTCCCTTGATATACAATAGGCTAGATTTACAACTAAAACATCGTGTTTATGAAAGATATTCAATACTAGATTTAAGAAAATATATGTTTTTATTATTATATATTATAATGTGCATGTTTAATTTTTATTTTCACCATACTCAAATATAAGTTACTTACGCCGCAAGTAACTTATATTTCAGTTATATTAGTTACGACGCGGTCTAGCTTAGTATCTAGGGAAATATAATAAGTAACCAAAAAATTAAATTTATATACCTCAGAACAAGTTACACCTAGTGAGGAAAATTAAATTGTGGTGAAATATCGTAGACACTTATGTTACTTATATGGAACTGTTAACAATATTTCAATAAACGCCCATTTATCTACTGTAAAAATTAAAAATTGAAAACTGTATACAAATATTTTATAATTAACCAAAAATTATGGATAAAAAACAAGCACGCGCGTAATATTATAATTTAGTCGTATTCTGTGCTTTAGGAATTTCGATAGAGCCTGCTTCTTTAAAAACATTTCGTCGAAATTTGTCTATCTTTGATTCTGTGTACCCGTCTATTTTTGTAATTCCAGGACTAAAAAAATATTTTTAGCAACTTCATAACACAATTTTCTTATTAATTAATATCAGAGATTATTATTTTAAAAGGTTTTAATCATAAGAGACTGACGAAGACTTTTAAAAAGAGTAGGAACTAAGAGAAAATGTTTTATTTTTTATTAAAATTTCAGTGTTAAAAGGTTTCGTGAGAATGCTACCAGGTTGTTTATTTCATAAATTGCTCTCCTTCAACATTACACCCACCATCTTTATTGCACGTCACACTACTTTAATGCAGGAAGCTTGGATTTATGAATCTAGCAGCTCTTGGCTTGGGGTAGAATGGGGGTAAAATGTAAAATAGATGTGGATCATTTTGTGTAACCAAATTGAAGCTATTCCCCGAGAAAGTGGCTATGTATTATCGCAGTGAAGTGATGTCGCAGAAGCACGTGGCATGGTGAAGACGTAACGTTGATGAACATTATTTGCTAAGTGCGATGTGGCATAGTTAGAAACAAGTTGCAGCCGAGCGAAGCAGAAGCCTAAAGAACTTACACCCAAAGGAAGTTACGGTTTCATGAAGCAGCAAAATTCGGATATTCCGTTCATAGCGGAAACTAGGTTATTTAGGCTCTTAAACTATCACTAACGTCACACTAAGTTACATAAAATAAACATGTTTCTTCATATCAGTAGATTGCCAACAACGTAAATTCAAAACAATATTAGCTCATATTCTGGACCGATTAGACAATCCAGTGCATGAATTTTTACTGAAAGATAGAATTTATTAACATTTTGTTATTGTGAAACTGCACAAGAGTCTCAACTGCTCCAAACGTCTGAAGCTGGTGAGACTACTAAAAGTTATTAGAAAACATGTTAGAAATAAATACTAATGTACGAGTAAGAATGATACTATATTGAATAATATTTAAAAATATTTTTAAAAAATAAACACAACGATAGAGTACTTAATAAAGTATAGTAAAAATGTAAGAAAAAAAATATTTTGACTAGCATAAGGTATCATTAATAAAGGAATATAAAACTAGCTGAATTACCCAGCGTTATCCGGGCTTCAGATTGCTTTAAAGGGTGGGAAAAGGAGATGGGGTCTATTTTTAGAATTCTCAATTAGACAGTAACCTTTCTTTTGTTTGAAAGTCAAGCATTCTCATTCATCAATATCGCAATAAAACTGTTAATTTGCATACAAAACAAACCCACAGATAGTCTTCTTTATTAATTCTTTTATATAGACATATAGATAATATAATAAAAAGAATCATCACATATTATGAGTCCTAGGTACTTATACGTGAAGTACTTATGCTTCTGTTTTACATTCGGAATTGAAAGGAATTTATTGTTAAATGATCTGCCGGATTATTGGCTTGTCGGGTTGTTGTAACAATATAAGTCTATGTATGTCATTTTTTATAATAAAGTCTGTCTCTGCTCTGACCTCGTTCGTAACGTCGTTTTATTACAAATTTGGTGTTGATAATATGATTTAGAAGTCAAACATAATTATTTTAATTGGTAGTAAACAGGTCAATGGCTCTCAAAAGTTTTTAAAAAACGTGAGACATGATATTATAATATGTTTTTTATTCATTTAAAAAAATATATTTTGATGATTGTACAGCGTTCAATAGGCGATTTTCACTACAACTCGCTATGAACGTTTATTGTTATGATCGTAGAAATATAAATATATCAAATCAATTTCGAAACATAAAAAGAATCGTCCAGTTTGGAATTCTCTATTTGTACCTGAAGTGTTAAATCGTACGTAACGACCCCAGAAGTGATTTAACATTTCACGCTCAGAATTTATAACCTGCTATAAAAATAACTGGTTTTCAATAAGGCCTCCGCGTGGCATAAGCCGTTTAAATGTCGCTTTTATGTGTGAATATCTCGACAATATTTTATAAATTTCTCTCATGGATTATGAATTGCGTGAAGGTTTATTCGTCGTAAATCACCACTCGTTATTTCCTTGTGATTGGAGGCGATATGAAAAAAATGTATCAATTTAAAAAATCAGCAAATTCTATGAATTGACGTGTTTCGTAAAAACTTCTAGGAGTGTAGGCATTAACTTATAAATATATTATCTGGACGTGGTGGAATTCCATTAAAACATTTAGGTTCCTATCTTGTTGGTCTCCAACCGGTTTCTCCTTTTATTATTAATCATTTTGTTACTCTTTGTCTTCCATAAAACCTCGTGCATCTCTGAACTATGTCTTCAAATTGCCCTGCCATAAGTTGTAAGCTCCCTTGTTCTGGATGTGGAGGTCATAAGTTTGAAGCCTGGTGTGGACAAAAAAAAATATTTTCTGTTAATATTATTTGAAGAATTTCACAAGAAGTAAGGAAAAAGCTTTCTGCAAGTCTAAATCTTTTCAGTGGTTAAAACTTACAACATTTTAAATTTATTTTAAATGAAGCAGAACATATTGTGTATTCTTTTAGCTGTTTCGAGAGTGGAGGTATTATACAAAATAATATCTATAACTTAGCAGCAGAAATATTTTCTTCTGTAAATTTTCCATAGCGAATCGCATGGGACATTTTAAGAACGTTAATTAAATAACTCGGCTCTTATTTTAAAATCAGAATTACATAAATTATACATATTTAGATAGCGTCGGCTACTGTATTACGTAGTTAAATTATAAAATAATGCGTCCTTTATCAAAGCATAACAGGGCTGTTATTTTTTGCCTTACAAGGGTTGTTACCACAGCGGCATTCGGTAGCTTTACGAGCAGCCCACTTTTTACTTGTTTCGGGAAGTTTGTCTCGGTAAAGACAAGTTAATTCGTCCTTAAAGTCACCGAGTGTGTTGTTTGTGCTGAAGGCATAAAGGTAAGTACTTATCATTCATAAAATGTTTGGAAAATTGTTATGACCTACTTTCATTATTATTTTTACCGCTTTTTGAAAACATTTGCATAAAAATAACTGTTCTTGTGGTATTTAAACACCATCCATTCTGCCTTCACTCGACGATCCCACGTAGGTTAAATATAATTACTCGCATGATTTTCCGTAATAATCAAAAACACATTATTAATTCTATGAAGTTCTTAAAACAAACCAGTAACAAAATAAAGGAAAGTAGTCTTTAGCTATTTCAAGGATTTGTAATTTGTAGGAACTTGTGACGTCTTCTGACATCTGACTTTTAAAATGAATTAACTAAATATTTTGATTATCATTTTGACTTAGAAATGGTATAATCGGTCCAATTGGTGCCTATTTAAATAAACATATTCTTCCGTGACGTTTACGTCGAAATAAAGCATTACGATCTACTAGTTTACTAGTTTCGAATTACTAGTTTAAAAGTATTGTTATAAAACGTAAAATACGATCTGAATAAGATACTGTAAATAAAAGTCTGTTCCCTCTCACACGCAATTCTATTATAGGCAGAATAGATATAAACGTTGTACCCAGGATAACATAGAAAACCAAATAGCTTTATCTTTTCACTAAAAAACTACTCCCCGAATTGAATTTCAGACATAGTTGAAATTCTGAGACATATACCCATCAGATCCTTGATGTTCCATTTGGCGTTCATTTCCACCACAGGCAGGAGCCTTATTTTTTTCGAATGGGAATCTTCGAGAACCGCAACTATTTGATCGACTCCGAAACTTTAGTCATCAACTCTCTGTGGCAATTTCACATTGATTAAAACAGCTTCAACCAGTGGCGGCTCTTCTGTGGAGGTCATTTGGTCAATGAACACCCACAAATATGCTGCAATATTAATAAATTTAAAAAAAAAAGAATTTATTAAACAACCCGATTATTAATTTAGATTCAAATATTAGTGCGGATTCGTAAAGTAATAGCGGGTGCCATCTAGCGTCCAAATGAAAAGCTATTGCAACTCCTTTCTCTTTGCCATACAGAGAAAGGAGGTAAACATTAACATGTCTGACGCTTGCTTAGTATCATACAAAATTTATTTTGAATGTGGTTTTGGTCATGACCGCGGTGAGATAGAGAATCTGCGACCTAAGAGTAGGTATGAAGGTATTGGAGGCAGATGAAAAAAAAGTCAATCGAAAGTTTTTTTGTGTGATAAACAATAGCCATTAGATCGTGAAATGTTTGTCATTGTTGACGTAATTTGCATGGAATAATTTAAAATATCAAATTGTGTGGATGTCAATTTGTTTATGTTACAGGAGATAAAAATAAAGTGATTAAAACCGGTATTTTAAAATGAAAAGTTATAATTTTTTCGATGTGTTTTTGTGTGCTATAAAACTAAGCTACTTTTGCTTTCATTGCTTACATTTTAACTATACTCATAAACATTGGACTGAGATTGGAGTTAGTGATTTAAAAACATTTTAATAGGAAAAATGTTATTTGAAGAAAAAATAAATAATATGTAAAAATAATTAATTAATAATCTTAAATTAAACAATATTGTAGTACCGGCCTCAGAATAGGTACATACTGGCAAATTAATTACATACATTGACGTTTTTATAATATTAACATTAAAAATATGTATTAACATTTCATATTAATTTTTTTTCGATTGATCTCCCGCTTTTGGACCCCTAAAGCCGCCCCTGGCTTCAACCCTTTTTCTCGTTTTTCCCGCAATCGTAAATCAAATCTTCAGAATGCCGAGAATAGAGTGGAAAAACTGAAATTTTATTACGTAGATACGAAAACAGCTTTCAGAGTAAGTTCGACTTAAAATATCGGCACATAATTCTGCTAAAACAGATTACAGTCTGCATTTTACTTTAAGTACTATGCAATCAAACTTTGTAATTGCATGCCTACTATTACTGACTACCTACAAATATATTTGCATCCTGGATCAAAAACAATGTATTCAAAATATTACAACACAAATCCAAACTCAATCCACCTCATATAAAACCCTCCATTTATCTTTGTACGATATATTTTCAAACTAACTACAGTACTTTATAAAATATGCATGTTTTTTACAAGGTTTCCCAAAACTTAAAATAATTACAGAGCAACTGTGTAAAAAAAACAAGTCAACACGTCAGCACAGGTTCTCCTAGAGAAGTGAATATATTTTAAATCATTTACCGTACTTGTTCATCATCACACGTACACATATTATCAATCTGTATATATTTGTCATTCTTATAATATTTTATAACATTCTCATAAAAAAATTATAATGTAATCTACTTGCACCGATATTACCCACATAGGTTCGCTACGTTTTGTGATTTAGCAGGGGTGCCCGGGTTAATCGGGTGAGGTGTGTTCCAGGATATGCCTGCCCACCAGCTGCGTGGCAAAAAAAATCTGATCCCATGAGAAATGACTGATATTGTATGAGCCTACTTAATAGGTAGAATAAGAATGTATAATTTAATACGCCTTATGACTTGTATACGAATGTATTGTGAACATCTTAATAAACAAATACATCGTCTCATACATACTGCTCTATTATTATAACTCTTGACACACGGCCTAACTCAAATATTTGATTCAGTTGATCTTGTTATGTCCTCCTCGAGCGCCCCCGACTTCTTACCCCATGTTATTGTTTTATATATAAAATTGGCACAATTGTGTTCAGAATTAACTCTCGAATAACTTTCGAATTTCCAACCTGAAATATACCGATAAAAGAGTATTTTTTTAATTAACGCTTTTAGTCATATTCGGTGATGATGTGTAAAGGTTTATTTGAAACGTGCCATTTAAATGAATAATGTTTCTGAATAAACATCAGTGCAACAAAAACCAATTAATTTTATCATGATGCCATAGAGATTTAATAATAAATGGAAAGAATCAAATAAGAATATACACAATTGAAGTTGGTTCGAAGGCGGATGTTCGAGGGCGGATAAGGGCGAACTAGTGTAACGGGTTGCTGGAATCTGATTGACGCTAGGAGAAAGATATTTTTTTTTGGTTCGTAATATTGATTTCCCCGAAAAAGGTCACTACACAAAAGGCAGATGTACAAAATAGAGTATTTCTTTCCTACAATACGGAGACGATTTTCTTTAGAAATGACGTTTGGTTTTGCCCCGAATTCTATCAAGTTTTTCATTCATATAATGTGAGTAAATTCACAACCTTTGCGCCTTGTACTTTGCTTTGTTTCTGGTAGCTGATGTCAATGAATGTTCTGATTTAAGAATAAATAATCAGTATCCTATCTGTTTTAGAGATAAAAACCCTTTGGAAAAATAATTTAGTAGTCGTTCGGTCAATTTCTTTGACTATTCAGCGGACATTAATCTTCACACAAGAGAAAACAAGATGTCTGAATTTTTTAATATTGGCGTATCTAAGTTGATATTCCGCCTGTTAAAAACTTGACATTTTGAAACTTACGAGTAGCTTATAATATACACGGTGTCCGGAAACTCGTAGTACAAGCGGGAAACTGGAGAATCTACACCACATGGGGAACCCAAAAAAACATAAAGTTTTTTGATTTGAGCATTTTCACAAAAAAAAAAAAAAAAACCAAAAAAAAATATTTTTCGGCTATTTTTGGGTTAAAGTTTTTTCTGGTGTTTAGGGTTGAACAACAGATGTTTTAACACTGCAGAGCAGAAATATTTTATGATTACACCGGATTAAATGAAGGGTGATTTCAAAATAATGCTTAGAATCCGAGTTTCTTCATTTGTTTTACGTTCAAATAGTTTTAATTAGTTGGGTACTTTGATCTTCAGTAATAATTTATAAGAATATGATTAAAAAAAAAAAAAAAAAAAAAATGAACTTCTAACTCGATTTACTCGATAACGAAAGCTCAAATCAAAAAAAAATATACTACAAAATCGACTCCAAATGTGATGTAGATTCACCAGTTTCCCGCTTGTACTACGAGTTTCCGGACACCCTGTATATCCATTTCCGCTGCAACTCCGCAAGTTGACCAGTACTTTATTTTGTCGTCTCCGTTGACCATCTATATATGTGTATGTATGTATGTTTGCATGTATGAAAGGCATATGTTTTGTTTTGTATTTTCCTTAAATATGTTTATTTTCTTTTTTTTCCTTCCATATTGTGTTTTATGTTTTCTTGCTACAACATATGGTTTTGTTGTGATTTGTAGCATTTCGACTGCCATAACACGGGCATGAGCCTAGTGTCGGAGTTATTGAGTACACAGAAGTTGTAATTCATAAAACTCACGGAATAAAAAAAAAATAAAAAAAAAGGTTTCCTTGCACCTCTTCAAGTTGTCCCAAGTGAAAAAATCACACGACTTCAATGGAGTTTTAATCGAAAAATTGTCGACAAGACAGAAAGTCTGAACGTTACTGCAAGCGGCTCAGAACCTCTACAGAATATAATGCCGATACTAATAACTAACATTAATGGTTATAATCACGTAATCATTTATGGTGTAAAAGACGTGTTTAAAATCTTTGCATAAAAATTTCTTCTCCACGCCGATGACAAAAATTCCACCACTGAACAAATAAATCCTGAAGCTTGGATGTAAAAAATACAAAAATAATATGTATTAAAAAATAAATTAAATAAAAAAACAAGGAGTGTTATAACTGTCCACTGTCGTATTCCGTTGGACCAAACAGATTGACTTCGAAAAAGAAAATAGGAAATTCTAGGTAGCAACCACAACCTGAGGTAGCATATTTTTCAAACTGTTTCATTTTCAGTGAATTCTAAATGGGACGGAATTGGCAAAGTAGGACCAAATCTGGTCCCATATGGTTCAATTGAATATTCATTAGTCTACGGCCATCTCTCCAAAGTTCACACTCATCTAGAACACTTGTCCCGAGTGATATGACAACATTTTTTTTTACACTGACGACATTACTACATTTTTTAAAAATATTGTTAATTTGTTTTTGTTTTTAAGTGATGCCGCACAATAGTCCAAATTGCCCAGAGCAGTGGAATGATTTCACACGTATTTGGGTAACTTTCTCAAGTTGAGGTAGGAGGTGGTATTGAGAATATGTTACATGGATACATGAAAAAAATGTGTTTTACCAGTTTATTCCGAATCTCTTCAAATTATTTGTAATCCAATTAAAAACGGGTTGCAGGCCCTAAACGAAAGAGATAGGATTCCTGTTAAATTCTTTTTTTTTCACAGAAACTCTTATTTATATAATGTAATATATACGATGATAATCTCATAATAGAGCGCTACTGATAAAGGTTACCGATCTGGAATGGGGTTAGAATCACCTCGTTCTTAAGAAATTTCAAATTTGTTTTGTCCAGAAGACATTTCCTCCTTTTTAAATGAAAAATAAACATCCGTAAATGGTGTTACTAATGTGAAAATTATACTATTCCGCGGAGCAAACAAACAGGATCCACAAACTTATTACATTATAATATTATTTCGTCCCGCGTCAAACTTTACAGTTTGCAAGGACTAAAGTAACTTGGATGTCGCAGTATCACACTATCACAGAATCCACACATATAGTACTTTAATTTTAAATAACCTTTTTTTTAAATAAACCAATGTTCCCTACGGCGTAGTGAGCCATTTATGTGAGGTTCATAAAACTACACAACCAATTTCACAAAACAACTGAAGAGATCAGGCTCGAAGCAAAGTCTATTTTATAATACTACTTCGGGAGAAATTTATAATAATATTTGGATGATTTTTATAGCGCCGTTTTTGTGCAAAATCAAGAGCAGAAACGTTTTCAAATAATTTCAAAAATCTATCGTAAACAGATTAACTAATTTATTGTATTTAATTTTTAATTTATTAATTACATTTAAAAAAATGTCTAAAATCTATCTCAAACAAAAAACTAAATTATTGTGATAAAATTATTCTCTCTCTGGAACCAAGAAGTTTATAAATGTTATTTGAAGTCGGTTTCCATCACAATTCTAGGGAATTTCTGTTTGGTCCATAACGCCTACCCTGCACTTATTTGCGTTATGTTCACAATGTTACTGACAGAATTGCCAAATTCAGAGGAAAGAAAGCATGCAAATATCCAAGACCTTTTGAGGTGCAAGAACCTTGTTACCTCTTGCGACCGATGGGTCTGTAAAGTCAGCTGCTTGGGATTTATATTAATAATAACAATTCTGTATTCCGGGATGTGTTGAGGTGAGTGCAATCCCACATATGCCATAGAGAGTAAATTTAACAATTTGAGTAGATTTGACAAGTTGTAGGTAGGCCAGACAGAATGGACAGAATAGAACACTTTCAAGCATGTAAACACGGCCATCCGGACAAACGAGAAATATTGGTGAAATATTTACCTAATTGGAAACGGCCATTACTTTTGCATTTTTTCCTGAAACACTGGGAAGATTCAAAACGCACAGAGCACTTCTGATTACGGAAAATCCACAAAAATTTGAATGTTAGTACATACGACGCGGACGGAGCAGAGCTTAATAATTCTTGGTATCCGGTACTTATCGGTTACACCAATACAAAACACCGAAAACCAGATTAATTTCACTAATTATTATACTGAAACACCGGCCCTAAAGGATTTATCCGGGCAACACTGTATTACTTCTACACACATAAACACACACTTCAGCACAATTCCCACATCTGTCCTGATGATGGACACCGTAACGCTGTTTGAAGCGTAAGCTAAAAAAGGATATAGCGAAACGCTCAAAAATATTGCCACTTTCAAAAGTACCTTAAAATTTGGTTTCAGTGGCCAAAATTTCATGACTCCCTTTTTTGGCTTGCATGTTTATGTCACTACAAAAAATGCCAGCCTCTTTTTGGAATGCAAATTTTCTCAGTCGGGTGACCTCCGTAGTTTCATTACCTTTGTGCCGTTTTGTATGTAGAGGTCGCGAAATAGCCATATTGTCTTGCTAGTCACGTGCACCCTGATCAGGAATAAGCTGCGAGGTAATCTGGGTACAAAGGGTTTACAGTTTCAACCGTTCACATCGGTCCGGATACCAAAATAGTCATGTCAAACGGCGCAGGACCTCGCAAATCTTATATGTAAAACAAACATGAGAAAATATTGAAGTTTCTGTGACTCAGGGGTAAACTATCGCATGTCACATTTAACATATTTTAGGTGAGACCAGAAAGAGTTTTTTTCACGGTTCGCATAATTTCAATGAAACACGCTTATCCTCTACAAGACAGGAATACTAAAATATGAATGTTGTCAATCAAGACAATGTGCGTGTTTTTTCATTGCATTACATGTCATGTTGATAGTAGGTACCTTACAGGAATGAAAAAAAAATACAGTGTGAGGCAAGCAAAGATATTAGAAGAACGAGATATGCTATGTTGGCCGCCAGACCGTAGGCAGAGTACTACCTAATTAGGGTACTTTGAACGGTATCGGGACGTGTCCGCACAGAAATCTGTTCTATGTATTAGTGCGGATACCTTAGCGTAAGTGAAGGTGTGCAGTAGTATTGGTGAACAAAACCGGCGACACTGGGCAAAACAATTCCACACAGTATGAACTGCTCATAGCACATCTCGTTCTTCTAATATCTTTGGTGGCAATCCTACGCACGACGGAAGTGAAACTTTTAGTATTCATCTCTCTCTCTTTTCATTTCATCCTCTCTTTTTTTCTGTCTATTGACATATTTATAAGTAGCATGTGATAAAAAAAATTAAAAGTTACAAAAATATGGGATTCGAACCCGGGTCCTGCATAACGAGTGTCGAACGCTCTGCCTCTAGACCGTGGTTATTACGTATTCGACCAAAATATCATATAGTCAAAATATCTAAAAGTCGCAGCACGAGAGCATTTTATCACTTTAAAAAAAAATATTATTAAAAAAATCACAAAAAGAAAATACAAAATAGTTTAAGCGGGGATCGAACCTCGGTTCTTCACGACGAGAGTCGCGCGCTCTGCCTCTAGACCGCGAAGCTGAGTTTGGAGAGTGACCTAAAAAAGGTATATAATATTGGCTAGGCTCCTATAGCGAAATGATCACTGTTTTTCATGACGGTCATGAGTTGGTTTTACTCCTGTCCTCGAAATTGCATAACGCGCGTAAAGAAGTTTCACTTCAAAAAATTATCTTTGAAAGTGTGAATTTGTGCAAAATATCAAAATTCGTGAGTTGTAGTAATACAACCTTAATGTAATATAAATCCAACACAAGATTGTTATTCGTTAAGTCTGTGTACGCCATTTGCTTGTATAAACCGCTATCTAAATTAATATTATTTCGCCTGTTTTCTACTAAAGCCCTCAGGTAATCTGTTTATAACCATATTTAGTTTTAATGAAAGTTTGTTTGAAACTGTAAGCTATTCAGTGCTGCAAAAGAAGCGAACATATTCGGCTTCAGTCAGCTTAAAAAAATATATTTCCTAAGGTATTTGCTTCTGATATCAATTCTGTAAAAGGGGAAAAAAACAACAATCAACATATCGACACAAATCTACAAAGTGTGTTGACAGCCTCCTTCTCCACTAGCAATCTGGAGGTCGTGGGTTCGAACCCTGACGTGCGCAATAATTTTTATTTGATTAATCTTTGTTATTTCTTAAATGATTCTTTAAAAAAAATTATATAGTATATTTGCGGCTCGTTCCAGAGAGGAAGATGCTCTCGGTATTGCCCTGGTCTAAGACCATCATTCAGAATTGAAATGTCACTTGTAATTGCTTTGGCCGTGTTTGGTGACCAGATTTGAAGTAGTTAGTCAGGCACTTCACTACTTTCCTCTTCCCCTTCTCCTTCCTCTCTCCCCACAACATACCTCAACTGGGTTGCAATAGTCTCACTGGCTCCAGACGGTAAAGAGCATTTGAGAATCTTGTGCGGTTTCACATATAAAAAAAAATGAAAAACACAATTTTGAAGATATTTAACAACAAACCATGTAAACAGGTAAATTTCACAGAAATAATATTATTTTTCGGAATTGTGTTTCATATTTTATTTATTGCAATGCATTCTTTCTATTTTACATGGAGATTTTCCGATACAATATCCTGATAATTCGATGCCGCATTCCTGCAAGTTCGTGGAATTACGACCGCAGCCATTATCGAAACCCACGCCAGGAATATTATCAAATATATGAAGAACAGGGACGGGTAAACTTTTAAGAGGAAGGGAAACTTTTTAAAAGAAAATACAGTGGAAATCCTATTATTTTTTTATTTATTTGTAAGTGCAATATACAACAAAAAACATAAAGTCTACTTATCTATAGATATTAGAATTCGGTAATCACTATTTAGGCAACCCACATTTATTTGATCATCTAGTCTCCTTCAACGGAAGCAATCTTCCGAACAGGCCTTCCATTGATATGCTTGGTGTAACTATAAGTGACCAGATCAGGTACGGGGGCTCCATCGAAGCCAGAGTAAAGTTGGCCTCTCGGAAGCTGGGCGTACTGTACAGGGCCCGCAGATACTTTCATAGTACACAACTGCTGACTCTGTACAAATCGCAAGTGCGCCCTACTGTCGAATTTAGCAGCCATCTCTGGTCCGGAGCCCCAAAATACCTGAAAAAAACCCTTGACTCTGTGCAGAAACGGGCGGTCCGTTTGATAGATTCCCCAATCTTAACAAACGGACTGCAATCTTTAGAGCACAGGCGTCAGGTAGGTATGCTGTTCTTGTTCTATCGGTATTACAATGGAAGATGCTCTGAGGAACTGATAACGGGATTTTCCCCGACGCTCACATTTTAATTATTTCTGATGTATGCATTACTAAAATATTATTATATATTAAATGTTTCTAGAGGGATTCCCAGGAATGCAAGTTATTTATGTTTAAGGTTAATAAAAATAGGACCTTAACATTAAATATCTTATGTAAAACGGTTTGCAAATTTTATAAAACGTTTTTCAACTATAAGATGAGCGGGAATCACCAGTTTTTATTTTTGTAGACGATGAATTAGTTACTTCCCGAGGAATCCCTCTAGAAAAAATCGAGATTTTATTAATAAATTTATAATAATTAATTAAAATATACCACTCGGAAATATCCAATTTCTGTCCCACTAAAGTAAACTCGCTGTACATTATTTCAATACTCGCGGAGCACGTAACTGTATTCGTCTGCAGGCACTCAAGTACTTACAGCGTTTTCAGTCACGGCTACAGCTTCAGCCGGAAAAGTCGTGTAACTCCCGGCCCGTATATCCAGTAAACTTTTTTACGTATTCTTTTTAATTTAATCAAACGATTACTTTTAATCTATTAGCCAAATTTTCTGTTTTTTTATAATTTGACTTCTATCACAAATAAGTAAAGGTTTTTTGTATGTTTCACCAACATAAATGAATACATTATTCTATAGAAATAATTTGTATTTTGAATGTGCACAGTGGTCACGTTTCAGAAAAATTTGGATATTGATAAAAAAATATGAAAACAGTTTGTTTTGTACAATTTATTTTAATTCTTAAGTTGCTTTTTTTAATATAGTTAAATATTGACTTCAGTTTTTTTTTTCAATAAAAAGTTCCGCTCTTATGTGTGATTGATATTTGTAATTGTCACGTGTAAAAATTATAATAAAGTAGAACTTTTTTTCAGATAAAAAGTATTTAAATTTAATAATTATAAATAATGTACACATTTCCTTTTTACATGTACACTTTGTTATTTGGCTGTAAGTCACGCCAATTTTTGAGTACTGAAAAATTAAATTTAAAAAAAAAACTTATTGTGAAAAATTCAGACATGCCTGTCTTTAGCAAATATAATATTTTAACAAAAAAAATCATTACTTTAAATTGAAAAATTGGAACTGATTTGTCAAGCATTCACACTGATCTGCACTAGAATAAGAAATTACACAAAGTAACCGACATAAAATTTTAGATATCGGAAAGTTTTTTTCCATAAAACAAAAATTCTACCTCGAAAGTTTTTCTCCATACAGACAATTAGACATATATTACCTGTGAAGTACCTTAAGTCATTCGAATTTTAAAAAGAGTTTTTCATCCTTTAAATTGTATAATTGTGTAGATTATTAGATCATTTATTGTAGATAGAATTGTACAATTATCTCCCCAAGTTACTGCACGTAAAAATGATTTTCAAATTTAAGGTAAAATTTAACCAATTAATAATCTCTTTGATGATATTTCATTTTAGTTTCCGATCACATATTTTTTCCATTTCAAAAGAAAAAAAATCATTGGACGGTGAAGATCTTGGCGGACTTCACCGAAGATCAAAAACTTATAATTTTTATAGCAAAATACTGATATGAAATTGTACCCATTAACTCCCACCTATGTATTGTAAGTTCCTCCCGTTCTACAATGAGTTATGTAACTCATCGGGATTGCTCTAGCAAGAAAGAAATAATAGTTAAATCTAAAATCTGAGATGTAAAATTAACTGTAATATTTAAACTATTTTTTATGTAAATGTTTTATTAATAAAAATATTATTATATTTTACAATTTTTCTACTGTTTCTATATGTGAAACTTATAATTTCGATATCAAAATATCAATGTAAAATTGTACTTATTAACTCCCAACTATGTATTGTAAGTTCCTCCAGTCCTATGAGTATAACTCATCTGGATTGCTCTAGCAAGAAAAATAAAATAATAACCAAAAAAGGATTTGTGATTTATGATTATTTGGCATCCATACACGCCGCAAATGATTATATACTGTGCGTAGATACCATGAATTTTAAAACACCATGCAAATTATACAATTCATTAACTAATGCCAACAATAATGAAAATGATTATTATCATTTGAAATTTATATTTATAAAACTTGTCCGTGTGAAGTCAAACCATGTCACACTGTGCTATAATGGCGCGTAAATGAAATGTTTCGGTCTCTAGCTCCTCCCACTGGAAGGGCGTCAACTCTTAAAAACAATGGTGGAAAGTCTTATTTCGCCTTTTAAAAAAGGGCAAATAATTATTTGTGTATGATGCTGAGATAAATATTTAATTTATAATTTAAACTCCACAAATTCTACATTTTTTTCTGGTTCTTAATATAAAATTGGTAATATCTATACTATTTTATTGATAAATACACACTATTGATGTATGGTAAATACTTTTATTATTATTCTGAACTAATAACTTTTGCATTAATAAGAATTTCAATTCAATTTTGACGTCGTCGAAGCGTCTTGGTTGTTAAAGCACGTGCATAAGGGTTATTTTCGGAATTTCCAGTGAGCCAATAACACCTAACTCTCCCCGCGGAGGGAGGGGGCATTACAGATGGAAAGTTATTTATTTCAACTAAATATTATTGATAATATTCCTTTTTTTTAAGGTGTAAAAAATTTAGGACGATTCATTAAATTAAATTTATTTTTGTAAGTTCAGTTTTCCGATATAAGTGTACTTGTCCGTGAGCGTGAATTGTTTTAAATCATGGTTGCTTTATATAGTGAAAGCTCTATACACCGATAAAACTCTTCCCACGTCAATATGCATCATCTTAGTGTGGATCGCACTACTAAACTGCCAAGGTTTCCCTCCTTCGGAAGGCGAGGAACACATTAACCGCATCCGGTACAGTCACAGCCGTTGTAGACATTGACATGCACGAATGGGGCTTTGAGGCTTCCAAAGGGTGTGGATGTGAACAAGTACAAGCTGCAGAGTAACGCTGTTGAAGGATATTCACTACACCAGTTCCCGGAGGCACATCTGTGATGCACGAAGCGCTGCTCAGTGCTGTCTGGTGGCAAACAATTCTCAGCATCCCTGTATAACTAACCTCAACTCTCTCCGACTACATTAGTAAGAATAATTAATTAATTAAGATGCATCTAGTGGCTCGCGTACCGTTAGTGTCGAATACCGAATATGTGCAGGTGGCTACCTAGTTAGTTGCTTGCAGAGTATTGTGGAATATAGATCCAGATTGGTAGAATTTAGGCAGAATTCTGTGAAATTTGTGGAATAGGGGTTGTCTGTACTGCGCCAATCTCTGATTTGTATCTGGAAGATAAAGTAGCGCTCCAGGATTATCGGGCGACGCCGAGCATAACTGTCCTTAATAGGCTCGCCACTCGGCTCTATTGCACTGCTGAAGAAAATACTGCAATAAGTTCTAGGAATTAAATACACGAGATTGGCCTTTTCAGCATTATACACACACAAATCCATCGCACAATATTTACAGTAATGTAATTAATTCCTTAATTGGAATTTCATCTACTAGTGACCATTAAAATCGGTACTAAAATGAGATTATTCGTAGGTGCAAATTTATGTGTGGTTATTTCCTAGAAGAGATTAATAAATGCTATCTACGCACTTGGAACACAAATATGATTAGCAGTTATGATTATCGGGCGACGCCGAGCATAACTGTCCTTAATAGGCTCGCCACTCGGCTCTATTGCACTGCTGAAGAAAATACTGCAATAAGTTCTAGGAATTAAATACACGAGATTGGCCTTTTCAGCATTATACACACACAAATCCATCGCACAATTTTTACAGTAATGTAATTAATTCCTTAATTGGAATTTCATCTACTAGTGACCATTAAAATCGGTACTAAAATGAGATTATTCGTAGGTGCAAATTTATGTGTGGTTATTTACTAGAAGAGATTAAGAAATGCTATCTACGCACTTGGAACACAAATATGATTAGCAGTTATGAGACTGAGTAATTTTTTTACCCGCTATCAAATTGAGTTGTGATTTCGTGTACTTTTCTCATTGCGCGTCCCCCACCATTAGTACAACCCGACAAAGTTATTTTTTTAAATTTTCCCTTTTTTATAACTTTATCTATTTATTTTGTTTTATTTTAATAGTATTTATTTATTTATTTATTTTTTCATGTTCTCCATAAAACGGTTATACACCAATATATCATGGATAAGATTACAAATTAAAAAGTTTACAGAGCCAGTTTTACTATTTTGTGACATATGTTAAGAGATACTGAATTGTCTGTAGGTGACATTGAAAATGTCGATGGCTAATGCAGAATCGTTAAGCAGTTGAGTCGCTCTCTTTATTGGCGCGTTCTGATAGGCAGAAGTTCTCGCTTTCGGAGCATATAGGAGTGCATGGGATCTCCCTCAAGTATAATTGTTAGGTACATAAAAGTTAACCTCTTTCAACATAGGCGGATTGTGTATTGTACCAGAGATTAACTTAAAAAAGTGTTTGCCTAAAAATATTTTTCTGCGGGCTTCTAATGTATTGAAATCGAGCATTCCTGTTAAGAACAAGGATGGATACAGGAATGGATAGTATGTATATTCCCTCATATACAGGTAACGCATAAACCTTTTTTGTACTTTTTCTATTTCTAAGATATGGTTTTGTTCAGAAGGGGCCCAAATAATGTAGCTGTATTCCAGGATGCTGCGGACAAGTGCTTCATATGTTCTTTAGTAAATTATATATTCCATTAGTAAAAGATCTCGCATTACGAATAACAAATCCAAGCATTTTGTTGGCGCGGGAGACAATGTCAGATATGTGGGATTTGAAAGAGAGATTTGCTTCGAAGATCACCCCAAGGTCACGAATCTCGTTTTTGCGTGTTAATATATCTTTGTTAATATGATATGGGAATAGAAATGTTTCTTTGGATCTTGTAAATGTTACTACAGTGCATTTCTGGATGCTGAGGGGTAGTTTATTTAATTCCGACCATTTGACAAGAGAATCAGTATAATTATTGTGATTAATATTAAACCGAAAGAAAATATATACTTGCTACTATAGCAAGAAATATTTGTGTCTATAACATGTATTGCCAACAGCTAGTTTTCAACAGCGGTACTAGGTTTATCCCTGGGTACCAACAGTAACAATGGTCGTTCTTCCAGCTGTCTCGCCTTGTTACGATTAATCCCGAACCTTGTCAATTTCATTACTGCGGCACCGTGAAGCTATGGAATCTACCCCTCAGGCTCCCATATTTTAATATTTGTTTGTATTAAAAATATTGTAGTGCACCTGGAATGATTTTCTGATTTAATTGTTAACTTAAAGTGATGTGTACAAATCCGCTGAATAAATGGCAGAATCATTAAGATAGGTAGAATACGAGAAGATGGATCTTCTCTTTTTTTCCAGAATGGAAGAGACATACACCAAACTGGATCACCACATGACACAACTCTTGTTATGGCGAGTTAAAGTGATTTTTACATCGCCTGAATCGCCGTAGTCTGCCGAGCACATTTTGTGGCCCTGCGAGTTTATGAAGGATGCGACAGAGAAAATTTTAGATGTTTTGAATTTTAGCGGTATAATTGCTGTTCTCATGTCTAACAAAGAGAATGTTAGAGGTTTGAGGTGGTCTGTGTTTAGCGTTGCTGATTAGAAAGAAATCATTTTTCATTTCAGGTGCCAAATATTGATGAATCTATGGTGCCTGTATCGAACATCAAATTACAACTAGATTAGTCACTTATTACGATGAAAACTTGCGAGTTTGATGACCCCTTATTCCAAATCATAATATTTACCAGTTGAAAAATGCATCAAAAACAAACTGTCACCAGGCGGCAAAACGACGTATCGATCATGAAACAGTTCGCTAATCCTATTTTCTAAAACGAAATTATTGACAAACGCCAAAAACCTGTTACTGGGCCAAATATTATTTGCACCATAATGCCTGCATTTAAAAAACGTAAAGATATTGTTTTGCAAGCATGATGTCACACGAACGCTTGTAGGAGATATTATAAATAGCCTATTAAAACAAAAATATTGGTATTCAAGAAAAACCACTTATCAGAGAAACATCTCTTTAACTTAAAAAATCCTGAGTCTGCATTCGCTTTTGTTCCTCCATCATGGCACAATCATTTTAAAAGATTACAACTATGTGCAACGAGCTGCTTACTGCGGTACTCTATCAGCTGAGCCAGACGCATCTATCATCATTACAATAATGGGGCGTGTATCGAACATGAAACATGATTTATTGCAACACGATTTATTGCATTACCTGCAAGTTTGATGACCTCTTTTTAAAAACGTAATATTGACAAACCAGTCGCTGAGCGAAATTATTATTCTCACCTAAAAACACCTGCGTTTGAAACGTAAACAAGTTGAAAAAAAGATATTGACGTCACAAGAAGGCTTGCTATAGAAATTATAAATAGCTAAAAACACCACAATATTCGTCAGTTAAAATTCAAAAATTAACACAAGTGGACGGAACACCTCCAGTTAAAACGAGATCTGTTAATTATAATTATAAATTCCCGAGTGTCAACTGAAATCTGCAGTAGTTTCTGTTCCTCCATCACGGCACAATCATTTTAAAGATTACAACTATTTCTAACGAGCTGTTTACGGCCGGCACTCTATGAGCTGAGCCAGACGCATCCGTCATCATTACAATAATGGAGCGTCTCCGTGTGCCGGCTCTTATAATCAAATGACCTGGCTACCGACTGAACCAGCCACAGATGCTGACAACATAAAGGCTGACGAATACCTGCTGGCTACCGACTGAACTGCCCACTGCCGGTGATCACCTAGAGGCTGGCCAATCCCTGCTGCATTGATGCTGACAACCTAGAGGCTGATGAATTCCTCCTGGTTACCGACTGAACTGCCCACTGCCGGTGATCACCTAGAGGCTGGCCAATCCCTGCTGCATTGATGCTGACAACCTAGAGGCTGATGAATTCCTCCTGGCTACCAACTAAACCAGCCACAGATGCTGACAACCTAAAGGCTGACGAATACCTGCTGGCTACCGACTGAACTGCCCACTGACGGTGATCACTTAGAAGCTGGCCAATCCCTGCTGGCATTGATGCTGAAAATCTAGAAGCCGGCCAATTCTTCCTGGCTACCAATTGAATAAGCCATTGATGCTGAAAACCTAGAAGCCGGCCAATTCTTCTTGGCTACCAAATGAATAAGCCATTGATGCTGAAAACCTAGAAGCCGGCCAATTCTCCCTGGCTACCAACTGAATTAGCCATTGATGCTGAAAACCTAGAAGACGGCTAATTCTTCCTGGCTACCAACTGAATTAGCCATTGATGCTGAAAACCTAGAAGCCAGCCAATTCTCCCTGGCTACCAACTGAATTAGCCATTGATGCTGAATAACCTAGAAGCCGGCTAATTCTTCCTGGCTACCGACTGAATAAGCCATTGATGCTGAAAACCTAGAAGCCGACTAATTCCTCCTGGCTACCAACTAAACCAGCCACAGATGCTAACAACCTAAAGGCTGACGAATACCTGCTGGCTACCGACTGAACTGCCCACTGCCGGTGATCACCTAGAAGCTGGCCAATCCCTTCTGCATTGATGCTGAAAATCTAGAAGCCGGCCAATTCTTCCTGGCTACCAACTGAATAAGCCATTCACGCTGAAAACCATGAAGCCGGCCAATTCTTCTTGGCTACCAACTGAATTAGCCATTGATGCTGAAAACCTAGAAGCCGGCCAATTCTTCCTGGCTACCAACTGAATAAGCCATTGATGCTGAAAACCTAGAAGCCGACTAATTCTTCCTGGCTACCAACTGAATTAGCCATTGATGCTGAAAACCTAGAAGTCGGCCAATTCTTCCTGGCTACCAACTGAATTAGCCATTGATGCTGAAAACCTAGAGGCTGGCCAATTCTTCCAGGCTACCGACTAAATTAGCCATTGATTCTGAAAACCTAGAAGCCGGCCAATTCTTCCTGGCTACCAACTGAATAGCCATTGATGCTGAAAACCTAGAGGCTGGCCAATTCTTCATGGCTACCGACTGAATAAGCCATTGATGCTGACAACCTAGAGGCCGGCCAATTCTTCCTGGCTACCGACTGAATTAGCCATTGATGCTGAAGCGTAGAGGCTGGCCAATTCCTGCTAATTGAACTGGCCACTGCTCCAGAAGTCGCCTACGCCATTTGCTGTATCGTATAGCGCGATGATGCACAATGTGCTCCAATCTGAAATTATCGCTGAAAGGATTCCGACTGAATCAATTTTCTATCTGTGTTTTAAATTCCAGTTGTATTGAAATTCATATAACTATTTCTTGTGAATTGGGTTGGCTGTAAAAAATAGGAAGTACCTATAAGCTACACCCCTTTGTACGTTCTGTATACCAGTACAATACTTGTAATTAAAATGTGAATTTTGATTCAAATCGTCTTTCTTTTATGATGGTTTGGATAGAACACCTCACGGTGTTTTACCTAAAGCATTGCCCAGGTTGAGGGCTGATGTGTGCCGGTGCTTATTATTTACAGTCTTTTCTTGTGCAGGCAAACACGTCCCGTACAGGGCGTCTCCGCGTGCGGGCCCTTATAATCAAATGACCATGACGCCGCTGAATTTCTGCTGGCTACCGACTGAATTAGTCTCTGCTGCTAATCATCTAGAAGCTGGCCAATCCCTGCTGCTGCCGATTGCTGAGCACTGATGCTGACAACCTAAAGGCTGGCCAATTTCTCCTGGCTACCGACTGAATGAGCCACTGATGCTGACAACCTAGAGGCTATCCAATTCCTGCTGGCTACCCACTGAATTTTCAAATGATGCTGACAACCTAAACGCTGTCCAATTCCTGCTGCTGGCCACCGCTGTTGATCACCTAAAGGCTGTCCAATTCTGTAATGTACCATTTGCTGTATCGTATGACGCGATCGTGCACAATGTGCTCCAATCTGAAATGAGTAACAAACCGAACGTAGGCGAGTTAGCGAGATGCTTAAAGATATTCCCCGTCCACGGCATGTATATGCAATACGCGCATTACTCAATACGCGCAATACTTGACAACAAATACAAAGTATGAAAGTATATTTGACATTAATTTGTTTTCCAAACATTTGTCTTAGTTTCTATATACGATTCACCTCTAGAAGATACCATATATTTCATTATAATGCCGTTAGGAAAGTTGTGGGGTCCCCTGCAGTGCAGACTATATACTATCAGATATCACATAGAGGTCTTCAAAATAAAATAAAACTTTTTATTAAAAAAATCCTTTACTTTCAAAAAATTATTACTTTGTACTAATTATTACTGGTGTCTGAGACCACTTTTTAAAATGTGAAGTAAGGGTAACGGCAAGCCATTTTCCGCTGAAGAGGGTCAATCCGTCACTTCTTGGCTTTACTTTACGTGAAATGTGCAATGCACAATACTAGAAAGTTCTAATCTAATGAACAAAAAGGTATATAAAGGTATATGTGATACTTATGCAATGATCGCCATTGGGTTACAAAAAGGACATAAATATATTAACAATTTTAGTGTAAAACAGAAGGCCATCAAAATATATGTACGCATATAATATACAATCTGTAAACTTTAAAATATTGTCAATTTTTTTTATAAATGTATATTCCCGGAACCGACTAATATTATTTTCGAATTTATCGATGTCTCTTAATGTTGGCATAGGCCATAGACAATTATTTTCTGCACTTGCGCCAAAGTACAACACTTAATCCTTTGTACTCTAAATTATTTTTTAATGTGTTATACCAGGTACTCTATAGAGTTTGATTGCCATAAATATAGAAAAAAGTATTTGGTAAGGCACTTAATAAAATGATATAGTTTCGTCAAGAAATATATATTTACTATCATATAAAATCGATTCCCCTTGGCCGGGAGACCTATCAGTATTCGGCACTTAATTTGGTATCCACTTCACTCACTGCACTACCTACACGCGCGGTAACAATAACGTGCCGGTGGCATAGCGAACAGCGCAGCGGATACAACCGTTGCGTGTGGCAGTTGGCACCATAAATCAACTATCTATAGATTGATAACTCCGCCCTCTTTCCACACGTTTGCTTTCGTCAAGTTTTAACCATAGATCTGGCAAATTTGAATACACCACGCATCACCGACGTCACAGCACACCATCGACAAAGGATAGAGGAAATTTTAAAAAAAGGCGCAACCATAGACAATTTAATTCTGCTTCGGAACCTACCTAAAACCCAATTCATTAGCCTAAAACATAAGTAAAATGTCACCCAAGACCACAAGGTCCCATCTGACAAAGCCCTGTCCTAAGAAAGAAATGACCTTTAAAGTAACTTCCTTTACAGCTCATTTTCTCAGGACAGCGTTTTATCAGAAGGAAGCTGAAAAGCAAACTCATAATTACATGTACAATAATTTTATTTTTTAAATATAAACATGAAATACAATAATATAAGCACAAAACACATTTAAAAGGTGAAATTACTGTATCAATATAAAACTAGCTGTTGGAAATGATAGTTATTTTCTTTCAACATCCAACGGCAATTGAAAAAAATATTGTCAATAAGGCAGTCAACGATTCAACCTACTGTTTTAGCGTCTAATTACATTATTATTATTTTTGTTTCCCTCCTACTTATCTTATTACTTAAATATTTATACCTTTCATATATAAATAGTAAGTATATAATACTTTTTAGTTTAAAAAACTTTATATGCTTTTTAGATATTTTTAACTTAGGAATAGTACACAACATAAATAATGTAACAGTGTAAACAGAAAAGTAAATTTAACAATAGGTTATTGTTTTAAATAAAAACACCAAATACAAGAGTAAAATTTAAAGAAGGTGTTGAGAGAATATTCATTATGATGTCAAGTATGTAATAAAAAAGTAGAACTATATATAAACTAGACACATAAAATAAACTAATTCGACTATTTTTTTATTAACACTAGTCGGTGACTGAAAATGGGCTGCAGACTAATACAGCCAAACTGAATAATGTAAACTCCGCATCAGAGAATATTTGGCTTAAAATTACAAACGATAACAATATTTGACTTGTATATTTATTTTTTCGTTGTTATTCTACTACTCATATAGAGATGTCAATAGAAAATGAATTGGCAAGGATACACCACAACCATACAATGGACCTGATTTAATGAGGAGCATGGCAGTACTACGATATTTAAAAGACGCTTATAGGAACAAATTGTGGTCCTAATTGGTTTTAACTTATTAAAATAAATTAGTTATGACAACCATTTCTTCCTATATTTAGCATATTTTAAATGTTGCAGTACTGCCATTTTATTCATGGAGTGAGGTCCATTGTATGGTAGTGTATCCTTGCCAATTAATTTTCTATTGACATCGGTACACCATGCATTGATTATAAATGGTACAGTAATTTTGATAATGAATTGAATAAAATTTTTTTATGTTCGTTACAATTAAGCCAATCAAAACATATATATTTGGCAATGGTTTCTTCAATAACAGGCACAAGATATAAATTTTCGCAATTATAATTCAGTACATACTCGACGACATAATGAATTTCAAGAGCGTTGATAGCAAATTTCTTAGTGAGATCATATGGGTCACCTATGCAAGATATTTTACATCTATGTTCTGCCATCCCCTGTGCAGCAAGAGCAACGCTGCTGGTTGCAGAGAAGACATGACTGGGTCCTGCACTCATTTCTGGAAAAAATATATCATAGTTCTTGAAGAAATTGAAGTAAAGATTGACATATTAGAGGAACAAAACTATTCACTTTTAAGTAATATAAAACAGATATGTACCTCCATGTTCTACTGCCATCCCCTGTGCAGCAAGAGCGACACTGCTGGTTGCAAAGAAGACATGACTGGGTCCTGCACTTATTTCTGGAAAAAATATATCATAGTTCTTGAGAAATTGAAGTAAAGATTGACATATTAGACGAACAAAACTATTCACTTTTAAGTAATATAAAACAGATATGTACCTTCATTTTCTACTAGCATCCCCTGTGCAGCTACGGGTACGCTGCTGGTTGAGATGTTACGCTCTGAAATAAATATAATTATTAGATTAACCGAATTAACAAAACAAATTATTATTATTATAGGCTGATGCAGTATAGAATACCTTTTAGGATGTAGTCATGATACGTGCTGAACACCATTCTCGAAATGGACTCTCAGAGGTTATGGTTGGAAACTTGTGTCGAATAGTCTCTGTCCGTACATCCTTTCACACAATACGTTTTAAGGACTTTATCGGTAGGCACATAAACGTTATTTATCACACAGAAATCAACTGTTTCACACAACCAGATATTTGACAATTTTATGATGACAAACAACGGCGTCTGTCAAACTTTTCTTACAGTTTTTTAGAGGAAGTGAAATGGCGGGAAGCATGAGTCGGCCACCTAGCGGCGAGAACACGCATTACACCGTTTGCGAACCCTCTCTTTCTGGCGCACGAGTCTTATGGTAAAGTGAGCGAGAAACAAAAAAAATACGCATCGCCTACGTCACAAACATAGATTTTTACCATGTCTATAATTTGTGTTGACGTTTTTAAGCGGAGTTATACCCCCCTGGTTGGCACACTACTAAATAACCTGGTCCGCCATCAATAGGTTAAGGTGCTCCCACAGCCGCTGTGCCCACATGATGCACCGATGGAGCCTTAAAGAGTCGGTGATGTGTGAATGTGATGCGGTGCAGACCACCGAACACGTGGTCAATGAATGCTCGCTCCATTCATTCCCCGGCGGGATTGATAGTCCCCGAGGCCCTAGACTGGCTCGCAGACCTAGATGTCCCCCTCTGACCCTCCCACCATACGAAAGAAGAAGATCATATAAAATTTTAACAAAAGAAAAATTTGCATATTTTAATATTTATAATATTTAATTAACTATTCTTTTTTCAATATTCATTAAATGATGAAAATTTATTTTGTGTTATTAAAATTATTGATCTAGGCATTATGTTCGACAGTAAACTCACCTTTGTATGTCATATTAACAATATTATCAACAAGGCCCTAAAAACTCGTGGCTTTGTTTTGAAAGCTGCAAAAGATTTCAATAATTTAGGAACATTTATTATGTTATATAAAATCCTTGTCAGATGCCAACTTGAGTATAACTCTACATTATGGTCTCCATTTTTCAATATTCATTCAGATAACATTGAAAAGATTCAACGGAAGTTTCTAAGGTTTATAAATTATAAATTGCATATTCCTATACAAAACATAAATTACAATTACCTCTTGGATAAAATGTCTCTATAGAAACTTTCAGAAAGAAGAATAAGCACAGATTTAATACTGTTACAAAGAATACTACATTTTAAAATTGACTGTCCCGAATTACTTCAATGTATCAAAATCCATGTTCCCAAAAAATCATGCCGACATTTCTTACCTTTTTACTTCAATAACACCAGGACACTAGCTTACCAAAATTCTCCGATTCCGAGACTTCACAATCTCGGAAACAAATATTCTGATCTGGGCACAGACATAGGAATTAATAGACGAGAAGATAAGGGCGAGGGGTAAAATCAACTGTTGAAGAACGAGGGGAGTAAGGCTGACTGTGATTCGTCAATAAATCAATCTGACAGTAAATAGGCATCTCGCATTATAATATCACCATTTACTTCTTAAAAGTAAAATCTGCGTTTGAATGAATAGACATTTTTACATGGGAGCGCAAATTACTCGCCACGTTATGAACTAATTTGCGAAGTCCAAATTCGGCAAAGTAAGGCAGCTTCTATTTCAGAGTCGTAGTTAGTTTCAGAGTATTTAGTTAAGACACTTTTACAAATGTCTCATAATTTACTTACCCCAGTAAACAACGATGAGCACACTTGAGAATCGCTACATTGTGATGTGATAGTATATGTTTCTAAAACTGATCCATATAATACGGTGTGAATAAGCTTAAAATAAAGTAAAATAATGCTTACTTATGGAATGTAATACGACAATTGGGTTTATTCTCTTTTTCACATCTATTTTTACAAGTTTTCATAGTACAAGTCAACATTTTGCCGTGTTATTTCGTAAAATGAACCGATGATGCCTCGACCATAGTTCGCACAAGAATGATGACGTCACGTTTTCAAATTTCACTTGAAGCCATATGCGAGCCCAGCCGGCTCAATGGAACCGGTATGGGGAGTGGGGATAATACGCTTTTAATCACTTAGGGCAGGTCTACTAATATTCATATGTCTATGGATCTGGGTGATATTTCATTTGAAAACTAATCAGTATAAATGGTGTATATTCTATCACTTTTATTCTTCTAGACACAAATAGACCTATGTACCCATATAACTACTCGGCTTCTACTATTTTGTTTTGTTGAATCTTTTAAACTCAATTATATGCGTGAGGAGTCGTTTTTGCCATTATGTTTACATTTTTCTTTATTGTATTAATTTTTAAGTGTTTACTCTATACAAAATGCTTGTATTTTTTTAAAAGAAAAGCCCACTAGGGCGTGTAAAAAATAATAAATAAATAAATATTTTTTTAACGTGTGCTATTTTAGAAAGCAGTCACACAAATGGATACGTGGCTTGGTAGGACACGTGTCACACTACTCGTTCGTTTCCCGTCTGCCACCATTTATTGCCCTTTTCGAGTAGATCACACAATCCCTCTTGGGACCTTTTCTTAAAATATGGAGTTTTCCATTGAGCCTGGAGATGGAGTGAGAATATTTATTGCCCAGTAAAAAATATTCAAATAAAATGAATGCTGAGGACGTGTTGTTTCGGAGAATTTGAACAATTCATCAAATTTCAACGTTCATTTTCGAGTTCTGTGAAAGTCCTATTCAAGTTTTGTTATTATATCATTGTAGGCTAGTTGCTTGACAAAACTGAAATAAAAACAGAACTTGAAAAATCTTTCACAGAACTTGAAAATGAACGTTGAAATTTAATGAATTGTTCAAATTCTCCGAAACAACCCGTCCTTAGTTATTGTTATGTATTAAAAACAGAGCAAAAAGCACAACCAATCGTAAGTGGGTACTGTATAAAACTGAAAGGAATATTTTTTTTAAACTCTCATCGTTTATGTCTCTTGTTTATGCTTTAGTTGTTGGAATGTTTCATATGTCGCCGTGGCAACGAAAACGGAGTACAAACAGTTAAAATAAATACATTTATCGTGTAAAATCTAAAACGAAAGATAAAATCTAATGATAACAGGTACCTGAAACCTAAAACCTGGGTCACACTTCAGACATCATCGAAATCTTTTACTTCTGTCATTTAAATTATAAGGTAAGTTTTAATTTCGGGGATGAATTTACCAATTGATGTTTGAAACAGAATTTCAACAAACCTTTTTTTCTAATCCGTTGAATCTTTCGACAGTGGAGTTTTATTTTTACGCTTTAAGGCGATTCAGCACTATATAGTAATGCAAAATCACGTGTTTTTGGTTTGAAAATTTAGTTGCCTAGAAATGTTTCTGATGCTTTAAATAAATACCGCGAGCATTGAAAGAATCGAGTATTTTTTACATAAGTTTTTTTATAAGCCCAGAAAAAAAAAGGTAAATATTCGGAATCGCTGGACACGGATAATACGAAATATTTTTTAATAAAACCTTCTGATTTAACTTAATTACTATAAAAGGAATCTGACTGCATTTGTGAAATTTTAATATAGTAATTTTATAGTAATTAAGGTAAATCAGAAGGTTTTATTTAAAAATATTTCGTATTATCCGTGTCCAGCGATTCCGAATAATTACCAAAAAAAAAGGCCTATGAAAACTGCTTTAAAGTTCAAAATTTCCTACTAAATTTTCCTACTACCTACGAACCCATTTTCGGTTACGGTTTTATTGTATAATGTAGCAAATTAATTTATTTTTAAAATGATCGGAAAACATTTAAATATTTATGCCTGAACATCCACAAAATAAAAAGCACTTTTTGGCTCGATTCAAAATATTTCACGACGTAGTGCATCGCCTTAATGAAAAAGACTTTTACAACGTTAATCGCAACACAATACAAAGGTTTTAAACAGAATATCGTGTTTATTTTTGGTTTATGCTGTAAGCAATTTGGGTTGTTTTTTTGAACTTGATTTATGACGACAGCTATTATCAACCGCCATCACGAATAACCGAAACCACACTGCGAGCCAGAGGCAAGAATACATGTGGTGCCTATAGAAGAAAAGTCCGCAGAGGGCATATTCACTAGTTGGAGAGTTTTGCCGTGATAATAGTTTATTTATACAACTTAGGGGTCGTAGACTTGACGTTGAAGAGCTGTACAATCTGACAAATCTCTAACAGATACCAAGAAAGGCCAAAGGAGTCACTGTACAAACTACAGAAGAATACGCCTGCAACTAATAGAACAGAGTGAGGTTAGAGATAAGCATTTATATGCACGTGTGTGAGTTGCTGACCATTTTTTTTCAATTATAGCAAGCACAACGTTGAAGACGTTCTAGTTTTTCCAATATCGTAAATAATATAATAAATAAATAAAGGGTTCACAATATTTAAGTCCTTGCACGGCTGTAGTTGGCAGCATGAATTATCTATTCTATATATAAATAAGAGTGTCTGTGGAGGCACGCGCAAATCTACAGATTTATTTCAAGATTGATTAAAAATTTTCACACTTTAAAACAAGAGAAAAAAGTTGTCTACGTTATCTCCTTTTCCCACCCCTTTAAGGCGAAATAGGTAGACTTGACCTGAAATTTGTCATTTTTTATGCCAATTTTAGACGTATGGACACTTTTCTTCAAAAAAACACAAATTGATTTCGAAAGATCGTTATTTTATCTACCAAAGCAGACGTTAAATTTTGAAAAATTATGTTATTTTCATATCATAATAAAGTTTTACCGTTGGTCGGTCGATGCGCAGATTTGTTGCATTTTCAAAGGTGAACTTATATTATTCAACAAATATTTCAAATCATATTATTATACAGTAGAAAAAATCGATTAATTTTCTACCAAAAGTATGTATAAGAATTTTGTTTTTATTTCAAATAAAATTACTAATAAATAAATCCGAGCACGCGTTTTGTGAAGAAAATCCCTCAATTTGATTCTTTATTTAGGGTCTTACAAATTGGAATAGTTCAGTTTTTTTTACAAAAATAATTTACCAAGACATTATTGAAACATTAGAAATAATTTAAAACCAAAAAATATATTCTTAAAGTATATAATAGTAATTAATTTCGATTCGCGTTTGTGCATTTTTATTAACTCGGCACAAGACAAAATTTTGTCAGTCTCCGGCCGCTGCGACCGGGCGGCGAGCGGACGTTTAGTCCACGCCAGTCTAGTTAATAACATTTTAAAGAAATTCCTCGCTTAAAAATGGGGAAGAAAATACCCTTCAAAAAAAGTTTTATTAGAAAACACAAATTACGACATCAAAAACGTACGTGGGAAATATATTTTCAGAAAAACAAAGGTTAGTGATATATAATTATCCGTGTACACTGTACGTACTTTATATGCTAAAGGGTCGTTCGAAAGAATCAGTCAGAATACGAACATATTTGTTATAACATTTGGCGATAATTTTGTGTTGTTTAATTTCCAGGGAAAAGAATCAACTATGGACCATCAGGAGTTTATTTCTGTCATCGATGTTTCATGTATAAATGTTAAAACTTATGCCAAAGTACGTGAAACTGTTTGTGATTGGTGGTCAAAAAGTGCCACGAACCAAATGAATTTTGATTCGTGTTGTGCGATTCAAATCATTTTTTTGTTCATAACTTCTATTCCATTGTCCAATTCAGTATTACATTGGTATAATTCAACATATTTAATACTTTTGTGTTACTTTTTGTCAGTTTCATAATATCATATTGTGAATTGAGCTTCTTGTTTTAGGAAAAAATACGAGATTATTTTTGACATACTAACCTATGATTTTTCAATCGAAATTTACCTCGTGAATTTAATAACATTTCGATAATTAGACGAGTCAGGTCTTTCTACCTCCGTTAACCATGAAAACAAATACATGAAAGCGATACAATATTATGCAATCGCATAACTACATATGTAGGTAGGTACCGTAGAAAATAGTTTGAAATAAAACCTAGTTTTAATATATATACTACTTCAGTTGTAAGGAATAAACCCTATTTTCAATATAATATTTATTAAATCAAGTAATACTTTAAAGATAAGTATTAGAAATAAAACTTGCTGGTAATACCTTTCGGACAAACGAATAAATATGTAAAACGAAAGATTTTTACTCACTTTTGGAAAACCTATGTAAAATAAATTTAAAAAAAAACAAATTTAACAAATATTTGAATTTTTTTAAATGTATATTCATATACCTACTAGGCTGGATCGATTTTTTGTTTTTTTTAGCAGCCGGTTCTGGAATGGATGCTCTATGGGGATACTTTTAAAAGTCATTATGACAGCATTAAGATATTTCGAGTGCAAGTACTGCCCCAAGTCAATTCAAATTTAAAAAAAACAGCGAGAAAATAGAAAAAGAAGGGTATAATCTTTGCTCAATAAAAGTAGTTGAAATATTTAAAAAAATAACATTTCATTTACTTATAATATTATCTACCAATCAAAAAACAATAAAAGTATCATTGCTACACAAAAAATGACAAACAATGTTAAAAAATAAAATCATAAAAGTTATTGTGTTTTATAGTCCTTCTTCGAATTGAATACTGGCATTATACGACAAGATTTTATCTTGTTTTGTATCCACCCTTCACGTCTTTCAGGGCCGCAAACAGCAGAGCATTATGCCGTTACCACTTTGATGCATCTTTCCGTGGCTTGCATGTGACAAGGCATCAATCGGATCGGAGAACCTACACAAAATGTTGGATTCGATAATTTCGTGCTCTGCAATCGCATCAATTATTGTCTTGCTAGATATCAATTTTGTTAGAGGTGGTTCTGATGGTTTTTCCCAGTAGATCAAGTCAATATAGTTTGTTGCGTTGAAATTAAAAGTAGGTAGCTTAAATACTCTTATTGAAGAGAACCCTGACGTACGTTCTCGGATACTTAAAATCCGCCTCAGAGCCAACTCTCTAATTTGTCTTCGTTCGTGGTTTAACATACTAATAAGTATATTTGAATTACGGGATCTACCACCTTTTTCAAATGCTCTGGAAGGTAACGAGACAATTTTATGGTTTCATGGAGATGTCTTGCCCCGTAAACACACGAAGGTTGTGTTTTTATTTTAAACCACATCGGAGCATACACT
This sequence comes from Hesperophylax magnus, assembly GCA_026573805.1. NCBI lineage: Eukaryota > Metazoa > Arthropoda > Insecta > Trichoptera > Limnephilidae > Hesperophylax > Hesperophylax magnus. The sequence goes on from JAIUSX010000157.1 coordinate 849,289, forward strand.
CTTAGCACAAATTCAGTCAATATCACCTGATTTTCTGTCGGATTATTGGTTTAAATGTAAAGTCGGAGAATAGTATTGGCTATTGTTAACCAACGAGAATGACAGATTTTACTCGGGTTTCTTTTCGCAAAGTCCTTCGGCGATTGCTCGGCACATTTCCAATAAATAAAGCTGGTCTGTGCTAAGGTCGTCACGGGATTTTGTAATGTCCGGTAAGTTGCATTCTATTGCTTGAAATTATATCACAGGAAGATGTTCACAGTTCTTGATTAACTTTCCTAGTTGGCCGCTAAAGCTTCTAGGACCTGTTGTCGTTTCATCAAGGTATTCGAAAAGGTGTTTCAAACTTAACTCGTTAGCATGTAACTGACAGACCAACCACTGAAGTGGACGACGGAGCTTTCCTTCAACAAGTCGAATAATGCCAGACTTAGTTCCAGTTTTAACTGCTGTTCCGTCACATCCAATAGCCACGATGCACGCTAAATCGATGGATTTTGCCACAAAATATGGAAAAAATTTGTGAACTATTGTTTTAGCATCACCGAACTAAACGCCTATGTGGCTAATATATTGTGAGCCAGGTTCTTTCAAAAGACTGATATGTTCTTCTGTCACAACTTTTCTGCGTCCATCCTCCATGATTAATGTTTTATCCTTTCGACCGTCAAACGATATACAAATGCACGAATCGAAATGGGGCTGATTGATGGCAGTCAGTGTGGTCCTAGTTTTTTCAGGAGCACGTCGAATCTTATCACGATCGATCACGTTTGTTAGATTATCTGTTGTCACTAATCCAATATCTTGCAATGTAGCGCAGACGATGGCAGCACCTGCCCGATCAGAAATACTGTATTGATCCAATGTTCTGGATACAACAGATAGTCCACTGTCTGTTGAATTTATAACATAAGAAGAAGAAGTAGATGAAGCAAAGTATTGTTGGTCAGTTGCAAGATCAACGTTAGTAAAACGTGAAACTGTACTGCGAGATGTGGACCGTTGATTTAAAGATGTTTGTTGTGTTTCTTGGTGTAGTTTGGATTTTAATTTTCTTAATATATTGCTTTCATTTTGCTTAGTAGTTTTTCTATCTAAAGAACCAATCATCATTTTTCTATCGCCTCTTTGATCTATAAAAAAATTTCTTTCTTAAATAGATACTTTTCGATCTTGCGCGAAAAATCAATTTTCGAACGAAGTACATTTGCAAGCAGCAATATCAAATAACGTCTGACTGCGTCTTTTGATATCATCCAGTTTTTAAGGAAACTCTCACTATGCTTCCTACCTTTGTATGGTTTAGGAATCGCCCGATATATTTCATGGTAGTCCTTTATTCGCGCCAAAATTGTGCGATGTTCCACAATCGATAGAGACGCTCGTTTCTAAATATATATATATTTTTTTTTTTATAGTGAATACCTCACAAGAGTCCCAACTGCTCCCGTCTGGAGCCAGTGAGACTATGGCATCCCCAATTGGGGTATGTTGTGAGGCTGAAGGTAAGTGGGGAAGGGAAAGAGGAAGGTGGGGAAGTACCTGGCTATTCAGATCTAGTCACTAAACACGGCTAAAGCCATTTGGAGCAACGTTTCAATATTGAATGGTGGTCTTACACCAGGGCGATACTGGTAGTATCTTCCACTCTGGAACGTGCCGCAAATATACTATATATTATTTTAATTAATTAATTGTGAAATAACACAAATTAATCAAATAAAATTTATTTGCGCACGCCGGGTTCGAACCCGCGACCTTCAAAATCTATTTTAGAAGCAACAATTTCACTAGTATCTATTACCAAATCCTGGAATCGTGTATCTGTGCTTTGCGAGACGTGAATAAAATATTTGCATCATGTCTTTATAACTTGGTAATACACTAACTGCTAATTACAATTGTTTACTGATGATTGCAATAACGCATGGAACACCCCCACGGCCCCGCGTCAATGCGCTCGAGTGTGCGGTGCGCGATCGAGGCGCGGAAGTGGACTCATAGGCCAGTGCAATTAGCGATTCGCGATCGAAGTAATTCCGGTAGTCCCAATTTTTTTATATGATATATAAACTGATCCCTTGATGTAAAATCTGAGTTTCCGACCTTGGCACACCTGTGCTCGCGCCGCCATTTTGAAAAAACTGGCCGAAATCGGGCAAAAATCTAGTTTTTCCCAAATATCTCATTTTCAATGCAAATTTCAGCTAAAGTATCTGATCAAGTATAATAGAACATAAAATAACCTACAACTTTTGTACAAACAAATTTCTTCTATCTCTAATAGGTACAGAGGTAGAAAGTCGTAAAGGTGCGTATATTTTTGAAAAAACAAGTTTTTTGCGCGACTAGGTTTGGTTTTTTATAAATACCTCGTTTCCAGTACAATTTTGAGAAAAACTTATTGATAATAATTTTGTAGAAAATAAAATTTCGTTACAGAAATAGGTATATAATTTATATTTTTTATCTCTATTACGTATCCAAACTCTAATCCAACAAAACCAGGCAAAAATTGAAACAGTGGTTAGGTGTTTTAAACATGGCATTCCTTGATTTTATTTTTCTTTAACAATTATTGTTCTAAGAACATATACGTTGACAACAATCGTCATGCTTGTGTCAGACCTAGCTATAAATATAGTAGATAGACTATTTCAGCATATCGGTCGCCATACATTCCTAATGGGAAAACCACTAAAATTGGCCAAGCCACTACATTTGTGCTCGCAGCTTGGTCTGTCATGCCTATCAACGTAATCACAACATACATTTAAGATTATTAATACAATTAAGATGATAAGGTACATAAAAAAGATAAAAAAATTGGTATTTTCGTAAAATTAACATTTATTGACATTCTTTTCTTTATTAGTTAAGTTGTCAGCATAACAAAAAAAAATTAATGGTAGATCAGTTTAGACAGAAGTACGAGCCCTTGACTATAGTTTCTTACTTCTGGCCCTGAATAGCTTCTTCATCTGTCTCATCACCCAAATTTGTGGCGACTGGGTCATCATATTCCTCGTCATCGTCATCAACGAAGGCTTCTACAGCATTCTCGCAGGAATTGCCATTGCAATTAATGCAGAGTAGGGAACATTTCAAACCCGACTTTCTGCAGGTGCACTTTCCAGCGCAACCTTTTTTGCATTGACATGATATGAAGTTCAGCAAGGCCTGAGGTGCAGCTTAATTCAACATTGTTACTGGAGTAAGTAACCCAACAGCATCCTTTTTCCACCTCCATTCAGTCGGATCTTTATCGTGACCAAGCCAAGTCTGCACTTGCAAGTATGTTCTTGAAGCGTGTTGCTGGACTGCATCTTTAGTGGGTGGTAGTCTGGATAAATTGAATTTGTTCTTTTTTACTCCTTTGACAAAAACGATGTACCTTAAATTTTCCAAATTTGATTTTTCGTTGCCGCCATACAAAAGTGCAAATAGTTGTTCGGCAGCCAAAGTGATTGTTTCTGTCTTTGGGTCTTGAAATACACGAACAAGTTCATTCACTGAGTGGTTCTTGAGAAGAATATTACAAAATTTGTGTTTGCCTTGACCGAACGGAGCTCCAGTTGTATCGCAACCACTTATGGCATGAAGGAATAAAATGTTTTCAACTATTTCAATGTGTTTAAAATATTTGTTAGAGTACAACGCGTTAGGTGATTTACCTTTTCCAACTTTTTGGTAATATACGTTGGGAGGTGAGAGAGCTGTGAGGAGTACCAGCAGATCAATATCCTGACCAACGATTATGACTACATCATGTTGAGATGACAACGAATTTGCTGTGTTCACTATGAGAACATCAGCATCCTCTTCAGCTTGTACTGTCGTTATGTGGGATCGTGCAAATGAGGTTCTGAGTAGGGAAATAAAACGAGACTTGTTCTTCTCATTTCCCAGAAACTTTTTATATGGCACTTGTGGGTGCATGCTTTCAAATAACAAAACTTCAGCAGAAGTTGTAACTCTGGCACGCCGTGCTCTTTCCACCTCTTTAGTGCTTTTATTTCCCATAGAATCTGGGTATCCATCGAATACCACTACTGCATTGGATCCATAATGATTTTGTACATACCTGACATATTGCTGGAAAATTACTGAAAAAGGTTGAGCACGACCCCATACAACTTTGTGCAGTAAATATCCTCCATCAATTACGTGTATTTTACTGCTTCCCAGTTCTGTATTATTTGGTAGAGGGTTGAATGATGAATAAAATATATACTTCGTTCCTTTGCGCATGCCTTCCTCTGAGAAAATAGACAATGGTACAGGAGAGAGTTCATATTGAATAGCATTAATGGATCTATTGCCATAGTCACACCCTGATTTTTGACACTGCTGGTCACCGCCGCAAGAGAAACTATCGCATCATTACGTTTTAAGTGCAGGTTTCCAAAGTTCTGGTTGATAACTTTAGACATAGCTAATTTCCCCATATTTTCAGCCATGTGACAAGTGACTTTGCTATCCCCGATTGTGCCACTGCTAATAGACATAATCACGTTTGTTTTAGGAAATGGTTCATGGCAAGCAAACCAATCAATGAGAGTTTGAACGTCTCGATCATACCTCTTAATTCTTGTAGGCCTCATCTCTACATGTTGCTCTGACGTTCCTGATTCAATCCCACAGAATGACTCGATACCCTCACAAATGATATGCAGATATACGAATCCAGCAGTCCAACGAAGGATGGAACTGTCTGTGAAGGGAACCGGTGGGGAGGAGTAGAAGGGTGGGGGGTAGCCCCCCCCCATACCGAAGTGCCTTCTAGTTAATTTATAGATGTATGTATTTAAAAATGCAAACAAAAGTCTAATAACGTGATAATAAACCGTGATAGATTTTCTGTGCGTACCTACCTAGATTTGTTTATTCTTTATATCGGTAAAAAAAACTATATAAACATAAAAACTGCACAGCTTTTTTTGAAATTTTATGTTCTACATAATTGGTATCAATAAAATTTTCATGAAATTCCACTGGAAACGAGGTATTTATAAAAAACCAAACCTAGTCGCGCAAAAAACTTGTTTTTTCAAAAATATACACACCTTTACGACTTTCTACCTCGGTACCTATTAGAGATAGAAGAAATTTGTTTTTACAAAAGTTGTAGGTTATTTTATGTTCTATCATACTTGTAAAAATATTTTAGCTGAAATTTGCATTGGAAATGAGGTATTTGGGAAAAACTAGATTTTGGCCCGATTTCGGCCAGTTTTTTCAAAATGGCGGCGCGTGCACAGGTGCGCCAAGGTCGGAAACTCAGATTTTACATCAGGGGATCAGTTTATATAACATATAAAAAAATGGGACTACCGGAATTACTTCGATCGCGACCCCCTTTTTAGCGCTAATTGCACTGGCCTATCAGCAATTTGTAAAATTTTCGCGGAAAAATAAATATTATCACACTTTTTTATATTATTATTTAAGGCGCGGCAATTTTTATTCATTATGAAATGTAAAAGTAAAAATTATAGTATTAATTTTGACACAAAACTGTTTTATAAAGGGACCACTTTTTACCAGATTTTAAATAATTCAACTGCTTTGGGGCAGTACTTGTTATCAAAACTTTAAATTGATATTTTGTTTGCTTAATTGTATGTATCTAGAGCATCTATTCCGCACCCCGCGAAACCTGATTTATAAAAAAAAAAAAAAATTCTATACAATGGCGATCCACCCTAATACCTGCATATTTTATGTCTACCATGTTAACGCAGTGCATTTGTATTTATTTATGTTTACGCACTCCGACATATAATTTACAAATATATTTATTTATTTATTTATTTTTCCATGTTCTCCGTAAAACGGTTATTCACCAATACATTATGGAGAAGATTACAAATTAGACAAAAAGTATAGCAAAACACATAAAAAGGTCAGTTTCACTACTTTGTGACATACGTCAAAAGATAATTGTTAAACTGCCTGTAGGTTACGTTAAAAATGTCGATGGTCATAAAATATATGTAACTACTTATTGGGAAGATAGCTACAACCGAGAATTTAACAACAATAAGTGTTATTTCATCGGAACCATGTTGTAGCCGCGCGGGTGTACGGCTCGCAGTAGAATAAATTCGGTATTTCTGTCTCGTTCTAAAAAACGTCCGATCGCGAGACCATTTTTTAACGAAATTTGAATTCTCGGCCGCTGGTTAAGACGCCTTAAGCAGAATTTTGTTACTTCTTGATGAAATTTTGAAAACTTGAAATATCAGGTACTCTTAATTTTAAACGCAAAACAAGAGGAAAAAAATATTGTCTACATTTGAAAAATCCTGCGTTAAGCTTGAGAAACGACGCGGATTTTATTGATTATAATAAGTGACTTTTTTCATCGTAAAAAATCCTTTGTTCCCTCATTGCTAAAGATCGTGACCTCATTTATAAATAACCTGACAAAACAGGCTTCTCTACTCTCCACTCTCCGTGGTATTAGGCCTCATAGGGTGCCGCGGACACTGATCCAGTTCCAAGCGATTGTGACACTTTGGGGGTTGGGATCACAAGAGCCTATCTAATATAACATAATTTTGAGATAAACGCTAGTAAAAATTGGAATGCTCATATGCGCAACTGTATGCCCAACTGATATGCCCAACTATATCTGTTAAACGGCTGTATGTACGAGATAGAGCTTCGTATCACTAAAAAATATGATTATGGTATTACCAAAACCAAGCTTAACTCAAAACACCAGTTTTTTTAGTCAAGCCCCTGTAATCCTAAGCCATAAATTTATTTTGATAAACAGATAGCTAAACAAGATTGAGGACGTCGACAAAACTTACAAAAATCTCAAAATTCATATATAATTTACTACTTCACTGTTACACGATTTACATTTGGAAATCGAACCCTTCCAAAGCGTTCTTGGATAACGATGAGGCACAAAGATCACCCACGGTCATCCACTAAATCCACTGCCTCTGAATTGGTGAGAGCCAAATAAAGTTTAAAGGTAATACCTGAAAAATAACCCGCCCTGAAAAAGGATTTAGCATATTTCATGTAAACATTAGAAGCATAGAAAAAAAATATAAACATAAACATAAACAGAAGAATTAATAATATCATTAAAAGATTTAAATTATTTTTCGGGATGCATAGTGTTAACAGAAACGCATTCAGCCGGGGAATTGAATTATACTATTCCGGGGTATTCATATTATACAACAATCACAAAATTAAACAAAACTCTGGTGTCGGAATATTCATATCCAACCAGTACAATGTACTCAATATTAAAGAGATTAACAGTGTAAGAAATGTTAACATTTTGAATATTGAATTTAAGGACATAAATAAACATTATAACATTATTGCTATTTATCGTACGCATATGTCGATAATATCACAATTTATAGATGAATTAAAAAATATTCTATTCAATTTTAGAAACAAAAATAATGTTATTGTTGGGGATATCAATTTAGATATCGCAAACGACTATTCTAGTTTGGATAAAGATAAGTACCTCAACATGTTAGCGGAACTCAACTATTTATCGTGCGTAAATTCATATACTAGGAACGTTCCAGGCCAACGACCTTCATGTTTAGATAATATTTTTACAAATATTCCTGATATCCACAATATAAAATCAACTGTCATTCATACTAATATTACTGATCATTACTCATGTATGTTTATCCATAAATTTAGCAATCCAATATTGCCATCATTTAAACAAAATAATACCTCAAAAAAGTACTCGATATGGATACATAAAAAAATAAATTAGAATCGGAAAATTGGATAGAATTATTTCAATATAATGATGTCAATGTTTGTTGTAAAATATTTGAAAAAAAAATTTCCAAATACATAAATGACTCATCAAATAATATAATACCCAAATCCAAACTATCTTAATTCAAACCTATAAAACCATGGATTACTCACGGTTTAATAGTATCTGTTCAACATAAGCAAGCTCTATACAAATTAACTTCTCAACAACCAAATAATAAAAATTTACTCAATCATTTTAAAGCATATAAAAACAAACTTTCTTATATTATAAAACATACAAAAGAAAGTTATTATACACATAAGTTGGATCAGGCTGAAAATGATAGTAAAAGAGTAAGCACGGTGATAAATGAAATAATTGACAAAAAAAAAATACAGGAATAATGAAATCAGTGCTATTAATCATGATAACTCGAAAACATGTTGTAAAGAAAACCCATCAAAAGCTGCAAATATATTTAACACCTATTTTGCAAACGTAGGGAAAAATCTAGCCAATCTTATACATATTGACCCAAATATAACATCTCCAGACTGTAATATTGATGCTGAAAAAAATGGCAACATTTGAAATCACCACAGAGGACGAAATAATTTCTATTATAACTGGTATGAAAGGAGGTTCTGCTCCGGGCTATGATGCAATTACAGTTGATATTTTAAAAAACATTTAAAAACTAATTTCCAAACCATTAATGCATATAATAAATACAAGTTTTCAAAGCGGAGTATTCCCATCAGTTTACAAACAAACTACCATTACTCTAATATTTAAATCAGGTAATCCAGAAGAAGTTAACAATTACCGACCCATATCAGTCATCTCAAATATAGCAAAAATTTTTGAAAAAATAGTTTTAAAAAAAATGAGCCAATTTATAAAATGCAAAGGTATAATTAATGAAAACCAGTTCGGTTTTATGGAAGGGAGAAGCACACAGGATGCAATTGAAAAATTGAGTAGCCTAGTATATAATTCTTTAGATAAATCATTAAAATGCCTTGGAATTTTCATAGATCTCAAAAAAGCGTTTGATTAAGAAACATTGAATTAAATGGTACAGCTCTAGAATGGGTAAAAAGTTACCGTTCCAAACGACCTCAAGTCGTAAAAATTAACAATGTGTTTAGCTTGCCAAAAACGAGTCAATTCGGCATACCGCAAGGTACAGTTCTGGGTCCGTTACTGTTTATCATCTATGTTAATGACATATTCATACAGTAACTAAACGGGAAAATAATATCGTATGCTGATGACACTCTCATAATAATCGAAGGTACGGATTGGAATACTGTTGATAACTTGGCAAATGCTGATATTAATATACTGAAAAATTGTTTCGATAAAAATCTTCTCTCCTTAAACACAGAAAAAACAAAATTTATCCCATTTTCAATCAATAAATTTAAATCAGAACCAGAGTTAAACATTATAATACACCAACACAAATGTGGCAGAACTAACTGCAATCAAACTTGTCCTATCCTTAGTCCAACATCCAAAATCAAATATCTTGGTGTATATATAAATCAATATTTTAAATGGAAAACACATATTTGTGAACTCGTCAAAAGAATTAGGAAATGTATTTATATATTTATAAGACTTAGAAATATTCTAAGACTCTAAAACCTAACACGAGTGTACTATGCGATTGTTCAATCTATATTACAATATGGTATTATTGGTTGGGGAGGAACATATAATAAAATATTGAACCCACTTAAAGTAGTTCAAAGATTGGTAATCAAAGTAATTTTGAAAAAAACCGTCAAAATTTTCTACCGAAATTCTTTTTTCAATTTTCAAAGTACCTACAGTAAACAAAATATATTAAAAATATTAAATACTTCAAATTTACAAAGAAATACAGTCAAATACTCATAACTTGCAATTCAATATATCAGCAAGATACCAGAAAACTATTAAAATCCCAAAATTTAACACTAAGCTCATTCAAAATACCTATCTTTATCTAGGCATAATTTACTTTAATAACCTTCCATTAAATTTAAAAAATATCGAAAATATTCAGGAATTTCACCTTAAATTAAAAAATTACCTTAAACTATTATAAGTCCAAAATACGTTCACTACTTACATCTAGAAGTAATATTGTTTAAATCTTGTGTTGTTTCTTAATAATTTATTTACCTTAATACTAACATATATATATAATTGAACTAGAATTATCTCACCAAACACAAGAGCATTGTTTATTTATGGTGAGGAAAGGCTATCCTGTATACTTATCTATGTAAAAAAAATTTTTTTTCAAATATTAAAAAAAAAAAAAAAAACCTACAACCATAACAATGATTCAATGCCAATTGTAACAATCTGTTTTATCTCCGGTAACTAGCTCCGAAAATGTCTTAATGAATATATGAAGTTCAGTTTAATACCTCACCTTTTCAGTCATGTACTTTCTCTAATCTGCTTTCTAACCAATCTCGGGCTGGAAAAAGGGGAGGAATAATTCAAATATAAAATATCTATGTGAGTGAATTTTAATTGGGTTTGGTTAATAGGTAAATAATCTTATGTATACTTAGATCTACTTATACGAAAAACTAATAATCATATGGTTAGGGGTTGCTTCTCAATTGTTCGCATCGTCATAGTTAATTGAATACACAATATTTTTCACTGTAACTACCTTGTTGTCACTGAGTTAGTTCTCTGTATGAGTCTTAGTAAGTCCTCGATGGCAGTTTCTGCCATTCAGCAGCTCATGTCATCCAGGCCGCGTCTGATCACTGCACTTTCTTCATCTCATGCCCAGCATTACATCGCCGGGCGGAGGAAAACATATCTTACAAATCACTTCCTTGCCCAGCATCACACCGCTGGGTGGTGAACGCGCGCTTCACCACCACTCCTGTCTCGATCTCCTTTCTTTCCCGTCTCGTTCTTGACTGTCGGTGTTCAAATGCTTTAGCACGCACTTCTCCCTTATTTCCTCATTGTCTTTGCCACCCATATTTATCAACGCTTTCTTTGTCTTTGGACGCACAACGTGAGATATGTTAAATTCATAACTTCTTATTAATTCAAATTTACTAGTGACAAAATTTGATTCGTCACACGATATATCGCTTTGGGTATTTATTTGTCCTTGCTGTGTTATACAGATTATTTAATAAAAATAAATTCTCAGTAGGTGTGCACCTGAACATATAAAACACATTATCATTTCCTATACGAAACCATTTAGGTAAAATAATGAGAAGCTAATATCGTGAAATCCATACATCAGTACGAGCAAGTTCATTACATCACTCATAACGTCTCCCATATAATACGGTAGATCAAATGGAATATTGAATCCAAGTGTGGTAATTATGACATTATTTGCTTTTCGACAAATAATATCAAATCAATTCCAACGATCAATTTCCACCCACCCCACACGGCAACGAGCACTAGGTTGCTCGACGTAAACAATAATAATTAATATGTTATTTGAAATCTGAATTTTGATATTGCCAAATTAAGTTCGATTCGTACTAATAGTAATAGGTTTCAATCATGATCAACCCATTCAGAGCCAAATTATCTTTTACGGGAGGCGAAAATGTATCGTGGGTACGGACGTTGAATTTAATAGTGGCTTCAATAAAACAACACTGATTTATTCACAATTTTGCCAAAATACATATTTTATTTTAGTAATGTGATTTATTTGTCACGTGTCAGTGAAGTGCAGCCCACAAAGGCTGAAAATCTGTGCCTACTTGTTATTGATTATGTATGAGGTTAAAAAAGATGTTTTAAAAATTATCAACTTTTACTATCATTTTTCATTGTCACCCTGGCCACAACTATCAACAGAAGATAATAATAAAAATGGACTTTTTCAAGGCCACCAAAATATACAATAACATTCTAAAAGATTGCTGCCTACCATTGGTCGTATAGTAATGTACGCCATTTTATTTTCTTGATTATTTAAAAAAAAACTGCTAATAGCTCCGTGTAAAATCCGTTTTCATGATAGAGGTTCAATTAATTAAATTTAAGTTTATCCCGTTGGCCATTGTATTATAAATGTACTATTAAAAATAATTATTCGCAGCCGTGGGTACTTTTAGGTTATGACTCATTTTATTAAGAGAGGGAGCCATGGTACTTGCTCAATATTTTTGTATGGCTAAAAGAGTCGACTCAATTGAACGATGGCTAAATTGAATGGGAGCGTTGATCTCAGGGCGTATGAGCAATGATAATACTATGCTTGCCCCATATTACTCGCCCAATACGGCTCCCCCGCTACGGCTCCCCCGATACGGCTCCCCTGATACGGCTTCCCCGTTATGGCTCTGAGTTCCCAGCGTATGAATGATCGTACGACTCGTATGTCCAAGTCTAGATATCGGACCGTCAGACGCCGTTAACGTCTCTGAGTATACATATAGTAATACTCAGTTTCTTTTTTTTTTTCGGGGAGCATTTAGGCGAAAACCGACCGCTCTGCCCCTCAATTCGATACGACTCGAGGTTCGTTTTGGCGTGCGAGAAAAAAAGTTGCCTTTCATTTGTTTCTTCAGGCGAAAGTCGACCGAGACGCTTTTCCGTCCGTATAGAAGCCGAGGTTCAATTCGGTCTGTAAAAACCGAAAAAAATGAGTCAGTAAGAGTTTCTATGGAAATTTTTCCCCGACCGACTCGAACGGATTCGTTCGGGAATCGATGTCGACAAAAATTTAAGGAGCCTCTGGCGGCGGAAACTGGAAGCGCTCGCGGCGCGCTATACTAAAGTACCGCAGTACTCTCTTCGGCCACCAGGATGGCCTCTCAGGCAAAAATTTGAATTTGTCGAGGTTTAATCGGCACAGCTTCAAATTAACGTTTCCCGCGAGTGTTGCCACAAGCACGGTTTCGGAACGGCCAAATTTTGATGCATTTTCTCAATATTTCGTTTTAATCCATCACCATCGATCTGTAAAACTTTTTCTCCTTCACCGTTTATATTTTTATTCAATTTCGAACGCACCCCGAACGCAAAATGATTAAAAAAAAATTTCGTGCCCCTCTTTTGCTCGAAAATGTTTCGTTTTTCGCATTACTCTAACGTAAATTAAAAAACGATTGATTTTGATCGAGCTTCGGGTCTGATTTAATCAGGTATCGTTGTTTTTTTTTTAATTTCACGATAAATATTACGAAATTTCCTCACTTTTAGGCTAATTGATTTAATTTAAGTGGAAATGTTTTTCTTTGCATAATGGTATCATTGGAAAAAAATAGTCACGTGGTCACGCAAAAACCACGTGGTACGATTTTTTATCAAATCCACATGGTCATCCTGATGATTGAATTCCGTCGCAAACACGCAGTAATCAGTTAAAATTATCGAAAAAAATCGTCGTCCGAAGGTTTCGGAACGTTAATCGGCCGTCCTACAAATGGCGCTCGGTTCAAAATGTCTCACAATAACCGGCTAAAGTTTGACATTAGCTATTTTAACAAAAAAATGCCATTTTTAATCAGTCCTGCTTTTGGCCAATCAGAAATAATAGCCAATCATAGACTAGCACCGAAGAGATGTTTTATTACATAGTGATGTTACTTCAAAGAAACGATAAAATCTGTGTAGGTACTTACTTATAGTAGGCAGTTTATTTTTTTTAAATCGATAATGCTTTTGAACGAAATAAAATTAAGTTTGGTAAAAATAATTTGGCACGGGTACCGTCGCCCCGTAGTGAAAACTACATCAATAGCGTAACGCAAATTTATAATTTATACCAGGAGCGCAGAAGTTAATACAGTGAAGCGATGTTAATTGTTTTGTAAAATAAACATTTTTTTTAATCAAAAGTTTTTCCAGTTTGAGTGTTTGTAATATAATCATTAAATTTGGGAGGCGGGCATGGGTACCGTCGCCCCGGGAGCCATTCATATTTAAAGTTTTTATCTCTTTATTTTTTAACGGGTAGGTACCTAATTGCGTTATGAAAATATTTTTTCGGTAATTTTTTTTTAAAATTAAATTAAGTTTGAAATGACACCTTTCTTCCTCCATAATGATAATTCTTATATCGCCATTTCTGCCAAAAATTACCTCGAGGACGCTGTAATCTAACAGGAGCACAGACGTTTGGGAAAGTAATTTACTATTAAAAACGGTATTTTTTTTTAAATATAAATTTTTAATTAAAAGTTTTTACATTTTGCGTGTTTATAAAGCAATGTTTTTTTCCAAAATAAAACTCCCTTGGACTTTTCCAGAATATTGGTGACAAAAACCGTACATACGATATGGGTATCAAATTACGCGTCTTGACCTACACAACACGAATGGCTCGGTGAAAAAATGATCAGTAAGCTCCTTGGATCTTTTTTTTCTCCAAATATACATTTTTTGATTAAAAGTTTTTGCTTTTCGCGTGTTTATAATAATATTAATTTTCGCAGGCGGGCATGGGTACCGTCGCCCCGGGGGCAATTCATATTAAAAGTGTGATCCCTTTTTACGAGTTTTTCCGATATTTTTTATGAAACTAAATTAAGATTGTAATGAAGACATTTTTCCTCAATAATGATATTTCTTATAAAGCTATTTCTGCCAAAAATTACCTCGAGGACGCTGTAATCTACCAGGAGCACAGAAGTTTGGGAAAGGTATTTAATTCTAAAAACGGATTATTTAATTGTTTTTTTTTTAATATAATTTTTTCCAATAAAAGTTTTGACATTTTGGGTGTTTATAGAGCAATGTTTTTTTTCCAAAATGAAACTCCCTTGGACTTTTCAAGAGTGTTGGTGCCGAAAACCGTACATACGATATGGGTATCAAATTACGCGTCTTGACCTACACAACCCGAACGCTTCGGTGAAAAAATGATCAGTAAGCTCCTTGGCACATTTTTTTCCCCAAATATACATTTCTTTCTAAACAAACATATATTTTAATACATTTGTGGTTACCCACTCATTGTTTCATTTATATGCAAGCAAACATATAACATTTTTAAAAGTTTTTAAATTTAGCGTGTTAATTGAGCAATTCTTTTTCCAAAATAACAACTTTTTAAGAATGTCGGTGACAAAAAACCGTACATACAATATGGGTATCAAATTACGCGTCTTGACCTACACAACCCGAACGGCTCGGTGAAAAAATGATCAGTAAGCTCCTGGGCACATTTTTTTCTCAAAATATCCATTTCTTTTTTAAATTTTGTAGTCCCACACTCTTCGTCTCATCTACATTCAAACATCAGATCGCTTATCACATTTACCCATTAGTTGCCTGCAACGGGCGAAAAGCTAGTGTAATAACAATTAACAGTGAGATAATTTTAATGGTGCGATTTTTCTAAAATATCTCCTAATAAAAAGAGTAACCGTTCAATTGAGCCGTGGTACCGCTTACGAGAAGTCGTGTAGCGGTTACGTCACCGCTCATAGGGTCATCATATCATAACCAGACTGCGCGAGTTAAACAGTTGAGACAGCAATCAGTCTTGCGAAACTTAAATTGAAATATCGGGACCACAATACGTAAACTGCTGATAAAATGATGTTTGCATACAGGGTGATGCAAACGTTTATACAATGATCCGAGTCAGCGGTCCTGCGGGTTCGACGTCCAGACGCTACTCCTACCCGTGACAGACAAGAACAGAGGAATCAGCAGCTATATAAGCGGTGAAAGACCTAAGTACATCATCATTCCACATCGTTCCACTCAACAAGTTCGACGCAACATCATCCCACTCGAGAAGTCCGACTCGGCGTAGCGGAGGAATCGGCCATTATGGCCGGTTCCCCCCGCGTCGATCCTTCTTCATCTCAACACCCTGGCTCAGGCTATCATTCCTAGCCAGCGCTAACCTCACGCACCTAGACCCTGCGACCAGCTCATCGCCGTCTGCGCCTCGGCTTCGGGATCATCGTCGCTAGCCTGTACCTCCCGCTCATCTGCCGACCAAGTCCATCGCACCTTCGGCTACCTCGTTCACGTTGAAGTACCCGGAAGACCCTCGCCTTCATCACTGGAGGTTATCCACCGCTTACCCGCCCTGGTATAAGTAACAGATGGTTACTCCTTCAGGGCTCTCACAAGGACTCTAATTTTTTTTTTGTTTAACGACTCTACATTTATTATAAAATTAATCTAGACCTCCAATGTCCCTGCATAGTGGTTAAGCTGCAGGATGCCTACAATTTGCACAAAAACACAAATAATAATATTAAAATATGTACAGGAATAGTAAAATAAAATAAGCCTAAAAATAAAACAGGATGAAATAACTGCTTTAAGACTAGGCCATCTGTAGAGAAAGAAAAAAAATGAAAAGAAACACGTATACATTCATGTTTATATTGTAGGAATCTACATTTAAACATACATAAATATTACCGGAGAGTATTACACCCGTCTACTGGCAGTCCAATCGAGAATGTGCATGGCGATCGGTCTGTCCGTACAAAAAGAACGACCACCGCGCCCCTCCGCCAGATTACCTGATTATGCCCTGAATAAAAAGTATGTGGGAAGGTTGGGGGCGTGCCCGAAGACCCTAGGGACTAAATGAGCGTCAGGGATTCGGAGGGTGGGCGGAAGGTAGCCGAGCTTGCTCGGCCATTCTTCAAGCCCGTCATGGCAATGGGGGAGGCGCAGTCGACTCTGTGTGAACACTTGTCCGGTGTGGGAGGCGTCTGATTAGGCAGGGACGAGGTCTATTTCACACCCAAAACGGGTCAAAGACGGTACAGGACGATTAAAGTTCAGTTCCAGCTTGCTGCACACACTCCTTATATTATGTAAAGTAAAAAAAAGAAAAAATGATAAAGGACAAGTTAATTAAAAACTTAAATTAAATTAATTAAATTCATTATGACGGATTGTGCGATGATGTCATCACTACCATCGCACAAGGGGTCAGTCTTGCATGGAATCCTGCTGAAATAGAAACAATCATAACAAAAGAAATAATCAAAATAATAACAGATACTATGGAAAGAAGAAAATCATGAACAGACAAAATTAAAAAGAAAACAGCAAAAATAAAAAGAAAATTTTATATATAATGCAAAGGTGATTGCAAACCTTAATATAAAATGAAAATAAAAAATAAAACAGACATCATAACGAAGGTAATATGAGAGCAAGAAAAGAATTAACCGAGGAAACCAGAAGCAGTCACACATGGCACCTGAAACTCTGAATGATTTTAATCTAATCAGCGACTTTAACATCAGGCCATCTCTCTACCCAAACCTTTGTAAACTTCCTCAGGCACTCAAAGTTCACCTTATTCGAAACGAGATCGGCATTCCATACCGGTCTTGTGATGACGTTCAGACCTTCCAACATTTCCTCTCTTGCATCCGTCAAAATCTCACAATGCCACAGAATATGCTCGGCAGTCTGGTCAGTATTGCCACATGCGCAGTTTAGATGGGGGGACAGGGCGAAAGTCACAGATGGCACCTGAAACTCTGAATGATTTTAATCTAATCAGCGACTTAAACATCAGGCCATCTCTCTACCCAAACCTTTGTAAACTTCCTCAGGCACTCAAAGTTCACCTTATTTGAAACGAGATCGGCATTCCATACCGGTCTTGTGATGACGTTCAGACCTTGCCACATGCGCAGTTTAGATGGGGGGACAGGGCGAGACTGTGAAATCTCCCCCTGAATTCCCCATGCCCGGAGAGAAGTTGGTTCACATGGTGATCCAGGTTTAAATATGCCCCTTCCATTCTGAGTTTAACAGACGGGAAGAATGAGTAAGTCCATCTTTCCGAATTTGACCTGTCCCATCGCGCTTGCCATTCACTCAGCGTTATTTCTTGCATCTCTCTACGAAGAGCAGGGAGAGACACAGATCCACCTGGTATTAAGTTAACACCTAGGTGAGTAGCAGGTCTTCCTCTGATAAGCTTCTTCTTTGTTAGCACCTCCCTAATTTCAAAACTGGCAAAGCGTCCGAAGCAACTGTTCTATAGGCACCAGAGAGTGCCAACAGGGGGATTCGCTGGCCCCTCTTGAGTGCCGACTGGATTAATACATTATCCAGGCGGTGCTCCCACACAGAGGCTGCATAGGTGACTTGCGATACATACACCTCTCTGTATAGAAGGCGAAGCGCTGGAGAACGCAATCCCCACTCGGCAGTTGAGATCCTTCTCAGTTTCAAGAAGAGGGTTTGGGCCCTGCTTGATACACTCTTAACATGTGCCAAGAAAGAGGACGATCGATCCAAGAGAACGCTAAATACCTAGTGGTTTCCGCAAATTTGATGTTTGAATCTCCCATTTCGATGGAGGGATTTCTCCCTCTATTGAAGGAGCCCTTCATCAGAAGACCCATGGTCTTTTGGGGAGCGAAGGTCAAACGATTTCTCTAACCCCATTCTAAAATTGCACTTAAGTTTTCATCAGCTTTGCACTCTACTTCTTTTCTGCTGTTTCCCGAGACCAAAAACAATTTGTCATCAGCGGAATCGACCGAGGTATATCCCTCAGGCAAGGGCAACTTGGAGGAGTCGTCAAACAAAATGTTCCAGTAATCTGGAGCAAGAACCGAACCCTGGGGACAACCCATATTTACCTCCCGTTCGATAGTGACATCCCCGTACGACAGAATTATAGAACGGTTGTTCCAATAATCTGCGGTTATCTTGAATAACTTTGGAGAACAATTACGCTATTTTAGTTTAGAGAGTATCATCGGCCACCACGCATGATCGAAAGCACCAGTGATGTCTAAGAAGACCCCAATCACATACCTCTTAGGGCAAGCCTTCACCCATTCAAGCGCATACGAAATTGCGTGCTCTGTAGACATACCGGGGACGAAGCCAAATTGTCGATCGCTGAGATCGGTGAGAAAGTTTTCCGCAGTTGGCATCTAATCAGTTTTTCTAATATTTTCCCAAATACAGGCAGCAAGGTGATGGGCCGGTACGCCTTGACATCTGTCCGGGGCTTATCGTTCCCTTTTGGAATGACACGGAGCACGCCTTTCTTCCATACTGTGGGGAAAACTCCCCTTCTCATGCACGTGTCCAACACCTGGAAGAGCTCCTTCTTGGCGTAGATCCACACATTCTTCACTATTATGCCATTAAGTCTGTCAAAACCTGGTGCCTTCTTTGGATCCAAACTCTTAATAATAGCGTCAACCTCAGCAACAGTTATATGTAACATATATCCTCCTAGGCGAGGTTCCTGGGCGGAAGCCGTGACAGATTTCTAATTTGTTTGTGACGGTCGCTTTCCCCTATTACAGAGTCTAAAGGGACTAACTTGCCCAGAAGTGTCCTGAGCGTAGAAGCCACGTCTACACTCTCAACATCCCTGCCATCAATATTGGATGTAATACTGATTAAATACCGGTCAGAACCTTTTCCCAGTTTTTCAAGGGCGCTGTGGATATCTCACGGGTTGGCGTTTCCCACTTCTTTAACCCAATTATGCCATGCCGCTCGTTTCGCCTTAAGGTCGGCCGATTTAAAGGCACTACGAGTACACTTGAGACGAACCATGAGGGTGGACGTCTCCTCCGGCGTACATCCGACCCGTCTCGAGATTCCCAGGGCCCTGTAGGCTCTTTTGTAGGCACCCGTCAGCGAAGTCAGCTCACTCGACCACCACTACGAGCACACCTGAGACGAACCATGAGGGTGGACGTCTCTTCCGGCGTACATCCGACCCGTCTCGAGATTCCCAGGGCCCTGTAGGCTCTTTTGTAGGCACCCTTCAGCGAAGTCAGCTCACTCGACCACCACGGCGTCCTTAAAATCCTCCTCGGGTTTGATCTTCCCAAGGATGATTCTGCGGCTGATACTACGGCCTCGTTAAAAAAATTCCCCAAATTATCCGGATCTCTAGACGCTACTTCGCGGAATCCCCGTAAAGTATCTCGTAGCGCCTCCCCAAAGTTATCCCAATTCGCCTGAGTGGTTTTGAAGTTCCAGGAGGATCTTGGAGCTTCGGTCTTCTTGACACCCACTTTAAAAGTAATTAGTCTATGATCAGAGGCAATAGCGCAATTGTGCACGGCCCACATTGATATCTTGTTCGCAACTGACCCAGAGCAGAGATTTAGATCAATGTTGCTCTCACCAGAGTGGTTAGAAAAGGAAAAAAGTTTTCCTGGCTCATTAATTAAAGTTAGACCTTGCGCCGCAATAAGGTCTTCGACGGCGTCTGATCGTTCCGTCCGGTAGTCACAGTTATCAAACCACAATGGCGAGCGAGCATTAAAGTCTCCTCCTATAACTATGTTACGACCTTTAAGCGCATTTAGGGCGCGCGTCAAGCACAAGATATGTGGTCCGACCAGGTTTCCGTATTTAAAGTATACCGATATCAGAATGATTTCAGTTTTACCGAAGTTAAATGAGACACAGGTTTGGAACTCGTTTGACAGCCCAACCAGAAGGAGGGGGCTGACCATCGAAGAATTAATCAGAACACCCGCCCCAGGTGAGCTGCCGACTTCGAAAACCGCACCCGGATGACTTACTGGCGTTTTACCTTGCCATGTGTACTGCTCCTGGATAAGCATTATGTCGACGTGCAGGTCAGTCATGACCTGCAGCGTCTCGATCGTGGCCACCCGGGACCTCTGCAGGTTAATCTGCCCTATTATAAGGGGAGAATTACTGTCCATAATCCGTCATTCGAACTTGTGCTTCGATGGCGGCTTTGTATGCCGGGCATGCTCTGTCACCGGTCACGTGATCCGCGTGCTTATTAAACTTAGTGCAGGTTGCACATACTGCAGCTTGAGCCTTTTTTGGACAGTCTTCGAAATCATGTCCGGTAACAGAACAGTGGCGGCATAACAAGAACAAATAAATAAAATCAAACTTTTTTTCCAAAAAAACTTATATTAAACAAAAAAAAAATATATATATATATACATATATTATTATTATAATATATATTATTACTATTATATCACATAATGAATTATGAATCTAAGTAAGAATCGTGGCTCCCTTATCAGGCACAAGAGTTCCTCTTTTCTGATAAGGTATACATGACCAATTATGAACCTTAATATTATATTTTGCAAAATATGTATGTATTAATGTAACCCATATGATGTATATTAAAATAATAAAAAAAAAAAAAAAAAATGTGATGTGAACCTGAGTACATACTTTACTTATATGTCCATATTGATGGCACTTCAAGCACCTTGTTGCTCCTAAATAATCTCGTACTCTGCACGCGTTCCAGCCCAGGAAGCACAAGCCACCATCAATAAGGACTTTCCTAGCCTCTGGATGACATGTTATGATCATATTCATCGTGGGTGTGTCTCTTTTTCCAAAGAGTGCGACTCTGCGCATAGTGCGCAAATAGTCATCCTTATTAAGATTACAATTACCTGTAATATTGTTAGCAAAAAATTCCTCAAATAGGGCGGCATCTCCGGAGGCATCTCCCTTTGGTACATCATAAATCACTATCTTTGGTAGGCGTCCCTGGGGGCTGATGATTTGAATGCCTTACTCAGTTAACTTTGATTCAGCTTTTTTGATATTACTTATACCTCCTGGACTGCTTGTTTGGAGAGCCACGCCACCACCCTTTATCTTCCTAGTACGAACAACCTGGAACCCATCTTTTTTGGGGTTTAGGAGGTCTGTAAGTTTCTTTTGCGTAGCTTCTGAGGTCTTACCTTCAGGGATTGTTGGGTAAAATAACACGGTTGGTTTTAAGGGAGGCAGTGATCGCTGGATACCATCCACATTAATAGATTTGGACATGGGACCAGAAGTAGCGACACTCGCGTAAGATTTTCTGCTCAGGATTGTCTCAGAAGTTGCGGGAGCAGATTTTTGTTTTGTTAACAAGTCGACCTTATCAGATAATCCATTTTGGGGCTCTAGTATTTCAAATAGAGCTGCCGCACGTGCCACCACCGATGCATGGGATACAGCCATGCTGGATATGATTTTTTTAATATCATCCATGGATCGGGTAATTATTGATCGCTCGTCATTGTTCATCTTGTTTTACCTGTTGTCAGAGTAGTAGAAATGGGGTCCATAAGTGTCCAGATATATGATAGTGATTCATGGGCGTTGATACTCGAAGTGTCTATAACTAACGAGTCTGTGATCCTAGGTCGTTTCCTATTCTCCTGATTGGGAGATCTAGTTGGTTTGGGTTGCGGGGCCGGAATACTTACCTCTGCTGAGGTTGAGGCAATGATCTGCGTGTTGCCATCCTTGGCTGCGTCAGCTATTGTAGTAGGATTTTGTTCCAAGAGTCGACTTCCGTGAATGCTACTGTACGGAGAGGAAAGTGTGTCTCGAGAGCCGTGTGTGGGCGCGGGTTCACGTACAGATAAGCTATTAATAAGAGCCAAAGAACGTGGAGAGAGGTCTTTCTGCTCCTGTAGAGCCTTCCTCAAAGCATCATTTTCGCTCTTCAAAAAGGCAAAGTCACGAATGGTGCACCCCTGGAGAGCCATCTCGCTATCCGAGTCGTCCGAGTCAGACATATTTGCGCAATTTGTGAGTTTTCGTCTCTAGGAAAGATAGAGATGTCTCTTTGATTTGTAAGGTCTGGAATAAGTCTATATATAAGTCTGGATTATTCCTCTATGGAAATAGACCATAGAAAAAGCCTTTTCTATGGTCAGATCCAAAAAGTTTTTCTGTGGTCACGTCTGTCAATGGGTAGTCAAGTAACAATAATATAGGGTCTGAAGATAGAAAAAAATTAAGATTTTAAAAGGGCTAAAGCCCTGTATTGGGTGTAGAACTTACCGAGATAACGCTCGATGATAATTCCCCACCTATTATTTGCTATTTAAAGTAAAAATTTGATAAAAAAACGAGTTATTTCCGTGAATTTTGTTAAAAATTTCCGGAGCAACTACGAATAGTGTTTAGCACAGATAAACTGAAACTGAACTTACCTTGCCTTCATCAGTGCTGAACAAGTCTACAAATCAGATCTCCATCAACGCGGTGTCCACCCACTGACCCACATCTCGACCATTCTACCGCAGTCATCGCCGTCTACGCCTGGTGTCATCATCATAATCAATCCAGAGCCATGTCCCAACTGCGCAACTCAACTGATGTGTTATACTGATTCTCAATAAACGCTGTAACAACAACATCATATTTTATTGTTTCACCACCAATTCCCATAGTCGTACAAATACGGCTCATCAAAAAGAGCTAGCACAATTGTGCGGCTCGCTCATGAACGACACATCGCTAGTGCGCATGGTTATGTTAATTTGTAAAATATTTATATATGACTTAATTTTTTAACCTAAATGTTTATGACTTCAATAAGAAAAGTTCGTCGTTTCTACTAAACTATATATAATATATTTATAAATTAGTTATTTGTTAATAATTATTGTGTTTTGAATACGCAAAAACCTATGTTTACTTCCAAAGGTACTTAAATACTTTTTCAAACAATGCGAAATAATCGAAAATAGAACCTTAACTCAACATTTTTTAGCAAACAATTCTTTTCTTTGAAGAATTCTTGTTTTTTCAAGTATGTTAATTTTGCCACCTCAATATTTTGAAAGTATTGTTATATTAAAAAACTCTTCGTTCATAAATACGTTAAAATCTCGTAAAAAAGTTCCATGACGCCTCGCTTCATTGCCGCCTTCACTACCGTCACGGAGGTTCCCTCTCTTCAGCCTCATCATACCAAAAGCACCCGACTTCACCCAACTCAAATAAGTGTGAGGCGTTTGTGCTCAAATAAGAATGAAGATACTCTCTAGATTGCTGGAAGCACAAACAAACATAGGACAATACCCACCCCGGGTCAGGGCTGACCACGCGTTTTGAGATGATACTCAGAGCCTGTTGACATGTGAGTCTGCTGTAACTAATTACCTTGTGTGTGCCTTTCATAAATCACTTAACGTAACGTTTGCCACCAGAGAGAGAGAGAGAGATTATATAATGTACCTGTTAGTTAGATATCATGTCCCGTGTCTTGTACGATTATAATTGTGTGTCCCGCCTATGTATGCCATGTCCTCCGATGTACCATTAAAACCATTTCCATCACCCATTGATTTATTTGACGACAGAGGATTTCCAGAAGCCCTTCTTACCAAAGGTGTGTTAGAAAGTAGTCTTAAACGGCCCGACCCTCTAGTTTTTGGAGTATTCCCTCACTTGCCGACCATCAGCTAGTCAAAGGGTAAAGTTGTGTTCCGCTCGCCGGATCTAAACGCCGCAATGGCTCCGACGTTGGGGGCCTAAACGCAACACTATGCATATAAAATTATCACATTTAATGGGAAATTTTCCTTTTGTCTTTCACAGTTGCGAAAATTTTGGCAGAAAATTTAGAAAGCGATGGACGACACGTGGAGCTTGCTGATGGCCAGCAGGGATGCGATCATCGGCGCCGTGTTCGTTGTGGTAACCTGCCATATCATCCAGCGGATGCTGAGACTCCTGCTGCTTCACTTCTGCCCTGTTCTGATATTTGTTCTTTCATTGGTGATTAAACTGATTATATTACAAATGTCATGACGTATATAAATTAGTATATCAGCACATACTCGAATGACTTTTACCTGCCATTCCAGAGCATATTTGGAGTAAAAATGTAGATATCATTTTGATTTTTTTTTATTTAAATTATAAAATATATTTTTTACCACACGTCGCACAGTGGGCTTAAAATGCTTTGTCTAGTTTACAATATTTTATTTACACTGCAAGCCTACTCATATGTAAAGCATTTAAGCATTAAAATGAATCATCAACATAAAAAAGTTTTTTTTTCAACTTGAGGATTTAAAAAAAAAAAATCGCAAGTTGCGCCACAATACGAAGTATGTCAAAAAAATACAAATAAATAGTAGTATATCTGTATGTAAGGATATATTGGCCAACCTTATGATTCCAGAGATAACCTCATTTTTAATGTGAGTGCCATACAAATTTTTCTTTAAAAAATGATAACTCCTTCATTTGTACACGCAATTGCTTCACACGAAATTTTATAGCATAGTAATGATCAGCAGAATCCATTTCTAGCCAAAATAAAAACCCTTGAAAATTCAAGTCTCTCTCAATTGCAACAATAATCGCAGTGACAACAGTTCGTGTTTACACTTTGCTCTTGCAAAAAAACTAAAAAAAACCTCCGAATTCATGTGCAAACAGTATTTATATGGAAAATTTAAGTGCCAAAAAAGTTTATTTGATAAAACAGTATTAAAATAATACTATTCTATCGGATTCTAAACATTTTTATCGAAAGTTTTAAAACAACCTAAGATTGTGTGTTTGTTCTCATTGAAATGTCCATCCCACCGATGCCTGATGAATGCTGCCATCGGCGTAAAAAAAGAATGCTGGACTTGATGACGTCCCCATTACAAAAAAAGGCCTCGGGAATGATTTCTCCAGTGGTTGAAGATGAGGAATCTGACGGAGCATCGGACTATTCCGACGTGTCTGAAAATGAGAGTAAAATCCCAGTGTCCTCAGTCCAGATACTGAACGACACTGAAGCAAGTCTAAGAGCACTCCAAGTTGTCCTTGCTGAAAAGCAGTCAAGAGTCTCAAAGGACCAACAACTGCGGATAAGCGCATATGTATCCGCTGTATTCAGATCAGTTTCACAGCTGTTATTGGAACGAGAGGGCTTCAAAGCTGATCTGGCAACAGTCAATGCCAAATTAATAGTGGCAAAGGGAGAGATCGCGATTGAAAAAGCAGAAAACCAACACAGGTTAGAAAAAATATTGCAGTTGGAGTCGGATCTAGGACCAGTGATGCGTAGTAAAAAGTTGCAAGCTAAGTCACCTTGCTGGCGCTCGAACTGGATCAACTTGCCGCCGGGTCTTTGAGGTTCCTGCCCACATTCGTCACGTGCTGGTGGAGCAGGGGAAAGTCTTTGTGGACTGGAATGTGTGTCGTGTTCGTGACTTCATTGGACTTACAGTGTGCTCCAAGTGCCAAATGATCGGACATTCCTTCAAGTTTTGCAAGGACCAGCAAAGATGTGGACACTGCGCAGGCGAAGGTCACGCCCGGATAAACTGCCCAAAAGCCGCCGCCAAGCCTGTCTGCGCCACCTGTACAAGATTTGGGAAGCCCGCTGCACATCCGACTGGAGACAAGAACTCCTGCCCGGCCTACAAGGCTGCCCTTGCCAAGGACTTTGCAACTATTGATTATGGCGTCTAATTACATTGAAGAAGATGACGAGGTAGATTACGAAAATACTCATAATTTCTGTGATTGGCTAAAGTTTCATAGCAACTACAATATGGAAAATATTAATATTGTTCAGTTGAATGTTAGATCGATTTATAATGAATGTCTACCTAAATACTTGTTGGAAGCATATTCATGTGTTAATGTTATGTGAAACGGCTATAACACCGAATCTTGTCTGTCTGTATAATATTCCTGGATTTAATTGTTACAACTATTGCTTAACTAAAAAATCTGGAGGAGGTATATTGCTATATGTTCGAAATGAATTCACATTTCAACAGAAAACAATAGAAACAAATCATTTTGAATGTGTGCTTGGCTCTATGACACTTCCAAACAAGAGTATTTTAAACATCATAGCAATATACCGTCCCCCCAACTCTAGCCAACCACAATTTCTTAATGAAATATCTGCCATTCTGCATACTATAAGCCCCAAAGAAAATGTTTTACTTATAGGAGATATTAATCTAGACTTGTTAAATTGTCAAAACCCTATTATTATGGCATATGAAAATATAATGTCGGATAATTATTTAATCAAATGTATTTGTGACGTAACTAGAGAAGCAGTTTTAGCAGGAAAAGTTACTCGTACTTGTTTAGACCACATATTTGTCCGATTTAACAGTGGATGTAAACAAAGCAATTCTCTTTCCTCATGTGTATGTAATAATATTACTATAGCGGATCACTTTTTAACTGCAGTTAATATTAAATATAGTGCAAGGAAAGAAGCCCCAGAACACGGGGAAAGAATTTCATTTTTATCGCAAAACAAAATGGACAAAAACATTCATAATTTTAAGTGGCACTCCTTGCTTGAGGAACAAGATTGCAATATATTATATAGTAAAATTAAAAACAACTTTAAGAATTTGTATGAACAGAGTAAAATCGTTATGAATTATAAACCCAAAAAAAGACCTCTGTCAATAAAACCTTGGATAAATTCTAATATCTTAGAAAACATAAAAAAAAAGATTCATTGTACAGAAGGTGGAAGAATTTTCCTAGCAATCAATTCTTTGAATTGGAATATAAAACTTTCAGAAATAAGGTGACAAAAGAAATTATTAAATGTAAGTCTACCTTTTTTAACAATAAATTCAAAAATTATTTTGGAAATACAAAAAAAACTTGGGAAGAAATAAATAAATTATTAGGACGCAAGTCCAAAAGTAGTTGTGACGAAATAATCTCGAAATATATGTTAAATACGAATAATGAAGAAACCGTAGCAGATAAGTTTGTTGAATATTTTACAAATAGTGTTAGCTCTATGATACATAAATGTGATTATTTAGCATCGACCGTCAGGCCGAATGAAGTGCAACATAGTATGTACCTACCCAGAGCTACCTGCCAAGAAATCAATATTATTGTTAGCAAATTAAACAATTCAAAGTCACCAGGGATTGACAACATTCGAATGTTTGACATTAAGACACATATTAATATTTTAGGGCCTGTTATAACACACTTTATCAATTTAATTTTATCGCAAGCAGTAATACCAGATGAACTAAAAAGTAGCATCATTAGGCCAATTTACAAAGGGGGCAAACATACAGATATTCAAAATTATAGGCCAATAAGCATATTGCCAGCCCTAGAAAAAATACTTGAAAAATACATTTCCATAAAACTTAATAAATATCTAGAATCTTTCTCTTTGTTGGATCCCAACTAATATGGATTTCAAAAGAAAAAAAGTACCGAAATGCTGCTTCAGGAATTTTCAAATCACATAAATTATGAATTAAATCTAAAAAAACAAGTGTTGGTTTTATTCATAGATAACTCTAAGGCATTTGATACCATTGATACAAATAAACTATTAGAAACACTGGAGACAATAGGAATTAGAGGAAAGCTGCTAGTTTTATTAAAAAATTTACTAACTGATCGACAAATAAGAGTAAAAATTCTTAAAAAATTCAGCAAAAGAAAATATATCTCAACAGGTGTTGCACAGGGGTCAATTCTAGGGCCAACCCTTTATATTATTTATGTCTCAATTATGAGAAAATTGTTTTCATTCGTTAAACATTTTGTATATGCAGACGATACGGCGCTCGTAATATCGCACGAAGTTCTGGTTACTGCAATGAACCTTATGCAACATGATTTTATTGCCCTGCTGAAATGGTCGCATGACGCAGGCCTCTTTATAAATGCCAAAAAAACTAAAATTATGCACATCAGATCTCCACACGCCAGATGTAATGTAATTCCTTCATTATATACACACACATTTGACTGCATACATAAAAATGTTGCACAGCCCTGTTCATGTGAAACCATTGATTTTGTCAAAAGTTATGTATATTTGGGTGTTACTATTGACTGCTACATGAAATGGGATGTACACATTGCTAATGTTTGTAAACGTCTACGAGCTATTGTGGGTAGGATTTATAAAATAAAATATTTCGTGCCTATAAGTACTTTAAAGTTAATCTACCTATCTCTGGCTGAATCCACTATACGTTATGGAATTACTTCTTGGGGACATTCTTGTAAAACTAATATAAGCTATATACAAACATTACAAAACTCCATTATAAAATTGTTAATCCATAAATATGACAATCAACACAGAAGTAAGATTAAATTAATATACAAGTCTCTGAATATTTTACCTGTCAGAGGATTATTGTTTTATAATATTGTAAGTCAACATGTTATATTGTCTGATTCATTGTATAGGGAAAGAGTTTGCCATAAACATAACACAAGATTCACTCAAAATGAAGGACTGGTAGTTCCGAAATGTACTAATAAATATGGTGAAAGAACTTTAAACTATATAGTACCCAAAATTTTTAACCTATTACCAATGACAATTAAAAATAATAACATGTATACTGCTAATGTTAGATATAATCTAAGGAAATGGTTATTGGATAATAATGATCTATACTGATGCCCCTGAAATGGAATTCATATTTTTAGAAAATGGAAAAACAATTATTTTGTATAACTCTATTTATGAAACTATTGATGTACTTGTTGATAATACTAATTTGTTCATACATTTATTTTTACTTGCTTATTCTATAAGGCTTTTATGCTGCTATTTAAACTTTTCTGCAATGTAACCAATTTATGTAATTATGTACCGTTCAAATTGTATCTTATGAGTGTATAAATGTTGTCTCTATGTCCCTGCTGACAAACTACATAAGTAGTTTAGCGGGTTTAAATGTGAATAAATAAAAAAAAAAAAATGTCTATGAAAGGCGATTTTCAGCCCACTGTGCGTCGCCACACTGAGCACATCGCAACGGATCACACGATTCGCGCTCTGTCTCCTCTGTAGGGTGCTAATGGCTATAGGCCTCAACACGGGTAAGCCACCCAGTGAGGCCAAACTTACTGTATAACTTTGAAATGTAAAAAATATTGTACCAAAATAAATAAAAAATGGAACGAGAAGATGTGCGTAAGCCGATACATTAGAGTCCTAGTAATGCTTTATAAAATAATTCACAATTTTATTGATAGCCTTTACCTATTACAAAAAAATAATAAAAAGCTAAGGTAGTACCTATATTGGCAACATGTCATACAAAACATTTTGTTAATTATTAAACTGTTGTGGAGACGTGTCTGATACATTTTATGATCTGAATTAAATCAAAGCATACTTTAGTTAAAATAATGATAAGCCTAATGTTTAAATTCTAAATCTTTATCTTTTTGTTCTAGATCCTAATCCCCCCGTGGAGGGATTTTTTTGTAAACACCTACATCCCATACTTCACCGAATCCTTAAAAAGTTTCGTTTCTGAAACTATTAGAGAAGCAAAAAAATATCACAAGACAATATAATTTGAAAGACCTGTTTTTACGCTTGCTTTATTAGCAGGAGTTTTACGGCGAGCGTTTAAATCTTTGCATGAATTTCATTTCATTAATTTTTGTTTACATTGTTTTCTTAATAATATTTATTTTATGAAATTTTTTTACGATAAATAAATAAATATTTTGCCATGTGATATAATATAAATCTATAATTTAACAATAATTACACTGTCCAGATACCTACGAGGGGAGCCTGATGAAAAATCAACCTCGAGTAGTAAAAATGAACCGATTAAAAATATATGTAGATAAAAATATTTTTTTTTAATGTTATCTTTTAAAACATCAATGTATTTCTAGCATAGCTGATACATTAAAAAAATCGATTGACTTTGACTACTCCAGTATCATTTTCCATCATACACCTTACCTATTGTTTTGCCCTTTTTCTACAAATAAAACACTTGTTTAGCACTGACAACACACATTGAATCTGGTTTCCAGAAACGGCTTAAGACTGCGGCAGCGTTCATTGATCTCTCTGCGGCCTACGACACGGTGTGGCACAAAGGCCTCCTTGTTAAACTCTACGACACCATAGAGGATGGCAACACAGTACGACTCATTGAGCACTCACTGGCCTTACCTTCAGGGTTTTTCTAGGCGGGCGAAAAAGCAAAAAAATATACTCGAGACTTCTCTCACACTGAAGGCAGAAAATATTCTAAGGCAGATGACATCGCGGTCACAGCTCAAGCCAAAATCTTTAAAGAAGTAGAAGATATCCTCAATTCTGACCTAAAGGCTATGGTAGAATATTTCCTTAATTGGCGACTAAAGCCAAATGGGTCGAAAACAGTTGCGATAGCCTTCCATCTTAGCAATTCACAAGCGAATGCCAAACTCTGTGTTCAGTTTGTGCGGGACTTTAAAATCTACTCCTTTTCCTTGGCTCCCCGTACTTGCAAACATAACCCCGCCAAACATCAGGCGAGAAATTGCAACACTGAGGGAATACAAGAAGGCGCTGCAAAAAAGCGTAATACTTTTGCACGAAGATGTCGTCTCCCACCCGGCATGCCGCTTGAAGTTCCGAAAGCCCTTCTGGGCGGAAGGAAAGAGAAGATAGGTGGAAACTTGAGTGGAAAATTATGCAATGCCCATCTCATACAGGACCCCACCGAGAGACAGCCTGTGTTCTCATTGACTCGCAAAACCTGGTCCACCATCAATAGGTTAATGTGCTCCCATAGCCCCATCAGTGTCCACATGATGGGCAGATGGGGCCTTAAAGAGTCGGCGATGTGTGAATGTGGTGCGGTGCAGACCACCAAACATGTGGTCAACGAATGCCCTCTCCATTCATTCCCCGGCGGGATTGATGAGGTCCACATGGCGACGCCTGAGGCCCTAGACTCGCTCGCAGACCTAGATGTCCCCCTCTGACCCCTCCCACCATACGAAAGAAGAAGAACACAAGGTTAACGATTTCTTTTTCTCCTTCACACGAAAGAGTGATTTTAGGTTTTGTGAGATTACATACTTCAGACCATCACTTGTAATTTCTGATTGTGAAAACCATTGTCTTTAATGTAACACTTCAAATGATGTCCCACTGACCGAAGCAAGATCTCCCCAAAGGTTGTAGAATTTTATAGGGTCCCTGAGATTCAACAGTTCCATTTGCATTCACAAGGAAAATGATCGAATTCCCTTTCAGCCATATCTTTTTTTAATTTCGTTGAATTACAAAAAAATACATTTCTTTCCAGTTAAGTATCTTTTCTGTGTCTGTTGGTACATAATTAGACAGAGCGATAGAAGTCATATGTACAAAG
The DNA here is from genome assembly GCA_026573805.1 of Hesperophylax magnus. NCBI lineage: Eukaryota > Metazoa > Arthropoda > Insecta > Trichoptera > Limnephilidae > Hesperophylax > Hesperophylax magnus. The sequence continues at coordinate 880,936 of JAIUSX010000157.1, forward strand.
CTGAGGTGATTTTTCACAATATTGGCGCTACAGAAATTTTCCAACTATTAATATTTTGTTTTTTTTTTAAGAAAATTAAACTTCAAAACTATGCAACAGTAACCAAGAGCGCCGACTTCAGATATTCAAATGTTTATTTATTTTAAAAATATAGCAGAAATCTAAACATACCTACAAATAAGTGTTATATTAAGTAGGTATATATGAATATAAATTTAAAGAAAAAGGTTTTTTTTATTATCTAATTTTTTAAGTTGGATAACTGTCTCCCAAGGCAAAACTGTATTGAGGCAGAATTTTTAGGCAAAATTAATTAATATACCTACTGTCTATGGTTTAATAATATAAATAACATATAATTTCCTTTAATAATAAAGTATGCTTTATTTAGTTACATGTACGATATTACTCGTCGTCCAACATTCAGTGGTTATTGTATTACTTTTATTGAATATCCATTGTTTATTGGCCTTTTTAAATTGATTTAAGCATTTTATTTGTCTTGTTTCGTCATGTAAGTTAATTATAGATATATCATTTGGTTATTCATAGATCTAAAATGATTTTATCGAGTAAAGTGCTTTTGTGTTTGTAAGATACTGTAGTACTTAGAAGCACTTGTCAAGTAACAACAATTCCATCCCACCCTTGCTTTACTAAACAACAGCAAATACCTAATTTGCATACATACACATTGACCCATGCATACATACACTCGTACTTGAAGCGTGAAAATGCTCACTTGTATCGGTAGGTACTTACTTTGAACAAATGCTTTTTTCATAGAAAACTTCTGAATTGGTACCTACTTCAAATATGTGATATTAAATTATATTATGTAAGTTTATCTTCCGATTGAATGCTCTCACAAAACCTTAACAGTTTTTCATCTGCCTCTCAAAAGGTTAAGCAAAATAATGACCTTTGAAAGCTAAATAATATATTATTAACTGTATGTTTTGGTAAAAGTGTTATTTTCAAAAGGCGTACGTCATGAAATACAAATATAAATAACGCGTTTAGCTGTGGTTTGTGAAAATCTCCTTGTTTATTGAAACATCATATTATACGAAAGACTATCCTCAATACATAGTGACTTTTATATGCCCTCTGACAGAATATATCAACAAATTGTGGTCCAGGATTAGCTGGCGCATATTGAAATAGTAACCACAATGAAACGTTTCTACCTTTCCTTGATATTATAAAATGGCTAATGTTGCAGGGTTGAGTGGATTTGTATACACAAGTTGAGCTGTATTAGCCGAATAAATATACATATCTACGAAACGCGGCCGCGAGCGAAATGGTTGGGAAGGTTCCAGACTTAACAGTGATAAAAGAGATTCATAATACGCTCTGTTAACTGAAAAATAAGCACAAGAAACATTTCTAATTCAAAAGTACTCACATGAGAAAAAATACGAAAACGTTGTCACACAGATATTTATCTGTGGAAAAAAATTCACGATTTTTCTTTCATAATTTTGTAGGATGGAAATGGAAACCTTGCAAATGTGTAAAAATGTCATAAACTAGCTAAATTGACTCATTTTTTATAATCCTTCAACCGGTGAAATCTTTTTTACTGTAAAAATTCCTGGCAACTGGAAAAAACATAGGTACTTCACTAATTGTAACAGTTTTAAATTGCCACCCCAGAAATTTATGAGCATGAACTGTTACATTCTACTGACTACAAACGCCATCACTCGGACGTTTGTGCCGGCCGGTTGTTGAGTATTGGAAGAAGAAGAAGTTTGCAGCAGAGTCGGACGACAACCGGCGAGAGGTGATTTCCCAACGGGCGGCCAGCTGCAGCAGACTTTCTGGGGACCTCTGACGGGTGGACCTCAAGACGACAATGGACTCGCGTTAGCTAATTTTTTTACTGGACATTGTTTCCATTGAAGGTCTAGAGTCCTTTTTTAAGAAATTGTAGAGTCATTTATACCAAAAAATTAGCTTCCTTGCGAGAGCCCCGAAGGGGTGACAATAAGTCACCTATACCGGGACGGGAAAGTGGTGGGTCCCTCCAATGGACATTGTTTCCTAGTTTACTTTTATTTTGTGTGATATTATGTTATCTTACATGGCGCCCTACTCTGTACAAGGTTAGTTGATCTTTTGTGTGTTATAATGTCACTCTTACGATCTTAAATGTTTCACTGTTAATTCCATCCTACTACTGATTCCCTATCGAACCTGGCACGTGGCCTTGGGATCAATAATCCCACAATTCTTAGCGTCTTTTGTTTGTTTGCTTGCTAATAAATATTTGTTTAACCTAATCATACTTTTTATTTGAATTCCACAGTTGGATAATTCAAATGATGGGCACAAAATTTTAACTACAATCGGCAAACAACATGTAAATGTTGGTAAACGTCTTAATCGGTTACATAATTAAACATCCAATAAAAATACATGTAAACGCCCAAGTATTGAAAGTTATTCACCCTTTAAATAGTGCTATACTGTTCAAAAAAAAATTGATTTAACTCAATCTCCCATCCTACTTCTTCTCTTCATATTATATTATTTTACTCGCACACGCACTCGGCTTTACGCAAAGTTTTTCGAAATATGAAATAGACCTTCCTCTTATTTTTAAGGTCAAGAGTGGGAACTTTCATCAATCTGGTAATAAAACTGAAGATTCGTATAAAAATGAAATCCACGCCGCCCGTCACAGGTAGTAGATATAAAATAAATAAATAGATTATGTAGAATTACTCGGTAGTTCTTTAAGGAACTTTTGATACGGAAACCTAATTTGAATGCCTCTGTCGTTCTTCCTTGGCCAGTCATATAATTTAATAATCCTAACATATACAATGATCTTTAAATGAGTTTTTTTCCATCTTCGATGTTTCGTTAGCATATTATATCATTTGATTAGTCATCTATGCAATATATTGATATCAATAACCCTGTCTGTTTCCCTTTTTTGTTTCTTCTACTTTCTTCTTCTTTTTGTGTACTGTTTTGTATGTGAAACTTATAATTATGATATCAAAATACCTATGCACAATTGTACCTATTAACTCCCATCTATGTATTGTAAGTTCCTCTAGTCCTACAACGAGTTTTGTAACTCATCAGGATTGCTCTAGAAAGCTAAATATTAGAAAATATATATATATATATATATATATGTATGTTATGGTTAAGGTTTTCACGGGTGTAAGATTTAGAATAATGTTCTCGGCTTATCTTGACTTCCGGACCGAACAGACACGCGAAAGCGTTCAGTTTGAGACGAAATTCAGGACATAAGGCCTCTGAAGATGGACAGTGAGATCTGTCCGAAACGTCAGAAATTAAAAAGTCCTTTTAAGGACTACTTTACGCGGGTAAACCGAGAACATTATTCTATATATATATATATATATATATATGGTACCTAATAATTCCTCTGCTGTTTTTGAAATGGCTATGATCCCGAATATTCCAACCGTGAGCTGTAAGCCTAACACCTACCCAAAATGGTTCTCCAAAGAACTCATAAATCTTCTAATCAGCAAAAAACTTAAGGGGATGTTACCGCAAGCGCAGCATAATTGCGGTTTTTGACGCAGTTTTTTATAAATTTCCATATTGTTTATAAGAAAATAATATTATGTTTTGAACAGATAATTTATTATTCTAAACAATGAGAAAACAAAACGCTTTAAAATGTTTAAAACAATTGCGTAAAAAAATATTTACAGAACCTCTAAAAATAGCTTTAAGTTCGATTATATCCTTTAATTCTAAATGCAGAAGAATTTTAAATAAATACATTATCACCACGTCAATGTCGTCTAAACGATGAGAAAATAAAATTATTTAGAAAAGCATTAAAACAATGCTTAAATAAATAAAAACTGTTTTTAATACTAAGATATTGTTCTTTGTATCACCGCATTATATAAATCACAACGCAAGTTATTTATCTTCAGTAACCGAGGTGAGTTCGACGTGAGAGCACGTTTCATTTTACAAAAAATAAATACGTAAATGTGTAGGCACATGAGAAAAGAGATCACACTAAAGGCTAGTCGTTATGTTATTATGTATCATTTCTAGCCCAAGTTGACTTTTTTACTATAAATCTCGTTTTATGCAACACTTGGCCAGCTGGCTGACTACAAGCGGCACAGAATATTAGAGAGTGCCCCTTCACTAGAATCGTATTCCTAGTTTTATTTATTCACGCCCTACTGTGCTTTTACATAAATTTCTAATTATACAGTTATATTAGTTGTAACAATAATTTATCTAAAAAGAATTTCAAATACATATTATTTTCAATTGACGTAAATAAAGTAAAAGTTTTGTTTACACAGGAAAAGAAGAAACCCGTTATTCTGGAAGGAAAAAGAGTAGTAGATATACATTATAATAGTAGAAAATTTTTACTATTTAATTACTTATTCTTATTGTAATCATGATAATTGTTTTATACATTTTAATAATCCTACTATTTCAATTTTTTTACCATTTTAATATTTATTATGACTTTTCTAATCCTTATTTCATTATTCCAATCAACGCTCCTAATCTTTTTACATTTTTTAGTAACGCACGATTATTCATCCAAGTACAGTACTTTTTTAATGATTTTAACATTCTCAATTTTGATGAATCTCATTCAAATTAATCAAGCAATAGAATTATTTCATTATATAACTCTTATAACTCATGTAATAATTCTTATTATTCTAACTGTGCTCTTTATTTCACTTCGTCAAATTATTACAAATCATGTAATTTCTCCAATCAGCGTATTAATTTTATTCATTACAATAATTCTAGTGATTTTAATTACCACAGCTTATTCAATTTACATACCAAATTTTATCAAAATTTCTAATCGTACTGATCTCTTACTTATATTCTCTAAACGTATATATATTCATTTACTTAACTTAATTTTTATTTTATTAATACTTATACTATTGCAATTATGTAATTCCATCAAAATCCTCATTTCTTTAATTATTTTTAAATATTTTATTTACGCTATCTGTTCTAAATGTTTTTGCTATCCAAATTATTTTAATTATGTTTACATTCTTTATATAAATTTTCTAATCGATTCAATACCTTCATTTATATTAATCCATTTAATTCTTAAAATTTAGGTGTCTTATTATAATTCTTCAAATATTTATAATTATGCAATTCTGTTAAAATTTCTAATTTCTAAATTTCAATTTATTCTTACATTTTATATGATTAGTTTACTATTTCAAAAATATATTATCTGTCTGTTCATCTTTTTTAACTATTTTGATTACACTATTGGTTCGAGAGGTTTTTATTATACAAATTACTTTAATTATGTGTACATTCTTAGTGTATCCTTTCTAATCCTTGCAATACCTTCATTTATGTTAATCCATTTCATTCTTAAAATTTTACTGTTTTATTATATTTCTTCAATTCACTATACATATGCAATTCTTTTAAAATTTCCAAATTCTACATTTTTATTTATTCTTATATTTTATATGATTATTTTACTTGTTATAACTCATAATATAATCTATCTGTTCATATTTTTAACTATTTTTTTTACACCATTGATTCTAAAGGTTATTATCCAAATTACTTTAATTATGATTACATTCTTCATGTACCGTTTCTAATCCATTCAATACCTTCATTTTTGTTATTCCATTTCATTCTTAAAATTTGAATGTATTATTATAATTCTTCAAACCACTATAATAATGCAATTTTTCTTAAATTTCCAATCCCTACATTTCTATTTATTCTTATATTTTATATCATTATTTTACTTGTTACAAAACCTATAATCTATCTGTTCATGTTTTTTAATTATTTTATGTACACTACTTGTTTTAAATGTTTTTACTATCCAAATGATTTTAATTCTCTTTACATTCTTTCTCTACCTCTTCTAATATATTCAATACCTTCATTTATATTATTCCATTTCATTCTTAAAATTTCCATGTCTTATTATAATTACTCAAATCACTATAATTATGCAATCCTATTAAAGTTTTCAATTTCTACATTTCTATTTATTCTTATATTTTATACGATTATCTTGTTTGTCATAAAAATACATTCTGTCTGTCCATATTGGATATTTTTGTGCATTTTATTAACTTATTTGTCGCAAATTATTATTTTTTTTTATTCCTCTTATTCCCCTGATTGGTTTTGCTATTGATATTTTATTATTCTTAATTCTCTTATTTATTGAAGTTATATTAGATGGTATAATACGAAGTAGTCCGGTTTCAGTTGAGTGGAACTTTCTGTACGCAGATTGACGTTTTGCGAATAATTTATTTGAATTCGAGTGACTGGTCATTTGTGCGGCAGCAATTTTCTTCAGGATTTTTGAAATAAATGGTAAGTTTGAAACGGGTCAATAATTACCTAATTTATCAGCGTCTAGTTGTGTATTTTTCAGGATTGGTGTTACTACAGCTGACTTGAGTGGTTCAGGAAAGTCACCCGTGCTAAGTGATATATTGAAAACGTGAACTAGGAATGGAGCTAGAACATTAGAACATTGTTTTAATAACCATGTCGGTATAGGATCAAGACTGCACTGTTTATTAGGCGAGCTTGAAATAATTTTCATTACTTCTTCCTGCGTTGTGGGTTTGAAGGAAGACAAAGTTCCTTTAGAATTTAAAGTGAATATTGGCGGAAGGGCGTGAGATGCGGAAGCACGAATGGATTCAATTTTTTCCCGAAAAAAAATTGAGAAGGCTTCCGGGGTAATATCTATTTTCGTTGGAACAGTGACTTCGGAAATTACAGTCTTTATTGAGTTCCAAAGACGTCGTGGGTTGGTTCGCTCAGAGTTAATCTTTTCTTTCCAATACTCTGTTCTTTTGGAATTTATTTTACTCGTAATGATACAATTTACAATTTATCCAAATTAGATTGCAAAATATGGCAATCCTCTATAGTACGTATCATTCTATACATTTTCAAATCATCAGCGAAGAGCAGAACTTGTACATCTTTAAATACACCAACAATGTCATTTATAAATAATAAAAACAGAGTTGGTCCGAGGTGAGATCCTTGGGAAACTTCACATATGGATTCGAAGATGTAAGATTCTACAGAATTTATTTTAACACAAAGCTTTCTTTTACTAAGATAAGTGTTGATCCAGATCAATAAGGTTCCTTTAATGCCCAAAAGGCTTAGTTTATACACAAGAATATGTCTCCTAACTATATCAAAAGCTTTGGAAAAATCAGTGTATATCGAATCCACCCGATGCTTGTGGATAAGGGAATCAGTTACATAATTTTCATAAATGATTAAGTTACTTAAAGTGTTTCTATCTGTGATAAAGCCGTGCTGATTGGGAACGATTATATTATTGATTTGTTTTGTAATGACATCTAGTAAATTATTATGTAAATTATTTTTACTATTCCTAACTGATAAAATAATAAATGATGGCCTTTATATAAAAAATTGAATCTTATGCTTTTTACATTACGTAATTATTTGTTTTATGTAACTTTTTTGCAAAAAAATAATAATAAATATTGAAAATGACCGATATTTTATTTATCTTGCCAATATATTCAGATATAATTATGATCAGATATTATGAAAATAAATACCGTATTGTTTTGACATCTGTCAATGAAGAACACGTCGGTTACGAGTCATAAGGTACTGCTTACCGTCTAGCAGTGTAGTTGATAGTATCGATAATTTATCAAACAAGTTTGATAGAAATCTGATAATCTCATCTAAATCTCATAAAATCATGAGCTCCTTCTACAATTCTTCTATCGAAATTTACCTAAAAAATGCATACTCAACTTAATAAACTTTATTTGAAAGACGCTCATTATTAAGCGTTTCATGTTCAAACCTTACTCATGGGTACCATCTAGTGGATTTCATCGCTGCTCTGTTCGAACTGAGTTGACCGCACGTCGCCGCGTGTTCCCCGTTCCAACATACTTCATTCCTCTCCGCCCCGAAATATTATTTCGGTTTTTGCAAATACCCCCTTAAGCAAAACAAATATAAATTGCATAAAAAATTTGACCATAATAAATTCTGAGATGATGTAATTCTGCATTGTAAAATACTGCGCAACACGGCATGATACCCCAAAATACATCCGCTTTAATTATTTTTGCTGTGAAAATCTCATATATTATCTTAATACATGCTGGTTCACTGATGGTGAAAATCCTTTCAACGAACAATGATTTAAAAATATAATAAAAAGTTGCCTTACATTTTTGCGTAGGTAGTGTTAGTGTGTAAAGAATATTAAAAAGAAATTGTTTTAAGTTCGGGGAGTAGAGGGATGCAAGTAGAGGTAGAGAAAGCAGCTAAGATGAGAGTGGAGCGACACATTAAGCAGGTTGAAGCAGAAAGGCGCTGTTTCATTATGCTTTGAAGATGGCTCTTGAGAGGAAAAACGGAATTCAACAGGCAACTCATTCCAATGGCGTGTGTTTACACTGTGGATGAAGGTGTGAATTACGTTGTGGTGGGCGGGAATAAAAACGGTACTTTTATCACTAAGAGAAAAAAAATTAAAGTAGGTAACTAGATATTCAAAGGAGGAAAAATGGGTCTTCTTAAAATAAGGTTTTTTTTTGAAATATTGCTTCCACGCAAATTTATTTATTGTTAATTTTGTAAAATATTACCGATAGAACAGATAATCTCTAAAAGTGTGATTAACGTATCTTTGGGTACTTTGCGACAAGAGTTGCAGATAATATAAAAAATGTAATTCACAAAAAAATTCAAATATTATTTACCGGTCAACGATCAAAATTTAAATTTAATTTATTTCAAAAAATAATCTTGGGAACATATTTTATTATAAGTGCATAATATAGGTATTATAAAATAGTTTGCAAAATTACTGCATCAGTGGAGGATAGCCTCGCGAGGCGGGTTATAAGAAACCAAAAGCTTTTCTGTTGTTCATTTTATTTATCATTTTTTTTAACCACTGTGCACTATATTTAAATTGTGTTTCTAGTTATAGTTGATAATTTATCACAATAAAAATAGTATTAACCCTATTTGAAAAAAAATTTGATTATAGGACCTTTTGACTTTTTATTGACCTCCAGAGAGGTCAATGAAACTGAAAAGTAGCAATCGGATTTTAAAATATATTTGATACGGTGACACAATGATAATTCATCACATCTTTAAAAAGTTATAAAAAGTCATGGAAAGTGATGAAACAAAAACGTTAAGCTGGGATGTTATGTTATATAACTTTTTAAAAGTTTGTTGAATTGTCACTATGTTGAATCATCGTGGAACCGTTTGATACATTGTAGTAGAAGAAAGGATAATATTTTTGCTTACTTCTGGCAGATTTGGCAGAAGAACATACCAACATGTGTGTTTTACTTCAATGTGTTTTTATTATTTATTCAATGTATTGAGTTACAGTGCTAGAAACTAAAATAAAAGTCTTGTTTGCCAAGCAAAATACAACACTAATCGTAGAGATTAAGAAGAGCTGGTGTATTTGCATATTTATACATGTCGCAAAAAGTTGTCAACTGTTTTAGTAAATGTAGGAGTTTATTACAAGCTTTGGAACTTGACACTCCTGATATGTAGTTAAATCTATTTTTTAATCTCATTGTGAATTTGCGTGGTGTGTACATTTCATGTTAAATTTATTTATTTATTAGCCCTTTTACATGTGAATAGCAAGAATTTAACAGTATTTATTTTACTCAACGAAACTGACTTATCATCAATCTTTTCTATTTGTTAAGTGAAATATTGAAGATGTCAGCTGGCTCGGTATATATTTATTTCCTTTTGTAAGTATTCTGGGTAATGAGGAATTCAAAATACGGTAGTTAGTCCCAGAATTTCTGCCCTGAAATAAATCCCTATTTAGTATTTCGTGGCGGAATCCGAAAGGTTATCAATACAAACAATTCTGTACCTTGAAATCAGAATCATAATCTGTAAGTGATTTAGAATATTTCCACAAAAAACTAACATTACAGTTCCGAGTTTTATTTATATAGTCACGATAGCAGATAATGGACATTTTTTACATGATGTTTTAAAATCTTTGAATTTATTATGGTCAAATTTTTTATGCAATTTATATTTGTTTTGCTTAAGTTTTTTGCTGGTTAGAAGATGATGATACCATCATCAGGCCAAATGTGATTATACTTTCCGAAAAGTTGGCTAAAGAAGGAGGTAGCGCAACACGGCATAATACCCTAAAAATAAATCACAATAACATGTTTACAGTTGCTATTAGTGGTTCTGTGAACAGTGTAGACTTCACGTAAAAAAATTTGTTTGTAATTTTTCTCTCATTTTAAATCAAAACCATAATTTTCTATGAAATCAATAAAATTGTTAATAGGTATTTAGTTACCCACCTATTTAATTATTAAATATAAAGAATTCACATTTGAAAAATAATCTTTACTGAACCATTATCACGTCGTGTGCTAAACTTTTGCGGTGCTCTAGCTGATTCTATTTTCGTAATAACTTTTTTTGCACATTTATGGTTTTGTTAATTATACCATCTTACCAGATAATGTGTTCACATTTTTTTTCATACAAATGGTATTTTATCTATCCACGGAATAGCTAGTTAATTGTGGGTTGATATTAGTTTCTAGCTAGGCAGATTTCCCGTTCTAAGGAACCAAATGCTGTTAAAATAGCTAAAAATTTATTCCGTAAAATTAAAGTTTGTTTTTTTGATTTTTTTTTAACCAAATTGACAATATATAAAGTTTTTACTAAATGAGCCATTAGGTACCCATGTTAATTTTTTAGTGACATTATTTAATAGTTTTTCAGACTCCACCCTCCCCAAGCCAATCAACCATTTAGTTATTATTGAACCGATGAAGAACATTTTGCATGTTTTAATATTTAATTCTTGGGGTTTTTATTATATTATTTCGGTCCCAGATATGTATATGAATTTTGATACTTTGCCGTATTGCCCCCTGGCACCACGAGATCCTTTCGAATGTGACTTCTTGGGATATATTTATGATCAATTTTATCGAGATTCTAGATTTTTGTGTAAATGAATAATAATCTTTTTTATGTAATTTTGACGAACATTAAGTACCTACATTGAATGTTATGTGAAGCTGGTTGCTAAAGTACCTATAAGATTTACAACACGACTTCGTTATGCTCAGACAATTATTCACGAATTATTTTTCTTTGTTGGGAGTCGAAAAAAGAACTACAGATTGTGATCTAATCGCAGTTGCTCACAAAAATAAATTTAAAATTCAATGTCAATATTAAAACCGCCATATTAAAAATCATGTTTATAACCCACCACGCCATAAAGGCCGTTAAGAATTTATTGCTTGCAGGACGATACTGATATTTTTAGGCTAGTGTCACTTTTTTGCTGTCAACGATAGAAAATTATTGTAACAATTGTTCTTATTCAATTATACAATATATGAGACAAATTCAGATTGTTGATACATTTAGTTCGATTATATTGAATTATTTTTTCATGAAATTTGGTGAAACTGTTTAACTCTGAATGTGTAAAAGAGCGTTGGTTCTGTGGATGAAGGTGTCAAATTTTCTTGACATTTTTATTTTGTCTTTCTTGTAAAATATTTTAAGTATTTCATTAAAGACGAAGATAATACTAATAAATCGAAACACGAAACAGAATAAAACACAGAAAAACAAAAAGATAACGGTCACAACTAGGAATTGAAGCCAGGTTCTTTGTATTACTGGGAAAGATGTCTTAAACCACTCGACTATTGGGACCTATTTATTAAGCGTCATATTAGTCGATATCATAGTTCAAATTCAGACTTAACAATATCACCATGCAACTATTTTTTCTCATATTTTTGGCATCTACCTTTTTAAAATGAAACAGAGTTTCTAATGACTTTTAGTTTGTAACCTAGATAGTGTCTCGGACTTATTTTTCCAATTAGCTATTTTATTTTTCTTCTGATGATATATTAAAAATGATGATATATTCAAAACAGGATAAAAGAAAATAAGATGTTCAATGATTTTATAAATATGTTTATATCAGACAAACATGCTAATCAACTGCACTGTTTATTAGTATATATATATTTTTTTTTAATTTTTTTTTTTATTCAATAAACAAATTGTAAACAATAAATTAAGTGATATATATATATATATATATATATATATTTCACTAGTAATAAGATAAGATATTATGATATGATTAATATTTATTATTTTTCAATGTTCTCCCATAAAAAGCAATTGCTTGTGTGTATGGGATGAGGTATTATTTGTTTAGTTTCTAATTTTTTATTTAATTTTTTAATTTTTTGTTTTCGTTTTTCTTTTATTTATTTTTTTTTTTTTTTAAATTTAGTTTAGGTTTTCAGTATATTTTTTTAATTGTGTTTTGAATTCTTTGAAACTATCATTTAGTGATCTTATATTTTCTGGCAAATTATTGAAGAAATTTGTTCCTAAGTATTTGTAGTTTTGCTGACCCAAATTTTTTTACAAATCGGAATTGGTAACATGTATTTTTGCCTGAGATTTGCTATGTTTTTGAATGGTACGGTTTTGTTTAGGATATCATCTTTGTAAACTTGTAAGGTTGCGTGATACAGGAAAAGAGTATTTAATTTTCTGACTTTAAATTCTTTGAAAATGAGTTCAGATGAATATAAAAATGATTTCTTTAATATTATTTTAATTATTAGTTTTTGCGCAATGTAAAGAGGTTGTGTGTGAGTTTTATAGGCGCCCCCCCATCCTATTATGCCATATTGGATTATGGATTGACAGAATGCGAAGTACGTCATTCTCAGTAGTTCTTTATTTAGAATATGTCTCAAGCAGCTGAAAATTAAGGTTAATTTTCGTACTCTGTTTTTGAGAATGGTTATATGTGGTATCCATTTTAGGCATTGGTCAATAGTGATATTGTATAAACTGTGTAAAAACTTATATGTTAAAGCTTTTTTAACGGAAGTGAATAAAATAATATTATTGTAGAAAGCAATCACTTTGTGGTTCGACATATTTAATAAAATAAAATAAAATACGTTTTGTTTTAAAGCCACGAGTTTTTAATAATTTTTAGAACCGACCGGTTTCGCTTTACTCAAGCATCTTCAGGGTACCAATTATTACTAATTAGTAAGTATTAACAAAAATTATTTTATTTTATTGAATAAAATAAATTAACTTCCCTAGGCCAGTGCCCTCAGTTGGAGTATGTTGTGAGCTTTAAAGGAGAGAAATAGAGTAGGGAAAGAGATGTAGGAAAATGAAAGTTGGGAAGTACCTGGCCATTAGGATCTGGTCACTAAACATGATTTAAGCTATTTCAATCACGATATTTTATTTTTAATGGTGGTCTTTTCATACTGAAATTATCTCCCACTCTGGAAAGCGTCACAAATATTCTATTTTTAAAATATTATACAATTGCGATGAAAAAAAAACGAACCAAAGAGCGATCCAAAGTGTATGCTAAGATGCTAAGCCAGGCAGGATACGTTATATTAGCGTGAATAAATTCAAATGAATTATCTACCGTGTACGTAATATGGCGTTTAATTGCCTAAACATGTCCTTTAAATTAACCTTCCTGAATTTTACTTCATCTGATAAATGTTGCTAATTTGTTAGGATCCATGAACATGTTTGTCTTCGTGCTTACGGCCGGCGGTTTACGGTTAAACTTAACCGTCATTTATAGCTATCTTATGACTAAAGATTAAACCGTTAAAGGGTTAAAGTTGAAACGGCCTTGATGTATTTTGAGGGGGAAATGGTTTCTTGTACAATAATTCATAGACTAATAGAGCATTCGCCTGAACAAATTTTAAAATATAAATCACGCAACTTTTATCCAAATGTTGAATTCTTAAATTTAAGAATTTTTTCACCATATTTTAAGATATATCTTTATATATAAGATGTATAAAGATATAATGTGTTTTACTTCTACCTAAATCAAATTCGCAGCCAAAATAACGTTATAATAACCTCACCAACCACTCAACCAACCGACTCGCCTGGCGCGAGTAAAATTTTGGCGCCTCTTGTCAAAACCTGAAGACTAACTTAACTAGGTAGGTGGATACTTTATTCAATGATAATTCGTATTTTTGCGTACCGCCATACGGAACATAGTCTCACGGGCGATGTGTTAGGTGTTAGATTTAGAATTCGGCGCCCGGAGCGAATTGCTCCAATAGCACCCGAATAGGGATGGACCTGATTCTAACATAAATGTCCAATACCCTATTTAAATTTTAACTTGTTAACACAGTTAACTACGGTAGTTGTCGTGAAACAAATAGGTAAGAAAAAATAATGTTTTTTTATTACGACACTGGCTAAGAAAATCTTAAAATTACGGGATACTGGAATAGCGATTTAGAAAAAGAAAATTAAAATAATTTTCTATTCAATTATTATATAAGAGGTAGGTTCCCAGATTATCACTTTTCTGAATTATTCTTCGCTCAAGCGGTTCCAATTTTGAAATTGACACTAAAATTCAAAGAAAATTTGAGTTCATTGAAGGTGAATAATTTCACGAAGGAATAACGCACATCGTGGATAACAAAAATGTGTAAGTTTGATGTTGGATCGTTGAATTACTTAAATTGAAATTTTTTAACGAAAGCATATAAATGTTTTTATACATCTTTTTGATCGTTGATAGATAATCGTTTTTTTTATTATTCTTTGATGTGACCCAAACAAATTTCTTCTAGATCAATTCAGTTGATTGTGCCCTGTGTTATGTCCGACTTTTTCTTCCGTTCACTTTGGACATCGGGAATCTTCTTGACAGGGATTTCTGCGACCATCCGCTCTAAAAATCTAAATCATTTTTTCCCGTCTTGCAATATCTTCGGATCTCCTAAAGCCTAATATGGTCGTACGTGATTTCAAAATACGTCAATGTATGGTACAGGAAGCAATGTCTAAATATTACCTCTTTATGCGTCATTAACAAAATTCAACTACATTAAAATTTAAAAATTCTAAAGATATCGATAACTGAAGTTTTGTTCATAGCACTTTCAATTTTGAAGAGTTGCTTAATTAGCGTAAATCTCTAATGAATTAAAAAATGATTCGTTGAAAAAGTTTAATAATAAAAGAGAAATTAATCATTTCGTAATAAAAATGGGAAAATATCAAGATGTTTTCGTGAAAAACTTAAATCGAGAGTCAAAGCAGTCGTTAAGAGCTATTCCAAAAAATACCCAATTATTTTTTGCTTTCCACAATTTTCTCTCCAAATTTTCTAGCGAGACGTAATTAAGGGGGCGGTAAACAGTTAATTTTATATCGGTCCTAAAAATATTGTGAGAAAACGCTTTTTCAGTATTTTTACGAGGCGAGGGTTTTATATTGCAAAATAAAACAAAAACCTTTCAAGGTGGCAGAAGGACGATGAGGAACATCGTTTAATGATGCACTCCAGATTGACAAAACAAGCACGACATACGTAGAGATCTTCAACCACCTTTTTCTTGTTGTGGATACACGTTCCTCCGAGGTAGAGAATTTGATTTTTTTTTTTAATATTTACAACAAGTTCCGAGAGTTTTTCAAATGAGATCCATAGAGATGATAGCCTTTGATATTTTGCAATATATTTAATTTAAATGAGCTGTCGAATTCTACGACAAATATTATCGCTTCGCATTTGATTCCAGATCGATTTGTTGTTTTGAACCATTTAAAAAATAACTGGTTTATGAAGCAGAAGAAAAACTTTATCAGATTTAGTATTACATATCGGCAACTGTGCGATTAAAGATATTAAAATTTCGAACGAAACATAAAGTTTTTAAAGTTGCTCACCCATGGTTTTTATCGTGCAAACCGTAATTACCACTTTACACGAAGGTAAATAACATGTTTAATTAGACAAGTGATTTTATAAATGTATTTACTAAAAAAATCTCAAACCTTGACAAACATTTGTCAAATGCTAAATGTTTTTTAGAAATTATTTAATTTTGGGAGCGTCAGTGGTAAACTTTTGAATATAAATGTTATATTCAAAAGTGTTATATATAAGTGTTCTGTCACTTTAACTCACAAAACTTTATCTGTTTAAATCATACGTCTCACCATAAAACAAAATAAGATAGCATGAATTTTTCAGTTCGTATCAGGCTGGGAGAAATATGTCCCGAAAAGACTACGGATGTTTGATGTCTGAGAGAAATATCCCCCAAAATTACTTTAGGAATTAAAATAGTGGGCCATGAAAAGGTTCGGGAGGCACTAAGTGTTTATTACGTTATCCAATACACCCTTGTTTAAGAATTCCTATATCATAATGTTCAAACAAAAGAATGTTAAGAGGATTTTGATTATTAAGTGGATTTATTTACAAATCAGGTGTCCAAGAAGCCCAGAGAGCTCAAAAAATGTGTTAAATATTTAATATGACATCTGTAAATATAATAATAATAATTGTCGATTGAACCAAATGTATATATTTATTACCATAAAATTTGCTATTGCTTGTATCTGTGTGAAAAGTTTGGAGATATTAAAATTGTTATATTCGATGGAATATTTTGTAAAATTTGAACTTTAGGTAAAATTAATTACGAGTATAATATCGCCCAAAATGTGAATCCATAATACTGTAATGTCCCCTCCCCCATTATTAAATTTTCACATATCCATTGACGACGTTGAAAAGATGAAAACTCCATCTTTATGTTTTTTTCATAGTAATGTATCCTTCTTTAGAAATACGTGTCTCCTTTCTCACTATCGTCAAAGGACTAGCTACGATAGTCTCACTTCCAAATTATTTATAGCTTCGTACGCGTTGTAGTATGTCAACTCTTCAATATTATCGAATTAATCTGTCACGTTGTATTAATTTTTTGATTCGATCATGTGTAAATTCATTAAAGGGTTTCTTTTGTGGTAACTCTTTATTCTTTAAGATGAAGGCTTTAAATTCTGAATGGTTTATAAATAAGACAATCACTGATTCCCTTGAATTAAGCTATTTGTTTACTACCTCTCTTCCTCGTTCTCCTGACTTGGCTCTCATTGGTTTTAATGATCGTCAACAACAATATCGCGCTACTAAACCTAATACCTAAGACAGCAAGAATTGGTTTTAAATAACACAATATTATTGAGACAACCCTACCTTGTTTGTTCGCCGACACGTGTCTGGGTACGGTAATCGATGAAGTGCTATTAATATGGGCCATTTACACACAGATTACATGGAATTCGCTCTTTATCAATTCAATACAAGATGCACCAATTCTAGATTACTAATTAAAATACGGTTTGTAAATTGTATAAGCAATGTATACGAATATGTATTTTAGGAATGGCTAGAGACAAAACGTGTATAGCTAATAATTGGCTGGTCCAAAAAATTCCAACTAGTTTAGTGATAAAACTTAACTAGTCCAACCGCATCGCCATCTAGAAATTAATTGAAGTGTCGCTCAACATCGGGGGAAATCATGACATGTTGTGCCTCCTGCCGGAGAGTGATGTGGTTTGATTCCTATTGGTTTTGAGATGTGGGTCGTTTGGTTTAAATAATTATGATGATATCTTCAGTATGCGGTACTGTTATGTGGTAATTATGGTGATTGATAAAGATTCAACTTATATCATTAGGTACAAAGAGTTGCTCCTGGTCAGGAACTATTTTAATAGAAAAGTTCACCGGCAACCTTCGTTTCGATTGGAACTCCGTGAAAACCTCCTTTCACCGGCTGAAAGTGGTCAAAGGAAGAGTCCGCTCCAGGGAGACCATCTTAGGCTGGCCCTTTAACACCTTTGACAAAATCGAATGCTTTAACGTTGTTGAGAATAGTTTGGGGCTTGATGAATTCTTCAAAATAACATACTCATGGTTTTCGTTTTTACTGCACAAACTGCATTTTTTAATTTATTTAATGTTACGAGATAAAAATTATTCCCGACCCGGACAAAACACTTTTACAAGTGGTCAATTGACCATAATGACTACTTGTTACTATTTTTAGGAGAGAAGAAGTGAGAAATCCACTCAGCGAGGCTTTTTTATAACCTAATCAATCACACACATTGACAATCTAAATATCAAAACAAATACGGTCATAGAAGCCAATGGTAATTAAAACACCTGTTTTATCCATAGGCTCTAGTTTTACTACTGACCGCTAGGTGCTAGGCAGTGCTCTGTAAAATGAATGGTTGTGCACTTAGCTAATAGCTTGTACATTTTAAACATATTGCCACCGCCGGGATGAGAAAAAAAAACTGGTGGGTTTTTTTTCGATATCAATACAAAAAACTTTCAACAAATATTAAAATAGTTCATTATAACTAAACTACCTAAACCTGAAGGGATCGGGAATATAATTTAAAACAATCAAAAAAATATAATAATCCTCATACAAATACATAATCCATAAAATTAATAAACCCATAACCTGATAAATCATAAAATTGATAAAATTCATAAAATTAATAACATTTACACATATAGATCACTTAATTAACTAATATTCTAGCTCCCGTATAGAGCAGTTCAAAAACTGAAGTCTGTTTTTTTTATATGAGTTCATACTTGACTCTTTTCTTTTAATAGAACACAAAAACACTGTAATCACTGCACTGTGTAGACCGTTCACTCTGCATTCGGTCCAGTGGTGATCATCCTGTCAAGGATGGTACATGTTAACTCAGGGGGTTGAGTCTCATATTAAGGGTGCCCTGTCCTGGTAGGCAGCGAATACCCCTGGTCCTGGTTGACTGGAAGCCCCAGTGGCTTCTGGATATAGGTTGGTCAACCACAGCGATGCTCTAAGGTCAGTAGTCCTGTGTGGTAGCATCGGTTCAGCCCTGGTTACATTAGGCTGTGACCTTGGGAAGGTCTGTAGTTTGCCGGGTCGGGAGATGCAGATCCTGGTTTGATTCTATAGGCATCAAACATATTTTTGTGATAGGTCGCACAAAAATGCCTTGGGACGTCTTGAGGGTAACCACCCTCACTACGCCATCAGGTCCTGGATGAGTTGCTGTTATGCGCGCCATTCTCCATAATGCAGGAGGCAGATTGTCTTCCTTCAAGATGACCAGATCGTCCTTTTTTATGACTTCTTGGCTGCTGGCTTGCCATTTGGTCCGTTTTTGTAGTTCAGCAAGGTAATCTCGTTTCCATCTACACCAGAAAGTTTGAATTAAGGCATTTAATTTTTGATATTGGCTTAGTCTGTTCTCTGGTAGCTCGCGGACGTCTACTTCAGGGATGATAGAAGCCTCAGTGCCCATAAGGAAGTGGTTGGGGGTGAGGGGGAGTAGGTCGTTGACGTCATCAGACAAGGAAGTTAAAGGACGGGAGTTCAAACAAGCCTCTATCTGACAAAGTAAGGTATATAATAATTCAAACTGTAATGGATTATTCTTGGTAATTCTATATAAATGAAACTTGGTAGATTTAACTGCAGCCTCCCACAACCCGCCGTGATTTGGCGCCCTAGGAGGAATGAAGTTCCACACTATACCTTTATCTGCTAAAAACCTATGAATTTTGTCATTGTTCAGCTTTAGACTGGCATACAAATCTTGAAGCTTGTTAGAAGCTCCTCTGAAGCTAGTTGCATTGTCAGAAAATATTTTTTCAGGTTGACCCCGCCGGGCGATAAATCTCTTTAAGCAATTTAAAAAAGTATCGCTTGACAAATCCGTTACAAGTTCTAAATGAACAGCTTTAGTAGAAAAACAAACAAATATGCAAAGATACGATTTGATAAGTGGAGACTTCCTCAGCGCTCCACTCTTCATGTCAATAGGCCCAGCATAATCAAGCCCCGTCACCGCAAATGGTCGACTGGGAGTGATTCTTTCAACAGGTAAGTTTCCCATAATCTGCTGGCAAACTCGAGGTTGGTATCTAAAACATATAATACAGTTATGTAAGACTCGTTTAACAGTATTTTTTCCTAGTATGGGCCAGTATTTCAAGCGTATTTCCGCTAACAACGCTTGTGGCCCGGCATGTAAATGAACATAATGATAATGTCTTATGATTAATTCTGTTAATTTATGCGTAGGCGATAATATTACAGGTTGCCTTTGTTGATGTGATAAGTACGTAGCTAGTTTTCGTCTACCATTTGCACAAATTAAACCATTTAATAAACAAGGATTGAGGGCTTTCAATCTACTATTTTTGTTTACCATTCTGTGATTTTTCAAATCCTTTAATTCTCTTTTAAAGGAATGTTCTTGAGATGATTTCAGCAGACATTTTAAGGCTGCTTCTAGTTCGGTGACAGTTATATTGCCTCCGATTTTATCTTTAGGTTTCCGACAATTATTTATAAATCTCAACGCCAAAGCGGTAATTCTCTTCAATTTGGTTCGCGATGAAAATTTTACGAAAATCTCCCATTCTTGAACATTAGCTGCGAGTAATACATTTTTGCTCTTAATCTCAGGGGGATTCAAACAAGACACCTTGGATAGTGGCCAAGCGCTGATCTCTTCTGTCAACCAGCTTGGTCCCTTCCACCAAATTGAAGCGTTGACTAACCTTTCAGCTGTGGTACCTCTGGACAGTATATCCGCTGCATTTTCGGCCGATGATACGTGTCGCCACTGGTTTGGATCGCTGATATCCTGGATTTCCGCTACCCGGTTAGCCAAAAAAGTGTTCCACCGAGCTGGTTGACCCTTCAACCAGCATAACGCTATAGTTGAATCGCACCAGTAATGAGCGGCCGATTCCTCTATACTTAGCTCCAACTTGATATTTCTAATCAGTTTGGCTAGTAGCACCGCACTGCATAGTTCCAACTTGGGCAGTGAAATACATTTCAGTGGTGCTACTCTAGACTTAGAAGTAAGTAGATGTGCATGTCGCTTACCCTCTTGATCAGTTGAGACGACGTAAGCGCAGGCTCCATATGCTTTTTCCGAAGCGTCGCAGAAACCGTGTAATTGTATATTCCTTGGCGCTCCGTGGTTAATTCCCCTCGGGATTTTCAATACATTTAGTTGTGATAGTTCACCTAGATAGGCCCTCCAGGGTAGTAAAATTTCATCAGGTAGTGTGTCGTCCCATGCTGCTTTTGATTGCCATAATTTCTGCATAATTAATTTGGCCACCACTATTATGGGGCCTAGGAGACCCAATGGGTCAAACGTTGAAGCTATGCACGACAATATCTGACGCTTACTTTCCGTCTTACTTGACGGTCTTTTAATTTCATATGATAAACAATCTGATTCATTATCCCAGATCAAACCTAGGATCTTTTCAATTTTGGAATTGTTAGTGATCATTTGTTCACCATTGCTTTTCCCAGCAATTTCACCCTGGCCCAACCCAGATGACAATTCCGAAATATTCGATCTCCACTTCCGCAGGGTCATTCCGGCGGACAGTAAAATATCATGTACCTGTTGCTTCAACCTGACGCATGCGTCCAAGTCGTCCTCTCCGGTCAACAGATCGTCCATGTAGAAATCGTTTTCTATAACCTGGCTTGCTACGGGAAATTTAATGCGATTGTCCATACCGATTTGCCGTAGACATCTAGTTGCCAGGAAAGAGGAAGGTCCCAAACCGTAGGTGATTGTCTTCAATTTATAATGCCGGAGCTCCTCTTCTGGAGAGTCGCGCCATAAAATCTTCTGCAGGCTGCGATCCTCTGGGCGTACGTTGATTTGACGGTACATTTTTTCTATGTCCGCCGTCATGACGTATCTATGTTTCCTAAAACGTAAAAGATGAGTGTATAAATCTTTTTGTATAACAGCTCCTACCATTAATGCATCATTCAGGGAAATACCGGTCGACGTTTTAGCCGATCCGTCAAATACTACACGCACTTTAGTAGTGCTGCTCGCTTCCTTTATTACCGCATGATGCGGCAAAAAATAGGAATGGTCCTTTGTTTTCTCACATAGCTCCATGTGATTTAATTGCTCATATTCTTTCATAAATTGAGCATACTGAGATTTCAATTCAGGATTCATTAAAAATTTTCTTTCCAATCCTTTGAATCTTTTTTCGGCTGTGCCTAATGAGTCACCAAGTTGGTTGACACACGGCCGGCGCGGCAAACTCACTACGTATCTACCATCGCTCTCTCGGGTGTGCGTGGCTACAAAGTCGGCTTCACAAGCCTTCTCCTCGTGGTTATAAAAACTTAGAGGCAACACCTCTTCCATTTTCCAAAATTTTTCAACTTGATTTGACAATGTATTTATTGATAAACTACAGATTTCTGGTACTGGCCTTTTTTTATGGTGAGCGTTGATCGGGCCCGAGATGATCCATCCTAATTCTGTCCTTTGGAGCGTAGGTCCGGTATCCAATCTTAGCCGATCATTCTTCAAGATCTCCCAAAAGCTCTCAGCGCCCAACAGTATATCAATGGGTGCTGCTATGTTGAAGTTTGGATCCGCCAATTCCAATCCAGGTGGAAGCTTGAAATCCTTCCTGGCCACCGTTGCTTGCGGTAAATTTGTAGTTATTTCCTGCAATATTAGACATGTGATATCTTGTTTATAATTTGTTTTTAAAGATTTCATTTTAATTGCAACCCGTTTCTTTATATGGGTCACGTTATTATGTATACCCGACACGGGTTTGTTTATGTTTTCACACTTCAAATTCAATTTTATTGCGAACTTTTCGCACATAAAATTTGATTGGGCTCCTGAATCAATTAATACCCTTGCTTTATGCATTTCATTATTGCGATCCAACACTCCTATGATTGCTGTCGACAATAACACAGTTTTTTCAGCCTTCACCAAGGCAGAGTGGTTGGACACTGAAACTCGTTCAGTTTCCATATGGTCGCCACCTCCAGGGCGGGCTTCACCATTTTTATCGGAATCATTACTCGGATGATTCCCCTTATGCAATAAGGTGTTGTGGCTATCGCTACCACATAGCTTGCATTGCATATTAATTTTACAATATGGGGCCGTATGCCCTAACCTCAAACATTTGAAGCAGGCCCTACACCTCTTTATCATTTCGCTTCTCTCTCCTGAATTTAACTTTAAAAACTTTTTACAATAATAAATTTTATGTCCTTTATCGTGACAACATATACAATTATTGTGGGCGGCTGCTAAGAAAACTGATTCCTTTCTAGGAATGTTATTGTTGCCGCCATTTGTTTTCGGGTAGGTAACATTTTTTTTCGATTCTGTATGTAACATTAATTCTAAAACTTGCGCCCTTGACGTTAGACACTTGAGAAATTCTCCTAACGTTGGTAATTCTTCTTGTAATATTGTTTGTTCCCAATGCTTTCGCGATATTGCTTCTAATTTATTAGAAACTATATAAATAATTAATGCATCCCATTGATCGATTTTTAAGCCTAAATTTTGCAGAGCCTTTAGGTTCACATTAGTCTCATCAATTAAATAGCGCATGGCTACCGGATCCTCTTGTTTCATTTCTTTAAGTTGAAACAAAGCTTGTATATGCTTATGAACGGTAGTTCGTAAATTTGCAAATCTTTGTTGCAACAATTCCCAGGCTGACACGTAATTTAAATCTGATACTTCGAAATTGGCGATCACTTTCGCTGCATTCCCCTTTAAGCAGGATTGCAGATAATAGAATTTTTGCACATTATTTAACGTTTGATTATTATGCACTAGTGTTTTGAATGTCTCTAAGAAGTTTACCCATGTTTTTTGATCACCATTGAATTCCCTTAATTGGAGGTTAGGAAGTTTTATTGCTACCTTGTTTTGCTCAACGGATTGTAACATTTCTTTTGCTTTCGCTAAAATCGAATAATATTGATTCTCAAAACTTTCCCTTTGGGAATTATTCTCGATGTCGTCAGAATCTGGTAGAGATTCTATTTGATCTTGAATTAACTCAAACTGGTTTAATATGTTTTCAATTTTTTCGTACCTAATTTGGATCTCATTTAACGATAAACTATGTATTGAATCCCCGAACCTCGTGAGTTTTCCTTTTAAAACCCCTCGTTTGGCGATTAGCGATTTCATATTATCCATCTTAATTGCGTAAAAACCAAAAACAAATGTTCCCTTTAAAATATTTTCTGCGCAATCGTATTATAATTGAAAACACAAATAATGAAATAACCAAATCCAGCCGTACCTTGACAAATTCTTACAAATATATGTTTGAGCTACCTAACCTTAAAAAACCAACAATAATAATACACAATGACTTGCATCTATGCTGTGGGTAGCCGTTTTTTTTTGTTCTTTTCAAATTATTATATTAGCAAAATACACAGTAAAACATAGCTTGTTTGAACTTGGAAATGATTAAAAAGATAGGAAGGCACAAAGGTACTCATCTGTATTTCTTCTGGAATTGGCATCAATTTTTTCCATCAAAAGCCTTTTGTATGGTGCTGGTTCATTTTTTCTGGTAAATCCTCTGATTATATCCATCCGCTCGTTAGGACCATGTTGAGAATAGTTTGGGGCTTGATGAATTCTTCAAAATAACATACTCATGGTTTTCGTTTTTACTGCACAAACTGCATTTTTTAATTTATTTAATGTTACGAGATAAAAATTATTCCCGACCCGGACAAAACACTTTTACAAGTGGTCAATTGACCATAATGACTACTTGTTACTATTTTTAGGAGAGAAGAAGTGAGAAATCCACTCAGCGAGGCTTTTTTATAACCTAATCAATCACACACATTGACAATCTAAATATCAAAACAAATACGGTCATAGAAGCCAATGGTAATTAAAACACCTGTTTTATCCATAGGCTCTAGTTTTACTACTGACCGCTAGGTGCTAGGCAGTGCTCTGTAAAATGAATGGTTGTGCACTTAGCTAATAGCTTGTACATTTTAAACAAACGTGATAAATCAACCAGCATTAAGAACGCGGCAAAAACCGGCGCCATCCTACTGAAATGGAGGCCGATTCTGCACCCAGGGTTCCGATTCTACTAACACTAGAAGTTCCAATTAGCAAAGCTGGTCAACCCATATTGTTTCCATTGCTTTTGTGGCTTCAAAAATATATGATAGCCCACAGACAAGTCATACACTTGTCACAAGCCAATCTCAATTGAAGAATAAGGAAGACAGACAGGTGTATTCTGAATCTCCAACCCGCTGTCCTGGTTCGTTCAATATTTTATTATTTTGATTAAAAGATGAATGAAAATTATGTGTGGACAGGAACACCCTGTAATGAGTAAGAAGCACTCAAGATTTGCCAAAGTTCGTAAAATGAAGGTGGAATTGGGTATAAGTAGTACTCAGGTTTCGGTAGGTATCAATGATGTACTTTCCGTACATTGGTAACAATGGTAATAAGAATAATCGTGTTAAGGTATTTGTAAATACCAAACATTATGAAGTTGAGTACTATGAATAATTAATGTGAATTTGATACAATACTTGAAAGTATTAAATGTAGAAAAGGTAGGTTATGTAAGATACCCAAGAAATTTTTTAACCCTGTGATGTCGATGATCTCAAGCATTGTAGAAATATTTAAAATATCGTGTATAGGTACCTAAAAGTTGTTGTGTTATCACTCGTAATGCTGTATACCCAAACCAGTGTTTCCCACGGTCGGGCGTTTGCCCCACCGGTGGGGCATAACGCCACAGAGGTGGGGCACCACACTTCAGAGATGAGACACGTAGCCATTCCACATATAAAGGGGATCCGAGTGAGTGATCCGGGGGACCGACTCATCGGTCATTCAAAAAAATTTTAGCACCATAAGCGATTTACTCATTAAAAAACGAAATCGATTGGATATAACTAATAGAGGGGACCTAAGACTGAAATTAAATAAATTAGATCCGGACATCGAATTTCTTTGTAGCAAGCGTAACTGAATTTAATAATGAATTATTCGTCAATATATTTGTGTGTTCTAAATTTCAATTGTAACTTGTGTTTTAATATTGTTTTAATTTTTATGTTATTCTAATTAATTACATTTTCAATTTGTGTTTTTTAATAATATCAGTTATAATATATGTATTAGAATAGGTTTTATTTAATTTCATAAGGGTTCATATGTTTACAAACATATTACAATATGATTTGAAAATTTACCTGCTGTTTAATTAAAAAGATGCCGGTGGGGCATCTGACTTTTGAAAAGACTACGGTGGGGCATGGCATAAAGAAGGCTGGAAAACACTGACCTAAACCGTTTGTTCCATATTACCCTAGATGCCACGTATACGCCTAGGCTTTGTTTTATAAACTCTGTAATTCGTACACCTAAATATTTGTTTCATAATATAACGTCGTATATACGCCTGACGTCAATTATATAACTCCGTAAATCGCATATCTAATGTTTGGTTTCATTGTATAACAACGAATATTATTTATTAAAAAAATAAGTGAGGAAACCTAACGTCCCGCATTAGAAGCAAAAAAAAAACTCTGATTAACCAAAATTGTATAGAAAAAAATCTATCAACGCCACAGGGTAACTGAAAAAAAGTGACAATGCCTAATAAATATT
This sequence comes from Hesperophylax magnus, assembly GCA_026573805.1. Lineage (NCBI taxonomy): Eukaryota > Metazoa > Arthropoda > Insecta > Trichoptera > Limnephilidae > Hesperophylax > Hesperophylax magnus. The sequence continues at coordinate 907,456 of JAIUSX010000157.1, forward strand.
TCTTAAATATTATTGAAATATACATTTTCGACAAAACTTAGCCACGCAGTTTTCACACAGCCGCACTTAAAGGCATTTAAAGCCACTTTACAGCCCATACTAACATTTCAAAAAATATTTTTTTTTAATTATTATTAGGAAACCATAAGACTTTCTAAATTTAGAGATATTTCTGGAATTTAATGTTCCAAATATCACAGAACTGTATAAAATAAATGCCTTAATTCAAAATTATAAAGAATATTTCATCAATAAAGTCAGATAGCAAAAGATTTAAAACAAAAGGTTTAATACCATCCCATTGCTAAGAACGACCACGGCTCAGCACCACTACTAAACTTGTGTTTAGGTGTGCGTTGGTACAATATATTATTGTCCAAAAATAAAATTAATGTAACCGAAACTTTGAATTATGAACAATTCAAAAAGCATATTTAGGACGGGTTGTTTTGGAGAATTTTAACAATTCATCAAATTTTAACGAACATTTTCGGGTTCTGTAAAAGACCTATTCAAGTTCTGTTATTATATCATTATATGCTAGTAGCTATAGCGAATCTGACTCAGGCAATAGCGTTTCTGTATGAGGGAAGTGTTGCATGTGTTATGGTGAACGGTGGTTTTACGGGGTGGTTTGATATCACAAAAGGTGTTAAACAAGGCTGCGTAATATCACCGTGGTTATTCAATCTATACATGGATGTATATGCAAAAATTGAAAGAGGTGGGATTGGGCGCGAATTTGAGTAATCTGAAAGTATGTTGCCTGTTGTATGCTGACTATGCGGTACTGATTGATAATAATATGGATGATCTACAGTCTCTCATGTCTAGGATGAACGAAGTATGCATGAAGAATGGGTTAATGATGAATTAAGTAAGTCTAAAGTCATGGTGTTTGAAAGAAATTGTACGAAGACAGTATGCAAAATAGTTGTGAATGAGGAATACTTGGAGCAGGTGGATGAGTTTGTGTATTTAGGAAGTATATTTACGAGAGATGGGAAGGCTGACAGAGATATTGAAAGAAGGGTAAATGCAGATAATTCCATTAATGGAGGACTGAACGTAGTTGGCGCTAACAAAAAATTGTCCAAAGAAGCGATGTTAGCAGTCCACAATGGAGTTCTGGTACCCTCCCTGATTTATGGAAGTGAGCCATGGAACTGGCAGAGAAAGGATGAAAGTAGATGGAATGCTGTTGAAATGAGATCCCCGAGACGTATGTCTGGTAAAACCATGCATGATCGTGTGAGGAATGTCGAGATCCGCAAAGATTGCAAGGCTGATGTAAGCGTAATGAGTAAGATTAAGAAAGGGACGCTTAGATGGTTTGGGCATGTAGAGCAAATGAGCGAAGAAAGGAGTGTAAGGAGCATATATGATGCAAATGCGAATGGTAGCAGAAGTTGGTGGCGCCCGAGGAAGACATGGCGCGATCAAGTGAATCAGATTTTCGAGTCGGGCTATGTCAAAAGTCAGAATAATAGAAGATTATGTATGAGAAGTTGTATAAATGTGAATGAGGCAAGAAGTGTGTGCCAAGACCAAATGTTTGCCCCTGCGAGGAAACGGCGTGATGGTTAGTTAGTTAGTTAAATAGGCTAGTTGCTTGACAGAACTGAAATAATAACAGAATTTGAAAAAATCTTTCACAGAACTTGAAAATGAACGTTGAAATTTGATGAATTATTCAAATTCTCCGAAACAACCCGTCCTCACACTCTGAAATTGGATAATGATATATTGTACCTTTAATATAAGTTTACTTAATCTGTAATATCTAACATTTAAAAATCTTTGGTTAGTGGTATTATTTTTTCTAAAGCTAATTCTCGAAAGTGGAATATATTGAATTACGTTTGTAGTTAATTTGAATATTTCATTATTTTAATTTCTATGTTGAATTACGTTTGTAGTTATTTAATTAGCATTTGAATATTGTTTACACATCGCCTTTTAAGCATTATTTTAGTTTTGTATGTAAATACTCCATCCATAAAGACGAGCTCACTTTATGGAGTAGTAAAATAATTAGGAAATAAATTATTTTTGTAATGCATACTGTTTTAATATGAAATATTATATTATTTTGTAAAAAATCAATAAAAAAGTTCTAAGCCGAATTATTTGTTTGCACCGTTACGTAAAATGAATAAATATATTTTTAATATTTTTACTTTTGCACCATCCTCTTCCCTATCTCCTTTCCCTCCCTACCACCTTCAGCATCATAACCACAAAAGGGGAATGTCATATTGTCACTGGCTCCAGACGGTTAGGAGCCGTTGGGACTCATAAGACTCTCGCGGTACTTACATAAAAAAATTATAACACCGTGGATATAATATCTCGTTTTGGATCCTTGTTGGTATTAAATAATATATGTATTGACTGGTCGACCAAAATGTAGATCGTAAGAAAAATGTTTGATTTCTAAAAATAAAATAATGCCAAGTCTCGTGGAAATCTTTTGTGCCGTGATAAGAGCAGTATTCAATGTTCCTTGCAAGTGCAAATGTAAATTTATCCCATTTTCTGCAGAAATTTCGAACGGAAACTTTCTACTGATCATTGCGTTTTTGTATTCCTCCAAATCCTGAGTCAGGTATTTTTTTCGTCAAGCAGCCAACCTCTTTACAACGTAAAACAGAAAATATCTTCGCCAGAGAAAGTTCGAGAGCTCGGTCCTTTATTCTTTCTTACAAGATCTGTAAGTGGCTTCGCAAAGTCCAAATTAAGAGGGGTTAAAAGTGGAAGAGAGAAGGACGAGAAAACGCAAGACTCAGAGATCCGAAAACTTCTTATATAATCTCCCACTCACTTCCAAATACATTTCCCTTACAGGAACAAACTTAGGACAAACTTCCCACCTTGTCATTTTGGTTTTAGCCTAACGACTTCCGTGGCGAATGTTTCACGTATATAAGATTGATTTGGATATTATGAAAAAGTGTTCTTGTGATTTTCTGTGCGAAATATGTGAATGTTATATTTCAAAGCGTACTTATTTAATACTTACTATAATTTTATGCATGGATTTTAAAATAGATAAAAAAAAATCTTTTCATTATATTTGGCATTAAAGCCAACAACGTTTTGTTGCGGCCATCTTTTTCGAGAAGATCATAAAAAACAAAACTAAAAAAATGTGATTATTAGACATCGTATTAAGTACATTTATCTTTTAAATTATTGACATACATTTTACAATTATTTATCCATAATGTGATTTGTCAGTATAACGATCACAAGCGTAATAGTTTAGTCAGTTAAAATACGCCAGTTTTTTTAAATTTTAAGACACCAGCTGTTACTTGTTGATTGTTTTGTGTTTAATTCTTACGACTCCATTTAATTTTTACATAACTTGTAGTTCTGTGAACAGTGTCAACCTTGCGTTCAAAAATATGTTTTTAATTTTCTCTTATTTAACAAATCAAAACCAAAATTTCATCTGCAATAATTTTCATTTTGATATTCGATCTACCTACTTAGTGCAGTTAACACCTGTCAAAATATCTCCCGACCTTTAGTTGAAATTGAAGTTATTTAAAGTGTAAAAAAAAAACTTTAATAGTGAATAATCAAAGTTTAATACACAAAAGAGTGAATTTCAAATAAACAATAATATAAATTCAAAAATTTTAATCAACAAACCTAACGGTCTTCCGATATCTAATTTGTCAACACCATTATTTCAGTTTAAAATAGTGCAAAAACAAAAAAAAACAACAGTAGAAGTGAACAAAACAGTGTTTCCCTGATAAATTCAACATAAATAAAATAAAATAACAATTAAAAACTTTATCTAACTACCTAAAACTGATCAAGAACATTATCTAGTGTCAAATAGTGTTTCATATATTAAATAGACGCAAAAAGTGATTCTCAAGGCAAATTCATGTGATTTTAAATTATATTCTGATACATTCAACAACAATATAAAAAAGCGAAACTTAAAAAATTCATAAATTATTCGTTATAAATTTAAATAATTATTTAAATATTGTCGTACTACACCATCTATCGACAAATGGACCAAGCGTAATCAGTCACCTACCGAGCAATATCTTTCAAAAACTAGAAGTAAGCCAATAGATGTCACTACAGTGTTAATTTAATAAAAATATAAATATGGAGGAATTAATAGAAAACATAAGAATCGATATTAATAAAATAACAACTGTAAAAGACTCGAAAATAAAACAAAGTATGGAAAACAATATTAAAAAGCTGGAAGAAGCAATAAAATGTGAACAATTAAAACTACAAAATAAAATAATTCAATTGCAAGACCAAATAATTATTAATAATGAAAATTACAGTCAAAAATTAGAAAAAATAATCACAACAAATCAAAATGTTAAAACATACGCTGAAGTTAGCGCGCAACACAAATCTCCGGTTTTATATCCCATTATTATAAGCTCAATAAACGAAAAAGAAGACATCAAGGAAATAATAACTAAGAACGTAAAGATATCAAACACTGGCGTTGGTATTGCTAGCATCAGAAAAACATCGAAAAACCAACTTATAATTAACCTTAATAAAGAAGAAGATAGGATCAAGACAAAAAACGAAATAGAAAAAATGAACCTAGAAGGAATAAACGTGGGCGATTTAAAAAAGAAAAGTCCTTGTATGATTTTCAAAGGAATCGACGAGAATTATAATAATGGAGAATTTATGAATGACTTAATCCTACAAAACGAAGACATAAAAACAATATATATGGAAGAAAAAATTAAAATAAAAGGAACAATCAACATAAAAAAATATAAACAAAAAAACATTATTATCGAATGCACTGGAGACATTAGAAATTTACTAATAAAAAAACAAAAAGTAAACCTGGGTTTCTCCCAAATAAAGGTGGAAGACTGCAACCCACTAATGCAGTGCTTCCACTGCCAAAAATACGGCCACACAGCCACGCGCTGTCTAAGAATAAATGAAAAACCTATTTGCCCTCATTGCGCTGGAGATCACGGCATTAGAGACTGTAAAAACAAAAATGAAGTCCCAAAGTGCATAAACTGCACAAATAACAATCTTTTTAAAAAAAGTTCTTTTCCAACAAATCATAAAGCAAACAATGAAGAATGCAAACAACGCATAAAAATGTTACAATTTGCAAAGGAACGAATCAATTACAACTAACATGGATGATTACATTGCAAAAAAAATTGACCAAAACTACAACATTGCAGAAGAAATATGCGAAAACATTACCGAAATTAACAAATGGTGTCAAAATAGGGATTCTACTTTTTTAGTGCTGAATATGAACATAAGAAGTATCTCAAGAAATCTAGATGAATTATTAATAAATATTAATAATTTAAATACATCACCGGTGTGCATAGGGTTAACTGAAACACACTCCAACAGCGATCAATACATAAGTGCGCTACCCAACTACCGAGGAATAGCAACTAAAAAATCTATAAACAAAAATAGTGGAATAATTATGTTTGTACGTGACGATTGTGAAGTGATAAACACAGAAGAAGTAAATATTGAATTTGTCAACTGTTTAAAAATAGATATTAAATTTAAAAATTCTATTTATAGAATCATTACAATATACCGCACACACAAATCAAACATAACGAATTTTACAAACGAACTTTATCTATACCTGAATAATTTAAGAAAGATTTTTACGATTATATGTGGGGACTTTAACATAAATATTTCTAATAACCATAATTCTATAGAAAAAAATAACTTCTTGAACATGATGACTCATCTTAACTTCAAATCGTGCATCAACAACTATACCCGTGAAGTACCAAATCAAACGCCATCTTGTCTAGACCATATTTGGTGTAATGTAAACCTGAATTATATAAAAAATATCAAATCCTCAACCTGGAAGATAAATATAACTGATCATCACGCAACCCTTTTTAACTATGAAACAAAAAATAAAACAAAAAACCTACCTAAATCAAGTACCACAAAAACCACATTAAACTACCAACTATTAGAAAAATCACTCATAACCGAAAAATGGACTGAAATAATAAACAGTAAGTGCGCCAATCAATGTGCATCATTATTTGAAAAAAAATTATCAGAACACATTTTAAATGCCTCTGAAATTAAAAATCTGCATCAAAACTCTAAAACAAAGAAAATAAAACCCTGGATCACTATCGGATTAGTGAAAGCAGTTAGAAAAAAAAACAAACTTTACAAATTAGCTAATCAACCGACTGCCAAAAAATCAATTAGTTCTTATTATAAAAAATATAAAAACATCTTAACAACTTTAATTCGAAAAACGAAAAACAGCTACTACTCCCAATTAATTCTAGATGCTAAAAACAATAATAAAAAAATATGGACTACAATAAACGAACTAATAAATAAAAATAGAAAGAACAGTTGTGTATCCGAAATTTCAGATGGGAAAAAAACGTATAATGTCCAACTTGACACCAAAAAATGCTGTAATATTCTAAACAACTATTTTGTAAATGTCGGAAAAAATCTGGCTAACGCCATCAAAACATGTCCCAACAGTAATAAAAAGAATCCCCACGCTTCCCAACACCAATATAATTGTTTCAACAAAATAACAGAAACTGATGTCGGAAAAATTATCGATGATTTAAGGGGGGGTTCCACACCCGGTTATGACAACATAGATGTAAACGTATTAAAAACAATGAAACAATATCTAATTTACCCCCTAACTCATATAATAAATACAAGCCTTATAAAAGGTGTATTTCCTGATAACTACAAAAGAACAATAATAACACCGATTTATAAAGCTGACTGCCCAAACGACCCACAAAATTACCGCCCTATATCCCTTTTATCAAATATATCAAAAATATTCGAAAAAATTGTAAAAAATCAAATCTGGTCCTTCCTAGAACAACATAAAATTATTAATTCTAAACAGTATGGTTTCAAAAAAAATACCAGCACCCACGATGCTATTGCAAAAATAACAAATTTTATATATACCGCCCTAGACTCAAATGAAAAATGCATTGGAATATTTATTGACCTTAAAAAAGCATTTGATAGTATTTCACACACTAACTTAATAAAAAAAATAAAATTAATTGGAATAAATGGAACGGTACTATCCTGGATTATAAGCTTTTTGGAAAATAGACCACAGCAAGTAAAATTATTAAATGAATTAAGTGATTCCGAAAGTAATAACTTCTCGATACCACAAGGCACAGTTTTAGGACCACTTTTGTTCATATTATATGTAAATGATATATTTGAAGTTGCTAAATACGGGGAAATTGTCTCATATGCAGATGACACAGTGCTTCTTCTAAAAGCAAACACATGGTTAGAACTGAACAAAAAGGCTAATTCAGACATCAATGAATTGAAAACATGGTTTGACAATAACCTACTAACGTTAAACTCTAAAAAAACACACTACGTACCATTTTTCATAAACAAACCAAATACGCCGCATGAAATAAACATTCGAATTCACTCTGCACCAAGCACTCAACAACACCACTGTAACTTACTATGTACTAATATTGAAATTAAAACTTCAACCAAATATCTAGGGATCACTATTGACCAATGCCTAAAATGGATACCACATATAACCATTCTCAAAAACAGAGTACGAAAATTAACCTTAATTTTTAGCTGCTTGAGACATATTCTAAATAAAGAACTACTGAGAATGACGTACTTCGCATTCTGTCAATCCATAATCCAATATGGCATAATAGGATGGGGGGGCGCCTATAAAACTCACACACAACCTCTTTACATTGCGCAAAAACTAATAATTAAAATAATATTAAAGAAATCATTTTTATATTCATCTGAACTCATTTTCAAAGAATTTAAAGTCAGAAAATTAAATACTCTTTTCCTGTATTACGCAACCTTACAAGTTTACAAAGTTGATATCCTAAACAAAACCGTACCATTCAAAAACATAGCAAATCTCAGGCAAAAATACATGTTACCAATTCCGATTTGTAAAAAAACTTTGGGTCAGCAAAACTACAAATACTTAGGAACAAATTTCTTCAATAAATTGCCAGAAAATATAAGATCACTAAATGATAGTTTCAAAGAATTCAAAATACAATTAAAAAATTATACTGAAAACCTAAACTAAATTTAAAAAAAAAATAATAAATAAAAGAAAAACAAAAACAAAAAATTAAAAAATTAAATAAAAATCTAAGAAACTAAACAAATAATACCTCATCCCATACACACAAGCAATTGCTTTTTATGGGAGAACATTGAAAAATAATAAATATTAATCATATCATAATATCTTATCTTATTACTAGTGAAATATATATATGTATATCACAAAAAAAAAAAAAAAAAAAAAAAAATAGTAAGATTTGTAAAAATATACAGTCAAATACGTACCTACTGAATTATCAACCGAAATATTTCATGTGACATTTTTCTTATTTCAAATAAAAACTTTCAATTTGTCCAAAGGAACGTCACTATTAGTCTACCCCAATGAGAATTAGTTTTCTAACGTTCTTTAGGCAGGTAGATACCGTACTATTGAAAAAAGTTCATATAAGAAAATCTATTTTATCACGACGATGAATTTTATGTGATTTATCTTTGAAAAATAATCTTTACTGGGTCTTTCAAGCGGCCGTCATCTTAAAACGGATACGTGACGTAAAAACAAATGTACTGATGGACCAATTTCAAAAATGTCGAGTTAAAACTTAACTACTTTTAATTTATAATATAACGGTGTAAACCAAGTTACGGTCATTTGAAATTATAAATATTGTTTCGAAACAAAGTTTCAAATAATTTTCGAAATAGTTCGTGTTATCTTTCTGATTTGCAACTTCTTGTTTCATTTCAGTGGATCCAGGCTGGAAAGTTTTGCCCACGGTGTTGTACCACTGGGGTGGAATTTATTCTCTAAACTAGATAGAATGAAGCATAAAGCTCGTCAGATAACTAAGATGTGATACATTTTGAATGATAATGATGGCAGCTTCTGTTTGAAAGTCTCTAATACTTGAAGCCCAAGAAGTGGTTGATGCGCTTGAAATTTCCTTTCATTTATCTTTCGTCAAGTATTTCCTCCTGAAAATAAAGATCCTATTGGAATTAAGCAAAAAAGCTAAATGCCTAAAGATTTTTAAATTCAAAAGGAAAAGAAAATTTTCAATTTAGTTATGACGCAGATGAGAGCTCGCATTGAAATTTATTCTGAAGAGGGTCGTATTGGCTTAGTCGATATTTTATATTCCTATAATGGTGGGTGTCCAAACCATAAAACATGAATGGGGTACGTTCGGTTTTAGAAAAAAGTGGCTGTAATGCAATGTGAATTTTGATGCAATGTAAATTCAATGTTAATGCAATGTGAATACAGCGTGAATGCAACATGGACGCAACGTGAACGCAACGTGAATGAAATTTGAACGTCTATGTATGTACAATCTGAATGTATTGTTACTGTAATGTGAATGCAAAACTATAAATTGTACTGGTTCAGAAACCCCCAGACCAGCCAAAGAAATTAATAATCTGATCAAGAAGAAAATCGGCATTCAAAAATGTTTGTTTAATATTATCAGAAGTACGAAAAAATGCTTACTTTAGGCACACGAACATGTCCATAACACACTTTTTTTTGTTTATCTTTTGTCGAATAAAAATCCTGTTTTTTTATTTATCCTGTTACAAAAGTGATAGCATGCTAATTACCTGTTTAAATATTATTCATTCAGAAAATATGGATGACACATGTTATTTTCCTAATGAATAACAATATCAGTTTGTCAAAATCTATATTTTTATGAACACGTGTTCCGCCGTCCTCATAAAACATTCGTTTTTTACTGATTATTTGTTAGGAACCCTGTCAATTCATTCGTCAAAGACCTTCAGTTCCGTGTTTAACAGAGAAAACGAATAATTGGCCAGATTTTTAATAAATTAACATCATTTCATATCAGTAAGTTGTCTCCGTGTACAATATTTTTAATTCATTGTTTACTAGGTGTCTACTAGCATCACTTCCAAACGTCGATTGAGTCCTAACTTTAAAACAAAACAGCTAGAATACAGATACCAAATTAGTGTGTATCTTTGAGAATAACTCATATTTTCAATCGGAATGGAATATTCTCTCATTATCGCCATGGTGTAAGATCACCATTCAGAAATTGAAATTGAAATGGTTTTCAGGTGGTGTCCAGATAGTTGGAACTCTTGATCGGTATTCGAATAAAAAATAATAAATTTCAAGGCACTTAATTTATAAAGGTAAAAAAAACTTTTGATGAATGATGTAAAAACTATAACTATAATTATTGTACCAAATAGAAAAATAATTTATGGTTTTGTGTTACATTATTTATTATAACTAACATAGTTTACCATCTCCAATTCGAAGCAACTAGGAATACAGTGAAGATATGTGATAGTATTTCCTAGTTTACTAATAGAAGAGAATGTGTATTTCCTAGTTCACAATTCACTAATAGACACACCGTAGTTAAGCTCTATTATTGTTGACCGAGAACAATGTAAATGCAGTTTCAAAGTAAACAGCAGCACTATTATTAATCGCTGTTTATGCAGACCTTACTCCTTGGGTGGATGCTGCAACGAGGACTCACTTTATCTCCTGTAAATAGAGCGAGTTGTGTTTTAAACAAAGACTTGGTAATTTAAGAAAGTCGTGGTAATTTATCAACGATGGAGAAAAATAATGAAAAAATCATGGTCTTCGGTGGCAAAATACGAATTCAAATAAGCAATTATTTTGAGAAGAATTTTTTTTACGTTCACATAATATCAATTCAGATATTATAAAATCAATCTGACCTTTCTCTTCTAATGACATTGGAATTCCTAATTAAATCGTATAATTTCTATACCCGCTATATCCGATTTTTTGACAAAATGATCTGAGTATGACATCTTGTTCACATTTTTGCGAGCAACAAGAGGAGCCTTAAATTGAGTTTCAAAACCCTCCTTATTACGACCAAAAACCATGTTAAAACTGCGAATGAGAAACCAAATCCGCTATATCATACAGAAAGTTATTATCCAAACGCGCTATATCGGATTCAACCAATCACAAGCAGTTATTTTGCTAAAATACAATATGGCCGCCGCTCTGACGCCACGCTCGTGTGTCAAAATGATCTACGCGTGTGTTTCTAAACCCGCCATGTCGGCTCAGTTGACTTTCAAAAGCCTTTATATCACGAAGTGAGTATCAAAATCCGCCTTATCCATTTTATTTATCGAAATTACTTAATTATCGCTAGACATATATGGAAAAATAAATGCTTTTCAAAATATTATTACTCCAATTCATTATATAAAAAATTGTAATGCAATTACTTATGTACGCTAGAGATGTGACAGTTTTTTGCGGTTTTCTCCAAATCAATGAAAGTTGATATAGCGGGTTTAGAAATTGCACGACTCAATTCTGATATACTTCCCCCACTCTTACGCCACCCCCCTTCCACTCCCTCTCAAAGCTGGTCAATATTTAATTTTTAACTTTAATGTACATTTGCTACTGAAGAAGTGAACATTGTTCATGAAACATGTATATTGTTTGCCTAAAAAGAAATGAAGTTATGAAATAAGTTATTTATCTTAAAATTGATTTTAATTTCAAATTGTTTGAATGGTTGCAAATTTAAAGAGGTTTTAAATTATTTGTCATTAAGGTCCATCTAAACGCACACGGAGAAAAATGATCCTATTAAAAAAGTGACAGCATGCTAAGTTCCTGGTAAAATATAAGTCATTCAGAATATATCGAGAACACGTGTTCTTTTCCAAGTAGATATCATGACGACATACCACAATACGAGAATAAGTCTGTCAGTATCAATATCTTTGTATGAACGCTTGTTCCGCCGTCAGTATAAAACATTTGAATGATAATTTGTTACTCTTCCAATTCTTTGGTTATATATTTTTAACGAATTATTTTACCAGATTTTCATAAATTAACAATATTTCATGTCAGTTACTTTTCTCATATCTCAGTTTATGCAAAATTTTGCGCAAAAACATGATTCAGTTTGTGCAAAAATCGCAATCATTTGAAGTGTACGTATCCCATTTGCGCATCATACAGTTTTACCGTCTTAACGTACCTATTTGCTTACATGTGCAAATTAGAGCAAATTAACGTTCATGCAAGCCGTTTGCGCAGTATACAGTTTTGCCGTCTTATCGTACCTATTTGCTTACATGTGCAAATTAGAGCAAATTAACGTTCATGCAAGCCGTTTGCGCAGTATAAAGTTTTGCCTTCTCAACATGTATATGTGTTTATATATGCTTACTTGTGCACTTGCAGAGTTTGTGCAAGTAAGATTGAGCTGATTTGCGAAAGGTCCGAAATGTTGACGAATATAAGTCCTATTATTCTTTTTTATCGATTATGGTTAGCCAATGTAAAATAAGTCATTAAAAATAAGTCGACCAGTCTGTGGCTGAGTTGACATCGCGTTTGGGTCCCACCCAGGCGTAGTGTGTTCAATTCCTGGCTAAGTCTTCCATAATAAAACAAGCAGCATTTTCTGCTAACTGTGCTGGTAGTAGGAAATTTTAAAATATTGTCAGGTTATTCGTAACCCGGGAATGTTTGTATTCTTTAAGGCGATGCAATACGTCGTGGAATATTTTGAATCGAGCCGCTATCAATAACACACGTTACGTAGATGGCGATAAGGCTTAAATTCCCGCTTCACACCATCCACCTGTTTTGATTTATGCAAGAAAAAAACATGGCCAAAAAGTTCCTTTTATTTTATTTTGTGGATGTTCAGGCATAAATATTTAAATATTTTTCAATAGTTTTATAAATAACTTTTTGCCACATTATACAATAAAACCATAATCGAAAATGGGTTCGTAAGTAGGAGATTTTGAACTTTAAAGCAGTTTTCATCGGCCTATACATTATTTTTTTCTGGGCTTATAAAAAGACTTATATAAAAAATACTCGATTATTTCATAAGTATTTAATTAAAGCATCTGAAATATTTCTAGGCGACCAAATTTTCAAACCAAAAACACATGATTTTAAATTACTACGTAGTGCATCGCCTTAAAACAAACAAGTAAAAAATATATAAATATTCCGTACCACTGATAGGTAATACGATTTTAGAATTAAATGAAATGTGCACTGGAGTTAAGTCAGCTAAAAATATATAATTTAAAATTAAACAATAACTTTGTAAACATCACTTATAAGTATATAAGTGATGTTTACAAAGTTATTGTTTAATTTTAAATTATAATGTCACATCACAAAGTAACAAAGTAACATCGAAAAATATATAGCAATATACCTAGATGGATATTTAAATAAATTTGGTATCATTGACGAATGTCAGTACGGATTCCAGAAAAAAAAAAGCTGTGACGCTCTACTTAATAATTTTTCTAATTTCATAAACACCCAGCTCAACTCTCAAAAACACGTACTTGTACTCTTTATTGTGTTACGTAATACAAGTCACCCTATAAAAAAAGATGCACACTTTAGCCTCGCTTTCCCCATGCCAGAAGGTCGTGGCGTACGTGACAAAACGCAGCGAGCCGCCGCGTGATCGGCACGGACCACCCAGGGAGCGTTCTCAGCTCAACACGGGCCGGCACCGGCCGCCCCGCCAGTCGAGAGCGGACCTCGGTAATTGCAACAGTGTGTCTCTCGCAGAGCGAACCACAAACGCTCGTAATGTTCGGGCGCGCGGAATTACGTAATAAATGAAACGGACGCGATCTCGTGCCAGTTTCCTACTAGATGCATTTCGCTATCAATTGCCAATCATGTTTATTATCTTGGTTCGAACTAAACTCAGTAGAGTCCCGTTTCCGTGTAAAATCCCGAGTGCATATCATCACCCCAACAGTCCCGTTGCCTCTGAGCGCGGGAAGACCTGGTCAACATGAGGTACCATAACACATCTCAAGGCGAATCGTAAGCTTTCAACCTATCCCCTTTCTTGTGTTCAATTCTTGTACCTTCTTGTACAAAATCCTCGTTTCATCCGGTCGTCACAGAGAGTGTAGAGAGTAGAGATCCAATTTATACCTGTGTTTCTTTAGAAGATGATTAATATACCTTGTGCCCTTACTTATGTGTTATTATTGTGATGGCCTTTTCCAACCTCCTGACCGATGGACGAGCTGCTGATCAAAGAACTGCCCACCCCTGATTGTACACGAGTCATCTGCTTTACCTTTCTACTGAGCTTAGCCAATATTTAACCAGGTTCGATACCGGTTTACCCATATGTTAGCGTATGTTAGCGTATGTTGGCGTATGTTAGCACTGGCCCCTTCAACGTGGATTTTTCTTTGGTTATTAGTAGTCCATCGGGAGGTCAAATTGGAAATAAACTTGTACCTTTTCACTGTTTTTCATGCTTTGTTTTGTATTAACCATTGTATAACTATGTTTTTCTTCCAATAAATCATAGCTGTTCTACAAACCATCGCGTCAAATCTAAAACATCCGTGTCACAATAAAACTATTCTGTGTTAAATTACAAGTTTTACGAATCGTCACTCGACAAAATTTAATTACCGGTATTCTATCACAAGGTGCGCAACCAACATTCACTTCTTTTCGGACATCTCAAACATCACATAGTGATCCAAAACCACAATGGTTTACTTTCCAAGTGCAACTATTAGAGAGAATGAGCTACAATAAAATACAATTCAACAGTTTCAAATCTTGTACATGATACAAAATAAATTTCTTGTTCGTGGAACCATAAGCCAGCTCGTTCTGCAAAATACACAACCAAGGAAACTAAAGTCTCTCAGCCATTTGACAATTTCGCTTTATATGTAATAAAAGTGGGTAGTGTATCCTTTTTGTAAAAAACAGTCTTGAAAGCCGACCTACTCCTTACATATAATTGAGATTCGCGATTGACGTGAAATTCCCCATCTGTCACACATTGCTAATTGGCGCAACTTTGACGGGATGTGAGGAAGCTTGCGTGTAAATAACCAAAAGCTGGTTCTGCCTAAATTCAGACAATTGGTCACGAATCACAAACAACCCTCCATTAATTGTTGAAAGAACAAACAATGCTCTCTCGAAATCTGCACTTTGAATTTTTGTTTTTTTTCGGAAGAAATTTTTTCAAAATTTTTCTTCGAAACCAAGGACTCGGCTGGCCGACAGGCGGAATCCTTTGCCATTTGCTACGGATTAGAGCAACTAGTTCAGGAGCCTACAAGGGTTCCTGATGTCCAGACTCACCGCTCCAATCTGTTAGACCTATTCTTAACTACTGTGCCACACGGTTATAAGATTGACGTCACAGCGCCTCTGGGATCATCTGACCACTGCCTGGTGACGACATCAATCCCCGTTAACCTCAGACCAACCAATGAGAGGCTGAGGAGAAAAGTGTGGCACTATAGGTCAGCAGATTGGTTCGGCATGCGGGCCCATTTTAACGCTTTTCCGTGGTCAGCTGTTTGTTTTCGGACTTCGGACCCGTCAAGATGTGCCCAGGAGATTGGTGAAGTCATCAAATCGGCGATGGATGGCTTCATACAATCGACTACTAAAGAAACTGGTGTGGGCTCAAAGCCGTGGTTCAGTCGACAATGCTCCGAAGCAGTTCGACGAAAAAACGCGGCTTACCGAGCCTACAACACATCTCGAACGTCCGAAAGCAGATCAGCATACAACAAATCGGCAAAGGAATGCAAGAGAATCATTAATAGGTCAAAATTCGAACACGACCTGCGGATCAGCAAAAAGCTGGCTGCCTGCCCGCATGGCAGCAGAGCATTCTGGTCGCTTGCGGGCTCAATAGGTCGGAATTTTTGCAAACCCAGTTTGCCACCTCTTACCAGACCTGACGGCTCACTAGCAAACACCGCCACCGAAAAGGCTAACTTATTAGGGAAAATGTTTGCGGAAAACTCGACCCTCGATGACGGAGGTGCTGTTCCGCCGTCGGTTCCTCACTGCGGCTTCTTTATGAAAAAGCTGAGGATCCGGCATCGGGATGTACTCCACGTTATACGGGGGCTCGACGTTAACAAAGCTAGTGGACCTGATGGAATACCTGCCCTGGTATTGCAGAGGTGTGCTGCGGAAATAGTTCCAGTTTTGACAAAGCTCTTCAAAATGTCCCTGAAGTGTGGCACTGTGCCCTCTGGTTGGAAAAAAGCGGTCATTCACCCTATTCCCAAGAAAGGTGACCGCTCCAACCCGGCCAACTACCGCCCCATAGCGATCACATCAGTTCTGTCCAAAGTGATGGAACGTGTGATCAACGACAAACTGCTCACATACCTCGAGAAGAACAAAATTATCAACGACCGTCAATACGGATTCCGGCGGAACCGCTCGTGCGGTGATCTTCTCGCGTATGTGACGCATGTTTGGGGTCGGTGCCTGGAACGTCACGGTGAGACCCAAACGGTCGCACAAGACATATCCAAGGCCTTTGACCGGGTCTGGCACCGAGGACTTGTCAACAAATTGCCGTCTTACGGACTTCCCGCATCCCTGTGTACGTGGATTGCTGACTTTTTAAGAGATAGGTCGATTCAGGCGGTTGCTGACGGTTTCACCTCTTCCTTACACTCCATAAATGCTGGCGTCCCACAGGGATCGGTTCTGTCTCCGACTTTGTTTTTGTTGCACATCAATGACCTTTTGACATGTGCACCAATTCATTGTTACGCGGATGACAGTACAGTTCATGATAGCTTTTTGTTTGACAAGCCCCCAAAGGGCACACAAACTCCAATGGCTCGGAGGGCTTTGAAGCAGAGAATGGACGGTTATCTCGAGAGTATTTCCTCCTGGGGTAAAAATAATCTCGTCGAATTTAATGTTTCAAAGACCCAATCCTGTCTGATTACGTCTAAAAGGGATCCAAATGACAATCTAGTCTCCTTCAACGGAAGCAATCTTCCGAACAGGCCTTCCATTGATATGCTTGGTGTAACTATAAGTGACCAGCTCAGGTACGGGGGCTCCATTGAAGCCAGAGTAAAGTTGGCCTCTCAGAAGCTGGGCGTACTGTACAGGGCCCGCAGATACTTTAATAGTACCCAACTGCTGACCCTGTACAAATCGCAAGTGCGCCCTACTCTCGAATTTGGTAGCCATCTCTGGTCCGGAGCCCCTAAATACCTGAAAAAAACCCTTGACTCTGTGCAAAAACGGGCGGTCCGTTTGATAGATTCCCCAATCTTAACAAGCGGACTGCAATCTTTAGAGCACAGGCGTCAGGTAGGTATGCTGTCCTTGTTCTATCGGTATTACAATGGAAGATGCTCTGAAGAACTAGCGTCATTGATCCCTTCGGCACCGGTGCATAGTCGGGATACACGCCAAACGCGCGCCCAACATTTGTACACGGTTGACATTTGTCACATGAGAACGGGTCGCTTCTACGATTCGTTCTTAAGTTCAACAGCTCGGCTGTGGAACGAACTGCCGGCCTCTGTGTTTCCTCCCTCCTACAACATGGGACTCTTCAAGACCCATGTTCACTCCTTCCTCTCCACAAAAAGACCCTCCACACAGCATCCCCAAAGATGACATAGGCCCTGAGGGAAATTATTTTCTTCAGGGCCTCCTGTGTGGAGTTGATATAAAAAAAAAAAAAAAAAAAGGACTTTGAAATTTTTTTTCGGAAATTTTTCAAAAACGCACAATCTCGGGGACTTTTCCACTAAAATTGCAAGGAAACCCCTGGCCGTTTTGTTTTCACAAATCAAAGACTTGGAAATTTTTTTCAAAATTTTCTTCACTCATCTAGGACTTTGAAATTTTTTTCGGAAATTTTTCAAAAACGCACAATCTCGGGGACTTTTCCACTAAAATTGCAAGGAAACCCCTGGCCGTTTTTTTTCACAAATCAAAGACTTGGAAATTTTTTTTCAAAATTTTCTTCACTCATCTAGGACTTTGAAATTTTTTTTCGGAAATTTTTCAAAAACGCACAATCTCAGGGACTTTTCCATCAAAATCCCAGGACAACCCCTGGCCGTTTTTTTTCACAAATCAAGGACTTTGAAATTTTTCGGGAATTTTAATTTTTCGGAAGTTTGAAATTTTTTCGGAAATTTTTTCAAAAACGCACAATCTCAGGGACATTTCCATCAAAATCCCAGGACAACCCCTGGCCGTTTTTTTCACAAATCAAGGACTTTGAAATTTTTCGGAAATTTTAATTTTTCGGAAGTTTGAAATTTTTTCGGAAATTTTTCAAAAACGCACAATCTCAGGGACTTTTCCATCAAAATCCCAGGACAACCCCTGGCCGTTTTTTTTTCACAAATCAAGGACTTTGAAAATTTTCAGAAATTTTAATTTTTCGGAAGTTTGAAATTTTTTCGGAAATTTTTCAAAAACGCACAATCTCAGGGACTTTTCCATCAAAATCCCAGGACAATCCCTGGCCGTTTTTTTCACAAATCAAGGACTTTGAAATTTTTCGGAAATTTTAGTTTTTCGGAAGTTTGAAATTTTTTCGGAAATTTTTCAAAAACGCACAATCTCAGGGACTTTTCCATCAAAATCCCAGGACAACCCCTGGCCGTTTTTTTCACAAATCTAGGACTTTGAAATTTTTCGGAAATTTTAATTTTTCGGAAAATTGAAGTTTTTTCGGAAAATTTTTTTCAAAACGCACATCTCAGGGACTTTTCCATCAAAATCCCAGGGCAACCCCTGGCCATTTTTTCACAAATCAAGGACTTTGAAATTTTTTCGAGAAATTTTTTTTTGTAAGCAAAGAGTAAGTAAAACCAAATAGGTCTCTTTTGCTATATTTGTGTCTTGTTTAAGACATCCTTGTAGGCATATGTTTTGTATTATTGCCAACTTAAAGCATAAACCCAACCAAAGGTTATGCCATCACAACATTTTGTAAGCAAAGAGTTAGTAAAACCAAATAGGTCTCTTTTGCTATACTTGTGTCTTGTTTAAGACATCCTTGTTGGCATATGTCTTGTATTATTGCCAACTTAAC
The DNA here is from genome assembly GCA_026573805.1 of Hesperophylax magnus. Taxonomy (NCBI): domain Eukaryota; kingdom Metazoa; phylum Arthropoda; class Insecta; order Trichoptera; family Limnephilidae; genus Hesperophylax; species Hesperophylax magnus. The sequence goes on from JAIUSX010000157.1 coordinate 926,484, forward strand.
GCATAAACCCAACCAAAGGTTATGCCGTCGTCATTTTTTGATAATACCAATAGCCACTACTTGATTGTTTTTGACATTGTGTATGTATCTTTTTTCCGGTATTGAAATGGTACTTTTTTTATTATTGAACGTTGATATGTTATTCTCATGATACATGAGAATGTTACAATATCCACCATGAGACGAGGGATCGTTATAAAATCTAACACTATACATGAGAATGTTATAATATCTACCATGATACGAGAAGTTCGTTATAATTACTTTTTTTACTGGCTTACATACACTGTGGCCAAAGAGATAATTTGTTCCATTAAATGGTTATAAATATCTATGTTGTACCTTTCCTTTCAATACTAGGGTTCTTTCGTAATTCGTTCAATTTCTACATGAGACGTGGAGACGTTATAATACTTACCATGATTCGTGCGAACGATACAATATCTTGTTGTTGTTTTCTTTAAATAAGTTGACAATATGTACTTGTTCTACATGAGACGTGGAGACGTTATAATACTTACCATGATTCGTGCGAACGATACAATATCTTGTTGTTGTTTTCTTTAAATAAGTTGACACTATGTACTTGTTGTACATGAGACGTGGAGACGTTATAATACTAACCATGATTCGTGCGAACGATACAATATCTTGTTGTTGTCTTCTTTAAATAAGTTGACACTATGTACTTGTTCTACCGGACGTAGAGCATTTTACCCTGACTTGTCACCCTTAATTGGGACCCTTTTTTGTATAACTCATGACACTGAGGGAAATGTCCTTCACTGTAGTGAGAATTTTTTTTGTTCTCTTCAAACAAACATGAAGCTGTGCATTCAGCAATTTTTTACGCTAACTGATACCTGTGGACTTCTTGTCAGCGGACCCAAGAACCATCCACTATCCATTGACCATGGACTAGCCATCAGCTTCACTGTTGGTTATGAGGTATCGTGTCGTGGGAGTTAATTGAGACAGTGACACAAAACCACCTAACTCGTTGTCTGGGAGACGAATAAGAAAAACTCCCAGGTTTGTGAAACTTGAGCAAGGGTCTGTCATGTTCTCACAAACTGTAGAAGATTAAATACGACCCCTAATCTTTCACCAAATACACGTGAAAGATTAGATTGTTATTACTGTGTATTCTCCTTCACCTTTTCATCAAATTCATGCATATTTGTGTAAAGAGTTAGGAAATTTGCTGGTTGATATATTTCGTCCTCACATAGAGATCGAATTGGGAATTAGCTCAGTCACTATCAATTTTCGCTACTCAATCCTCCATCCTTCACCCCTCCATCAAACTCTTGTACATTTGTAAAAGTTAGGAAATCTGCTGGTTGACCACATTTCGTTCTCTGAAAGAGATCGAACGGAGAATCAGCTCCATCACCAGCAGACCTTCTCGCTCAACGCCATTTATTTATTTTTTTCATCCCTCATTATCCTTGAGGTTAATTTCATGAATCTGGAAGGTGTACCCTACGCACATAGCGTATCGTCTGTCTATAAGACAATCTTTATCCATGAAATTTGCTTCAAATCTCTCCTTTTCACCCCATACCTAGGTAATCAACACATTTCTTGTAATTTTGAAAGTCGTAAGTTGTTATCGCTCAAGCGCTAACACCGGCCATGGAAGGCCAACTTCTTTCAGAAACTTGGTGTTACTACTGTACAACCACTTACCTATACCTTGTATATCAAATAGGTAACCTCACGCCAGTCGTGATAGTTTTTTGTCTCCCCAATCTCGGGATACTCATGGTATAGTCAGCACATTGGATCTCTCTCTTACTCTCTCTAACCAACGACGTTTTTTTGTCTTTTTGTCTTTTCTCTTGAACACAATTTGTTTCTCTCCAAACGTTTTGCATCATTGGTCTACTAGGCAGGTAAACTTCAAGAATTTTGGCTCTAATAATAACCTGTCCCTGGATTAAAAAGAAGACCAGCAGCCCTTCTCATCACCTGCAAGCTGAGCTTCTCTTCTTTGCCGCCTTCACTTCCATCACTCACATCTCTCCAATCTCTGCGTACCAAAAACACCCGACCGCACCCAAATTATTTGTGAGTCGTGCGTGCAGTTGCAAATCAAGTTGTCTCATCATTCAAACCACATTCAAAAGAACCAACCTCAGAGCATGCCAGCTCAAGGTTAATTATGTTCCTGCAATCAACCACTTGCCGTTGTGCAAATCAACCACCTGCCGTTTGTGCAATCAACCACTTGCCGTTTGTGCAAATCAACCACTTGCCGTTGTGCAAATCAACCACCTGCCGTTTGTGCAAATCAACCACTTGCCGTTTGTGCAAATCAACCACTTGCCGTTGTGCAATCAACCACTTGCCGTTGTGCAATCAACCACTTGCCGTTTGTGCAAATCAACTACTGGCTGTCGTACAAATCAACCACTTGCCATTTGTACAAACCAACCACTTGCCGATGCGCAAACTCAACATAATAACCATTACACGCAACAACCATCAATCAACTTACTGGTATTACTCCATGTTATTACCAACTCCATTTCACCTTGACAACCACTGCTCCACCGCATCAGCATAATGGAATTCACGCTGGTACAACAACAAAACCCGGATACTTCTGGCCCTCCGCATCACCATCCCTCAACCACAACCAAGAAGCACAGTTCAATTTCTATGGCCCTAGTGATACTTGAGTGCAATCTCAAATGGGTCAAGTTACAGTGAAAATGTAACTTTATAACTTCAGTGAAATTACGTCTACTTGGTACTCTACGAAAACACTACGCTCTTCAAACTTAGCTTACAGACCAATGAAATTTTAGAGTCCCTTTTTTGTTCTTTTTATCACTGCATAACCTTGTTTGTTGTCTTTTCATCATTGCATAACCTTGTATGTTGTTTTTGTCATCATTGCATAACCTTGTATGTTGTTCTTGTCATCACTGCATAAACTTGTATGTTTGTCTTTTCACCATTGCATAACCATGTATTTTTTCTTTGTTTTTTTGTAAATCAACACTGTTTTTCTTCTCTCTCTACTTCCCTCACGACAAGGTGAAGAGGATTTTTAGCGCCTAAAGCTTCATTACCACGTCGCCTTTTACTGGCGGAGGGGGAATGTGTTACGTAATACAAGTCACCCTATAAAAAAAGATGCACACTTTAGCTTCGCTTTCCCCATGCCAGAAGGTCGTGGCGTACGTGACAAAACGCAGCGAGCCGCCGCGTGATCGGCACGGACCACCCAGGGAGCGTTCTCAGCTCAACACGGGCCGGCACCGGCCGCCCCGCCAGTCGAGAGCGGACCTCGGTAATTGCAACAGTGTGTCTCTCGCAGAGCGAACCACAAACGCTCGCAATGTTCGGGCGCGCGGAATTACGGAATAAATGAAACGGACGCGATCTCGTGCCAGTTTCCTACTAGATGCATTTCGCTATCAATTGCCAATCATGTTTATTATCTTGGTTCGAACTAAACTCAGTAGAGTCCCGTTTCCGTGTAAAATCCCGAGTGCATATCATCACCCCAACAGTCCCGTTGCCTCTGAGCGCGGGAAGACCTGGTCAACATGAGGTACCATAACACATCTCAAGGCGAATCGTAAGCTTTCAACCTATCCCCTTTCTTGTGTTCAATTCTTGTACCTTCTTGTAAAAAATCCTCGTTTCATCCGGTCGTCACAGAGAGTGTAGAGAGTAGAGATCCAATTTATACCTGTGTTTCTTTAGAAGTGCCCTTACTTACCTTGTGCCCTTACTTATGTGTTATTATTGTGATGGCCTTTTCCAACCTCCTGACCGATGGACGAGCTGCTGATCAAAGAACTGCCCACCCCTGATTGTACACGAGTCATCTGCTTTACCTTTCTACTGAGCTTAGCCAATATTTAACCAGGTTCGATACCGGTTTACCCATATGTTAGCGTATGTTAGCGTATGTTGGCGTATGTTAGCAATTGATTTCTCTAAAGCCTTTGATACATTATGCCATAAACAAATAATAAAATTTCTACAAATTATTGGAATCCGTGGTAAACTGCTAACTTTTTTTAATAACTATTTATCAAATAGAAAAATGAGGGTAAAAATATTGAATGAGATGAGTAAATCTAAATTTGTAAGGTCTGGTGTCCCACAGGGGTCAATTTTGGGTCCAAAATTATATATTATATATGTCATAGCTATGTCGAAACTATTTAGAAAAGCGCGCAGATTCATTTTCGCAGATGATACCGCACTTGTAGTATCTAATGAAAATCCTCAAATAGCGATTCAAGAATTGCAAACCGACTTCGATGAACTGCTAAAATGGGCATACGATGTAGGATTGGTTATAAATGTAAAGAAAACAAAATGCATGTATATCAGATCACCAAGTTTGAAAATGTGGAATATTCCCAAACTAACCGCACATAACTTTGAATGCATCCATAGAAAAAATAATATCAAACTGCCAATTTGAGATAATTGATTTTGTCAACGAGTATACTTATCTGGGATTAAAAGTAGATAATACATTTAAATGGGATAAGCAAGTTACTAAAATATGTAACCAGCTAAGAGCTCTAGCAAACAGTTTCTATAAATTAAAATTTGTCTTGCCTCATAGCACACTCAAACTAGTATATTTCTCATTAGTAGAATCTATTCTTAGATATGGAATTAGAAGCTGGGGAAATACAAGCATGACATTTATTAAGTATGTACAAAATTTGCAAACCTCTATCATTAAAAAAATTGTATCACCTAATATATATAGACAAAGACACAATGTGCAACTCTTATATTGTGCTGAGGGCCTGCTCCCTATAAAAGGTTTATTTTGGTTCCTTACCATTAAAGATAACTGGGGCGATAGTACTTATAAAAAACCACTGGTACATAGCCACAGCACACGTCTTACAGAAAAAAAGGGCTGAAAATACCTAAAAAACAAATAAGTATGGAAGCCGAACGCTGGAGTACTGTGTACCAGTGATTTTTAATAAGCTCAAAAATAAATTTGTTTTTTCAGAAAATAAGAGTTTAAGCATGAAAACTGTAAAGGTGTGGCTTATAAATGAAAAATCTATATATCTTTAAAAAATAGAGCAAACAAATAAGAAAAGGAAAGACATTATTTGAAAGTTTTGATTCTAATATAAATTAATGTAATTATTTTTTTTATTTTTTCACTAACAAGCTTTTGATTTACAGAAAAAAAAAAAAAACTTTTTTCACTTAGTTAACTAGAATTATAATTCTATTACATTGTGCTACAGTACGATGTTATTCACTTTCAATGTGTGTTATAGTATATGTCTTATTTTTGAATGTGTGTTATCTGTGTGCTATATTGTCTTGTACTTTTGAATGTACGTTATCGTATTGTCATTCAAAGTGTTAGTGTACTTGGGACGCTTTAGTGAGTTCTATGATTGTATGTAAGAGTCTGTTATTTATTTTATATAACGGGAGACTTATATTGTATTATAATTGTATATTGAGATAGAACCTGCAGACAAGCAGCCATGGGGCAGCTTCGTGGGACTATCCATACATTGTCTAAAAAAAAAAAATGTAAAATTTTCAGTCAATAAAGAATTATTAATTTTAAAAAAAACCGCTTCATATGAAGAAATAAAAATATATGGTTACATATTGATCTATCTATAATATTATAATTTATCACTGACTTCATATTTTATGGTCTTACAAAACAAATATAAATTAAACTTTTGTGTAAATAAAAAATAAACAGGCTGGGACTAAAAAAAATTGTTATGAAAATAAAGAAGGTCTCTTCACGCCTCTGTCAATTATAAAGCACAAACTTGGTAAAACCAATTAAAGGTAAAAAACAATAGCGAACAATTTGTCTCGTGTGCTGCCTTTTTGCATTAGCTCCACACATCTTTTTATATATAACTATTTCCCTGAGGAAAATAGTTTTTCTCACCTTTGGGGATGCTGTGCGGGGGGGGGGCTCTATTTAAGGAAAGGAAATAAAAAGGTTTGAGGGTTGGAAGGGAATCTGGGTGTCAGTGGGTCCATAAGTGCCTGACGTATGAATCAGGTGAAGAGGTCAAATGGGCTCCCTCAAACGGACTGAAGAATCTATAGAACCCTCACCCCGTGAACCAGGGTACTCTTGCTAAGTCACCAAGCGTAGAGAACTATTTATCAGAGGGGTTGGTTATCTAAAAAATGGTTCCCGGGGCAGTGGTATCCATACCCGCCTCCCAAGACTGTGACAACATACTCCCCATATCTACTTTCTAGACCGGATTACTTACTAATACAATTTGACCACCAATATCACCGCACACTAGGTTTTAATAAAAAAATCTATTGTTTGAACCAGCCATCTACATGAATAATGAATGATAAAAATTTAGACTTTGTACCTACACAACATAAATTACATTACAAACAATTGTATGAAAATATTAGAATTTTTGTTAAGACCCATTTAAAACATTTATTCACTTCCCATTACGAGAATTTTTTTGTCTCTTTAGTTCGTGGCCAGTAAGAGGATAATTGCATTGTTTGGTCACCTCAACATAAGATTCACATTAAAAAGTCCAAAGGATTCGGCGAAAGTTTTTGCGATTTATTGATTTGAAGTCGAAAATTTCCTTAGGAAAAATAAACCATACTTTTTATTAAATAACTTAAATTAACATACACTTGAGAAATAACAAAAGATAAGAGTATTGAGTCTAGTTAATATAAGAGTACCTACTTTTACACACTAGGTATAAGGACTTATTTTATTGTCACTATTCGCAAACAAATTATTTAGCAAGCTCGCCAATTCCTCGCCTAAATAGTTACCAAACGATTATATGAATTTCATTCAAATTCGATGTTTAAAACATACCTAAACAAAATTATTACATATTTTTTATCCAAATGTAAACCTTATGAAAGCGTTGTTTATTACTAGACCTTTGTGTAAAAAATTGAAACCACATGTTCCACAGGTAAAAGACCTTTGCAAATAGAAATAATATCTACTGCACCCTTAAGGTGATATTTCCAACAAAAAGGCACTACTCAAATTATCTTCTTATTTTCAAAATTGTCTATGCAGAATTGTACATTTTTCGGATGGATTACCTATAAATTAGTTTATTTTAAGCATTATTTTACTCAATCCTACCCTTGTAACGGGAAGGCGCTAGTTAACTTCAAAGTAAGACGTGAGGCGATAAAAATAGAAAACTTTTGTCAGCAGCGGAAATTAGAAAAACAGTTACATGATGTAGCTGTACTTGAATGACATTGATTATAGAAGAAATTTAACTTAAATTTTTGCCGGAAATACGCAAAAGGATAACGTAGGTCCATAATTTAAAAAGGATTTGCATAATTTTGATAGTTGGAACACTAGCTATTGATGGAAAAAAGAAAGAAACATTAAGCCACTCATATTTTTTTACTTGTTAAACTCTCTCTTGAATAAAATTATAATAATCAAGTGTCATCGTGATCGAAAATGGGTTAATACTAGAAATAGCGGTTAAAATGGTAAAACGGCTGCCATTTTAGGAGAAGCTGAAATGTTCCAACTCGAAATAAATTTTGTGCCTACGTTTAGAGAATTTATAGGATAATTAAGATCCGGTCTTTATTACATTCACGGATTTACAATATTTCGCATAAACAGTGTTGAGACATTTTAGTAAACAGTTATTATGCTTACAACAAAAACTTTGAAAGGGAATGTTTCGGGCTAAATAAGACGTAATAGAAGATAAAACAGAAACACATTAATAATTGTTACTTGTTTTAAACGGAGTAATTTTGGCATAGTTTGACAGGTTCATTACTTTTTCAGATCTCGTTACAAAAACCTGTCAATCATTTTAAAGAACTTTTCTTTTCATCTGGCTATAAATATTGTAAAATTGAAATTTGTACTGATTGATGAAATATAAGATAGATATTATTAAACACTAAAGTTATTTTATGAATAGCTACTGGATAAACAATATTTTCATGAATTTTAAACTTATTCTTTTTGGTTTTTATTCTATTATATGTTTAAATTGATTAAAGCGCAAATAGCATAGGAAATAGCAGCGGTACGTTTAAAACATTAAAACACAGAAAATAGTATGTGGCTACATTGTTGTCCAGTTTATAATCGCAAAAAACTAAAATAGAAGACAATGAAATACTAACCTATTCCATTTTTCAACTCACTTGTAAACGATTGCCTGGTACCTACATAAAAATATAGGTTTCTCGGTGAGAAGGTTTCTAATGATACTTCTTCGCTTCACACCTGCGTTTCTTTATTTTACAAGGATCTTACTTCGGAGCTCGCAAGCGGAAAATTAAGATCACAGCGTGCAGTTGGCAAACTACCCTATACTACAACCAGCCTGTAGCATATAGCACACAGCCTCCACGGAGGTAATACCACGTTCCATTACATGCATGCATGTTGCAACTGAATTAAATGCCACGTCTATAAAACTTTGGCGCAACTGTAACTTGGTGTTTGTTGAGATGGATTTGATTCTGGACTCGCCGCAAAACTTTTAAGTACACGAGTACGTTGGATACTGCATACTTAATTCCTATGGCTGAACTGCTCTCCAACTTCGATTTTGCTCCGAGTGTTAAACCTGCTGGTCTTAACATATTAACTTTAATTTAACTTTTTTACAATGTGCCTTGTGCACTGCAGAAACTTGGTCAGCACGAAATTCTTTTACAGAAGCAGTGAAATTCAAAGAGAACTCTTGCAGTACCTCCACAACAAAAGCCTTCAAAAAATCTTCAGTCATATGTTTTCTTTTCTAATATTATGAAAAACATAACAAAATATTCAAACTATTTTTTTTGTGAACATACTGCTTTAATTTTTTGACGGCTTCCATTGTTTTTTTTTTATATTAACTCCACACAGGAGGCCCTGAAGAAAATAATTTCCCTCAGGGCCTATGTCATCTTTGGGGATGCTGTGTGGAGGGTCTTTTTGTGGAGAGGAAGGAGTGAACATGGGTCTTGAAGAGTCCCATGTTGTAGGAGGGGGGGAAACACAGAGGCCGGCAGTTTGTTTCACAAAGGTAAGGCTCGTTCCGTTGTAGAAAGGTAAGGCTCATGACTCGTAAGCCGGAGGTCACGGGTTCAAATCCTGGCGTGCGCAAGTAAATTTCATTTGATTAATTTGTGCTATTACTCATTTGAAATAATATATGGTATATTTAATATTATTCAGTCTCACAACATACCTACCCATAGTCTTACTGGCTCCAGATGGTTTGGATCAGTTGAGACTCTTGTACGGTTTCACATTAAAAAAACGGTTTCCACTTCCTGGATTAAGTAGGATATTATTATGAAAAATATATTTTGAAAGTGTTGCGAGACGAAGATTGAGTATGAAAAGGAGAAATTGAAACTGGAGTTTTTATAAATGTACTGCTCAAAATTATTGGTAAATCAGCAAATTTTTGAACGGTTTCTATTCTGAATTCATCTATTTATCAATTTTTTTATGTAACGTAAAGCCAAACTTATAAATCTTCCGAACGAAAATCAGCCTGTAAACTGAATACGCATGGATAAAATTTCATGTTAATCAATCTTATAAGATAACATCATTTGCGCTCTATAATTGAACTCAAGCACTTCCTGCTAAAGGTTAAATGGTTGCATGCTTACTAGGGTGGTTACAAAAAATTAATGTTTGAATTTTTTTGTGCTGACCCCCCTAAAAGCTGCGAATTGGCTAAAAAATGAGATTGGTGAAGTTTCAGCTCAATTGGATAAGGTTAACCTGTGCCTCATCAAGGTTGAAGTCTAACTATCTATAATTTTTTTTTTTTCATAAAATACCTAACAATATTGCAAGATTTAATTACATGTGCTTTCCAGATTTTGCTTTATTTATTTTCTCAATTGGTACATAAAAAAGGGTGTAGTTAAAACTGTTTTTAAAGTAAATACAGCACAATCCAAATTGAAAATGATGGATTTACGAGAAAAGAAATGCAAAAAGGTATGAAAAACAAGAAGAAATAATGTTCAAAGTTTTATTATTTAAAATATACAAAAGAAAGCATTATGAAAGAAAGAAGGAATTATTATTATTATTTACATTTACAATTAATTATCAGATTATCAGATTAAGGCTTAGATAACGTGGCTTTTGAAGAGTCAGGAAAAAAATTTCAACATTCCGATACAACTTGTAACAGAAACTGTCGTTGTTCTTCGTCTTTTGTCAAACAGGAATTGAAGTCTTGGATTAATTTTACCCCTCTTTTAGCTGTGTCATTGACAACCTTGAAACCGTTCACAATTTTTTTGCTTTTAAATAATGTGCATTTTCACACCATATATCAGGATCCGTATGTAAAAATTCTGTATCATTTTCAAATCTTTTGAAAAAATTTAGAGTTTGATAAGAAACAAAGAAAATCGATATCTTTGTCCAATAAATTATCCACTTGATGGAGACTGAGTTTTGCTTTCACATCCCTATCACATGTTTGTTCTTCAATTGGAATTCTATTCTCTAATAATTGCTTCAACAAAACGCAGGTTCCGTTGAAGCGACAAGTATTTACCGCAGTGGTATCAAAACACATTGCCTGGATTTTCTCAACTGCCCCCCACTCTTCAATTGCTGAAAATACAGCTATTGCCTGAGTAATTCCCGTACCATTTTCAAGCTGAGGAACTCCTATCAGCTGTTCTTCATCCCCACAACTAATCAAAACCGCTACCCTTTCTACATTTTCTTTACTCAAAATATCTGGAAGTAATTTTCCGTCCCCGTGCACAGCAGCTCCTTCTAAATCGGAATTTTTGAATCTATGTTTGATAAGCTCAGTCCTTTGTTTTCGGAATAGCTGTCTGCGAAGTCGTATTACACTTCTACATACAATTAAATTCTGTGAGTCAAAACCTAACGCCTCTGCAGTAGCTGATATTATTCGAACTGCGTCTCTATCTGAAATACAACATCTATCTAACAATAAAGCCAATTTTTCGGTAATAATCTCTACACTTCCTTTAGCGTACTTCTTTTTCTCTATTTCTGGTTCTCCTTCCTCTGTGTCGGGAAAATTCAACTCCATCTCTTCTTGTTCCTATTCTTCTGATGTGCTGCTTGTTGAAGATTCCAGTTGTGCAATTAAATTTAATCTTCTAAAAAAAAGGAAAAAACCCATTAGGCGGTAACAAGCAGCAAACCACTCACGGAATAGGCATCAAGTCAAATAATCTCAAGAGAAAAAGGTTAGGGAAATCGTGAAAAAAGAGAGAAAAACTCTACTAACCTACTTTTTTGTGATTTTTTCAATCTCGCTATCTCAACTGCATGTCTTTTTTCTCTTCGTTGTTGTGCTTTTACTAAATTCATATCAACGCCTCCCATGCAGCCAGGATGTCCTTTTTTTCTCTGGAGTAACAAAAAACTGCTTGTCTTCTTCAACAGTGTTTTTTAATGCATCCTGATGAGCAATATCAAAAAGGTCATCAAGGGCTGACTTGAAAGCTTCTACTTTTTTTATTTTGAGCCGTGCTTTTAGATCTGTTAGCGTTTTTTTGTAGTTTTCTCCACTCTTCGTACAGTTTTTCAAGCTTTATAACACAATCTTGAAAGTGTTTGGTGGGTATCTTAGCTTTCTCCCAAAAAATTACAACTTCCTTTTTTCAATCTTCAAAGGAAGGTTGAAAAAAATGCTTGTTTTATGTTTTATTATATATTATATTATTTTATTAAATATGATGTTGTTTGTTATATTGTTTAATAATGTATAATGTTCATAGCAAACAAAATTTGATCAAAAGAGATTAAATTAAGTAATTTTTTTTTGCAAAAAATCGTTTTTTCATATAGGCCGGCGATTAATCTCGATGAGGCACGGGTTAACATTATCCAATTGAGCTAAAACTTTCCAAATCTTATTTTTCAGACAAATGGCAAATTTTAGGGGGGTCAGGCCGGCATTAGGACGAAAATATTTTTTCACCTTATACCTTGTAACCACCCTAAATTGCTTACGCTACTCAAGTCGTCGTATACTCTACTGGTGCTCCATCGCCGTCGCAAGGACGATAATACTACATCTCTTTCAAATATCTGTCACCCTGGAACGAGGCGTGTGTTTTCGTTTCCCAAGAAAATATAAAATATATAGCGTATAAATAATTTGTAAAAAATATATGCTACATAACCGCTTTGTTATCACAGTTTTACTTACCTCTCAGATGTGCTGTGCTTCTTGTCTGCAGTTGACTAAAAATAAGATTTCTAGTTGAACTTGTTACAAGATTCAGCCAAAGTTAGTGTTGAGACCTACTTGCATATGCTGCAAAATTGTTCCTCTGAAAACAAGTACTAGTCATGTACCCTTATTTCTAGATAGCTCGTTCGGGACGCTGGAGCTTTGAGGGGTTGAAATACTTTTTGCGAGAAAACGTGTCTGAAGCAACACGTGTCGAGAAAGAAATAAACAGGACACTAAAGGGTCGTTTCTTTGGTTGAATTGAAGGGAAAATAGATGATGCATAATCACAACAAGTTTTTATTTAATATTTTTAAAGTAAAAATAAAAGCCTATTTCAGTTTAAAATTGTACACATTAATAATATCTTAATATTACTTACTACCTTAGTAACACATTATATATCCATATTTGATTTTATTCACTATACTCAAATATGGCGTTTGTTTTGTTTTCTGTTTTAAGGCTATCGCGAAGGACATTGTATTACATGGATAGTAGGCCAGAGGAAACAAACCACCATTTTTTACCACTTTCAGTTTATCCTGTAAAAATCCGTTTTGAATTTTGTGGATTAATATGTATCTCTATATTTGTGCCGTTTTCTGCATTTCAGTAAGTTCATTTTTTGATGGGGAGTATCTGGGTTACGATTAAAAGTTTTTACTGAAATATTCTGTATTATTCAAAAGCAGTTTAAATACGTCATGTGTGTGTTTTCCCATATTTCTAGTGAATAATTTAAATAGAACTGGATTAAACCAATGTATAATCCCCTTTGCGTGTGCTGGTAGAAGCCTCTGTGTTTCCTCCCTCCTACACCATGGGTCTTTTCAAGACACATTCTCACTCCTTCCTCTCCTCAAAAAACCCTTCACACAGCATCCCTTGAGATGACACATGCCCTAAGGAAAATAAATAAAGGGAGTAAACTTTTTTTTTTTTAAATTCTTTGGTTTTTTTATTTTTTTATTTTTTCGTTTTTTTTAAGTGCTGCTTAAATGACAAGTTTTAATCGATATAAAATCGCAGGTATTATTTTATTCACTATCCAAAATTAATAACTCTTTCCTTTTATGAACAGGAAATTAATGTTTGCTTCATTGTTATTTTTACGTGGCTCTTCGCAACAATCACGCATACACATAAATGCTGTATTTCACCTAAAAAAATAGACCCACATTCGTTTTAATTGAATATCATACACTTAATCCGCTCACTATTTGCTGCAATTAAAAACCGCGTAGATAACAATTGAATGTGAGTGAAAAATTGATATTATTGCTTAATTATAATAACCACCGTGGTAATGATTCTCAAACTATGATTTTTTTTGGCGTCAGGTAGGCAATTATTTTTTAACAGAAATTTGCCGTTCCAATTACCCGATCATTATGATGAATAAAATAATAAACTTTTAGAAAATGCTGTCTAAAACTAATATTACTTTTCAGTTCTTTCGTTATATATGAATTCTAAATCCTACCTATCTCCCGTCCTAGAATAATGTCACCCATAACGGCTGCTGAGTCCGATTGAACATAGTAAGTGAACCTTGTAAGTTTCACGTATAACTTGATGGCATCATTAACCCTTTGAATGGCCTAATAGATGCTGTAATTATCTACATATTTATATAACATATTTTAAAAATAATAGGTAAACGTGCAGCATTTTGTTTTTTTCTGTTATGCGCCCTTTCCAGAAAATGATGTGGTAAATAATCTCCCAGAGATCGATGAAGGTTTTTATAAAATACATTAGTAGACTTTCGCCTAGAGGACAACTCAAAACTTTACAATTACTTATCGAAAAGAGTTTACCGTATTTCCAAAAATTCAGGACAAAATTTCAAAACTCACAAAAAGCTCAAGTGCAACTGACAGAGTAACATTGAAAGCTTTTGCTCCCACGTTTTGAACATGACCTCAACATCTTTTGACTGTTGTTGTATATTATGGTCTGTAGCGGCATATTGCTACAATTTGTGGTAACACTCTGCTTCAGCACGTTTGAAAATGATAAAAACATAATGTGGTGACTACTCGTATGGCCTTCCAAAGGGTTAACCCCGGTAACGATACTGTACTACTGTGTTACTGCGGCTCATTTGACGCTATTGCTTTTACCATCTGATGGTTGTATTTACTAGACTGATTTTACGTTACATTAATGTGTTTTATGAGGAAATATTCTTAGCTGGATAAAACCTCATAAAAATGACAGGGAAAAGGAAAACAATAAATTCTGAACTTTTTACTCTATTATGCCATTATAATGAACTGAATAAAAATATATAATTTTTTCATCGTTGGGCTGCATCCTTTTCGCTTTGGTGGTCTTACTGCACATACATATCTGTGATTACTTGCATATCTACCTGTTGGGAGAAAAGGAGTTTTTGAAATGTTACATTTTTTTATGAAAACTGTACCTAAATTCCAAAAATGATTCATTATTCTTCTTCTTCTTTGCTGTCGCTGTCATAATTCTCATGGAACTTCATGGTGAGGTGTTTGGGCATTCAATGTTTGTAGTTGAAAGCGAAAACCGTTGGCAAATTATAATTACCCTGCGCTTTAACTAACGCACTATCCGGAATTAGAGTGTTGTAGAATCGTGACGTGAGTTGGGTTTGTTACATTTTACCTGGTATGTATACCGGTAAAGCATACGTGAGCACTGGGCAAATTAAACTGAGGTACAAATTTGTTTTCTTTCTATTTGCTAGCGAACTCTTTCTGTTGAAAATTCGGCTTATCGATCATATTGATTTGAGTCCTTTCTCTCTCTTTGTTAATGTGAGCTTTCCAATTTAGTCGCGAGTCCATCGTGAGTCCCAGACACTTAACACAGGATTTCCAATCTAGTTGTTTTCCACCCATGAGAATTTTTGCTTGCGCAATTTAAAATGTTGCGTTTTCGCGTAAAAGTTATATTTTCTGTTTTTGCCTCATTTAATTTGGCCCCAATTTTTTGTAGTATTTCGTTAGCGACACTTTGTTACACGTACGTGACTGTAATGTCAGGCGCTCTTGACGTGGCATATACTTTTGAGTCATCCGCATATATCGCTTTATTGCAGTTCTCATTTAGTAGAGGTATATAGTAAGTATACAGGTTAAAAAAATGTGGTCCGAGTAAACTTCCCTGCGGTAGATAAAAATATAATGTGGTTACTACTCCCACAGCCTTCCAAAGGGTTAATCCCGGTAGCGATACATTCTATTTCTCGTGATTCGCTGACTGGTAACATTCACCGTGCAAAAAGGTAGATGTTTCAAATAAGAAAGGAAAGTTCCTGGTCAGCAGAACGGCGAGACGACTCCATCATGTAAGCTGCTAGTACCCACGTTCCTTTGTTATCCTGGTAACTCTGCCGACTTACAATTTAAATCACTGATCGCCTAGCAGGCAGAATTTTAAATAACGCATTCCTACATCGTAATCCTTTCAATAATAATCACTTTGCTTGACTCGTCATTTAAAACGCCATTTTGCGGAGAATATCAGTTTTCTCAGAGGTGGGGAATTATAATTTTTTAAATCCCGATGATGCCGTTTTTATACAAATCCAATAACATAGACGTCATTATTTAAAATTTGGCCTGCTAAAACTTTTTTAAAACATACTTCCTCCTCGTATTAACAACGAATTCTAACTAAACACTTATTATTTTGAATTTATAAATCGTAGTAAGAACAGATATTTTTTTTTTTTATATGTTCTTTATTCAGTAAACGGGTTGCAACTAACAAACCCATAAATCCATAAATTAAAAGTATACTAATATGAAACGAAGTTTTTTTTGTATACATTAACCCCGCACAGAAGGCCCTAAGGGAAATAATTGACCTCGTGGCCTATTTCATCTTTTGGTGTAGGATGTTTTTTAAGGAAAGGAAGGACCGGAAGTTCTGGTAATTTATAAGGTATGAGAGGTAGGTAGGAATTTAGGGATCAGTGTGTCCAGGATATATGGATATATCCCTCACTCTGCGGGGCAAGGCTCTGGGTCCAGAGATCAGTCAGAAAGATGAAAGGCTCTTCCTAAACCAGCCTCACTTGATCTGATACAGCTGGTGGGCAGGTGCATCCTCAACACACCTCACCCGATGAAGCCAGGTACCCCGAGCGTAGCTGTCGTTATCCGATAAATGGTTCCCGGGGCGGCGGTACCCAAACCCACCTCAAATTGTGGTGTGGGTAACTATAGATATATTTTGAGCAATTGACACTTTTTTTAAATGCTGACAAAAAAATATTCACATTAGTAAAGTATCCTTGAAACAATATTACAATTTACCTAATACGTAAAGCACAACTACGTATACATTTAGATCAAATATAAAAATGTGAAAAATATAAAAAAAAGCTAGTTATCAATGTTAATATTATTATTTGTGAACGTGAAAGTAAATAATTTGCCTGTTTTTTTAATATGAATTTTATGATAGTTTTTGTCATGATACAGCTCGCAATTCTCAATTTCAACCAAGATAACAAACATTTCTTTTCAAAAGCTGTTAGCTGTAATCGTCAGATAAATTCTCAAAAGGGTTCAAGGATTCTCCATTAGTGAAATAGCGCTGCTGTTATTTAGTTCGTAAGCACAAAATACAGTTATTTTTTTAAAGAGATAAAATATAATTTGACATAATGAAGAGTATTTTTAAAATACACATGTAACTATGGGAAAAGGGTTTAATATAATCAGCTTTAGAAAAAAAAAATAATAACTTTTCACAACCGTAAAACGGTGTATTATTTTGTGCAAATTGTACAAAGACTAAATTTTGTGTTACAAATTATTACAAAAAAATGTTTCTAAGTAAAAGACCTGCCAACATTGAATTTGGCAGACTGGCGCATTTTTCCGTCAATATTAGTAATAATAATAACATTTGGCTAGTTTATATAGCGCCGTTTTCGTGAAAAATCACCTCAAGGTGAAATAATATGACAGTTTTGATTTGTGGTTAATGATGTGTGAGTCAAATCATGGTTTTTATTCTTATGAACAATTCACTATTATATTAGCATAATTCAATATATTTACTATTATCTTTATTCATTTTTAATCAATTAAAAACGTGATGTTATAAATAAGGTTTCATGTTTTCGGAAAAAGCGTAGTTATTTCGATTTTTTTTAGTGATCTGTCACAGCGTGAATTTGAAAGAATTCTATCAAAGTGTTTTTTTTAATAGCTTAAATGCCTTATGCATGTGTAGGTTTATACAATTCTTACATTCTTACATGCATGTGTAGGTTTATACAAATCATCATTTTTACTATTATTGCTTATGTGCGAAAATTAAACCAAAATATTCAGATTTTTGTGGTTATTCTGTATTATCATTATAACTATTAATTTTTAAAAACTGTATTTCCTAGATAAAAACTGAAGTGGCAGTTTACACGCATAAACCTATAACAGAACTAGGTTCCTTTAACTTTTTCGATGTATGAAATTGATGTATTGAATTTTTTATTACTTCAAGTGTATTAAGTTTACCGTGGGATTAAGTGGCAAAAAAATATTGTAAGGATGGGTTTATTGTATAAAAATAAAAATACATAAAAATACTTAAATGTATTAAAACAAAAAAGATATAACAAAAAAGAAATTAATTAGCATCCTACTATTAAATCTGTCTGGCAAAGTAAAATGAAGGTATGGTATCAGTTCGATCTTGAAGTAGTAGATTCGGTTCATCACAGCAACTGTCCCAGTTTGTATTTCATCCAAAAAATAATGCTGTAGTCCATTGCAAAATAACCTCACGCTGCTGGTCTCAAAAAAGGTCCCTCTTAACCAATCAGGATCGGCAGATGTCATCCGATTCAATCAATCGAATAGTCCATGCTCCATATGCAAAAGCTGATGCTCACAAAATTGGCGAATGTGGTCGTCGAACTCCAGCCAAGAGGATGCCCACTGCTCTGGGCTGGTGATCAAAGAATGGCCACTGCTTCCAATGCAAATCACAGATTTTTGCTCCCTCAGGTTTGGCAACTCTCCAAGTCAAAATTCAAGGGCTGTCAATTTGACCAACAGCAAAATGACAATGTGTTGGTACTCAAAGGTCCCACACACCAAGACCATGGATGCGATGTAAGTTAAGTGATTCACACACCTTGTTACAAATCTTATATGTAACACATATGTACAACAGTTTATATCTTATATGTATCTTTCCATGAATTATTTTTCAATAAGTAAGGTTTTCACATACACGGTCGTTTATCAATTAAATAAAAAAAATTACGTTTACCACGTTTAGTAAGGCTGTAAATTCATCCACCATTTTATAATGATATGTTTGTGCGTTCGGAGGAAATAAACTTTTAACTATAATCGTGATGTTGCTAAGTAACTACATTTTCCACTCCATACTTGTCGCCTCTCATATTATAAAATAAATTTAACTCACACCTATGCTATAGGTTGGAAGCCACCCCTTTCCAAAACTAACTTAGCACGTAATTTGATTTCGTTTTCATTTCTTACGGTGCTAAAACTTGGTGATACGGGAAATAAAGTGGAATGGCTATTTATATATGGATTATGTTATGAGTACAATTTGTGGTTTAAGTCTACGGTACACCAAAGGATGCATATTTGTATTGTAATCAGCGCAGGCCCGTGAAAAATTAAGGGATATTACAACTGTCGGATTTGTGAAGATGACATGTATGTTTTTACACTAAAAATTTTTCATGAAAAATTTTATGTTTTTCTTCTTTTATTTCATTATAATTTACATCTTGTATACTGTAAACGTTTACTAAATAAACAATTAAGTAGTTCCAATTCTGATATTTAATAATTCATCGAAAATGAATAATTTTAATAGGGAATTTTCAATTTACACATACACCGATGTACAAAATTAGATGTTAAATGGTATAATAATAATATGTAATTGATATTAAATCCATCTCACTTTTGCAAAAAAGAACTGGTTTAAAGTAGGACACATCTCGTCACAAAGAAAAAATTATTGAACTCATCTTACATCGATATTCATTTTTTCTCATAATATATTTCCTGAAAAGACAGGTAAATACTTACATAGTTTTAGATAAAATACCGAAGATGGGAACACGAATTTGCTTTGTTTATTTTTGTAGTTGTTACTCAGAATATCCAGAGTTTGTAATATGTTCAAAAACACGATCACATCACATCTATGTGATGTTATTACATTCAGCGAGCGTCCGTGTAATGAGCAAAAACTGTTAAAGGCCGATACTTGACGGCTAATGCCATGCAATATGCACATAAAATGTACGTCCTTTGAAATGACAATATTATGTTCATGTTGCTGCGTTTTACACGACTATCCCCGTTTGAAGTGACAGCATTGCAGCATTTTTTCAACCGATAGCATGAAAATCATTTCCGCCCACGTACAGAAAATTATAATTGTGACGTGAAAAGCTAGCTTTGTTCCGGAAACGCGATATTCTTTCAATGGTATGATATCAAAATGATGATAGCGATTTTTGCTTCCCGCTGAGTTTCTTTGATGTTTTTCAAACGTGATATCGCGGAAAAATGATGAAAATTAAAATAATAATAGCGTAGCTATTTAATATGCAAAGGACTTTTTACCTTGCGAAATTTGTGAAGCCCTCTTTGGAAATATGTTATCAGAGCACGAATAATTTAAAAAACAAGTTATTTTATTCACTTTTTTTCAACCATGTTACATAGGTCTACTGCTATGTTAAGATCTCACCAGGCTTATTTCGTATTTTGAATACAAATCAAGCTAATTTATGAAGAGTTTTTATTTTAATTAATCCGAATTTTTAATGATATTCTATCGGACGTTAATGATGCATAATAAAGAATTAATTTAATTGAATTATGATTTTCTTATTTCTTAAACGAGCTCCTCTTTTATCATATTTCTGGGTAGCCATTATAATAATAATTATCGTTTGGCACACACGATAAATTAGCAGTTCTGTGAAAAGTAGTTGACCTCGCTTCCAAAAACGTATGTTTCCAATTTTCACTTATTATATTATAAATATTATACTTAATTTCAAACCATACATAATTTAAGTAATTTTTTTTTCAAATAATGAATATTACAATTTGTCCAAAGCGATTTCACATCTCAATTACAATTCCTTTTATAACCGTAATATTGATTATTTGATTTTCGTTGGTAAACACCGCGACCATCTTGAACCGGGATAGATAAAATGCCAAATGGACGAGTAAAAACAGGACTTCGCTACACTCAGACAACAATTACACAGAATTATTTTTTTCTGAGCTAACTAAATATATGAATAATTTTAAAAATTGGTAAAGTGGAATTTATTGAGAGCGTCCTACTGACCGCGTGACTAAAACACACTACGAGTATGTAGAACGGCTCCGGCCCCTTCCCCGGCCCCTGCCCTGGCCATTGGGCAGTGGGCAGTGGGCAGTGGGCAGTGGGCAGTGGGCAGTGGGCAGTGGGCAGTGGGCAGTGGGCAGTGGGCAGTGGGCAGTGGGCAGTGGGCAGTGGGCAGTGGGCAGTGGGCAGTGGGCAGTGGGCAGTGGGCAGTGGGCAGTGGGCATTGGGCAGTGGCAATACAGGCATTGCTCGCAGCAGTCGTTAGAGCCTTTATTGCATGAAAGAATCCAATAAATCAACAGCTTTAACTAATAAAATTAATAAAACTACCGTTCGATTGGAAGTGGTCCGCTGCGTAGTTCGCTGGTTTGTTTTAAATGGAAAATGTTGTCAAATTATTGTCGAGAACTTAAACGATTCGTTTTAATGCAAACGGTGGCATTATCAATCAAATGGATTAATTATCATTCTGCATTCGTTAAACACTAACAGCCTTACTTTAAAAATATGTAATCACTTTATCAATTTGACAAACGACCGTTCATCTGAAAATATTAAAAATATGGAAACTGACATAAAATAGTTCATAGAAAGATATACACATTGTTTACATAGAAAAAGGGGGTTGTTTATTTATCTGTTGTATAAAATTGCAATGTCTCATCGAATTTCAGAATTTTTCCAATGTATCTTAATTGTTTCGCCCTAATCTAGAATATGCCTGTGTTAATTAGAGCTAGAAAGAGGTGATTACTTGATTACTCATACAATGATTACTCACACGATGAACTTGAATTACAATTAAATTTTTGTTCTTTAGAAAAACCTAGGAAGGTCTTTGATCTCATCTGCATTTTCAAAGTACAGTATAATTGACTCACCTACTTTGTTGCAACTCATCCCTTTCAATATCACTTCCCGTAGATTTAGACATAAAAATTTGCTTTTTCTCAATCATCACTCAACAAATTATGGATACTATTCACCAATGTCCAGAATGGTCAGACTTGTAAACTCACAACCTTGAATTTTTTGGTGTAAGCTTAAATAATTTTTGTCATTCATTACGGCAGAGGTCGTGAACTTTACCAAACCTTGTTCATGTCTTGACTTGACATTATTTTTATTGTTTTTGTGCCCTATTTTTGTTATAGTTGTAAATTTTAATTTATTCTTTATTGTAATACTTCTCTTTGTATCAACTTCGTGTAATGTGTTGGACTCGGTCCGTTGTAAATAAATATATAAACTTTTTGAAGATTTCGTAAAAACAAATACCATTTTAAGAATCAATATAAAATACCACTTAGATGTTGGTATTTGAAATATATTTTAATATTAAAAAAATTACAACATTTTAATTAGATATATTAATAATTTATTTTATGGAAAAAGTAAGACACATTTTATACCAATCGTTAAAAATTGTAGAAATTTTTTATTAAGGATGTAAAAGGCAAATTCAGATTTATCTGGCACACTCATCATATTATACCTACTAGAGTTCAGATCTACAGAGTGCTACAGATCATTAACAAAAAATCCTATTTGTAGCCAGCATACCTCCCGTTCCCCTCCACCTTGTTGACATTTAAACAAAATGGACTACTTTGCCCTGCTGCTATAAAAATATGTAGTTGACTTTAGTACGACAAGCTTTGAATGGTTGCCAAATGATAAAACACACCTATTCAAGCCAAACCATAAACTACAAACTCGATTGAAGTCTGGTGACTGAAATTCTTTTGATATAGCCCTGTTGAATTTAAACGTTGATTTAAATTTATTTCAAAGCGTGGTTTTATGTAAGATGCAATCAATAATCCGCAAACATAACAGAACAAAATACTACGTGAATATTTTTGATCTAAAGACAAAATTATTTTTTTTATTATGTTTGTTGGTGTTTCCCTCAACTTTTGGGCAAATTTTGTTATTCCTTGAACAAACCCTTTCAGCTAAATGATACTCGAAATATTTATTTGATAAACTTGTTGAATTTTTTTTTGAGAGCCGTGAACCTGTGCTTCGGGAGAGATGCTGAAGAGCTGAAGAGCTGAGAGCTGAGAGCTGAAGATGCGGCCTTCAGACATTAAGTCGTATTTTGTGACCAGATCCGAACACTACAGTACTCCTTACATGTCCAACGTTAGTCTCGCACTCTTCAAGAATACTCGCGACGGCGACAGTCAACTTGGCAAAATAACCAATAGCCCAAGCTACTAGAACCCTAGTTTCTTCTCTAATAGAACGTTATTCTCTATATCACACGTAGATTATGTTTGTATCATCTTCAAGCTCCTACTAAGTATCGTGTGTGTGTGTTTCACGAGTCCTTTAAATAATAATTATTGTATTCGTATTATTTTTATTATTATATTCTGAATTTTATGTTCATTGGGTGAATTTTTTCATCCATCTGCGTGAAATTAACGATGTATTCTCATGTCTTTCTTGTTGCATGCAATATCACCCATTAATCAACTACGTTGCACGATGCATAGTTTCATACTGTTGATTAATGGGCTCAAAGTTGCAATTTGTACGTAATAAATATAAAAGGTTACCGGGTTAATACTGGTTTGAGAAAATATTTACTAGAACATCAAAAGCGATATGATATTATCGGCATTTTTTTCCTGTATCGATCAAAATTTTTAAATCACAATTTCAACTTTTTTTTTTTTTTTTTTTCAGAACTATAGGAGCTGTTTTCAATACTGATATAATAGAATAGAATATATGAGATTAATGAGCTTTGGGATAAAGAACAAAGAAACTGATATTTAAAAAATAATAACCGTCATAGATAACATTTCTTTTGAAAGGTCAAATTAAAGGAGGAATTATTTATTTATTTCACGCCTATTAAGGCATACATACATATATATAAAAAATATTTACGAAATTATACATGAAAATAGTGCAGGAACGACTATTTAAAACAATTGCAGAAAAATAAATATAAAGTCAAAATATTACTGAACTTGATCTACACAGCATGCAGGCACAAAACATAAAAAATCCAAAATATTTTTTTCTGTTTCAGTTGACAAAATTATTATATGTTAGTCAAATCAAATTAAATACCTTTATTAAAATATTCCACTACTTGATGAAAAAAACTTCAATAGGGTATGCTTATATATTGAAATTGATGTACTAAATATATCAACAACATCGTAGTATTTGCTTTCCTAGCTGCTGTGAATCCGTCGCATAGGAGTGTAATATTGGGACGTCGACAAAGAATTGCTACAATAATATGGTAGGTACTGTCTTGTAACCGACCTGCTTGGAGTATGAAAAGAGATTACATATAATAAATCAGGGGTATCAAACATTGAATTAATGATTTTATACAAACAAGTTAAATCGGAAATAATTCTGCGATCAGATAATTTTATTAAATTTAATGAACAAAGTACGTTATGAATTATGGCAGTCAGTTCTGTAATCAAAATTCAGTTAAATTAATTCAGCTGTTAAAATTTTTATAACATATTTAAAAATGCGTGTGTTCGCGGTAGTTACAGTTCGCCCCAAAGGGCACACAAACTCCAACGGCTCGGAGGGCTTTGAAGCAGAGAATGGACGGTTATCTCGAGAGTATTTCCTCCTGGGGTAAAAATAATCTCGTCGAATTTAATGTTTCAAAGACACAATCCTGTCTGATTACGTCTAAAAGGGATCCAAATGATAATCTAGTCTCCTTCAACGGAAGCAACCTTCCCAACAGGCCTTCCATTGATATGCTTGGTGTAACTATAAGTGACCAGCTCAGGTACGGGGGCTCCATCGAAGCCGTAAAGTTAAGAGTGAAGCGAAGAGTAAAGTTGGCCTCTCAGAAGCTGGGCGTACTGTACAGGGCCCGCAGATACTTTAATAGTACACAACTGCTGACCCTGTACAAATCGCAAGTGCGCCCTACTGTCGAATTTGGCAGCCATCTCTGGTCCGGAGCCCCTAAATACCTGAAAAAAACCCTCGACTCTGTGCAGAAACGGGCGGTCCGTTTGATAGATTCCCCAATCTTAACAAACGGACTGCAATCTTTAGAGCACAGGCGACAGGTAGGTATGCTGTCCTTGTTCTATCGGTATTACAATGGAAGATGCTCTGAGGAACTAGAGTCATTGATCCCTTCGGCACCGGTGCGTAGTCGGGATACACGCCAAACGCGCGCCCAACATTTGTACACGGTTGACATTTGTCACATGAGAACGGGTCGCTTCTACGATTCGTTCTTAAGTTCAACAGCTCGGCTGTGGAACGAACTGCCGGCCTCTGTGTTTCCTCCCTCCTACAACATGGGACTCTTCAAGACCCATGTTCACTCCTTCCTCTCCACAAAAAGACCCTCCACACAGCATCCCCAAAGATGACATAGGCCCTGAGGGAAATTATTTTCTTCAGGGCCTCCTGTGTGGAGTTAATATAAAAAATAAAAATAAATTTATGTTATTATTATGTTATGTTCCTTTTTTAAAAATGCATAAACTATTACCTTTTTTCTACTTTTCATCTAGTTCTTTTAAATGAACTGCAAAAATATGTTATTTCCAATCAAATATTAACACATGGTCATCCAACATGTTTACCACATTATTGAATTAGATTCCTCCAACTTAGTAGGTTTCCTTTTTTGTAAGAAACATTCATGCAGCAATATTATTCTTTCAATATGCATATTACTTTGTGTTATTTTGTAAAATTATTAACCTCAACACAGGCTAGCCCTAGTGAGGTTAAAAATTAAAATGTAAACAATGATACCGTGTAAAGAAACAAAAAATAAAAAAATAATAATATTAGAAGACATTCCTTAAGGGTGTGTTTCGTGATTCAAATATTTGCCTAATCGAGGCTTAAAATTCCAATATAAAACTGTGTTTACGAAATTCAAATGCGATGGAGATCTACGATGTCAAGCAAGTGTAAGAGAGACTATGCGCTGGGCTGTTGGACTAAATGCAACATTTGTTTTCCTTCTAATTTGTATGGATGGCCCTTCTAGGGTTATTTTTTTTATTTTATGTGGATATAGGTAGGAACATAAACATTTATCTGTCAACATAATACTAATATATTTTATTTGGCAATAGGTAAGCCCGTCAAACTCCGTGTCATCTCAATCAATATTAATGAACTTATGGAGCTGCAGCAATGACCTGCCATCTACATCAAACCGTAACTTGAACTGGAACGGAGCCACGTCAATTATCCCCGGTGGCACCTGACACGAAACACTTTGATTTATTTGAAAAAGCACACCGTTGCTTCGTTTCATAAATTTTATAAGGATTTCAAGATGAACTTTGAAAATAATAATGAAAACATTAGCACTTTCTTTTTATGTGGAACAATAGTGGCATTCTTTATGATTCTAGAACACAATGGTTTAGCTTCTTAATAAAATAGGTACGAAAATATTTTATTCAATAAAAAATCTGTTTTTTTCAAATAGTAATTACACAATGGTATCAATAATTTTAAAATGTTTATATTATTAAAACTTTTTTATGAAATTTAATAACGATTATTTTTTGTACTTCATTATCCAAACTTCGTTTTTCTACGTTTCTTTGCCTGTTTTCACACGAGCGTTGCTCTCAAAAAGAGTTGTAACTCGATATATTACTACATTAAAAAAGTTACTTCTTAAATGTTTATAATCGAGAGTAATAAAAAAATAAAAATATAAATAAAAAAACCTACATACTTCAATCATTTTTTTCATACCAAACGATTTGGTATAAAGCAACGGTGACCGGATAAATCATCGCAATGATAATTCATCACATCTTTAAAAAGTTATATAAAGTCATGGAAAGTGATGAAACAAAAACTTTATTAACTGGATTAAGTAGGTAAAGTTAGGTTAGATTAGGTTAGGTTAAAAAATATTTTTTTTCATCGCTTCTAATGACTTTATATCACTTTTTAAAAGTGTGTTGAATTGTCACTGTGTTGAGTTATCATGGAACCGACAGGCCTGAATTTTTTACGATATTATTTTTCTTCACATTCTTATTAAAATGTTTATTACGTTACGTATTATTTTATAATACTAATTGTACAAAACATATTTGATCTCGAATGAATATGGTGATTCCTGTCAGTTATAGTTTTGTTTTTTTTTTTATTATGATTTTTACGATCATTTTTTAACATATTCTATTATATTACTGGTACTAAAGATGATTGATTAAAAAGTTTTCTTAAATGAATAACAATATCATGGTTTCAATGTCCTTTTTTATAAAATAAACATTTATCAAAAATAATTGACACCAAACAATAAGAAATGTTTATTGTCATCTCTTCTACTTCTACTACTGTAGGTAGTAAGTAGCTAGGAGATTATTTTTGTCTGGTGATCTGTCTAAGGAATATGTCGAATGTCGTCCATATCAATAATTTCGTACTATAACAGTCAACAGTGATCTCATAATCATCCTTAAAGTACTAAACAAACTATTTATGAAAGGTTGGTTGGCTGTGAAACACGAGATACTGAATCTAAATAAATAAAAAAACTGATCATCCAACCTAATCATATTATCAATTATCAATTAAAGTTGATAATCGCATTTTATGGATGATTATTATAGAAAATTATCAATTATCAACACAAGAAATAATTACCAATAATCAACTTAAGAATAAATTTTTAATTATTAACTTAAGAATAAATTATCAATTATCAACTTAAGAAATAAATGCTAGAATGAGTTCATCTCGCATTTCAAAAAAAGATTACATTATGAAATAAAATTTTTAAGATTTTCTTACTGTACAAAACTTGTCTCAATGGGTTGATTGAATTTTGCATGACAACACCGTGTTATGATGGGGAGCTATTCTCCTTGATCAGAATATCCGAAAACATATAAAAACATCCAGAAAACAATTTCCATGTGCGCCGTTTGGAAGAAAACAACACCGTCATTTATTTTTTTCGAACAAATAAAGTTGAAGGATATTTTCATTTGAATAGTTCTGGGAACACATTGAATTTCTGGCTAAAATAATGGTTTTGCGGGAATTATTCACGACTACATGGAGATAGTGTTATCCTTTGATAGAATAATGGTGAATACTACATGTTATTGTTATTGTAATAATATACTATTTAATAATGTGGGAGTAAGATATATAAATCAAGTAGTATAAAATATACAAGATAATGTTTATGAATAGAATTGATAAATGAACTTTCACTGGAAATGTTTAAGTTTGGAGAGAATTCTAAACATTTCTGTATAAGCTGTTACAACTTTATAACTATTGAAACAATTACGGCATATCACCTACTGCCTAGGTATTTTAATTTAGTATAGTGCTCAATATGGGTGTGAAGTCGTGATATGATATTGATATTTTCATTGTATGGTTTATTGAGTGGTTTTCGAGTGCTTTATTGAATCGGTGATATTAGATTAGATACACACGTGTATATGTATATATACACGTGTGTTTCTACATCATATATATTTACATGTATGTGCATGTATGTATGTATGTATGTATTGAAAAAAAAACGGATAAACTAAAAAATATAGATTCCGTCCAAAAAAAACTACCGAACTTGAAGCAATTTGAATTCAAAAAGGACGAACAAAAATGCCTACAAAAAAATGGTTGCTGAAATGAGAGGAATACTGGAAGTTTAAGCTGAAAATTTACAATATATCGTATTTAACATAAGTCGAGAAGTAAACACAACCACTATGAGAAACGATATTGAGACTGTCTTTAGGGCTCCTGGTAGGGAAAATCCCCACAAAAACCAGACCTATAATTGTGAGGTTCAAACACATACAGATGATTTTTTAAGCTTTGTAAAAAGGTACAATTTGAATCCTGTTTCTAAGGAAGAGAAACTCAACATCGGCTCTATACGCCTCTCCGGACCGCGTACACCATTCGGTATATCAATATATCAGAAAATTTACCATCAACAAATAAACTCTTACTTTACCTAGCGAAGAAGACGGCTATCGAAGAAAAACAAGCTTACGTATGGGTAAATGCGGGACGAGCAAACCACAGAATCGCAAGCTGTACACATTACCTCTGAAAATACCCTTCTCATACTTCTAATACAAGCGTACATATATTACATCTTACATCACACACAAATATGTGCAATCCCAAATTTTAATTATTATAAAACTTACTAATACAAGGATACAAATATTACTTTACTCATACATCACACACAAAGACATAGGATTCCAAATTTTACTAATTGTAAGACTTACTGATACAAGTATGTAAATATTACTTTACGCATACATCACACACATATATTTACTATCCCAAATTTTATCGTGGTGGGTATACTTCGTGTATCTTTTGATATCCCCGATGTAACCATGCTCACATGTAACAAATGTAATTGATAATCTTAAGGACATGTATAAATATAGGTACATCAGAATATAAGAAGTATAAACAACATTGATGACTTCCTTGTATTTCTAGACCAACTTAATTTCACTGGATCTCTAAATACTACACCTTAAGAGATACAAAATTATACTAAGCAGCACACATAAAACTAGCGGTATTGTTATATATGTAAGAGATGAGTTACAAACGCAACTTGACGAACTTACTTTATCACAAAAAAAAACTTAAAAAAAAATTGCTTAACAAAAACATTTGTTTATTTGCAATTTATGGATTACCACCATCCCACAACATTGATACATTTCTTAATTCGCACCAATGAATCGTTAACAGCACAATTAACTCAGAACAGCAAATAATCATTGGTAACCTGAATATTAACTCTATTCTATACAATCATCGTCAATCTGATGATTATCTATGTTTTCTCACCGAAAACGGTCTCACTACGATAACAGAGTGCAAGGCACGAGTAAATCTTGCTGTCCTCAAAAAAATAATTCTATACACTCGTTTGTAATACACACAACAATTTCAGATCTCTATTCCACAGCTCTAAAAAATAAACCTTCCACCCCTACTAAAAATCAATATATTTCAAGAATAAATTACAGCAACCTGCTTGAAAAGTTACGCACAGAAAAGTGCACACCAGACTAGAATTTATTACGAAAGTACAATGCTACGTAACTAATCACACTGTCATTCTGAACAAACAATATAAACTAATGCCATTGATCTTGAATCTATCCACAGACGCAATTAAATTGACAAAAATGCTAAAAGAAAAACAAGAAAATGTGGATAAAGAAAAATATTAGAAATAAAGAAACTTGTGTAAAAAACTAATTAAATCTACAAAAGAAAATTTTTACAAAAAACATTAACTCCAAAACGTTTCGGGGAAATATTCGAAAAAATGAAGAAAAAAAAATAGTCTTCCTTCATACAATATTTACACATTCAAAACATTAATACTTCTAACCCCAAGAGGATGGTTGATTTTGCTAACCAGTATTTCACTTCACTTGGAGCTTCACTCGCCAAAAAAAAACTCGACAAATGTAAGAAAACTGAATCTGTACTAGCCAACATACCCTCAACTGCTCCAGAAGAGGTACTAACAACGACTAAATAAGTTATAAAAATAATAGATTTATTCAAGAAATCGAATGCTTGTGGCCGAATACAGAAAAAACTTTTGCTAAACTGACTGATACTATTTCCAATAGTAGAGACCGGGGAAATAAATTCATCGCTCGTTTTTAGATCTTGCCAAAACTTTCGATATCATCTTCCATAAAATAATTTTAAAAAAACTACTGGCCATAGGAGTTATTCAGGGACAACTATACAAATAGATAACTCAGCTAACACATACCAAAAAGTTAAAATTAATGATACTGCTAGCGATCTTGCCCTTGCAGAATTTGGTGTACCGCAAGGGAGTACCTTAGGACTATTTTTGTTAAGTTTTTTTTATAAATGGCATGTGAAAAACCTGGAATGATGTACGCTGGAAAGCATATACGGTTTAAAATAGCAAAAACTTTTGTAGGACTATAATCTGCTGACTTTTAACTCGGAAAAAACTAAATTCATACGTTTTAGTGCAATGTATGCTGGCCAACATAACATATAAAAAAAACATATAAAAAAATGTATACATAAATGCTCTGACTCTAGCTACCTAATAATCCTCTACTACATAATCCGTGAACAGTATAAAATATCTGGGTGTTATTATTGACCATATAGCTTCCGTGTGTAGCGTGAACATATTATTACAATATTTTACACGTCCACATCTATTTATATATTGTTTTCCTCGTGTGTAACGAACTTAATTAATTTGACTTTATGCTTTAATCTTTTTTATGTGTTCATTTGATTATTTCTCTTCTCTTTTTTATAATTTTTTTTACAAAATACAATATGGACTATAATATGCGATGCAAACACCATTCACCCACCTTTATATTGTAATTATTTATACTATGTTACTATGATTATTATTTTAATAAGTGTGCTAAGCAAACATCAGTTAACTTTGTTTTAATCCATTTAAAAAAATATATTATTTTAATTCTCCCCGTTTTAGAATAGTAAGAATTTGGACGAAATAGCATTCATATTTTGAACAAATAAAGAAGAGGGAAAAAAGAGGAGAAATAAAAGAATAAAAAAATAGATTAAAACAAAAAGTTATGTTTGCTTAGCATACTTATTAAAATGATTATTTTTGTAGGTGACTGGTGTTTGCAAAATATAATACGGACTATAATATGAGATGATAATATAATATATCCCATAAACACGAGCTCCTGGAGCTCAACTTATGGAGTAGTAGAATAATAACGAAAAAATTATATATATAAGTCTGCATATTGTTACCATTTATATAATTTAAATAATTTACATGTAATAAATAAAAAATATATATATATCTATAATATAATATAATATATACTATTTTACGGACTATATATATATTTACGCGTGTATCAGAAAAAAACGGAAAAATGTTTATCCAAGTAATCTAATCCTTATGCATGTCTTCCCCTATTTTCTACTTTCCAATTTTCAACATTTAATCCATATGTATACTTGATTGACTTAACCTGACTTCATACAAAATGAAACAGGCAGCCGCCTAGTATGGTGATTTAATATATCTGTTCCCTATAAATGTCTTAAATATCACGTATTTTATATAAAATAATTAAATAACTACTTTCACGTCCAAAAGTATTAAAATGATATATTTTTGGAGAATTGTGCCGTGTTGCTCTACCTCGTTATTTAGCCGTTTCGGACATCATTATCGTGTACCTGCCCTGCTTATGCTTTCATATGAGACACTAAACATCTTGATATCAAAATACCCATGTAAATTTGTACCTATTAACTCCCACCTATGTATTGTAATTTTCTCCTGTCCTAAAATGAGTTTTGTAACTCATGGCTCATTAATATTACTCTAGCAAGAAGTAAAAATAATAAAAACAAAAATAAAAAATAAATCTTTTATAATTCTTTGTGTGCAGCCCTTATCGCTGTATTAATTTAGCTATGTTCTGTAAAACATCCAATCTGGCGTAATAAAAGTTTGCTTAGTATAAAAATGCTTTACAATATTTCCATCGTTCAAATTTATTTTTTAAATATCAACAATATCAACACATTGCTTTGTAACAACTTTCATATTACATAAGGTGGTTATTTTGTACTCTTGTTATTATATACAATTATTGAAATCTTTTGTACAGTAGAATTCTCTATGACAACTTGCATTGTACCTGCTTAAATCGTTCATATTAAGTATAAATTATTATGTTATTTATGTACTTCTGAACAACTTACCTGTAACAATGTATAGAAGTAAAAGTTGTAAATAAATATAATATTTTTTTAAACTTGATTCGTTTACTAATTTTTATTTGAAGTTCAACTGAAATTAATTATTTAAAACAAATTTAATTATTAAGTTCTGCAAGTATTTTTTGGTTTTTGTTATTATTACAGCTGTTTCAGATTTCAAGGCCGTTTTAAAAAAAATGAGTTCTACGAATTAAACACAAAAACAATAAATGAAATAAATTAATTCCTGTTGCTATTAAAACAAATTCAACAAAACTAAACACTTTTACCTGTGTTAACCCATCATTTAGTCGAGTAGAAATTAAACTTTATTCTAGGACTCTAGAAGCTATTTTTGTAACTATATTATGTTACATCACAACATTTATTACGATTTGTGGTAAAGTACCAAATGAAAATAAACATCATTTTAACTTTTTGAACGAAATCTATTGAGATCAAACCATCTCAAACAAAAACAGAACAATTTGTTTAACTTTTGGAAGAATGAACATTTGCCACCAAATACCGAGGAGGGAAATCGCTAAATTGGTTCGGACCCTCTACCGAAAGTTATCTTAGCTGTGAGTTATATTTATTGAAGGCTATTGTTGTAAATCACTAAACTCCGATCAGTTCAAGAAACGGAACCTAAAACCGACAGGAATTTCCATAAAGGATGACCATTGGTGTTCAGTCTAAATTATGGGCTTTCTGAAGAATTGTGAGTTTTGAGCATTAGGACAGTTCATCGATTATTAACTCGTCGTAAATTTGGTCATCTACTTCATATTTCAATTTGGGAGGCGGGTTTGTGTACCTCCGCCACGGGAACCATTTATTTGATAACCAACACTTCTGTCGTAGGTTATTCTAAGTGTTTCGCTACGTGTGATGATTTAGCAGGGGTGTCCGGGTTCATCGGGTGAGGTGTGTTCAGGAGACTGGTTTGGGCAAATCCTTAGACCTCTCCAATTGGTCTCTCAACCTATGTATATTTCAATTTGATTTACCTTTATTTTATTACGTATCCTCTATAAAAATAATAGTACAAAGTAGCCAGTGCATAATGAATAATTTTTTTTCTTCTACAGTTTTCATTTCAAATAACCTCAGAAATCACTGGTTAAAGTAAGTCTCGTGCGTTTCTTAATTATGGCTCATATTACGTAAATAATGACACAGAAGTAAATCAAATACCAGCTGACGAAAAGTAAATTAAAAATATATTTATTAAATTAATAGTAAGCTTTGGCGTACCTGCCAAATGTAGAGACACTAAACTGAAAATTTACTGAAAAACGGTGAAAAAAGTCACTTCTAAATAAAAAAATTCGTGGTTTGAAAACAAATTCTCACCAATAAATCGAATCCTTCTGAACATTCATCTCAAAATCAAGCAGTTGAACAAATACCATTACCTCTGCGAAGTGGGAGTTAAGTCACTCCCTCCCAGAACTGATTTATGAACTAATAAGTCAGGATATGTTTCCTGTTTTGCGAGATTGCCACCAGTAATGCAACGTGTCGCTAAATAATCAAACTTTATTTTCTGCTCGGTTCAGGAAATTACGTTCGCCATAAAAAATCCAATATAACTCGAGGAATTCTTTGTGATTGAGTTTCAGCAAGACCCCTACTTACATATATGACGCTCGTTGTTCAATATTCATTATCTGAGGGTTCCGACTTTTATGTTATTATTTTTACCGTAATAAGTACGTGAACCTCTAAAATAAGAAATTATGTTTGAGCGCTTTAACTGCGTATTTTACGCATCCTATTTTTATGCGAACATTATCAACTGGTAAATAGTGAGGCGTTTTAAAAACAGAAATTTTATATTTAAAATACCAATTACCCTCCACTTGATAGCTTCCGTGATCGAGGTGTAAGGCTCTCGACTAGTAAGCTGGAGGTCGCGGTTTTAAATCCCAGCGTGAGCAAGTATATTTTATTTGAGTGATTCGTCTTATTTCACAAAACACTCATTAAAAATAATATATAGTATCGCGAAGGTCCTGGGTGGAAGTGCTATATATGACCGTATCTTTTCTGTTATTTATGTTTCAAATTTTATTTTAAGAATCACTAATATTGTCTACAACAGCTCAACAAGTTCAACAGCTCGGCTGTGGAACGAACTGCCGGCCTCTGTGTTTCCTCCCTCCTCCAACATGGGACTCTTCAAGACCCATGTTCACTCCTTCCTCTCCACAAAAAGACCCTCCACACAGCATCCCCAAAGATGACATAGGCCCTGAGGGAAATTATTTTCTTCGGGGCTTCCTGTGTGGAGTTAATATAAAAAAAAAAACAAAAAAAACAATAAAAACGGGCGGTCCGTTTGATAGATTCCCCAAACTTAACAAACGGACTGCAATCTTTAGAGCACAGGCGACAGGTAGGTATGCTGTCCTTGTTCTATCGGTATTACAATGGAAGATGCTCTGAGGAACTAGCGTCATTGATCCCTTCGGTACCGGTGCGTAGTCGGGATACACGCCAAACGCGCGCCCAACATTTGTACACGGTTGACATTTGTCACATGAGAACGGGTCGCTTCTACGATTCGTTCTTAAGTTCAACAGCCCGGCTGTGGAACGAACTGCCGGCCTCTGTGTTTCCTCCCTCCTACAACATGGGACTCTTCAAGACCCATGTTCACTCCTTCCTCTCCACAAAAAGACCCTCCACACAGCATCCCCAAAGATGACATAGGCCCTGAGGGAAATTATTTTCTTCAGGGCCTCCTGTGTGGAGTTAATATAAAAAAAACAATAATTAAATATCTCTTTCCCCGTGCATAAATCTTATCATCATGTTTGCATTCTTTCGAATTCCACTATTACAACTTAATTATAAAATCACGGGTTTTTCACGTCCGGAAAAATATGATTTTTAAAATATCTTTTAAAGTTTCCAAGTGCTCTAATTCATTCTTTTAGGTATTTATTTTTTTTAAAACCATCTCTGCTGCGGAAGTTAATTAACGAACCAGAAGTTTACAGTACCTACTTGCATGCATAATTCAACATGATTAAAATAGTTGTTGAAATGTTTGAGGAATGTAGGTAAGTTGACTGTGACTTGGCGCATCTGCGCCTTTATTAATTCTAGCTTTATAGTTCTCAGTATTTTATGGAGTCGTAATATTTCTAATATAATAACGGTGCCATAAAATTTTTGCTGTTTTCCTACGTGTTGAAAAAAAACGGGTTTTAGTAATTGTATTAATCGAGAGATTGAGGAACTATGATGCTTTTAATTTTGTTGTTCTAAAGAAAACACAATTTTTTCTTAAGTTTGGTATTGTTGGGAAAGGGTCTTCTCTGAGTGGAAGAGCTGCACGACCTTTTTCGTAGAACACTTTATTTTGGATTTGAGGTCAAAATACTCAACCAAACTGAT
This sequence comes from Hesperophylax magnus, assembly GCA_026573805.1. NCBI lineage: Eukaryota > Metazoa > Arthropoda > Insecta > Trichoptera > Limnephilidae > Hesperophylax > Hesperophylax magnus. The sequence goes on from JAIUSX010000157.1 coordinate 962,267, forward strand.
TTTTTCAGTCAAAGGTCTAACAGTCTATATAAATATATTTTATTAGTTTTTTTTTAATTTTTAATTTATAAAATTCGATTTTTCATGATTTTAAAGGCAACGGTGGTAGGTAAATTAATGACAATTATAAAAGAATGGTTTTGCCCTACCTACTTTGTAAATATAAAATTAAAAGGTTCAAATTAATCACTTTATGTGGTTTAAATTTAAATTACAAACTATTTACTTTGGAATACAAACTTGACGTATATAAATTAAAATTTCGACCCGACAAGAAATTTTTTTTCAAATATTTAATATTTATTTCATATTAAATTAATATCACAGTTGGCTGGCCAAGATTATTTTTAAATAATAGAATTAACTCACAAATACTTGCCAACTTACTTACTTCTTAAGTTATGAAAAACCAAATTCTATAATGTTGTATTAATAATTTAAAAGCAATTAAATAAACAGCTGATGAATAGATTTGAATTGTATTAAAAAAATCAAGGTTCGCTTTGGGTATTTTGGGCTGAAATCCAATATCAAGTTTTGCATGAAAACGACCGCCCAGCCGTTTGTTTGGATATTTTTTTCTTTCTGTTATTGGTACACCAATTTAATACCGTTTTGTTTTGGTTCTTCAGAATGCTGCATCAATGACATTTTATTTATCTAACTTTGGTGGAGAACGTAAGGCAAAATAATAATATTTTTTCTTGATGTTGTATTTTCCTCGTTTACCGACAATATTATATGTTATTATACTTACAATGAGTAATGCTAGCATTCTGGAAGTCGCGAGTTTAAATCCCGGTGTGCGCAAGTAAATTTGAATAGATTAATTTATGTTATTTAAAAATTAATTCATTTAAATTAAAATTATATAGTATAGGTACTTGCGTATTTTCAGTATCGCTCTGGTGATAGACTACCATTTAGAATTGAAATGAGGCTTGAAATGGCTTTAGGCCATTTATGGCCATTTCGGTGACCAGATTTGTGAACGTGCTCAACTTTGGTGGATAGTGAATAGTTCAATTATGATGTATTTTCATGCAAAATAGGGTATTCATTTCTCATTGATAACATATTTCAATATAATGTTTCTTTATAGAAAATACATTACTCTTTTTTTTCATCTTCTTGACACTTTTTTCTTATTAGTATTTTGGGTAAAATGATTGAATCGCTTGCTTGAAAAATAATGTTGAGCATTTCAACAGAATATTTTTACGAAAAAAAAAAAACTGCTATATTAATTGATCTGTTGCTTAACTAAGGGACCGATTATTTACAATCCCACACAAATCAATATGACATGTACCTTTGACAAAACAAGACAGTAGGCCTACATCTAACAAACAAAATTTCCGACCACCTGATTTACTTACAACTCTCATTTGTTGGCAGGTGTAGGAAGAGCCAACGAACGATGAAACTGGTCGCTTAGTAATTACTTTAGCGACAATTCCGCTCATAGATATTCTTCATTATACAAGTATTCTACCTTACTTCTTCCGATTTTCTGGAATTGATTTGTTTTAAGGGCGTAGAAAGAGAAACATAGAATTTTTATTTTAAAAAACTTATTACGAGATTGAAGCTCTCAAATAGATTCGTTCCGATGATCTAATAAGCATTTTCTGTATCAACATTGAATATAAATGTTACTTTCCTTTTTTATTTAATGAATCATTTTGTTTGTTACAATAACATTGCAAATTTTTGCAAGTGTTTTCTGTTGAAAATATAGATACTAATTAATATAAATACTTATCTACAATATTGGAAACCATTTCTTGCTTATTTACGTTCAAAACTTATTCGTTATCCTATTGTTCCATCCAACAAAGCAATTCAAATGTTTGATTATTTTGATCTAGCCCATAATTGCGTATTTTGTGATCGCGCGAGTAATCATCGGTGAGTTCTTTGCTGCAATGGTATGTTTATGCTGGTGACTTCTTCATGAAGAAACGTAGAGTGCATGGTAGTATGCGTGCTTTGCCTGGTAAATACGCCTCGTTGAAATATTTAAACTTTTTATGGATATCAATTTGGGACCATTTATTTTATTTGAGAAATAAGTAATATTGTATACACCTCTATTTATAAAAATCCTTCTTTTCCTTCATCAGGAAACAAAGTTTAATGAATTATCAATTATTAATTTAATTTAATTTTTAAGTTATGCCACATGGTGATTTTGCTATTACTGATAAAAGTAATTACATTATTTAGCTTGTTATGTAGAAACAATATATCTTACAACAAATGTACTTTTTGTAAATTTATAAGTATATAATTTGTACTTAATCTACTTATAACTTTTATTGGGGATTTCAAATTGTAGAAGTATACTCCAGTGGACCTCTGATTAATAAATAAAACATGATTTTTCTAGTCACTTTTGAAAACTTAACTTCTTCTTAACCTATTGAATGTAGATCGAACACCGGTGTCATAATAAATAGTTTTTAACGCTTATGTAAAAAGGAACTTTGTGAAGAAAGTGCTAAAAATTGCTTGCGCTAAATATTTCTTTAGAGAATACTTTTTATTTGATGTATGCAGCTTTTTTCGACGAATTTCAATGTACCAATCAAAAGTTAATTTGCTGTCTAAGCAACAAACACCCCAATCTTTACATGTTAATGTTGGTTATTCAGGATGAAAAAATTTATACATATTTTTAGAACATAATTAATATTTAAGTATGAAACTCGCAATATTCGACGTTGTTCGTATTCATTCACCCATTCAGAAGTCATCTTGGCGATTTTATTATTATATCTTTAATTAAATGAAAACATTTAGACTCCAGTAGAAATAAAATAGCACGAATATTCAATAGTCAGATTATTGGGTCGGGAAAATTTATGAGCATTTAATTAGCGGATTCCGGATACATCAAAGATTGTATTCAGTCTTCCATCAGCTTTTGACAGTCGATTGAATTCATTTACCAGTTCATTCGTGGAAGATTATTAATTTTATACCTGAATAATGAAATGGGGTGACTATATTTATTTTTGAAAACCTTAATCTATCATCACTATTATGAACTCGTGGAAAAATTTAATTTTGCTTTTGGCTACATTGAATAAGAACGCATTTCTCTTTACTTTTTAAACATTTTAATAATACGAGCATAAATCTCATCTATCCCTAGTTTTTTTGGTTTATCATCTATTCAAATTTTTTATCTTCATTAACTAAACATAAATTATTTTGAAACTAGAAAAAAGAAATGATATTCTTTACACAAAATTAATATTGTTGTAATTTGAATTTGCAGGAAGGTTTCCACAAATAACACAAAAATAATTTTACGAATATAATAATTCGTTCTTATGATTTCTCTTTTCAAACTTAGTTTTATTAGTCTTGTTTAAACGGTGATACAGAAGAGATTGCTTTAGGTAGAATAAATTCTATTATAATCATGTCATCACAAAGTGATAAGCATGAGTTTTATAAACTCACTGGGAATAATACATTATTACTTTGTTATCATTTTGTAATGTATTATCTTGTAATAAAAAAAATAAAAATTCAGAAGAAATTTTCTTCGAAAAAAAAAATCGTCTATCGCAGCCGACCTCCGGTAGGAGATTGAGCCAAAAGCTGTAAGAATAACTGATAAATGGAGATGAGTTAATTGTTCAGTTTTCGGATCGAAGAATAAATTTAATTCGATATTATATGCTTCTATTTATTTATAATCTTATTTGACTTATTATTCTGTATAAGTGAGAAAACAATTCATTTCAATTTCTTAATTTTTAATCCGTACGTCCCTTTTGAGAATAATGTAAATTTCTTCGGGTTGTCCATTTTTATTTCTTTCAATTTGCCCAACTAAATTAGAAATTCTGGCTTGCGCCGTTTTATTGCAGCGTTTTACATTTACATAGCTACCATTTTTAAACAAGGCCGTAACAACATGACCTGATGCCTACTTTTATTAAAATAAATTCCAGTTCGTTGAAATTTTTCTGTCCCCCGGGACTTAAAAAAGTATGCGTTATTAATGGATGTACATAAATGGTTAACTATGATAATAATAGAATATTTTTGCGCGTCTTATCGGTAGATAATACAACCCCCTCAAAACCGAATTCTAAACACGGTGTCCACTTATTTATTAAAGTGATAGCCTCAGAGATATCATTTATTTTGTATTGATTTTTTTATATCGAAGGGTAGTAAATAAAGTCAAACAAATTTATTGGTTAAGTTAACATTTCTGAAAGTATGACGGTACATCTGTGTTTCACGTCGAGCAGGGAGACAGTTGTCAGGATTTGGCAACTCTGTAACGTAATCCGACAGTTATTGGAGTCGTGGTAGGAAATCTAGTGAGTGTAATCGATATTATTGTGTAAGAAATAACTTTTTCGTGTCAAGTCGGATTGGACATTAATAATGAAGATAAATTAGGTTAGGGGAGTTAACTCCCGAATTTAGTAAGCTATTTATAAATCTTCCATACATGAGGATGGGACGTTTTGGAATTAGTTGTGAAAAAATCATTTCGTTATTCATTTCACGTGAAGCCAGACTTGGAGTACGTCAGTTAAATTCCCACGCATTGCAAATATATATTTAAAATGATGGCCTCACGGTTGAGAGGTAATGCTCTCAACTAGATTTCCGGAGGTTGCAGGTTCAATTTCCGGAGTGTGTTATTTTACAATAAATTCATTAAAAATTACCTAATATAGTATATTGGTGGCACTTTCCCGAATGTGAATCTTCTTTCTCAGAATCGCCCTGGTGAAAGACCGCCATTTAGAATTGTGTCTAGATATAAATAGCTAGATACCCGCCTTCCTCTTTCCCATCTCCTTTCTCTCACCACTATCTTGAGCCACACAACATACCACGATTGGGGATGCCATAGTCTCACTGGCTCCAGACGTTTGGGAGCAGTTTTGGCTATTGTGCGTTAAGTTTTAATGTAACGCTCCACCGCCAAGTGCGCATGTAAAAATAATAAGAGTAAAAGAGGGAAAAGTGGGGTTGGCAAAGTGGAAAGTTCACCTAAAAGAAAAAATAGCAAGACCGCCCACCGCTGCGCTCACTTACCGCAAGTCTTCCTTGTACCCTTGGAGAAATTTCGTACAGCTGTGGCCACTCATCATGGTACACGTGTGTGTTGAGTAATTTGTTCAGATTACCTACAAAAAAATTATTGGTTGATTTTTCATTGAAAGGTAAGGATTTAGTTATTTGCTATTTATTCATGTTTTGCGTTTATGTATTGTTGAAGGTAATTTTAATACGTCTGTGATCTTGTGATTTTTCGATAAACTTTTTTTTGTCGTTTCACACCACTTGGGCAAAGTGGTAACTTGCATAAGAGGGCAAAGTGGAAACTTTTACACAAAAAGAAAGATGATAGAAGATTTTCTCTTACGGCACATCGAAACAACAAATTTTGACATTTTGGATGTTTTGCAACGATGTTAACAGTGATCCTTCAACTAAAACTATGCCACGATATGGAGTTATACGACAATAATGGAGTTATACGAGAATGATGGAGTTATACGACAATGATGGAGTTTTACGACAATGATGTAGTTATACGACAATGATGGAGTTAATTTACAATTCCATTAGAAAAATCAGGTTATTGCATATCATACTGTGTACATACATCTGATAAAAGTTAATGTAGATACATTATAGACAAAAGTTAATGTTAATCATTTACATTTTTTTGTGCATTACAGATTGATGTAATCCTATTACGATACACATAAAATATACAAAGCTTTAAATGAAACATTTTACAATAACCGATATTTTAGAGTTCTTGCCTACAATGACTGTTGAAATCTTCAAGGATAATGTTGAAAATGTCAAGAGACCTAAAGGTATCATTTAGCAGCACCTCTTGTCATGCTTTGCTGGGCCAGAACGTCCGTTCTTCCGTGTGGAATACAGAGCAAGTCGTGGCGTCGACATGTATCTAGATACGTTTGCATTTTTTCCTAATAGCGGTGACGTTTTAAAAACTGGGTAGGTACCTATTATCGATACTGTTTCCTTTTGGAATAGTTTTTTTTTCAAATACCTGTAGCGATGCAACGAGATTTATCTAGAACACTCAAGACAAAATGTTCCTACGTTCATAAATTCCTACCTACGGCCTACGAGTACTTGCCGCTGAGAGAACTAACTACGTCAATACGTTGCGAGTTTGACCAGGTACATTTCGCGCATTCGCTAGAAGGGTCTAGACAATCACCTAGGCATAATTCCAGCGCAATCAAAACTACCAGAAGTATCTAGTTTGAGCAGTCAGTCAGTTTAAAAAATAAGTGACAGCGTGAAGAAAGCAGTTAGTTGAGTATTATGAACCTGACACAAAACCTCGACTTAGAGTCGCTACTGGATGACCTCCGCACCAAAAACCCACCTCTGGCAGTTATTCAAGCTTTCATTACCACTCTCCCACCAGCCACCACAGCCACGACCTCGCTTTCGACCACCACACCATCACCCAGGCTCCCGACTACTAACTACACTCCTCGGCTCCTGTCTCCAATAATGTCGCCCGTAAAGGCCCCCGCCCCGCCGCAAACCAAGCTTGCTCCCAAGACCCAGCTCAACTTCACCACCATACTCCAACCGACCACCACCGCACAAATCCACGCCCCCCAGCCCACGGAAGATTTCCCTCCGCCGAACGGTGAATAGAGTGCCCTTGCCCGGAAGAAAAGGAGGGCCCCCGCCTCCTCCCCCCGCACCCCTTCACCGATACCAACCCATAACAGCTTCACCATCCTGACCACCCCGGACTCCGACCCAACTGAAACCATCATCACCGACGTACCCGCTACCGCTGGCCCCTTCACCACCCCCACCGCACACTCTCATCGCACGGCAAAAATCCCACCCATTCTAATAAAATCGGAAATAAACTGGAACGCCCTCCGTACAAAACTGATGGCGGCGGGGGTAAACATCGCCCACGCCAAGGTCATCCCCCACGGCATCGCACTCACCACCTCCAACTCTTCCAGTTTCCGTCTTGCTATAAAGATGCTTGATGAGCAGCTGACCCCCTTCCACACTTTCGAGTTGTCCGAAGACAAAACGACAAAGGCAGTTCTCCGTGGCATCTCTGCATCAATCACCACCGAAGAAATCAGAGAAGAGCTGGAAACCCTACACCTCCCGGTGATTTCAGTAATAAAAATGCGACCTGGACCCGACCGCACCGACGTACCAATGGTGCTCGTCCAGCTCACCCACGGAGAAAAAGGGAGGCAGATCTTCCAACTTACCTCCATATTCCACCTTATCATAAAGGTGGAATTCCTCGATCAGAAATCTGCCTTTTTCGATCTCCTCCCAAAGTTCATGACGGCGGGGTCACCGTCCGACTACATCACCATCCTTCTAGCAGCAGTCACCCAAATCTTTGGTCTTTTCTCCAACTAAAATGGCTAGTTCGACTACCCTGCCCTCCGCGCTACGCATTGCATTTTTGAATTTAAACGGTATCGGAAACAAACTCCCAGAGCTCCGTCTGTTCACCAACACTCACAAATTGGACATTTAATTAATCAACGAAACTCACCTCACCCCCGCTCACACACCAAAAATCGCAAACTGCACGATGTACCGGAATGACCGCACACACTCTCGCGGAGGCAGCACCGCCATCTACGTGAGAACTAAACTCGCACACTTACACAACCCCACACCCACATTAACAACTCTCGAATGCACCACCATAACCATATACACGAAACACTCCGGCCCGCTGAGACTTAGCTCGATTTACAACCCCCCCCATCAGCGGCTACGGGAGTCGGATCTCGAGCTACTTCTTGGCGGCGACGTACCTACTATCCTAGCGGGAGACTTTAACGCAAAGCACCCCGCCTGGAATAGTAGAGTCACCAACCCCAACGGCTTCTTTTTACACAAATTTCTCGATACCCATCCAGACACCATAGCCGTCGCTCCCGTGGACCCCACCCATTTTTCCGACCTAGGCTACACCCCCGACGTACTTGACATAGCTCTATTCTACAAATCATCCTGGAATTACTGTATTGAATCCATCACCGACCTCAGCTCTGACCACAACCCCGTGTTGTTGACCCTCCAACGCTTTGCTCCCACGCCACCACTTACAATGAAAACCAAAACTGATTGGTCATACTTTTCGCACAGAGTCGGCAAAAAAACCCAAATAAATTCATCCATCCAAAACACCGCGGACCTGGACCTCGCGGTTGACGAACTCACCGAAACCATCTCCACAGCAATATCCGAAACCTCTAAAAAAGACCTCATGAAAAGCCCCCCCCCCACTCCAAGATTCTCTCCCCTCTTCAATAAAATCACTCATCCAAACAAAAAACTCCCTTTGTCGCCAATGGCACAAATATCAAAACCCCAGAATCAAAACGGTCATCAACCGCCTTCAAGCCCAAATTAAAAAAGCAATAACAGAGCACTCCAATTCAACCTGGAACGACAAGCTACAAAGCATCAACCTACAAGATGGCTCCTTATGGAAACTTGCAAAAGCCCTTCAAACCACTCCCACACCAAACCACCCCATCCAAACCTCATCCGGGCTCGTCTTCGATGACCCGGACAAAGCTGAGGCGTTCGCAGACAGCCTAGAAAAACAATTTAGCCCCAGCCTCAAACACGCCGACCTCATACACATTACTAACGTCAACCGCAAAGTAAACTCAATCTTCAACACCCTCCCCTCCACCAACATTCATTTTACCACACCCGCAGAAGTTCGCCGAACTATAAAAAGTCGGAAGAACAAAAAAGCTCCAGGTCTCGACGGCATCACAAATTTCGCACTAAAAGCCCTCCCCCGCAAAACAATTCTGGCCCTAGTAAACCTCTTTAACACCGCCCTTCGACTGCACCACTTCCCCAAAAGCTGGAAGCACGCCCACGTCATCGTTTTAGCCAAACCCGGCAAAGACCGGCTCCAGTGCGAAAACCACCGTCCAATCAGCCACTTCTCCAACATTGGAAAAATCTTCGAACAAATCCTCCTCACCAGGCTCCTCAAGCATATACACGAAGTCTCTACACTTCCCGACGAGCAACACAGCTTCAGAGCTGAACATTCCACCCTTCATCAACTCCTAAGAGTCACCGAACTCATTCTCGGCGGCTTCAACTCCCAGCGGTCAACTGGCACCATATTCCTGGACATAGCTAAAGCTTTCGACAAAGTATGGCTCAACGGCCTACTTTTCAAACTCCACGACACAGGGATCGATCCCCAGCTACTCGGGACCCTAAAATCTTTCCTACATCGCCGCACCTTCCAAGTGAAGTACGGCAGCGCCCTCTCCACCACTCGCTTCATGACAGCAGGCGTCCCCCAAGGATCCCTGCTGTCCCCCACCCTCTTCAATATCTACACACACGATATTCCCCTTCCAGAAAATTCAATCCCCTCCAAAAAAGCCATTTATGCCGACGACACGGCCCTTCTGGCGCAATACAGTTCTCCCAGGATGATAAATTACCGATTCCAACAAGACATCAACAAACTCCAAGACTGGTATGACAAGTGGCGCATCGATGTGAACCCCTCCAAAAGTGTAGCGGTTTTCTTCTTCCATAGAAAGAACCGTTGCACCCCTTGGAGGGCTGTAACTCTTCACGGCGAAGTCATACCATGGCACAACACCGCCAAATATCTTGGAGTGACCCTTGACAAAAAACTTTCCTGGACCGCCCACATTTCAGAAACGCTTAACAAGGCCATGAAAACCTCTAGTGCCCTCTACCCCCTCCTTCATGCAAACTTAAAAACCTCTCTTTACAATAAACTCACCATCTACCGCGCTAAAATCAGACCTATCATTACCTACGCCTCCCCCATCTGGGCCACGGGGAACACCAAACGTCTGGAACAATTCCAAAATGCAACGCTCAGACGATACACCAAAAGTCCATGGAATGTCAGAAACTCGATAGTAAATTCAGGCACGAAAATCCCCCCACTTAGGAAACACATAGTCGATCTGGCCAAAACTTTCTTCAGCAACCTAGCATCAAACCCCAACCCCAGCATTTCTAGCCTGGGTAAACCCAACCCAAGCAACAACCTCTCCAAATACCCATGTCCCATACCCCATCTCCATTCAACTCCCCCCCTAATGTGCGGGCTTAAAACAATATATTTTTAAAAATAAATAAATAAATCATACATACCAAAATACAAAACAACTAGCATTGTACAAAAAAATAGTACCCCCGGCCTTAAAATAAAAAAAAAACAATCTCACATCACTCAGTCGCCAAAAGGCAGCCCGCACATAGGGCACAAAACCCCCCCTCCAGGTACCTGCGCACTTCAGACAACGAGAAAAAAAGCTCCTAACAAGAGACTTTGCACCTCGGAAAAAAAAAATCCATTAGATATCAACAGCAGTCAGTCAGTCATTAGTCGTTCAACATTTCGCAAGTCTCCCGAGTGAAAACCTGCGCACCTCCACTGCGCACAGGACCTTACACCCGGCTTCGCACGGTTCATCCATGGACCAGCGCTACATCTACGCACCTAGACCCTGCGGCATTCTCGCCGGTCTATGCATCTGCCGCACAACCGCCGACTAGGTCCACCGCACCTTCGGCTTCCCTGTTCAGCACTGGAGCACCCGGAAGACCCATGGTCCTCACCAGTACCTGACACGTCCACGAGTCCGGTCACCAGCAGCGGCGTCGACTCAAAGACCTGCACATTGACCAGCACCTCAAGGCCTACATCCGGAGTCTTCATCATCGGTCCTGAAGTCATCTCATATACGAAAACTTGACTCAATAAAACACTGTGACCTTCACAACCTTTTTCATTGCGTGTCTCCTCTCCAGATCCCCAAATTCTAAAAAAAGTAAGTTTCTTATTTCAATAAACTTTTAAAAACTTAACTAACATTTTGAGTTTCCCACTTTGCCCTCTTTCTCTTTACAGTATTTGCAAAAATTAATTATTAGAGAGTTATAAGGAATATTGCTAGATTCGCCTGCACAATTTTTATATCCTATTTCCAAATTAAAACGATCGTACAAGTGACTTCGACATCAAAATTTTTATTTACTTCAATGCTACCGTTATAATTTTTTTGATTGATAAATATGCTTTCCATTAGACGTTTCACTTTACAAATAATAACGTCCCCGTGACAGGCCAATTCCCCAATCCCTCTCACGAAAGGGGGTTGCATGTTTCATTCATAAGTGAATCTAACCGCTTGGCGTAAGCATAAAGGTTTCCCGGAATGGAACATTACTCACTTAGAACCACTGAATTCTTAGGTTTGAACTCTGCAAAGTCACAAAATAAGAAAAGATGGAATTGAACTTATCAAAAGAGACAAAACGTGCCAATGTGCAATATTTTTTTTTTAATTATTAGTTAAAAGCTTTTGTTACTTGTCTCATTTTTATTTGTACTCTTTTTACATGTTTTTTTATACAGTTCAGACATAAAATATTGGGCTCCGTAAACAAGTTTGCTAGTAAAAAGGTGTCCACAGTGACCATGGCTATGTCCGATATCCAGTCGTGACAAGGATACCTGACATATCTCACGATGCTTCATGAGAAATACGAAAGTCTGGCAAAAAAAAATAGTTTTTTCACTGCTTTCTTCTCGTGACGTTTATAGACTGGTCATAAAGACGTTACATTTGATGGACAAATGTTGTAAAATTCCCGCTGGATAATACATGGAGTAAAAAAAAACCAAAAAGTTAATAATAGATGTGTTTACAGAATTCATTACAGTACCAAAAAACATAAAACATTTATTTAATTTTTCAGATAAAATATGAATAATTATTTCTTTAGATAAAATGAAATCAACAACTTAAATTTAAGCCACCATTTTCAATAAAAAATATGTTATGTATGTAATATAAAAAAGTGTTTCAAAACAAAAGTTTCTTCATCAGGATACAAAGTAAACTTAAAATAGTGTTTCAAAATCAAAGGTTTCTTCATCGAGATACAAAGTATACTTAAAATATTGTTTCAAAATCAAAGGTTTCTTCATCAGGATACAAAGTAAACTTAAAATATATATATTTTTTTTTATATTAACTCCACACAGGAGGCCCTGAAGAAAATAATTTCCCTCAGGGCCTATGTCATCTTTGGGGATGCTGTGTGGAGGGAGTGTTTCAAAATCAAAGGTTTCTTCATCAGGATACAAAGTATACTTAAAATATTGTTTTTAAACCAAAGGTTCTTCAACAGAATAAAAAGTATACTTAAAATTAAGCCATAAGAATAAAATTACGATTAGGTCAATTTGAAACTAGAGAAATTAGAAAAAGTTTTAATAGCACATTAAATATCATTAATAAACGATTTTTTTTAAAAGTGATCTTTTTTCACGTTTATACCCAGTATTCAAAAATTAAAATGAAATAAAAAAGTAATTTTACAATTAATGAAGAAGAAATTTGTTGAGAGTTTTTTTTGATTTATTTGCTGTTCGGCTAAACACGGTTTTTGGGAAATACATTAAGATCCTTCAAGAAATAAGATAACGTTCTTAAAAAAATGTTGACTTTGGTTTTCTGGAAAATTCTAGTAATTTGGTTAAAAGTCTTTCAATGTCGACGCTTAATATAATAACAGGATATTCATAAAAATAAATTCTAGAAGGGAAAATTTTATTTGTAGATCGTCGATCATAAAAATCAAAATGCAATTGGTCAACTCCACACTAAAGCAATTTGTCCGCTGTACGCTAATGCAATTTGTCAGCTGCACACTAATGCAATTGGTCAGCTGCACACTAATGCAATTTGTCAGCTGCACACTAATGCAATTGGTCAGCTGCACACTAATGCAATTGGTCAGCTGCACACTAATGCAATTGGTCAGCTGCACACTAATACAATTGGTCAGCTGCACACTAAAGCAAATTTGTCAGCTACACACTAATAAATTATTTGTCTTAAAAACGGTGGGTAAAAAACTAAAAAGGGGAGAATAATTCCCTGCAAGCTCCTTTCAAAAAGGTTTCGTATAAAACAATACAAGAACCGCAATAAATATCACTGAATATAAAACAAAGAATCAAAGTTCAAAGTTTTTTTTTAAATGTACTGAAATCTTTGAAGATATTTTCTTGTTTGAGCTTTTTCTGGATTTATTCATCTGAGATGAAGTAAAAATGTAAGCATTTGTTTCTTTGTGTTTGTGTTTTTTATAACATTTTACTGTTGGCGGCTATAATCCTATTTACGTTGGAGATCCTATTTTTTAGTCGTATAAAATCGATTAATCTTAAGTTAACTTCAGTAGCTTCTGTAGTTTACCGAGTAAAATGTACGAACATAATCGTTCTGTAAAACTCACTTGTCTGACAATGAAAGAAATAATATCGCACCATAAAACTTTGGGACATGAGTTTGCGCAACTAACGAATTTAAGAAATATTTTTTACCATAATGTATTGATTTCAAGTGTTTTAGTGCTTTCAGTAGAAAAGTCCTTGAACCCAAATTTATTTTAATAGTTTTCAAAAGCTCTTAAGAAAAAAATATCCGTTCACGATTCAGATTAACTTTCCTCCCCTCCGTCGTTTTAATATGTTTGCCAAATTTTCAGTGTATTTCAAATGTGCTATCTTATTGTTTAGTTTTTTTTTACCCATAAAGAAACCTTTTTATAAAACAAGATTTTTAAAATTACTTTTAGTAGTACGAATTTGAAATAAACATTGCTATTTCTAATAATATAATAATAATAATAATAATAATATTTTATTCCAGGATGTGGGGAGGTTAGTGCAATCCCACACGTCCCATATAAATATACATATAGATTTACATTGTATAATACATATAATAAATTTACTAATAAGGACAACTATGCAGGGTGTGGTCTTGAGTGCGCTTGGGCCCAGCGCTCACTCAGGAGTGGCGCTTGGTGCTGGTAGGCTGCGGTCACCAACTTGTTGGCGGAGGCCATTAGCCGCATCCTGGCTCCAGTGACCCGGTGTCTCATCAGGCCGGCAAATCCATGCAGTCCTAGTTCCGTGAACATCGTCGATGCGCTGCTGTATCGTCGGTATCCAAATATTATTCTACAGGCGTCATTGTATTGAATTCGGAGTCGTTCCATCGAGCAAGTTCGGTAGTGACACCATGTCTCACACGTATAGAGGCCAGTACAGAATGCTTTGAATAGTATTTTTTTAACGGTATTGCTGCATTTGCAAAATCTGCGGGCAATCATATTGGACACTATGCTTAGGCTTCTCCTTTGTCGTTCGATATCGCCATCGTCCGATAGGTCTTCATTAATAATGTGCCCCAAGTATTTCACGTTCGAACATGTTTTTATTTTTGCCTCGTTAAGGTATACGGGGAGCATCTTACTTGTATCTTGTCTTTTTCCGTGGTGGAACGCAATCAGTTCCGTCTTCTTCGGGTTGTACATCATATTATGCTGTTTTCCATATTCTTTACAAATGTTTAGGAGTAATCTCAATCCCTTGATCGACGGAGCTAGGAGTATCATGTCGTCCGCGTAGCTTATATGATTCATACATATACTGTTAACACGACAGCCCGCTCTGATATCCAGGCGACTTGATAACTCGTCCATGTATACATTAAATAGAATGGGGGACATGCACCCTCCTTGCCTTACTCCTGACCGCAAATATATCGGCTGGGAGTATGTACTTGCCCACCGTACAACATTTTCCTGCTGGGACTGCCATCGGGATAGTATGTTTATAAATAAGGTAGGTATATTCCTAGCTTTCAATTTATCCCATAATGTCTTATGACAGACCCTGTCGAAGGCTTTACTTAGGTCTAAGAAGCACCCGTATACAGTAGTTTTTCGTTTCTTGTAGAATTCTATTATTTGCTTTGCAGTATATATTGCCATATTAGTGGATAATCTACATTTAAATCCCATCTGGTTATCTTTAGACATAAGTTTATCATGTATCTCATTTAGTATTACCCTTTCAAATAATCTTGCAGTTATAGTTGCTAAAGATATTGGCCGGTAATTGCTGGAGTTAGTCATGTCGGGCTGTCCCGATTTCAGGATTGGAGTTATAATCGTTTTCGTCATTGCACCCGGTATATGGTTGTGTTTAAGTATTGCGTTGAACAGTATGTTTAGTAGTTTGGGTATGTATCTACCTCCGTATTTAATGTGTTCAATACTTAGATTATCATGTCCCGGAGACTTACCAGCCTTGGTGCCTGTTATGGCCTTCATTATACTACTTTCAGATAGGTAAACGTTTTGTCCATCATATTCCATAATATCAGGGACAGACAGTACTTCATTTCCGGAAATATCTGCAAAGGTTCTTCTAAAAGTATTAGCAATTTCCTCCGTGTTTGTGGACCCATCAATTTGGCTGGCGATTCGATTTTTTGGTTTGATCAGGTTGTTGCTTTTCTTCCAGAATTGGGCAAACTGCTTTGTGTCAAGTGATTTTACGATATCATCCATTTTTGTTTGTTCAGAAGAGCTTTGGCAGTGTTTAAGAGCTATTTTGAACTCCTTCCTTTTTCGTTTTCTTTCATCCGCAATGGGACCATGTAATGGTCTCCCATTCTTAATCCACTCCATCAACGCCGATCTGGAATTTTCGTAGTGTTCCTTAACTTGTTGATTCCACCCAGCAATGTCACGATGTGTTTTTGGATTGCTTTGATCGTTTTCCCGATGAAATACGGTATTGGCAGCCCTACTTAAGGCTTCAACGATGTCTGTGTATATATTTTCGATGTTTTGTATATGGTCGCATCTGTCACATATAGAATCCGAATTACAAATAGATTCGGAGTGTCTTTGATAGATCACACTAAGTAATGCTTCTGCTACAGACGTATATTCACTGATTTTCTTATTATTATTCCTTCTCCATGTTATGTTATTAGGCTGTTGTGGAATATTAAAAATAGTTGCAGGTAATTTTTCAGCAGCGATTACGCAAGATGTCGGCCTGTGATCGGACCAGTCGGTATCATAGTGTATTTTTATATTATCTATTTTGTTCTTAAGACTATTAGTGCATATAGAGTGATCGAGCCAGGAAGTGGTATTGTGTGCATCGCTAATATATGTATATGTATCATTCGGTAGTCTTTCAATATCGATACAATTGTAGTTATTTTCGGTGTTGAAATGAGAGAGTTCTTTCCCGAATATGGAGGATGGGTGAGCGTTGAAATCTCCCATCACAATGGTTTCAGAGTGTTCGTTATCGTGAATTATCGTATGTATTTTGGAAAGGTAGTTGGTGAAGTCGGTAAGGTTGTCCGCGTGACATACCGGCATGTAGACAGTCAGTATGCTTATCGTCCCTCCGTTGGTGGTTATCTGAATACCAGCGATGCGGTCATCTCCACACGGTATTATTGAAGCTTGCAGCTCGTTCCTCCAAAGTACTGCGACTCCTCCGTAGGGTCGGCCTCGTAGCGGTCCGTTTGATAAATCTACAGCAGAAGTACCCCATCCCTGGAAGTTTGGATGAATTTTAGATAGATTCGATGTTTCGTTTTGTAATAACCACGTTTCTTGCAAAAGTATTACATCGTAGATATCGCACATATCTACAACGAAGTTGACGTTTCGTTTAAAACTTTTGCAGTTTATTGAAAATATCTTAATTTTGTTCTTTTCCATTGTATTTTTTTTCAATAAATTTTCGGAAAACAGTACCAGTCGGCCAAAATTCTTTGTTCATGTAGGTTTTGAAATCCGTATTCGGTATAGTCAACTTGAAAGATCCAAACTGCGTGGGATTTCGTTGTATTATTTTTTCTATTTGGATATTACTTCCTTTTATTTTACAATTGATAAAGTTTCGAATATTGTCTTTAGTTACACTATTGTCGAACCTCGACACATAGAGCGTTGTTTTTAACTCAGCTATCTTGAGGGAGTTCTCCATCGCTGTTCCAGTTGCAATAATATTTCTCGATCTTCTTAGTTTTCTTGTAACGGTTTTATAACCATCCGTATTAAAATTATTTGTCTCTGGTTTAAATGTATTTTTGTGAGATTGTGTGCGTGCAACTTTGGCTGGTTCACCCATACCCGGTTGATGTATCTGTGATGTCTGTAGTATGACTTGTTGCTGTTGTGTGAGAGAGCTAGACGCGGCTACTTTATTCCATGATTGAGGAGAGTGCATGACAGGTGGGGCAGCTAATGCGAGGGGCGCGGGCGGGGTTATCACATTACTGCAGTGCGCATTGTTGTCCAAATGAAATTCATTAGTTGGCGACCGTGAGTTTGAGCGGTTCTTATCTATGGCTACCGGTATGGTGACCTTCAATGTGTTCAAGGACGGCGATGTGTTTTCGTCTTGATTTGGAATACGGTTATGTTTATTTATTTTCAGTTCATTCCTTAGGAGAGCCATTTCAGAGCGCAATACTTCCAGATCACTTCGTTTGGACATTTGTGACTGAATTGTGGTTAATTCACCCTTTAATGCCGTGATATCTTTTAGGAGACAAGTGACATCTACGTGATCGAAATTGACAGGCGGTAGTTTGTGTAGATTCTGAGCCACAAATGTCGGTAGAGCTTCATTCTCTGTTTCCTTCAGTATTTTAATGATATCATATAAATTCTTAGACTTCCTACCTTCGCCTTTCCTCATAATCCTGCGTTCAACTGTTTCACTGCACAGAATGTCTTTCGCAGCCTCCACTTCGTCTTCTGAGAAATGATTGGAGCATATTTGAACCGCGGTTAGTTCGTCTAAGACATCGATTTTGTTTTGAAGAAACGTTAGAAGTTCATTAATAATTAATTTATCACTTTTTTTCGTAATATTCATATTGTTTTCGTAAGCGACGGCAGCGTATGCAATTCGATCCTGCGCACGAGCAGTTCCGATCCTGCGCACGAGCAGACTGATTTTTATTCCAGATGAATGAAAATTACTATTTGAAATTTACTATTATAATAATGAAATTTTGATCAAACGTGAAAAGTGTTGTCAAAAACGCTTATTTAATTTTGAAGTAGGAACAAAGCAGGTATATGAATACACACCATGCAAATGTAGCTGAAGTGACACTGGAATTACAAGTACAATGAGAATACAATGAAAAATAAGAATACTCATATAATAGTAAAATAATAGACTAGGATTATAGTAAGAGCTCATTAATTTCAACTTTGTATTTCAGTAATCCTGATTTTAAAATATCCACTGAACAATATTTATTACCTCGGCTACGAAGTCTTTGTATAGACGAGTTGGAGGCAAAGAGACAATATTAAAGAAATGAAGATCAGATCAAAAGACTCTTACCTACAAATTAAAGAAACCTTACCATTTTCCATGTCTCAAACATTAAAATATTTTCAAAACTCGACCAGGCCAAATCAGTGGCGGCTCGTGACTTTTGGGTGTACTATATTAGAATAATGGTAACAAAATTATCAAATGTGTTTAGTGGCGCCATCTATATTGAAACAATGTGTAACATTTCAAATAAATTTCAGCTTCTGGTCCATTCAGCGCTTCTGAGAAGTCTATTTGTTCGACATCTGGATTGGAATTGGAAATACAGATATTACCAAACCCAAAACGTTCCGGAGGTTTTCGTGTTCTCTTCTCCTGTTCTGGTAATTCTGGAATTGGTTGCAACTCACTGATTGAGATATCTGTCTCTATGTTTGTGATGCTTGTATCGTCATCATTTTCACTAGACGGATCAGTATATACAGATGTATTTGAATTTCGGAGAGATTCATCCATTGAAGACTTCCCCACTGAATCTCTGCCATCTTCGTTTGTTGCCGGAGATTCATGCCCATTCAAATTCAACATCATCCTGTATCCATTCTGCTATGTTTTCTGCATTGATTTCCGATGATACTGTTTCTTTTTCTATCACTATTATATCTCTCTTTATAGTTATAATATTTTTTATGTGATCATATACACGATATCCCTTTACTTTTCCTGAAAATCCTACAAGAATCTGCATTTTAGCCTTCTTGTCCCATTTTAATCTTCTTTCCTTCGGTATGTGGACCATTACGGGGCTGCCAAATAGGCGTATATGACTTAAATCTGGTTTCTTTTTATACCACGCTTCCTAGGGTGTTTTATTTCCCAAACTTGAAGTTACAGATCTATTTTTAGGTATACTGCTGTATTAGCTACTTCAGCCCAGAACTTTTTTTCTAATTTCGCATTAAAAAGTAAGCATCGCGCTTCTTTTTTTTTTTTTCACTCCAAACCTAGAAAAATTGATCATACTCGATATTTGTCACCTGCTGAGATTATTTTTGTTGAGAATTTTTAAGAAAACTAAAATTTCACTTTTTTATATCTCGTTCATACAATAAAAAATATTTTTAAAAGTTAATTCAAATTTAACATTCTAATTACGAATTTAAAAGTTTAATCGATTGTAACGTTCTAATTATGAATTTAAAAGTTTAATCGAATGTAAAATTCTAATTACAAATTCAAAAGTTTATGCGAATGTTACGTTCTAATAATAAATTTAATAGCCCAATGTTATATTCTAATTATGAATTTTATTTAGAAAAATATAATTTAATTTAGTAATATTCAAAAACTCTTTCTGAAAAAATAAGAAAATACACAGATTTATGATTATGAGATTAAAAGAATTTGTCTCAGACTATAAAAATATTACCATTTGTTATTTCGGCTACTGGCATTATACCTAGCTTTCTCTTTCAAAATTTAGGCGCATTAGATCTGCCAAAGAATTTATATATAAAAATGCAAAAATCGGTCATTTAAAATACATGTAGGATTACGAAAAATTTTTAAAATATTTATATTGAAGGATCAGTAGGATTTATAGGTCCAATTAGAAGTTCTACTGAGCCGAACCCTCTGATATGAAAATATCTAGAGTCGGTGAATTATTTTCCCATTTGATCTCTGGTGAGTTGGCGGGTTGTTTTATTGTATTGTTTTGTATTTATTATGCTTACATAACGCACTTGCATAATTTGGATTGACTAGATGATCATTTGTGGAAAAGTGTGTGGAAGGGTTTAGTTTTTCCTGTGGGGAAGATGTAACCCGGACATAAAGTCGGAAAAATTTAAAAGTTTAATCGAATGTTCCGTTGTAATAAAATTTCCTCTTTTTAGATTTTATTCTTCGCACCTAGTGTATATGTATGTGTATCTAGAAACAATCTGAGGAGCATTATTATTTCTCTTTCTATCTTCCACGAAAAAATCGTATTTCCGCTTGATAGAAAAAAGGATAAAAACACTTTTATGAACGCTCGGTCATATATGACCCTAAAAGGTCCTAGTGGAGATCCGCTGAACGATATGAGAAGGTATTTTTAGGAAGTTATTTTTTTCCTTCTGTGGTTATCAAAACGAATAAAATAAACTTAACAAACATTTAATTTTGCCTTACACTATTATTTTTAATTTATTTCATAAATGAAATCCTCATATTCACATTGCTGACGTTCAATTGGAATTGCTTTCATTAAATTGCTTCGTATCCATAAATGGTAATAACTGTAAGGAAATAAATGAATTTAGAAAAAAAAAGTTTTTTGCCCTCTATAATACAATCAAAAATCATTTTTGACTGCTTGTAAGGAAGTCTTTTTTTAACTAGATCATTTTGCATTTGGATTTTCTGTAAGTTTGTTAGTACTTTCTGTTTCCATTTTAAGACGGTGGCCGTTTTAATGATTCAGTGACTATATCTTTTTCAAATTATTATTTTTTTTAATGTATTTAGACTCTTTTAACAGCATTTTTTCAATATGATGGTACCTACGTGACAGAAGAAAAAAATATTGTTTGTGACTTTTCTTTGGAAAAATGTCTAGTTTCTAATTTGAAATTATTATTATTTTTACTAAAAGATATATTTTATTACTAAGTGGGAAGGTACCTTTTTATGTACCCTCTGACAAATCTTATGATTTCAGAGGAAACTTTGATTTTGAATTATTAAAAAGTGAATTGTATCGAACGTCATCAGAATCATCTATTTAAAATGTACATCAATCATAACAAACACAACAAAATGCCATCATATTTACCACTGTCGAAAACTATGTAAAAACCTTCCATAAAACTAATGTTGATAAACCTGCCCTACATGTAGGTAATTCATGTTTAAAAACCTGCCCTGCCGTTTAACGGTAAATTTTATCACAACAATTGGAAGAGCTGTTGTCTCGCCTTAACTCATGCAACTATCTTACTCTCGCGAAGCAAACGCTCATTGGTTGAACGAAAAACCCGGCTCTCCCGTCAACAGGCAATGAGAGATTTAGAAAAATACTAGAATTTGCAAGCCCTTCCTGTAATAATAGGAGACAATGTTAACTAAATAGTTATATACAAAGATACTTACATGTTAATTAAATAAGCTCGAATAGAAATAAAATAGGTTACACGTTAACACGAACACGCATAAGATAATTGTGTACACAGCGAAACTCTGAAAATGTTACGGAAATTTGACCACTTATCTTGGAGAATATGTCTTATTATAACCAAATTAAAAATATTGCAACGACGTGGTTTTGGTAAAACGACAGCGGTAGACAAGGTCTAATATAATAAAATATTCCCTTATTTCTGAGATAAACAGATTTAATCCTACAACGTGGCGAGCTTCATAGCAAAAAAAAAGCAAGCTCGTTACGGGAATTTGATATGACAAACAAGGGTCGGAGACGCGGTCGTAATGAATCTTATAAATACGCCGCAAAAACCGGTCCCTGCACCATTCTGCTACAAGCCCTGAACCGAGCAACATCTACCGCTGTCCGCTCTGCCATTACTCGTTCGCTACCTGGGAACTAACTCGTTGTGTTTGATTTTAACCCGTTTCCCCCCCCCCCCGCTCCACTTCCTCTGTCTACTGCACCTGCCTGCTAGCCAACCTTGGAGAGGGGATCTACTGTTGGCTACTGAGCTGGCCTGCTCACTGGCCCCGATGTCGCAGACTCGTTACCGACTGAGCCTTCCCAACAGCCAGCCTCGGAGAGGAGATCTGCCATTGCTTACTAAACCAGCCCGCCAGCCAGCGCCCCGCAAAGCCGTTACCGACTGAGCCTGGAGGGATACGAGTAGTTTTACCCGCAATAAAAGCCGACCGTCTTTATTAAGGCGTTCTTTTAAAAATGCAAATTACAACTGTCGAATATATCGTCTTTCTCAAGACGCATTCGTTGATGCAAACAATTTACAAATGTCGAATATATCGTCTTTCTCAAGACGCATTCGTTGATGCAAACATATTACAAGAGTCGATATTCCCTGCATTTTTATGAAACTCTGTAACGGTTCAAATGAAATACCTCAAGTGCTTTATTTGAATCATTTCAAAGGACAAAGGTAAATGTGTGCCGGTACTTATATTTTACAGTTTTTTCTTGTGCAGGCGAAAACGTCCCGTACATGAATATTAGAAACATACTTTTTTGGATACGAGATCTACAGAGCGTCCAGTTTATTGCGGTACTGCCAGAGAACTAGAAACTCTTATTGCTTTTCTTATAATTACTCCTACGCGCAATAAACGTTACACAAAGAGGACGTGGAATTTTAGTAATTTGAAACCAAAGGACTTCTTCTTATTTCTTTTTGTAAAATAGAATAATCGGGAGTTTTCACAACTAAACTGTCTTTTTAAACTTACGTCTCAACAACTGAGTAAATTCATTATTTGATTTATTAACAATATCTGTATTTCAATAGTAGGTATAGCCAAAATCAACATATTAAATTAACGTCAAACGCAACAGTCAAAAATTGATTTTCCCATTCCTTAAAAATTGTTATAGATGAAATGAAAACTTTTTGTTTTTGTTTTAATATACCAGCAAATATCTTACTCACAATGACTTTTTTAAACAACTGCCTATTCTTGCAAGTAATCACCGGAGAATAGAATTCCAAAACATTTGTAAGACATCATGAACTATTTGAAAGTCATTGTAGAAGAAGATAATACCAATAAATCTAAACGAAACATCTAACAGAATAAGACATTGAAAAGGGTAACGGTCTCATCTGGGAATCGAATCCAGGATCTCTGTCTTGCCGGGACAACGCCTCCAATCACTCAGCCATTGGGACCTAATTATTTCATGTCATTATTATTGATCTTATATTTGGTAAGGTTATTTCTTTTAAGTTATTTTGGAATTATCTTATTCTACAATGATTTTCATACAGTTCAAGTTAAAAGATTACAATTTTTTTTAAATTCTATTGTACGGTGATGACATGTATGACGTTAAAATGTTATAAAATATGTCATTTTAATAAATTAACACAAAAATCATTTAACAGGAAATGCGATTGACTAATAAATTTCCGGTTACTGAAAAATAACATAATAATACGCACAATATTTCTTATTCACAGGCAACCAACGAAACGCAGACTCAAAGATTTTTAAGTTTTTTCCCAGCTTGAAAAAATGATGCTTCTAAAAGCAATAATACACACTATTTTATCTTTGATTAGATACTGCCTTCGTTCATCTGAAAAACACACATTTTCGGAAAATAAAGACATACGAAAAGCTTTCTGTCATAAATTCATTTAAAAAGGGTATCTTCACTTATATCCTTGGCCAATCTGTCGCATTGGTTTCTTTCATTATAATATCCGAACACTTAAAGTCCTTCACACGATACCCATTCAAACGATTCAGATGTCGAGCTCTTATGAGAATTTGACGATCACTTTAGGATATGATGATATACTGCTGCAGTGGCTGTCGGTTCTGAGTTCGTGCGGAGTGTGGGTGAAATATCTTCGGTGGCTGTGAATTATTCCTTATCATTTGGAATATTCTATTTTAGAAAGCTGACTGCCGCAGACGTGTAATGTTATATAATGTAGAACTTTATTTTGATTACAGATTCCAGGTATTTGATTAAATTATTATTTATTCTAAATATAAATGCGTACCTACAAAATGAAAAAATAGCTCTTTCGTAGAATGAACATTACAAAACTTGAAATTTATGATAGTTTTTTCTTGTAGATGGAACTCTGAAACGTCACATCTTTGGTTTATTATTATATTATTGCTATACATTATTTTTAATTAATACATATGTGACTAGTTGTAGGCATTGCACAGTTTTTTTGTTTGTTTTCATTTTTTATATAAATGCAGCCCAAGAGTCCCAACTGCTCCCAACCATTTGGAGCCAGTGAGAGACTATGTCATCCGCAATTGGGGTATGGGGTATTGGGGAGAGGAAGGAGATGGGGATGAGAAAAGTGGTGGGAATAATTGGTTATTTAAATTTGGTCCCTAAACACGGCTAAAAACCATTTCAAGCAACGTTTCAATTCTGAATAGTTATCTTACATCAGGGTGATACTGAGAGTATCTTCCACTCTGGAACGTGCCGCAAGTATATAAGTATGGAGTTCATATTATTATAAATGAATAAATTGTAAAATGACACAAATTACTCAAATAAAATTTACTTGCGGACGCCGGTGTTTGAATCCGCAACCTTCGGCTTGCTAGTCGAGAGCATAACCCCTCGACCACGAACGCCATACAAATAGTGGTCAATGTAATGAAAAAGTCGATACCTACCTTCAACATATTTTTTTGGATATATGTGATTTAATAGAAAAAAATCAAAAGAGAACACACTAAGGACGGGATGTTTCACAGAATATTTGATTACCAGTTCTTTGAAGTTTCTATTCAAGTTCTGTTATTATTCAAGTTTTCTGAAACAACTGGCCAATAATGATGTAATAAAAGAACTTTAAAATCTACATTTAAATTTGATGAATTGTTCAAATTCTATGAAACAACCCGTCCCTAAAACACCTCAACAATGAAATAAAAATCTATTCCTAATAAAAATAGGTATAAAATTTATATTTCATGTGATGTTCAGTAAAAAGTTATTTTTATGTTGATTGAATGCCGAAATAAAGTTAAAACAAAGAGCGTTCCTTTAATAAGTTCATTTTATTACGTTTTCTACATTTTTTATTTTATTTTGGTACAATATTTTTTTATATTTCAGAGTTATCCAGTAATGTTGGCCTCACTGGGTGGCTTAACCGATTTACCCGTCTTCATTATTTAAACTGATACATTGAAATAAATTGCAAAACAACAAACCCGTGATGTCACATTTTGTCTTGTATAATAAACCCCAGCTCTTATGTCAAATGCACCATGAAAATAATGTATTTTTCTTATAATTTGAAACTTAAGGCGCTATAAAACTATAATAACGGAGGTTTACTCGTCGATCACATTATAATGATTTCTGATAAACGTGTTACTAAAACCACAAATGTTTCTAGAGGGATCATCCCGACGGATGTAAGTTATTAATACTTAAGATTAATACAAACAGGACAATACCGTTAAAATATTTTATGTAAAACGGTTTGAAAATTTTATCAAACGTTTTTCAACTATAAAATTAGCGGTAAACACAAGATTTTATTTTGATCACAGATTTTGGATGGATCACTTTGGAAACATTTGAGATTTTATTAAAACAATCATCAATAATTAAAATAAACCCCACGGAAAGATCTACTTTCTAGGCCTGCTCGAGCAAAGTCGACCGTAGGTCAGTCCATTACGCCAGGCCGCGCGCTGAATATTGTTTTTACACGACTTCATCACTTATGTCGTTAAGACACATTATTTTAGAGATTTGGTAGGGCAAATTCAGCCTCATGTCCGTCCAATACAATGGGGCCGCGCGTCGCATATTTCTGTGCACGGCTTCTTCACTTACATCGTCAAAATTTTTACTTTGTTTCGTCCCAATTTACAATAATTTAAAAATAAAACTAACCACTATTTATGTCACCTAATCAAAACCCCGGGAGAACCTTGGTTTTGGTGCTCATAGAAGTTTTCACGAAACAGAATGGTCTATGCACTGAATCACCTTCTCAATACTGCTTTACACTCCACATTATAAAAAGTAATGTAAATCACTGTTATTATAAATATTATTATATTACTATGTGAAACAATTACTGCTTAATGTAAATAATTGAATAGTAAAAAAATAAAAGGTTGATACCATACTTAGAACATTCACGAATGAAAAAAAAACCATTACAAAACGCGATGGTGGATGCAGTCCTATAAAAGCATGCACTCAATTCAAAGGTTTGGGGCGGTAGTAAAAAAAATATCTAAACTAGAACATAGTTCGTAGGTTTAATGTAGGTCCGTAAACAGCAGACACTCTGCTAGAACCCCCTCCCACCTTTACACCACCTATAACCAAGAGCATCTGGCGGGGTGGGGAACGCCTGGAGATAAGCTGTGCATTGAACCCTCCCTGATACAACTTAATAGCTAGAAAGCAACATTTGAGGAATCGTGTGGATAAGTGTTCACATGCGGAATGTAATGCGAATTCCTTTAGTCCTTTGGTTTTAGAAATTTTACTGAATACATTTAATTATTTTTATTTATTTAGTACAGGATATACATATTATACAATTGTAAAATGTTTTGACTGTCCAACTAGGAGGAATCGTATTACGTCAATCAAAATTTGGACGAATGAGCATACGTATTTTGAACAAAAAAACGAGAAAAAAGAAAGTTAGTTTTTGTTTTTGTTTCTGTTTTTGTTATTGTTTATTTATTTATATGTAAATTTACTTTTACTTTGGGTTTCTATGTAAAACTCGAAGTAGAAGCATAAATCAATTATATTACATAGGGCATTCAAAAAGAAATAATAATTAAACAAATAATATTTTTATTGCGTGCTGCATAAAAAGTATATGCCATTTAACTTAGCTTATACATAAGCCTTCGCTTTCTTCAAAAGATTAATATGATTCAATTTTAAAACATAATCTCAAATTTCTTCGAACGTTGTTTCATATTTAAACCAACACGTTTTTTCACATATCTTCCTAATAAATGAACATTGTGAAACTTGATAATGTTATTTTACTTGTTGGTTCTGAGAACAGAATCTTAGAAATAATTTCCAAGGAAAAATATTAAACTTTCAAAACCGCAAAACGTAGATTAATTAATTCCTGCAACTCGTGTTTAGTTTCCTTTAACAAGTAAGAGGGTTAGGAATATATTCGTTGTAATTATAATAAAATTATATTATTCTCTTTAGTGTTTAGCACAATTTTTTTTCTGGTGTTTTTCCATGTCTTTTCATTGCGAATTACTCGAAAATCATTTATAGCTGGAATTAAAAATATGATTTCTTTGCTCGGCAATTATTTCAGCTGGAGGTCAAAAAAAATTATGTAACTTAATTGTTTATTTTTATTATTTGTTCTATGTTTTTTTTAATAATAAATGTTGTGTTTGTTCATTTTCCTTTTTTGTAACAAATAGAGATAATGCTATCCTCACTAGAATCTTTCGTTGCGAGGATTTCATTAATATGGTATTGACATTTAGTAGCATAAATAAAATGAATTTATTATAAATATATTATGTTTCATATATTTTTCTAAGGTCGATTTAGTATTGAGCAGAGTTTATTTATGTTTATCCGTGATTCGCCTTCCAAAAGCATGCTTGAATTGTAGTTGGGCCACTGACAAAGGTCATTTTTGAGAAATAAAAGTGACATTAAATACTTTTATGTAATAATAAAAATAATTCTTATATTTTCTTCATTTTTGTCTTACAAATAGAGATAATACCTAGATAGTGTCCTCACTGGGATCTCTCGAGCTGAGGATTTCATTTTCATATTTAAATTTCATTGTACGAATAATATGAAGTATTTATAAAAATATTGAGTAAATAGCGTATGTACCTATTATTTTTATTTGGAAATCTTCTCTGTAGGCTTAGGATTTTTAATGAATACAGTTATTTTTACCGACTGATGTTAATGAAGCTAAAAGCCTTGCTGCTTTTTGTGGGTTATGCCTAAATACCATAAAGAATTAGTTTTAGATATATTGTAAAGTGTCCCCAATGTAGTAGAAATAAGTTAAAAAGTTTATACTAGACATTAAAATGTAATTTTATTACTAAATAAAAAAAGGTATATTTTTCAAATAACCTATTGAGTCTAGTGTTTTTCTTTTAAGAATTTTTACATGTATTTTACCCTAATATATTTACATTATTTTTCTCGGGTTCTTTTATTGGTGTTCAAATGCCGTTTAGTATAATATTATGATAATGTTGCATTTGGTTCCATCTCCGTAGAATTTTTTTCAATTGTGCATTTTTCATCGTCAACGAAATAAATTTTGATTTTTGCGATAATTCGTTTGAGTTATAATTTTGAAGGTACCCTCTGTTGACAACGCTGGTGAGCTCACCAATCCGCGTAACAGTATGGGCTTGGGGTGTGTTGTCTTCTAATTTTTAAAACTTTTTATTGTGGAATATTGTTCAATATCTAATCAAGCCGTTCAAGGTGCTAATAAATAATTTCACAAGTAATTAGTAGTAACTTAATACGATATGTAATTTTTTTCTAACACAATTGATAAAAAATCATTACCAAGAAGCTTTGTCAAATTTGGAAACCACGCAAAACTGGAAAATGCTCTTTTATAATTCACCATGCACCCCATCACTGCAATTTGCTTTTCCATATCCCGCAGCCTTTGGTCTGGAGAATGGCGAATTTCTTTCCGCAAGTTCATGTATATGTTAAACTATTTTGCTGGTACCTCTTCTTTGACACCAAATCCCGCCTCCAAGACAGTTCGCTCACTGAGAAAAGGCACATTTATCATTCACAATGCACCCCACCACCGCAACGTATCCCGCAGCTTTTCTGTATCCCGCTGATTTACTGTATCCCGCAGCTTTTGGTCGGTAGGATGGCAACTTTCTTCTTGCAAGTTCGATGTATAAAATGTTAAATACTCTGGGTCTTACCCCTTCTTTGTGACTAAATTCTGCCCCCTAGATAGTCCCACTGAGAAAATGCACAAAATATTTGTAACTCGTAATAGGATATAAAAGTTTTATTTTGATTTTTGACATTTCGTGACAAATGACTTGCTTTCTGAAAACATTTTTCAAAATGTTTGACAAGGATATATATCTGGCAGCATTTTGTATTTTGCAGTCAGTGATTTTAGATTACAGTGCAGAAGGATTAATGGTCACATTCGTTCAACTTTTTACTCGATTTAAAAAAATATCGGATATAAAATATTATAATAACATTGTAAGTGTTTTTCTGAAAACTATTAATAGAGGACTTTTCCCATGGCTGTATAAATACGCGAACACTATAATTAACTAACTAACCATAAAGCCATTCCCCGCAGGGTTAGAGAGGGGGTATGGTACGACACACATTTTTTTTTGCACATACTTATTGCTACATTCTCATTCGTTTATCGTCTGTTTGATATAATTGTTTTATGTACTCTGGACAAAATATGACTCTCCAATTCACTTGATCGTACAACGACACTCCCTGGTCACATGTCCCCAACTTCTTCCTTCGTTTACTTTAAGGTCTTATATTTTCATTTTCTCTTCGTAGATCCGCTCTGTGTATGCATCTAAACCACTGAGGCGTATTTTTATTTTACCGAGCAAAAATTATTATTTTTTTAAGTATTTAAAGGGAATAAAAGCATATAAACGAAGAAAAGAGTGTATGGAAAATATATGGCACGAATGTGAATGATAAAAGAAGTCAGGGACGCCCTAAGAAGACATGGCACGATCACGTGAACGAGATACTTGGGTCGGTCAATGTCAAAAGTCAAAATAATAGACGATTATATGAATATGAATGAGGCAAGGAGTGTGACCGAGTTACTTGGCGGTCCGTCCTCTCTGCCTACACCTGCGGAAACGGCGTGATGGTTAGTTAGCTAGTTGAAAATGGCAAAATGATTACTCAAGAGAACGAAATAGTAAATGTGTTATTTTATTTCCTGCAAACTATTTTTTTTTATGAATAACATTTAGTAATTCCCATTTAAATAAAAGCAGATAACACAGGTTCCAATTTGAAAAGTAAAATAACAATTGCTCTTTTAGTTTTCATTCGCATTTCCTTTGCTTGTAATAAAGGAATGTTAGTTTATCAAATTGGATGCAAAAAGCAGCACTTTGTACCTTTTACCAATTTAGTCCGTTGTAATTTTCGCAACAATGAATACTCTTGTGCATGACGTGTAATTAAAACATACGAGAAAAAAATCTTTTCAGGAACTCCGGTATACTAGTACTTGTGAATGTGTTTTCACAGTAATTTCAATGACAATTTATTCTCATTTGAATCACACTCTTAGTAATTTAGTAGAAACATTTTTTTCCTTTGCGAAATATTCAACTGAAATACAAATTCAAGTACATAGAAAGATAATAAAATGTTCCTTCATTTAAATACCTATGTACGCTCATGCGATAGTCTACAGGACTTCTGCCGTCGGTTGTAAGGTGAGCTGCTTTTCTTGAAGTCCTTCGTTTCTTTGGGCAGGGATACGCACATAAAGGATGGTTGTTATTAAAACACTTATGTTTTAACAGATTGATTTATTGAGTTTTAATTCAGATGAATTTGCAATGATTCTAGTTGTTAGCTCAGAGGCTTTAAGGTGTCGAATGATAACTCAAAGGCTTTTAGATCTCGAATGAAAGCAAATTTTGTAAAAGGTAATGATACAAACCTGATGTGTTGACTTAAAAACTTATAGACAAAACGGAGCATATACAGTTAATACATAGAAAAGATGACAGGAAAGGTGACACACAGATGCAAATTTGATGTAAAAGAGCTGAGAGATCGCCCGAACCTTGCCTTGAGAGAAAATACGGGCCAATTAAAATTAATAAGACGTCCGTCGATCCTCGTTTCAATTATATAATCTTATTACATTTCCGGCATCCATTCCTGTGTTTGCGGAATTCAAGGCGTCACATCGGCGGACAAGACGGTGAAACAGGCTTGATAAATTCCTGGAACCCGAGGAAGATAAATGATTAGTTTTACAACATTTAGATACGAGCCTTACGATTCCGCTGCATTTTATTTTTAATGAATATAAATGGCCGGAAAACAACAACAATATTGCTTCAAAGTTTTTCCAAGAAACATCAAACTATAATTATCTTGTTTCCCTGCTCAAGGAATTGACGGATTGTTATTTTCTCAATTTTACCTCTGCTTTTATTTAAATTATCTTATCTAATAGTATTATTGTCCCAGCGTCTGGACGATGTAGGCCCTGTGATTGGTCAAATTCAAATTGTGTTTAAATAAGACTTTAAAGATTAAGACACGATTTCATACTGAAATAGAATCGCCACATGTAATACGATATTTCTTCAAAAATATCGTTTCTGCTAATACAATTTTTGGATAATATCGAAGAAAATATGTTTTAGAAAGTTCATGATCCATTGGATTAATTACATTACAGTGAAAAATATCCACAATTACGTGATTACGTTTGACGTTTGACGAAAAAAGCACGCGTTCATTCAACATGGCTGATACGCACCGTGTCAATAGATAGCCGACAGAGCGCTCCTCTGGCGGTGAAAGAACGAACCGAAAGTGGCTGGCGCGAATATTTAAATATGCAAAATTACTTGACCATTAACAAGCGTTTTATAAAAAGATTTCTTCTGGAAGTTTATTTAAACTTTGCAATGGCATCTATAATATTATTATGCGATCGTCTGGACGGTCTGGGCCCTCTGATTGGTCGAATTCAAATTATTTTACCATAATTTACTCTATGCAAATATTATTTTGGTATTTTGGTTTCTTTTACAAGTAAGGAAATATTTAAAAAAAGGTTATTATAGGTTAGGATAGGCTATGTTGGGTTATGCTAGGTTAGGTTAGATTAGGTTGGATTAGTATAGTTCAAGTTAGTTTATTGATAAGGTTAGATTAAGTTGGATTATTATAGGTTAGGATAAGTCAGGTTATGTTAGGTTAGGTAACGTTAGTTTGGGTTATTATGGGTTAGGTTAGGTTGGGTTATTATAGGTTAGGTTGGATTTGTATAGGTTAGGTTAGGTTAGGATAGGTTAGGTTAGGATTGGTTCGGTTAGGTTAGGTTGGGTTAGGCTAGATTGGATTATTATGGGTTAGGTTAGGATATAGGTTAGGTTAGGTTGGATTATTATAGGTGAGGTAAGCTTAGGTCAGGTTAGATTATTATAGGTTAGGATAGGATATAGCTTAGGTTGGATTATTTTAGTTTAGGTTAGGACATAGGTTAGGCTGGATTATTATAGGTTAGGCTGGATTATTATAGGTTAGGTTATTTCATTATAGGTGAGGTTAAATAAAATAATAGTCAAATAATCATTTGTGCTAAGTAGGCACTATTTTGCCGGAATATTGTATTACATTATATTTTTTTAATTTACGTTTTTCAATTGTCTCTAGCCGCTCATTTCAGGAATACCGACAAAAGAAAATGTTATCAACAGAAATTATTCAGGCTGTCATCCCATACAGCGAAAGCGAATTTTCATTTTACGTAATTAAAAATTAAAAAGCTAAAATTAAAATTTTCCCAAATGCTGTTCGATTCCTTTTATAGTAATTAAGGTGAATCAGAAGGTATTATTTAAAAATATTTCCTATTTTCCGTGTCCAGCGATTCCGAATATTTACCTATATTAATTTACCTTTAGCCATTTAGGCAATTATTCGGGAAAGGTAAAGTTTTACCCGAACAACTGTCATTCTTATTATGCCTAAACGCCTTCCTGTTCCGTGTTTTAACAATATATACTCACCCTCTCTCTGTGAATGACCTAATATCTACCTATTAAATGTAACTGTTGTTAGTATCACTTAAACCGGGCGAAGCCCAACCAAGTGCCGCCCGCAGGGCCTAGCAGAAAAAAACCCGCGGAGTGGGTATTTAACTGCTAGTTTTAAAGATTATCCAAAAAAAAATTATCCTTATTTTTTTTTTAAGTGAAACTTCTTTACGCGCGTCATGCAATTTCGAGGACCGGAGTAAAACCGACTCATGACCGTCACGAAAAACCGTGATCATTTCGCTATAGGAGCCTAGCTAATATTATATACCTAGTTTAGGTCACCCTCCAAACTCAGCTTCGCGGTCTAGAGGCAGGGCGCCCGACTCTCGTCGTGAAGAACCGAGGTTCGATCCCCGCTTAAACTATTTTTTTTTCTTTTTGTGATTTTTTTAATACGAGGAAAAGTGATAAAATGCTCTCGTGCTGCGACTTTTAGATATTTTGCCTATATGATATTTTGGTCGAATACGTAATAACCGCGGTCTAGAGGCAGAGCGTTCGACACTCGTTATGCAGGACGGTTCGAATCCCATATTTTTATA
The DNA here is from genome assembly GCA_026573805.1 of Hesperophylax magnus. Taxonomy (NCBI): domain Eukaryota; kingdom Metazoa; phylum Arthropoda; class Insecta; order Trichoptera; family Limnephilidae; genus Hesperophylax; species Hesperophylax magnus. The sequence goes on from JAIUSX010000157.1 coordinate 995,591, forward strand.
ACTTTTATTTTTTTTTTATCACATGCTACTTATAAATATGTCAATAGACAGAAAAAAAGAGAGAATGAAATGAAAAGAGAGAGAGAAGAATACTAAAAGTTTCACTTCCGTCGTGCGTAGGCTTGTCACACACTGTATTTCAATTTGTCTTTATTCAGGTTTTTTTTGGTTATTTCAATTATTGGGTATGATAAGACCAACATGCTAGGAACATGCCCCTGTTGTGGTGGTTGAGATAATACTTTTAACGTTACGATCGCTTCTGATGATCGTTATCAAATGAATTTGGGAGGTAGGCTTAGGTAACGTCGCCCCGGGAATCATTTATTGGATAACCAACACTTCTGCCATAGTTGACCATAAGTGCGAACCAAGTTTGGTATTTTAGCAGGGGTGTCCGGGTTCATCGGGTGAAGTGTGTTCAGGATGCGCCTGCTCACCAGCTGCGTGGCGTGCCAAATCTGGAGAGGTTAGTTTGGTGAATCCTTTGACCTGTCAAACTGGTCTTTCGACCTATCGCCTTACGCCGCAGTAGGATATATTCATATGTCCATCACTCATGGACACACTGATCCTTCGATTCCTACCCAACTCTCATACCTTTCACGGTCCCAGAACTTCCTCTCCTTCTATTCCATAAAAAAAACCCTCCACACGACATCCCCAAAGATTATATAGCCCCTGAGTAAAATTGTTTTCTTCAGGGCCTCTTTGTGTGGGGTTAATGTAAAAAAATAATCGTTCATCAACGGAGCTAAAACTGTTTTATAAATACTTTTGAACTAATTTCGAATGGTCTCCGTGGTCGACAGGTAAGGTTTTAAGGCGTACGCAAGAAAATTTTATTTCATTGATTTGTGTTATTTCAAATTATTACATAATCAAATTATATTTGGGATATTTACGGCACGTTCCAGAGTGTAAGATACTGTCAGTAACGCCCTGGTGTGAGAGCACCATTCAGAATTGAAAAGTTGCTCGAAATGGCTTTAGCCGTGTTTGATGAATCGCCAGGTAGTTCCACACCATCCCCTGCTTCATTCATATCTTCAGCCACACAACGTACTTCATTTGGGAATGCCATAGTCTCACGGCCTCCAGATGGGAGTAAAAAAAAAATTTTTGTATATCTTGTAGTTCATCATCCGGGCAGATGAAATTATAGCACTTTAAAACTTAACAATACATTATAAACAGTAACTTCACTTGAATCACTTCAATGTGTTTTTTTTAACGCTTTTCGAACACTTATTCATGAACATTATATTTTTACTTGCCGTTTATATGTAAAATACTAGAATAATAATCTTACGAGTTGCATTCTGAAAATGTAATGCAAAAACACTTTCTGTGCTATGACGCTGAAATTGCGTCACCTTAATTTGGGGCAGAAAAGAACGTTCCCTTTTCTCTGTTCCAGGAGACTTGTAATTTGAAAAGGATATTGCGCTACCCCAACCGGTACATAAAGTAATCGCCAGATTTCTGTACTTACCAGGTTGCTGCGGCCCGCACTTGAAGAAGAAGAACGTTCGATTGATCACAAGTCACCTTTTTCACATGAGCTAATGCACAGAATTGGCGAGCATGTGCTAAAATAATGAGAGTAAAACAGCGGTTTTTTTACGGTTAGTGTTTGTTACTTCCCGCACTTTTCTCGATGCGTGCCTCTCATGCACCAAAATCAAGCGCATAATTGAAATTTTGAATTCCTGCTCTATGGTTGTTGGGAGCAGAATATAGCTGATAATGCCAGAAAAATTACAAACGTCATAACGAAACACTTGAAAATATTTGAAATAATTGAAAATTCTCAGAAAGTTTACGAAAGGTTGAAATAAGGACTAACTCACTCCTACCACTACCTTGGAATGTTTGCAAATGAATAATTTAAGACGTAATTGTAAAAAGCATTCACTTTGTGGCTCATAATAATTTATAATAAAAACACATAAATTTGTTTTTGACCACGATCGTGGTCAAAAACAAATTTATGTGTTTTTATTATAAATAATTTAAGAGTTTTCTATAGTTTGTATGCATTGCACTACAAAACTTTAAGAACTGTAGATCTACAGAAGTGCAAATTTTTTTTCTGACTTTCCATACAGATTGCCTATTAATTTATAATGTAAAGGAAATGAGTAGAGAATACATAGAGAGAGAATTGAAGAAAATGTTATTTTGTTTAATGGGTTGTTTTCAACGAAAAAAAATTATTTTAGATGTAACATATTATATCTAAATGTACTAAAGAGACATTCGTGTACGAAAGAGATAGCATAATTATGCCAACTCATATGTTTGTGGCTTCTTTCAAAGTCTACCATTATAATACCCAAAAAATCATCCAATAAGTAAAAGAGTAACCAGTACACCACAATTTGGTGTAGTCAAGATCACCATTTTTTCTGAAATAATATTATTATAACAAAAAATTAAAATTGCGTAACTGAATAATTATTATTATTCAGTTACGCAAACTATTTTTTAACATTTTAATATCTAAAAACTATGAACAAAAGTAAAAGACTTTTTCTTAAGTCTGATGCTAGGTAAATTGTTTAAACATTTTTTTTCCAGGGAACAAATAGAAGAGTATTCTAAGAGTTGAAAAAATCGTTAAATATTTAGATCAAGTGTAAAAATATAAATACCAGAGAAACGAACAACTGATTTTAATTTAAATCTTTTTGGAGTTGAAAAATAACCACAATAAAAACAGCTATTTTTCACGACTAACACATTCATGACTAACATCTGTTGGCCAAACCAATCATTCAAAGAATGAGGAAAATGTCAATTAAAATTTTAAATAACTTAGGAAGCAATTACGATACTTTACGATTTTTTAATTACGAGGAATGGAAAATCAGCATTAAAAAACGTTAAAAATGGCTAAAAGAGGAGCTTGTTGTGAACTTTTCTGTGTATAACAGAAATGTTTATTTGTTATTTAGGACATTTGTAAGTTCGCTGGAAGGATTTCTTTATTTTCTCTGTGCAGGAAGTTCCAACAATAAACTTATTGTACAACAGATTGGATGCAGTGAAAATGGGATCACTAACACAGATAGGTACTGGCACGTAATAAGGCGATGTTCTCTTGTTGAACTGGGTGCCCTTTAGAATGTGCTAACGCTTTCAGAGATGAGCGCATATCACGAATGTGCTGAAAGTGAAGGAAATTTTAGCGAGAATGCTAAACGCCAACTTATGAATTCTTAGGAGCATGCTCACCGTTTTACCTTATTATTAGTACAAGCTATTACTATTAAGTTGAATTTATTTTTTGTCGGAAATCGTCAAAGGATTTTAATTATTTTTTTAATTAAACATTTGTTTGTAAACGTATCAAAACCAGACGTTATTTCTAGAGTGGGTTTCATATTTAAACGATTCAAAGAATACAGTAATTTTTAACATGTTTTTAGTAATATTTTGAACTTATTTCAATGAACTTAGTTTAAGACGTGTTGTTTCACAGTATATTAACAATTTCAAGTTCTGTGAAAGTCATATTGCATTTCTCTTAATATTTAATCATGTGCCGCCGCTTCACTTCTTGTGACCGTATCAGAATTTGAATAGGACTTTTAAAGATCTTGAATATTAACTTTAATATTTTATGAAATGTTCATATTATGTGAAACATCCAGTCTTCAAACATTAAAGCTCAATAAACCCTACTAAGATCAAAACATATTGTGTAAATAATTAACTTCTGAATAGCAGTATTGCTCTCCTGTGAAATGTGTACCTCCCACGCTCTTTATTTGAAGGCACAGATTTACCCATCTTTGTATTATTAATATTTACATTTTGTAAATAAAATCTTAAATCCTAATCCTAAAAAATCCTAAGCTTAAAATCCCATCGCTGTAAAGATCCTTTTCTACTATTGATTCAAAGGTTCTCGCGTTTCGTAAATGGGTACGTTAAACCTACGCATAATCAAACAAAATAAATATTATTTTAATGTTGTTATTTTTCACAAGACATTCTTTTTTTTAAATTTGCATAGTCCAGGATTCGAACACGCGATTTCTGGATCCAATGCTTAAGATTTTACCTCTCAGTTTCTGAGGTCGTCAAAATACGTGGTCTGATGCTACGAGTAGCTTAGTTTTTCAAAGATTATTATTCAAACTTTTACAATTAGCTTTACATTTTTATGCACTTAATAATTCCGTTATCTATTGAACTGACTAATGAACCTTGGATAGTTTTATTATTTATTTAAATTTACGAGGAATATCTTGCAAGAACTCGATGATTTTAATAATTGGAATTGAAACATCAGCTACCTTTAAATCTCAAAGTTTTCTTATTTAAAGCGACGCAGAAGGAATCGTTAGCAATAGAAAAACGACGAAACGTTTTTCGGAATCTTTTTTATTCCCTTCGTTAACAATGTATCAAGATAGGCTCCCAGGGGACTCGGGGCTTCGGAATTCATATTACTCGAAGTTAGATGTCGTGAACTTTTTAAAGAAACAATGTACATCGGTTTTTCTCGTTTTTCCCGGAATATTGAACATTGCTTTGGGTATTGTGGAAACAAATGCGTACATTCTTATGATTTTTGGTATGGCTTTGTCTTAGTTTCACTGTTATGATAAATAAATATTAGGTGAATTTAGTTATTCAAAAAGCATCCAACCCCAAAGAGATGAAAGTGAGAAAAAGTCGTCGAAAATTTGACCATACAAAAAAGCATACTATTATTTGCATTTCACAAATGAATATCGATGTTTTTCATTACGAGAATACGCCATGTAAATAGGTACATAATTTATAAAAAAAAAAAAAATCATATTTCTTGCGAAATTATTATGTTTTGATACTTTCTCCAATATGTTTAAATGTTAAAGAGATAATAGTTAAGCACCATATTTTTTAATAAAATAATTAAAACACTTTGTTTTGACCACGATAATCTTTATTTTTTATATAAAGTCAACATGTTTCGAGAACGATGTTCTCTTCATCAGGACAAGTAATGTACTAAAAACTAAATTGTCGAGTATATAGAGACAGGTGTGGGTAGAAAAGGAAATAGGGGGGGGGGGGGGTTAGGGGAGGGAAGAGAGGTGGAAAGGGGAGGTGCTTAGAACAACAAAGACAAAAATTACAGTGGAAATATGTTTAAGACAGGGTTATTCAAAAAATTAGTTTGATTATTAATAATATTTAAATTTCTGTTGACATTTTTCTGATTTTGTTGACATTGTTGTTGTTATGGTTAGTTTATAATAACAAAATATTTTTTAATCAGTACCACAAAGATTGTGTTTCATGCCTCTATGTCATTGATGTAGTTGTATTTAGTCAATGCTCTGTGTATTTACAATTTTCATTTCCCTGGTAGGTTCCCGAATGCTAGACAAAATTTCATATCATTTAATGACATTTAGTCAATTTTTTCGAAATGAAATAATTCAAAATTAGAATTGTCCTCTGCATATTTTTCTATGTTCAATTATCATTGGAAAATTGGTATCAGCAAGATTGTATTCAAGATACGAAATTTTTCTCTAAAAACATAAATAATCTGCTTGCCCAATTTATGTGAAAAGACAAAAAGCCCTATACTACTGCAGGAAGGCATCTCCTACAGATAAGCGAACTTCTTCATTATACAAATTATTTACCATGGTCTTTGAGGTAAAAACGCCGCATGCATAAATACTATGTGTATTATTTCTCAGGGTAGATATCCCTATTTTGTTAGGGCTTTTTATATGCCCTACCATATATTATGGTCCTTCGATAGCTCGGTTACAGTTCCAGCATAATAATTATAAGGATAAGCAAGTTGAATTCCGCCTCATATTTCCTTCATGCCTCATTCCATTTACGTTTTTTTGGTAAATTTTTTGAAGTAACTGTCAATTGAAAAACTATTGTAATATTTAAAATGACAAACTTGACGCATATTTAAAAAAATCTAAAGCTTAAAATTAATGAGTGAATGGGCTGACAAATTAATTTAGCGAATAATGTTTCTGATTTTTAATCAAAAAGTAATAAAACGTTCATAGCTCAGTCAGAAAAAATTGAAGGAATGCTGAGTCAGTTTGAAGGAATCATAGATGACATTAATAATCGTCAGTTTTCTTTGAACGCAGTTACATATTACTGTATTATTTCTCAGGGTAAGGTTTTCTGTTTCAAAGGTCCGCTTTTGTTGGGACTATTTACACGCCCCACCAGATAAGTATTAGGTATAATTCGTTCTATATTGGTTGGATGTTTTCTATGAAACGGTAGGCGACAAACGGCACTAATAAAGGGGGTTTGCTCGAAGCTTACATTTTAATTCATTCCAGAAAATTCATAATGATAATATATACATATTGAAAAAGCGTTCCTTGCGGATTTAAGTTATTTAAATTTATGATTAATAAAAACAGTACCTTACCTTTAAAATATTTTGTGTAAAACGGTTTGAAAATTTTATAAAACGATAAAAATAGCGTTAAGCACCAAATTTTATTTTTCTAGTCGATGAATCAGTAACTTTTCAATGGATTCCTCTTGAAACATCTGATATTTTAGAATTACGTACATCAAATAGAATTAAAATAAACCCCACGGAAAGATCAATATTCTAGGCCTGCTAGAGCAAATTCGACCGTAGGTCTGACTATCATGCCGGGACACGCGCTGAATATTGTTTGTACGCGACTTCATCACTTATGTCGCTATGCAACGACAGAGAAATTCGAAAGGAAAAGGGAATTTCGGTAGGAACTGGAATATTCGAATAATCATAAAAGTGTTTCAATATAAAAAAGTGATTTCTCACGAAAACGGCGCTATATAAATTGGCCAAATATTATACACAAGAATAATAAAATTAATACCAGTGTTACAATAAACAAGGTGTTTCAAGACGAAGGAGGCTGTGAAACAGAAGTGAAAATATAGATTTGTATGACAAAAGACGAATGAGCAAAACAAAGACATAACGAAGACTACCAAGAAAGAACTCGTCTGGGCGCTGTTTTTCCCTATATTTTTATATGGTGTGAAAACATGGACACTTAGGCCCAGTTGTTTCACAGAAATTTAAATGTGACGTTATCATCAGATGGCCAATTACCACCAGTTTGTTTTTCGACGTTTAAAAGGTCCTTGTTAAACGCCGATTCTGGATGAGTTTCAGCTTTCCGTCATCTTGTAATAAGCTGATAAGCTAAACTACAAGATAGTAGTCCTGTTCTGCTGATAACAATTTGTTCAAAAGCCGATACGTACTTAAAAAACAAAATAGCGCTGAATGGCCATATGATGACAATTTTACACTTGAATGTCTGCGAAACAACTGGGCCTTAGAACCCGCGAAAGTAGGCGGACAGACGCACCCGAAATGTTTTGCTTGAGAAAAATGCTCAGGATATGTACTTAAGACACGTTACTCGCAAAACTGAAGGTTCCAACTTGAAGAAACTCATAGAAATTGACAAAGTGAAAGAGAGGAGAAGCAGAGGAAGTATCACTGGCATACGTCAGTGCGTCGGTGCACGCAGCTCAGAACCGCCAGGAGTGGAGGAGCCTTATCCACCATGGAAATTGTAGTAGGTAATTCCCAACCTGACCCTAACTGTCTAATTAATTAATTAACTACCGATTTTCTGATGTTTTTACTTGGAAAAAAGTCACCGGTAACAAAAATGTTTTCTACATTTTTACACCAAATAACTTCAGGAATCACCGGTGAAAGTAAGTCAGGCGCGTCTTTTAACATCCTGTATATTATCACCTAATTCGTTAAGAACAATATCAAAAGCCGCTTAGCACATTAATATCGGTATTGTACCAACGTGTCTTTCTATTATTTTTAACTTCACCAAATTAAATTAATAGTATTTTCGAAGGAAGCAAAAACTTTGGGGTGTGACATTATATATTAATTGAAAAAACACTACACTGTAATACACCAATTTTTTTTTAAATTAATAATGACAAACAACCGGGTTTCGCTTATCTCTAGCTTCATCAGGGCTTATTATATTAACTAAAGATAATTACACACAGAGACAGAGTGTTTTGTGTAATATTGTGACAATTATAATTGCTGAATGTACTGTAGCCTGAGCCCAAATAAGTATTTGCTGGTTGAACTCCTCTATACAATATACAATTTACTTATCGTATACTAATACTTACCTGTGTTGTGCCAACTTGTCTTTCATGCTCAGCTTATTATCATAAATACTATGTTATACTTCTTATGATGCTATATACCTGTTATAATGCTCCTGTATAATTTACCTTGCATGTAAAAGCCGTCAAGGCGTGAACAAACAAATAAATAAATATATTTATAAAATATAACAATGAGTGTAAGAGATACAAATAGGAAAGAAGTAACCTTATTGGTGACAGAAAAATATAGAAATAGAATAAAGAGAAACAAGAATATTAGAGAGGATGGAATAGAGGGAGACAAAATATTATAGGAAGGGTAGGTAGGAGGTGGGAGGAAACAGTTTCAGCTAAAGTTAACGGAATAATTCAAAATGGGACTAATGGTTAAAAAAATTTGATTATAAATTATGGTTCAATTATTATTAATGCCTTTTTTAATTTGGACGGCTTCTAAATTGGTTAACCTAATTCCGATTCCATTTTTATTTAATATTTTAGCTCCAGAATTTATATCAAATGAGTGATTAGTTTTTAATAGATGGTCCGCGAATTCTGAAAATGCATTAGATACTGTTTAAACATCGGAGATGTTCTTCTACTTTTATGTTTACATTTCGGGATTGTAATGACTGTTCTGCTTTTTACATCGGGAAATCGAATCGGAATAAGCAATATTCCTACCGGTTAGAAGAAAGTTTAAAAAGAATGTCGTTGATGGTGACATCTTTTTGAACAAATTGTAATATTTGAAATTAGAAAAAAATATATTTATAGATGAATTGTGGTTTTTAATTACGTATGTAATTATTTAAGTATCTACTAAAAAATCTTAATATTTTAAAGGAAATTTATGTTCTAATTTATTAAATACGTTTTGTGATCCGCAAGTTATATGATATTCCTTTACGTAGTACCAGATTTTTTTTGTAAGGCCATGTCAAGGGTCAGAATAATAGAAGAGTATGTATTAGACGATGGATGAATGTGAATGAGGCGAGAAGTGTGTGCCAAGACCGAGTTGTTTGGCGGTTCATTCTCTCTGCCTACTGCTGTAGGGAAATGGCCTGATGGTTAGTTAGTTATTTAGTTAGATTTTACTCGCGGCGTCGCTCGCGTGGGATTAAGGAGATTACTGTATAAAGAATTTTCCTGAATGAAATGTTTTTCCGGAATAAAAGTAGCCTGTCAGTGTCACTTCCTAGTTCTTTGACTATTCTTGCGCAAAAAAAATCACGTTGATCGGCCTCTCCGTTGCGACATGAAATAAGGACAAACAAACACACTTTCGGATTTATAATATTAGTTAGGATGTACCGTCAGAATAATATTTTAATTATCTTTTACACTCGTATGATGGCTGATAAAGAATGAACAATAGCTACTGTAGCTTACCGCTGCGAGTTTAATCGTAAATTTTATGATGATAAGGAACCAGATGCCCCTTCTGGAGACTGGGAAAATGACGACGTTAGTTTTCGTTTTATCCGCGTATTTAACGCAAAGTGAATAGCAAAACTTTATAAATCTCAACAAAATACCTAGAAAGTTTAGAAATAAACAGATAAGTGGAGTTTGTTAATTTGCATCCGAAAAAATATCACGATGAAGTTGATTATATTGTGATGTAATATCAACTTGAAATTCTTTAGATATTGTGTCATTCTAATTTATTGTTATTTATTTATTTACGCCACAGTAGGCTTTTAAATGAAGTAAATTAAAATGTAATTAATACAGTTGTGTTAACTAGGTATTTGTTGTAATAATAATGATTGGATTATTTGTATAGCGCCGTTTTTGTGAGAAAATCACCTTAAGGGCGATTAACAACTTAATTTATGCATTTTTTTTATTCCTTTCACTTAGACTTATAACTAATTACTTTTGGCTAATAACTATGTTTCATAGCTAGAGACTAATAACTAGTGGCTTATAACTAAGATTGATGATGAATGATTTACAACTATTACTAACTCATTTGCAAAAAATCGTTTTCAAATCGTCAGTGAAGAGCAGAACCATATTCAAATACATATGAATGACAAATATCATTTATAAATAATGAAAAAAGAATTGGCCCAAGGTGAGATCCTTGGGGAACCCCGCTTGGGCCTTGAAAATGTATGATTCTACTAAATTAACACAAAGTTTTCTTCAACTTAGATAACTGTTAATCCAAATAAATAAAGTACTCTTAATTCCCAACTGACTTAGTTTGTGCACAAGCATATGTCAGCTAACTTTGTCAAAAGCTTTGGAAAAATCAGTGTATACCGAATCCACCTGATGTTTTAAGGCAAGGGAATCATTTTTAATTTTCATAAATAATTACGTTACCTAAAGTAGATCTACCCGCGATAAAGTTAATAAGTTAAACAAAGTTCATTTGTTTTTAAGGTATCAACTTTAATTTGCAGAATTCCGTTTTAATTGAAGTTTTTTCCTATTCAATATATCGAATTATTATTATTTCATAAAAACACGATTTATTTCTTAAGAAGTTCTGCTGAGTAATTATTATTACTCGTGACGGCAACAACAAATAATTATCTTTGTCATATTGGGTTATTTGAAATCCACCCACGTATCCCAAATGCCCTTTAATATTAATAATACGTCCAACTTTAGTAAATATTGGAAATATCAATAAATTCCTCATAATGGCGGCAAATTGGAAATATTTAGTACTTAGTGGCGCTGTTTGCCCTTTCTAATTTGTATTTTGAGCAATAAGATAAAAAAAGTATGCAAAAATGTCACAAAAAGTAGATTCTGGGGGTGCAGTTTACGGTTGAAATAATTTAAAAAACTAAATCGTTTTTCAGGACTCCAAAAAACGTTGACTGGTTAGTTGGTGTTGTATAATATGAGTTCGTTAAATCTTGGAAATAAATTATTTTGATTATGTAAAAAATTGGATTATACTACGAAAATAAGGTTGATTCAGAAAAGCTGTAGTAGTTCAATGTAGCATTATTTTTATGTTTATTTATTTATACGCATAAAAGGCTTTTACGTTAAAGTGATATATGATGCAGTGGACATTTCGTATGGAAGAATATCTGTATTATAAAGAAGGTAGGTACTAACAGTATATTTATTATTTATTTATTAATTAACTAACGGACTTCGTCCAATATATAACAAAGCGACACGAGATTTAGGACAATATACAATGCAAGAGTAAAGGATGGTATATAAAAGCAGAGACAAACAGGGAAAACATAAGAAAATAGAAATGAAATAGAGTGTCAAGTCAAGTCAAGACCTTGCCAAAACTAAAGTGATACAAAATATCCTCAATCGCATAGTGAGCGACAAAAAACATTTTGACATATACAAAAAAAATCTAGGTCTTGACGTGAGTTGACCATTCTACATATTCTGGACAATGGTGAATTTTAAGCATAATTAGTCGATATAAAGTACCTAGGTACAAAATAGATGTTGATGTTCAAAACACATTTTTGTAAAATTTGTTTTAAATATTATTGAATACATTTTAATTTATTGATTTATAATATTTTTATTTATTATAAATGGATTTTTTTTGTAGACTTTTCACAATTAAAGTAGTTATTTATTACCTTTCTAAACCATCAGAGATAGAGGAAATAACCGCTTTAATATTTTTTCATGAGTAAAAAAAGCAGTAAGGTAGATTCCTTAATTTTTAATTGTGTTTTTCGAATTCCATAATTTGTTAAGGTAAAATAACACATCACATAAAATCAATAAAAAATGTATGAAGGAAAACCAAAGAGCACAACTCACGCCGCTGGGAGGCGCTAGTGTAGCATGTTGCCATCAGAATTTTTTTTATTTTTTTTTTATTAGGTACAATATTTTTTACAATTCAAGGTTTTCAGTAATGTAGGCCTCACTGGGTGGCTTGCCCGTGCTGAGGCCTTCATTTTATGGGAAATGTCAAAATTATGAGGAATTTTTAATATTATAAGGTATTTGATCTCCTACTAAAGACTAACATGGCAGACCGTTATTGAACCCATTAGAAATTCGATAAATGGTTCCAAAGCTCAAACATTTATACAATAAATTATATCTTTTAACATAGACTAGCGCAGACTCGGGGTAGAACCCAAAAACAAAGGGTATTATTGTTGTGGGATTGGTGAACATGATTAGTATTCATAAAGAATATATGCCTCAGGATAATCACCTTTCAAAAGCTGGTCATAATTTACCTTTGGAATGAACACAATCAGTAAACCTGAAAAATTTAGACACCAGTCTAAAACTTAAATTAATAAAATACACGTTTAAAACATTGAATTATAAATTAAGTAAAATAATCTTTGTCCTTTCTTATCGCTTAGCTGAATAATTCCCACAGTCAATTCCTATTTTGAAAATCAAACCATAACCCACTACTAGAGTTCATTGAAACTGAGTTACGCCACCGAAATTATTATTTTAAATAATATGGCTAACAAAAATATCTTTGCACATGTTAATATTAAGTAAATACGCTATTTAAATTTGGACGTTTCGTTTCGAGGTTGTATGGAAGTTTTAACAGCTTTCCAGTAAGCTTGTTTGTCGGTTTAAGACCCCCTAAATAAAAGTTCAGGACCTGAAAGATGTCTAAGATACGAGCAGAGCTTTTCTTGCGTCTTCAATCGGAGCGGCAATTTGAAAAGATAAAGTCTTCAGCCAGGCAGTGCATCACGCGGTGCCCACTCCATACTTTCCGTTCTCATTCCCATTTCCATATAGATAGATGAGGCAGGGGAAACGACCCTTGCAAAAATTATCGCACGTTTTTCGTATATAAGGTATATTGAATTTTTTTTTTATTTCGTTACTTGTTTAAATAATCAGGAACATTTTTGTATGGCACATGAAAAAAAAAAAAATATAAAATTAAAACAGATCATTGAAGTCCTCCTCACTAGGAGATCCTGTGCTGAGGGGGACTATATATGTTAGTATACGTTTATTATTTATTTATTTTATTATTTATCATGTTTGAAAGCCTGTTCCTACAGTGAATTAATTAAATTGAAATAGTCGTTGAAACTTTTCATTTGATTTTTACATTCTTAGTAACATACAATTTTTGCTGCGAACGTGACCAGTGCATAAACTTTTTGTTTTTATTTACTTTTATATTTGGATTTAAATGATTCACCACTTCATGGCAAATAAGAATCTAGAAAAAGAAAAAAAAATGTACACATAATAGGAACTTAAACAAAAATGTTTTCGCATATTTCACATATATTAAAGATGTTTTGGTAGGTAATTAAATAAAATTTAAGAACAAAAAAATAACAGATTTAATTCCACGATGATAAAAGAATATTGTTTCAAACAAATATTTTCTCACCTTTTAAATATTCAATAAAACTGTAATCAAAGTAAAGTTTCAATGGCTGACACGTAACTAAACGTATTATTCGAAATCTTTAAATGGTTAACTTTCCGGGGTCAATTGTGTTAAGAAGTTGAAAGAAACTAAGACGTTCCTGAAAGTTTGATGTGTTTTCAGTAGGAGATTCGAGCACGATAAGCTTTGGTTCGAAACTTAAATTCTAAATGGGTTTTTCAGTTTCGTGTAAATGTCTTTAAATTAAGCGAATGAATCCTACTTTCTTGAATAAAATCAAAACTGTCATACTTAAAAAGTTTTTATCCTGTTGCGTAAACAAGTAACAAACCCCCTTTGTAACCATTTAGGCAGAAATTTTTTGGTGTCAGTGTTGGTAGAATAATTTATTATATATACGAAGTATTCAATAATGTTCGAAATCGATGTTATAATATTTTTTTTAAGTTAAGAAAGTTGATTTAGTTGTTCTCCCTTATTGTTGTAATTCGAACGGAGTAGTAAATATAATTTGGATAAACTTGCTCTGTTTTTGAACTTTGCATTGAATATTGAACATTCCGGTATTATTCAAGTTAACTCAAAACACTGCATTTTAATTAGGGATTATTTTGATAGAATTAGAATATTCTACTCCAAGCAGCTATATACCTATCAAACAAACTCTGGTTTCCGCAACTTGAAATGGGGAAACCATGGACAGATAATAATATCTATATTTAATTTTGCTCTCCGAATATTCATTACTCATTTTCTAAAATACATTTGTTAATTAGGAAAATTAATCTGTATTCAAATCAATGCCATGCATGGTAATTAACTGATATGATCCGAAGAGGACCTGTATGTAGCAAATACTTACACAACAATAAACCTACTATCAGCATGTTCCTATGTGAGAATATATCGAGTTAGCTGTGTCAACAATACACCTACCATTAGAGTAACAACACAAACAAACATTATTGTACCAAAATAATTTAAGAATCTTGGTTAGTACGTTCCATTCTCGAAACAACCAAAAAAAATAGATAATATTTACTAATGATGGTAAAACTCTGAACTTTTCAAAATGACTACATAATTGGGAATCACTTTTTAAGTATTATAATCTGATAGTATTATTACTGTGGCGTCTGGACGATCTAAGCCCTCTGATTGGTTGAATTCAAATCGTATGTTTCGGGTAAATCCCGAATAGGGGGTCTGCAGGCAAAATTCGACCACTCTGCCCCTCTGGCGGTATAAGAACGAACCAAATAACTGGCGCGAATATTTAAATATGCAGCTAACAATACGCATAGTTACGCAGAATTACTTGACCATTAACAAGCGTTTAATAAGAGGATTTCTGCAAGAAGCTTATCACTTTGTTATGGCATTATTTATTTTATTTAAACATAAATAACATTGTTAACATCACTTAATTACATACAACCTTCTACATGTTTCATGAACGAAGTTCACCGCATTAGGAGTAAGTATACATTGAAGTCAAAAATTAAATATAGATTACAATTGGAAAGAAGAAGTAGAAGGAGAGTAAGAGTGGGCGGAGTTTATCAGAATTAGGAATTACAATATCGTTAGACGGGAAAGACCAGTTAAGTGGGAAAATATTTAAAAGAGGGTTTATATTTTTTTTGCTTATTAATTATATCTGATTTTATAATGACATGCTTTCTTATTTCTAAAATTTCAAAATTATTTATTTGCGATGCTTTATATCCTGTGTGAAGTATTTTAAGACCTGAATTTTTAACAAAAGTGTGATCATTATTCAAAAGATGATCAAACTCAGATTCACTATTTCCATTTAGAGCTCCGAGATGTTCTTTAGTTCTGACTTCAAAGTTTCTATGGTTTTACCTTCGTAAAAGAAATTTACAATCATCCCAATTGTGTTTATAAACTCCCGATTTTTTTGTTTGATTATCGCTATCGTTATTATTAAGAATATATTTCTTCATTTTGTTATAAGTGTAAAACGCCGGTTGAATAGTACCAGGAAAGTTTTTATTTATAATTTTGGAAGTATCGTTATCCACAAATAGAATTCTACGTCAATGTTTATTTTTATCTTTAGAAATAGGGTTATTATACCATTTGAAGAGATTATGTTTAAATTTTTTAATTTAGTATTTCAACTATCAATTTATTAGAACAACCGTTATTAAATGCTATTTTTTTAGGAATATATTGTTTTATGGTTATATGCTATTTGTTTTTTCAGGTCTTAAAATACTTCACACAGGATATAAAGCATCGCAAATAAATAATTTATATTTTTAGAAATTAGAAAACATGTTAATATAAAAGCAGATATAAATAACAAGATTTTTTTTTTAATAAACTATCTTTTAAATATTTTCCCACTCAACTGGTCTTTCCCGTCTAACGATATTATAATTCCTAATTCTGATAAACCCTGCCCACTCTTACCCCTCCCCCCTCGTTTCATTTCTTCTTTCCAATTGTAATCCATATTTAATTTTTGACTTCGGAGTATACTTACTCTTGATGAGGTAAACTTCGTTCATGAAACGTGTAGTGGTTGTATATAATAAAGTGCTGTAAAAAAGTTATTTGTGTTTTAATGAAATAAAGTTTAATAAGATTACATTATTTTATCTATTTTCGTTGTATATCAATGCAAATGCACTCAATAAAATGTAAACGTCATATTTATTTATTTATTGGACAATTTTTATAGCGCCGCTTTTGTGAGATATCACCTCAGGGGCGCTATATTGTAATAATATATTTACAATATATACTCACCCTTTCTCTGTGAATGACCTAATATCTACCTATTAAATGTAACTGTTGTTAGTATCACATAAACTGGGCGAAGGCCAACCAAGTGCCGCCCACAGGGCCTAGCAGCAGAAAATCCGCGGAGCGGGTTTTTAACTGCTAGTAGATATTATTATGAATCATGTTTACTGACCTCAATCATCGTTACCTGCTATTATTTGTGAGATTTTTGTTGGCATTTGCTATGCAATCAATCATTTGGTCGCCATGCAATTGTGAGCCAACTTAATTTAATAATTTGTGCCTTTCCCCAGTTCATTCAGCAACATAGCATTATTAAAATGGCTATTTCATGATGACTGACCACTGACTTCGAACTACTGTAACTCTTGTGGGTTACCAGATAACATAAAGTGGCTGTTTCATGATTCTACTGATTTCGAGCTACTGGAACTCTCGTAGGTTACCAGATGACATTAATTTGGCTATTTAATGATTCCACTGACTTCGACCTACTGTACCTCTTGTGCGGTACCATATAACATTACAGTGGCTATTTAATGATTCTACTGACTTTGAGCTACTGGAACTCTTGTGGGGTACCATATAACATTAAAGTAGAATAATACACAGGTGTTAATAATATAATATTACGCAAGTAAATATAGATTTGAACAATACACATAAACTCAGAACATGCGATAAAACATCAACAAACGTATCATATGCGGAATATGTTTGTATTTCCTGTTGTAAAATACAAACAGATGGTGAAGTGTCTCCGGAAGCGGAAACGTGAGGGGGCCCTACTCCGAGCTTCTACCGGAAACGGGAAGTTTCTGGGGCAATTGAATTACTTATCCGGAATTATAACGCCTCCTTGGGCTAACTTAGGCTGACGTTTATTAATTATATAATGCTTCATTGCAAACATTCGAGAAGAAAAAAAATTAAATTATTTGTATGTTGAAAGTATCCATTTCAAGATCAAACCACTATGAATATATCAAATACAATAATTATTTTCTTGTGCAGAACGTGCATTTTATCATTTCTATTTTATAACTTGAATTAATTCATCATTTCCTTTTCTTATTTGCATTAATTTTTCATTTGCATTAATTCATAATTTGCATTTCAACATTTGCATTTCATCATTTGCATTTCAACATTTGCATTTCATCATTTGTATTAATTCATCATTTGCATTTCATCATTTGCACGCTTTTCATCCAAGTTAGAATGGATCATCTAAGTGATTTGGTTCACTGATATTATAATATATATGTTATATGTAATTTGAATAATATAAAAAATATTTTTTTTTGCTACAACATTAAATCAATTTATTTTTTTTACTTGAACCTTTCTAAATCACAAACAGTATTAAAATTGAATAATTTAATAATCAAAATACGTTCTTCAAATCGCACAAGTTTTTATTGAAAACATTTCAACCGTTTTTTTTAAATATTTCTTAACAATTACAAAATATATTATTTTGTAAAAAATACAAATCTAATTTGTTTTTGCAAAATTTAAATAAATAGAATGCTAAAACTCATCAGAAAATCATATCTATAGATACGAATAAAACCCATATTCCGGAAAATCCAATTGTATTTTCATTAGTTTCAAAGAATTACATTCATACAGTTGAATAAATATGTAAAAATATTCAAGCTTACATTTAAATAACCGATGTGTGGGTACAGATATTATAAGAGATCAACCTGTTCCATAAAAAAATATTTTTAGAAAAGTATATTTTTACATCCAAAAAAAATTATTTTTTTGACCTGAAAACTACCATAAAATGTTGTCACCAGACAGTACAGTTCCATAAAATTATCTTTTCGCATCTTGTTAGTCTGCCAATCGCGTAAATACCGCTTGTTGTATATTATGATGTTAAACCTTATCACCCAAAACCAAACATAACGCAACTTAATTTATAAGTTATATTTAGGTATTAGTTCCAAATAAATACATCTGATATTATTAATACTCCAGCGTCTGGACGGTGTAGGCCCTCTGATTGGTCAAATTTAAATTGTCTGTTTCGGTTAAATTCCGCTAACTTGAAAAGACACGATTTGAAAATTAAGACACGATGCTCATATAATTTTTGGATAATATCGAAGAGAATATGTTTTAGAAAGTTGACAATCCATTGGATTCATTACATTACAGTAAAAATTATCCACAATTACGTATTAAAATTTGACGTTTATCATTATTCACGCGAAAGACAGATTGTTCAGTGTTGCCAGCGTATATGGATTTCCAATCAATGTAAAAAACTTTTATAGCCAGTTAGTGTCAAGCAATGTACAATGTCAGTGTGATTATTTAATGTGAGATATATTATAATTATAAATAATTATAAATAATAAATATAATATAAGTCAACCTCAAAATTTTCCAAATTTTCTAACTAAGGGCATTACTTATATGTTACCCAAAAGCGAAAATATTAATAATCCTTCTCAGTACAGACCCATTACATGTTTACCGACAATATACAAAATTTTAACCTCTTGTTTAACAGATTTAATATATACTCATTTAGATGAAAAAAATATTTTATCTGAACAACAAAAAGGTTGTCGCAGAAAACATATGGGATGTAAAGAACAATTAGTTATCGATTCTGTAATTCTAAAACAGATTCAAACTCGAAAACGTAATTTACATACTTGCTATATAGACTACCAAAAGGCTTTCGATAGTGTCCCGCACTCGTGGCTGATCAAAGTATTAAATATATATAAAATTAACCCCATTATTATTAGCTTTTTGGAAAAAAATGTCCTTTTGGAATACCAATTTACTTATCAATTTAAAAGGTAAGAAAATAGTAATACCGGGCATTTCAATTAAAAGAGGAATTTTTCAAGGAGACTCATTGAGTCCTCTTTGGTTTTGCTTAGCATTGAATCCTCTATCTAAAATTTTAATTAAAAGCAAGTTTGGAATAAAAGTTAAGGGTAATACAAGGGAGAGTAGTACAATTTCGCATTTATTATATATGGATGACATAAAATTATTTTCGAATTCTGAACAAAATTTAGAGAAAATGATCGAGGTAGTTAAAAACTTTTCAGATGATATCAAAATGACTTTTGGTTTAGATAAATGTAGAACGATCCATATAGAGAAAGGCAAAATTGTAGATGGGAACGAGAGTATATTTAGAAATTTCCAAATTACTAGTATGAAAAGGGATGAGGTTTATAAGTATTTAGGATAACCACAATCAAATAGATTAGACCATACTAGTATTAAAAATGATATTAGGATTAAATTTCAAACTAGGATCAGGAAAATTTTAAAATGCAATCTATCTGCTAAAAATTTAGTAAAAGCAATAAATACTTGGGCAATACCTCTATTAACGTACTCATTTGGCATAATTAAATGGTCTAATACAGATTTAGATAACTTAGAAAGATTAATTAGAACTACACTAACAAAATTTAATTGCCATCATCCAAATTCAGCTATAGAACGAGTTAATTTACCTAGAAATTTAGGAGGTAGAGGCATAGTCAAAATAACTTATTTGAAACATAATCAGGTAGAAATGCTAAGAACTTTTTTCCATAGGAAAGCTCATAGCTCAGAAATGCACAAAATAATTTGCAAGGCAGATAGAAATATTACACCTTTAAATTTATACGATGAGAATGCCAACATTTTTATAAATCCCAACCAGGAACTATTAGATTCCTGGTCAAATAAAATTTTACACGCAAAACACTTCAATTATCTCAACCAAACGTATGTTGACAAATTTTCGTCAAACAAATGGTTGAGTATTGGAGAGTTGAGCGCAGAAATAGAAGGATTTATGCTTGCCATTCAGGATAGAGTCATTAATACTAAAAATTATAGAAAGCATATAATCAAAGATACAAATCAAATTGATGATTTGTGTAGAAAATGTTTGGCTTTTCCGGAAACTATAGAACATATTATATCGGGATGTTCTATATTAGCACCGTCCGAGTATACATTTAGGCACAATCAAGTTTTAAAAATAATTCACCAAAATTTGGTAATTAAACATAACTTGATTGACTGCCGTAATATAGTACCATATTATGAATACGAACCAAATTCATTTTTAGAAAACGAATTTTATAAAATATATTATGATAAAACTATACTGACAGATCGAACGATTAGTCATAATAGACCAAATATAGTTTTACATGACAAAATTAAAAAAATAACTTATATCATTGATGTCGCTATTCCAAATTCCTGTAACATTCAAAAATCTGTTAATGAAAAAATAAGAAAATACACAGATTTAGGAAACGAAATAAAAAGAATTTGGCATTCTCAGACTATAAAAATACTACCATTAGTTATTTCGGCTACTGGCATTATACCCAGCTCTCTCATTAACAATTTAGGCGTATTAGATCTATCAAAAAATTTATATATAAAGATGCAAAAGTCGGTCATTTTGAATACATGTAGGATAACGAAAGATTTTTTAAATATTTATGTTGAGGGATCAGTAGGATTTATAGGCCCTGTTAGAAGTTCTACCGAGCCGAACCCTCTGATATGAAAATATCTGGAGTCGGTGAATTTTTTTTTCCCATTTGATCTCTGGTGAGTTGACATGTTGTTGTTCTTGTATTGTTTTGTATTTATTTTACTTATGTAATGCACTTGCATAGTGTTGAATGACTAGCTGATCATTTGTGGAAAAGTGAGTGGAAGGGTTTAGTTTTTCCTATGGTGAAGATTTAACCCGGACAACAAAATCGGAAGCGTTAAAAAAAAAAAAAAAAAAAAAATTTATAAATCCACCATTATAAATTAAATAAAAAATAACCAGTTCCACTCGATACTTATACGTAATTAATTATTTTTTGATATTACAACACCGACCCCATTCGCTGTCATCAGCTGTCATGTTTGTATGTGATAATTACAGAATTATTATTGACGTGATAACCGTAGATATTTCTTTTAAAAACTATCGCTGTGAATCGCTAAAAAGAAATATTTTGTTTTCAGATTATTATTTCAATTTAATTACTATGGCTAAAAGGTATGTGGGCAATATTTTACCAGAATTGGTCAAATTTCGGAATGTTCGAATGAGAGGAAAATTTACCAAGCGATTGAAGTGCCATATACCACAAATTTTAGCTTATCCTCCAGCACTTAACAAATGATTGACAGGAGATTGTAGTCAATCTAAAAACTTTAGGAATTTTGTTTGTCAATACAAATGCTACCAGATGTATACAGTGCTAATAGATTTGCCTCATTTGGAGCGCAAATAGCTAATATCCCAGGTAATGGTCCATATTGTTTAAAAAAAATTGGTTAGGTTTATCATCTGACTTCCAGAAGTATACAAGTTGCAGGTAAAATACCTTCCTATGCTCAGCTTTATCTATATGATCCTGATGAGGCTGTTAGAGTGCGTATGAGTCATCCATGTTATGCCGATTGCTATAAAAAATATAATGCAAATAATTGATGATTGAACTAAAAGAAGCTGTCGAGGAAGAAGAAATACGCATTGCGGCTGAGGGTGGGCAGGTGAGAGATATACGTCTATTATTTACACGTTCATCAGAGGTACAATGCTCCAACCAGTTCTCACGATATCGCCATGGTTTACGTAGCAGACAGACGGGAATTTGTCATCGGGTATAGATATCGCTGTTTAACCTAAAAATGTTGAAGGTCCTCAAAGGATGGCAACTTTATCAAAGCATTTAGATCCCATGGTTTTCCCACTACTATTTCCATCAGGTGAATGTGGTTGGACTCCAGGCTTTCAGCATCATGCTGATTTCTGTACTGCTCAATGTCATACTGTAACTGCTATGTAGTTTTATGCAAGTAAATTAGCAGTGCGAAGAAACATATTTAATCCAATCCATTATGCGGGTAAACTTTTTCAACAGTATTTAATTCATGCTTACATTATTTACCAATCTGGTCGCCTAGATTACATTAGGAAAAACCAACGACACCTCAGAGTGGAATGCTATCAAGGTTTGCAAAACCATGTAAGAAATTTAGCCACTGATAGAGGAGTATGTGCAGGTAATACAGTCATTCTTCCATCTTCATTTACTGGTGGACCACGCCATGTGAATAAACTTTATCAAGTTTCAATGGCAATGGTACGTAAATTTGGTCGTCCTGTCGTCGTCATAACTTTTACATGCAATCCCAAATGGCCAGAAATACCAACCGAATTGGAACATTATCAATCGGCCGCGGACAGGCCTGATATGGTAGCCAAGGTTTTCCATCTAAAAGTCAAGAAATTTATTCATGATATGACTGAGAAACATGTTTTTGGAAAGGTAATTTGTTGGGTGTATACAATTGAACAGCAAAAAAGAGGACTCCCTCATCTACATGGTGTGTTTACACTTTGCAGCCAAGATAAGTTGTATACAGCTTCTGATATTGATAATGCCGTATCTGCAGAACTACCCCATCCGAAGAACGGCTTTGTACCATATTATTTAAACAAATAACATTCATGGACCATGTGGCGTACTTAATCCAAGGTCAGTCTGCATGGTATACGGTAAGTGCTCTAAAAAATTCCCCAAATCATTTAAAGATGCTACTGATAATAATTTCGCAGGCTACCCAGAGTACAGGATACGTGATAATTTTTCTGAAAATCACGTTGTTCGGGATATACGTATCGACAATCGATTTGTTGTTCCATATAATGCATTCCTTAGCAAAAAATATGATGCTCATATTAATGTTGAAATTTGTTCCTCTTTGGATAGTATTTATTTATTTATACTGGGTTTTTAGAGATTTTCTCGCTTATCTATACATGATCAATCTCACTCAATTTTACTTCTGGCTTTACATTTACCCGACAGCCAATCTGTTTATTTTGTAGAGGGGCGGGAGAAACAGGCTCTTAGGGAAGCATCTACAAGGAACACCTCTTTAACAGCGTGGTTCCAATTAAATCTTAAAGATATTGAGGGACGCTCTATTCTGTATCAAGATGTACCAAATAACTATGTCTTTTCAGCTGGTAAAAAGTGGACGAGGCGACAGCGGGGAGGCGGCAACATCATTGATGACATACGAGAATGGACGCAGTGCATGACGGAGGCTTCATTGTATTTGATGCCTAAAATTCTTAGACATCTATTTGTTTTAATTTTAATACAATGTATCCCTTCGATCTTCGGCTGAAGATTTTTTTCATCGTGGTGTTGCTGAAGAAACAGCTATTAATTAATCTTTGTCTTTTAAACATACAGGATATTCTTATGAAGGAGAATTCATCTTGCAGAATGCAGGGCTTACCTGAACCTGATGAAAGTTGCAGTTTTGGACAAGTATCTGATTTTAATGTAATTTCTGAAAACACTTTAGGTGAATTGATGGCTGCCAAACTCAATGACGTACAACTTCAAGCATATAATTCTATTTTGAATAAGTTTTTTCACATGAAAATGATGACAATGAATGTTTCTTCATTGATGGCCCAGGCAAAACAGGGAAAACATACCTTTACTAAACTTTAATTCACACTCTAAGACGAAAAGGTAAAAGAGTTTTATCATACTGCTTTTAATTTACCCATCAATTTACAGGACAATACAACATGTAAGGTCACATCAAAGAATCGGAAAATTATAACGGAAGCAGATATTATAATATGGGATGAAGCACCAGGTTTAGCTTTAGAAGTTATTGAGCGTACTATACGTGATATCATGGGAAGTGATTCTGTCTTTGGTAACAAAGTTATTGTTTTGGGCGGAGACTTTCGTCAGATCCTTCCAGTGTGTCGACGTACTTCACGAGGACAATTAATTGCCGCTTGCATAAAAAGCAGCATACTTTGGTACCATTTGAAAACTTTTCAATTAAAAACAAATGTCAGAGCTTTAGAAAGTGAAAATATATTTTCTAAATGGCTTTTGGACTTGGAAGATGGCAAACTTCCTTCGGTAGAAGGAACATTAGAATCATCTGTGCTTATTCCCAATGTAAATATTTGTCAAGATATTATTCACTATATATACAGTGAGACACATACAACTCCTGATGCCTTAGTGATGAGTCAACGTACCATATTGTGCCCTAAAAATAGTCATGTTTATGCTATCAATGAGGATGTACTTCAACGGAAAGCGCCCCTGAGGTGATATCTCACAAAAGCGGTGCTATAAAAATTTCAGCTGTAACTTAATTCAAGCCAAAATCATTACGGGGAACAGAAAAGGTACAGTACATTTCATTCCTAGAATTTAAAACACTTTTTCGGATGTTACAATTAGTCAAATTAGCTTATGCAATGACCATCAATAAATCTCAAGGACAAACTTTTGAACGGGTTGGACTGTTACTTCCTGAACCAGTATTTTCTCATGGACAGTTTGAGCGCAGTCATCGTTATTTATACAAATTCTGACTGATTGGTATACGGATAATATTGTTTATAAAGAGATTTTTTCCTAATGAAAGTGTATAATATTATGTTGTAGATTGTAAAAAATAAAAGTATAGTAAATTGTACTTGCTTAAAAAGTTTTGTTTTTTGACTCAATTTATCCCACCTGTAAGGTTTTCCAGCCTAAGAATTAAGAGAGTTTTGGTGTATTTACTTTGACAATCGTTAGGTAAGAGCGTAATATTATTTCACCCAAATATGTAGATTTTTAGGACATATCCCAATAAAATAATTCTTAATATATTTAAAAAAAAATGTAATTACTTTGACAGTCTTTTGGTAAGAGTATATTATTTTACCAAAGTTATATGTAATATTGTAATATGTTGATATTTTTTTTTATTTTCAAATTACATATAAATATTTTGCAATTTAAGTTTCGATTTAAAAATTAAATCATTTCGGTGGTATGGAAGAGGAAACATTTTTCTCATTGACGAGATTTATGTTGGGGTGAGGGGTGTTTAATGGTTCAGAATGTCTTTCTATTATATATCTACCCATTGATCTAATATCTACCTATTAAATGTAACTGTTAGTATCACTCAAACTGGGCGAAGCCCAATGAAGTGCCGCCCGCAGGGCCTAGCAGCAAGAACCCGCGGAGCGGGTTTTTAACTGCTAGTGTAAGAATATTGTTGAAAAAACGTTTTTAAATAGGTACTAGCATTAATTATCATCTACTTATGATTCGTTTAGTTCTTTTTTCGTCTTAACAACATCGTTAAATACATTTCACGTTGTTTACTTTTCTTTTCCCTAAATTGCTAATACATTATATCTATATAATATTATGATGTACTTACTGCTACTAACCTAATATGTATACAATACTGCCTGTACGGGTGGCACCACAGTATCCTCCTTGAGAATCTCAAGGACGATATTGTATTTTTACTTATGACAGCATTAACACTAACTTTTACATGCGAACACTTTGAAACAGGTTCTCCTAGAAAGGTTTATACAAAACACTACAATTAACATTTTGTATAACTTGTATTCATTATGTAAACGGTATATACAGAACAGAAATGAATAAAAAAATTATATGTAATAATTAAATAAACAGAGAACTGATGACAACCTGTATTGGTAATTTCGGTTTTTTAATGATATTTTTTCAAGCTTTTTTTTGCTTGTGACAGACAAAAATAGTGCTGTAAGAAGTTAAACAAAGAAAAAGAAGCTAAGAAAGACAATGGTGTTCGAAGTACGATAATTACTATTATTGTTCGCGCAAAACAATAACTCTTGTCAGAAGATGTATTTTTTGGTACGTTATTTTTACGTGCGACTTTTTCTTCAACCATTAAGCTTTTAATGATCGATTCCAGAAAGCCTCGACTCCTGCCCATTAGTCAAAGTCAGTACGATTGAGTACTCGTTCTACGTAACGAAACGCAGAAATAAAACTAACGGAACACATTTGTCGTGATTAATTATTTGAAAAGAGGGATGGTCGCTGCACCATTTACTGTATTTTAAAAACATTTTGATATTATCTGTGATGCATTACAGTTTGGCGTCTATTTGGGGTGGGAAGAATAAAAAAAATCTATTTTTTTTCAATATGAAAACAATCAATCTTTCACAGTTGGCGGTTTCCCCAATTGGAGTATGTTGTGAGGCAGAAGGAAGTAGGAATGTTAAGGAGATGGAGAACAGGATGATGGGGAAGAGGATGGAGGGGGAGAGAATGGTGGGGGAAAAATACCTAGCTGGCTATTCAGATCTGGTCACCAAACACGGATGTAGTCATTTAAAGCATCGTTTAAGTTCTGAATGGTGGTCTTTCACCAATTATTTTTAATTTTTTGACATTATTTTATTTAAATTCTTTTCTCTTCTATTATGTATTTTTCTTTAATTCTTAATATTTATTATTTATTCGTTCAAATAACATTATTTAAACACAGTCCATTTGATTGACTGTTATGTTTCCCTCTTCCCCTAATGTTTTAATTTTTGTCGAATATGCGGTACTGGGAGTTGAAAAACTAAAAAAGCTACCTTTGTGTATATTTCCTAATATTTTTTTTTCCTTTTGAAGTACTACTCTCCTTTCCCACTACCATTGAACAATTAGCTACGCTAGTTTCTCTGCCTTGTTAATTTTATTTTTCGAACATATGTTAATTCATTGAAGGTTTCTTTTGTGGTTTGTGGTAACTTTGGTTCTTGAGATTGAAGGCGTATTACAGTCTGTATTGTTTTTAAATAAGACAAAGACTGATTCCTTTCAATAAAGCTATCAGTTCCTTACCTCTTTCCCCTCCTTCTCCTGACTTGGCTCTCATGGTTCTAATCTTCATCGACAACAGTATCACGCTGAAGATGTCAAGCCATTTGTTCTACCGTTCTTTACCTCCTGCTTGCCTTAAATATCAAAGTAGGCAGAAAATTGTATCCTCGGTTCTCAGAGAAAAGGATTAGGGATATAAAAATCGTCAGGTTGTGAATCTGAAATCATTCGTTCTCCGTCACTTCCAACGCTTTCGTTCAGAGTCTGTTTCTAACCTGATACTGGATGACCTTTCCTCCTATAGTTTGGGTAAATTCTTCCCGGATGCAACATAAAAGATGTCGGAAAAATTGTTGAAATAATTCCAAATTCGTCACAATCCATTAGTTTTGTCAACGATAACATCTTCCACATACGTTAGCAAAGGATAGCACAGCCTATATATGCGCTTTGCTCCTTCGTCTTCCATGCTAACTCGCGTAAGAAGTCCTAGAGGCAACCTTCGATTGCAACTCCATGAAAACGTCCTCTCACCGGCTGAAAATGGTCGAAACAGGGGTCCGCTCCAGGGAAACTATCTTAGGCTGGTCTTTCAACATCTTCAACAGAATTCGATGCTTTAACGAGATAAATCAACCAGTATTAAGAACTAGCGAAAAAGCCGTCGCCGTCCTACTGGAATAAACGTGGTTCAACACCCAGGGTTCCGATTTTGCTAACCCTAAAAGTTCCAATAAGGAAAGCTGGTCAACCGATATTGTTTCCATCGCTTTTGTCACTTCAGTAAGATAGGATAGCCCACGGAAAAGTCGTGAAATCGAGGCTGGTTTGGCACTCAAGGTTCCTATTCTGCTAACACTAGAAGTACCAATTAAGAAAGCTGGTCAACCCATATAGTTTCTATCGTCTTTGTCGCTTCAGGAAGATTGCATGGCCTACAGACAAATGGTCCTCTTCATCCCAAGCCAAACCCATGAGAAGGACAATTTCAATTGAAGAATAGGGAAGCCAGACAGGTATATCCTATAGGCGATAATCTCAAACCCGTAGTCGTGATCTGGTCAATGTTGTGTTATCAGTAGGACGCCCTCAATAATTCCCAAAGTTTGTAAAATGAAGGCGGAAGTAGGTATCAGTTGTACCCAGGTATAGGTAAATATCACTTATAATTGAAATAATTATATAGACGCGGTCCTTGGGTAGGTGATAGTTGTAATCAGAATAAGCGTGGTAAGTTATTTATAAATATTAAATATCAAGACGTTAAGCGCTATGAATAATTAAAGTAATTGTGAAAATATACTTGTAAGTACCAAATTTAAAAGGTTGGTAATTAACGATACCTAAGACTTGTTCTAACTCTATGATGCCATTTATCTTAAGCGTTGTAGAAATATCTGAAATACCGCGTAGCCTGAAGTACCTAAAGGTTGTGATATCACTCGTAATGCCGTATACCGTTTGTTCCATATTATCCTAGATGCCGCGTATACGTCTACGGTTTGATTTATAAACTCCGTAAGTTGTATACATAAATGTTCGTTCCATTTCATCTAACGTCAATTTTATAACGCCGTTAATCGCATATCTGAAGTTTGGTGTGGTAATTTTAAGGTAGGTCCCAGATAAGCGAGTACGAATTTTGGTGAAGAAAATTTATATTATTCCAGGGCGAGTTTATCACATTACATTCATAATTTTTTTTACATAAAACTATTAAAATGGGGGCCTCAGCACGGGTAAATCAGTTTACCAGCCAGTGAGGCTTACATTACGATATAATATTTTACAAAAAACGCTTCTAATGAATCAATAAAATTGAGAGACAACACAAAACAATTTAAGAAAATTGATTTACGCACGTGGGGATTTGGACCCGCGACCTCTGGGTTCGTAGTCGAGAGCCTACTATTAAAATATGTATTATAAACGTGATTGAAAAAGAAACGCTTAATTGTTTGGGTATGTAGATGCAGATGTAGAGGGGATAGACGAAAAAAGTTGAGTCTGGAAAAAATAATATTCCACTCGTGTGAATGAAAAAGAAAGTTCGTCCCCTCTGGAAAGTTATTGTACGGTAAGGAAGTCATTGTAAGTTTTAGGGTCGTTATAATAGAAGAGCATAAACATATGAAGTGTATATATTGTCTGCCTATTTCCACCGAAACGGTGTATTGTTTAGTTTACGGTTATTAAATATAAAGAGTTCACCAAAAGCTAAAGAAATACCGAAATTAAACTATGTTTTCAGTCTCAAATATGATGTGATTCCCACATCCAATCGTTTTATGTCCGTTGATTTTGGTTTGTTGATTCAATAACTATTGATGGTTTGCTCAAGAGGTTTGAGGAATCAAAACACGACCCAAAACCCCAAAAGTCAACTGTAAAGTTTTTGCAGTCCTCAAAATATTTTTTTTTTTTCAACATCCTAAATTTTCAACACGTGTTGAAATGTATTTTATTGTTCTGTTACGCTGTTCTAAATCTTCATCTTACTTTTTACGGAATTAACCGAACCGTGAATTCGCTTTGAGAAAGAAAATCCCTGTATTGATAAAACGACAGGGAAATAATTCTCGAGGTACTGCCAAAGAAGGATCAGGTTCAACACACATCC
Organism: Hesperophylax magnus; assembly: GCA_026573805.1. Classification (NCBI taxonomy): domain Eukaryota; kingdom Metazoa; phylum Arthropoda; class Insecta; order Trichoptera; family Limnephilidae; genus Hesperophylax; species Hesperophylax magnus. The sequence goes on from JAIUSX010000157.1 coordinate 1,025,208, forward strand.
ACGTCACATGCTGCAAGTCCCGTCTCTTCAGTGTTTGCTTACCGTCCGTCTTGTGAGCAATGTCTACCGTGTTTTTTTTCTTTTTATCAGTGATGTCGACCGATTTCAGAGATTAGTCATCTCGGGAAAGTGGCATATAAGAGAAGAAAAATCATTTCGAGCTTTTAAGAAGAATTAAATAAACGACATGTTCTCTTCTCCAAAAATAAAAATGTCCATCTTTCGATTGGTAAATATACAGAGCGGGCACGTTTTATTTTAAAAACAATTAGTTCAGTTCGATAACAATGAGATACAACTATTTCTGTATACTTAAATGCAAAAGAATGTATTTTAATAGTTATTTCTTTAAAAATAAAATTGATTATTCACTAGTTGGCCAATAACCAAAACAATGAACCTCAGAACGTAATTGAATAAAAATAAAATTTAAACTTGCCTAAAAAACCTATTTTAATATTGTTATGTCAAAACATGGTGTAAAGAAAATACGTCAAATTCGTATTTTGAACTAAATAGTTGTTAAAATGCATTATTTTCCATATCCCTTTACTGAAATAGTTGCTTCTCATTGTTATTTAACTGGCACAAAGTGTTAAAATAAAATGAATCTATTAACCACGCCCCGTGTATTTTTATATTTACCTTTTGTTTACCTTTCAGTTTTCTTAATTCAAAGTTATTCTTCTGATAAAATATAAACTACAATATACCAGGGCAAAACCGGTGCTTTCAAGATTAGATTTTTTGAAACAATGTTTTGAGACAAATGTTTTTTTGGTCTTATTTCATCAATGAAGTTTAAAATTTTATGAGTAGCTACTTGATTACTTATTTGATATTTTACCTTCGCAGATTAAAACTTACCACTGGAAGCTCTTGAAAGATTTGTTTCAACAAATAATGAATGCTGCGATCGGTGGACCCTCCTTGGAGTGGAAGTGGATTGTTTTATAAATAAATCAGCTGTCGAAGGCAAATGGTTGGGATTTGTCTCTAGAAGCTGTTGTTGAATGTTGTTGAATAAGCAACTCTTATGAGCATATGTGACATCAACTTACTACAACATAGAAGGTAAGAATATAATTAATGTAAATAAATAAAGCTAACAACGAGATCTTTTACTCAATACTATGATTATATTTGCATGATATAAAATGTAACTTACTTAACGTAAAGACATAGATATATGTAGATAGGTGCTTGACGGTAGATATGTAATAGGTAAAATTAATTTCTTCATGATGATTATATATCACAAGACAAAGAAAAATTCTTTTAAAATAATGTTAATAAATGCATGACGTGTAAAATTTTTTGAACACATGAAACATGGAAAAAATAAACGTAAGTAAAATAAATTTATGAATTACAGCTTGCACGGGTTTACATATATTTAAAAAATATGAATTTCTTTAAAATCTATAAATTTAATGTACTTTAATTAAATGTATCAAATCTTTATTAAACCAGACTGGGTATTTAAATTGCTTATATTGAGTGAAAGGGACAAGGCACTTTATGTCATTACTTAGAATTAAGTATAACTGTTCATTATTATGATTTTGATCTTCACTTTCCGAAAAAGACCAATCAACCAATTTAAACGAGTCACACATACCCAAATAATCTGTAATTCTGAAATTATAGCTTGATCTTATAGGCTTCAGATTTTCGATTTTCAGTGATTCGCCAAAATCTGTTATACAAATATTTAGTGGAGGATGATGAATGTCAGGGAGTAAGATAACCTATGTGGCTTTAATCACTTTGATGTACTGTGAATTGAAGAATTTGAGATCCAAAACACGATTGTTAATGTTTCTAACAAGATTGTCTTCAGTTGAAGTATATTGTCTTGAAGTATATTGACATGTCGGGTATTCATTTTTTACTTCCTTTGGTAGGCTGCGGTCACCAGCGTGTTTTAGCCGCATGCTGGCTCCAGTGACGCTGTGTCTCATCAGGCCGGCAAATCCATTTAGTCTTTATTCTGCGAACATTGTCGTTGCGCTGCTGTATCTTCGGTATCCAAATATGATTCTACAGGCGTCATTATATTGAATTCGGAGTCGTTCCATCGAGCAAGTTCGGTAGTGACACCATGTCTCACACGTATACAGGCCAGTACAGAATGCGTTGAACAGTATTTTTTAACGGTATTGCTGCATTTGAAAAATCGGCGGGCAATCATATTAAACACTATGCTTAGGCTTCTCCTTTCTTATGTTCTGTATTTAGCAATACTTTGACAGGAGCATTAAAATGCGATGCACTTGTATTATGTTATTGGTACTCGTGTCGCACACCATAGGATATATTGAACTCACTAATTGAACACAAGCATTTTATCAAGTATTCTGTATTTAAAAAAAATCGTAAAATTGGTTTAAGGCAGCCCATGCTATCTGTAAACAATATATAAACAAAGAAAAAAACTGTTAAACAAACATATAATTTTTGAATGTTTTTCACCTCCAAAGGCCTAGGAAACTATAAACAGGCTGGGGTGAGTTGGTTTTCGAGTATAAGAGTATTAAATTTAATCAATAATTCAGTTACGCATTTCAATTCCATGTAGTAAATTATTGGGCATGAATACCATCCGTGGTTTATCCTCGACGCTGCTACTGACACGGGTGAAAAAATAAAGGGTGTAACTCAGTTAAATATAAAATATATTCCAAGGAATGATACGGGTAAGTCATTCGTAATGTAGGTACGTTATTTTATAAGGGTGAGAAAGAAAGCAGTTTCTTATTTGTATGAATAAAAAAAACGGTTATTTACCTACATCTAGATACCGGAAATACCTCTTTTTAAAATAAACACATACTGCTCTACAAAACAAAGGTGTATTTGAAGTAGATTTAACAGATCTGAACTAAACAAGATTTTGATCTACTTTTGGATATTTTTGAATCTTGACGTGGTTAATTCGACATTTCAAAGTGAAGACACAAAAATCATATCGTAAACGACATTTTTCTTTCGTAGAAATGCTTACTTTAACATCGGTCCATAGGTTCTATTATTTCATTGTTAATGTTCTTAGTCACGTTAATCTATCGACTCTGATATTAAGATTTTTTTCTGACCTTTAACTCCACAATACATTGCCAAGAATAACTAGTCTTGCCATTAGTTTCAAATAAAAGATAGCTTTAATAAATTGTATGCAGTACGAAGAAAACAAAATGTAAACGTCCCGTGTGTTTGAAATCGATTTTGACACGTGACACATTTAAATTATCATCTCACCTACTAACTGACAAACTGCACTCAGGCAGAGTGGATTATTGCTTGAACACTGGACAGGAACACAATGTCACTGAACATTTGTAGCAGGATACTTTATGCAGATTGACTTTTGCAATACTGTTAATGTTGACTGATCGAGTTAGTAATACGAGCTATTTCTGTCATCGGACATTTGGTACTAATCATATGTTTTCAATCTACTGTGGAAAAAGTAGCGTGGTTTGTTCATTGATCCCATAATAAGCACCAACATATTATTTAAAAAATATATATTATTGAGAATCCGCACAGGAGTAGGTACAACTGCTCTCAACCGTCTGAAGCCAAACAGGGTATGTTGGAAGATGAAAACAACATAGAAGACGCACCTAATTAAATTGAATTATATCTTTAGTCGGCCCCAAAAACTCAGCACGTAGAACTAAGAAGAAAAAATAAGGATATATAATAAATTGTTAATATACGTACCAATTTTAATTTATACTGTTACTTTTCAAACAATCTTATGCTTTTTTTGTTGTCCGAAACGTCGGCTAAAGGAGTTAGCGCAACACGGCATAACACCCCAAAAACAAACAACAAAAATGCTTTTGGCCGTGAGAATCTAAAAACTTACCCAATTTTATGCTTGTGTACATCTATACCATATTTTGTGTATTAACGTTTTTTATATATACAGTCGCTGATATAAAAACAAAAACAAATAAAATATCACATTGCTCTCGTACATAATATATTTTTCTGTGAAAATATGTCAAATATTTTGGAATAAAATAACGGAGTAATGTAATGATTTTATAAAAGAAAGTTGTGTTTTATCACTATTTACCTATATTATATAACATAACTGGGTCTGTTTTTTTAAATTGTATTTATATTACATCAAAATAAAGTTTTTTGTGTTAACGCATGTAATGATTTGTGCTGCTCTCCCATTAAAATCGTTTGCTTGTGGATGTCTTAGAAAGGGAAAAAAATAAATTGAAAATAGTGAATACAGCTAAGTTGTTTGTAAAGAATATCTTTTAAAAAAATTTCAACAGTGTTTAATATTTTTATTTTATGATGAATGATTCTGGTTTTTCCACTAATCTCATGATAAAAAAAACATTTTCCTAGGTGAGTTTAATGGTGTTTTGTAAAAGAAGTGTTTAATTTAAGGGAATGCAAATGTATAATTAAGTCTAGTACTTTAGAAAAACTCAACTGAACGCCTATTCGAAGAATTCAATGTACGTACATTTGAAGACTTGTTACTATAATAAAATAGGTTAGGCGTTCAGTTGAGTAGTCTAATGGTTTTAATTATAATTTTTTTTGAGTTTTGAAACAATTTCTATGAGTTTCGATGTAATATGCCGCTCTTCAACTAATAATGGAATATTGTAGAATAGAATGTACTAATAAAACATTGCTTTACCTACATTACAAAATTATTCTAAGAAATCTCTGTCTCATTTTAATTATCTCCGAATATTATACTTATTAATTTTTTTCCACAACGCATCACTCCAATCATGCCAATTTTATTTCTCTCTCTAACATGAATTTTTCCATGTTACTTTCTATCCCCAACTGAGTTCTGCCTCAAATAATCCATACTGTGTCAAACGACACATTTATTTAGTTTATTAAACTCAAATAATGTAACCAATAAACATTCGTTGCAATAATATGTTTATATTTGGTTTGGAAAAGCAATTAATAATTAAAAAAGTCTCTCGATTTAAGTGTTTATTCCCGCGATTTGGGATTAAGCTCGAAAAAATTTCTTATCATTGGCTATCGCGAAAACCATCTGACTTTATTTGTTTTTCCACAAAACCAATTTTGCTAAAATATTGAACGCCTGGGAATTACAATTACATTTTGATTTATTTTTACTAACTGAAATTGTTTACTAGCAGGGCTTTGTACTGAGTTTTTCGAAATCAGATAATTTTACTCTTATTTTTAACCTTAAGTGTAGAAAGTTCATTTACAAGCACCAACATTTGCAATCGTCCTCTCGTTTTGAAGATGTAGTCAATTTCATCAATGTCGGAATAAAACTGAAGATTTGTTTGAAAAACGAACCTACACCTTTTTTTTCTAGCGACTATTTAAATATTGTACATACAAAATGTGATATTAAATAAATATATAGTAGATCAGATGAATAGTCCGCCTACAAAAACATATAAAATCCAGACTGCTTTCCAGAACCACCAAGGTATTAGTGTACAAAACACTAATTAGACCAGTGCTTACGTACGCAGCCGAAACGTGGGTTCTAACTAAGAAGAATGAGCGAGCACTGGACGTTTTTGAAAGAAAAATTTTGAGGCGCATCTTCGGACCGGTTCTAGAAAATGGATTTTGGCGCAGACGTTATAACAATGAGCTCTATACTCTGTTTAAGGAGCTAAACGTCACAAAATTCATAAAACTGGGAAGACTTCGGTGGCTAGGTCATGTGGAGAGAATGACCGAGCATCAAGAACCAAAGTCCCTGCTGAGCTCAAGACCGATAGGGAGAAGGAGCCTGGGAAGGCCAAGGTTAAGATGGAGCGACAACGTCCTCAAAGATTTGTCTGCCTTGAGCTTCGAAACTGGAGAGAGCTGGCGCGGGACCGAGATGAGTGGAGGAAGACTCTTGAGGAGGCCAAGACCCACCAGGGGTTGTAGAGCCAAAAGTGATGATGATGATGATAGTAGATTATATTTCTTAGTGCTCCTCACTAGGGTGACCTGTACTGAGACGAACTAAAGTTATTCATTTCTGTTTTATTAGTTTTCTATGTCGTTTTAAATGTTTTTTCATTTATCTCTTTCAGCCAGATTTTTATTCTTGATTTATAATCATTCAAATTTTTTATTCGCTTTATATCAGGGGGAAGGATGTTGTGGAGTTTCGTAGCAGAATAAATATAATTTCTTTGTCCGAATGTGATTTTATTACCTGGATTTTTTTATGTCATTGTGATTTGACCTTGTTTGATGAATAAGAGGTATTATGTAGGATTTTTGAATAGTTTCAATAGTATATTTTGCATTTATTTGTTGTACATTTGGTACATCAAAATAATTGAAAATTTCAATCGAAGGCGTTCTTATGGGTACTTTCAGTATGGTCTTTGTTTTTTCTTCGTGAATTGTGTTCAGGTTATGTATATACATAGATACAGCAGATAACCCTCGTAATAATTCCATATTCAATACGAGAATGACATAAAGCGTAATGGATGTTTTTCATGTCCTTTTTATTTACCACTTTCTTTAGCTTTTTAAAGAAATATATAAGTTTTGTAAGTTTTTCCGTGATATGTAGGTCCCATCCAAGATTTTCATAAATTATTTACCCCGAGATATTTTAAGCTTTGTGATTTTTCTATAATTGGGGCTCTCTTAATAAATTACTAGAAGAACTCCGTTACCCTGGTTTTACGCCGAGTTTTTCGAAATTTAATGAAAACAGTGACCTTTCGCTTATTTTTAACATCAAGTGTTCAAAATTTCATCAGTCTCAAAATAAAATTGTAGATTTGCATACAAACCTTATCCACGCCGCAAGTGACCGCACAGTGTCCGCCCGGTGTACGTCCGGAGTACGGCTGGTGTACGGACTGTGTACGGCCGGAGTACGTCCGGTGTACGACCGATGTAAGACCGGTGTACACTCAGTGTACGCCCGGTGTACGCCAGTGTACGCTCGGTGTACGCCCCGTGTACGGCCGGTGTACGGCCGGTGTATACCCGTGTACGACCGGTGTAAGCCCGGTGTACGCCGGGTGTGCGCCCAGTGTACGTCCATTGTACGCCCGGTGTACGGCACGGACAATCTTCTTCATGTAAATAGTTTTTACGTTTTTTTCGCCTTAGGTAAGCAGGTTAGAAAGTGGGGTTGTTTAAAAAACCATTTAATGAAAATAAAAATAGTTAATAATTATGTTAAATTTTATTTAACACATGAGAAATATAATTTTTTGAAAAAACTGAAAATATATCAATCATTTACCGGCGTTTGTTGGTAGATATTGTACGGAATTTTTAAAAACGCTTAAAAGCTTATTCCTCTCTATAGTTTTCGAACTGCTTATACTCTCTCAGATTTACAGCAAAAAGGAAAACAGAATTGTTTTCAAGTAAAATACTATTATTTTTAATGCTCAAGTGCTTCCCGGTAATGTATTGAAGGCTCCGACTTTTACTTCAGCAAAAATCGTTGTTCTTATTTCTATGGTTATTCTTGTATTGTGTATAAGGGCGGCCTTATTTATGAGCTTATGTAAAATATTCAGGTGGAAACAATTTTATTAATGGTGCTCTTATTCAAATCTGTAACCACTTTCTCCATTCCTTTTTTTGTTTCAAAGCCACAGTCAGAGGTTGTCTTAGGAAGCGTTATTTGAAATTGGAATTGGAGAATTTTTCTTAATCATTAAAAATAAAACAGGTATATAAACAGTTAAAATTTAATAAATTTAAAAAAAAGTAAAAGTTCGACATAAACTGGCTAACTAGGCAACCCTGTATCGAAGCAGAATTTTGAGTAAAATTAATTAATACCCTGTCTTTGGTTTACCAATCGCTGCCTTAGTTCTTGTATGTTCAATAGACCATTTAGCAAATTTTACAGGAGACGTTTTTTTTGTTTTTACAGACAAATTGTAAAAAATTCTCGACTTTGGTAATTTCGTTTAATACATATGTATAACAGGAAATTATTAAAGATCATTTTTCGAAGATTGAAGCTATAATATGCCCATATTATGACTTTTAAGCTGGACGTTGAACATGGCTTGAAAATGATGAATGATTATTTTGGATATTGAACATATCGTCTGGAGATTGAACAATTCGGCTCCCATAAGTTTGAGGTATTTTTTGTTCAATTAGCCAATTAGTGGTAAATTGTATATACAGGGTGATTTTCAGATTTCAAATAGGTACTTTACTTTTATCTTAGTTAGTAGTTGACTTAAAGTATTACTTTAAAATATACAAACAGAGTCCTTGAGTTGATTTTTCACAAAAACTGCTCTATATAAATTATCCAATATTTTGGAAGTTTGAAAACAATGCACAAGTACAAAGATACCTACCGCTAATACTATCGGTTGTCAGTGCATGCGTGATGTGAAATATTCTTACATCGTACCTATTACGGCCTCCGTGGTCTAGGGGTACTCTTGACTAGAAATCCGGAGGTCGGGAATTCAAATCCCGGCGTGCGCAAGTAAATTTTATTTGATTCATTTATTTTATTTCACAAATTAATCATTTAAAATAACAAATAGTCTATTTGCGGCATGTTCAAGAAAGGAAGATATGGTGTAAAGACCACCATAAGAATTGAAATGGCTTTAGCCGTGTTTGGTGATCAGATCTGAAAAGATACTAACATACCATCTCTCTTCTCCTTCATCCTCCTTCCTCTCTTTCTCCTCTCCATCTCCTTCCCCTCCACACTACCTTCAGCCTCACAATATACTAATATACCCCAATTTGGGATTCCATAGTCTCACTTGCTCCAGATGGTTGGGAGCAGTTGAGACTGTGTGCGGTATTTCATAAAAAAAATCCCGAGTGATGCGTAAAATTTTTGAAGTTCAATTTTCAGTTGAAAATTTGTTTTTATTTTATTGTTTCGTTACCTATATTTGATAAATGTAATTTTTAAAGTTTACTTACTTTAGAAAGATTTTTTTTTCTTTCAAAAGGTCTTATTTGCCGTGAGCTTATTATTTATGTTGATTATCGTGAGTAAAATATTATTTTTTTAAATACTTTCAGCTCTTAAAATCCTAAAATTATAATATCCCGCGATTTGGGTTATGGGTGTGCGCTATTTAACATTACATTTATTGTTGTTAGTCGTTTGCTTAGTTGGTTTTATTGTAGTTCCTACATAAGAATATGTTTATTGTTTTTTGTGACTAAAAAAAACAAAAAATCAGAAACTTTTAATTGAATGAATTCAAAATTGAAATATTTGGACTTCGTTTTCATCAGCGATCTCAGCAGTGGTAATGGACAAAATATGTGTCGTAGATGTCTTTCAATCAGACTATGAGGACAGTCGACTTTTTGCACATTTCCATTTCCTGGCTCTTTTGTTGTATTTCTTGAATAAAAATAAGTTTTAATGCACTAATATAATTTATTAATACTCATTTTAGGTAAAAGTCCTAAGTTTGTAAATAAATAATTGAATAAATAAATAATAATTGAAGCATCCTGTATATTTGCCTAGCAATTTCAAGAAGTACATGTAAAATATGGTGATAAAGCCTATAAATGACATAATTTTAAGACTTACCTTTCTATTTGAGCTACTGTTCTAAGGTTTATTGATTCTGGAGTCGGTGAAGTCATTTTTTAGTTCAATAACAGTATATATTCGCAATTATACGTATTTTTAGTGGAACAATTTCGTTGTTAGAAAACAACTAAAAATCAACATGGCCGCACATTTTAACTAGCCGGCTCCTGATTAGTTGACAGTGGAGATTGAACATTCAAGACCTCAACCTTCTGCGGGATGTTGAACAAATATCTATGAACTTTAAAAAAAATATTATATTCATAACTTTAAGTGTTTGAATGTTCAATATCCAGGAGATTGAACAAATAAGAACTGAAAAATTATTCCGTGAGTGGATATTGGCACTCGAAAAATGCTTAAAATGTCTCTTAAAAACCAAAAAATATGGTTTTTTTGAACTTCATTAATGCGCAATAGGCTAATGTACATATTGACATTCATAACTCAGTTTTGCAAAAAAAGGTCTATTGAACATACAAGAACTAAGACAGCGCAATGTATATAACGTATGAATTCCTATAAAACCATGTGTTTACTAATACAACATTACTCATCATCAACGTATAATAATTTTATACGAAATTCGCTAGACTTGATTGAGTTCACTGGTTATTGTTCTACCTTTATTTGATATCCATTATTTATTGGCGATTTTTAATTGATTCAAATTTTTTATTCGTCTAGTTTTGTCGGATAGGTTATTGTTTAGTTTAAGCTCAAAACATCTGAAGTTCCTTTGTCCAAACTTCGTTAATGTTTAAGGCTTCAGTAGGTATTCATTTGATTTATGTCCCAAGTTTTATTTTTTGAGAGATGGGTATAGAGGACTACCCCCAGGAATCATTAATTAGATAATCAACTCACCTGCCATCATAGGTCACGCCAGATAGATTGCAACCTATAGTGACTAAGCTAAGGTTCCCGCCCCATGTTCATAGGGGAGGTTTGTCAGGACAGGTGGTGGATGGAGAGGCCGGTTGAGGGAGACTCTTTGACCTTTCCTCTCGACCCAACGCCTTCTTGCACCGCGGTGGAAGGAATGGATTCATACGTCACGCCTGGACACACTGAATCCCATATACCTACCCAGTCCTTATAGATTCTTTCCATTCCAGAATATGTTTATAAATTCTAGTTCTTATGTTAAAGAAGTGTATAGTGCGTTTAGTTAGTATTTTCTTGAAATATCGTCTTTGCCCATTTTCAGAGGTAGCTAAAGGACGTTTTTTCAACATTTTTTCACAATATTATATTTATCTCTAATAATTTTGCACCTGTCATTCGTATTTTGGTATTCAGCTTATGAACAATCTATCATTTCGGGTTTAAAGAAATTAATCGATAAGTGCCTACATTATGAAGCATCTAAAATTATTGTAGAAAGATAATTTTGGTTACCCAATGTGACGTCTGGGAGACAGCTAATGTAGTTACAAATGAATTTATACTATGTGAAAATTAATGACACTCACGTACATGGTACAATTAGGAAAAAATATTATTCCACCTTATTTATTAATATTGCGTTAAATTTTCAGAATTCAACTATCAGAAAAATGTAAATTAAGCACATTTTACGTACCTAACCAAAAAATATAAAAAATGAATAAATTCTCCGCATCTGAGCGGTATATTCGGTTACTAGTGAGTCTCATTAACGCGCCTAATCGGATGATTCCATTAGGACCTATGATCTCTCTCTAATGGAAATGCTCCCTGGAAATACCCCAGAGACACTAACAACCCAAAGTGATTCTATTGTTGCTGATATTGTTATCGTATTATTATTTTACTTCTCTCGGTTCCCGTTTATATCAGAATTCTTATGTCTCTGGGGTTGTCAGTCATTAACTAAATTGACTCTGCTATTAAATCAATGAGCTGCTCTATTATTTACAACTAACTGCGCCAAGAGGTAAATATCATGGTGGTGTAACAGACGGCATTAACATTCAGTGGTATATAGGTTATTGTATTAGAATTATGGGTTTATATGATGCTGCGATGCAATAAATAATATATTCTTAGCATTTCAAGTATCCAAGACAATAGATTTTTTTACAAATTTCATACAATTATATTGCCGTGGTATACAGCTTGTTAGATTGTCAAGTAAGTGACGAAAATTTTCTTCAAACAATACACTTAAGAAATCTTCACCAACAACAAAAATATAAATCTCCGTGGACACCCAAAAAAAAATAAAAAAAACACCTTTAGCATCCAATTCTACGAAACACTGCCTTGCAAATTGAGCAGTGGGTACATGGAACAATATTCTACGACATATCATCGATGCTACTATTGTTACCTGGAGATAAGAAAGGATTAACTTCTTTTAAATTGAAAAAATATCGAATTCTGTAAACTTATTGTGAAATAGCAGAATGCTGCCTGCTCATTAAAAAATATAAATTTTCTTATCTGTATTCTTATTGGTAATCGCAAAAGTCGAAATGAAGTCGGCCAATTTCGCGGAAATATCTCTAAGCCGGTATGAGATACGGAGTTCAATTGAAGTTGATGTGATGTAGTTTTTTTACAGTATCAATGTGGTATAAAGTAGTAAATGGTGGAAGAAGTCGTAGACGCCCGAGAAATACATTAGCTATAGCGAAGCATTGCGGGATGAACTAGTATACCATAAAAAATATTACTGTGTAAAACTAAAGTAACTGAACTGTTCACTCCAGAATAAGTGCGAAAATACCTATTGCAAATAATTTAGACAAAAGATTCATTCCACCTTTTTTAACATTATCATAAAAAAATTCCCAATTCCTGAAAACAAGTAAATCCCAAAATAAAATTATTTATCAGCCTGATATTTTATAAACACAGTGTCCTTCAACGATGTTACGAATTTTAGAATTAAAAAATATTACTCACTGTAAAATGTATGTTGGTTTGCATTGACATTTGCAGTGATGGTTCATTTGCTTTTACCAGTAGAGTCTCTAAGGAACACACTCGTCGAAAAGGACAAACAAATAAAATGTCTGGAAGTCAGATTGGCGGAAGTTGATCAAAGATCACTAGAAGATTCACTGGAGTTTGCCGGCCTCATTCCAAAAAATGACGAGCAGCCCTCTGATGCTATAAAACGGGTGGCTTCAATTGCAGGAGTGGATATAAAAGGAGAAGATATAGTGGAAGTGAGGAGGATACCTGATAAACGACCGGGAGTCCCCCCAAAAATACATATTAAACTAAACAATAGAAAAAAGAGATACCAACTTCTTACAAACAGGAAACTTTTAAGCTCAGCCACCGCGCAGAATCCAGAGTGTCAACGAATCTACATCAGCGAAATTCTCAGTCCTCATTACAAAGACCTTCTATGGAGAACAAAATCAAAGGCGAAAGAAAGGGGATATAATTATGTGTGGTACAAAGATTCAAAAATTATGATTAGAAAAAAAGAAGGAGAAAAAATCATCTACATTAAACACGCTGATGATCTATTAAAAATGGTTTAGATGCTTCTGGAGAGCTCCAACGTCGGTTAGTTATTGGCCCGATCACCCTTCATAATCAAACGGTAAGGAGAAACTTTACATTTATTGTTTCGAACTACAACAATAATTATCCACTTCGGTAATTCTCTATCTGCAACTAGGGTGAAACTCCCGGTAACTGCCACGGACAGTGGAGCTCCCATAACACTTAATCTGGGAAGAGTCTGTGAGAAGTGGTAGTAGGTGGAATATCTACTGATTAAGGGAATTTACACCCTTGATCTAAGAGTAATCGGTGAGAAGTGATAGGTAGTGAAATACAGATAGATTAAGGGAAAATAGACCCTTAATCTGAGTCTGAGAAGTAGTAGAGCTGATAGGTATAGCAATACCTACAGACTAAGGAAATTTAGACCCTTAGTTTTAGGTCAGTGGTTCTGAAGATCACAGTACATTTCGGCTGCGGCTGATAGTTAGTACCATTTGTATTTATATTTAATTGTTATAAATTTATAGGAAGAAAAATCGAAGAAAGTGTTTTCCTGCCTACCATTGGGTGTTCTCGTACCAAGATAGTAGAAACACGTAGATTTATTTCAATTATTTGTGAAATACATATCCTAAAGGCGACAAAATCTTCCTTTCTTTCAAACGATTTTTAAAAAGATTTTCAACAATCGCTAACGGAGGGATTTTTTCGGTTATTACTTTTGAGCTGATTTTTCACAAAAACAGCACTGAAAAATGATCCGATTTTGTAAAGAATATAATAATCTACAAAACAAAATTCTTGGCAAACTGTTCTCAGACAAGAAAAGTAATTAAATATCGTTGTTATCATGATTCCAAATGATTTTTTTATATTAAAAATAGATATCACATCATTGCTTTGTGTCTAATTTTATTTATCTAATATTATTCCGTGAAACGTTTCAATTATGTTCAAGATTCTTATCGAAAAATAAATTTAATTAGTGGACCGTTCCGAAAAATTTGTATTTTTATCTTATTTGAAGTTTTTTCGATAATTACCTGAAATAATATGAAAAACTCCTACGGCTGCCGTCAATGGGCATTCGCATCATTTAAGAGATTGGATTCATGTCCGTTAAAGACAAAAGAAAAGACGCCATAATGAAAATCCAGGTGAAGAGCTGTCAAAACCACGCCCGGGTTCTTCATCTTTAATCGTCCGAATAAAAGGCAAGAGGCCTTAAAGAAATCATCAATAAGGCGCACCTGCTTGTATGTGCCCTTTGCTCGAGGCCGAGGGTCGCTTTCAGACAATGTCATGAAGAATGATTTTTCTCAAGTTTCGTTGCCTTGAGATTGTAATTTAATAAAAATGTTAATTTCTTAATAAATGCGAACAAAGCTTTGACTTAATTATTTATTCATATTAAATACAATCAAAGTCTAACGTTTCTTTTGTGAATATAATACTATTACCATTTTGGTTTGAAAATGAGGCCTTTAGCAAAATCTCTGTAGGATTTTTGTTTGCTGGTTTGATAGGTAGAGAATATGCACTTCTGACGATTTAGCTAAGAAAATACGTAAAGATCAAACAATATGACTTTCTTAGTCTAAAAACATCCGTCAGGATTTGCATAAAATCTGTATTTCTTAGTTGCTGTTTCTTCAACTGGGATAGAAATATTTTCACATAATACTAATACAACTGAGCGAAATGAGAAAAATATGGCTTTTATTGTAATAATATTCACATTCACATCAAAGGTCGTGTGTAAAGGTAGTGTGGTCGCAAGTAAGAGGGTGTCTATGCACCATTATCAAAAAACGATGCAGCAAGTTGGTTAAGATTCGTTAAAGAGTGTAGAATCGCATTTACCTGTCACGGACAGAAATAAGAAATGCATGCGTAGTTTTATTTGAATAATCAATTAATTAATTTCCCATTAATTTATAAAAAGATTATCAGGAAACCTTTTAATTCATTCGTTAGGCTTGCAATCCAGTTTTTAACTGGAATCACCAATAATTTGAAGAGATCTTTAACAAATTAGCAATAGCCATTTGTCTCCGCGTAGGTACTGCTTCACAACTTGCGTGATGAGTTCACCGTTCCAGAGACTTTTCGGATACATGCTTCACACGAACATATCTTCTGCCTTGTAGTGTTGTCATCTTTAAGGCGAAGCTTAATGCTAAATCACTATTTTGATTAATCTTTATAACGAATTGGTGTACATTATGAATACCAAAAAATGTGCTATAGATTAATTGAAGATTTGCCTATCGTTTCACTTGAGTAGAATACAAATAAAAAAATAAATTTTTCAATAACAAAAAAAAATGTAAACTACAAAAAATTTTTTTTTTCCATTAATAAATATGGAACGATACACGCTTCAACAACGCATTGAAATTATTAAAATTCACTTGAGTGAATCAAATGCAAATCATCTTGAGTGATGAGGCCCATTACCCATTTCCACCTCGGTGGCTTCGCCAACAAGCAAAATTGTCGCATCTGGGGCTCGGAAAACCCAAGAGTTATTGTTGAAAAGTCTCTTTATCCTCAACGTGTGACTGTTGGTGCGGTTTATGGTCCGGCGGAGTCATTGGACCTTACTTTTTCGAAAATGAGGCTGGAACAACAGTTACGGTGAATGGATAGCGCTATCGAGAGATGATTAATGATTTTTTATGGCCGGAATTGGATGGACGGAATATTGATCTGGACAACGTTTAATTTTAACAAGACGGCGCTACGTGCCACACAAGCAACGAAACCATTGATCTTTTACGATTGAATATCAAAATAACACCTCTTATTGGAAAACCCTGTATAAGGCATACCAAGAATATACGAGGCTTGTAGCTTCCTCTTAATATACGCTTGTAGTTGGTGTCAGCAAATAAACAAGCTCAAGTTGAAATGACTGTTCCTTTTCAAAAAGATAATGAATATTTTCTTAATATATTATTTATCTACTAATATGCCATTGGTAAGTCCCGTTAACCTTCTAGTAAAGTATTTCAATTTTGCTCGCGGAGCACACATTTTAATAATATTTGGCTGGCTTCAAGCACATTTCTTGTGAACGTTATGTCGAGATTAGTGTGTTGTGCTCCGTTGTTATTTGGTTTTTCCTTTGAAAGTACGACCTCACGCAATCACTGAGGTACTTTAATTTGAATAAAAGGGATCTTATAAGAGTTTTCCTAAATCTCGCCATGTTGCGGCCCGTTATGTTAATGCAAAAATATAGAAATATTATTTATCCCATACAACAACAAAACAAAATGGATGAAAACAAAACTCGTAACACAAAAAAAAATTTCGTTTATTTTTAAAATGTTAATTTAATATTTATACATTTGAGAAATTTAATAATAATATGTTTTTATTATGAACATAAATTCCTCCTAAGTGAACAAAGGGGTATTTCATTAAAGTGTGCTTTAGCTTTGTCCCGGAGTGAAAGATACTTAATATTGCCTAGAAATAAAACCATAATTCCTGCGTACGCATTTAAGAGGAAACTACAAGCCAGACATACAATACTTACCAATTACCTTACTTGGTCCAAATTCTAGCCTTCTTATTATTCTTATTATTATTTAAGGAAAATGTAGATCATTTCGTTAATAGTATTTTATACTCATGTTTTTGCATACTCTCGCCATGTAACCACATAACCACCAACAGCAAAAAAAAAATTGCATCTGTTCTTACCCAAGGTTCACTGTCAATACTTTATATAATTATCTCGATATTATGTAAAACTTGGAAAGAAATTTACTGCAAATACTCAGGCTCCTTTCTAACTACATATTTATACATCTCAAAAAACATTGCAACTGTTTACTTTATTTTAACGCACTTATCACAAACAAAGTAATATAAATATAAATTCTAATGATATATAACCAACATGATGAAATCGATAGTATCACAATGCCGACTACTGAAATAATAAATTATGCAATTCGACTGGGGATCTAATAAAATTTATATTGTTCATCAGAATATTAGAACTATGGATAATTTGGACGACTTTATTTTATTTATGGATGAAATAAAATCTGTGGTAAAGTTCCATGTAATAATTTTCACTGAATGCAGATTAAGTGATTCTTATATCACCAAACAAATTTCAGGCTATAATGAATATCACACAACAACACATATTAATCAAAATAGCGGAGTGGTAGATTATATCGATATCACATTAAATTCTCTTGTTCAAGAAACAGACATACATCAGTGTAATTGCTTAAAAATCAACATAAATAAGACTTTGTGTATCCTAGCTATATACAGGTCTCCATCGTTCAATGACATCCACCCTTTCCTGGAGAGTCTCACTGTAGAGATAAAAAAATCAAAAAATTATCCACAATACATGCTAATCGGGGACATGAATATAAATACAATAGGAGAAGTAAAGCATAGACAGTGTGATGACTATTTATGTGCAATGGCGGAAAGTAATCTTATTTCCAATATTAATTCTCCAACTAGGGTACAAGGTACTTCAAGCTCGTGTTTGGATCATATATATACCAGAAATATAACAAGCTCAAATGCATTTGTTATGAATAACACAATTACTGATCATTACACCATTGCAATCAGTATCCCAAACTCAAAACACAAAAAAATAAAGAACAATAATAAAATGGTTATCGACTTTGAGGCTTTGTTAAATGATCTTAATAAAAAAATTGGGAATTTATCTATAAAGAAACTGAAGTAAACAATGCTCTAAACTATTTCATCAATGAAATCAATGCATATATTATGAAACACTCAACAATAAAACACATTTCACACAATAAACTACATTTCACCCCTTGGATTAGTAACGGCATTGTAAAATCTATACATTAAAGGAACCATCTTCATAAAATAGCAAAACAGGACCCATTGAACGATACTAAACAACAAAACTACTACCGATACCGAAACATATGTAAAAACGTTATTCGCAAATGTAAAGAGAGTTACTATAAATCTTTACTCGATAAGGACAACTCCAGCAAAAATACGTGGAACGTTGTTAGAGACATACAAAAACTAAACGAAATACCAGTACACCTATAGTTGAGTTAAAAATCGGAAATTCGACTTTAACTGATTCTCAAAAAGTCGCATTTCATACTAATCAATATTTTGCATGTGTTGGCACTAATCTAGCGAATAATATTTTAATAAATACTCAGAAAACTGAAGAAATTTTAGCGTCAGCCATTAAAACAAACGATCCAACCTATTCACTTGAAATTAAACCAACTACTGTTGAAGAGATCATAAAAACAATCAAAAGTCTTAAAACTACACATGCTAAGGGTCCAGATACTCTAAATACACAAATATTTAAAAAAAAAAAATCTCAGAAATCTACTCCGCTGGCATATATCTATTACTTAAGTTTTGCTTCGGGAAAATTTCCTGATCACTTTAAAAAATCAATAATCATCCCAATTCACAAAAGTGGACCAAAATTTCTTGTAGAAAACTATAGACCTATATCACTGTTAAGCGCAATATCTAAAGTTATTGAAAAGATTTTCAAATCAAGGTTGAGCGAATATGTGGAGAATCACAAAATTCTAAGCCCAAACCAATACGGCTTTCGGTCGGGTAAAGGAACAGATGATGCCATCGCATGTCTCACAAAAACCATTGCAGAAAATATAGACCGTGGCAAGAAAACCATTGCCCTGTTCCTGGATCTAGCCAAGGCTTTCGACACAATATCCCATAAAATACTATTACAGAGACTGCAAAATATAGGAATAACGGGAAATACTTTTCAATGGATACAAAGTTATATTTCTAATAGATTCCAGCTAACAAAAATTAATGAGGCTACTAGTACTTCACTAGAAAATAACTTTGGAGTGCCACAAGGAAGTACACTAGGACCCCTTCTCTTTATTATATACATCAACGAACTATGTAACCAACATGTGGGTGGTAAAATAATTACATTCGCAGATGACACCGTCATATTGTTTGAAGGAGAGGATTGGAAAGAAACATACCACCTTGCGAACATCGGTATTAATAGAGTGAAACAGTGGCTGGACAGTAATTTGCTTACATTAAACATATCTACAACCAAATACCTAACTTTCAGCGCTACTATTACAGGACAACCCAAAACACCTCACCAGCTCACAATACATAAAATTGACTGTAGTTTTGGAAATAATAACTCTCCATGTAATTGTGAAACTCTTGAATGTGTTAAATTTATTAAGTTTCTTGGAATTATAATTGATAATAACCTGAAATGGAAATACCAAATAGAAAATTTAGCTAAAAGAGTGCGTTCACTGATTCACATATTTATTTAATTTCGGGAAATTTTAAAAACACACCACTTAAAAAATATATATTACGGACTATGTATTTCGATAATAACCTACGGCTGTATTGGATGGGGAGGTTCAGGAATAACAATATTAAACCCGCTATTAAAAGCACAGAAATCTATCTTACGTGTTATTATGAAGAAACCTTTCAGATATCCGAGCGACGCTCTCTACAGGGAATTTAATGTACTCGATGTTCGACAGATTTACATAAAGAAGATAATAATCTATGCTCATAAAAATAAACATAAAATGAAAACAATCGAACACCCACATCAAACCAGAAGCAAAGGCAGAAATGACCTTTATATTCCAACAAGTACCATAGCGGCTTATCAAAAAATATTTTCATACCTGGGACCAAAATTATATAACAAAATTCCTTCGCAACTAAAACTGTGTGAAATGCCATCCTTTGGCCCAAATATAACAAAATGGTTACTAGACTTAGGCAGGTTGGAGTCAGAAATACTGTTAAAAAATATTGTATGATAATTATGTGTTACAAGCGCCTGATTTATTTCTTAAGTATTATAGTCTTATTTCGATGTTATAAAATATTGTATGATAATTATGTGATACAAGCGCCTGATTTATTTCTTCTGTTTACAAATTTACATTTTTATTACAAATTTAAATTTTTATTTTTATTTTATTTTCTTTTATTTTTATTTTATTTCTATTATTTTCATTTTATTTTACTGTTTATTTTATTATGTATTAAAATATAGTAATATAAAGGCTACATGTATCCTCGCTTTCACTCTTGTAATCTCTCAAAATAAATTGTGTCGGTGATTTCACCATTAGTATATTCACTGTCAATTTGACTGTCCTAGAACGGGAGACCTTCCTAGTTGGACAGTCAAAATCTATGCTGTAATATTTTTGTAACAAACAAATAAATAAATAAAAAGACATGTGTATATTCTTGTTATACCTTATATCGTAGGTAATGGGCATTAAAATCGCTTGACAAAAGGAGACTAGAAACGTTTGATTTCGAGCAAAAAACTGGTTTTTATTTATTTTGTAAATAATTTTATAAGAAAGCAAAAAAGTTAATCAAGTGAAACTGTTACAGATAATCTTAGCTTTAATATTTTTTTAAAGTTGTTTCTACTCAAGCGAAGCGATAGGAAAACCTTCAATTTATCTAAAGCATATTTTTGGTATTCATAATGTACACCAATTCGTTAATAAAGATTAATCAAAATAGTGATTTGGCATTAAGCTTCGCCTTAATTGCTTTACCACAATATCCAGCCAGCTAGTTTCAAATCATTCCATTTTCTCTCACATAACGTCATTCGCATATGTGAATACCATATCATAGACGCAGACGCACTATGGTCCCCTTTGAGGAAACTAGCTAGACAAAAAGATTTTAACGATGTTTTTATTTATGTACAAAAATATTTTCATAACATTGAAAAATATCCATAGTATTATGTTCATATCGATAAAAAATTTAAAACAATACGCGCGATACGTGGCAACATTATAAACATGACACTTTGGATGTGCCAATCGTTCGCCTAGCGGTCGGTCGCTTTCGGGTGTGCATGCTGTTCGATCGTTAGTGTTGTTATTTGAAATCGGAGAGAAATTACGCAAATAAAGAAATTGAAGTCTATAGTATGTTCTTTCAAATTAATTTAATTATTTTATAATTTTTCTATTCAACATTACTTTAATTATTAATTAAAAATCGTGAACACAGTATCAATATTTACAATTATTTGCCAAAGTTTAATTAAACTTTCAAAATCGTGTACCGATTTGTACCACCAAACGAAACTAGTTTCATATAAAACCATTCTTTATGTATAATATCTTATAAAATTTGTTTGCTCAAACTTGCTCTTTTGTCATTTACAGAGCCTGTACCTACAATCTATCGTTTGGATATTTTGGAGATTCTAGAAGTAAAGGGCACCTCAGAGTTGAATTGTGCTGCAATAAGGCAGTGTGTTTATGAACATATAAAATATTTTGTGAAAAAAAACAGTTTTAAAAATCTCGAGGATAGCTTACTTAAGAAAAAATCGCTTCTTTTCTATTAATATTTCATAGAAAATGGTTTGAAGTCGGAAAAAGTACTTAAAAACTGATGTTTAAACACGCAAAATGGCTTAACACAGTTTTTATTTTATTTATTATATTATTATATCTATTTATTGTATTTTTTTATTATATTGTGACCCTTTTGCGTCAAATGCAATGAAAAAATATTTTTGTCTAGCTAGATCGGGATTTGGGACCACTGTGAGACGGTCCCTCACCGAGCGATATAGGCAAATAATAATTTTATTCCTAAATTAGACATTCTCCAAAAATTTTAAGATATAAAAAACATATTATCAATACCAAACACTAAACAAAGAAAATTATTAAACTTATGAACATATTAATATGATTATTTTTTTATCATTTTCGTGTCATTGTGACAGAAGAAATATTCCAATTCCACAGTCGAAAATCCAAAACGCTTCTCAAGATATTAATTACTATAAATCACGTTACTTTATTGCCTTCATTTACAAATAATTTCGCTGTGCCACTTCACCCTTAAAAGTTTATGCTGTTTTCGTGATTTTCGTGACATGTTCATGATATTCGGAATTATTGATATATGGCCTACCCAAGTTACACAGAATATGTACAATACCTTTATTTTATTATTTGAGCTTTATCTTCAGCATTATGCGCAGGGATTTTTTGAAAGATGGACTGAATTTCTCACAAAGTTACTTCACACTATTTTAAAGAAATTACTTACGTGTTATCTTATTGAGGGTAGTAAAAAGGGGAAGCAAATGGGAAAGAGGAAGGTGGGGGAATACCTGGCTATTCATATCTGGTCGCCAAACATGGCCAAAGCCGTTTAAAGCAACGTTTCAATTTTTCAAATGGTGGTCCTACACCGCGGTGATACTAAAAGTATCTTCCACTATGGAACGTTCCGAAAGTGTACTATATATTATTTTAAATGAATGAATTGTGAAATAACACAAATTCATCAGTTAAAATTTACTCGCGCACGCCGGGATTCGAACCCGCAATATCGGATTGCTAGAACCTTACCCCTCGACCAAGGAGGCCGTCGAAAAGAATAACTTATTGAATTGAACGTAATAAGTTAATCATTGAAGACAATACTAACCACTCTCAGTCGTTTGGGCGCATTAATCGTCATGTATATTATAAAATGTGTTCAACCATAGAAGTATACTGGGGTGCAAATGATTTAAAGGGCTTGATCTTTCGTAGGTACTGGGAAGCAATACCAACATTCTCTTGCAACACGATGCTCGTTATGCTGAGTGCACGTCTTTGTCTCGACTTGTCTAAGAGCTATCAGTTTTCTGCATAATTGCAGAATGCATATTCCACACCCTCTATTTTCAAGTGTCTAGAGATAGTTTCCATAAAATGGATTCCGTGGGTTTACTTACGAAAAAAAAGATTTCATACTTTTTTTAACGTTGTAAACTTTTGTAACATTTCTTATAGGTTGTAACTAAAGAGGAATAGAAAAAAAAACTCACTTAACCTAACCAAATTTGGATTTAGCCCTTATCTACTTAAAGACAAAATAGATTTTTTTACGTGTATAATTACAATGATTTAAGTATGTAGGTGTAATTCTATCCGTATGTAATTCTGACAGTCGAATATTGGTAGGTAACCTGCCTAGATGAAATTCACGCCTGGGAAATTTCATTTCGACACCATTTCTAATTATTTGTATTTTATTTTTATAATGCTTGTTCAAATAAGTAATTTCTATAATTTATTCAGTTACTTTTCAGATTCTTCCGAATAGCTGAGGATTGTTACTGACAAAAAAGTAGGCGAATATTAAAAAAAATAACTTGTGTTTTGGGGTTTTATAGTTGGGCGAGTTGAGATATTATTATATATTTATTAACGGCCTAAGTGCCATTTACATATATGTGTTTTTTCTAGGTAGATTGCTCCTAAAAACACTAAAATGAGGTTAAATACTAATAAAAGCTTGAATAAAACAAATAAAAAGGCCCATAAAAAGGTACTCATAAATTTGTTATTTTGGTTAATCGTTCAATCAAATGGTTTGTCCATTAAAACAGAGGACGATTTGTAAACAATGTCGCCATAAAACAGTCATTATTTGCTGTTTTCTATTAAAGAAACCTAATAAAAACATTTGTTTGTTTTTGTTAACTTCCATTATTTTCTCTTTAATATTTCGACATAAATAACCGTCTTATTGACAGATATATAAATGTCTTATATTATTATTTTATCAATTTTAGTTTTGGTGATTTTCTTAACTACCATACTAGGCTAATGCCGTATTATGGTGACAAAATAGTAATAATAACTAAAATATAATAACAAAATAATATTTTGTAGAACAAATATTAAATCATAGGGGAAAATGACATATTATTATTAGTAATTAAAAAAATATTATAAAAACCATATTAGAAATAAAAATAAACATTAAACTGATTAATAAAAAGATATTTTAAAGAAAATATGAATAAAAAAAATACAGTGTGTGGCAAGCCTACGCACGACGGAAGTGAAACTTTTGGTATTCTTCTCTCTCTCTTTTAATTTCATATTATTATTATTCAGAATGCTGTACATTATAGTTTTAAAAAGCATAAATTTATTTATAGGCGTGTTGTTAACAAATGAACGTTTAACTAGATTCCTAATATTGACATATTTATAAGTAGCATGTGATAAAAAAAAAATTAAAAGTTATAAAAATATGGGATTCGAACCCGGGTCCTGCATAACGAGTGTCGAACGCTCTGCCTCTAGACCGCGAGGAGAGGTATCTCGCGCGACGAGAACCGCGTATACATCGTGTACTCCTCAATTGACTTTTAACGTGAAAATTTTCGTTTTCAAACACGGCAAATGAATAATATCACATAACGTCTCGTTAACGCTTTATATAAGGTCGAATCGAAGATATATCGGCAGTGTGAAGTCATATCTGTCGTTTTTCAAAATATTTCCGTATATCTGTCCGTTTTGGAAAAGATCTATCGTGTTTTAATAGTCTCATACCCGTATGGAGTCTGAATTTGAAAAACATTTCTAAATTTTGAAAAACTCACTTACGGCTGTGTTTTTTACTAAAAAAACTTGTCACGCACGTCTGCGAGGGTAATTAGTCGCGTTATCGTCCTTGATTAGTAAGTTTAATGATTCAAAATAAAAATAATTAATCAAAATACCGAGCGACTCTACCGGCTCGATTTGTAAGCTATATTTCGACCAAAATATCATATAGGTACCGACCGTTACTTCTAGCCAATTACTCGAGTGAACACCTGCCGGTCTAGAGTCTCACTAAATGGATTTAGACATTTCGGGGGACTCTAGGTTAAAATTAACAAATTTATGTAATTTTTTACTACATTATTACAAATCTTCTTTTATGTATGCCTGACAAAGTCGCAGCACGAGAGCATTTTATCACTTTTCTTCGTATTAAAAAATACACAAAAAAAAAAAATAGTTAAAGCGGGGATCGAACCTCGGTTCTTCACGACGACAGTCGGGCGCTCTGCCTCTAGACAGCGAAGCTGAGTTTGGAGATTGACCTAAACTAGGTATATAATATTAGCTAGCCTCCTATAGCGAAATGATCACGGTTTTTCGTGACGGTCATGAGTCGGTTTTACTCCGGTTCTCGAAAATGCATAACGCGCGTAAAGAAGTTTCACTGCAATAAAAATTATGATTAAAATTCATGCAAAATTATACCAATTATGATTATCTGTAATAAACAATTATCTGTAAATACATAAATTGGAAGGTTGGTAATAATTGTAATAGAAAAAAACGAACCAACGTTTTGTTATGTGAAACCTTATATTCCAAATGTAGTAAAGAATCACAGAAAAGACAATCATAAATTGGAAGTTTAGTAATGATTGTATCAGAAAACAAACGAACCAATGATCTGTTTTGTTTACCCTTGTATTCAAAATCTAGTAATGAATCACCGAAATGACAATTATAAATTGGAAGGTTAGTAATAATTGTAATAGAAAACAAACGAAACAACGTTTTGTTAATGTAACCTTACATTCCAAATCTAGTAACGAATCACAGAACTGGCAATTATTTATGAATATCGAATATGGTTTTAGTTTGAAGGAATCGGGGATTTGCAAGAGAATAAATGCAAATAGTTATGATGACATTTACCTGCCTGAAATTTTACAGTATTTTGATGTGCTATCTCTCACAAAGTTGAAATTAATCTTATAATCTTAGACTCTTCGATGAAACGTACTGAACTTTTTATGTTTTTGAATTGAATAATATGATATGAAATCATCCATATAAGTTTATTTACGCTTTCTGCAATTCCGAATTCGGAACCCCTGAACTCTAAGCCAATTTTTTACACTACCAAAGCCCATCGGGTTAGAGTATTTTCAAGCAAGGCAACGTTTCAATTCTAAATGGCGAGCTTTTACTGTGAATGTAAAAAAGGGACGTGCCGTGACCTTTTTTCCAATACTTTTATTTTCCAGCAAAAAGTTTTTCGGATTTTAAATTTTATTTTATAAGTTATCTCTGACTTATGTTATTAATCATCAAATACTTCGTTAAATACATTACGCTGAAAATTTACATGGCATGAAACTTTAAAAAATCCAGAAAACTGACAAAAATTATGTGAAGCACTCGATGTAAACAAAACATCATTTGATAATCTGGAATCCATGAGCCAAGGCTCGATAGATATGTTACCCTTCTTTTGATGGATATGTTATCATTTTTTCATAGTTACTATTTTGAAACAATTGTCTAATTCTATATGATACTGCAATATAATTTCCACTGAAGAGATAAACCTAACAAAAATATATCTAATTAACTTAAGCTTATTGCCTTTTTTTCCTCAGTGGAATAATTGGTCAAACGTTATTATATCGAATTTCTTTCTCAAAGATAAAATCCATATAATCGTTCTATTTTGGGCGCAGATGTCGAAAGGTCATATGTAAACTAGTGACTTCAGTATTCTTTCAAATTGATTCGGATCTGTTACCTACATCGATTTATCATAAAGCACTCATATATAGAGGTAACAATGGAGTCACCGCCATCTTATATTAATACAAGCCGTGCTGTAGAAAAAGAACTGACAATTAAAGAGGCCTGTTCTCGGACTTATCCTCTGGTTTAGTACATAAAGTAATATAGTTAGTATAGGTTTGGTAGTATGCAGTGGCGCCTTGTGACTCTTGGGCGTGGATCTCAGAAAGTAATGGCAATTAAGTTAAACGAGTTCAGCACAAAGGTACATACATTTCATTCATTAATTATGTCAGTACGATGAATCAATTACATCTAATAACGTTGTCTGACAGGAGAACTATGTCAGACCTGGTTGAATTATACAGAGTCTTTAACAACTGAATGACAGTCCTGCCATCGTCGACACTATCAAATTCCGTGTACCTACGAGGAACACCAGACAAAATTTAACATTATTCTACAATACATACACCACCATCTATCAAACACACTCACCAACGAATAGGATACGTGATCTGGGCAACAAGTTTAGGGATGCTTTACTGACTCCATTTATAGAATCAAGCGTAATCTATACCAACACTTTACGTTATGTTTGGTGTATAATTTTCGATAGCTCACTAGGTATATTCTGTTCTTATAATCCATATAAAAGCCCAGCTGGGCCTAAAACCAAATAAAATTGAACAAAATATAATAAAATGAAATAAAATAAATGCATTCGTTGATATGATGCGGTAATTGTGTGCCACGTTAGTGTGCCGTTCAGCACCCGTATCCAGTATGCACTGTGAACCTATGCAGGTATAATAATTATAATAATGTGCGGTGCAAAGGGCCTGTTACGCGGAGAGTTGTGCGCGATAAGCGGATTAGCCCCCGTCTGCAACGGGATAACAAACAAAGGAATCGACGAAGCTATTGCCGCTTTAACTGGGAGCTTGGCCCAGCCGGCGAATCCTGAAACTTTTACGTAACTGATAGCTCAATTCTGGATAATTGTTCTCTGTTTTTTCCATTTTAAAAATATTAATCAGTAAAGTCAAGGTTTTTAAACTGAATCCTTTTAATTTTGTTTTTATTGGATACAGATTATCAAAAAAAAATCTTTATCGCACAGCACAATGATCTGCTTGTTTTATAGAAGTTTATAAGAATTTAGTCAGGGGGATTGTCTTATTTTAGTTTTTGTGTGAAGTCTTTAGTGCTGATTCCATAACGCACAGCATGGGAATGTCGGGTTGTTTTTTTGGCTTATTTTTCTTTAGCGTCGATTTCAAATGCAGAATTTTACTGGCCCGCTGTTTATAATGTGTTAATATTATTATAATAAAAGTTATAAGTGATGTCTCATCATCTCATCTTTATAATGGGGTTCATGGCACAAACACGCTTTAGAGAAAACGGCCGCTGATTATGATTATTTAAATTTAACTTTTTAAATGTTGTGCAGATTGAATTTTTTATTTTCTTTTTTGGTACAATAGTTTTACATGACTTTCGACTATAAGACTAGGCACATGCCCGTTTTACGGTAGTCGAAATTTTGTGTATATTATTATGGATAATAGAATAAATGGGACTATGGTATCCCTGTTTGAGGTATGTCGTGAAACTGGCGGGAGTTGGGAGGGGAAGGAGATGACCTGAGGAAGATGAATGTTTGTAAGTACCCGGATATTAAAATAAAATGGCTTTTAAATGCCACTTCAAAGAATGAGATTTTTTCTGAATAGACCTGTTTCACCAGTGCTATAATGAGAGTATATTGTAATCTTGGGATTTTGCGTTGATTATTAAAAACCGTTGAGTAATCAACAAAGAATTATGCGGCATCCTTCTAGAAACACTTTCTCTAGCAAAATTTTTCATTGCAATTGTGGCTAAAGAAATAAGTGATAAGACATTAATTTATACTCAATACACGTCAACTTTCGATACATTTAGTCGGGAAGCACCCATCGGAGACCGATAGCGACAGAATATTTTAACAGTTTCTTCAAACTTTGTGGTGTGTTTATGTATATATGCCAATCTGTGTAGGTATGTGCTATGTTTAAAGCTATTCGAGGTGTCGTCCAGGGAATTCTAAGCAATCCACTTTAATACACAGCACATTTCAAATGTATCGATTCCGTTTCGTCCCCTAGTCGAGAGTACAGTTTGCTTTCACCGATCTCTACCATTAATTACCTACTAGTACAAACGAGAAATTTAAAACCAATTTAGACATATTTTTAAACAATTCCAAAAGAAACTTTCAATTCTTATTTACCTACTCATTCGTCATAAAAAAGTTACCAAAAATATTTTTGCATAACATCCGAATATAATTTATTGTCTTTAAATTCATTCAAACTTTAATGATACGGTCGAAAAAAGGTTGAATTATTTAGTTTCTTACTTGTTTTCCAATTTACACAATAAAATAAAGTCATTTATATGAGACGTGAAATTCACTTTTAAGACATTATTCACCTATGTTATTGATTGCATTGAAAAGTAATAGTTTATATCATCATTTTAATTAAATGAAATAAAACACTGTTTACTTATTTAATTTGTTAAAATTTATACAAGTTTTTTATATATTTAAAACAAAAATTATATTATAATATTTTTTTTGATTTAATGTTATTAATAAATGAAATCCCCGGCATTGCCTAGATTTTACACAGTTTTTCAAAATCAAAAATAAACAGTAATTTTGAACGTCAAGTATGCAAGATATAACAAATTTCTAATTTACGTAGTGGGAAAGGTGGATTGGCTTCAGTTTTGAAGGTAAAATATACAAAATGTTGTCAGTCTTGAAATAAAACTTTTGATTTTTTAAAAACCAAACCCACACCGGGGCACTTTCGAAAGATAGATTCTTCAGCGCCCATGAAGTGATTTTTCACTAAAATTATGTTTTACTAATCATCCAATTATTATTATTACAAATAACTAATTAATTACCTTATCCCTCCGCTTATCATAAGTTATATTTTTATTCACACTTATTTGTCTTTTCTTATGTGGCATAACTCATTACTGACGGTAGACTTTGTACCCTGGTGAAGGAATTTTTGTTTCTGACACATGTATATGTTTTATTTAAATTGCGATTTAAACAGTGATAATGAATTATTTTCATTTAATTAAATTATTATCTAGTACAGATTGTCGACGCCTGGACCAAATTAGAATCGCATCGCCGATGCGACATCTTTCCGCAGAACTGGTAAACTTTGCGAGCTATTCACATAGTGAAATACCTTGCACCAAGTCTAGTGTGCATTTTTAATTAACGGTTAACGGTACGTGTGGTCGGAGTCCAAACAGACCAAATAAGTCCGCCATCATTAGTTTACCTGGCACTACATAAAAGGATCGCACCATCCTTATACCACTAACTTGACACAGTATAAATAGCTGAATTTTTTTACAGGTTCCTGTAATTTATATTGGAAATCCTGCTGAGGATGAGATTCATGACGATTTCCCACATAAGATAAAGTTTTCAAGTATGAAACTTATTTCAAATAATTCCAAGCTTGTTGACGAAGTGGTGGCTATACGTAGTTATGCTCTAATTAACACCGTATCAGCAAATTTGACAAAATATAATCATATGTGTATAGGGTGTGCTGATAATAATTATTAATTAAAATATGTTATTAATTAAATATGTTAACCAAATAAAGTTAAATGTGTGGAGGGTGTGCTGATACCGTGTTAGTTGATTAATGCTCTAATTAACACAGTATCAGCACACCCTCTACATATTTGACTAAATATAGTCAAATTTGTGGAGGGTGTGCTGATACCTTGATAATTGACAAATCCTCTAATGAACAAGGTATCAGCACACCCTCCACACATTTGACTAAATATAGTTGTCAGCTACACTTCATAATCAATATATTTTCGCTTTCGTATTTGTTATGTCATGCATTAGATGTTCACACTAATAATCCTCTTTTTGTGTCCAGAATTTTATCATGCAGTATCAAAATTATTATTAGGGTTGGGAAAAGAGAATGGGAATGGTGGTTATTTTTTGAATTTTCATGTAGACCTTTGTTTTGAAGGTTTACTTTGCAAAAAAATTATAAAATAAATATTAAAAAAACATTTCCATACCATGTACGATTGGTATAAATCAAGGCTGCCCAACCTTTTTAACAGTTGGGCAAAATTGACGATTTAAAAGTCACTGTCGGGCCACTGACTACTGACGGTTTCTATTTGTGTTACCTTAGCTTTTTAATGTCTTGTTTTATACAACAAACAAATAAACATATTGAAATTTTATGTCGTTTATTAAAATAATAAAATAAATAGCATCTACTGCCAAATAACGAAACAACATTTTGTGTAACAAAAATCTAAATCCAAGTAATTGGTACAATCATAGTGATTTCTGACATTGTTTTTGTTTTAATAATTCTCCTATGTTAGGAGTCAGTTCAGATGTTGACAGTAGCAACAAATCAGACACGTGTTGCTCAGTTAGAGATGTGCGGTATTTATTTTTTTACAAAATTAGGATTAGAAAAAAACTTTTCACAAACATAGGTTGATCCAAAAATACTTAAAAATTTAAACGCCAGTCTTCTTTAGGCGCCAATTTCCAGATATCTCCAAATTCTTCTAAAGAAGTTTGTGACAAGATCACTCAACCAGTACTTATTCTTGAGTAAATCACTTTCCAAAGGTAACGCCTCTTTTTCTTCTAAAAATTCCAACACCTGCTCTCTCAATATGAAGAAATGTTTTTACATGTTGCCCTTTGAAATCCATCGCACAGCGCAATACAGTTGTAATTCTCCAAATTCGCTGATTTCTTCTTCAAATAAAACTCTGAATTGACGTCTGTGTAGAGCTTTTGAACGTATGCAATTTATGCAGCGTACTACCGGCTCCATTATATCATTCAACTTTATGTCCTTTGCACACAATGCCTCCTGGTGGACTATGCAATGATACGAAAATATTTTTCGATCCAAGTAATTTTCAAATTAGCGGGTATTTTGAAAATGGTTCACGCGGGCCACTTATAATTCATTCACGGGCCACAATGTGGCCCGCGGGCCTGGGGTTGGGCAGCCTTGGTATAAATGAACAGTGTTTCAGTGGACTTTGGTACACTAAATATGTTTCGGTTTATAGAAAATAAAACCAAAAACATCTTAAGATTTTCGTTGAGGATTTTTTTTCACATTAGCTCACACGGAAGGCCCTTCAGTGCCTATGTCATCAATGCGGATGCTGTGTGGAGGGTGTTTTAAGGGTAAGAAAGAAAAATATAGTTTTTTTAATCAAAACAGTATGAGGGGTGGGTGGGAATCTGCGGATCAGTGTGTTTAGGAGTGACAGACGTGTGAATCCATCCCTCCTACTGCGGCGAGGTTAAAAGGTCTCCTTTAGCCAGTCTCCCGATCCGACCCACCACGCAGTATGTGGGCAAACGCAAACACCGCCAAGACATAGACAAACCTCACCCCATGAACCCGGGCACACCTGCTGAGTTAGCAAACGTAGAGAACTATTTGAGGATAAGTGCTTACAATGCTAGGTTGAATGTTGAAAACAAAACACACAATTTAGGAAAACGACGAATATCATACAACATCCCAAGAACTCTCATCATGCATATATGGTAAGGAAGTATGTTGGTAATTTTTGTAAAAGCAAAGGAACGTTTTGAGGGCCCGCCCATTGATTATTTTGAAAATACATATATAATGAAAGAATATCTGTCCGACTTTTGAGATGAAATATTTTTGTAAAGATTATTTATATAGGTGCTATATATAGTGCATCTCTTTCCTTTCTTTCATCTCTCATAATATTAACATATTAGCTATTATTATTAATAAACCCTTTTTAATGTTTACCACTTTGTTTTCGTTAACTTAATTATTTACACGTATCAAAGTTGGTTTATGATATTCGCTTGATTAGTTTTTGTTTTCAATGGTTACACGTTATTCTACTTAGAGTTCAAACAATTTCAGCAGTCTATTTTAATTCCGAGCCATACATAAGAAATGGTTCTTGAACTTTCAAGTTCTGCCGCCAAGTTTGAAGCACAGAATCCCGCCTCGCGGGTCTACTAACCAGCGAAATCTTAGTCGGGCGCATTATTTATAACTTTCTAAATCAAATATCCAGTGAAAATAAACATGCAATGCAAAAAGTCAGCTTTCCAGAAATATTAATTTGGTTACAACGTGTCGTAATAATATCACTTTTTACAAGGTGGTATTGGATTTCTCGATTCCTTGTATTTAAGCAGCGTAGTTTAAATTTAAGTCACCGAACACAAATTGTCTCAGATTATCACTTTGATACTTTACGCCCCGAAACTTTTAATACAATATGAGATCGTGCAACTTGAAACTACCCCCTTCAGAGGTCGTGAAATCGTAATATTGTCATCAAGAGGATGATGAATACGAGTAAGTTGACCAGACGGGTAATTTCTAGGGTTCGTGCCATTGGATTTTACAAGGCGGTTCATATTTGTACTGAGGAATTATTATTCCAAGGATAGGATTGTACGGAATACCTGAGTTGTTAATGTTACAAAGAGTTGATAGGTTTAGAAAAAGGATAGGTTAGGTTAAGTTAGGTTAAGTTAGGTTACGTTAGTTCGGGGCCTTATTTGGAACTTTCAAACGATACGTTTTATTTATATTTTGGTGTCACAAGTTTAAAATGTTTCACACTAAGTGTGAAATATGAAAATAATATTTTTACCTTTTTTTAAACTATAGCAACTTGCAAATTTAATTATTATTGGAGCTTTTGTGAAAAATGTTTAAATGATTATTATCCAGGTGTACAAGTGTCTTTATCATTTTAATTAAATGAAATATTGTTTTCAATTACCTAACATAGTTTTTTGATAACCCGATGAAAATAAATGTGTGTAAATTGCGTTTATGCGAACAGAAGAATATGAAAAAGACAAGAGTGAGATACAAACGCAAGATTCAAAACATTCGATTGCCCGCATGTCCTTTCCAGATAAACTTTTTTATGCTTTAAAAATATTTACTCTTCGTAAAAAACCTGTTCAAAATTACACTGGATTTGTAAATTATTTTCCATTATGGATCAGAGCAGTTTATAAATAACACTGGATTTGTAAGTTATTTTCCATTATGGATCAGAGCAGTTTATAAATTACACTGGATTTGTAAGTTATTTTCCATTATGGATCAGAGCAGTTTATAAATTACACTGGATTTGTAAGTTATTTTCCATTATGGATCAGAGCAGTTTATAAATTACACTGGATTTGTAAGTTATTTTCCATTATGGATCAGAGCAGTTTATAAACATGTGCTTTGAGTAAACACTACACAAAAAATACATACGCAAAGAAACTGAAAACGACATTTTGCGGAAACTTGAAACACACTTTTTTATGTAATGTTAGTTTTTGGCAGAAATTATAAACGATTTTATAAAATTTATTTATTGGATTGGTCTGTTATGTTATGAACAAAATGTTACATATTATTAAAACAATCTTTTTAATGTATTTATGGCTTGCAGTTTATGAATCTTGTTTTAGTGTGTAAATCAAATACGGTTAAAGTTAAAAACATAAAAAGAGAATACGTTCAAACGGCAAATAGTAACATTCTTATATTTAATCACTGAAAACAATATTAACGAATCTCAAACGAAAAATGTTAAACAGAAAAGACAAAAAAAGATTTAGTCTTCAATTCAGGTCCTCTCCTCGGGAAGTGCTCTGATCATTGAGCTGGTTTTACAATATCAACGTACGTCATTTTAGCTGTCTCAAAGCTACCATAATTATCTTAATTTTCCGCCTTTTTGCTGCTATCTTTTTTTTTATGATTGCAAGGTGTTACTCTATTTCAATTGCAATGTAGGTAATGTTTTGAATAAATAAAACCACTTCTGTTGTAATGTGTGACATTTTTTATAAGTCAAGGAAGAATATTCCATGTTTTTTAGTAGAGTAACTTAAAGAGTAAGATCTCAAATTTTAATTATAATCATCGAAGAAATGAAAATTTTTAATCATCGACTAACGAAAACACAGACGACAGAAAATCAAAAGTCGATCTATTGCTTATGTCTTTCTCGGGCGCCTCCGATATTTTTACCATTCACTACTGTATACTACAATGTTACTGTTATAATTCTACAGTGCACCGACTTTAATTCGACTCCGTATCTTATTCCAGTGCAGAGATATTGCGTTAAGTATTTCTCGGACGTTTCTGACTTCTTCCAACGTGCAAATCACAATTCAAACACTCCCGGCACTAATAATAATAAATTTTGAAGTTTTCAACAATATCGGTCGACTACTTTTTGAGTTTTGCGAGAGCAAACACACGCAGGCTGATATTTTATATACTATGATTAGTGTATTTCTAGTGCATATTGTTTGAATATAATTAATGTTCGTTTTATAAAAAAAGTATAATATAATAATTACGTAGTACTAAAAGTAAATTTAGTAGGTATTTTAAAACATGTAATGTAAACTGACGCCATATTTGTGCTGATGCGATTGTGCTTTGGATTCGCTAGAGAAAAATGGCATTAAAATGTTGCCATTCATCACATTAAAAAATACTAAATATAGTGAGAACACATTTAACTCTTTCCTAATTCACAGAAGTAGTTCCAAGAAAAATATACCTTCTTTTGTTCTCTAATGGAATTATTTAGGTACCTACTTAAGTTCTTGAATGAAAGTTAGATTTAAAACAATGAATTGATTATGGGCATTAAATTAAATTTATTAGTTTTATTTAATAATTTTAAAGCTTATTCATATAAGTAATATCAAAATGGCGCAACATAGTAATGTTGCAATTATTGAAAAATAGAATAAGTGAAAGTTTAGTACATAACATTAAAAAAACATATTAGTAAGATAATGTAAAGTTGCAACACACTCGAAGTACTGGTCCTATAACTATGTCAAATGCTATTATAATACACTATACAAATAATTACTATGCATCAGCTAAACTCGACGGACTTTTCAATATATTGAATCCTGGCTTCTGGAAAATAAGATAAGCCCAGACTGGAATATAGGAGAAAAGTGACTCACTTGCAGTTGGAGCCACCGAGTGTGTTAGCTTTAAATTGCTTCACTGGTAAGATGAATTCAAATAATACTAAATTCACAATAAGTTATATTCCGTTATCCTCTTCATATCACACATCAACTCATCCCAAACGAGGTATACGCTTTGAGTTTGAAAAGTAGTTTTCCACATATTTTTATTCTTGTAACAATTCAAGGATTTAATACTGACATTCCTATCCATCTGTCGAAAACTATTACAAGTAACTTGTCATTCAGAATAATGATCTTTCACCAGGGCTATACTGAGAGTATCTTTCATTCAGAGTATCTTTCAGTTTTATTTCGTGATTGACTTTGTGCAACTATAACAATTTACTCTTTTTTATATTAATGTAACTTTCAAAACATAAACAACATTATTATTTATTACATATGAATGAAAAACTATCTTGAAGCAACATTGACTTATTCAAGCTGGTCTGCTGTCTTGCGATTGAACGCTCCTAATCGCAGTGTTATATATTGCATATTATTAAAGTATGCAATTCTCAATGACCATTACATTAAAAAGTCGTATATTATTTGGAACGACCAACTAATACATCCATAATTAGATAATTCGTATCGCGTTTGCACTCCGTGGTATCTACAATCCGGATGTGGCAGCATTCAGAGTCTATGTCACGTGCTGATTATAATTAAATTTGCTTATATTGGTATTTCTTAGTATTAGTAACTTAATAACCGGTATATAAAGATTAATCTATTGTAATAATTAATAAAATAATCGACAACAACAATTAAAATTAAATATATTATCAGAGAAATCAGCATGGATTTGATATTTATACAAATATATAGTTGTATTACGAATTTGATGAAATCTTGCACACTTGACCTTCAAAATAAGAGAAAAGTCACTGTCTATATAAGATTTATAAAAAAAACACTTCATCCCCTTTTCCACTCCTTTGATACACATTTTTGATACTTCGTGGTAAAATTTTGCACACTTCAAAATAAGAGGTAATAACTGTCTATGTTTGATTTTGAAAACCTTCATGAAAGTAATAAGTAAAAAGTGCACCCTTGATAAAATGATTATTACATTATATGTATTTTTAATAGGTTAAAACTATTCGTGTAAAGCGGACTGTGCTTGAATTTAATTGCGGTTTATAAAATGTTACTGTTAATTTTATTACATCGGACATTAAGCTGAAAGTCACATCATATGCATTCGGTGCTCATTAGAAAGAAGCTGCACCGCTCTCATAAGGCCACTGATATGAATAACTTGTCGGTGTGGATAAGTCAATCGTTGAAATCGCAGATAATCCAGTTGAAGATCAGTTCATGGGAAGCCGGTACCCATGTTGCAAACCCTCCAATTCTAAATACCGATATTTGAAAACACCATTGGCCGCTTTGAAGATTTTTTTTTAAATTTAAAAAGTACATCACTAAAACAAACAATACTTTTTCAATTGAATAAATTATCTTTCCGTCATAATTGATTAAAAACCTACACTGGACTGACCACACTGAACTTAATAAATTCCAAACTCTTGCAACAACAACAAAACAACCAAAAACATCTTCCAACGCACCATACCAAGATTTTACTCTTTCCCAATCTTTATTCACGTATGGTCTACCTTAATGAGGAAGTGCAATTGATATTTTTAAAGATTCAACTCGTAAAAGCAAAAAAGGCAACTATTAAACTTATTCCACAAGTACCATACAATACAGACCTATAAGCAGCAAACACTCAAAAAACTTACAAGCAGCTCAAAATATTATCAATTAAATAAATTTATGCCAAAGCGTCAATTCTTCACCTCTGCAAATACAAACTTCATATTCTCGTACAATTTCAGTCCTCGATAATAACTAAGTCTCCAACAAACCCAACCCTTAACACCCCACTAAAACACTCCACCCACGGACAAAATTCATGTAAGTACTATTCCATTAAATTGGATAACAGCATGCTACCTACTTCGAAACAAGCTGCTGATAATTAACCAATACATAATTAACAAATACATACTAAAAACACAGATCACAGACTGGATAAAAACTAAAGGTAAAAATGTACAAAATTTTTCCAAAACCTATTTACCCAACCAAACAAAACACAATTTAATTATCATGTATATTATGTGTTTAGTTCTACTTAACAGAATATTGTGTCTATAACTATTTGGTAACGTTTTAAAATACTTGTATTGGTTATTATTTGCTTTCGTTTTGTTTTATTTTCAATTTGTCTTAACTACATCATTAAATGCACTTCATGTAGTTTTATTTTCATTAAATAGTTACTTTAAATGATGCCAGCCTAATTTGTATTCAATACTACCGCCATGGGTTAAACCTCAGTATCTCCCCTGAGAATTTCAAAGACGATGCTGTGTTTTTACTTGTGACGGCATAATTACCTAAAACATGCGAACACCGTAGCGCAGGTTCTCCGAGTGAGGTGTTTTCTAAACACTACTACTAACTCACACAGATACTGATTGTAAACATTTTATAATTATTATATAAACTGTATGTAAGAGAAAATTAATAAATATTCTTAAAAAATACTGGTTCTTGGAAAAAAACCCTTAAATAGAAAAACTTTACAGCCATTAATAATTTCCGACAATTTAGTGGGAAATCAATAAAGGCATTGGTAATTTTTTTTATTTTTATTGAATAAATAGTTAATACATAATATATCAACAAACAAGTCCTGCTAAGCCAATTGAATTGGCTTCTCAACAGGTGCTTAAAGTTTAGCTACATATAGATTTTTAAAAGTTATAATTTACATCTTATATCTACAGAATCAACAATTTTTTCATACAATTTTTCATACATATTAAAGTAAAAATTTTTTTCCGATAGCCAATTTTTCACCATATATTTAACCTTATTCATAGATTTACATTGCTTTCAGGTAATAAATTAAATATCTTCGGTATGTTGTATTCAAACGTTCTCTGTCCGTATTTATTATTAAATTTCGGAACTATTAACCCGTCATTGCGCGTGAATCTAGTACTGTATTTATGTTCTAATTTTTCTTTATGCTGCAGGGTAAATATATACTGATTATGATTTTTTACCATAGAATAGCCTTAACAGGTAAAATTTTGGCACTCTGAAGCAGCAACGGTGTATTATGTCTCTGTTTAAAAATATTAGGGACGACTAGTAATTTTACAATTACGTTTTGTACAACTTGGACTTGTTTCAGATTGGTTATAGTAGTATTTCCCCATATGGTTAATCCATATCTTATAATAGATTCTGTCATTGACATATAAATTATTTTAAGTGTTTCAATTGATAGGAAAAAAATTAATGTGTACATTCTGCCAGCAATTGATCTGAGTCTTTTACAGGTTTTTTTAATATGTTTGTCCCATTTGAAAAAGCAATCTACTGTTACATCTACTGATGCAATTAAAATTATGAGAAATAATATTAGGATTAAATTGAAATCTGGCATTAGGTGATCTTATAGGCATAACTTTGGTTTTTTTTAAATTTATTAATAGTCCTGCATCATGTGACCATTTACAAAGTTGATTAAAGTCAATTTGCATGAGTTCAATGGCAATTTTTAGATCTTTATGTGGTATGACCAATGCCGTATCATCTGCAAATACAAAATGTTTAACAAAAGAGAAAAGTTTTTTCATTATAGTTACATACATTATATATAGTGTAGGTCCCAATATGGAACCTTATGGAACTCCTGCAGATACATTCTTTATTTTACTAAAAGTATTATTTATTTTGGTACATATTTTTCTATTTCTAAGATAATTTTTAAATAAATTTAACACATTTCCTCTTATTCCAATTTTTTCTAAGGTTTCTAGCAGTTTTTTTAGAGTTAATTGTGTCAAAAGCTTTAGAGTTATCGATAAATAACACAATAACATGTAATTTATTATTTCATTGATTATTTATGTAATTGGAAAAATCTTGCAGTAATTTTTCAGTATTTTTTTTTCTTTGAAAGCCATATTGATTTGGATCTATGATAGCGAATTTTTCAATGTAATTATTTAATTTATTTGATAAAATTTTTTCGAGAATTTTTTCTAACGCAGGAATACTAATAGGCCTATAATTTCCCAGTTCAATGTGTTTTCCACTTTTAAATATTGGTATTGGTACTACATTTAAATTCTTGGTGAATTTTCCTTGCTTTAATATCGTATTGATTAAATGAGTAATTATTGGCCCAAGAGTTTTTATATTTCTTTTTAAATCAAACATTCTTATATTGTCAATACCTGTGCTTTTAGAGTTTTTCATTTTTTTAACAATGTTTTCAATATCAGTTATAGTAGCTCTTGGTATAAATAAACTGTGAGGCAGTTCTTCCAGTACAATATTAGTAGCTTTGTGATTGCATTTATGTAAAATATTGCTGAT
Organism: Hesperophylax magnus; assembly: GCA_026573805.1. Lineage (NCBI taxonomy): Eukaryota > Metazoa > Arthropoda > Insecta > Trichoptera > Limnephilidae > Hesperophylax > Hesperophylax magnus. The sequence continues at coordinate 1,065,178 of JAIUSX010000157.1, forward strand.
GCTATCCGAGAAGTAATTCACAAAATCATTTGACACAGAATCCTCAGTTCTATCTTTTAACCTATATCGTGTTATTGTTTCATCACAATCGTTTTTGGGTTTACGTCCTAAAATATTATTTATCTCATCCCAGGTTTTTTTTGTATCATTGAAACAGTTTTTGAATTTATTATTATAGTAGTTAGTTTTATCTTTATTTATAAGTTTATTGACAAGGTTTCGTGATTTTTTGTATTCTGTTTCATATGTTTTGTTTGTTGGTGTACTTTTCCATTTTTTATATTGTTTATCCCTTTTATTTATTTGACATAATAATTCATTGCTTACTCATTCATTTATTGCATAAGGTCGTGTTTTCGGTTTTTGCACTATCGTTTTAGAACTACTCTTGTAAAATTTATTAAAAAATATATATTTTTTCATATAATGAAATACAATCCTTCTCCTCTATAAGTTTACTCCAGTTATAATCTCTGATATATCTATCAATATCCTTTTGTGAGATGATTTGAATATACTTATTTGCGAGATTTTATATTAATAGCAGTGATAAAATGATCGGCAATATTATTTTCACAGACGCAAGCAGTTATTTTCTTACCTCTAAATTTGGCAAATATATGGTCAATACACGTGCGAGTAATTTGTCCATTTAATACAGCTTCTCTGGTTACTACATTGATGCATTTAGTTAAATAATGGTTAGTAAGTAAGTTTTCATATGAAGTTACAATATTATCTTGTTCATCAAGCAAATGTAGATTTATATCTCCAAGTAAGATAATATTTTCCTTACTATTAATTGTCTCAAGATATGATGATAATTCCGTTAGAAATGAAGATTTACTGAAATTAGGAGGTCTATAGATAGCTATTATATTGACTTTAGTTTTGTCCTGGAGTATGAGCTTTCCTGTTATATTTTCAAAATGTATTGATTTTAATGTTTTTAGTCTAAATTCAAATTTGTTTCTTATATACAATATAATACCTCCTCCTGACTTATCAGTCCTGCAGTAGTTATATGCATTATATCCAGGAATATTATACATACACATACTTTCAGTTTGAACACATGTTTCACATAGCATCAGAATGTCAATATGCTTCAAACAATTAAGTAAATATATATACCATACATCCCAATATTTTTGTATAGATCTTATATTTAATTGAATACAAACAAGATTATCAGACGAATTTGTGTTTTGTTTTTTTATCCAATCTTCTAAATTATTTACTCTACTACTTTCTATTTCGTTATCATTATCTATATAAGAAAAATTATTCCGCGCCATTTAATTTGTGATGGTAATTAATTATTTTCTTGTTTTGTTTAACAACAGACGTGTTTTGAGTATAAATTGAAGAATTTAATGTTAAATATTTAACAATATAAAAGTGATTGTATTTGAAGCTAATAGGTACAAGTAGTTTTTGATAAAGGCTTAATAAATATAAAATAAACTGTTTGTTCACATCTAGTGTTATTTCAGAATATTTGTCATATTTAAAAAAAAATTAAAATCTGTTTTTATAATTATGAATGTGAAATATAGTACACAGTGAATAAATGCATGTTTAAGTAAACAAAAAAATGTTGTTGAAGGTGACGTTATGATATTACTTTTCAAAAAATAATGAAATATAATAATGTTATTTTTGTTAGTTAATTTGTGATCTTTTATAATGTTTATAACAATATTTATATAATAAAATGTAATAACACTATATCTACTTTGGGACAGGTTTAATCTTATTTCTCCCGTCTGTTGTTTGTGCGCCGTTTGTGTCACCATTGAGAATTTGTTTACACTACGAAGTGTGTGCACGCCAAAAAATTGCTTCACTAAAATCTTTTAAATTCATAGTTTATAAATCGAAATAATCACAAAGATATCGATTAATATAAAAATGTAAAAGAGTAGTGTACTTTCAAGTAATTTAATCAATCTAAAACGCCCTCGAAATACTATTTTAAGTGATTTTAAAATCTGTGCAGTGATCAATGCTAGTTATTGTCGCAAAATAACTAACAGAATACCATACCTGTCAGTTTAAAAACTGGTAGCACTTAATATACGAACATTATCACGCTCGCTGATAAGTGGGCCGTAGCCTAGAGAATAGCGTCGATAGCGTCGCCCGTTCCGGTAGCGGTCACAGCTCTCAAGGAGCGGAGTTCGCTTCTCGGTGAAAACATTTATTATTATTTTTTATTAAATTATAGTAAGACGACCGACTCGCTAACTTTCAACGTATAACGCCATCTAGTGAGAAATGTGCACAGTACGTCCGATTTAATTCTACAAAACCGTGCAAACAAAAATACTACGATGACGGTAGCGAACTATATAGATGAACTTAAAAATGAAGTTTCCAAAATTCAAACAGTCAAGGATCAAAAAACAAAAAATACTATAGAACTCATAATAACGAAGTTGGAAGATGCAATTAAATCAGAAAATCTTTCATTACAAGACAAAATCATCAGATTACAAGAAAATATAATCAACAGTGACAGAAAATATATCAGTAATTTAGAAAACATTAAACATGATATTAGAAAAATAATCTTACCTGAAACCTATGCAGAAAAGGTAAAAAAACACGAACCAGTTGTTATCATAAAACCAAAAAAGAAGGATCAGGAAAATAATGAAACAAAGAATGAAATAAAAGACAATATTGACCCAGCAAATTTTGGAGTTACCGGCATGAGAAATTTTAAGGATGGAGGGGTTATAGTAGAATTTAAAAATGCCACAGATATTAACAAGGTTCATGATGAGGTGATAGCCAAACTGGGAGATAAATATGAGGTAAAGATTCCTCAAACAAAAAACCCATCCGTCAAAATTATTGGTTTATCTGAAAAATACAGTTTTGAAGAAATAGAGAGAAAAATAAAAACTCAAAATGAGACCATCTGTGAACAAAGCTCAAAAATAAAGGTGACATATATGAAAGAACTAAAAAACCAAAGAAATCAAACAACTTTTACTATATATGCCGACGTCGACGGAAAGACTTACGACAGAATGTTAAAAGCAGAAAAAATAAATATTGGATGGGACAGATGCAGGGTCTTTGACAATTTAAATATCATGAGATGTTTTAAATGTAATGGGTTCAACCACAAGGCTATAGATTGCAGAAACCTAAAATCTTGTCCAAAATGCGCAAAAAATCATGACGTTAAAGATTGCATGGATGAGGATATTCAGTGCATCAATTGTATAATGACAAGTAAAAGATTAGGACTGAAACTAAATTGTAGTCACTCAGCCATGAGTAAGGAATGCCCAATTTATAAAAGAAAACTTGAAGCAAAAATGAGCAGAATTTCTTTTTTATAAACAAAAGTTACGAGAAAGATGAAATTATATACTTGAACATACAAAGCATCATAGCACATTACGAAGAGGTCAAAATACTTTTAGAAGAGAAGAAACCTTTTATGCTTATGATGAGTGAAACACATGTGACTGAAGATATCCAAGATAGTGAAATTATATTTGATGATTATAATACCATCCGTTGTGACTCGCATAGCAGACATACAGGAGGAGTGATGATTCTCTTAAGTAATAAAGTTCCATATGAAGTGATATCAAATCACCAACATGAAAAACATTGTTGGATTTTAGCCATCAGCATTAAATCAGGAATCAAGAAAGGAGTATATACTGTTATTTATAGATCACCAAACACGAGTAAATGCGACTTCTTAACATATTTTCAAAGATGGAGCATGGAAAATTTGCAAGATGAAAATATTAACATCATAGTTGGAGATTTCAATATAAATGTTAAAGCAAATGCAGACATATACACAAAAAAACTGAAATCTATTATTCAAACTGCAGGTATGAAACAATTAGTTAAAGATTTCACACGAATTACTAATACCTCTAAAACATTGATTGATCTGGTTATCTCAAATAAATTTAACCTATGTGTTAATGTATTAGATAAACATAAAATTACCGACCATAATATGATTCAAATTCTATTAAATGACAGAGGAAACTACAACTCCAGTAAAGAAACACAAGTAATAACATTTAAAAATTACAAAAGATACAATAAAGAACTCTTCATTCAGACCTTAGAGACTATTGATTGGAATGAAATAAATCAAATGGAATATAACAAAAAAGCTGACCAGATGATATTAAACATTAAAAAATCCATTGATGAAGTAGTTCCAGAACAGAAGATACGTAAAGGAAACAATAATAAATGGTTCACAAAAGAACTACGCACAATGCAGCATGATAGAGATACATTTTACAAGAGAGCACGCCTTACTAATAATACTATGGATTGGAATAACTACAAAAAAATGAGAAATAAATACTCCAAAGACATAAAAAGAACGCATAATGAGTACATAAAAAATAAAATAAAATCGGAAGAAGGGGATCCCAAAAAAATTTGGAAAAGCATTAAAGAATTAGTACATGGCGATAACAAAAACGACATAAAAATAGTAAACTTCCCAAAAGATATAAACGAAGAAAACATGGCTAATAGCTTTAATAAATATTTTATAGAAAGCATCACTCAAATTAACAAATTAATACCTAACATTGTTTTCAACCCCACAAATGATAATAACAACTCAAACAAAAAATTATTGGTCTTCAGAAAAATAACTGCAGAATATTTATTTAACATTTTAAAGAAAATTAAATCAAAAAACAGTTCAGATGGATTAACTATTAGTGTGATAAAAGATGCTTTTCCAGTAATTGGATCTACTCTATTAAATATTATTAATCAGACAATTGAAGAGGGAAAATTTCCACAGTCATGGAAACTATCTACCATTATACCGGTCCCAAAGGTTAAAAATACCAGAAAATGTGAAGAATTTCGACCAATAAACACCTTACCGAAATATGAACAGATACTTGAAGTAATAATAAAAGAACAAATATTGCAATACTTAGATGAACACAATATTTTATACCAAGAACAATCGGGATTCAGATGTAATAATTCTTGTGAAACAGCGTTAAATGTAATCGTTGAAGAATGGAAAGAAGGAATGAATAGTAATAAATTTATCTTAGCAATATTCTTGGATTTTCAAAGGGCATTCGAAACCATAGATCGAGAAATATTGATAAGAAAGCTTAAAGAAATTGGTTTCTCAACTCTAGCCATTAAATTAATAAAAGAGTATTTGAAAGACCGAATACAGGTAACAAAAATTAATAATCAATTTTCAAAACCAATGGAAAATAAATTAGGAGTACCACAGGGATCAGTCCTTGGACCTCTATTGTTCATACTCTATATTAATGACATGGTGAAAATATTTTCAAAATGCAAAGTACGACTATTTGCCGATGATACACTTATATATATAATTGGAGAAAACTATGAAGAACTAATAAATATTTTAAATAATGAACTAGATAATGTATCAAGATGGCTAAAAATAAATAAGCTTAAATTAAATACAAAAAAAACAAAATGTATGGTAATTGGTTATAAGAAGACATCCAGTGAAAGCAAAATCAAAATTGATGGTGAAATTATTGAAAATGTTACCGATATAAAATACTTAGGAGTTATAATAGATTCCAAACTCAACTTTAACAAACATGCGGAATATACCCAAAAGAAAATTGGAAAAAAGATATCTTTCTTGGGAAGAATTCGCCAAAAACTGTCCGAAAAAACTGCAATCACCATTTATAACTCCATTATTGCTCCACATTTTAATTACTGCTCAACTATCCTTTTCCTGTGTAACGACCGAGAGCAAAATAAATTTCAAATTCTCCAAAATAGGGCAATGAGAACAATACTCAGACGAAATAGATATTCAAAAGTAAATAAAATGTTAAACGAACTAAATTGGCTAACGGTGAAACAGATGTTGACCTTGAACACGATGATATTTTTACACAAAATAGTAAACAACCTGCTACCCAAATATTTTTCGAATCAAATTGTATACAACAAGGACATACACCAACATAAAACTAGGACGTGCAATGAAATCAGGCTACCAAAGAAGGACAAAGCGAATACCCAGAATAGTATATTTTATAAAGGGATGAAATACTATAACGCGCTGCCGGAAAACCTTAAGTCTGCCCCAATTGAAAAGTTTAAGATGTTGTGTAGGAGCCATATCAAGAAAGAAAAAAAAAAAACATAGTATATTTAAATGTAATAATTAATTAGTCATTTGTAATCTTAAATGTACAAATTACTAAAATAAAATCAATAAATAAAATAAATAAAATTTCTAGTCAATATTCTATTTTTTCTTTTGCTAAAAAGCTAATTTTTTTATACACAATACATTTCGTTTTATCGTTTGCAGAATGCCTGATGTCAATATTCCAGTTCATTTTTTGATTTTTTTTATTACAATTTTTAAATTTAGGTTCTTTATCTTTGTTAGCACAATCTTTGTAGGAATGATCACCAGCACAGTGTGTACACAATGGTTTGTCCTTTTCTTTATGAAGACACCTGACAGAAGTATGTCCAAAGCCCAGGCAGTGATAGCATTGCACTAGAGTTGACTAGAGGATGGGCATCCTCTACTTGTATTCTCTGGTATCCAACATAGATTTTACCGGTATATACTAGCCTTCTTCTTATTTCAGTACTAACTTCAATTATGTAATTAGATGTGTTATTATTTTTGTTTTTCAAGATCTTTTTTAACGTCATCTGAATTTCTGGTTTATCTATCATCACATCCTTGATATCTTCATTCTGTTCGAGTATATCTTGTATAATATCATCCTTATTATAGTCATTAGCAATGCCCTTAAGTATTATAGTTGGTCTTTTCTTTTTAATTTCTGTAGCACTGATGTCTTTGAACTCGTCTCCAATAGCTTTACTCATTTTTTTCCGCATCGTACTGTAACGTTTTATTATCGTTTGTTCTCACCTCTGAAAACCTTACTGGCTTACCTTTGGTTTGTGTTACTTAATCGTCCCGCGGCTATGCTCGATTTCTCAGGCGTGCAGTCCTCAACCCAAGCATCATTGTATTGACAGGTTTTTTAAAAGAAACAAGTTATTTTTAGACATTGAAGTATACATATATATTGTTGATTTTTATGGACAGGTTATACAAATATAGTCCCTACCTATATTGGCTCTATTATCGTTCGAGGATGTCAACGACTTAAAGGGGGATTCCGTAGTACGTTACTTGGTGATTGTAATGGTTTGGTGTTGAACCCGCGGTGTGGTGGACGACGCCGTGGTGACGCCTAGGGCTACCTTAGCCCGGTGTTGAAGCCGCTGGCTGGGTTGTTTCGCACTGTGTCCGGGAGGTCCGATTAGATAGGTATTTGTAAAATGTTCATCACTGCACAAGCTTGTTACTATTCGTACCGTTTAAGCACTGTGTCCGGGAGGTTCGATTGGATAGGTATTTGTAAAATGTTTATCACTGCACACGTTGTTGGCAAGCCGTACCGGTCTATCGTTATTTGCGCGGGAGCTTGTGTTATAAGTATATCGTATGATCTAGAATTCGCGCGCTAGTCGGGATATCGCAGCGGCTCCGCGTGACCTACTTCTTTGGGCTTTCGTACCTAACTGTCGTTAACGGGTGCATTTCTTTGTTTTTATAGTCTCGATGGCCTACGTGCGTATGGCTCCCTAGCGACGGTCCGGAAGAGAGCGGTGTGTGAGGGGTTTCCTGTCCGAATCGTGTTGATATGCCGTTGAATTTAATACATTACACTATCCCCCTTTTTCGGAAAAATAAAAAAAAGAAAAAAGAAAAAAAAAAATATTCACCTACATAAGAGCCAATACCTAAACCAAAACTAGAAGTTAACTGCCTAAGAGCCAGCTAAAGCAAAAGTTGATTGAAAAGAACTAGTTACAGACTACATAAACAAGAAGAAAACTTAAATGTTACTTATAATTAACTTACGGGTAAGTACAGAATACAGAATATAAATGTGAAGGTGTGAGTGTCCCTTTTTATGTTTAGAATCTAAATGTGATTACTAAGGGAAATAAAAATTTGTAAATAATAAAGACTAGTGTGAAAGTTGTAATGCAACCACCCAAAAAATGTGTGAGATGGTTTGCGCTGAAAGCGGTGAGAAAGTATAACAGAGCAAAAAGATTAACTAATTAGGTTGTGATGTGGCTATATTTGAAATTTTATAAATTAGAAATTATGCAAAAGAGGGAACTCTTTACAAATCGTAATTGAGTTTTGTTACGAAAATGAACAACTATTAATAATTTATCTTATACAACTATGACATGGACGAATGTATGAGCCTAAGATTATCACTATTATTTGTTTGTTTATAGAGTTTAAACAACATGAAATAAGAATAAAGCTAATAATAACTGAGCAAGTGTTACTACTTGAATTTGACCAGACTAAGGTCTAGAAATCATTGATAGTAGAGTGTAATTATACAAAACAAAACAATTTTTTTTATACTGAAAATGATAAAAGAAAATCAAAAATTTGTTTTAAATTTTATAAACTCAGGTTTATAAATTGATACAAAAAAAAACTATTCGCCATTGCTGAGTTTTTTATACATTGGAATCATAAAATAAACTTTTTGCTAATAAGGATAACAGGTGACCTAGGGGGTCGCTTATAAACATTGAGTCTAGTGAAACTGGTTATTTGGACGATTTGTCCATTCAACAAGAACCAAAAAGAAAAACAAACAAAAAAAAATTGAAATAATAATAATAATAACAATACAATTGAAATACAATAGATTTTAAGGAACTGAAAGTGTCGTATAAAATGATATCACGTTATTAATGCAATAAAGGTCAAACATATAACCAATTTAATTGTCAGTTTTAATAAACTGAAATTATTACAAAAAGGTATCACTTTATTAAACGTAATTAAAACAATTTATTTGACTGAAATTGTTACAAAATGTTTCACGTTAGTAAACGTAATAAAACAACTTAATTGTCAGTTTTAATAAACTGAAATTATTACAAAAAAAGTATCACGTTATTAAACGTAATAAAACATCTTAATTGTCAGTTTTAATAAACTGAAATTATTACAAAAAAGTATCACGTTATTAAACGTAATAAAACAACTTAATTGTCAGTTTTAATAAACTGAAATTATTACAAAAAAGTATCACGTTATTAAACGTAATTAAAACAACTTATTCATGTAAAACAAAACAGCGAAATCTACTGTTTTGACTTGGTGGTCAACTGAATAAGGCACAATGGCTTACACTGAGCCAACAATAAAACTTCATCAAGGTAAGAATAACACCTGACAGGCGTGTGACTTTTAATTAATTGTGCATAACAGGAATACACAATTATAACAAATTCAGAGGGGACTTCCTCTGACTGAGATGGGGGTTACCCCTGTACATATATTTTGAATAATCTTATGATTACAATTAGGCATAACATTGACAAGAAAATGTCCTTCTGGACTAATCTTCAATACCTATTAATTATACAAAGTAAACAGTCTATCCGTGTATGCAAGATTCTCCTTCGTGTCACGTCCGGGTATTATCACTTTTGTGATTATGTTTTTATGTTTAAAAATAATGAGAATTACGAGGGTAAGTGGTGGGGTAGAATAATAATTAAAAAAATATGAGCGCCAACATGTTTTTTAACGTTATTTATGTTACTATTAATTTACGTTTCTTTTCTTTTATTTCTAACTGGTTATGGAAGACATGTAAACCATTATAAAACTTTAAGCTTGTTATAGTAGATTCGTAAATTATTGAAGTGAGATTTATGGGTAAGAGGGAGAAAGAAAAAAAAATATTATACTTAAGATTCACAAACCGCTTGACAATTGGGTCCTTATTGCAGTGGTTGTGTGAACGTAATGCATGATAGCCAACGTCAATTTGTCCCATCTCGAGGCGTGCACTCCTCTATTTGATGTGACAAACAAACTTGCCAGAGATCATACATACGATTTGATATTATGAAAAAGCTAAGTTTCGTACCATGCTTATGACACTTATATTTTATTTAAATCATTATCGTGGTAAAAGGTGGGGAAATTAAAATTGAAGTGAGCGAGGCGTTTATGGCATTTTATTTATTTTTTTTAAGGGGATTCTGATTTAATTATATCTTGCGGAAAAAAAAACATATACTCTTATTCGATTGAACTTCGTTAAGGCATCCGCGACCAAGTCGTAAATAGCGATCATTTCCAGCTTTTTAATTACCGCTGCTGAACTGTTTTCAAAATTTAAAATTGGGGTTTGGGAATCCATATTAAGTTTGTATGATTATTAATGAAATTATAAACCTCGTAAAATCCTCTCCAATACAATGATGCTGATGATTTCGTTGAGCGCCAGTGTAACGTTTTCTTATAAACACTCAATCCAAAACCATTGCATTGACATGGTAGGTTTGTTAAAATAAACATGTGATTTCTTAGACATTGAAGTATACATATATATTGTTGATTTTTATGGACAGGTTATACAAATATAGTCCCTACCTATATTGGCTCTATTATCGTTCGAGGATGTCAACGACTTAAAGGGGGATTCCGTAGTACGTTACTTGGTGATTGTAGTGGTTTGGTGTTGAACCCGCGGTGTGGTGGACGACGCCGTGGTGACGCCTAGGGCTACCTTAGCCCGGTGTTGAAGCCGCTGGCTGGTTTGTTTCGCACTGTGTCCGGGAGGTCCGATTAGATAGGTATTTGTAAAATGTTCATCACTGCACAAGCTTGTTACTATTCGTACCGTTTAAGCACTGTGTCCGGGAGGTCCGATTAGATAGGTATTTGTAAAATGTTCATCACTGCACACGTTGTTGGCAAGCCGTACCGGTCTATCGTTATTTGCGCGGGAGCTTGTGTTATAAGTATATCGTATGATCTAGAATTCGCGCGCTAGTCGGGATATCGCAGCGGCTCCGCGTGACCTACTTCTTTGGGCTTTCGTACCTAACTGTCGTTAACGGGTGCATTTCTTTGTTTTTATAGTCTCGATGGCCTACGTGCGTATGGCTCCCTAGCGACGGTCCGGAAGAGAGCGGTGTGTGAGGGGTTTCCTGTCCGAATCGTGTTGATATGCCGTTGAATTTAATACATTACACTATCCCCCTTTTTCGGAAAAATAAAAAAAAGAAAAAAGAAAAAAAAAAATATTCACCTACATAAGAGCCAATACCTAAACCAAAACTAGAAGTTAACTGCCTAAGAGCCAGCTAAAGCAAAAGTTGATTGAAAAGAACTAGTTACAGACTACATAAACAAGAAGAAAACTTAAATGTTACTTATAATTAACTTACGGGTAAGTACAGAATACAGAATATAAATGTGAAGGTGTGAGTGTCCCTTTTTATGTTTAGAATCTAAATGTGATTACTAAGGGAAATAAAAATTTGTAAATAATAAAGACTAGTGTGAAAGTTGTAATGCAACCACCCAAAAAATGTGTGAGATGGTTTGCGCTGAAAGCGGTGAGAAAGTATAACAGAGCAAAAAGATTAACTAATTAGGTTGTGATGTGGCTATATTTGAAATTTTATAAATTAGAAATTATGCAAAAGAGGGAACTCTTTACAAATCGTAATTGAGTTTTGTTACGAAAATGAACAACTATTAATAATTTATCTTATACAACTATGACATGGACGAATGTATGAGCCTAAGATTATCACTATTATTTGTTTGTTTATAGAGTTTAAACAACATGAAATAAGAATAAAGCTAATAATAACTGAGCAAGTGTTACTACTTGAATTTGACCAGACTAAGGTCTAGAAATCATTGATAGTAGAGTGTAATTATACAAAACAAAACAATTTTTTTTATACTGAAAATGATAAAAGAAAATCAAAAATTTGTTTTAAATTTTATAAACTCAGGTTTATAAATTGATACAAAAAAAACTATTCGCCATTGCTGAGTTTTTTATACATTGGAATCATAAAATAAACTTTTTGCTAATAAGGATAACAGGTGACCTAGGGGGTCGCTTATAAACATTGAGTCTAGTGAAACTGGTTATTTGGACGATTTGTCCATTCAACAAGAACCAAAAAGAAAAACAAACAAAAAAATTTTTTAATAATAATAATAATAACAATACAATTGAAATACAATAGATTTTAAGGAACTGAAAGTGTCGTATAAAATGATATCACGTTATTAATGCAATAAAGGTCAAACATATAACCAATTTAATTGTCAGTTTTAATAAACTGAAATTATTACAAAAAGGTATCACTTTATTAAACGTAATTAAAACAATTTATTTGACTGAAATTGTTACAAAATGTTTCACGTTAGTAAACGTAATAAAACAACTTAATTGTCAGTTTTAATAAACTGAAATTATTACAAAAAAAGTATCACGTTATTAAACGTAATAAAACATCTTAATTGTCAGTTTTAATAAACTGAAATTATTACAAAAAAGTATCACGTTATTAAACGTAATAAAACAACTTAATTGTCAGTTTTAATAAACTGAAATTATTACAAAAAAGTATCACGTTATTAAACGTAATTAAAACAACTTATTCATGTAAAACAAAACAGCGAAATCTACTGTTTTGACTTGGTGGTCAACTGAATAAGGCACAATGGCTTACACTGAGCCAACAATAAAACTTCATCAAGGTAAGAATAACACCTGACAGGCGTGTGACTTTTAATTAATTGTGCATAACAGGAATACACAATTATAACAAATTCAGAGGGGACTTCCTCTGACTGAGATGGGGGTTACCCCTGTACATATATTTTGAATAATCTTATGATTACAATTAGGCATAACATTGACAAGAAAATGTCCTTCTGGACTAATCTTCAATACCTATTAATTATACAAAGTAAACAGTCTATCCGTGTATGCAAGATTCTCCTTCGTGTCACGTCCGGGTATTATCACTTTTGTGATTATGTTTTTATGTTTAAAAATAATGAGAATTACGAGGGTAAGTGGTGGGGTAGAATAATAATTAAAAAAATATGAGCGCCAACATGTCTTTTAACGTTATTTATGTTACTATTAATTTACGTTTCTTTTCTTTTATTTCTAACTGGTTATGGAAGACATGTAAACCATTATAAAACTTTAAGCTTGTTATAGTAGATTCGTAAATTATTGAAGTGAGATTTATGGGTAAGAGGGAGAAAGAAAAAAAAAATATTATACTTAAGATTCACAAACCGCTTGACAATTGGGTCCTTATTGCAGTGGTTGTGTGAACGTAATGCATGATAGCCAACGTCAATTTGTCCCATCTCGAGGCGTGCACTCCTCTATTTGATGTGACAAACAAACTTGCCAGAGATCATACATACGATTTGATATTATGAAAAAGCTAAGTTTCGTACCATGCTTATGACACTTATATTTTATTTAAATCATTATCGTGGTAAAAGGTGGGGAAATTAAAATTGAAGTGAGCGAGGCGTTTATGGCATTTTATTTATTTTTTTTAAGGGGATTCTGATTTAATTATATCTTGCGGAAAAAAAAACATATACTCTTATTCGATTGAACTTCGTTAAGGCATCCGCGACCAAGTCGTAAATAGCGATCATTTCCAGCTTTTTAATTACCGCTGCTGAACTGTTTTCAAAATTTAAAATTGGGGTTTGGGAATCCATATTAAGTTTGTATGATTATTAATGAAATTATAAACCTCGTAAAATCCTCTCCAATACAATGATGCTGATGATTTCGTTGAGCGCCAGTGTAACGTTTTCTTATAAACACTCAATCCAAAACCATTGCATTGACATGGTAGGTTTGTTAAAATAAACATGTGATTTCTTAGACATTGAAGTATACATATATATTGTTGATTTTTATGGACAGGTTATACAAATATAGTCCCTACCTATATTGGCTCTATTATCGTTCGAGGATGTCAACGACTTAAAGGGGGATTCCGTAGTACGTTACTTGGTGATTGTAGTGGTTTGGTGTTGAACCCGCGATGTGGTGGACGACGCCGTGGTGACGCCTAGGGCTACCTTAGCCCGGTGTTGAAGCCGCTGGCTGGTTTGTTTCGCACTGTGTCCGGGAGGTCCGATTAGATAGGTATTTGTAAAATGTTCATCACTGCACAAGCTTGTTACTATTCGTACCGTTTAAGCACTGTGTCCGGGAGGTCCGATTAGATAGGTATTTGTAAAATGTTCATCACTGCACACGTTGTTGGCAAGCCGTACCGGTCTATCGTTATTTGCGCGGGAGCTTGTGTTATAAGTATATCGTATGATCTAGAATTCGCGCGCTATTCGGGATATCGCAGCGGCTCCGCGTGACCTACTTCTTTGGGCTTTCGTACCTAACTGTCGTTAACGGGTGCATTTCTTTGTTTTTATAGTCTCGATGGCCTACGTGCGTATGGCTCCCTAGCGACGGTCCGGAAGAGAGCGGTGTGTGAGGGGTTTCCTGTCCGAATCGTGTTGATATGCCGTTGAATTTAATACATTACACTATCCCCCTTTTTCGGAAAAATAAAAAAAAGAAAAAAGAAAAAAAAAAATATTCACCTACATAAGAGCCAATACCTAAACCAAAACTAGAAGTTAACTGCCTAAGAGCCAGCTAAAGCAAAAGTTGATTGAAAAGAACTAGTTACAGACTACATAAACAAGAAGAAAACTTAAATGTTACTTATAATTAACTTACGGGTAAGTACAGAATACAGAATATAAATGTGAAGGTGTGAGTGTCCCTTTTTATGTTTAGAATCTAAATGTGATTACTAAGGGAAATAAAAATTTGTAAATAATAAAGACTAGTGTGAAAGTTGTAATGCAACCACCCAAAAAATGTGTGAGATGGTTTGCGCTGAAAGCGGTGAGAAAGTATAACAGAGCAAAAAGATTAACTAATTAGGTTGTGATGTGGCTATATTTGAAATTTTATAAATTAGAAATTATGCAAAAGAGGGAACTCTTTACAAATCGTAATTGAGTTTTGTTACGAAAATGAACAACTATTAATAATTTATCTTATACAACTATGACATGGACGAATGTATGAGCCTAAGATTATCACTATTATTTGTTTGTTTATAGAGTTTAAACAACATGAAATAAGAATAAAGCTAATAATAACTGAGCAAGTGTTACTACTTGAATTTGACCAGACTAAGGTCTAGAAATCATTGATAGTAGAGTGTAATTATACAAAACAAAACAATTTTTTTTATACTGAAAATGATAAAAGAAAATCAAAAATTTGTTTTAAATTTTATAAACTCAGGTTTATAAATTGATACAAAAAAAACTATTCGCCATTGCTGAGTTTTTTATACATTGGAATCATAAAATAAACTTTTTGCTAATAAGGATAACAGGTGACCTAGGGGGTCGCTTATAAACATTGAGTCTAGTGAAACTGGTTATTTGGACGATTTGTCCATTCAACAAGAACCAAAAAGAAAAACAAACAAAAAAAAAATTTAATAATAATAATAATAACAATACAATTGAAATACAATAGATTTTAAGGAACTGAAAGTGTCGTATAAAATGATATCACGTTATTAATGCAATAAAGGTCAAACATATAACCAATTTAATTGTCAGTTTTAATAAACTGAAATTATTACAAAAAGGTATCACTTTATTAAACGTAATTAAAACAATTTATTTGACTGAAATTGTTACAAAATGTTTCACGTTAGTAAACGTAATAAAACAACTTAATTGTCAGTTTTAATAAACTGAAATTATTACAAAAAAAGTATCACGTTATTAAACGTAATAAAACATCTTAATTGTCAGTTTTAATAAACTGAAATTATTACAAAAAAGTATCACGTTATTAAACGTAATAAAACAACTTAATTGTCAGTTTTAATAAACTGAAATTATTACAAAAAAGTATCACGTTATTAAACGTAATTAAAACAACTTATTCGTGTAAAACAAAACAGCGAAATCTACTGTTTTGACTTGGTGGTCAACTGAATAAGGCACAATGGCTTACACTGAGCCAACAATAAAACTTCATCAAGGTAAGAATAACACCTGACAGGCGTGTGACTTTTAATTAATTGTGCATAACAGGAATACACAATTATAACAAATTCAGAGGGGACTTCCTCTGACTGAGATGGGGGTTACCCCTGTACATATATTTTGAATAATCTTATGATTACAATTAGGCATAACATTGACAAGAAAATGTCCTTCTGGACTAATCTTCAATACCTATTAATTATACAAAGTAAACAGTCTATCCGTGTATGCAAGATTCTCCTTCGTGTCACGTCCGGGTATTATCACTTTTGTGATTATGTTTTTATGTTTAAAAATAATGAGAATTACGAGGGTAAGTGGTGGGGTAGAATAATAATTAAAAAAATATGAGCGCCAACATGTCTTTTAACGTTATTTATGTTACTATTAATTTACGTTTCTTTTCTTTTATTTCTAACTGGTTATGGAAGACATGTAAACCATTATAAAACTTTAAGCTTGTTATAGTAGATTCGTAAATTATTGAAGTGAGATTTATGGGTAAGAGGGAGAAAGAAAAAAAAAATATTATACTTAAGATTCACAAACCGCTTGACAATTGGGTCCTTATTGCAGTGGTTGTGTGAACGTAATGCATGATAGCCAACGTCAATTTGTCCCATCTCGAGGCGTGCACTCCTCTATTTGATGTGACAAACAAACTTGCCAGAGATCATACATACGATTTGATATTATGAAAAAGCTAAGTTTCGTACCATGCTTATGACACTTATATTTTATTTAAATCATTATCGTGGTAAAAGGTGGGGAAATTAAAATTGAAGTGAGCGAGGCGTTTATGGCATTTTATTTATTTTTTTTAAGGGGATTCTGATTTAATTATATCTTGCGGAAAAAAAAAACATATACTCTTATTCGATTGAACTTCGTTAAGGCATCCGCGACCAAGTCGTAAATAGCGATCATTTCCAGCTTTTTAATTACCGCTGCTGAACTGTTTTCAAAATTTAAAATTGGGGTTTGGGAATCCATATTAAGTTTGTATGATTATTAATGAAATTATAAACCTCGTAAAATCCTCTCCAATACAATGATGCTGATGATTTCGTTGAGCGCCAGTGTAACGTTTTCTTATAAACACTCAATCCAAAACCATTGCATTGAAATGGTAGGTTTGTTAAAATAAACATGTGATTTCTTAGACATTGAAGTATACATATATATTGTTAATTTTTATGGACAGGTTATACAAATATAGTTGTATTGGCTCTATTATCGTTCGAGGATGTCAACGACTTAAAGGGGGATTCCGTAGTACGTTACTTGGTGATTGTAGTGGTTTGGTGTTGAACCCGCGGTGTGGTGGACGACGCCGTGGTGACGCCTAGGGCTACCTTAGCCCGGTGTTGAAGCCGCTGGCTGGGTTGTTTCGCACTGTGTCCGGGAGGTCCGATTAGATAGGTATTTGTAAAATGTTCATCACTGCACAAGCTTGTTACTATTCGTACCGTTTAAGCACTGTGTCCGGGAGGTCCGATTAGATAGGTATTTGTAAAATGTTCATCACTGCACACGTTGTTGGCAAGCCGTACCGGTCTATCGTTATTTGCGCGGGAGCTTGTGTTATAAGTATATCGTATGATCTAGAATTCGCGCGCTAGTCGGGATATCGCAGCGGCTCCGCGTGACCTACTTCTTTGGGCTTTCGTACCTAACTGTCGTTAACGGGTGCATTTCTTTGTTTTTATAGTCTCGATGGCCTACGTGCGTATGGCTCCCTAGCGACGGTCCGGAAGAGAGCGGTGTGTGAGGGGTTTCCTGTCCGAATCGTGTTGATATGCCGTTGAATTTAATACATTACACTTGGGGGCTCGTCCGGGATATCGCAGCGGCTCCGCGTGACCTACTTCTTTGGGCTTTCGTACCTAACTGTCGTTAACGGACTTTTTTTTTTGAAGTGAAACTTCTTTACGCGCGTCATGCAATTTCGAGGACCGGAGTAAAACCGACTCATGACCGAAACGAAAATGCGGGACCACCGATTAAAGTTCATTTGATCTAGTCAAAGTTTTGAAGTAACATATAAATGCTTCTTAGCTCATACCGACAACTGGCGTTGGTGGTGTAATGGTCAGCATAGTTGCCTTCCAAGCAGTTGATCCGAGTTCGATTCTCGGCCATCGCACATTATTTTTTTGTTTTTAACGCCTTTTTCATTCAATATCTTATTTTTTAGTAGGTCAGAACATTTTTTAAAAGAAAATAATATTGCAAAATAATAAAAACACTTATCTCACTGTGATAAAACATTACTCCGCTAGAGCGCGCTTTGCGTTATTGTGTTGGATTAAAATTATTATCTAATCCGTATATTATGATAATTGTATTACATTTATTTAATTAATTTATTTATTTTGATAATATGTAATAATTTACAGAAAAAAAAATTAAAACTATCTCCCTCTGATAAAATATCCGTTCGCTAGAGCGCACTACGCGATCTTGTGTGGGATTCTATTTCTGTACATTGTACATTATTTTTAAAAATATATTATATTTTGGGTGTGATGTAGGTAACATTATAAAACATAACAAGCTCTCATATTTTCAGAACCTACATAATATAATCAATTTATGCGGCTTTGCTTACAGTTGGTGCTCAGCGTGGTTGGCTTTCAATCAGTTAAGCGAGGTTCGATTCTCGGCTGTGGCATTTTTGAAGTGAAACCTTGTTGAGGTGGGGGAGCCGCTCACGAACGTTCTCTTTCTTCTCTTCTTTCCTCTCTCTCAGACACCAGCGAACTGCGCCACGCCAAGCATCAGCTGAAACTAGAAGTTTCACTTCTGTCTTGCGTAGGCTTGACACACCCACTTTTTTTTTTAACGGGTGCATTTCTTTGTTTTTATAGTCTCGATGGCCTACGTGCGTATGGCTCCCTAGCGACGGTCCGGAAGAGAGCGGTGTGTGAGGGGTTTCCTGTCCGAATCGTGTTGATATGCCGTTGAATTTAATACATTACAGTACTTTGTCGAACATTTTATAAGTATTCTATTTTTAGATATCGCATTAACACCAATCACTTTGGCACCAATCTTACTTAAGTTAATTTTCTTCCTGATTTTATTTTGTATATTTTCTGAAGATTCCTCAGCATTGTTCGATGAAACTACTAATTTGTAATCACTTTTCAATATTTTATTTTGGTGTTCAGCTACTTTCCCGTATACAAATGTTGGTTCTATTATTTTTTCCTTTGCTTCAGATAACTGAAGAGTTAGATGTCCCATCCAGTTTAATATAGCACTTGTTTTCGTTGTAATAAGTTAATTTGTTCTTTATTAAATTTATTCATTTTATCTTGAACACAATTCAATAAATCATCAATTGCCTCCTTCGCAGAATCCATGAATTGATGTGAATTCATTTTTTTTAAAGTAAAAAACACCGTTTTTATTAAGGTTCTAGATATTTAGGATAAACTTTAAATTACGTTATGTTTCACTGTTTATTAATTGTATAATTCACTAAATTGTTGTGTCTTATTGTCCTTTTTTCACAAACAATGAAATAGAGCACAGATTCACATTTTTAAAGTTTAAAAACGCACAAACAATATCAATGTATTCTGCACTTTTTACTGCTTAAATATATCTTTATTTGCGTTTATTTCTTTAAATTTGTATGAACAAGGATGAAACGTCAAGTCTGTAGGTAGATAAAATTATTGTTGATGTATATGAATAAAAATAAAAGCAATTTGTCAAAAGATTTTTATTATCAGCACATAAACATTTCATAAGTGGTTTCACCACAGTTTTAATGCAGTTGGAATGAGAAACAGCTGTAAACGTTATAATAATTACAGATCAGAACTTGATTATTAAAAAAACCGATTTGAATGAATTATATAATTACATTATAATATGGAAAAAAACTTTAATTTTATGTTTTTTTGAGTTCTACGACTTAAACTTGACATAAAATAAACAAATTAAAATTGATATAATAAGCAAAAACTCTTTCTTCAAATATTCCAAATTCAAATATTTCAGATATTGAACAGTATCTGGAAAATATAAATTGGGCTTCATTGATAGAATTAGATAGTGAGAAATTTCAGATAAATGGATTTCAGAAAAGATTATGTCATTTTAAAAGGGCCGTCCAAACTTCCTGCCTTAAAGGGATCTCCGAAAAGTTTTGCGACTCTTGGATATCATTTCTGCTTTTGAGACAACGTGGCCGTCAATTGATCTGAAACGAAGAACAAATGCTTAGTTTTACTCACTGACATCACTTGAGTTTCAAAACAATTTTCTATAAATGTTTTATTTCCACTAAACATTTAAACCATATCAAAAAAGGTATCTGTTCTTCTTTATCTTAATCTTTGACAATATTATTATAATAGATATAAAAATAATAGTTGCGCTTACCTAGAAATTAGTGTAACAATAGTTAATAACAAAGTATAAAAAAATATATGTTGTTGTGTCAAATTTACTTCAGTGGTCCAGTAATACATTATACCGTGAGCTCATGAAAACTAGAACATTTACAAAATGTTTACCATTTTAAAACATTATAATATGTAGAATAAGAGTATTCATGTCAAGATTTTGATTTTGTAATAACTCTGGCAGGTTACGGGTATACAAATTTTTTGTTCGCCTGATGTAAATTAACGCACATTAGAATTTAACACTAGAAATAATAATACAAAAAAACGTTTTACAAGATGTGTATAAACACATCTTATGATTTAGTATTAGAAATAGTAATACTAAAAATTGTTTCCATGCTGTATAACAGTATATATTTAACACTATAAATAATAATACTAAAAACATTTTACATGACATGTATAAAAAAATCTTAGAATTTAACACTACAAATAATAATACTAAAAACATTTTTCATGACATGTATAAAAACAACTTAGAATTCAAAACTAGAAATAGTAATACAAAAAAATGTTTGCATGATACATATAAACGCACCTTACAATTTAACACTAGAAATATACATACAAAAATAAATCCACGATGTTTAAATGAAACGCCGCTATGAAAAATTGTTGTGTGATTCTCCAATAAATAAAGCTCTCAATCAAAAAACTTACTTCCTTATTATTTTGACAAGAACTAAAATTATTTAAATTTCTCAAAGTTTCAAGTAAATTTTTTTTGTAATTGCAATGTGAAATGGGGTTCACCACCACTGTGCGGACCTGTAATTTGGCTGGCTACTCCATTCCCTCCGGGGCACAGTGGCATGCACCGCGATGCGGTTCGATTAACTTTTTCATCGCCCTTTATGTGGCTAGCGGAATTTTATTTTTTTATTTGGTACAATATTTTTTACATTCAAAGTTTTCCAGTAATGTTGGCCTCACTGGGTGGCTTGCCCGTGCTGAGGCCTTCATTTTATAATATGAAAATATAATCTACATAATACATTTAAAGAGAAAATAATACATTTAAAATATGATCTTGTGTGTTTGTGAGTGATGTGTGTTTATATTGGTTTTATGTGTTACGTGTAGGTTTTATTTCTTACCGCTACGTGTAGAAATCGAAATAAACGCTTTTTCTCTGATGAGTACTGCATTCGCACTTGTATACTTGTGATAAAGGAGTGATAAATATTTAGAGCATGACTAAAAAAACACTTCACACTCGTTAAATGGCGTTTTTTGTTAGGCATTTTATAAAGACTTTAAAGTTTAAATTCAAAAATTAACAGTTTAAGAGTTAATCAATCCGAGCTATCATCGTCATAAATCTCAAATATTATTTTAATTCAATCGAACCAGAAACGGGACCGGAACGGGAAAAACGAATCCTCTTATTTTGATTTTCAGGTTTGCAAAATTTCATCAATTTCAAAATAAAACTATAGATTTCTATCGAAATGGTAACGAACAGTCTTCTTTATACAAGTAAGATAGGTATATTATTGAGAATTACCATCATTAAATTATAACCACGAAACTTGGTAAGGCAGCGTCGATTATAAATATTATTATTGAGAAACATTTTTCATATTCCAGGCACGTTTTATGTTGGAAAATGTGTTGCTTCTTGTTTGTTTGAAAAGTTCTCGTAAATCAAGTAATTTGCCGACTTAGGCAAATAATGAGAACATTATATAAACTTTAGTAAGTGAAGGAAGAATTTGATATTCTGACAACAGTGTGAACGTGGTTATTTTAAAGAACTTTGTCGTTACGCTTTTGGAAAAACATTATTTTCAACGTTGTTTTGAAAGGTTGGTATATTTAAGCTTTCATTACCAAAAACGAAACTAATTTTAAGTTTTTGAAGAGTTCGAACCCTTTGACTGTTGGATATGTTTGAAATCTTGATGTCATCGGATTAGTAAAATGGAATTTTGAGCTAATTAAAAGGGTTGGTTATAAAACAATACTTAATACCATTTGAAACTACTTAATTCCATTTGAAACTACATGTTATGCTTTATATATATATACAATCGACTTACAACAATACTTAATACCATCTGAAACAGATATGTTTTGATTTTCAATATATATATAATCAGCTTCACAAAAATAGCACCCTTTGCAAAATCTTATAAGGCAATAAAGCAATAGTCTGTTTTGAATGTGCAGCGTCGTAGCCCTGATCCACGCCTCCGGATGAAGCCACCAGACTCTTGAAACCGTTAGAAAACTTGTCGAATTTCAAAACGGTTTATGTTTAGTTGCTGAGCAACATGATTGCAGCATTGCCACCACTTTAGCAGATTCGTTAGGAGTGGTGTCCATTTTAAGGGGTTGGTTTCCAGCGCCAATTACTCACGCGTGTCCTCTACAACGTTCGAATAGTGAATGACCTATATTTGATATTTGACCTATGCTTTTATATCAATATATCTATTTATATCAATACTGCTTGGGTTAGATATAAAGGCTCGGTGAAACTTACGCTTATTTTTAAAGATGTGCTACTTTTTATCAAGACGCCGAATGTATAATTATATATTCTGAAATTACAAATTTGCTCGGAGAAAAGTTTAATGATTATTTTTTATGATAATAATATAAATTTAGTTGTAAGAGAATTTCGTAAAACTAGTAATAATTTGGTATTTTGTACCCGTTAAACAAATATAGTTTTTGTAATTATTAAAAGTGTTTATTTATTTTAAGTTTAAGGTTAAAATGTGATTAACAATTTAAGTACCAATTAAAGGCATTCCATGAATAAACATTAAAAAACAAAAATAGATTAAAAATAATCCTTGTGGGACAAACAAAGTCATGTGTTTGATTCTGTCAGTGTGGAGCGAGACAGAAAGATGATAGATATATAAGATGTATACGGAGCATTAGAGTCGATGCAGTAAGTAGAGCTACCTCTCACATCTTAGCTCTTAGTAAGTACACATGTATTCATAATCTTGTACTCCGTTAGTTATGAACGAAGTAATCTATCTCGTCGTATCATTCAAACCAGAACCTACTACAAACTATATAATAACTAAATAACAGCAAATGAGAATCCTTAAATATTTGCTTAACATATGTTGATTAGTGAAAGTAGTCGTTCGAATTACACTTAATAAATGATTCGCCTTTGAGTTAGATATTTTATTTTCAAATGCTCGATACAAACCTTATTCGTCCGCTATCTGGTTTGGTGAGGTCTTGATAACCATGCATTACCTTCTGTGCCGTAGCCGTAGACCGTCGCCTAGGGCTATACTAGCACCGGAAATTATATTCCCTTTGACCTGTCAATGTCACATTATTAAGTACGCGAGAAACATTCTCACTCGGAGGGCGGAAAAGTAGGTAAACACTCCTATCAGATTTTTCGCCTATGAAAACTGAACTTTCGCAAAGTTAAGTAAAAAAGGAAGATTTAATGATGAAAGTGATGGATTAACTCAGAAACAAGTTTGTGAACTTTTTAATTACTGAAAATAATTGATAGTAAAATACAAACCGTTGGGCGAGCGGTCTAACGCGCCGTGCCGGGTTATTACGTAAGTCCCACGGGTTCATATTGTCTCTCCTCTTTGCACAAACAACATTTTCTTTACTTGGGAATGTTTGTGTCCAGTGAAAACTTGTGTCCAGTCCCGGAGAATCACCCTCACTGCAGTTTACCTTCGTGGGACAGAATAATAGGCGATACTTAATTCTTTCCTGTGTCCAGCTACCACTCTCCAGCGTATACCTCTCGAGATGCCCGTGTAATAAATCAGTTAAGAGCTGAAAAAGTTTTCATTTTAACTGACCAGAATACAAACAGTTGGTAATAATGCTTCAATAAAATTAAACAAACTCTTAATTTAATTGAAAACTTCTTCGCACTATTCTCTCCATCTCTGGGAGGTACTAATTTAATGATTATTTCTATCGGGTTATCGTTAAAGTTTACGGTACTACCTCAGTAAACGAAGTGATTTGTTCCTATCTAGAAATAAAATTAATGGGATACGTAAGGACATCAAATTAATTTTATACTGAAATTTTTAATTAGAATACACAAAACGAACAAGTGAATCATTAATACTTTAGTCAGATCAGGGAAGAGTATGCATGAGATGATATTATATGAATGTGATATAATCAAGGAGTGTCTGCCAAGACATAGTTGTGTGGCGGTCAATCTGCTCTGAGTACCCTAGCTGGGAAATGAAGTGATGGTTAGTTATTTAGTTTAATTATTTCGACAAAAATCTGTGGCAAAACTAAATTGTTTATTTTTTTATTTGACTTTCTAACTTAAAAAAAGGACTTAAAATAATCTAAATATCATTTATTACAACCTAACTTACATAAGCAGGTACATTTAATATAACTCGCTGATCTTAAGAGCATACGGTGTTGTCTTAAACTGTTTTCATTCTATTGTTAAGCTACTAAGAAGAAGATTGTATGTGTGCACACACTCATGGCCAATGTTTTTTTACCACTTTCAGTCTTTACTAAATTTGTGTAAAGTTTATTATTTTGTCGTGTATAGTGCTCATGTAATTATGATATTTTCATACATGTTAACAACTACGCGTACCAACTAGCCACTTAATAAACAATACATTGTCGTTTAAAGAAAGCATGTTAAAGCCCAGTTGGGCGTAAAAACATGAAAAAAATAATTAAAAAACAATTTGTTAAACACTGAAAAAATATATCAAATAATGCTTTAATTTTCAAAGTGACATTTTGAAATAAATCTTACAAAAAGATTGGCTGTGTTCTCGACATTTTCTTCTGAGAAATAAACAAAATAAAGTAAATAAGCAGTGCCTATGGATGTAAGGTAGTGACGGCAGTATCGGAGAACGGAGTCGTGATGTTGTTTTTGTAAATCTACCACACAAAAGTCGTAACTACTCTCAACCGTCTGTAACAAGTGGGACTATGGTATCCCTAATTGTAATATATTGTGATCCAGAAGATAGTTGTTAGAGAAGGAGTTAAGTAAGTGGTAGGTTGGAAAGTATCTTGCTATTAAAATTTGGTCCTTCACCAGCTCTGGACTAGATCTACATATATATTATAGTCATAGCTAGCCAACCTATTAAATATTTTATTTTCTACCACCAAATTTATTGAAAATAGTGAAGATTGTACTTCCGTACAAGACAACTGACAACTGTTATCAAAATAAAATAAGTTTGAAGGGAATAGTTTTGCGAAGAAAGTTTTTAAAGGGTCGCTTTAAGGTGAAGCTATAAGTGAAAGCACTATTCAGAATTATCTTTACTACGAATCGGTATAGGTTATCAATACCAAAAATATACCATGGATACATTTAAGCTGGTTCTATCGCTTGGCTTGATCAGAATTAAAATTAAATTGTTTATTACGTCATGAAAAATATAAGCGTAAACTACTAAATAGATATCTTTTTCAAGAGTTTACTATGAACTCGTACAAGAAACAACTTTAAAAAAAATACTGTTTTATGGCTATGTTTATTTGCTACAACTTGATTCGATTATTTTTTTTCCGTTTTTATCAAATTATTCACAAAAAATTAAAATCCACTTTGGCATTTACGTAATAATTTTTTTGAGTGAAACGTTGTATTGAATTCTATGATTTATTCAGAAGCCCGCGGAGAGCGGCAACGGACAGACATCAAATCTGTGCCAGTATTTTTAACGTTTTCTTTCCTGGTGGCATAATTTTAGCTAGCGTCATTTTTAGTTCTCCAACCGTGAGGGAAATTTTGTGTTTTTTTCTGATATTATTATTTTTCGTGACCAAAATATTATACCTTTTCAATACATCTATTTGAAATTCACTTTCGTTTTATTGAAAGTATGCATGAACTATCTGATATCCAATCGAGCTGAAACTTGGCAGATAGACTCGTTGTCAATGATAATGCTTTGAAGTGTACATATACGCATATTGAATGACATGACAACAGTAAGCAAAGCAACAGTAACACAAGCAACATTTTCAGCTTACTGTGGTGGTAGTAGGAGATTTTCAAATATTGTCAGGTTATTCGTAACCCGGGAATGTTTGTCTTTCTTTTTTACTTTTTTTTACTTTACTATGTCGGTACTACCAAATTGGGATTTGGCTCCTTTGTTAGCGTGGTTGACTGCATTCCCTGGGGAGGAAGATTTATTGTTTAGTAAAATCAAGATATATATTTGTTAATAAAAACAGATGTATTTATGGCAAAAAAACTTCGTTTTTTACAGATTCATTTTTTAAATCTCAAAATACTACTTGTTAATCGATGTTTTTACTCCGTGTTTACCTGATTTAATGATATATTTCTCATAGAAAAATGCTTTCCGTTTGTATTAATAATTACTAATGATGAGTTTTTGTAGGTCCATAATTGAACATGGGGAGTAAAAACAAAAACAAATATAAAAATTTAAGCAAGCTAAGAAAACGAAAAAATATTCTCACGAAATGTGGACTCGCATTATAGCAGTATAATAGGTGTGTAATCCAATTTACGGTTTTGTTTAGTTTTTATTTAACTAGACGAAATTTGGCTGGCAAAGTTTGTTTTTTATTTTGTTATTGTTCCGCACTACTAATTTCAAGATATAAAATTTCTAAAAATAATAATAAATTCCAAAAAAGTTTAAAACACTTTACGTATCTATCTTCGTTTCGATTTTCAACCTATTACGAAAAACTAAACCTAGTCGAGCAATTAACTTGTTTGCATTTTTACGTCTTTATCTTGGAACCTATTAGAGATAGTTTGTCCTGAATTTTTAAAATATATATTAATTTGTTTCGATCCACAAATTGAAAGATTGAATGAAGAATTATTAGGTCATAAGAGATGGTTGTTAGTTGTTCCTCGATAATATCTAATACTGAGATTTGTTTGTTTTAATTGTTATTTGAAATTGCATTTAAAAATGATTTTATAAGTATATAAGTACGCAAATTTGGTAAAGTGAATATAAATTTTAAAGGTGTAAGTTTTGCATGGAAGTAGTTTATAAGTAATGTTAGTTAGATTTTCCAATATTTTCAGGTTATTTGTAATCCAGTAATGTTTGCCTTTCTTAAAAAAATAATACTATTACACTTCCGGCGGGAAGGGTAGTTTTACCTCTTTCGCCTCTTTTGCCTATTGTCCTATTTGCATGGAGAAAAAGGAATTGCTTTTCCAATAATTTTATAGTAATATAACAATCTCTTTGTAAGGGTTCCAACTACAAAATTGGAACCATCAGAAGAAAAATGGAATGCATACAAAAAAGTTCGCAATATTTATTCCAAACAAATTAAACAACATAAATGCGATTTTTATAAACAAAAATTAGAATCACAACAGAATGAACCAAGAAAACTTTGGATAACACTAAAAGAAATCATTAAGGGTAAACAAAAAGAAGTTGTAAATTCAATTTATTTCCCAGATGGAACTGAAGAAGACGTAGAGAAGATAGGGACTAAATTTAAAAAGCATTTTATTTCGAGCATAGATCTTATAATCGAAAGTATTCCACAACATCCTGAGAACCAACTAGACAAGCTTGTATGCACCAATGAAGAATTTAAGTTTAAAAATATAGATTTACCATACTTAAACAGAGTGCTGAGTAATATGAAGTCAAAGGAATCCCCAGATGGTATTACAATAAATATACTCAAAGACTCTATAAATATTATCGGCGAATCGATGGTCCAAATTATCAATGAATCTTTGAATAGTGGAGTATTTCCCAAAACTTGGAAGACATCTGTAATAACTCTTATTCCGAAAATTGACAACCCAAAAAAATTTGACGACTTTAGACCTATCAATTGTTTACCCAAATATGAACAAGAACTGGAATACATTGTAAAGGAACAGTTAAATGAATACATTGAGGCCAAACAGATATTAGTTCGACAACAATCTGGTTTTAGAAAAAAATGTTCTTGTGAAACTGCTATTAATTATGTAATAGACAAGTGGAAAAAATTTCGAGATGAAAAAAGTAAAATTATTGCAGTATTTCTAGACTTAAAACGAGCATTTGAAACAATTTACAGAGATAGATCAATCAAGAAATTAAGTAATATTTTAATTAATGGTAAAGAAAATAAGTGGTTCGTTGATTACTTATCAGAAAGAACGCAATTAACAAAATATGGTGGTATAACATCTGAACCACATCACACTAATAAAGGCGTTCCGCAGGGTTCTGTACTAGGTCCACTATTGTGCATTATATATATGAATGATATTATCAAAGTGTTAAAGCATTGTGCAATTAAACTCTTTGCTGATGATACATTGTTATACATAGTCGGTAAAAATTTACAGGACGCCATTGAAAAAATACAAATTGACTAAAATTGTGTAATTGCTTACTTTGGTTAAACCAAAACAAACTCAAATTGAATGTTATGAAAACAAAGTTTTAATTGTGGATAGTGTAAGGGGAAACGAGCAGGCAATACTAAAAATTGATAACGTAAACATAGAAAGGGTGAGTGGTATTAAATATCTGGGTGTAATATTAGATGAATAATTAAAATTTGATGAACACTTAGAATACATAACAAAGAAAACTGCTAAAAAGTTGGATTCCTAAAAAGGATCAGAAATAATTTGGATCTAAAGACATTCTATTGTTACTCCGCATTTAAATTATTGTTCTAGTGTTTTATTATTATGTAACGAAACCCAAAATAATAAACTCCAGGTTATACAAAATAGGGGGATGAGGATGATTTTAAAATGCAAAATTTTTACTAGAGTTAAAATTATGTTACAAAATTTAAATATAATGACAACCAAACAACATATAATATATAATATGTTAACAATGATGTATAAGCTTGAAATAATAAAGTGTGGTGACAAATATATAGAAAATTGAGGTGATTTTGCACAAAAATGGCGCTATACAAATCATCCAAATAAAATTATTAATTTTTATAAAATCTCAATAAATATATGTATTATTTTAAAATAAATAGCTGTTAAAAACTAAATTGAATACTCAAATTGGATTTTGTGCTTGAAGTGTGTTATTATACATAATTAATATATTTAATTTTAATAACGCTCTTGTTATTTTCAATGATTATTCATATGGATATATCAAAAAAAAAATTGAATTACAGCTTACATCAATTATTATAAATAAAAATTTAACTGTGTAATTATATTAATCATTAATCCCTAAAGTTTAAGAATTCTTGGCAGTTGAAAGTCAGCGCGTTCACGACTGATGTTCTCACAAAAACTCCGCTAGTATGCGTCCACCAGCTAAAAAGGATTTTAGCGAGCGTGCGGCAGGATCAACATAAGGAGATCCTGCCGGGCGCTTTCTAACTATTGCAGGGACCTACTGCACGGCGACACTCATTATTTTAAAATTCCTTGCCTCGCGCAGACAACACAAATAATCTTAACGATATGTGAAGCTCGATTATTATTTTGGAAGTTGAAAGAACAAAAATATTTTTCGCTTTCATATTCCTCTTAAAAACTTGTGTATTTATTATGTTTGCTACACGTTTATTGATGTGGAATTGCCTATCGCTATTTGTTTAACTTTGCATTTTAACACAGCGATGTCTAAACTTGGTAAACTTATGATACTAAATATGAATACATTTTCTTGTTCAGTGTTAATTAAGAAATGTGTGAAGGCATGTTGGTTGGACTTGTAATAAATTTGATGAGCATCGACTTCAGATGGTGTTGATTGTCTCTTGAAAATTATTTCTCTTGAAACTTCCCTCTTCCACAGGAAATACACAAGAACATTTTTTTAATTAACATAACAAAACAAATTAAATTTCTAACTTTTTTACTTTAATACACTGTAACAATTAATATATCTGTTGATATAATATATTATATTGAGAAAATGAATTAATACGGTTTGAAATGAAGTATATTTCTTCAAACCTTAGATAAATGTATGATAACCTTCATAAACATATCTGTGCACAAAACAAATTGATACCACATCAAACAATCTATTTTCGGAATGTTATTTTTCATGATAACGATTACGATTTACAATTTCAAAACGTTGAAAGTAAAACTGTTCCATGTCATGCACTTATGCTGGTTAAAATATGATCCTTACTTATTATATTTTATCCAACAAACCACAAATACTTAATAATTTCACCACTGGAGAGATACTCACTTCGTCTTTATTCTATGCATATTACACAGCCAACGTGTCAATTTTTTACTCATGGCGCAATATCAATATCTTGTGTACCTGCCGATACAAGTGAGTGTTTGTCAAACGTTTATGTTTTAGAAAGTTTTCGTTTAGAAATAACAAATACGTGTAACCGCTTCATGCTTGAAAGTATTGCAAGCACTTACACAACATTTGGTCATTCAACAACGATTGAGTAGTATACCGAATGTAGTTGTTATCTATTAGAGTAAGTAGCTTTCGTAAGTATATTTTTTAATTGAATATTTGACGGTATGTGCATTACTGGATAGTACCATGACATACATAATAATGTATTTATGGTTAATGTTTATTTTCTTAATATATAGATTTTAATAATGTGTATTACAGATTTATGTTCTCCTATTACAATATATAAGATATAATTTTCCTTACCTCTAGTAAATAAATTTTTAATTTAACAATAATATATTTTATAGAGTCCTTGCCTAAAATAACTTTTGAAACCTTCAAGGACAATGTTGAAAATATCGAGAGACCTAGAGACATCATATAGCACTACCATACATCTTGGGCCAAAACGTGAGCAAGTAGTGATGTCAAGGTGGCGGTAGTTGTACGGTACGTACAATTTATAGGATTCCAGAAGTTATACTGTCAATAAAATCTATTCTTCTTTATGCTGTTTCTGGAGGGGCCCCTTTCCTCCTAGACTTTCGTAGCAAGTTTCAGAAAGCAAATCCATGTGATGCATTAATTGCGGGAACTAATCAGGCATTCTCATGTACTTCTTCTAGTAACTCATGTGTTTTTGGTGGCATGGGGCCAAACAGCAGTACTATTTTTAATCGTAAGATGTAAACATCAATATCATTGCTTCGAGCTTGGAAAATGGTTTACTTGTTATTATCACAAATCCAAGAAGTTTGTAATACGATGATGCCTCCACTATGATCTAAAAAGATAAGTTTGCGATCGAATTTAATTGGGTTTTTTAAATGCGTATATGTAATAATCGCACATTTTTTTACATTAAAGAAAAATTTGTTCTCCACGGTCCATGAAATTATTGCGTCTAAATCAAATTGTAATGTAATACAATCCTGCAAGTTGCATATCATCATGAGCACGTTGAAATTTTCACCGAAAAAACAAACAAGTAGTACTTTGGATGCATTCTTGAGTATATTCAATCAATATTGAGAATAGTAGAGGTTCCATGTTTGACCCCTGAAGTGTTCCTGAAAATTATGGAAATTACCTAGAAACGTGACTGATGAATACATACCATCTTCTGTTTCTAAAATACGTCACAAAACCTTTAATGGTTATTGGAGCATATTCTGTTAATCATTTGTAATAGTACCTACGACACGTGTCGTCATCTACGCTGTCGAATACCTTCACAAAGTCTGTATAAATACATTGATTGATATTGCGCATCCTATCTTCTTGGTACTTTATGTGAACACCCGAGGAGATTGGATCCAGTTGGTTGCTATTTTTAATTAAAAAATTTTTTAAATTTGATATTAAAAATAAGTTTAAATATTTACCATTTGAATGCTGTATTAAAAAAATTAAACCTAAACAGTGTATTATTATTTGACATAAGGGACTAAGGTTTTGGAAAAAGCTTTAAAATAATTTATTTCAAATCCTGAAATTACCTTTGAGATAAATTCTCCAAAAAACAACATGTTCCTGAAAACAAAATACTTGCCCCGTTTCAGGGTGTCAATTCCTTAGTATCGTTTGAACGCCTTACTGAGCCAAGTAATTCGAAACATTTCTCGGGGTGTTTGATTTACAGCAGGCCCGAGACATTGACTGAATCTCGCCATTTATATCTCTTTGCCAGCCATTCTTCTTAACGGTCACATTAATTGGCAGTAAAATATTTACAGGCCATAAAGCTGTAATGTAAAACGGTTTCTACTCAATAAATTTTTCGATGTTTGACTAATTTGCAATGAAAGGACCATTGTATTGTTTATCGTAGTTTGACGTAAGCAACAAAAACACCACTACCAGATGAATTATTTAAAAATTGACAGCATTTTTTTATTTCTTTGTTTAATAAATATTTCAAAGTCCAGCTTCATGAAAGCCCAACACGTAACTGAAAAACTAAATCCCGAAATAATTTATGAATATCTTTCACATATATTATGTACAGTTGACATATATTACTATAAACAATTATCAAAGTATATTTTAACATTCGATAAAAATAATGATTAATGCTTTATGCATTGTTCATTATTTTGTATTACTAATTTTACTCTCCGGTCATTTGTAGAGTTAGCATTACGTTTGGGTTACACTCAGGCGTCGTGAGTTCAATTCCTTGGATTTTTAAGTCTTCCATAACGACACGACGACATTTTAAACTAGTAGTTGTATTAGGATATTTTCAAATATTTTTAGGTTATTCATAACCCAAGAATGTTTATCTTTTTTTTTAAAAAAACATCATAACATTTTTTTAAATATAATTCACAGTAATACCTACATGTAATTATTTTATGGCCTATTAGACAACACCTAAAGAGCAATATAAATTGTATTAAAACGAGATTTGTCCAAATATGTCATCGATTGGAGGACTTGATTTATTTTAGCTCTCATGAACATTATAGAAAATAACATATGGACCATTCTGGCATGTATGACTGCCGATGTATGGAAAAATATGTATGAAGGTAACCAGCATTTCGATAATCGTAAAATAGTTAATTTTGGATAATTTATGGATCACCAAGAGATGAAACATAATATGCGGGATGTTAAAAGACGTACTTGACTTGGGTGATATATATTTTCTTTCAGTGAACACTTAGAATATCAGTAGGTATTGATCAGCTAGGGTTGTGAGCGGTTGAGCGGTGTCGACTGAGTGATGTGAGGGTCGATGGATGAGCGGTAATGATTAAGTGACGACAAGTTAAAAGTTATTTTTAAAACAGTTTTTGAAATTTTTTTTAAACATCGTAAAAGCCACCGGAGACCAAAACTCCAATTACATTGTTTACATTAAATAATTTCAGGAATCATTAGTTAAAGTAAGTCAAGTACGTCTTTTAACACCCTGTATAAAGGTTGTTAAAATGATAGATGTATTTGCCTTACTTGAAATAGTCACTCCTGAGCTTAAGAGTATGTACAAAATGTGGATGCCATTTAGTCTCCGGTGACTTTTTTGTACTCCTAAAAACATATAAAAGTCAATAGATATTGGACAATTAATCAGTGTCAACATGTGACATATTTTTGTTGCTTGTTTGCATTTGAAAAAAAAATGGCAAAGGAAAAGGTCAGCGAATTCCAAATTAATAATGTAAATAACGAATAAGTATATGTAAGAGCAAAAAAATCACATCTGGGGTCTATAGGTTTTTTTCCAAACGAGTAACAGAAAAATAAAACAAAGTATTTTGTGGAATAATAATTTAATGTTATCAAAATTCTTTTCATATAAAGATTCTATAGTATATCTTCATAGAATTAAATTTGTAAGAATCCATTAGTAGCCCTGTCATTAGAAGTCGAAAAGGGGTATTTTAAAACAAGTTCTGGTATGTTTAAAAATCCGAATTTCGCCACCAAAACAGGATTTGAATTTGAATTTTACTATAGGATCACATCCATGACTTATAATTTAGCCGTTTAATTGAGTAAAATTGGGGAATATTCTGATCTTCTATCCGAAAGTAATTTGAATAATCCTTTTCCCACATCCGTGTAAAATAACTGAAAAAAAAGAATATTATTTTAATTTTCCACAAAATCAATAATCTTATAAATTGATGTTCTGAAAACATTGCAGTGCTTTTAGCTTTTCATTTAATATTAATTGACTAGCCTAGACCCGCGAAAAATCACGGCATAATTATAATAATAAGGATAGTCTTAATTCTCAACAAATCAGTTCAATTTTTGAAATTGGCAATAAAATTAATTTTCTTTTATAGATATTATTGATATTAAAGATATTATAATATAGTTAAATACTTATCACTCTCCGTATATTAAGTTAAATAAAATTCGATGTAAAATATATAATTTATTTCAACGTTTCAAAAGTTTTAAAATTCACTTAAATTAACATAAATTCAAATATCAAATTAAAGTCAAAGCTAAAGTCGAACCGCAGGTAAAGTTTAAAAATCAAAATCAGTTATGAGAAATCTCTTTAATGGGGTGTTAATCTTGAATTTATAATCAAAATCAGTTATGAGAAATCTCTTTAATGGGGTGTTAATCTTGAATTTATAATCAAAATCAGTTATGAGAAATCTCTTGAATGGGGTGTTAATCTTGAATTTATAATCGAAATCAGTTATGAGAAATCTCTTGAATGGGGTGTTAATCATGAATTTATAATTAAAATTTTCACCACATTTGATTTTAAGTGATTATTGACCGGTCAGTGGCTGAGTTACCATCGGTTTTTGGTTGCACTCAGACACGGTGTGTTCAATTCCTCGGCAGGCTAAGTCCTCCATTACAACACAAGCAATATTTTCCGCTTACTCTGGTGGTAGTAGAAATTTTTCAAATAGTATCAGATTATCCGTAACCCAAAATGTTTGTCTTTATTTTAAAAAAAGATAAAGAAAAAAAATAATATGATATAAAAAGATTTTGAAGTCATTTTTTTTCGATCGTAAAGATGAAATAACCTGATAGAAATTTAATATTATTACATATATAGAATATTTTACCGCAAGCAAGATGAATGCTACTACGAATTGTTTTAAAATGAGTTTTTGGCCCATAATATTCTTCCCAACCAGAAGAAATGATCCTAAAAATATCATCAACCATCTTATGTCAATCGGTATCCCGAAATCTGAAAAAAATAAAAAAAAACAAGGAGCAAAAACAATTGAGTATGATAAATTTACTTTGTTGACTAAACATCAGTAATGAAAATGTTAATACATAAAAATCATTTTACGAAAAAAAATGAAAAAATATTTTTAGCTATAACAACATCTGAAATGCTATTTCTATAATTTTAGTACTCTAGTACACCCAAAAATCAAGAGCCGCCACTGGTTCAAACTATGCAATTTAAAGGATTATTAGAGGGTCCTATCTTATATAAGAAGTTACTTATAAAAATAGCAAAACCTAGAAAAATTCCAGTGGTAGGTATCTATATTATATTTAAAAATATTTGCACTAGTGTCAAAATCCATGAAAGAAATAGGGAGAAACGTCTATATGGACTAAACGCTAAACGCTATGGACTAAACTTGAGACGCTTCTATTCATAGTACAGACCATTTCATTAACGCAATGAAAAGATAAGTCTGAAAAGTTGCGTGTTATCAGATACGTTTGATAAGATACATAAGATAGTGAGTATCTTTTCTAACGGACTGTCAACCATCTGAGTTGATTTTTGTCAACAAAAAATTAATTATTCGAAGAGATAATGGACCGGAGATAAAGAAACGTTCACATTGCTTGTTCGTTCCAAAATGCGACATTACCTTTACTAAACAACCTTACTTATATCTGATTCTGTTAAAATAAAATAATCTACTAACCTGGTATTACTCGAAACTAATGTCTTACAGCCCACTATTACGAGTTTTAAAATAAACAATAACTTCATTTTCTTAATTTCGTTATGTTTCTGTGACAGTGTTATGCCTATCAAGTGTGTTATGATACCTAAATGCTTAAAGAAAAGAATTGTGCATCGTATATCTGTTCTTGATAAAAATGTGAGAGAAATAAAAAACTGACAAGAATTGGTTTGAACTGTCGGTTGTGTAAATGTAACGAAGATAGGTATTTTGTCTGAAAAATATAGTGATTTCCTGCGTTTTGTGATTTTTTCTCATACCATAAGAAAAAATCCATTGTTATTTTAACAATGTCAACATTAAGACTGACTTACGCGTTTATTTTCCCTTTATCGAATATAAAACATAGTACGTGATTGTTACAGTCTCAAAATGAAACTTTAACATATTTTAATGCTGCGTAAAAAACAGGACAAAAAGCCGCGAGCGGTTGCTTCGTTTCTTTTCCATAATTTGAAGTTTGGATATACAATTTTTTTCCTGTTTTTAAGCAGCATAAGGTTATTTGATGAAAAAAACCCGTGATTGATCAATGTGTCCTAAAGTATTGAGTGAAAAAATAAATGTTGTAACTTGTGCGCATGTTCCCCCAGTGCATAGTGTGTTTCCCGTCAATCAAATACGTACACATTTATAACAACACATAATAATTTGCAGGATGGTAGTACCAACTTAATTAAGGAGGTGATTCTACATGATGGTAAAAGTTAATACAAAATTATTTACTTTTTTAAAAATTACATTGTGTTTTTCGCATACAAAAATATATTTCCCTTGGAGATTTTGTTTTCCACACAAACAATTCAATTTTTTACCTTAAAACGTTGGAGTTTTCAATTTTTTTTATTCTGACTATATATATAGAAATACCTCCCGAAGTCAATGCATTTTAACCCCGGACACCTTGTATAATTTTTGCTGGTAACCAATAGCATCATGTTAAAAAATCAGTAATGTTGTTCTGCCAATGGAAGCAGTTTTCTTTAAATAAATGACCGAACCTTCCTTAAATTTTCGTACTGCGGAAGGGTCCATGGACAATAAATAAAGCGCCACCTAAGAAAACATAAACAATTATTGTCTTATTGTAGAAATATAATTCTTATTTCGGAAAAGAAAAATCTTTGTTATAATTATGGCACTGAAGATTTTAAGTATTTTATGAAACAAGTTGACATTATCACAACTAGTGTGAATAAAATAAAAATACTATGATTTTGAAATTTTTTGTCATGAAAAAAAAGTGGAGAAGAAATTACATGTTTTTAAAATTACTTACATTAATAAAGAAAAGTGAGGCTCCCAATTTGGTGAATATTTTCACGAACATCCAAGATAGTGTCATCGCCGATTTCAAGAATTTACAAACAGCTAGTATTAATAAACATGATAATGCGACCTGCGCAATATCTGGTGTTTCGGAATCCATCTCTTATAAATCAGTTCTGCAAAAATACATGAAAACAATAAGAACAACAGTCAAAAATATATGAAAACAATAAGATTAACCGGTTGTTCACCGGTAACAAGTGGATTCTAGTTTAAACTCCTCAGGCTACTTTGTTCGTTTTTGGGAACAAACAGCTAATACCCGTAGAGTATTTTTTGTTTTTGTTTTCTGAACAACTCATATGGTCTCACAGAAATCGTTGTCTCCCTTACCGTCCTAGTTAGAAATATGAAATGAACAGTTTTAGAAAGAAAAAAATACATAACTTTATATTCAAATACAAAAGTTAACTACATAATAATTAAAATGTGTACCTATATGAAACCAAAGATTCCGACCACAATTAGAGAAATTATGAAACTTTTTTATGAATTTGAATTTTTCATGAATTATTTTTATATGAAACGACTAAAAAGTGATGTGGCAGTAATGTTGATAATACATTTATCGTATAAAATTTGTATTCTTACGAGTATATCAGCGTTTAAACGAAACAATGGAAAGCGAGCTATTTTTAAAACAATGTTATGTTTTATTTCAAAATTATAATATTTGTTACAATTATATGTTTATTTTTTAAAATAAGATTATTAAGCGTTTTATATGACTTTCAAAAACAGTTTTTAATTTGTTGATACGTTCAGAAATATCACATTTATTTGGATTTTATTGAGAAGCAGAAATACGGACAAATTTTCCGACTTTAAGAAATATGACGGTCAACATGCCAGAGGCCTGAGGGGATAAAAATAAAAATATAAATTAAAATTGAGAATGAAATGAAATTCCACCACATTGTCACTATCTAAAATTGAAAAAATATAAGATTCACTCAAATCCGACACAATATGTAACGTATCATTGTTATTTAAAAGTTTTATAATTCTGAATAAACGTGTCGATTACCTTGCTATGAAATCCGTTCCAGTGAAATGTGATAAACGTCGATAACATAATACATGCGATGGAGTAAATGTCAATGATTACATTTCAGCATGTCTGCGAGGAAAACTTCACTACCGGTGTTGTTTTTGCAAAAGGACAATGTGATTTAATTTGATTATATTGCATGATCTCTGCATACGACAGATAAGCAATGTAGCTTGTAGCTTAGAAAACTGTCAGTATTGCAGATTTCTGTTATTTCAGTGTTTTTATGATTTCTGTTCGCATTTACGCTGATTGTTATTATCATTGTCAAAGTGACGCACGGTGACTAATATAAGAGTACTATTATATCAGGTAATTTATGAATTAATATTATAGTAATTTGATAAGAGATTGAGGAGACGGCGGAATGGCGCAATAAACATTTGAAAAAAAAAAACCAACGATTGTGAATCAAGTCAATCACCAACGTGCCTAAATAATAAATTCCTTAGAGGATTTTATTAATTTTAACTAAAATATATGTTGTTGATAAAAATGAAAAGAAATTTGTTATGTGATATCGGCGGCCACTGAAACCTGGTACCGCTAGCTCTATACGGGAGTACCTACATCGCTCTGCTCTCTCTCGCCCCCCGACGCGTTTGGACTGTTTGCAGGCTCCAATACAAATACATGTATGGATCGGTGGGCTCTCAGTATACCGATCTCAA
This sequence comes from Hesperophylax magnus, assembly GCA_026573805.1. Taxonomy (NCBI): domain Eukaryota; kingdom Metazoa; phylum Arthropoda; class Insecta; order Trichoptera; family Limnephilidae; genus Hesperophylax; species Hesperophylax magnus. Next base: position 1,104,428 of record JAIUSX010000157.1, read on the forward strand.
TTTTGTCGATTCTTTACCGATTCGTAGGACGGAGACTCTTGGGTATATTTCAGCCTTCATCACATTAGGAGGTCTTTAAATCAACGATCAGCGTCATTTTAAATTTTATGCTTTGAAATTTTCATCAAAATTTACTATCAGCTGACAAACTGATAGGTCATGGTTTAAATCGTGCTTTTGTTTCGTAAAAACACCAAAAGAGCAAGTATCAAATTTACTCCACTTTAGCTACGGACGAGCTACGTCGGCTTATTTCCAACCCGCCAAATAATTCAATATGTACTAGTACTTTAAGTACAATTACTGCTTATTGTATTTTTTCACCTGTAAACAACCAACTTTATTTTGTAGGAAAGACTTTGTTAGTGCTAAATTTCTCACTAGATGGCGTTGATACATATTATATCTACATTTGTTCATTGGTCCAGAGCACCTGACCGGGCATCAGAAGGTGCGGGTTCAATTCCCGTCGGCGGCATTTATTTTTACTCAGGAGATATTTTCAATTTGAATGTATATTTCAGGCGACTACTTATTGCTTATAATAATGTGTTATCCTTTGTGCTATGCATAAAAAAACTTGTCTTGTAAACATTAGTTTATCATTAAAAAAATAATTACAGAATGTTTACTAACACTCATTTTAAAACATTTTAATATGTAGAATAAGAGTATTCAAGTCAAGATTTCGATTTTGTAACTCTGGCAGCTTACGGATATACAAAAAAATTGTTCGCCTGATGTAAAAAAACGCACCTCAGAATGTAACACTAGAAATAATAATACTAAAAATTGTTCTCATGATGTATACATATTTTAACACTATAAATAATAAATACGTGACATGTTTAAAAACACCTTATAATTTAACACTAGAAATAGTAATACTAAAAATTGTTTGAATTATGTAAATAAACGCACCTTAGAATTTAACACTAGAAATAACAATACTTAAAAAATTTTGCATGATGTATACAAACGCACCTTAGAATTTAACACCAGAAATATACAAATAAAAATCAATGATGTGTGAAACGCCGCTATGAAAAATTGTTGTGTTATTCTCCAATAAATCAAATTGCTCTCAATGAAAAAACTTATTTCTTGTTATTTCGACAAGGACTAAAATTATTTAAATTTCTCATCGTTTCAGGGGTAAATCAATCACTCGGATTCGGATCGGAAACATTCTTTTAATTACAATGTGAAATGGGGCTCGCCACCACCGTGCGGACCTGTAATTTGGCTGGCTACTACATTCTCTCCGGGACACAGTGGCATGCACCGCGATGCGGTTCGATTAACTTTTTCATCACCCTTTATCGGGTTAGCGAAAATTCTAACCGTAACGTGTGGAAATCAAAATATACTTTTTTTCTTGGCTGAGCACTGCATACGCAGTTGTATACTTCATGGAATGATAAATATTTAAAGCATTACTAAAAAAATTACTTCACACCCGTTAAACCGCGTTTTTGTTACACATTGTATAAATACTTAAAAGTAAAAAGTAAAGGTTTAACAGTTTAAAAGTTGGTACTTATAAAAAAACTTAAATCTGTTTTTTATGAGATAGAAATCTAATTACACATGTAATGATCTGCGCTTTTCAACTTTTCTTTCTGCGATGAATTTTCTTTAAGTTCCATAGGTAACTTTTCCATAAGGCTTTGATTATGTATATATCCGGGGTAGGAATATCCTCCCTGCCGTCTGTACAAGCCTTTGCTTCTCTCTCTTGATTACACTACCCTTCAAGTGTGTGCATCCTAGTTTGTCTAGGTGTTTTACGACCTTGAACGTAATTATTTCACGTGACGGTTCAGTATAAAAAGGTCTCACTGAACGTTGTGTTATTTTTTTTTCTCGGTAAAGAAACCTGATTATCTATGTATGTGGTATCCCTCGGTTCATTTGAGATAGAGTGAGTTGAATCTCTTACCGCTGTGTTTTAAAGCCATTTCATAAACCTTATTTTCTGTGTCGCCTGCTCCCCAACTAGCTACGTGATCCTACCTGTCGTAGGGTAATATGTGAGTATGATAAAGTGTTAGATTTTATATACATGTGATATACATACGATAAATTTGTTGTGTTAGTTGTCGGTGCCATCCATATGAATATTTTGGAAGGGGAAGGAGAAACGGAAATGAATTTTTTCAAGCTAAAGTTGGCTCCTCCGCTTACCAAACAAATCTGATGGATGGTAATTATAACAAGGCAATCAATCTCTACGTGTCTAGATATCCGAACCGGCTGGGTTTGACGGGCTTTCGCGGGTTCTCCCCTTGTTCCGATTGGCAACCTTCACGCCAGAATACAGAAAACCAGGTCTTCATACCAATTTCAAAAATGCCCCAACCTCATTACACCTCCAGGAAAATCTACTTTACTGGATGTAGAAGGGGAAAACCATGAGATCCCTTGTCACGAATCTAGTCACGAAAATGTGACACGTAAGGTTTCAAGTTACATGCCACCTCCAGAAAACGCTGTAAATTCCACGTCGTCGGGAACTTACATCCCTTTCTAGGTCAATAACACAGATAACACACGACGATCTTGTCGACGTTATGTCTGCTTCTATGGATAAGTTGTGTGCTTACCCATTCAGCCAATTATCATGTGAAATATATGTAAGGTTTACTCGAGATGTCAAATTTAGGATGAGGACTGTCTGTATTTTAATATTTAGTTCCAGTTATTATTTTATAAGGTAACTAGTTCCCTCGTGTATTAGGTATGGATATCTTCTATTGAATACCTATCCTCTCAGGTATGTTTAAACGGATAATTGGTTTGATTTTGGCAATTAATTTTATGAGGCTGCCTACCTCACGAAAAGGGACCTGTTGAGAATAGTTGTTCGGTTGGTAGTCTTATTTCGGAGATTACCATCTCCCCTTTTTGACTCTAGATTTGTTCTTATGTATCCCAATTTGTAAATTAGAAAGTCAAATAACAGATGATAAGTATTCATTTTTGTTCTGTTCGGTTGCATCCGATCGCTTTCTATTCGGGCGATCATACGCTAGCAAAACTCCGGATTCCTGTAATAATACATTATTTGTATGGCAGGTATTATAAACCTTGTTCCTGTTTCTCAGTTGCATCCGTCCTTTAAAGGGTCTTCTGAAATTTAATAAATAATATAAAGAAACTCACCCTGTCAGCCATTTCCCAATCCCAGAATGAAGCTCACTTGGTTCTACCCTACATAGCTAAATCAGTTTAGTTTAACTTCTTTCTCGGTATTCCTTCCTCCTTTTAGCGAAGTCTTTGAAATTTGCTCAGTTTTATGGTCTCCTCCTTACATCTATAGAAGAGTAATTAAATACTTCTGTAAATAAAATTGTACCTCCCTAAAACCTCTGTCAGGATTCGAACCCGCAGTCTTATGATTTATTCCAGAGCTACATAACCTCTTATTCAATGATTTGTTTGATTCTTTGGTTTTCGGTCTCTGTGGATAGGACGCCATCTCGTTAATTATTAATTCCTCCCTAGCTCGATTAACCGATATGGTAAACACTTCTTGATGCTAAATACGTTCACTTTGTTTTAAGACGCAATTATAATAATTATTATTATTTCTATGTTTTTAAGATAAGTAATTTAGTTTGAACTGTTTACGAAATCACCTTTAACTTTCCACTTTTCCACGAATTAACACATTTTATAATATAATCGCTATCGCACAACATTTAATTGTATCCTCACTGAGTCCAACCATTTTCACTTCACATAAACACCGGTTCAATAATATTTCACACTAATTTAATATTTAAAAATAATTTTTAACACCATCTGAATTCACTAACTAAGAGTAATTTCACACATTTTTTTAATCACCACTGATTTTAATTGATTTCTCAGAGCTCTCTCCCTATTGAAGTCTAAACCCTGACTGTTTTCGTCCTGCAATATCCTCTCTCTCTTCCTTACCGTGGGAACGTGTTTACTTTAAAACACTTTAATCAATTATCCCAACTCACGTCTAAAAGAGTTCATTTTATTTTCAAAACACGCTGCAAAGGTCTACAATTCCGTGGTAAAGAATTCAAAACTCTGTTTGAAGGGCATGCCTGTCGTTTTTTATGTTGTTAATCTAAACAAAAAAATTTTGGAGTACGTGCGTCTCGTTTATATTATGTATTTGTCCAAACCATCACAGACAGAACCCAAAAATGAACGCCAAAATTTGATGAATTGTTCAAATTTTATGAAAAAACCATTATTAGATTCTTACAAATTATTAGAGGAGTAATTACACTTCAAAGGAATCAATAGGATCTAAAACTAATGAATATAAAAACGTTTATTGATGCGTATTATTGTTTCATGTGCGATATATAGGTATATAATAAATACATATTAAATACATCAAATCACAAAACCATTTAAAAATGGCAGGAGATAAATATAATTTAATAAACTGAACTTAAAAAAATCAAGCTAGGAGGTAAGCTTCAGACTCTAAAATAGATCCTATTTTTGAAAATAAAATGGTAAGCCATGCTTTCTGCAATGCCTTCATTTTTGTGCTTTTTCTACATAAAAAAATTGTGGGATAAATAATACTACAACCAATGACGAACTATTTATGCAATGTCCATCAATCCGATCTATCATCGTCATATATCTCAAATATTATTTTTATTTAATCGAACCGGAAACGGAACCGGAACGGGAAAATCGAATCTTCTTATTTCGACATTTCAAGTTTGCAAAATTTCATCAACTTCGAAATTAAACTACAAATTTGTATCGAAAATGTCACTAACACTCTTCTTTATACAAATAATATAGGTATATTATTGAGAATTACCATCATCAAATTATAACCAAGTAACTTGGTAAGGCAGCGTCGATTATAAATATTATTATTGAGATCATTTTTCATATTCCAGTCACTTTTTATGTTGTTTCTTGTTTGTTTGCAAAGTTCTCGTAAATCAAGTAATTTGCCGACTTAGGCAAATAATGAGAACATTATATAAACTTTAGTAAGTGAAGGAAGAATTTGATATTCTGACAACAGTGTGAACGTGGTTATTTTAAAGAACTTTGTCGTTACGCTTTTGGAAAAACATTATTTTCAACGTTGTTTCGAAAGGTTCGAATATTCAAGCTTTCATTACTGAAAACGTAACTAATTTTAAGTTTTTAAAGAGTTTGGACCCTTTGACTGTTGGACATGTTTGAAATCTTGATGTCTGCCATCGGATTAGTAAAATGGAATTTAGAATATGCGAACATCTAATAAAAAGGGTTGGTTATAAAACAATACTCAATACCATCTTAAACGGACATGTTATGTTTTTTTTTATTATTTTTTTTAACGTAATAAAAATCAAATTTAATAAAATAATTATTAAGTTCTGCAAGTATTTTTTGGTTTTTGTAAGTGTAACAGCTGTTTCGGCTTTCCAGGCAATTTTCAAACTGTCCGAGATTAACTACGCGAGAAATAATCCCACTCGGAGGGGGAAAAGTAGGTATTCCAATCAGATTTTTCTTCTATGAAAACTGAGCTTTTGCAACGTTAAGTAAAAAAAAAATCTGAAAAGGATGATTAACCTATTACCTCCATGATTTTTTTTTATTTTTATAAACTTGAATCATCATTATAACCCGATAGTATAGACTTAAAGGAGAGCCCAAAATCAGTTTTAGAATTTTCCGCCCGCCCACCCTCTCACCGGAGCGTCTAGAAAATTGATGCCTAAACGCAACGCTTGGAGGTAACCCCCCTAAGCAAAATTTACGTCAAGTATTGGTAAAATGCAGTAAACTGTGTGATTTATATTGATAATTTAAAATAAATAGTTGCCATTGTTTATAATTCAATGAAAATACAATTTATTAATGGAAAATACACAAAATAACAAAAAATTCAATATTAGAAAAAACCTTCAAGAATGAGGAAAACTAACCAAATCTAACCAAATTATTCTCTAAGTGATACCGTTCGAAGCAGTCAAAATGAAGGGCGCGGTTGCAGGCCCGGCATCGATAGACTGCTGGATTTTTTTTACATAGAGCACAACGAATTCGAGATTCGCCACGATATGTCAAATGAAATTTTTGCATTCGACGCACACGATTCCCATCTTCCTTCACACGAGAATCTCCGAATTCGGCATTGACCTGATTTGGAAAAGACAATTAAAGAGTACGGGTAACCTCCACACGGAATGCCTTCTGGGAAGGTTTTCTCTGTCGCCTAGTCATCTGGTTTCCCATATCATGCTCGTACTTCCTAAAGAAGCATAGCAACTTCAATCCATTTAAAAGAGTGCTGCTCAGGCAAGATGCAAATAAAGGCCAGTACCACTTCTTTGACCGAATGTTGATCCAATAATTTTGTATACTATTATCATGAAGGTCTACCCCACCCATTCCCAAATTGTAATTTCGTGTTGGCACGCTGGGCAACCGATTTTTTTTTGCATGCTTCCTTCAAAACATTGCCTTTTTTCTCTTTCTTCAATTTCTGCCAACTTTGCACTTGACTTACTGGCTGCATTCGATCATAGTTCGTGGCCACTGTTACTTCACGGTTGTCCTAACCAACGGCATACGAGGATTTGGCTTTCTACGTCTACCACCGCAACCAAATTCACCTGCTAGGTAAATGTTCGCTATGTGCAAGGGAAATATAGAAGAAAATGTTACCTTTAGGCAATTACTTTCCTGTCTTCAACTTGCCTGAAGCTTCAAGGTTAGGAAAGCCAACTGGCTTACATATGCCAGTAGCGCACATTCTCTTATCCTTCAGGATACACATCAAATGGTGAGATGTGAAGAAGTTGTCCATAAATAACTCATGGCGTGCGGGGAACTCTATATATTCCATCATAGACAGTACGAAGGATAATCTTTGACCTAATACGGGGTCATATTATGTATCAGATGCTCAGGAATATGGCATTGCTTGGAAACAGGTAGCCTTCGGAGGAAGCATGACACCAAATCTCGTAGCCAACTTTGATTGGCTTATTTTTAATGTACATCTTGCAATAATGTCGACCGAAATATGGCACCATTTGCTCGTCGATGGAATATTTGTGTGCAAAAACATCAAATACAAATAAAGATGGAACGTTAGTCATTATTATACCTTAGCCATTCTGTCGGTTATATTTAGATTGTTGTTATCGCAAAAATGTATATAGCGCTTTATAAGCTCGAAATGTGGACGTTGGTTCCTTTTTTGATGACGCTTACACCCAAGGTCGGGTCAGACGAATAATAATCTGTGGTAGATGGCAATGTATTGTAGCCGGTCAACACAGAAACCAAGAAAATGCTTTAATTCGTATATATCTTACTGGAATTCGGTATTGGTTTTAAATCGAACGTATTTGATCATCCTCTCAAGAATAAACTGAATCAATTCGTCATCAAAGAATAATGAAAACACTTGAAAAGCATTATAAGACTTCAGCTTCTCGTACATAACTTTATGCACCATATTCAGCGGTTCAGGAATGCAACAGTTTACTGTAGTTTTAATTTTTTGGCTGGTGGTGGATATTCGCAAGGTATTATGACTGGCATCAGAGGATGTCGAAGGCTAATTCCAGTCAAGTCGTGATTTGCCATCAAATCATCGTCAATCAGCTCTTCGTCCGTCTGTTCATCAACATTCTCTGTTTAAAAATATCCGAAAACTGCAGACTTACTATTATTTTTTATAAAAATCACCCATAAAAACAAAACAAAACCGTATTATTTGAAGGCAAGCTAACCAAAAACATATGAAAACACTGTCACAGCTAACCTCCAAACGTTGCGCGCAGGCATCACCTGATTTCAGTGACATCCAGCGGTCATCTTATGCATATAATACTATGTTGAAACAGTGTTGTCGACTATTTCATCTTTTGATAACAATATGTGATTCAGACATGTTTTATTTTTTTCCGTTTTAATTTTATTTTATTTTTTTCAAAATGGGTCTATTTTCAGGGCCTTAGTAAAAAAAATATTAAAAATAGAATAATTAATAAAATTTATTGAATTATGTTAATTATTGAAAGCTAACATACCAATCTGTAAATGCTGCATAACAACTTGGTGGGATTTAGCTTTATTCACAGTGAAAAAAAATCATACTTTTCATCTATTTTTTTGATGCCTATAGGCATCGTCATGGAGGTAATGGGTTAAATGACTAAAGCGACGGATTAACTGAGAAACAAGTTTGTGAACTTTTTAATTACTACCACCCACAGGTTCAATCATATTGCCTCTCCTCTCTGCATAAACAACATTTTTGGCTTTTTATATGGAAAAAGGAAATTAGTCAAGTTATCTATTACTTGGGAATTTTTGTTTGCTGTTATCGTTAAAATAAAAATAAAACTCTCATATCCATTATCAATCATTCGATGAGCAGCACCTAAAAGTCAAATATCATTTCTACTCTCACGCGATTAATTGTCCAATAGATAAAGGAGTTGTCTTTATTATCAGAATCATTTAATTAAAACCCATCCTAGTTGGAAAACTTTAAACATCTTATGACCGTTACCCGGAGGTGTCCAGTACCGGAGAATCACCCTCACTGCAGTTTACCTTCGTGGGACAGAATAATAGGCGATACTTAAGTCTTTCCTGGGTCCAGCTACCACTCTTCAGCGTATACCTCTCGAGATGCCCGGGTAATAAATTTAGCCTTAATTGCTTAAGAGCTGAGAAAGCTTTCATTTTAATTGACCAGAATACAAACAGTTGGTAATAATGCTGCAATAAAACTAAGCAAACTCTTAATTTAATTGAAAACTACTTCGCACTATTCTCTCCATCTCTGGGAGGTACTAATTTAATGATTCTTTCTATCAGGTTATCGTTAAAGTTTACGGTACTACCTCAGTTAACGATGTGATTTGTTCCTATCTAGAAATAAAATTAATGGGATACGTAAGGACATCAAATTAATTTTATACTGAATTTTTTTAATTAGAATACACAAAACGAACAAGTGAATCATTAATACTTTAGTCAGATCACGTCAAGAGTCCGAATAACGGGAGAGTATGCATGAGATGATATTATATGAATGTGATATAATCAAGGAGTGTCTGCCAAGACATAGTTGTGTGGCGGTCAATCTGCTCTGAGTACCCTAGCTGGGAAATGACGTGATGGTTAGTTATTTAGTTTAATTATTTCGACAAAAATCTGTGGCAAAACTTAATTGTTTTTATTTTTTTTCTTTACTTAAAAAAAAGACTTAAAATAATCTAAATATCATTTATTACCACCTAACTTACATAAGTAGGTACATTTAATATAACTCGCTGATCTTAAGAGCATACGGTGTTGTCTTATATTGTATTCATTCTATTGACTGTTGTTAAGCTATTAAGAAGAAGATTGTATGTGTGCACACCCTCATGGCCAATGTTTTTTTTACCGCTTTCAGTCTTTGTAAATTAAATTGAAATGCTAAATTTGTGTAAAGTGTATTATTTTGTTTTGTATAGTGCTCATGTATTGTGATATTTTCATACATGTTAACGACTACGCGTACCTACTAGCGACTTAATAAACAATATACTGTCGTTTAAAGAAAGCATGTAAAAGCCAAGTTGAGCGTGAAAACATCAAATAAATAATTAAAAAACAATTTCTTTAACACTGAAAAAATATATCTAATAATGCTTTAATTTTCAAAGTGATATTTTGAAATAAATCTTATAAAAAGATTGGCTGTGTTCTCGACATTTTATTCTGCGAAATGAACAAAATAAAGTGGATAAGCAGTGCCTATGAATGTAAGGCAGTGACGGCAGCATGATGTTTTTTTTTAAATCTACCGCACAAACGTCCTAACTGCTCTCAACCGTCTGGAACAAGTGGGACTATGGTACCTCTAATTGGAATATGTCGTAATACAGAAGATAGTTGGAAAAAAAGGAGTTGAGTAAGGGGTAGGTTGGAAAGTATCTTGATATTCAAATTTGGTCCTTCACCAGGGCTACCACTCTGGACTAGATCTAGATATATTATAGTCATAGCTAGCCAACCTATTAAATATTTGAATTTCTTTCATCACAATTATTGAAAATACTAAAGATTGTACGTACATACAAGACAACTTACAATCGTTATTAAAATAAAATATGTTTGAATGGAAGTTTTGCGAAGAATGTTTTCAATGCGTCGCTTTAAAAAAAAAAATGTATTTATTATGTTTGCTACATGTTAATTGGTGTGGAATTTCCGATCGCTATTTGCTTAACTTTGCATTTTAACACAGCGATGTCTGAACTTAAAATACTAAAATATTATGAATACATTTTCTTGTTCAGTTTTAATTAAGAAATGTGTGTAGGCATTTTGATTGGACTTGTAATAAATTTGATGAGCATCGAGTTCAGATGGTCTTGATTGTCTCTTGAAAAATATTTCTCTTGAAACTTTCCTCTTCCGCAGGAAAAACACAAGAACTTTATTTTAATTAACATAAACAAAACAAATGAAATTTCTAACTTCTTACTTTAATACACGTCATTGAAATAACTGTAACAATTAATATATTTGAATATTAAGGCAACATTTCTAAAACATTAGGTTTACCTAATAATACAATTACAATTGGTATTTTACTAATGACCTCTTGTGTGAAAGAAAAAGGTATTTCTTCATAAATTACTAGCTAAACCAGTATCCTTTTTAAAAACTCCCCTTCATAAACAATATTTTTTACCATAATGAGAAAGTGTATTAATCTGAAATGCAGCATATTTCTTTAAACCTTAGCTAAATGCATGATAACTTTCATAACCCTATCTTGTGCACAAAACAAATTGATACCAAATAAAACTATTTATTTTCGGAACGTTATTTTTCATGAAAACGATAACGATTTAAAATTCAAAGTCGTTGAAAGTTGAACTGTTCCATGTCATGCATTTATGCGTATACTTACTTTACATATTTTAACCAACAGACCACAAATATTTCACAATTTTAGCATTGAAGAGATACTCACTTTGTCTTTATTCTATGCATATTTCAGTGGCAACGAGTCAATTTTTCACTCATGGCACAATACAAATATCTCGTGTATTTTCTGATATAAGTTATTATTTGTAGAACGTTTCGTGGGCTTTCTGCGGAAAAGCACTAAGTCAAAAATACTAGTTTTGAGATAATTGAATTTGAAAGTTTGATCAACGTTATCTTTTTAAAAATATATTGAAGTCATTATATGGATGAATAGAGTTTTATAGATTATTTTATTATTTTACAAGCAATAATTGTTCGCCTGAAACACTCATCCACATTGAAAAATCTCCTGATAAAAGATACATGACGCCAACGGGACAATTATTGCTTGTAAAATAATTGTTACCCTTTGTGCTATGCATAAAAAATCTTGTCTTAAAAACATTAGTTTACCAAAAAAATTATGATTATTTTATTGTCTGCTTATGCCTGTCCTTATTATTTAAAAATAATAGAAAAAATTATATTTTTTTCTTAAAAATAGAGGGCTATTGCATGACTTAATGCCTTTTCGCTGATACAATATTGCAAGCACAGAAGTAAAAATAGTCTCGTGGTGTAACATTTTTATTTTAATAATATTTTTTTACAAGCTTTTACATAAGATTTTCATCCGCTTCATTAATATTATAATCATCATTTATTTCGCTGTCGTCGACAGAAGGAATGGAAGCATACCAACTTTGAAGCTCATGTGGTATAATTTTTTTATCACATAAAACCATCAAATCTTTTTTCTTGGAATGTGATATTGGTATAATTTTTTTGTATAATTTTGATATCACACAATGCTGATCAATAACTTCTTGTCGACTACCCCTACGTATATTACGGACATCAATAACAGAATAGTGGTCTGCACTATAATTATATTTATATTGAATTTTGAATGGTAGTTCTTTTTCATATTTTAGTATTTTAATTTTTAGCCAATTGACTTTATTACCGCTTTCGTCGACTGTCTTATTTTTTATTGTTTCGAGTGAAAGCTTCTTCAAATCCAAAAAGTCATCAAATTGTAGCTCTTTAACCATGTAAGGTTCTTTGTTTTTGTTGCGTCCTCTTTTTGAGCAAGCCAATTTGAAAATATTTATCCACTCTCGTACACTGAACACGTGTGTGTTTTTTTTTTGATATTCAATTGCGCTGTGCATCGCATCGACTTCCATGTAACTATGACCACTTTCTAGGAATTTTTGCTCAATTACCTTAAGATTCGTTGTTTGTACCAGACGAAGTAATATTGCAGATAATTGAACATTCCTGTTCTGACCAGCACACGTGTCGGAAAATATGGAGAGGTATTCTACATCGGAAGGCACTTGCTTGTTGATATACTCAAATAGACACGTACCTATTTCACAGCTTCCCCTTTTACCATTCACTTCCGTCCATGCATAACAGTAACCATTATTAGGTGGTCTGTTTTCATAAATTGTAAAATTGTACATGTTCAGTTTTCTCAAGTAGTACAAAATACATACTTCTGAACTGGGTATCTGAAGAACACTTTGTAGATCCATCGTTATGGTCAAACACGCCGAGTCCTGGCTTGATCTTTCCTTGTCCGCTGCTTTCGCTGCCTCAGATTCAGTCTTTCTTCGAATGTGATCTTCAAAATTTTCTTTTAATGCCAATTTCTCACCTTCGTTAGCCTTTTCATAGACACTACATATTACGCATTGATCTTTTTTTGGCACATAAAAAGACAAATTATAATTGGTGGCAAAAATTCTACGATAAGTTAGTTGTTTCACAGGAACTTTATGATTTTCAGCAAAAACTTCTTTGTAGAGATCATACATTTTTGAAATCGACAACTTGCTATCGAGATACAGACGTTTAGAAGACTTCCTACAATAATGGCTTTCAACTCGAGGGAAGCTGTCGATATGAGCTTTTACCCTTTCGATGTCTTCATTACTTGTTTTGTTGTGTGGAGTATGTTTTTTTCTAGGATTCACAAAATTTCCATGAATATCTTTATTTTTGAAAGCCATAATTACAGAACGGTTTGATATATTTAGAGTTTTCAAGAAAAAATTACAACAAACTTTAATAGTTTCTCCATTTCTATTAATGGAATAATATTTAGAATTTGATCGGATCTTTCCGTTTTCTTTTCGTAATCTACGATATTTTGGTGGTTCACTTGAAACATTTCGTAAAATAAATTCTTTCTTTCTTTCGTAAGATGGAATGCCCCAGTATAGCTTGCATAACTCAAGACGCTCATTTTCCGAAAAGACATCAGTGCAGTGAAAGCGGCATTTTTTTGCACAATCGACTGGTTTTGGAAGCTTTGCTGGTTTTAAAATATTTTTCTTTCCTAAATATGGCAGGCAATCATTTCGTTTTTTCTTCTCGACATTTACTTTCCACATTTTTGGGTTTGATTTACGCCAACGTGAAAGAACTTTCGGACTATTTTCGATAGCATTTGTCGTAGTAGTAATAGGCAGTATGTCAAGTTGAGAGATGTCAACACGAGAATCGTCTTCCACTATTTCAGTTAATGATGTCGTCGAACCAGAAGGACTTGGAATGTAATCTTTATCAGCAACAATATCGTCGTCACTAAAATCGATGAAATATTCCATATTAGCAACAATCGCCATTTGATTTTCATCCAGCAAACTTTCGTCTTTTGGCAATTCTTCATATTCTGATAATCCTGCCGATGTACTGGGTTTAACTAGAATAAGAAATGAAATTATTACTTTTTTTCATTTTTGTGCACGTGAAATTAATAATTTTGATTTCTCTAAAAATATATAAAACCCTCACTTCAAATTTTTAAATCCCTCTCGTCGCAAAATCAGTTTTAAATATAACTCATCGGGATTTCTAAGGCTAGCTTTACACTTGTAAGTTTTTTCGTAAGTAAGCGACTTCTGGCCAATGAGAACCTTTGATTTTCAAAATCCATTGAGCCCGAAGTCTTGAGCTAGAAGTCGCTTACTTACGGAAAAACTTACATGTGTAAAGCTAGCCTAAGTACCAAGATACGAGTAAATACAAAAATTTCTATAAATAAATGAATCATTCAATTTTTGTGTTAAACTTTCAAAAGTTTGCTATATTTTAACGGCAGATTAACAGAATGTTTTCTGCCTACTGTTTTTTTTTTGTATTATCAAGATAAATATACACACGGTGTAATATTTATATTTTTGAATCTCTCAATTCACGGTAGAATCCATTTTAATGATTTATTAAATCAATTTATTTCTTTTATCCACTGCGACACAGAATAATAATTATTATTTTAATAAATAATAAAAAATAATTATTGTTGTTATTGTAGGTACTAAAACACGTGACATTTAGCAAAAACAGACAGTGTAATAAATTAATTTAGGTTATGTTTTCAAACAATCACAATACAATGATAAAATATAAGAGAAACTTACCGTCAACTGCCAAGAAATCATTTTCATTTTGTTTTCTAGCCATTTTTAATATTTTTGCCGCTCTTGACAACATTTTTGTCAATAAAAATTCAATTTAGTCAGCGAGAAACTTACTTCAAACACAACTGTCAGATTTTGAATACCACAGATAACCACAGATAAACCAAAAATCTTTCAACGAAATTGCATTAAGTCTGACTTAGTGCTGTTTCACACGGTACAATTTATCAAAGTAGCCAAGAAATATGCACTAAGTCCCTTAGTGCTCATTCGCTGAAAAGATTTGTGCATAACTGACTTAGTTCAGATATTATCTCATAAAGTATGATAGGTATAACATATAGCGTCTTCGTAGACTAAAGATTGGCCACCGAATGATATAACTGCATCATTAAGTCAAATCAGCAAAATTTTGACTTAGTTCTTTTTCGCAGAATACCCACGGTTTATGTTTTGGAATTTTTTCGTTTACAAAGAACAAATACGTGTAACCGCTTCGCGCTTGAAAGTATTGCAAGCACTTGCATAACGTTTGGTCATTCAACAACGATTGAGTAGTAACGAACGTATAACGAACGTAGTTGTTATCTGCTGGAGTAAGTAGTTTAGTAAGTAAATTTTTAAATTGAATATTTGACGGTACACGCATTACGGGATAGTGGATAGTTTTTTTTTTGTTTTATAGTGAATACCTCACAAGAGTCCCAACTGCTCCCGTCTGGAGCCAGTGAGACTATGGCATCCCCAATTGGGGGATGTTGTGAGGCTGAAGGTAAGTGGGGAAGGGAAAGAGGAAGGTGGGGAAGTACCTGGCTATTCAGATCTAGTCACTAAACACGGCTAAAGCCATTTGGAGCAACGTTTCAATTCTGAATGGTGGTCTTACACCAGGGCGATACTGGTAGTATCTTCCACTCTGGTGGATGACATACATAATAATGTATTTATCGTTAATGTTTACTTTCATAACATAAAGTTTTTTAATAATGTATATTACTGATGTATGTTCTCCTATTACAAAATACACGAATTTAATTTTTTTAATTTAACAATTATATATATTTCAAAGTCCTTGCCTAAAATTATTCTTTAAACCTTCAAGGATAAACATGCATAAACGAAACAACTTTTAAAAAATACAGTATTATAGCTAAGATTATCTGTGACAGTTTTACTTGATTTTTTGCTTTCTCATAAAATTATTTACAAAATAAATAAAAACCAGTTTTGTGCTTGAAATCGAACAAGTCCATAGTCATGAAAGCCAACGCCTCTAAAACGAAACTGAAAAACTAAATCCCAAAATAATTTATGAACATTTTTCATATATATTATGTCCAGTTGACATATATTACTATAAACAGTTATCAAAGTACAATTTTACATTCTATAAAAATTATCATTTATGCTTTATGCATTAGTATTCACTATGCATTATTTTGTATTTGTCATTTTACTCTCCGGTCAGTGGCCGAGTTGGCATTGCCTCTGGGTCCCATCCAGGCTTCGTGAGTTCAATTCATCGGCTTGCTAAGTCCTCCATCACGACACAAAAACATTTCAAACTGTAGTGGTAGTAGGAGATTTTCAAATTTTTTCAGGTTATTCGTAACCCAAGAATGTTTATCTTTTTTTTAATCTTTTAGGTATTTTGTAAAATATAATTTACATTAATACCTATATCCATTAATGTTATGGCCTATTGGACAGCAGCTAAATAGTTACATAAATTGTATTAAAACGGGAGATTTGGCCAAATATGTCGTCAATTGGAGGACTTGATCTTATTTTAGCTTTCCTGAACATTATAGAAAATAACAAATGGACCATTCTCGCATGTATGACTGCCGATGTATGAAAAAAATATGTATGAAGGTAAACAGCGTTTCGGTAATTGTAAAATAGTTAATTTTGGATAATGTATGGATCACCAAGAGTTGAAACATAATATGCGGGATGTTAAGAGACGTACTTGACTCGGGTGATTATTTTTTCTAGTAAACGCATAGAAAATAAGTAGGTATTGATCAGCTAGGGTCGTGAGGGGTTGAGCGGTATCGACTAAGTGACGACAAGTTAAAGGTTATTTTTAAAACTATTTTTGAGATTTCTTTTAAACATCGTAAAAACCACCGGAAATCAAAACTCCAATTACATTGTGTACTTTAAATAATGTCAGGAATCATTAGTTAAAGTAAGTCAATTGCGTATTTTAACACCCTGTATAAATGTAAATTCTTGCATCGCAAGATGGACAAAACAGAGCAAGTTGAAACTATTTATACAGACTTTTGTGAGACTTTTGATCGCCTAGTACACTCAATTCTTTTGAATAAGCTCCTCCTACTTCATATACATGGTGACCTTCTAAGATGGATTAAATCTTACCTGAGTAATCTTAATCAACGGTGTCTTCTCAAAATCTATCGAGGTAAAATCTGGTGTTAGGTCTGCTATTATTCAATATTTATATAAATGATATTGGATCACGTTTTCGAAATTCCAAATTTGAACTTTATCCCGAGACATGAAAATATTCAATGTTATTCCTTCTCTTTCTGACTGCAAAGCGTTAGAAAGTGACCTGAATAGGATTTGCAAGTATTACAAAGTTAACTATCTACATATCAACGCCAGAAATAAACACATTATTAAGTACTCCTATTCACTCAATAATGAACCTGTCATCTTTAAAACGGAATGTAAAGACCTCGGCGTTTACCTTGATAGGAAACTTATATTTAATAAACCCATTGACTCAATCGTTAATATGTCGTATAAAATTCTTACTTTCGTGCTACGTGTAAGTAAAGTATTCAGTAATCCGCGTACAATCGTAATGTTATATTTCGCGTAAGCCAGAAGTGCACTGGAATATGCATCGCCAATTTGCAATCCACAATATAAACTTTACAAAGATAGTAAAGAACGTATCCAAAATAAATTTATTAAATATATTACCTCCAAATTCAACAATAACTTTGATTGTACATTTGAAACTTTGCAACAAAGGCGAATAGTAGCTGACTAAATATTTATACATAGAATTTTAAACAATATCATCGACTGTACCAAACTTCTGTTCCTTAATAATTTAAACTTACCTTTGAGACGTACACGACATACAGTGCCATTCCACAGGCTTAATTATAAAACAAATGCAGCATCTAAGTCGCCAATTGAACGAGCTCTTCATACTTCAAATGATATTTGTCTAATCTCAAACATTGACATGTTTTTAGATTCACTGCCCAAATTCAAACGTGGCATCATGTCAGTTATATAAACTGTTCAATGCGCATACATACAGTCACACACACACAAACACTCACACATACATATCTATACACTATACACGTCACCTGGTAATTAACATACCACTTAGCAGACATTACAAGGAAACATATCATAGTTACCCAACATGAAAAATCTAATTCCTTTATATTGTTTTATCACTGTAAATCATGTTCTCTTTGTTTCTACAATATAAAATAAAATAAAGGTTGTTAAATTAATAGATGTACCTGCCTTACTTTAAACATTGATTCCTTATCTTAAGAGTATCTACAAAATTTGGATGGCATTTTATCTCCGGTGACTTTTTTATCCTCCTAAAATCAAATAAAAGTCAACAGATATTGGACAGTTAATCAGTATCGACACGTGAAATATTTTTGTTGCATATTGCATTGGAAAAAAAATAGAAGCAACGGAAAAGGACAGCGAATTAAAAAGGTAAAAAAAGAAACAAAAAAACAAAACATTTTTAGGGGTTATAGGTTATTTTCCAAACGAGTAACAGAAAATAAAACAATGTTTTTTGTTAAATAAAATTTTATTTTATCAAAATTATTTTCATATCATGATTCATTGTATATCATCGTCTGATTAAATTTGTAAGAATCCATTAATGGCCCTGTCATTAGAATCCCAAAAGGGGTGTTTTAAAATAATTCTGGTGTAGTTCTGATTTTTTCCATTTTTGTGTGCTTCGAGGTACTGGTTACGAATCCAAATTTTGCCACCAAAAAACGATTTGAATTTGAATTTGACCAATGGATCAAATCCATGACTTATAATTGAGCCGTTTAATTGAGTGAAGTTGTGGAATATTCTGATATCTTATCCAAAAGTGATTTGTATAATCCTCTTCCCACGTCCGTGTAAAAAAACTGAAAAAAAAGAAAATTATGTTTATTTGCCACAAAATCAATAACCTTATAAATTTATGTTCTGTTAACATTGCAGTGCTTTCAGCATGTCATTTAATCTTAATTGACTAGCCTAGACCCGTGAAAAATCACGGTAAAATAATAACAATAAAGATAGTCTTAATTCCCAACAAATTTAACTCAAAAATTTTGAAAAAGGCTATTAAATTAATTTTATAATACTAATTAATAATAATACTTAAATTTATTTAACAATACTTATCGCTATCCGTATATTAAGTTTTATTTAACATAAATTCAAATATTAAATTAAAGTCAAAGCAAAGGTTTAGTAGTTGATTGATCCCATTGAACCGGAGGTAAAGAGTCACAATCAAAATCAGTTATGAGAAATCTCTTGAATGAGGGGTTTATCTTGAATTTGTAATTAAAATTTTCACCACATTTGATCGTAAGTGATTATTGAGCGGTCAGTGGCTGAGTTGGCATCGCGTTTGGGTTGCACGCAGGCATGGTGTGTTCAATTCCTCCATCACAACATAAGCAAAATTTTCCGCTTACTGTGGTGGTAGTAGGAATTTTTCAAATATCGTCAGGTTATTCGTAACCCGCAAATGTTTGTCTTTATTTAAAAAAAAAATGATAAAGAAAAAAAAAAATTGATTTTAAAAGATTTTGACGTCAATTTTTTTCGATCGTTAAGGTGAAATAACCACATTAATATTTAATTTTTACAAATATTGAATATTTTACCGCAAGCAAGATGAATGCTACTAAGGATTGCATTAAAATGTGTTTTTGGACAATATTATTCTTTCTAACCAGAAAGATTGATCCTAAAAATATTATCAACCATCTTATGTCAATCGGTATCATAAAAAGAAACAAGTAGCAAAAACAATAAAGGATGACTTGTCAATAAAAATTACTTGTGGGCTAAGATTTTTTTTTTAAATATTTTTTTTTTATCGTCTTTTAAGAGGAAACGCGGGCGCCGTGATATTTTAATAATACTTATAAAACAATAAAAATATACCTAAATAAAATTGTCGATATTTAGTTTCTGTACTCCCCTGTTTTCTCCTTCAAAAGTTGATCGATTTAGAAACTATTTTTCACCAACTATAATAAGAAAATATTCTGTCTGTACATTTTTCTTTTTAGAAATTCATTGTCGAATTTGTAGACTGAACATCTTTGGTGATTATTTAAATCAGTGGCGGCTCGTGACTTTTGGGTTACTAGAATACTCATATTACACAATATGGCGTTATTGATGTTGTTGTAGTGAAAATAATTTAATTTTTTCAGGAAATCTGTGCGGCTAAACTGAAATTTCCTGGAAAAAAAATCAATTTCAGCTATAACAATATAAGTGCCATTTTTAATAATATTAGATTATTCAAAAGTCAAGAGCCGCCACTGTTTAAAACTAGGCAATTTTCAGAGGATTTTTGGAGGGTCCTATCTCCTATAAGAAGTAACTTATAAAAAAAGTAAACCGTTGGGAAATGGCTGAGGTATGTAGCTATATAACATTAAAAATATTTGCACTAGTGTCAAAATCCAGGAAGAAAATAGAGGAATACGTCTGTATCGTTTATTTCCCTTTATCAAATACAAAACATAGTACGTGATAGTTACATTCTCCAAAATGAACCACTTAACATCTTTTAATGCTGCGTACAAACAGGACAAAATGCCGCGAGCGGTTGCTTCGTTTCTTTTCCATAATTTAAAGTTTGGATAGGCAATTTTTTCCCTGTTTTTACGCAGCACAAGGTTATTTGATGAAAAAACACGTGATCTTCAATGTGTACTAAAGTATGGAATCAAAAAATAAATGTTATAACTTATATGCATGTTCCCCCAGTGCATAGTATGTTTCTCGTCAATCAAATACGTAGGAGGTGATTCTACATGATGGTAAATGTTAATACAAAATACTTTACTTTTTTTAATTACATTGTGTTTTTCGTACACAAAAATATTTTTACCTTGGAGATTTTGTTTTCCCCACAAACAATTCAATTTTTTACCTTAAAACGTTGGAGTTTTCAATTTTTTTTATTCTGACTATGTATTATATAGAAATACCTCCCGAAGTCAATGCATTTTAACCCCGGACACCTTGTATAATTTTTGCTGGTAACCAATAGCATCATGTTAAAAAATCAGTAATGTTGTTCTGCCAATGGAAGCAGTTTTCTTTAAATAAATGACCGAACCTTCCTTAAATTTTCGTACTGCGGAAGGGTCCATGGACAATAAATAAAGCGCCACCTAAGAAAACATAATCAATTATTGTCTTATTGTAGAAATATAATTCTTATTTCGGAAAAGAAAAATCTTTGTTATAATTATGGCATTGAAGATTTTAAGTATTTTATGAAACAAGTTGACATTATCACAACTAGTGTGAATAAAATAAAAATACTATGATTTTGAAATTTTTTGTCATGAAAAAAAAGTGGAGAAGAAATTACATGTTTTTAAAATTACTTACATGATGGTAAAAGTTAATACAAAATTATTTACTTTTTTTAAAATTACATTGTGTTTTTCGCATACAAAAATATATTTCCCTTGGAGATTTTGTTTTCCACACAAACAATTCAATTTTTTACCTTAAAACGTTGGAGTTTTCAATTTTTTTTATTCTGACCATCTAGTATGTAGAAACACCCCCCGAAGTCAATGAATTTTAACCACGGACACCTTGTATAATTTTTGCTAGTTACCAATTGCATTGTGTTAAAAAATCAGTAATGTTGTTCTGCCAATGGAAGCAGTTTTCTTTAAATAAATGACCCTACCTTCCATAAATTCTCGTACTGCGGAAGGGTCCATGGTCAATAAATAAAGCATGGTCAATAAATAAACGTTGTCAACTAGTGTTCTACTCCGTATTAAAATAGCGAATTTAAGTGAAAAAAGTTTATGTAATCAGTATAAAAAGTTTATTTAATCAGTATAAAGTAGCTGCAGAGTTGAAGAAGTTGTCAAATGACAAGTTGAAGCAACGAAATTTCAGTAAATGTAATTTTTGTACTGCCTATGCCGGACTGTCTACATACATTATAACAGTGAAATAAAGCATTAAAAAGTCTACTAAGCGTAATCAGTAACAGTTGCGCAGTGGTGCCGTACACAGAAGTGAAAAATACTTTAAATTTGAACAAAATTAACAAATTTTAAACGAAAATAAATAAATTTAAACGCCACAACTACAAATTGTACAGTTATCGCTACTTGACCATAGAGGGCAGAAAAACGTGCAGGAATTAAACAAAAAATAAAATAAATAAATTCGTTTCGCTATTCGTCAACAGATGGAACTAAACACATAAATTGTTTCAAAAAAATTGCGAAACAGATATATTTTTACTACTGTTATTAAATAAATTAATTACCATTATCAAATAAAATCAAGAAACCTCCCATAAAAGACAAATATACATAAACCGAATAAATAAATACATTATTACAATAAACGTAAATAATAACAAAAATGGACTGCTATAGTTGCGATAATATTATTAGTCCAAACAAGAGCATAAAATGCAGCATATGCTTAAATGCATTTCATTACACCTGCATAAATAGCACCGCAGAAAAATTTAAAAAAATGTCAAAAACACTCAGAGACAACTGGAAATGCAAAGAATGTAAAACATTGGATCCTAAAACTCAATCACAATCCAATTACACTCCTTCTTCTAGTAAGAACTTTCGGCCTACCGACTCAACATACACTGAAAACCCAGAAAATATGAATTACATTATAAATTACATCGACAAAAAATTCGATGAAATGAAAACAGTGATTTTAAACAAGATAGAAACGGAATCTGCGGACAATAAAAAATCGCTTCAATTTATAAGCGACCAATACGATACATTAATAAAATCTATTGAAAAAATTCCACAGTTAGAAAAAGAAATATCTGAAATAAAAAATGAACTAGCACAAAAAAACATAGAATTCAAAAGTATTTTAGTAAAAACAACAGAAATGGAACAGGCGACACTGGAAGAGTATCTCGAAATATCAGGTATCCAAAATAATGATCCTAAAATGACAAAAAACATAATAAAGGAAATAACTGCTGCGTGCGGAGTTCAAACTGAAGACACAGAAATTTCGAATATAAATCACATCCAAGATGGCCGACCAAACCACCCACCGAAAATAACTTTCAAATTAAATAACAAAAATAAAAGGGATGCTATACTATCATCAAGAAAAAGGTCTCACCACGGAGGCAATACACCAGCCCGGAAAACAAAACATTTACATTGGAGAAGTAATGACGCCATATTACAAGCAACTAATGTGGAAATTAAAAAACCATGCAAAAATAATTAACTACAAATTTGTATGGTTTCGAAGAGGCCATCTATTAACCAGGAAGACCCCGGAAGGCAAAATTTTCAATATTAAACATTGTGATGACATTAACAAACTAACATAAACACAACTCCACACGTAAATACACTTCACATCATATACTTACACAATTAATCACCAACATGGCGGATTACATGGAATATACAGACTCGGACAACCAACACCACTGTGTAAGTACAAACGATTTTAATATATGGACAAACATCACAAAAGAAAAAAATAGAATCAAAATATTACACCAAAACATTAGGTCAATTAATAAAAATTTTGATGAATTTACGATATACCTACAACAGCTTGATAATAATTTTGATATAATTGTGCTGACAGAATGCTGGTTGAACGATAAATATGTAGCAAAAACAATCGAAAACTATAACACACACCACACAAAAAAACACAAAAATCAAAATGATGGCATAGTTATATACATCAATGATAAAATAAATACAATCGTCAAAGAAATACACATAATAGACTCCAACTGCATACACATAGCATATGATAAAGAAACGTGTATTCTTGCGATGTACAGATCTCCATCCAAAAACGACATCACACATTTCCTAACTGCACTTAACAATACTTTAAAAGAAATCAACAAAAATAAAAATATCATCATCATTGGAGACCTAAACATAAACATATTACAAAACGGACACCCACAAAACATAGAATACCTAACACTACTAGCACAGCATGGACTGGAGCCAACGATGAAGATTCCAACACGAGTCACACAAAACACAAAAACTTGTATAGATCATATAATGATCAAAACAAAACTAAAAACCAAAACCGTAGTACTTGAAAGCACTATCACAGATCACTACATGAATATGATAGCAATAGACACCGAAAACACAAAACCCAACCAAGACAAAATATTCACAAAAAAAAATAATTAACTACTCAAACTTGAAAGAAAAACTCAAACAAATAGACTGGAGTACAATATACCAAATAGAGAACGTGGAGGAGGCCGGGGATAAATTTAATAATATGTTAGGACAAGAAATAAATAAAAAAACTATCATAAAACAAGTAAAACTCACACACAAAGCAAAAAAAATTAAACTATGGATAACACAGGGAATATTAAACTGTATTCGTAAACGAGACAAAATTCACAAACAAATTAAATATACACCCTACGACATAGAACAACTTAACTACTATAAAAGATATAGAAACATCTGCACCAAAATTATTAGAGTGGCTAAGGAATTATACTATAGCGAAAAACTTAAAAAAGAAAAAAATAACCCAAAGGAATTATGGAAAATATTAAAAGAAGTCACATACACACAAAAATACAAACAGAAAAATACTATTGAAAATCTAAATATTAACTCCAAAAAATTAGATGTCAATACAAATACAGAAACTATAGCAAATCATGTGAATAACTTCTTTGCAAATATAGGAAAAGTTTTAGCGAACCGTAAATTACATAACACAAACACACTAACACAAACAAATAGATCAAATATCAATAAAAAAAACCGACACAACACAGATTTACAATAAAAACAACCTCGGAAGAGGAAATTGACAAAATAATAAACACATTAAAAAACCGAATTGCTCCTGGATTAGATGAGATAACAACGGATTGCATTAAGATATTAAAAAATGAAATTTTGAAACCTATAACACACTTAATCAACCTTAGTATAACACACTCCTGCTTTCCTAGTACTCTTAAAAAAGGACTAGTTATCCCCATTTATAAATCCGGAGACAAAATGGAAATAACTAATTATAGACCAATCACTCTGTTAAACTCGCTATCAAAGATTTTCGAAAGAGTATTAAAAAACCAAATTATAAAATACCTTGAAGAAAACAAATTAATCTCGGATAACCTATATGGATTTAGAGACAAAATAGGCACAAAAGAAGCTTTGGCATGTACAGTAGATTATATACATAGCAACTTAGATCAAGGGTACAAATGCATAGCGATATATCTAGATTTAGCTAAAACCTTTGACTCAATCTGCCACAATTCACTTTTTAAAAAATTAGAAAACATGGGTATCAAAGGCAAGGAACTTCAACTATTTAAAAGTTATATGAGTAACAGAACTCAACAAGTCAAAATTAACAACCATACTAGTAAACCACTGCCGATTACATATGGAGTTCCACAAGGAAGCATACTAGGGCCCGTTCTTTTTACTATTTACATAAATGAACTTTGCAGCATGAAAATAGACGGTGAAATAGTTAGCTATGCTGATGACACAGTTTTACTTTTCAAATCTAAGGATTGGAATAATGTATATAACATAGCAAATTTGGGAATCTCGCAAGTCAAAACATGGCTAGACTCAAACATACTTACACTTAACATATCAAAGACAAAATTCACAACATACAGTATAAATAGCACGGGACAGCCAAAAAACAATACAAACACCATAAAAATACACGAATGTTTAAACACCAACATCTGCGATTGCCCTCCTCTAGAAAAAACAGAACAAATAAAGTATCTAGGAATCGTAATTGACCATAACCTTAGATGGATACCTCACATCAAACAAATCACAAATAAACTTCTCAAAACAATACACATTTTCGTTAACATAAGAATTATATATAAAATAAAACAATTGAAAACAATATATTTTGCACTCTGCCAATCAATAATAGAATATGGAATTATTGCTTGTGGAGGAGCAACAAACTCGGCTATCAATTACATAGAAACCGCACAGAAAACGATCTTAAAGGTAATACTAAAAAAACATAGACTGACCGATACAGACCAAATATTCAACAGCTGTGACGTACTAGATATACGCCAATTATACGTTAAAACACTTCTAAACTACATATTTAACAAAAAAAATTAATTTCAACATACACAAAATAACACTAACAGACCAGTTAGACAAGCGTACAAAGAAAACATTAAAACTCCAACAGTAAATTCAACCTTTGGACAAAGACACTACCAATACCATGCTATAAAAGCTTTCAACAGTCTAAAAATTGAAATTAAAATTGAGGAAAATAAAAATAAATTCACACACAAAATTACAAAATGGATTAAACAACAAAAAAGACAATATTACCAAAATGTCATAGCATAAAATAAAAATAAAACCTACACGTAACACACAAAACCAACATAAACACACATCACTCACAAACACACAAGATTATTTTTATTGTATTATTTTTTAATTTTAAATGTATTTTTATTTTTAATTTTAAATTTATTATTTTCTTTTCAAATTTACTATCTTCTCTTTAAATGTAATATGTAGATTAGATTTTCATATTATAAAATGAAGGCCTCAGCACGGGCAAGCCACCCAGTGAGGCCTACATTACTGGAAAACATAAATTGTAACAAAATAATGTACCAAATAAAAAAATAAAATAAAATAAATAAAAAAAAGCCCCACCTAAGAAAACGTAATCAATTACTTGTCTTATTGCAGAAATATAATTATTATTTCTGAAAAGAACAATCGCTGTTATAATTATTCCACTGAAGATTTTTAGTATTTTAAGAAACAAGTTGATATAACTAAAGATACTAAAAATACTGTGAAATTTTAAAATCTTTTGTCATGATAACAATAGTGGATAAGAAATTAAATGTTTTTAAAATTACTTACATGAATAAAGACAAGTAGGGCTACCATTTCGTTTAAGATTTTCCCGAACATCCAAGATAGTGTCATAGCCGATACCAATAATTTACTAATAGCTAGTATTAATAAAAATGTTAATGCGAGCTGAGCAATATCTGGTATTTCGAAACTCATCTTTTATAAATCAGTTCTGCAAAAAAATATGAAACAATCAGATTCACCGGTTATTAACCGGTAATGGTCAAAAATATATAAAAACAATAAGTTTAACCGGTTGTTTACCGGTAACGGTCAAAACTATATGAAAACAATAAGATTCACCGGTAACGATCAAATATATATGAAAACAATAAGATTCACCGGTTGTTCATCCGGTAACGGTCAAAAATAATAAAAAAGTGGATTCTAGTTTTAACATCTAAGACTAATTTGTTCGGTTTTGTGAAGCTAATACTCGCAGAGTAATTTTTTTAAATTTTTCTCCCTTACCGTCATAGTAAGAAATATGAACTGAACAGTGTTGGAAAGAAAAAAATACATTAATTTTATGTTCAAATATGGAAGTTAACCACATAGTTATTAAAATGTGAAAATCTATGAAACCAAAGATTCCGACCACAATTTGAGAAAAAATTATGAAACGTGAAATTAGTAAATATAAATTATTTTGATATGAGACGATAAAAAAGTGAGGTGGCAGTAATATTTATAATACATTTGGCTTATAAAAAAAATATTCTTATGTCAGTGTTTAGCTGGCTGCCTGCCCGCATGGCAGCAGAGCATTCTGGTCGCTTGCAATAGGTCGGAATTTTTGCAAACCAAGCTTGCCACCTCTTACCAGACCTGACGGCTCACTAGCAAACACCGCCACCGAAAAGGCTAACCTATTAGGGAAAATGTTTGCGGAAAACTTGACCCTCGATGACGGAGGTGCTGTTCCGCCGTTGGTTCCTCACTGCGGCTTCTTTTTTTATTTATTCTTTAATATATTTGTTATACAATGGTATAGTATATTGTCCTCCATGCTAGGAGTTCACCTGTGTTGTGGAGGACTTTTTCAATTGTAAAGTTATGTATATAATTCTAAAAAAATACAGTGGAACTGTACACAAAACTCTTCAAAATGTCCTTGAAGTGTGGCACTGTGCCCTCTGGTTGGAAAAAAGCGGTCATTCACCCTATTCCCAAGAAAGGTGACCGCTCCAACCCGGCCAACTATCGCCCCATAGCGATCACATGAGTTCTGTCCAAAGTAATGGAACGTGTGATCAATGACAAACTGCTCACATACCTCGAGAAGAAAAAAATATCAACGACCGTCAATACGGATTCCGGCGGAACCGCTCGTGCGGTGATCTTCTCGCGTATGTGTCACATGTTTGGGGGCGGTGCCTGGAACGTCACGGTGAGACCCAAATGGTCGCACTAGACATATCCAAGGCCTTTGACCGGGTCTGGCACCGAGGACTTGTCAACAAATTGCCTTCTTACGGACTTCCCGCATCCTTGTGTACGTGGATTGCTGACTTTTTAAGGGATAGGTCGATTCAGGCAGTTGCTGACGGTTTTACCTCTTCCTCACACTCTATAAATGCTGGAGTCCCACAGGGATCGGTTCTGTCTCCGACTTTGTTTTTGTTGCACATCAATGACCTTTTGACATGTGCACCGATTCATTGTTACGCGGATGACAGTACAGTTCATGATAGTTTTTTGTTTGACAAGCCCCCAAAGGGCACACAAACTCCAACGGCTCGGAAGGCTTTGGAGCAGAGAATGGACGGTTATCTCGAGACTATTTCCTCCTGGGGTACAAATAATCTCGTCGAATTTAATGTTTCAAAGACCCAATCCTGTCTGATTACGTCTAAAAGGGATCTAAATGATAATCTAGTCTCCTTCAACGGAAGCAATCTTCGGAACAGGCCTTCCATTGATATGCTTGGTGTAACTCTAAGTGACCAGCTCAGGTACGGGGGCTCCATCGAAGCCAGAGTAAAGCTGGCCTCCCAGAAGCTGGGCGTACTGTACAGGGCCCGCAGATACTTTAATAGTACACAACTGCTGACCCTGTACAAATCGCAAGTGCGCCCTACCGTCGAATTTGGCAGCCATCTCTGGTCCGGAGCCCCTAAATACCTGAAAAGAACCCTTGACTCTGTGCAGAAACGGGTGGTCTGTTTGATAGATTTCCCAATCTTAACAAACGGACTGCAATCTTTAGAGCACAGGCGTCAGGTAGGTATGCTGTCCTTGTTCTATCGGTATTACAATGGAAGACGCTCTCAGGAACTAGCGTCATTGATCCCTTCGGCACCGGTGCGTAGTCGGGATACACGCCAAACGCGCGCCCAACATTTGTTCACGGTTGACATTGTCACATGAGAACGGGTCACTTCTACGATTCGTTCTTAAGTTCAACACCTCGGTTGTGGAACGAACTGCCGGCCTCTGTGTTTCCTCCATCCTACAACATAGGACTCTTCAAGACCCATGTTCACTCCTTCCTCTCCACAAAAAGACCCTCCACAAAGCATCCCCAAAGATGACATAGGCCCTGAGGGAAATTATTTTCTTCAGGGCCTCCTGTGTGGAGTTAATATAAAAAAAAAAAAAAAATAAAATAAAAAAAAGACGGAAAAATGTAAGGCAAGCTATTTTTAAAACTATGTTATGTTTGATTTCGTAATTATAATATTTGTACAATGGAAATTATGTATTGTTATTTGTTTATTTTTCAAACAAGATTTTTAAGCGTTTTATATCACCTTTCAACAGTTTTTAATTTTTTTTACCTCCGAAGGTTAGAAATGTGACGGTCAATGTGCCAGAGGCCTCAAGGGTTTAAAGCGTTTTGATAAATCATCATTACAAAATTTCACCACATTGTCAGTATCAAAAATAGAAAAAAAAATAAGATTCGCTCTTAATAAATATCAAAAATCGAACACAATTTTCATTTAAATTTGTAGCGATGCTACGAGAATATATTGGAACGATCGCCAATGCAAAACGTATTAACACTTTGGCATTTCTACCTACAAGGTCTGAATGTTCTCGACGCATCGAGCGGCTATATAATAAGACGCGTCGAGATGTACTTAGTCAGTCATTAATTAGCAGTTTTACGAGGGACCAAGCTGCGAACTCAGTGACCGTTTTCTGCGTACTGAGGACCTCATCTACTTACACCCGGCTCTGCACGGACTACAAATTAATATGAACTCCTCGAGATCACATCAGCGCTCTGG
Organism: Hesperophylax magnus; assembly: GCA_026573805.1. Taxonomy (NCBI): domain Eukaryota; kingdom Metazoa; phylum Arthropoda; class Insecta; order Trichoptera; family Limnephilidae; genus Hesperophylax; species Hesperophylax magnus. The sequence continues at coordinate 1,134,314 of JAIUSX010000157.1, forward strand.
TCCCTTCTTTCATTCCTGGCCAGCGCAGAACTCACGCGCCTAGACCCTGCGACAACTTTGCCGGTCTGCGCTGCCACTCTGCGGCATCGTCGCCGGCCTGCATCTCCCGTTCATCTGCCAACGCTCACTCTGGAGTATCCAGAAGACTCAACGCCTTCACCAGTGCTGAACACATCCACGAGTCCGGTCTCCACCAACGCGGTGTCGACTCACTGACCACCGCCTCGACCGCTCCATCGCCGTCATCGCCGCCTTCACTTGGTGTCAGCGTCATCGGTACAGAGTCATCTCCCAACTGCGCAATTCTACTGACTCAGAATAAAAGCTATAACACAACACAACCAGATCCCCAAAAATTTTATATATTATTTATTTATTATTAATAATACCCCAAACTAGGCAAATGCCCATATTATGGTGATACGAGTAACATAAATAATAATAATTCTGAATAACACGTCAATTACATTGCTGTGAACTCCGTTGCGGTTAAATGTGATAACCGCCGATAACATAATAAATTCAATGGTGTAAATGTCAATGATTACATTTAAAATTTAACTTCCGGTGTTATTTTTGCAACACAGCAGTGAGATATGATTTGATTAGGTCTGTGAGTGTGATGCAAACACTGCAATGAGTGGCGAGGAATAAAATTGCAAGTAGATTGTAGGTCTCATTAACTTTTTTTCAATCAGGCAGTAGTCCCATGGGTCATTAAAGAATCTACAAAAACCGAGTCATGTAAATACCCGAAAAATATTTCGCAATGTATATTGCATGATCTCTGCACACGACAGATAATCTGTATGTAGCTTGTAGCTTAGAAAACTGTGAAAAAAATTGAAGAAAATACGTAATTTAGAAAATGCATCTCATTTATGTAAAAAATTATTAATAAAACAGTCAATTCGCTTTTTATATCGTTTATACAAAAAAAAAAGTTAATAATAATTCCAAGAAAATAATTTAAAAAATTGCAATTTGCATTAATTGTTTGCGCAATATAAACCTTAATTTCTTAGAATTATTTCGACCAAAACATGCATTTATGTTACTAAAAAAACATCACTATAATGGAATTCTTATAAAATTAAATTAAAAAAATAAATACTCAGAAATAACCTAACATTTTCAAGACGGGAAATTCATGTGTCAGTCTGCCAAAATGCGACGTTGTCAGCTCTTTCACAACCCAGTTATAGATCTTTTTTATCAGTTAGGGCTCATATATGTGCTCGTAAAGTCTTTATTCAATGTGGAACTAAAACACCGTTTAAAGGTTAAGAGTTTTTTTTTAGAAAGGGTTGCATTTGGGTTTTGAATGGGGTAAATATTTCAATTAAAAACCATTTTACAATACAATATCAATATAGAAATATTCCTAGATTTTGGTCGGAAAAAATATATTGTTTAGAAATGGGCGGTTCTCTTGAAAAAAAAATCCAAAAATGGTTCGTTCGAAAAAAAAATCTTCTCATAGGTATTGAAAATATTCAAGCAGTTGGCAATTATTCAGAAGTTATTTGAAAATTAAATTCTTTATAAAAAGTATTCTTTTATTCATTTCCCTCGCGTATTTTTATTTTTCACTGTTTTTCTTTGCAGAGCGGTAATAGGGGAGATGAGGTTTCCCCTAAACATTGAAAACACTTAGCAATATTGCTGGAACATTAAACTGCTCTTGGTGGTAATACAACTGATGAATTTTGTGGAACATTAGACACTGATGATTAACATTTGTCAGGAAGCAGTTCAATTTAGAGTAGACAAGGTGATCATCACTTAAAAATAGAAGCTTTTTAATGTATGTTTGATGGAAAATTAACAAGTGGCTTTTAGTTGAACGGTAAATATGGGCGAAACTGGTCTTGGATTCGAAGGTTTTCAGCTTCCTTTATGTCGATTACTTTAGAGTTGATTTATTCGCAATATTACAGATTATATTGCACTTAATTAACAGAATAATTAAAATGAATAGAATATAGAAGAATAAGCCACATTCCTGATGAATTAATATATACCATTGCTTATCTTTAAAAATGGAAATCACTCCTCAATTAATAATTACATGCCGATTTCCATACCACTTGCATTTTGATATATTTTTTATATATATTTGATATATAATTATATATCTATAAATTTAGATAAATATTTTGAAAATCTGAGTATTATTGATGAATGCCAGTATGGTTTTCAAAAAAAAATCTGCGATAAATTGCTCGAATTTTTTTATAATTACATTAATTCACAACTTTACTCTAAACAACATGTACTGGTTCTATTTATTGATTTCTCAAAAGCTTTCGATGCTCTCAGCCATATAGAAATAATTAAAGTACTTGAAATTATAGGAATCCGGGGTAAACTACTCTTATTCTTCAACAACTATTTATCAAATAGAAAAATGAGTGTGGAGATTTTAAATATAATTATTAAATCAAGATACATCAAATCAGAAGTACCACAAGGGCCAATTCTAGGTCCAAAATTATATATTATATATGTTATTGCTTTGTGTAAGATTTTCAAAAAAGTTGATAGATTCATTTTTGCTGATGATACTGCTCTTGTAGTATCCGATGAAAATTCCTTAATAGCTATACAAGTCTTACAAAGAGACTTTAACGAGCTTCTCAAATGGACCCATGATGTAGGACTAATTATTAATGTTACAAAAACTAAATGCACGTATATAAGATCACCGAGTATGAAAATGTGAAATATACCTAAAACAACCGCACATAGTTTTCACTATATACATAGAGAAATTGTTAATGTTTGCGACTGTGAAAAAATTGATTTCACAAATGAACATTATTATCTGGGAATAATTGTTGATAGTAATTTTAAGTAGGATAAAGAAGTGGCAAAAATTTGTAACCAGCTCTGATCCTTAGCTTATAACTTTTACAAATTAAAATTCATTTTGCCTCATTTAAAAAATTAAAAACTTAAACTTAAACTCATATATTTTTTTGCAAAATTTGAAGAAGTCATATATTTTTCTATGGTCGAATCCATCCTTAGATATGGTATTCAAACTTGAGGATACGCAAGCACTATTTACATTAAATATATTACAAATTTACAAATTGCCATAATAAAAAATTTTCACATCGAATATTTACAAACAGAGACAAAACTTAAAAGTACTATATGAATCAGAGAGCCTACTTACAATAAAAGTTCTCCTTTTGTTCACTACTATTATGGATAACATGGGGGAAAGCCCATACAAACACCCAGGGGACACAAACATTCCACAAGATTTAAAGAAGGAAAGGGCCTAAAAACTCCTCGAATATTAAATAAATATGGAAGCCGTATTGTCGAATACCTAATACCAGCGATTTACAGTAAAATCAATAAAAAAAATAAATTTGAAAAGAAAATTAGAGACTATGCCCTAAAATGATAAAGCTGTGGTTAATTAATGTTTCTGCCTACATATCTCTTTATCAGGCAAGTATATTGAGATATTTTATAGATGTAATTTAAATATTATTATGTGATCTATTCTAATCCACAAATATTTTCTTATACGTCAATTTAAGAATGTTTAATTGATAAAACCTACAGATAAGCTGCCATATGACAGCTTTGTGGGACTACCCTAAATTTGTACAAATGTTTTATCTACTAAATTAATACAATAAATATATATTATTGGTTATTACTTTACTATGAAAGCAGAGGCCATCGATTACATTTTTTTTAGAGTGGAAGATATTCTTATCACCGTATTATTCGTATCACCCTCGTGAGAGACCATCATTAAGAATCTAAATTTTCCACGTACTGTCTAACTATGTCGAATGTCCATCAGAGGATTAAAATCTCCAAAAAACCTCAATATGACAGCCATTTTTACTATTAAAATGCTAAATGAAACAAGATAATTATGCAGGACGCATATTTCCATGCAATTATTACCTAACTCCTTCGTAGTACATTAAAAAGGTGAAAATTAGGCCTAAAATAGACCAATTAGATGATAATTGTTAGCCAAAACATTCCAGACCTGTATTACATCGGCTTTGAGGTCTTTAAACTAAAATAATTATTCTTTTACAATATTCTTCTACAGTTTTATGAACTTCTGATTTAAAAATTAACAAATAGTAGATCTTAGTACTTCCATTAATTGTTATGTGTTTATAGTTTGGATATGTGTTATTAAAATGCAGTTTAACCCTTAGAAGACGCCTAATATTTTGTTAATATCTCAAAGCCAAATATCTGGCTTAATATAATTACAATTTTCAATATTATATAATATTGAAAATTATATTTGAAATAATTGACAGGCATCCACAATGTCAACGTTTTACTTATGACTTTTCATTGACAGATTGAAATGCGTTTAAAACTTCTAAAACCTAGCTTTATACACTGCACATTGCAGTGCACCTGAAGGTGGTCATGATTTCAGCGGGCCTTCCGGCTACAATTTGTGACTTCTTCCTGTTTGGCTACCGGAAGGAAAAAAAAATTAAAAACATCGGCTTCACACCTCGGAAGAACTCAAGGATCGAATTCATGAAGAAATCGCCGCTATACCCGTCAAGATGTGCCAAAAACCGGCCGGAAAGTTCAGGAATCGCCTTCATCAATGTTTCGCTGCTGGGGGCTATTATCTTTCAGATATTATCTTTAAGATTTCATGCATAAAACTACATGATGTACCAAATAAAATAAAATAAACCCTATTTTTGATGCGCCGTTTTTTTAATAGCCCTTCAAAACTGTCCTGTTTGTTTTTCCGTACCCTGTTGTATTATGTGACCTTTGATTTGTTTTCTTGGCCATGTTTAGAGAGGTTTTAGATTGAATTTATATGAAATGTAAAGGCCGCTCGAATGATGGATTTAAGACAGTTACTAGAGAGCGTCAAGAAATGTACTACTGAAGTATTTCTATTACTGGCAATAGTAATTACTTTCCACAGAAACTTTAAGGTTCAATGGCGGTTGAATTGATGGGTCATTGGTCAACCAAAGCCCAAGGCATAGCGATTAATGAAATTGTCGTACATTTCTGATACTAATTAAATAATATTTTAAGGTTTCTATACGAAAATCTGGGGCCTTATTTTCTCGTTAATAACTCTACTTAGAATGATAATATACAATGCTCAAAAAATAACTTAGAGCCTTATTAATAAACCTGTTTTAAATTTTACACAACTTATAACTTCATTTCTAATGCACTGTAACATACAGAGTAACTGTAACATTCAGAGTGGAAGATACTACCAGTATCGCCCTGGTGTAAGACCACCATTCAGAATTGAAACGTTGCTCCAAATGGCTTTAGCCGTGTTTAGTGACTAGATCTGAATAGCCAGGTACTTCCCCACCTTCCTCTTTCCTTTCCCCACTTACCTTCAGCCTCACAACATCCCCCAATTGGGGATGCCATAGTCTCACTGGCTCCAGACGGGAGCAGTTGGGACTCTTGTGAGGTATTCACTGTAAAAAAAAAAAAAAAAAAACATAAGAAACTTCTGTGGCTTGACTTCAATTAACTTGTTTATTTATATCTATCACTGCATATTATATAAAAGCTGTTTGTTTCTTACAAAATAAATAAATAAATAAACAACCATTAATGTAGAGTAAGTGTTATGGAGTCTATGTGTATGTAATATATCTTACCAAGCATTGATTGTCTAATCCCGAAACGCGAAAAGAAAAAAAAAATCAAACTTACAAATTAATTTTTATAATAAAAATCTTTCTATGATCAGCAGAATAACTAATTCTAGCCCAGACCTGTGAAAATTTCTGAATTCTTGACAAATCAGTACCAATTTTGAAAACGTGTTAAAAATGTTAGATTATAGGTAGGGTTTGTATTACTTGTCTGAATTCTTCATACGATCAGTTGTAATTTTGAAAATAACAGTTAAATTCAACGCAAACCTGAGTTCATTGAACCGGAATTACATAGGACGCACAGACAACCGAATGAGTATTTTTAATGGTGATGATGACTGATAATTAAAAGTGGAACGGCACAATTTTTTTTGAATCAGTTTATTTATTTTAAATTGTTCTTTTCAGAAAAGAAACTCGACGTTTCTCTGCAATCGACTTCTCTTTTAAGTTCAAACCAAAATCCTTTGATATTTGGCTACAAAGCACTCTAGTTCACGTGTGATGTCACACGATTCTAATAATGTACTTAGTAATAAGAATTGAATATTGTGCATAAATTCACTAAAAAACGTGAAAGGTTGAAATTTCATTTTTATATTTTTTTTAAATTATCTACTGGTTCCAAATACATACGCATTTGCTTTCCTAATTTTAAGAGTAACCCTGAATTAGGTCATGTTCAGCCTATTATTTAAATCATACAAATAATTTTTTTTTCTTGGGATTGTCTTTTATTATTTTAATGATAATAGCTTAATGATACTTTTTTTTGTGCCTTAAATTAACCATCACAAAATTAAATTGAGATCTGCGCACGTGATAATAATATAAATCAGCATAACAATCCGAAAGTAGTCAAAAGGACACTTATTATCCAGAAAAGACAGTTCTGAGGAAAACGCATTTGAATATTGACGCCATTCGTTCGGGTGTATTACGTTCCAGTGTTGAAACTAGTGGCGGCTCGTGACTTTTTGGTGTACTAGAATTCTAATATTACAAAAATGGCATTATTGATGTTGTTGTAGCTGAAAACATTTTTTTTTATTTTTAAATAATTGAAATTTGTATGAAGATTTTCAGGAAATTGCAGTGTGGCCGTCACGGATTTCCTGAAATTCTGCATATAAAAAATCGAATTTTCGAAAAAAAAAAATCGCTTTCAGCCATAACAATATCATTAATGCCACTTTTGTATAATTTGAACTCTTACCAAAAGTCACGAGTCGCCACTGGTTGAAACAGCAATAATTATTAATGTTTATAAATTAAGACATAATTGTCGGTGCGATATAAATTACTTATGTACAAAGATGAACATTTTAAACCATATAACTCAATAATTTAATTTTAAAATATTTTGTTTACAGTACAACTATACAAATGGTCAACTAGTTTCGGTTATAAAATGTATTATAAAATGGTGGCCTCAACACGGGTAAGCCACTCAGTGAGGCCAACATTACTGGATAACCATGAAATGTAAAATAATGTATAAAAATAAAAAAAAATATTAAAATTAATATTACCTATTTTTATGGTCTATATAATTACCTATTAAACTACTGAAAAACGGTGGTTATAACAGAAACTAATTGACTATATTAACAATTGTATAATAACGTGGTTTATAACTAAGTATTTAAAAAAAAAATTATAATGCTTATAAAGTAAATATATTGTTTTCTTCGATAGTATATATAGCTCAAATTTACCTAAAACGTAAACATCCAATAAGTTTACTTTTAGTACGGGACGTGTTTGCCTGCACAAGAAAAGACTGTAAATAATAAGCACCGGCACACATCAGTCCTCAACCTGGGTAATGATTTGAGGAAAACATCGTGAGGTGTTCTATCCAAACCATCATAAAAAAAGACGATTCAAATCAAAATTCATTTTTAATTACAAGTATTGTACTGGTATCAATGGCTAATTCAGTCGGTAGCCAGGAAGAATTGGCCAGCATCTAGGTTTTCAGCATCAATGGCTAATTCAGTCGGTAGCCAGGAAGAATTAGCCGGCCTCTAGGTTGTCAGCATCAATAGCTAATTCAGTCGGTAGCCAGGAAGAATTGGCCAGCATCTAGGTTTTCAGCATCAATGGCCAATTCAGTCGGTAGCCAGGAAGAATTAGCCGGCCTCTAGGTTATCAGCATCAATGGCTAATTCAGTCGGTAGCCAAGAAAAATTGGCCAGCCTCTGGGTTTCAGCATCAATGGCTAATTCAGTTGGTAGCCAGGAAGAATTGGCCAGCCTCTAGGTTTCAGCATCAATGGCTAATTCAGTTGGTAGCCAGGAAGAATTGGCCAGCCTCTAGGTTTCAGCATCAATGGCTAATTCAGTCGGTAGCCAGGAAGAATTAGCCGGCCTCTAGGTTGTCAGCATCAATAGCTAATTCAGTCGGTAGCCAGGAAGAATTGGCCAGCATCTAGGTTTTCAGCATCAATGGCCAATTCAGTCGGTAGCCAGGAAGAATTAGCCGGCCTCTAGGTTATCAGCATCAATGGCTAATTCAGTCGGTAGCCAAGAAAAATTGGCCAGCCTCTGGGTTTCAGCATCAATGGCTAATTCAGTTGGTAGCCAGGAAGAATTGGCCAGCCTCTAGGTTTCAGCATCAATAGCTAATTCAGTTGGTAGCCAGGAAGAATTGGCCGGCCTCTAGGTGATCAGTGGCAGTGGGCAGTTCAGTCAGTAGCCAGCAGGTATTCGTCAATCTTTAGGTTGTCAGTATCTGTGGCTGGTTCAGTCGGTAGCCAGGAGTAATTTATCAGCCTCTAGGTTGTCAGTATCAATGCAGAAGGGATTGGCCAGCCTCTAGGTGATCAGCGGCAGTGGGCAGTTCAGTCGGTAGCCAGCAGGAATTCATCAGCGGCGGCATGGTCATTTGATTATAAGAGCCGGTACACGGAGACGCCCCATTATTGTAATGATGACAGATGCGTCTGGCTCAGCTGATAGAGTGCTGGCCGTAAACAGCTCGTTGCAAATAGTTGTAATCTTTAAAATGATTGTGCCGTGACGGAGGAACAGAAGCGACTACAGATTTCAGTTGACACTCAGGAATTTATAATTTCTTAAATTATAATAAACAGATCGCGTTTTAACTGGAGGTGTTCCGTCCACTCGTGTTAATTTTTGAAATATGACTCCCAATATCTTGTTTAAATGGCCTATTTATAATGTCTTTCTACCAGCGTTTGTGTGGCGTCAGCTTGCAAAAACATGTTTACGTTTTTCAAAAGGCAGGTATTTTAAGGTGCCAATAATAATTTCGCCCTGCGACTTGTTTGTCAATATTTTGATTTTGTTTTAGAAAATAGGGTTATCGAACTGTTTCATTGTTAGATTCAGACTTTTTGCGGCCTGGTAACAGATTGATAGATATATTTCAACGGGTAAATATTATGATTTGGAAAAGGGGTCATCAAACTTGCAGGTGTTCAACTTTAGTCGCAATTAAAATTAAATTTCATCATCAATATACATACCAAATACGGGCAAACAAAATATAATATTTCGCGAAATATACAAAAAAAATGTTTGTACGAGTATAAGAGCTAGCCATTCGAGAAAACAGTTGATGATTCTCTTTAACGATCACATGATCACAACTTCAGAAGAAACTTAACTGTATTTTAAATGTGTTTTTGGTTTTCACGAATCTAGTGAAATGTTTTGTTGTTCAGATTCTATGAATTAAGTGAAATGTAAAAAGAATTTACAATTTGTAGCGCACGGGATATTTTTGCTAGTATTCTATCTCTCTCTCCCTATATGGCGCTGTCCTTGTCTCCACAATTCACTGAGGCGACGAGATGCACAAAACTTTTTCTACGCATCTCCCTATGCGGCCGACCATCCTTTACGCTGCTGACACGGGATGAAACTCGCCCTTACAAGACAGTTCTCCTGTATCATCGACTTGGCTAGTACCCTCACTTAGCTGGCTACCCGTGCCCCGCGCGGCCCTCTGAGGACAGTAATCTACTACCATTGCTAAGCAACCCACTTGAAGGCTATTAGACTCGCTAAAGGTGTGCTCCTCTTCTTGGGCTACCTGTGCTGCGCACAGCCCTTGAGAGACAGTTATCCGCCGCAAGCAAACCTAGGCTAGTTCCGAACAGTTATGCCGCGTCTTGATTCTACTACTTTATTGTTTCTATGTATTATCCCGCAAGGATCCCATATAAACCATTGCCTAGTCGATAAGTGTTATTTTAAAGTGTATTGATATTGTGTAAATTGTATACTGTGACTATTGTACTTTATATGTGATCTGTGTAATCTGAACAATAAAATGTGTTTTAAGCCAACAAAAGTTATAAACTTCATATTATCTTACTGGAATAAAATATATTTTGAATCACATCTTCAGTTCTTGAAGAAAGTCATAGTTAACAAAAACACCCTAGATTTTTCTTTTGGAGGTTCAGTAAGAACTTTGAAGTCGGCATATTACTGCTCAGGTTTCATAAAAGAATGGAGATTTTCATTTTTGTTATTTGTTTTTGGGGTGTTATGCCGTGTTGCGTTAACTCCTTATTTAGCCAACGTTTCGGACAACATTGAAGGGTCCATCATCAGGGCAGATGTGTTATCCAAATAACACATCTGCCCTGATGATGGACACTGCAATTTTGTCCGAAACGTTGGCTAAAGAAGGAGTTAGCGCAACACGGCATAACACCCCGAAAAAAATAACAAAAATACTTTTGGCCGTGAAAATCTTAAATCATATTTGAGATTGTCATGTTCATTATCTACATTTTGCAAATACTGCCATGTTTACCTTATGTTATTTATTAAAATGTATATTATTTGTCTGTTATGGGAAAGAACATAAAGCTTCATCAAATACTGCATGACTTTAATTTTATCTTAAAAGTGTAGTAATGGTTGTCCTTGATGTCCGTATGCTCCAAAAGAGTTCTTTGAAAACATATGTTATAATAAAAGGCAAAATTTTATCTACAAACGTCTTTATCATTGTTTCAAGACGCTTAGTATTGTTCGATAATTTTGTAAAATAATGTAAATCACTGCATGTATTTCTAATCACTAGTATTATTTCGAATTATTTCATACCGAAACGATTAGGGTCAGGATAAGGTCATAGTTGTGAATTCACAACATGGTAGGCATTAAGGCGGTGCATGTTTTGAAAACATAAATTCTAAATGTCAAGTCGTGCATATTTTGTTTAGGCTGATATTTAAATTGCAATTAGCATTAAATTGAACACGTAAAATGTTTCAGAATCTTGTTTTGATTCCTCTTCTTCGATAATTAGGCTTAAAAAAATCGATGAAATAAATATAAAAGCAGGCGATTGGAATGGATGGGCTGGAATTAGACGTGATGGATTTGATTCGTAAGTTCGGGGATAAAACAACAACTAACCATTAGAACAGAATATTTGAAGTATCTTTGGAGTGGAACCTGTTGAGTCGAATACTATCTACGATCATAAATGTATCCAGAAATAAATGTGAGAAAGAGGAAATGAGAAATCAATGATTGATTTTGTAGTAAATGATTCTAGGTTGAGAGCTGTTACCGAGGTTACAATAGTTTTCAGAGGGGATGAATTTGAAACTGACCACATTCTGACAGTGTCAAAAGGAAATCTCTTGCTCGGCTGGTGCGCGTAAAAACGGTATCAACTCCACCAACATCTCAGTATGAGAATTTTGCAGAAATGATATTGAATGAGATGGAAATGGGCGGTCTTAGCATAGATAAAATATGGAACCAAATAAAGGTGAGTTTTTGTTAACATGCTAGAGAGGTGTGTGGAATAAGTACTCAATGTAAGAATAAAGACGACGCATGGAACGAAGCACCAGTCTCAGAAAAGAAGACAGCATGTTTATATCTGATGGCGACAGGCAGATTTTCTAGTGAAGATAGAGTTCGAGTGAAAAATGTGTTTAAGCGATGCAAAGAAAAGAGTAAGAAGAAATAGTAATGGAAGGGAACAAGGAATCAAAATGTTAAACCACATTCAACTGTTTTGGAAAGAGGTTAAGAGGTGGCGGGGTGGTCTAGAAAACATGAAAGAAACATGATAGAAAGCATGAAAGCGATGATATCGAAAGATGGACTAATGGAAAATGAGAAATAAGGAAGAAATAAAAGAGATAGGAAGTTTTTTTTGTTGTTTGTTTTTGGGGTGTTATGCCGTGTTGCGCTAACTCCTTCTTTAGCCGACGTTTCGGACAGCGTTGCAGTGTCCATCATCAGGGCAGATCCGGTAGATCCGAAGATGTGTACCGGATCTGCCCTGATGATGGACACTGCAACGCTGTCCGAAACGTCGGCTAAAGAAGGAATTAGCGCAACACGGCATAACACCCCAAAAACAAACAACAAAAATGCTTTTGGCCGTGAGAATCTAAAAACTTACCCGAGATAGGAAGTCTTCGAAAACAACCCGGGTGATAGTGATTCTAATGGCGAATCAAAGATGACGGAGTGAATATAACCAAAATTTACATGGATTATGAAGAGTGGTAAGGCTGTTGGTTTCGACAAGATTGCTAGCTACTAGCCTTAAAGAAGATAGCCGTATAGTTCTCACATGGTCGTGCAAACTTTTTAACCAATGCTTAGAGAAGGGTTACAAGCTCTTCAAGGGTAACAAGGGTTACAAGATCGCAGATGGGATTTGACCATGCCGGTAAAGGTACGAAGGTAAAGGGTCAAGTATGGAATGACGGAATCGTAGGTCTATTAACCTGCTTAATTCAGTTGGAAAACTTTAAAGTAAAATATTTATTGAAAGGGCAAGAAATGAATCTAATGATAAATATGGGATATGCAAGGTGCTTTTATAAGTAGAAGGGGGTGTATGACCAAATTTATCATTGCTCACTGAGAAGCTTTTAACAACAGTTTAAAAAAAGCAGTGTTCAATGTTTGGATTTTGTCATTAATGCGTCTTGTTTCTTCTGGTAATCGATTAAAAAAAACTTCCATGGAAAGAATTTTGGGCAATCGCAGTATTTAATTTTGGGGATGGAAAAATATATTTAAATCTAGTTCGGCTATCGGTAAAATAATAGTACATGTCTTTCTCTTTTATGATTTGAATTCTTGAATTTTGAATGTACATATCTTTAAATGAAGGTTCTTGAAATTTTTCGAATTTTGTCGTGTAGTCGCTGGGTTTTTTAATACGATTTTAATTATTATTCTCTGTACGATTCCTACTTAACCTACTGAACCCCAACTAATAATTGCGTATTGTAAGTTCGTTGAACTAAGGGGTAGTATATTAAATATAGGTTTGTTATAGACAAAAAATTCTGATTCTTAAAAATATGTACATTAATTTTTTTTCAACTTTTTATGCATAAATTTTTTCAATAATATTTTTATTTATTTGTATTGTGGTTCGAAGGTTTTAATTTTATCTGTGTCGCCGCTTACTCACGTCTATCACCGTTTGGGAGCTAGATAACACTGTGAATGTTCCTGATATAAATACCAATGTAATCCCGAGTATAATGTAAAACAAACGTTACCTAAACATGATAAAAATTCTTGCCATATAGAAAAGAATTGACCAGAGATACATTTCCGATTGTTGATGATTCTGAGAAATGCCGTTTGAGCCGATTATTAAAAAAAGATATGACTATGGGACCAACAGAATAACAAGATTTCGTTATAACAAGATGGCCTGGGATTATTATAGCCATAGCTGGTCAGACCGTTACTAAAAGCCAATAGTTTTGAGGAAATTTAATTAGACCCATGGACGACCGATTAAAATAAAAAAAAAAATTTCAGTTTTCTATTCCGACGATGTTCTATTCCTTCGAACAAAGATTTTTTTTTTAAATGTGTATTAATATGTTTTGTACCTACAGTACCTACCTTATCAGTTGGCCTTTATTCTTGAACATTCGATCAATAAAGCAAACACAAGTAGCATATTTTTTCGATGTTTTTCATGTGTCACGGAATGCAGTTTGTGGAAACTGTTACTTTAAAGTAAAGCACGTAGCAATCATTTAGACTAAAAATCACGTGCCAAGCTGCTACGAACTACCATCGGCAATGCTCGTGCGTTTTTTAAATGCGAGTGGCATAACGCCACGACACGCTAAACAAAGTAATTTTATCCATCAAGGAAAATTATCGTTGACGTACTTAACCAGAATTAAATTGGGTAATTAACTATTAATATTAGAATTACAATCGTACAATCGTAGATAGATCAAATGCAATGTAGAATTTCATTTTATTTGATTTTAATACTATCTTCTGACTTTTACTTTTTCGGGATAATCCCGTAATGAAAATGGCAAAATGATAATTTTGTGTCAATTTTGATATTTATCGATTATTGCAAATCTGAATATTAACAAACCTTTATTATATTAGTAATATAATAATACTAATATAATCAAGAAGAGCACAAATACAATGTGGACGTGTTTCATGATTCTAAAATCTGGCCAATCCGGCCTTAAATTAACAGTACAAAACTGTGTTTCATCATCATTCTTTTCTTAAAAAAGTGTTCTCCGTAACAGATCTAGGAGTCACTCTTGAATCTGTATTCATCTATGATATACACATTAACGCCATTAAATCCAAATCACTTAAAATGATGAGATTTATTTACGTAAACCATTCAAAGACCCAGAATCAATTTTAACCTTTTACAGTGCCTTAATTAGAAGTTAACTTCAATATGGAAGCACAATTTGGAATCCGCAGTACTGTTAATATGAAAACATAGTAGAATCAGTAATAATAATTCTAAAACTGTTTTCAAATGTGATCTGCATAACCAATGTGCTATTTGCTAAAATCAGGGTCTTAAATATTCACCAACTATTCACTAAGACAAGTCTATCCTACACACGTAAAAATAACCAGCTGGTGGTTCCACAACATTAAGTACACACCCGCTTTTCAGCAAACCTGGGATGCAAGGTGCCAAAAACTAGAACCACATTCGCTCAACGACAATCCTGGTTCATCGCCCATAAAATATACAACGCATTGAGCACCGATATAAAATCAACTAATAAGATATCTATTTATAGTTACTCAATAACTTTATTGAGTAAAACCTCAAATTGTAATATTTAAATATTGAAGACAATATTAGTGATTTCTAACCGAAAATCTGAAAAAGAAAAATCAGAAAAGGAAACGGTCACATCTGGGACTCGAACCCAGGACCCTTGTCTTTCCGGGACAGTGCTCTACCAACTGAGCTAATGGGACCCTATTCCCCTCGGTCACTTTTAACTGTATCATACTTCGAATAAGAACTACTAACATTGTCCTCATTTTTTCACCGCACATTTTTATTGGCAACTATCTTTATGTATGATCGCAAGATTCAACCCGAACTAAATGCAATCCAGACAGCGTCTTTTTAGATAAACCTATCTTATTTTTTTATTTTTAATGTGCTACATCTGTTGACTTTTCTGCAAGTCTAGAATGAATATTTATTTTTCGGAATAACTTTATTAAGTAAAACCTCAAATTGTAATATTTAAATATTGAAGACAATATTAGTGATTTCTAAAAAATATATCGACTATTTTTGCCCCCTGACCCAAATGTGTCGACTATATAATAAGATAGAGTGTGCTGAAGTAGACATTTTCGTCGATAATTTATATGGCTACTGTTAAAAATTATTTTGCGCTGATTATATTATGTGTTACTTGCGTCTCTATTTGTGGCTCTTGCTTTTTCGTACTATCTGTCTTTTAAATAATTTTATGTATTTTTATTTGTTTTATATTTTAACTTTTATTTACATGTATGAAAATTAATGATACTGAGTAGATTTCAGTAATTGTTGTACCTATTTGTGAATAAACTGAGTTCTTATTACTTGATTGTTTTCATGAAAGTGGGATCCTCTGTAAAAACCCAGTAGAAATAAATCGTTAGGAAATTCAAATGATACGGCAATATGTCATATCAGACAAGTTTAAATAGACAGAGCGCGTGCTAAATGGGCTAGGACTTATAGGTTTTAAGTAATAATAATAATAATAAGTGTTTTATTATCTTTTTTTTGGAACAAATAGATATAATGATATCCTCACTGGGATCTCCCGTGCTGAGGATTTCATTTACATATTATGTATAATTTAATTATAAAAAAATTAATATCACAACAAAGTTACATATGAATTTAATTATGAACATATATGTATAAGTCAGTGGCGATAATGAAATTTGGTTTCGAGTCCCGTTGGCGTCATGTATCTTTTATCAGGAGATTTTTCAAATTTAATTAATTAATTAATTTTTCAAGACAAATTGTCTACATTTTTAGGTGAAATACTTGAACTTGTCAAATATATATATATTTTTTTTTTTGGTACACTAATGTTTAAGACAAGATTTTTTATGCATAGCACAAAGGGTAACAATTATTTTATAAGCAATAATTATAAGCCTTAAACACTCATCCACAATGACAAATCTACTGATAAAAGATACATGACGCCAACGGGACTTGAAGTATATATTGAATTATTTCGTGGATAGGAGATAAGCCGCCATAGCTCAGTGGTCAGAGCTGTCGACCGGAAATCGAAATGACACGGGTTCAAGTCCCGTTGGCGTCATGTATCTTTTATCAGGAGATTTTTCAATGTGGATGAGTGTTTCAGGCTAATAATTATTGCTTATAAAATGATTATTTAATAATTAGGAAATAATGTGTATCTGTGGTTTTTAAATAATTCATCTTTATAAAAACAGAATTTGTGTATTTTTATTTTTATGTGGAGATCCGCAGAGTGCAAGGCAATGTAAACGTAATGAGTAAGATTGAAAAAGGGGCGTTTAGATGGTTTGGGCATATATAGCGAATGAGCAAAGAAAAGAGTGTAAGGCGAATATATGATGCGAAAGTGAATGGTAGCAGAAGTCGGGGACGCTCTAAGAAGACATGGCACGACCGAGTGAATCAGATACTTGAGTCGGGCTATGTCAAGAGTAAGAATAATAGAAGAGTATGTATAAGACGATGTATGTATGTGAATGAGGCTAGGAGTGTGTGGTGTGGTGTGGTGTGACCGACTTCTTTGGCGGTCCGTCCTCTCTGCCTACCCCTGCGGGGAAACGTGTGCCCGGCGTTGCTCGGAGATATGAATGGTTTAGAATCCCCGACTTCTTCTACCATTCTCAGATCATACTTTCTTCTGAAACCTGTTTCTTTTTTCATCACGTACGCCTCATGGTACCACAAATTAATTGCTTACATCTAAATAAAGCTTCAAAAACAAACAAAAAACAAACAAATAATTATTTGATTCTTGTCTTCCTAAGGAGTCCCCTTCCTTATCTTCCATTCACTACTGTACACCACATTGATACTGTTAAAAACACTACATTATATCGACTTTCATTCGACCCTGTATCTCACTCCAGTGCAGAGATAATGCGTTCCTCTTCTTCCTCGTACTTTTTCTACCATTCAAACTGCTATATAAAAACCCCTGATACTAAGAACAAACTAATAAGAACACATTTTGAAATTTTTGGTTTAAAATAGTGTTTGAGTCTATAGGGGACAAACAAAGAAGCATTCATGTTTATTTAATATACACGTGTAGATAAGATATGTAAGAACTTTCGGACACATTCGAGACATAATCTACTACAAACACCGAACGATAATCCTAGAATACTGATCTTTACCAATTCGACTTTTTAACCCAAGAAAGGCCAATTAAATTACAAGTGAATTCTGTTCAAGAATGAAGTTCAATGTTAGAAAATGTTTTACGATTTTCACCGGAAGTAAGGAAAATTAAGCTCACTTTACAAAATGGCACACGGATATGCCCACAATACTCTTATGTAGCTTTATTTCTATAAACACAAAAAACACATTTTTAAATAAAACGAAAAAAAAATTACACCACTTGATAGATTCTTATACATGCGTATTGTTTTTAGAAAAAAGGAAAACTATTTTATTTAAAGGCTTTTTTGCGTAAAGCGTGTAAAAAATTAGAATAAGAGATATAAAATGTATGGACGTCATATCCCAAGGGCCACGCCACATCCCATAGCAATAAGCATTATTTGCTTTTTCCGGAGCGGTTCCCAAAATAAAACGTATTTTTTATAACGAAAGAAGACCAGTCGGTGACAGGTCAACCAGAAGCTAAAAAAGGTTAAAAAAAAATTTCAAATATATCTACATACCCGGTTAGTGAAGATTCCAGAAAAGTATTCGATTTTGCTAAATCGCAAATATTGATACGTGTTGAACTTGTGTAATTAAACACTGTTATGATGAAACTGATTCAGTATTAAAAATATAAACTTTATCGCGTGATTACAATATCATACCAACGCCAACGCTTGAATTGTTTTGTGATAACTCACATTGTAGAGTGAAGCTACTTCCACCATCCTAGAGACCAGAGGTGGGGAGGACGCAGCACAGAATAACACTCCTTGACAAACCTTGCAACGGTTAACATTACATTATTATTTGTTATTATTACTTACTCAGTTAATTGTTTTGTATTTAATAAACGCAAGGGAGTACAAGACATATTTTTACTGTTAAAGTTAGAGTTAGAAATAACTCCCATAACATTATAGAGTACCGTTTGCTTTATTTTTTTGTTTAATACAGATTATTTCTAAATAGTATGGAATGTTTTTAAGAAACTTATTTTTATTTTTTATTTATTTTTAAGGGTAGAGACGGTTTACACGTAGTTCCCGTAAGCACCTAGGCCATAGGCCCATTGTGCTATATCCCATTTTAACTCATTCCTTTAACAATAACCCAGTCGCTTTAATAAAGTTTACCAGGGTTGTTATTGGGTAAGTGACTGTCTTCTGGTTCTACTGTATGTCTCCCCAGGTATCTGAGCCTAGTTCCCACCAGGGCAGGACATTGGCACCATAGATTAATTGGAGTCTCTTCATCCTCTTCACATTTCCTGCATTTATTGGTGTTTTCCACTCCCAATTTCTGCAAGTGTCTCCTGAGATGGCAGTGTCCCGTTAGTAGTCCTAACAGTTACCTTAGCGAGTTTCTGTACTTATCGATTAGTTTCTTGGTTCTTCTAGGGTCTGGTCCTTTAAAAAACTTATATTCAATATTTTTTTATACTCCGCTCGTGAAGTAGATATATTATTAATTTATTTCGAGTTCAGAAAAAATGTTTATTATTTTCGTTACTTTATTATTCTTACAACGATTGTTTTCAGAGGAACAAGATTTATTGACTCGGTACTATTTTGACAGATTGCGATGTGTTCGGAAGTAAGGATATTTTTATGACGTTTTCAGCTGAAATAATTTGCATTGGCCTGCAAAATTCAGCAATAGCTGACCGTTCGAGAGTACGAGGAATATAGTGATTTCTAGTTTAAAAAAATATTTCCTTTTAAATTTGATAATTTAAAACTAAATAATGAACCATAATTTTTTTTCTGTTTCGCAAGGGGGCAGGCAGAAAGAACGGACCGCCAAACAACTCGGTATTGGCACATACTTCTTGCTTCATTCACATTCATACATCGTCTCATACATACTCTTCTATTTTCAATTGATTCACTTGACCGTGCCATGTCTTCCTTGGGCGTCCCCGACTTCTGATACCATAAGGAATTCGCATTATATATTCTCATTACACTCCTTTCTTCGCTAATTCGCACCACATGCCCAAAACATCTAAGCGTCCCTTTCTTAATCTTACTCATAACGCTTACATCAGCCTTGCAATCTTTGCGGATCTCCACATTTCTCACATGATCATACATGGTTTTACCACACATAAGCCTCAGGGATCTGATTTCAAATACATTCAGTATACTTTCATCCTTTCTCTGCTAGTTCTTTGCTTACCTTCCATATATCAGGATAGGTACGAGCACTCCATTGTGGACTAGTAACTTCGCTTCTTTGAATTTTTTTTCTAGCGCAAACAGCGTTCAGTCTTCCATTAATGGAGAAACCTACATTAAACCTTATTTCAATATCTCTGTCAGCCTTCCCGACTCTCGTAAACAAAGGTAATTCTTAAATACTGCACAAAGTATTCGTCATTCACAACTATCAACAAAATCCACATCGCCGAACGAACTGAAAAATTGGATACATACTTGAATAGTATAGATAAATCAATAACCAAATCTCCGTAATGTGGCGTTTGGAGAAAAAAATAATTCTCAGGGGCACAAACGCAAAACTTGGGTTCGAATTTTGAGAGCCATTTTCTTAATGTGAATGTCGCTGAACGGACTGAAGTCTTATTCTCGTACTACGAATTATGGTCTGAAGTAGAATCAATAACAATGTCTCAGTAAAAGTATTTTTTTCGTAAAAAAAACAGTTTTGGGGGCACCATTCCAAGACTTGTTTTCTAAGACTTTATGATGTTGAACATACTGAAATTTTGCACACGTACTACGAATTATGGACCAAATTGGTATCAATAACGATATCTCAGTAAAAGTCATTTTTGAAAAAAAAGCAGTTTTACGGACACAAATGTAAGACTCGGGTTCGAACTTTGAAAGCCGATTTCTAAGGCTCTATGATTCCGAACGGACTAAAATCGTGCACACGTACTACGAATTATAGACCAAAGTAGTATCAAAAACAATATCTCAGTATAAGGCATTTTTGAAAAAAGAGCAGTTTTAGGAGCACAAACGTAAGACTTGGGTTCGAACTTTGAAAGCCGTTTTCTAAGGTTCTATCATGCGGAACGTATTTAAAATTTGGTCTGAAAGAGAATGAATAACAATATCTGATTAAAAGTAATTTTTTGAAAGAAGAGCAGTTTTGAGGGCACCATTGCAAGACTTGGGTGTGAATTTTGATTACCGATTTCTAAGGCTCTATGATGCGGAACTGACTGAAATTTTTGTAATTTACGAATATTTATGGTTTACAGTTGAATCAATTACAAAATCTCGTTTTGTTGCATTCGAGGAAAAACATCTTTCTCAAGACTTGGGTTCGAATTCCAGCTTGAAATAATTCCGTAGATATTTCGATATTTGCATAAACTTGACCGCTCATTACGAACCCTGCAGTGTTCTGCAAACAAGTCATGTTCCCTCTATTACTTCAACGTTTAAATTAAATATCGTCATTGTCATTTCTCTATGATTGTAGGGCAGTATAAATCAATTGACCTACTTCATGGAAGTATTTAAACACGCAATTAGTAAAGCTTTACTTAAATTCACTGCTTAACTTCGTTACTTGGCTGGTATTAGTCGCGGATTCATAAAAGATTTTTTTTCATACTCTTTGTTAATTGCCTGTTATTTACCTCAACTATTTAATTCTTTTTCAGTCTCACAATATTTCCCGAATCGGGGAAGCTGAGACTTATTGTTAATATTATTTGATCGCTAAGAGCATCAATAGTTTGTTACACCTAAAGGACAAGTTTCTTTTTTTTACTTTCTTAACTTGGGGGGAGATTGTAAAAAAAAATATTTTACAAAATCTCATTTGTTGTTTCAATATGTTCTTAAATACATATATTTTTAGACTGCCTTTCCTTTTAGCATGCAAAAAACACAAGAAGTAAATACAAATTAGTACAAGCATGGGTAATAATAACTTAGTATTTTGAAAATAGTTTTCACAAGGCAAGCTTTAAAACTTCTCTTGTCTAACGATTAAAGAAACTAGTTTCCTTGAGAGCTAAAAGTTGTGTGCTTGCAAATGTCTAACTTTATAGGCGACTTCTTACAACACAAAGTCAACAAAGATTACTTGTTCAGTAGTACTATGCATCTGAATACCGTATTGTACAACTACCGTTCAAACTGGTTTCCAACACTTGACAGGAAAATGAATTTAATAAACATTTTTTTTTCTATTGATTTCTACTACCGTTGATCATTCACATTTTCTACCACAGTGCACACTTCACGTCTTTTGAATAAGTTTTGTTTCTGTTGTTCGGGTGCTTTTTTAAAAACCACCTTCAAAAGGTACATCTAAATTAGCTCATATACCGCTTTCACCCGAGATATATTCGTACCTTCTCTTCGCCACCATTCCATTCATTCCCACGTAAAAATAGTTAGGTACAATTGTTTTTTTTTGGCGTACATTTTTTAAAAATTTCTATCACAAATCTGGGCTGGTTGGATAATTTTAAGTAACCAACTAAAAAATTAAACAACAATAATTAAACATCATAATTTTTTTTTTCTCTCGGGTAGTTTAATTAAGTGATTGCATTATTTTTTTTTATGCTTCCGATTTTGTTGTCCGGGTTAAATCTTCCCCATAGGAAAAACTAAACCCTTCCACTCACTTTTCCACAAATGATCAGCTAGTCAATCAACACTATGCAAGTGCATTATATAAGTAAAATAAATACAAAACAATACAAGAACAACAACACGTCAACTCACCAGAGATCAAATGGGAAAAAAGAATTCACCGACTCCAGATATTTTCATATCAGAGGGTTCGGCTCGGTAGAACTTCTAACAGGGCCTATAAATCCTACTGATCCCTCAACATAAATATTTAAAAAATCTTTCGTTATCCTACATGTATTCAAAATGACCGACTTTTGCATCTTTATATATAAATTTTTCGATAGATCTAATACGCCTAAATTTTTAATGAGAGAGCTAGGTATAATGCCAGTAGCCGAAATAACGAATGGTAATATTTTTATAGCCTGAGAATGCCAAATTCTTTTTATTTCGTTTCCTAAATCTGTGTATTTTCTTATTGTTTCATTAAAAGATTTTTGAATATTACAGGAATTTGGAATAGCGACATCAACGATATAAGTTATTTTTTTTTAATTTTGTCATGTAAAACTATATCAGGTCTATTATGACTAATCGTTCGGTCTGTTAGTATAGTTTTATCATAATATATTTTATAAAATTCGTTTTCTAAAAATGAATTTGGTTCGTATTCATAATATGGTACTATATTACGGCAGTCAATCAAGTTATGTATAATTACCAAATTTTGGTGAATTATTTTTAAAACTTGATTGTGCCTAAATGTATACTCGGACGGTGCTAATATAGAACATCCCGATATAATATGTTCTATAGTTTCCGGAAAAGCCAAACATTTTCTGCACAAATCATCAATTTGATTTGTATCTTTGATTATATGCTTTCTATAATTTTTAGTATTAATGACTCTATCCTGAATGGCAAGCATAAATCCTTCTATTTCTGCGCTGAACTCTCCAATACTCAACCATTTGTTTGACGAAAATTTGTCAACATACGTTTGGTTGAGATAATTGAAGTGTTTTGCGTGTAAAATTTTATTTGACCAGGAATCTAATAGTTCCTGGTTGGGATTTATAAAAATGTTGGCATTCTCATCGTATAAATTTAAAGGTGTAATATTTCTATCTGCCTTGCAAATTATTTTGTGCATTTCTGAGCTATGAGCTTTCCTATGGAAAAAAGTTCTTAGCATTTCTACCTGATTATATTTCAAAGAAGTTATTTTGACTATACCTCTACCTCCAAAATTTCTAGGTAAATTAACTCGTTCTATAGCTGAATTTGGATGACGGTAATTAAATTTTGTTAGCGTAGTTCTAATTAATCTTTCTAAGTTATCTAAATCTGTATTAGACCATTTAATTATGCCAAATGAGTACGTTAATAGAGGTATTGCCCAAGTATTTATTGCTTTTACTAAATTTTTAGCGGATAGATTAAATTTTAAAATTTTCCTGATCCTAGTTTGAAATTTAATCCTAATATCATTTTTAATACTAGTATGGTCTAATCTATTTGATTGTGGGTATCCTAAATACTTATAAACCTCATCCCTTTTCATACTAGTAATTTGGAAATTTGTAAATATACTCTCGTCCCCATCTACAATTTCGCCTTTCTCTATATGGATCGTTCTACATTTATCTAAACCAAAAGTCATTTTGATATCATCTGAAAAGTTTTTAACTACCTCGATCATTTTCTCTAAATTTTGTTCAGAATTCGAAAATAATTTTATATCATCCATAAATAATAAATGCGAAATTGTACTACTCTCCCTTGTATCACCCTTAACTTTTATTCCAAACTTGCTTTTAATTAACATTTTAGATAGATGATTCAATGCTAAGCAAAACCAAAGAGGACTCAATGAGTCTCCTTGAAAAATCCCTCTTTTTATTGAAATGCCCGGTATTACTATTTTCTTACCTTTTAAATTGATAAGTAAATTGGTATTCCAAAAGGACATAATATTTTCCAAAAAGCTAATAATAATGGGGTTAATTTTATATATATATTTAATACTTTGATCAGCCACGAGTGCGGGACACTATCGAAAGCCTTTTGGTAGTCTATATAGAAAGTATGTAAATTACGTTTTCGAGTTTGAATCTGTTTTAGAATTACAGAATCGATAACTAATTGTTCTTTACATCCCATATGTTTTCTGCGACAACCTTTTTGTTGTTCAGATAAAATATTTTTTTCATCTAAATGAGTATATATTAAATCTGTTAAACAAGAGGTTAAAATTTTGTATAATGTCGGTAAACATGTAATGGGTCTGTACTGAGAAGGATTATTAATATTTTCGCTTTTGGGTAACATATAAGTAATGCCCTTAGTTAAAAAATTTGGAAAATTTTGAGGTTGACTGACAAATTTTGAAAGATTTTTTGCCAAAAGAGGATGTAAAGTAGTCAGACGTTTGTACCAAAAATTATGTATCCAATCGCGATCCGTGGCTTTCCAATTATGAGTATTTTTAATAATTTCGGTTAACAATTCAACCGATATATTAGAAAAACTCATTTGTTCAATACCTGAAAAATTGAGTTCTTCATTTTCTATCCATGGAGTTGAATCGTTATGTTTTATATCTTTACTCCAAATTTTAGTCCAAAAATCGCGCATATCTGATTCAGATGGCAACGGAATATTATTATTCGAAATAATATTTTGTTTATCGTCAAGTTTGGAATAAAATATTTTTTTAATTTTTCTGGAATAATCTATTATTTTTTTTTTTATTATACGTATAATTATATCTTTTTAATCTACTAGCTTTTACGCCTAATTTTTGTTTTAATAAATCCAATAAATCATTGATTATATTTTCATTATTATGACTATCAATGTTATAACCAAATTTTCTACCAATTTCATCTACATGTCTCAAAATTTTCCTACTTCTATTTCCATTTTTATATTCTATTACTCTAGCTATGTTACTTCTTAAAAATACTACATCATTTTCTAATCTGATCTGCCATTCTGGTTTACTATAACTATATGATCTACCGTCAGAGGATGATAATTTAATTCCTAACTTATTACAAACAGTAATCGCACTAGCGTATACTATTGTATGAAGATCTAAAAAAATTAATTTCGTCAAATATGATTTTTGGTTAAATTATGTTATTTAATTCAAAAATTAATTTAGATAATTTCTTTGACGTATGCAATTTCGGTAATTTTGGTCTAACTGTTGGCTCTACATCTATATATCTGTTTATATTATTATGAAGTAAGTTAGCTAATTCTACTACATTTTCATCAACAAAGTTTAAATTTGCAATGTTGATTTCCCTAAGATTATAAATAACGTCTAAGTTATTTGAATCTACTGTAATATCATTGGACATTTCGACTAGAATATTATCCAAACTATCTACATTCAATGCATCTGATATGACATTATTAATGTGTTAATTTGTTCTAAATTATTTCCCCTTTGCAATCTATCTGCTACTTCTCTTTTAATCTGTTCTAATGTGACTACAGAAATTAAATTATTTTTGAAAATAGCTCGCTTTTGGTCTTTCAATCTTTGTTCGCTTACTTGGGCAATCGGATAATTTTGTGAAAAAAGTAAATGTAATTTTTTCCTTTATAACAACATATCTGTTTCTACTTTGGTTACATAAAAATATGAACGAACAATGAACATATTGACATCGTTCGTCCATTTCATACGCTGTCTAGGAATACCTGCTTTTGTTTTTTGGGGTCTTAGACTATCCATGTTCATCTGTACAGATGACATAATAATCCCCTGTTCATCTACGTTGGTTGCAAATGACATTGTTGTCATTTTACAAAACAACTTGGAGATGATTGTATCTTTACTACTACATTCCAGTAACCAAATCAATAAATAATTTTCAATGTGACCAAATTAAATATTCTAATCAAACTACCTTTCGACATAACAAATCTATAATTTCCAATTCAACTACTTTTCAACATTACGAATCTATGATATATTATATTCCAGAAAAACGTTATCAACATAAAAATATACCATTAAAATATATTTTTATTTTTTTCAAATGAATGTCAAATATTGTTGTTTACCTTGGTTACTGGGGTCCTCAAATAATTTATTTTTTTAAAATCCTATTTATTTACCTAAATATCCTATGGCTTACTGGCAGTTTATTTAATGCGTTATCTGATATACTCTTCTTTAAATATTTATATTTTTTGGGATCAAAGCTAATTCTTTTCTATCTGATATTACAAAAAATAATCAGAGAGCAAATGCAAAGTATATGCCTAAACTAGCGTTGCTAAGCAATTCAAATAATCACTATAATTATTATTAAATGATTAAATAAGATTGAGTATGCTGAAGTAGATATTTTTGTTGATAATTTATATGGATTCAAAAAAACAATCTGCCATTGTTAAATAATATGTTGCGCTGATTATATTATGTATTACTTGCGTCTCTTACTTTTCTGTAATAT
Organism: Hesperophylax magnus; assembly: GCA_026573805.1. NCBI lineage: Eukaryota > Metazoa > Arthropoda > Insecta > Trichoptera > Limnephilidae > Hesperophylax > Hesperophylax magnus. The sequence continues at coordinate 1,160,720 of JAIUSX010000157.1, forward strand.
TTGTATTTCATATATATTTAAAATTTTGAATTTTTATTTTTATTTGTTTTATATTTAAATCTTTATTTAGGTATATGAAAAATAATGTGTCTTTGTATGTGTGTTTGTATGTTAACTGAGTTTTTATAACTGGATTGTTCTCACGTAAGTGAGATCTTCTGTAAAACCCAGTATAAATAAATACAATATATTACTTAGGTACGTCAATGACTGACAAAAATTATTAAGACTCGCACCAAAAAAAATCAAGGTCCTGACTTGAGTTGACAATTCTAGCCATTCTGCACATTGGTAAATGGTACAAATAATTTGTGAAATGTTGATTAAGGAAAAGCAATTAATTATTTCCTAGTCTACGGCAAGGCATATCGAAAGGAATAAGTTGCAACAAAGTTGTTATATTTGTAATTTACAGCCGCCCGGGGAACCATTTGTTGGTTAACCAACATTTCTACCATAGGTCACCCTAAGTAGTTCTCTTTGTTTGGTTATTTAGCAGGGGTGCCCGGGTTCATCGGGTAGGTTCATTCAGGATTCGCCTGCCCATCAGCCACGTGGCATACCATTCGCGTAAGGTTGGAGAAACCCTTTTACCTCTCCAAGTGGGCTCTCGTTCCATCGCCTGACGCCGCGATGAGAGGGATATATTCATATGTCCGTCACTCCTGAACACACTGATCTCTAGATTCAAACCCAACCCCAATAACTTTTACCTTTCAAGTACTTTCTCTCATTTCTTTCTTTAAAAAGCCTGTCGACAAAGCATCCCAAAAGATGACATAGGCTCTGAGGGAAATTATTTTCCTCAGGGCCTCCTGTTTGGGGTTATTTTAAAATCAAAAAAGATTATATAAAAGTTCCTTTTACGTTTTTGTAAACAAGAAAGTTTTTTTTTTAATAATTTCTAGTTTATAAAGTAATGGCTTCCTTCTAGCCCTAACCTCCGAGCAGTTCCCCTTAAAAAGCGATGTTGTTAATAATATGACATTAATTAGGTCCTGAATTAAACAACGTGCTTGGCAAGGCAAAAAAAAACGGAAGAGAGTTTATTAAATATCATAGACAAGTTAAGTAGGTACCTAAACACGTAGTAATTTGAGCATATTATAACATATGGTGTACGAATTTGATCTGAGTAATGTGAACATCATAGAATGGATAGTCAATCATAGTCAATATCTACGACAACGGTCACGTCTTTACTTCGCTCCCGTAAAAAATAACCAAACTGCCAAAAACATCAACATTTATCATAAATTAGTGATATTTAATATTAAGCAGTAGAAACCTGTTGTTTTTAGTGACGTTGCACAAGTGAATTCTGTCGTTTTATAGTGAACATTAAACAAAAACAGTTACAACAAAGCGTATCAATATTTTTTGTTACTCTACCCACGTAAATAATATTTTTCCTAAGGACATTTAAAAATACAGTGAAATTAAAAATAAATATTGATAAAATAAATACTCACGTCTAGTGCTTAAACCAGATCTGTTAAATAAATAAAAGCATTACATTATTAATTTATTTATTTTTTACGATTATTTAACGCCATCTCTGTCTGCATGCAAATAACATTATTACCAAACAAAATACTGCAGATCTGTTAGTTTATTCACCACATAGAGGTCGCATTGAAATAATTTCGAAATAAATAAATACTTAATATAATAATAAATTAATACATCATTTTTAAAAATGAACCGTGGCGTGTACAAATCCTCTATAACTCAAGGCGTGCAATGCTCGTCCTGAAAAGAAAATCTGCACTACAAGTGTGGAGGTACGTCAGAAGAAAATTATAAAAAGCTGAAACTGGACCTGAGAAGTACATGGCGATGCAGCAGGTGCAAATCTTCAAATATTGTCGTCGGCGTCCACGATCTGACCACCATTATGGAAGATATCAAAAGGATCCAGATGGACTTGTCATCATTCAAGGCACTGCACGACGATATTAAAATCCTCTGTGAAGAAGTTCGAGGCGTACAAAAGTCGGTCGAGAGCTGTCACCATGATATAGCAACATTCGGAAACAAGATTGCCGATATGGAAAATCGACTTCAAAAAGTCGAACATCTGGAGGCAGAAGTCTCCCACCTGAGAACAGAAGTACGTAACATGGGTCGAGGAATCAAACAGAAAGGACCAATGGGCAAGACTGCAAAACCTAGAAATAAGGGGTATCCCGGATAAGAAGGGTGAAAACTTAGTAACCATTATTTCAAAAATCGCTAGTCTGAGCAACGTGGATATCGGCGAAAGGGATATGGAGTTCGTAACACGTGTTGCTCCCAGAGGCCGCGAGACTGGGAAGATAAAAACAAAATCAATAGTTGTGAAATTTACCAGCCGAAACTTAAAAAACCAGCTTCTGCAGGCGGTAAAAGACCGCAAAGGGATCTCCTCGACGGAATTAGGATTTACGGGATTCCCGCAAAATGTCTATGTAGGTGACCATCTCACTAGCATAAACAAACAGCTATTTTACCGCGTAAGGCTTTTCGCGAAACAAAAGGGTTTTCAGTTTGTATGGACAAAAAACTGCATAATTCACGCTCGACGAAATACGTCATCAGCGCCCATCATAATATCAAAGGAGGCAGACCTGAAGAAGATGGACCGCGAGCCTCCGGCCACAAGACCCAACCGAGGAGATGCAGCAGGCCCTCAGCCGAGCCAAGCCTCAAGATAAGACCATTCAAATTGATCGTATTTCAACTGACTATTCTTAATGTTTTATATTACTTTAAATGTACCTTTCCCTCCCTCATCCCCATCACCTACCCTAAGGATCTATTCACACTAACACACTTTTCGTTCCTTAAACATTTTGCAAAAATATTTGGGAATTATATAAAAATAAATACAAACTTAATTTTCGATTTTTCTCGGTCCAATGACTCTAAATAAATTAAATATATATCACCAAAACGTAATAGGGCTACGCACTAAGACTGACACATTGCTGATGGCAGTTCGATCCAACGAGTATGACGTTATCGCTCTGACCGAATCGTGGCTTGTTGATGGCATCCGCAATGAAGAGTTATTTGATGATCGCTACGATGTACACCGCCGAGATCGGGACTACGCTTGCACAGGGCAGCGCTTGGGCGGGGGTATCTTAGTCGCTGTTCGTCGTGAACTGGTAGCTCACGAGCGCCCAGGGTGGCATTCGCGAGCTGAGGACATCAGGATATCATTAGAATCCAAGAGATCCAAACACACAAATCTTCACATATGCTGTGTTTACCTCCCTAAAGGACCAACATATCGTGAAAATATGGAAAGCATCCTCACCCAAATTTCTGCACTTACGTTGCAATTTCCCTCAGACAAATTCATTATCCTAGGTGACTTCAACCTCTCTGACATTTCATGGAATAAGTCTCCCAATAACACGTCCTTTATACCCAGTGATCGCTTATCGCCTGTTAGCACATCATTTATAGACTGCATGCATTTTTCTGGATTGCGCCAATATAATGGAATTCCAAATACCAACGGTCACTTTCTTGATCTCGTCCTATGTAATGACTTCGTCTCAGTCTCTGCATGTGATGAACCATTAATTTCAGAAGACCCTCATCACACCTCACTTATCATAGAAGTATCATTTTCTGAACCCGATCCACTAGTGGAGGAACTAAGAAGTGGTTACGTCTTTAGGCGCGGTGATTACGAACAAATTAATACATGTCTCGACCAGGTAAACTGGCATGAGCTCCTTTCGATTGGTGATGTAAACACGGCATTAAAAAATTTTTATTCACAATCAAATAATCTTATAGACGCCCACATTCCCAAAAAACTATGTAGGAATTCTAAATACCCGCCATGGTATAATTCGGCCCTCATTAAATTGACATCAGAAAAATACAAATACTTTAAAAAGTTTAAGATATACAAAAACCCATCTGACTACGCCACTTTCTCTTTTTTTATTTTTATTTTTTTATAGTGAATACTTCACAAGAGTCCCAACTGCTCCCGTCTGGAGCCAGTGAGACTATGGCATCCCCAATTGGGGGATGTTGTGAGGCTGAAGGTAAGTGGGGGAGGGAAAGAGGAAGGTGGGGAAGTACCTGGCTATTCAGATCTAGTCACTAAACACGGCTTAAGCCATTTGGAGCAACGTTTCAATTCTGAATGGTGGTCTTACACCAGGGCGATACTGGTAGTATCTTCCACTCTGGAACGTGCCGCAAATGTACTATATATTATTTTAATTAATTAATTGTGAAATAACACAAATTAATCAAATAAAATTTATTTGCGCACGCCGGGTACGAACCCGCGACCTTTCTTTATTACTTTATCTTTACTAAGATCACGCCACAAAAAACTTAATTGGGAATGCCACAATATTTACTTATTAAAAATCGAACATGATATATCCTCCGACCCAAAAAAAGTTTGGAATTACATAAAATCCAACTCCAAATCCCACGGTGTTCCGAACACTATGACATTTAAAGACGAAAAAGCTGAAAATGGGTCTAACATCTGTAACTTATTCTCTAAATATTTTATGTCTGTCTACAACAATAATGCTCGAAACATCGAGATCCTACCAGACAACCCCAAAGAGCTCTGTGTTGCTAGCATTAATAATATTGAAGTCGACCAGCATCATATACAGAAACACCTTGAAGATTTAGATCTCAAAAAAGGCGCAGGCCCAGATAAAATTCCTCCTTTCTTCATAAACAAATGTGCCCGCAGCCTATCTAAACCGCTATCCATAATTTTTAGTCGCTCCCTTAAAGAGGGAATAGTCCCAAACACTTGGAAAACGGCATTTGTAACTCCCATCTTCAAAAATGGCCAAAAATCTAACGTCGAAAATTATAGGCCAATTTCAAAGCTCTGCATCTTTAGTAAGGTTTTCGAAAAAATTGTGTATGATCAGATGTTTTCGGCCTTGAGATCGTCACTCAATAATAACCAACATGGATTTATGAGGGGGAAATCTACAACCACTAACTTAACGGCATTCACCGAATTCTTACAAGATAACATGGATCGGCGTATACAGGTAGATGCAATATATTCAGATTATAGCAAAGCTTTTGATTTAGTTATTCATGATATCTTGCTGAGAAAACTTTTACAAATCGGTATACACGGAGACCTCCTCAGATGGCTCTCGTCCTATATTGCAAACCGTAGCCAAGCAGTAGTTGTCGGTGGCTATAAATCGAACTGGGAAACCGTGCCGTCGGGAGTACCCCACGGGTCATTATTGGGACCATTACTCTTTAATATATATATAATAATCGGATTAAACAACAAAAAAGACAATATTACCAAAATGTCATAGCATAAAATAAAAATAAAACCTACACGTAACACACAAAACCAACATAAACACACATCACTCACAAACACACAAGATTATTTTTATTGTATTATTTTTTAATTTTAAATGTATTATTATGTATTTTTATTTTTAATTTTAAATTTATTATTTTCTTTTCAAATTTACTATCTTCTCTTTAAATGTAATATGTAGATTAGATTTTCATATTATAAAATGAAGGCCTCAGCACGGGCAAGCCACCCAGTGAGGCCTACATTACTGGAAAACATAAATTGTAACAAAATAATGTACCAAATAAAATAAATAAATAAATGACATTGGGAAATGTTTTCACCACTCCAGAACTTTATTATACGCAGATGACATGAAAATATTTTCCCCTGTCACGTGTATCAATGAGTGTACCCGCGTGCAAGAAGATCTAAATCGCCTAAATATTTATTGTGCAGAACACAACCTGCAAATAAATGTAAAAAAATGTGGCACCATCAGCTTCACACGAAATAAAAATCCCATTTCTTTTAATTACTCCCTTAACGTCACAATACTGAGCAAAATGACAGAGGTTAAGGATCTGGGAGTAGTGTTAGATCCGAAATTACTTTTTGAGCGCCATATCGAATCCATGGTTCCAAAAGCTTCCAAGGTACTTGGCTTTGTACTCAGAACATGCAAAAATTTTAAAAAAGTAAATACCATGAAAGTGCTGTACTTTGCGTATGTACGCAGTTCTCTGGAGTACGCCTCTCAAGTCTGGAATCCCACGTATTAGTCACACGTAGAAAAGATTGAGAAAGTGCAATATCGTTTTCTACGATACCTTGATTTTCGGGCCTATCGTCCTCATCTGAGTCACGAGGAGTCAGCAGCGTTTTTCAGGATTTCGTCACTGGAAAGTCGTAGAAACTCCGCAGACGTACTATTTTTACAAAAAATTGCCACCTCTGTGATAGATTGCCCGGAATTACTAGAAAAAATTCAATTAAGAGTACCCATCAGACAAACCAGACAAAATCACACATTAAACATCCCTCAATGTAACACTAACTCAAAACAAAATGCTTTTATTCACCGTGCTTCATACAATTTTAATGCTTCATACAGTAAATTAGACTTATTTAACTCAGCACCCCACAATTTCAAACCTAAAATCAATAAATAATTATATTATCATTATTATTTTTTTATTAATACACATACGTACATACTACACATTACACAGACTAGATCCATCCGATACCCCTCCCTTCCGCTATCCCATCCCTATAGGCTAATTGTAACTTTTTTTCTAACGTACATATTATATATGTTCACTAAATAATTAAAATACCTTAGTGAAAACCTGAAAAAATTGGTTAAATAATTTAACACTTACTACACCATACCTTGTAATAATTATAACTGTTGGTTTTCCAAATAAAATAAAAATAAAAAATAAAATAAAATAACGCAGGCACCTTTTTGGTTAGGGTGAACCAACAAACCGTAAAGAATTTTTAGGATAATTATATTATTAAAGCCTATTGATGAAGAGTTAATTCTATCGATGAAGTCGAGTAATGTAAAAAAAAATATAAACGACATTATTAATGTGTTCACGAAAAGACAATCGAAAGTGATACAAAGGTTATTTAGACTGCACAGTAGATAGGCAAAGATCGTATAATCAAATAATTTATAATCAAACAAATTAATGTTGGTGAGGAATAATGTTTTCCCTTTAGTTTTTATGAAATTTTAGCCATTATTTAAAATTGACATAGAAAACTGACATTCCATTTGCGTTGCAAAATGCTTGATACTAATGATAGATTAAATATCTTGGTCAGGAGACCTTTATAGATAAATTTGTGTTCGAAATTATATCAGTATTTTTTTTATTTTAAGGTTACGCCCATCAAAATGATTTTATTTCAAAAAAAAAAAGTTTCATTATGTACGAGACGTGTTTGCCAGCACAAGAAAAGACTGTAAATAATAAGCACCGGCACACATCAGTTCTCAATCTGGGTAATGATTTTAGTAAAACACCGTGAGGTGTACTATCCAAACCATCATAAAAGAAAGACGATTCAAATCAAAATACATATTTTAATTACAAGTATTGTACTGGTATACAGAACGTACAAAGGGGTGTAGCTTATAGGTACTTCCTATTTTTTACAGCCAACCCAATTCACAAGAATTGGGTTGGTATTGAATGTATTTCAATACAACTGGGATTTAAAACGCAGATAGAAAACTGAGACAATCAGAATTCTTTCAGCGATAATTTCAGATTGGAGCACATTGTGCATCATCGCGCCATACGATATAGCAAATGGCGTAGGCGACTGCTGGAGCAGTGGCCAGTTCAATTGGTAGCCAGCAGGAATCGGCCAGCTTCTTGGTTTCAGCATCAATGGCTAATTCAGTAGGTAGCCAGGAAGAATTGGCCGGCTTCTAGGTTTTCAGCATCAATGGCTAATTCAGTTGGTAGCGAGGAAGAATTGGCCGGCTTCTAGGTTTTCAGCATCAATGGCTAATTCAGTCGGTACCCGGGAAGAATTTGCCGGCATAGAGGATTTCAGCATCAATGGCTAATTCAGTCGGTAGCAAGGAAGAATTCATCAGCCTCTAGGTTGTCAGCATCATAGCAGCAGCGATCGGCCAGCCTCTAGGTGATCAGCGGCAGTGGGCAGTTCAGTCGGTAGCCAGCAGGTATTCGTCAACCTTTAGGTTGTCAGCATCAATGCAGCAGGGATTGGCCAGCCTCTATGTGATCAGCGGCAGTGGGCAGTTCAGTCGGTAGCCAGCAGGTATTTGTCAGCCTTTAGGTTGTCAGCATCTGTGGCTGGTTTAGTCGGTAGCCGGGAGGAATTCATCAGCCTCTAGGTTGTCAGCATCAATGCAGCAGGGATTGGCCAGCCTCTAGGTGATCAGCGGCAGTGGGCTGTTCAGTCATTAGTGAGCAGGTATTCAGCGGCGGCATGGTCATTTGATTATAAGAGCCGGCACACGGAGACGCCCCATTATTGTAATGATGACAGATACATCTGGCTCAGTTGATAGAGTGCCGGCCGTAAACAGCTCGTTGCAAATAGTTGTAATCTTTAGAATGCTTGTGCCGTGATGGAGGAACAGAAGCGACTACAGATTTTAGTTGACACTCAGGAATTTATAATTTTTAAATTATAATTAACAGATCGCGTTTTAACTGGAGGTTTTCCGTCCACTCGAGTTAATTTTTGAAACTTGACTGCCAATATTTTATTTAAATGGCCTATTTATAATGTCTTTCTACCAGCGTTTGTGTGGCGTCAGCTTGCAAAAACATGCTTACGTTTTTCAAAAGGCAGGTATTTTAAGGTGCCAACAATAATTTCGTCCAGCGACTGGTTTGTCAATATTTTGATTTCGTTTTAGAAAATAGGATTATCGAACTGTTTAATTTCATTAGATTCAGACTTTTTGCGGTCTGGTAACAGATTGATAGATATTTTTCAACTGGTAAATATTATGATTTGAAATAGGGGTCTTCAAACTTGCAGGTGTTCAACTTTAGTCGCAATTAAAATTAAATGCAATGAAATCATGTTTCCATGTTTAATACACATTATATTTACTTAACAAATATTCCAATTTTTGTAAGTTTTTAGATTCTCACGGCCAAAAGCATTTTTGTTGTTTGTTTTTGGGTTGTTATGCCGTGTTGCGCTAACTCCTTCTTTAGCCACACATCTTCGGATCACTGCAACGCTGTCCGGGACGTCGGCTAAAGAAGGAGTTAGCGCAACACGGCATAACAACCCAAAAACAAACAACAAAAATTCCAATTTTTGTTTTAATATATTTTTATCATTATAATTACCAAAGCTGCCTCTAAACCAATTAAAATTGAATTATTTAATAGCTTATATTTTATAATTTTAAACAGATATGTATTAAAATTTGCTACAACCTTAGATTAAAAAAATATTCTTCCGTTTGGTTAGGTATTTTCGCATCAAATCCAAATTTAAGATTTGTATGAAAAAGGCCGCGCTGCCGTTCCTCTCCAGGATGCTTATTTTCATTCTTTCTAATTACTTATTTTGGTATTTTTTGATTCCATATTGACCTACGTGTGACGTCATGCATACATCGTCATATTTCGATCGTTTTGGTGGGTCAAAAAGATTACAAATTGATTTTTTTTTAACCATGAAAACGATTATTATTTAAATACTCATTTTTGAGTAAAAAGGTATCCCAAGAGAATCGATATCATGAATTACTTGTGTGAAATGCCTTATTCGGTGTTGGATAATATCGCATGTGAGTAAGAGAAACAACACAAACAACGGTCCAAGGTTGCAGAGCCCTCGGGAATACCTTATAAAAATTTAGAAGCATGTCCATTGACCATTCTCCATACGCTGTAATATAATAGGCTACATAATATTAAATATGAACAAAATTCACGAAAATATTTTTACCCATTTTTATGTCAAAGATCAGCTTCATCATATTTTATATTAGATTTTTGCCGTCGACTCGATCAGATAATATGTGCCTTGTGATGCTTCTCGTGTCTAATCATATCCATGCCACCAATAATGATAGGAAAAAATCCATCATGGTTCCATTTCAGCCATGTTCACTTAAGTTTCAGGATGCAGTGAATCATCCCAAGAGAAACATTGCCCTTGTACCAGGGAACTAACTGATTGATTAGAATCTTAAGGGTTGCCAGACTAAACAGACCAGTTAGTCAATAAACTTTTTTCAAACCACTTCAGAATTCGAGACGATTGGTAGAAGATTGCACCTCTCGCTCAAACCGTTATGTTCTTTCTAGTTAGCTTCATGACAATTTATTAAAATACCCCAAACTAGGCGAGTATCCGCATTGTGGTAGAAATATAATAAACAAAATAATGAGTACAATTTAATAACAACATTACAATGATTAGATCTCTGTTGCATTACTTAGGCAGCTGTCTATTTATTGGCGGCAGAGAGGTTTGGGTACCTGGAAACATCATTTTGGATAACAGCAGACTGCTTCAATAAATCTGCTTCTCCAGTCCTCAAGTTCAGTACTGTCTAGTCCAGTTCTCAAGTCCAGTCCTCTCTGTATACTTATATCCTTCGCTTCTCTATGTCAGGGTTGATTGATGATAGGAATAATTGCAGAATGGTCATTATATTTTCCCCGATTTCCCCTGTGAATCGTTAAAGTGTATCTTTCTTCAGTCAGACACTGATTTTATTCAGGAAACTTTCCAATTCTGTTCTCCCTTTCTATAGCCATACCGTAATTTGCTTTTTAAGGGCATATGTTTTATGCTTACTGTATTGCTGTTTGATCGATTCTATACTTTAGGAGCCAGGAAGATATGAAAATGTTTATTTTTTTGTCAATAATGTTGCAAATATTTTTTTGTAGAGTACGAAAACTTAGTTTGGTTATTTGTTATTCCATGGCTTTATCATTTTTTTTACCTGAGATTGAATTACAGAAAATTGCAAGTAATAATATTTAACAAAATAAATTTCTCAATTATTTTCTGAGAAATTCCTTTTATAATTGCTCCAAGATTTTAGCGACATCTAAAATGCAAAACATATATTATTTTAGAAATTAATGCTTCACTGGAGTAGCCAGCAAAATAAAATAAAATAAAATATCGTTTACATTTAAATTTAAATAAAGCTGCTGAAGAGAAGTGATGAGTTTTATTATGGAAGCCACCTACGCCCTCGACTACACGTTTTTATTTCATGAACAATTTGGTTTATTGATGAAATTCTCATTAATATGAGTTGTATTTTCTGTGCAACAAAAATATGATGAAAATGAAAATTTAAATGAGCGTATTTTTTTTGCTTAATAAAATAGATGTTCACCGTCTGATTAAAATTATTTTAGTAAGTGTATTTTGGTAAGTGATTGATTTTATTAAGGTTCTTCTAGGCAGAGAGTACTGCCAAAACACATTTTTCTTTGAACACACTCTTTGCTTCATTTACATTCATACATCGTCTCATACCTTTTGTTATTCCAACTTTTGACATGGCTCGTATCATTTATTTGTGACCAAGTATTTTTCTATAAATTTTTTCTTATTCTTAATTTCTCACATTATTTTTACATTTAATAAGTCGGTATATTATTTTTTGTTATACTTTTGTTCCTTTTTTTACATTAGCTCCACACAGAAGGCCCTGGGGAAAATAATTCTTTTGTCAACTTTTGGGATACCATGTGGAGGGTCTTGATGGAAAGAAGAGGAGGATATTCTAGGAAAGAAAAATGTAGTATGACTGGGAATGACATACATATAAATCCATCTTTCCACTGCGGTGGGGGTGACAAATCGAGATTGTCCTGCTGGAGAAGTCAAAAGGTCAACCAGTCTCGTCCGATCCGGCCCAGCACGCAACTGGTGGGCAGACGCATCCGCCAAGACCTTGACAAACCAAACCCCATAAACCTGGGCACCCTTGCTAAGTCACCACACCCATGGTGTGGGTTATCGAATAAATGGTTTCCAGGGCTACGGGAATAATTACTGTGCAAATAATTTTCCCACGGGGACGTAATGTGTTTCCGGAATGAAAAATAACCTATGTTACTTCCTAGTAATAATATAATAATAATATCATGGCGTTTATATAGCACAGTTTAGTGTCATTTCACTTCAAGTGCGCTTTACTATAACAAACTTAAAAACGCTAATTTAGTATTAGTGGTCATATTCTTAAAATTATTCCTACAGTGTGCCTTACCCAAAGATATTAGAAGAACGAGATATGCTATGTTGGCCGCCGGACCGTAGGCGGAGTACTACCTAATTAGGGTACTTTGAATACTGTCGGGACGTGGACGCACAGAAATCTGTTCTATGTATTAGTGCGGATACGTTAGCGCAAGCGAAGGTGTGCAGTAGTATTGGTGAAAAAAACCGGCGACACTGGGCAAAACAATTCCACACAGTATGAACTGCTCATAGCACATAGTTGCCAATAAAAATGTGCGGGGAAAAAAATGAAGACAATGTTGGTAGTTCTTATTTGAAGTATGATACAGTTAAAAGTGACCGAGGAGGATAGGGTCCCATTAGCGCAGTTGGTAGAGCATTGTCCCGGAAAGACAAGGGTCCTGGGTTCGAGTCCCAGATGTGACCGTTTCCTTTTCTGATTTTTCTGTTTCAGATTTTCGTTTAAAAATCACTAACATTGTCTTCAATATTTAAATATTACAATTTGAGGTTTTACTCAATAAAAGTTATTCCGAAAAAATAATATTATATTATTATTAATTTTTTATTATTTTTTTTTATATTATTGAAACAAACAGTACATAATTTACAGAGATGAAACAATATACAGGAATAAGATACTTCATGTTGTGTACCTATGATATGTTTCCTTGTAATGTCTGCTAAGTGGTATGTTTATTCCTTAATTACCAGGTGACTTGTGTAGTTTGTAGGTGTGTGTGTGTGTGACGTGTGTAATGTGTGTGTGAGTGTTTGTATATGTGTGTGTCTGTATGTATGCGCATTGATTTCTTTAAATTATTGACATGATGCCACGTTTGAATTTGGGCAGTGAATCCGAAAAAATGTCAATGTTAGAGTTAATACAAATATTATTTAGAGTATGAAGAGCTCGGTTAATTGTCGAATTAGATGCTGCATTTGTTTTATAATTCAGGGTGTGGAATAGCACTGTATGTCGTGTACGTCTCAAAGGTATGTTAAAGTTAATAAGGGACAAAAGTTCAGAGCAGTCAATCTCATTGTTTAAAATTCTTTGTATAAATATTGAGTCAGCTACTGCTCGTCTTCGCTGCAAAGTTTCAAATGTACACTCAAAATTATTCTTGAATCTGTGGGTAATATATTTCATAAATTTGTTTTGGATTCGTTCTATACTATCTATGTAAAGTTTATATTGCGGATTCCAAATAGGCGATGCATATTCCAGTGTACTTCTGACTAATGCGAAATATAACATTACAATTGTACGCGGATTACTGAATATTTTACTTACACGTAGCACGAAACCAAGCATTTTATATGACCTATTAACGATTGAGTCAATGTGCTTATTAAATATAAGTTTGCTATCAAGGTAAACGCCGAGGTCTTTACATTCCGTTTTAGAGATGACAGGTTCATTGTTGAGTGAATATGAGTACTTAATTACGAGTTTATTTCTGGTGAATGTCATAGTGTGACATTTAGAAACGTTTATATCTAGACAGTTAACTTTACAATACTTGCAAAGCCTATCTAGGTCACTCTGTAACGCTTCGCAGTCAGAAAGAGAACGAATAACTTTGAATATTTTCATGTCATCGGCATAAAGTACATATTTGGAATTTTGAAAACATGATCCAATGTCATTTATATAAATGTTGAACATTAGCGGACCTAGGTGGGACCCTTGGGGGACACCAGATTTTACCTCGATAGATTTTGAGAAGACGCCGTTGATTAAGATTACTTGATTACGGTTACTAATGTAAGATTTGATCCATCTAAATAGGTCACCGTGTATACCAAATAAGACAAGCTTTTTCAAAAGAATTGAGTGTATTACGCGATCGAAAGCCTTAGAAAAGTCTGTATACATAGTATCAACCTGCTCTTTGTCATCCATCTTGCTATGCAAGAAGTTAATGAAAAGGGTCAGGTTGGATGTCGTAGACCGACCTCTCATGAATCCGTGCTGATTCGGTGTAATTATTGTGGAAATAGCCGAGTATAATTGATCAAAGACAATTTTTTCTAGAACTTTGCTTAAAATAGGAAGTTGGGAAATTGGACGGTAGTTGATTATTATTTCAAACACGTGTCAAAAGGTAACTTTTTCCCTAGGTAATTTAATTTAATCTTATAAAAATTCAAATTTCCCACGCCCTATTATCTACTAAATTTTCCTTTTGCAAAATTATTTTCTTATTAGAGTTATCCCTACCAGATTGGCCTTTCTGGTGCGAAAGATGGTGCTGTTTGAAAATTATTATGTAAAATAATTAATGAATAAAATACATTTTGAGGTCATTTGTCGTAGATTATTCTATAAGTTTTTGTAATAATCTCACCTAAGCCTGATTGGACATGATTACAACATTGAAGAATCCCAACCTTCAACAAATTTAGCTGAGAGGGATCGGTTGCAATTTTTTCAAAAATGCTAATAAACAACCTACATTTGCAGTGCATTTTTTAATAATGATCACCGAGTTATATTATTGAACTACATTGCCACTGGAGATGAATTGTTCCGAAGAGCAATTTTAAAATTTGAGCAGCCATAGCGGGTGTGGACATAGTGTTGTTGTTTTCTTTGATTATTGTAGAATTGGTATAAAAATATAGGCTTATGATTATGACAAGCAGTGTGCCTTAAATAATGGAGGAAAGAGTTGATTTATTGTTCTTAATTCAGTTGCCATTTAGTAGAAAACAGAAGATTTAAGTTGATTACTAAAATTGGGTTTATTTGTTTCTACTTTTTGCTATGGTGCGTAGTAGGGCCTGATTGTAGAGCCTTTTCAAAAAACGTACATTAAATGGTCAAAAGTGTTTTTTTGTTTTCCATTTAGAATAAAGCTCGGTGCGTAAACTAAGCATTTTTTTATGTGCTTAAATTTCCACCAAAATCACGGGTCCGTAGGACCCAGTGATTAAAGTTTGGCGAAAATAAGCGTTGTACTTAAGGTTAACAACGTTTCTCAAAAACTAAATAGATAGCAAAGTGTGTGTCTTTCATAGGGGAACAAGTGCTTTACTATATGAAAGGAGATAGAGTGGCTGATACGGTGGAAGATGTTAGTATTTTTCATTACTATAAAACATTCGACATTAGAAAATCCATTTAGATAATCTTGTGTTTTATTTATGCAATAACATGATAAAATAAGCACTACGTTAATGCATATTGTACATAATTGGTACTAAACATATTGCAATGGCCTTCCTATGTTTATTTGGAGCTCTGTTCATTGATAATTTACAGCACGTTCCTGAATTAATGTTTTTTTTAAATCCGCTAAAAAAGTTGCTACGTTAAAAAGTTTTGTACGCCATCATTGTTAAAGTTGACTGATTTGGAAAATGTTTTTTTTCGTATTTATTCGATCGTTGATCCATAATTATTCAACGAGTTGCGTCGCGCCGGTTAGTGGCTATTAATCAATTGAAGCCAATTCATCTCCCCCAACGCTATTGTCATTTTGGTCAGAATTTGGTTACAAACCTTTTGACTGCTATTGACGAAATACAATCAATGCCTTTTATTTAAATCAAAGAATTAAATAAAAAAATTTTATGCGCATTTAAGGTTTTCAAAAAGTTCTTAGAAGTAATGTTTCGATTATGTTGTAGAAATTAAAAAGTTAGTTTTTGTAATTATCCACTTCAATTGGGATTCTAAGTGATAAAGGTAATTTATGCATCAAACTTTTGTATAAACAACATAATATATGGTAAGAATGTTTTCTTTAGGTATTATTTTTTTTTTGGTAAACTAACGTTTAAGACAAGATTTTTTATGCATAGCACAAAGGGTAAAAATTATTTTACAAGCCATAATTATTCGCCTGAAACACTCATCCACATAGAAAAATCTCCTCATAAAAGATACATGACGCCAACGGGACTCGAACCCGTGTCCCTTCGATTTCCGGTCGACAGCTCTGACCACTGAGCTATGGCGGCTTATCTCTTATCCGCGAAATAATTCAATATATACCAGTGTTTCATTCAACAATTACTGCTTGTTACATTTTTTCACCTGAAAACAACCAACTTTATTTTATATGAAAAAGGCATTGTAAGTGCTAACTCTCTCACTAGATGGCGTCGAGACAAATTGTCTACATTTTTAGGTGAAATACTTGAACTTGTCAAATATTAATTTTTTTTTTTTTTTTGGTAAACTAATGTTTAAGACAAGATTTTTTATGCATAGCACAAAGGGTAACAATTATTTTACAAGCAATAATTATTCGCCTGAAACACTCATCCACATAGAAAAATCTGCTGATAAAATATACATGACGATAAAATAAAGTTGGTTGTTTTCAGGTGAAAAAATGTAACAAGCAGTAATTGTTGAATGAAACACTGGTATATATTGAATTATTTCGCGGATAAGAGATAAGCCGCCATAGCTCAGTGGTCAGAGCTGTCGACCGGAAATCGAAGGGACACGGGTTCGAGTCCCGTTGGCGTCATGTATCTTTTATCAGGAGATTTTTCTATGTAGATGAGTGTTTCAGGCGAATAATTATTACTTGTAAAATAATTTTTTCTTTAAGTGTTAAAATTTAAGAAAAATAATTTAAATATAAAAACAGTTCAGTGATGTTTTTTAGTTTAGCTTTTTCAAATTAAATTTTACAGTTGTATATATTATTTAGTGCCCAAAAGGCTTTTACATGCAGTAAGCACAGCTTAAATATGAAAAATAATTTTGAAACATAACATAGAAATAATAAATATCAAAATGAAATGCATGAAAAATACAAACAAAAAATTTAAGTGTAAAAATTCAGCGACCAAATTAAGAAAAATCATGTTAACTAAAGACCGTAGAAGGTTGTAAGAATTACGTGGTTCACAAAATTTTCATAGTTTACATTGTTTGTCAATATCACCTAAATTGATTGGCATTTAAAATGGAATGTATGTAAAAGAAAAGCGAAGTTCAGTAACCAAAATACGAGGAGATAGGAAAGGAAGCCTTTACTTAGTGATGTTGGCTTCTTTTAAATCGTGTTCATTTCTTGAATATTCCATGGTTCGATTCAAATGTATAGGTGTACACCTCATACAATTACCATTAATATTTTATTTTCACAACATTACTCTGTTTCAATTCACGACATTATTGAACTTGGGATGAAATTAGCATTATTTAATGGACTTTTTCGCGAGATTATTGATATAAACAGTGAAATAATACGCACACTCAACTATGACGAGAATTCGAATCCAACCAAAAAAAAAAACAACTTACGTTTAATAATACTAGCGTCGCCCTTTTTCATTCAGTTCTAGTATTTTCCAAAAGAAAGACTTTAAGGAAAGGAACAAAAGGAAAATGACAATTTGAATAGGACATTGAGATGTGCAATCACAAAACTCTTTCAATATTCTTCTTCTTCTTCAATGGCGCTACAGCCCATTTCGAGCCTTGGCCTCCTTTAACATGAGCCTCCACCGCCCTCTGTCCTCGGCCGTCGTCTTCCAATCTGCAACATGGAGTAGTCCTCTGGCATTTTTCCTGACATCGTCCTCCCATCTCAGCCTAGGTCTGCCCGCCTTTCAATATTAAATCAATATTAAACAGATATAATTAAACAAACGATTAAAATAACATAATATTCTAGTACTATGAAGGTTGAAGGCTGACAGTATTTGTAAACATGGTTATTGGTAATCCAAAATATTACTGCAAATATTAATATCTAAATGCTCATGATTATTGCGGTGCATAAAATATTTTTACAAAAGCGGCAATTACGGTAGATCAAAAATTCTCATTAAATCGCGTTAGGATTATAAAATGTATCAATGGAAGTTCTTTTGAACTGTGAAATTTGCCTTCAAAGTTTTATACATTAAAACTAGGTCATGAAAACTGGTCTATCAGAGATAACTTCAGAATTCAATTAGGAAGTAGTTAATTAAAGTTAACATGAATACCAATTTTTAAAAATCTGCAGCTCGGAAATGTATTTTAAACTCTTTAAATTTATTGCTTGTGAATGAAACTTGTAATTATGGAGAAAAGACGGAAGAAAAAATGATTGATAAGTTCATTTTTATAACATTACAAATATGAAGGTACCACCAAGATTCACCCAAGTTTAAAAAATAGTTTTTCTAAATAATATTATTCTCATTTAGGATCACAAGTCTTTTTTCATAACTTTTTTTCCAATAATAACCTTCTAACTTAAATATTAGTATAGGTACTATTTTATTAATTTAGTTTGTTTTAATAGCCAAAATAATTTTTAAAGTTTTCAATTTTCGGGTCTCCCCAAAACGCACCAAATGTGTGATTTATCTGTGTGACGTCACAAGTCACAAAAAACAAATGTTTTATTTCAAGTACTTTATTTTGTATGGCGGGCGGCGTCGAGAGTAGAGACGTTTCTTATAATAGTTTCTAGAATTTTTTCTTTGTGGTACCTATTATTATATTACAATTATTGTAATCAACAATGATAGTATCATAAACATATTATGTAAGCAGATTACCATATAGATATTATTGTGTTTATATGAGAAAGGCATTGTAAGTGCTAACTCTCTCACTAGATGGCGTCGAGACAAATTGTCTACATTTTTAGGTGAAATACTTGAACTTGTCAAATATTAATTTTTTTTTTTGGTAAACTAACGTTTAAGACAAGATTTTTTATGCATAGCACAAAGGGTAACAATTATTTTACAAGCAATAATTATTCGCCTGAAACACTCATCCACATAGAAAAATCTGCTGATAAAAGATACATGACGATAAAATAAAGTTGGTTGTTTTCAGGTGAAAAAATGTAACAAGCAGTAATTGTTGAATGAAACACTAGTATATATTGAATTATTTCGCGGATAAGAGATAAGCCGCCATAGCTCAGTGGTCAGAGCTGTCGACCGGAAATCGAAGGGACACGGGTTCGAGTCCCGTTGGCGTCATGTATCTTTTATCAGGAGATTTTTCTATGTAGATGAGTGTTTCAGGCGAATAATTATTACTTGTAAAATAATTTTTTCTTTAAGTGTTAAAATTTAAGAAAAATAATTTAAATATAAAAACAGTTCAACAACAACAACAACAACAATCATAAACGTCAGACGACTATTTGAATGCTCCAACATTAATCTAATCAAAAGTGTAGTAAAAAGTTAAGTGGATTACTTCAGTTTATGAAATACAGTGTAGTTTTTCGCGCACTATCATCGCGTGATCTTAGATCCTCAACTGTAACACCCGAAAGTATCAAAATAGTGTTTTGAAATTAAAACAATAAACTTCCTACTAGATTGCACAGTTTAATCTCATTCAAAATTAAAATCATATAGACTGTATATCGACAAGAAGCTATACAAAACAAAGAGAACAATAGTAAATAATTCACAGTTTTTCGGTGAAGATAAAAAGTGAAATAACAAAATAAAAAAGTGCTAAAAACGTTACAAGTGCAACAATAAGTACATGTGTTTACCCAAGAACATAAACAAAATATAAACAAGTACTAAATGAACTTTACACAAGTATATTTAAACGTATCCCACAACTCTCACCCAAGGCTCCATAGCTCAGTGGTCTAAAACGTCAGCACCGCGCTATTCTGTCGATCTTAGTTCATTCCTCAGACCGGCGAACAAAAAAAAAAAAAATCTTTTTTTTTTTAATAAATATTAAATATTAATAATAAAATATTAATAAATAATACTCAACCCAGAATATAAAACTCTCACTTGGATTTTAAAAACAGATTCACAATCAGCTACCATCACGGATTCAAACCAAAACACAACCTGTGTAACTGGTTTTGCCTGCCTATAGGCGCTAGAGAGTGTGCCAGTGTGTTTGCCTACCAACAGGCGCAACCCTCAAAATACATAACCGGTGTAATTGATTTTGCTTGCCTTTAGGCGCTAGAGATTGCCATTGTTTTTGCCCACCAACAGGAGCAACCCTAAAAAAAAAAAAAAGGACAACACAACATGTCTAAATCTCGCAGTAAATTCTCCAGCGCAAAGAAAACCACATCTTCACCACAAACTAGCACTATGGACTCACCGTCGGCGACACATCAATCTATGATTAATATAGACAGTGAATCAATATTTGAATTCATCAATACGAAATTCGAGGAAATGAAGACAGTAATGCTCAATAAAATTGAAACAGAGCTGCAAGATATAAAAAACTTCACGAACTTCATCAATGACAAATATGATGACATTTTGCAAAAACTTCAACAAATCATGGACATTCCAAACACCGTCAACAAAATCAAGGAGGAACTAGCGGATAAGGAAATCAGATTATCTACGGTAGAAATCCACCTGGCGGATATAGAACAAGCAGCCCTGCTGAACTCCATAGAGATAAACGGCCTAAAATTACAGGACAACATATCCCCAGTCCACGCTGTTACACGGATCGCTGAACTCGCAGGCGTTACGATGTCCCCAGAGGATACATACAAAGTCACAACAAACAAAACAAATGATCAAACAAAAATAACAATTAATTTTAAGGATACCACAAAAGCACAAACCATGTTAGCATCCAAACACAGTGACCCGATAAAAAAATTCAACGGAGAAGGAGCCAAATATGTTTATCTTAATGCGGCATTAACCCAATATTACAAAAATCTGCACTGGAACACCAGAAAAAGAGCCCATGAAAAAGACTACAAATATGTTTGGGTAAAATCAGGAAAAATTCTCGTCAGAAAATCCAAAGACTCGAAGGTTATGGAAATAAAACACCTAAACGATATATCTAATAAACTGACATAAACACGACTGTACATCTAACACAACCTCACATCACATACTTACACAAATACACACCAACATGGCAGATTACATGGAATATATAGATTCGGACAATCAACACTACTGTGAAAGTACAAATGATATTAACTTCTGGACCAAATTCACAAAAGAAAAACATAGAATCAATATATTACACCAAAACATTAGATCGATCAATAAAAATTTTGATGAATTTTTTATATACCTCCAACAGCTTGAAAATAATTTTGATGTCATTGTGCTGACAGAATGCTGGTTGAATGACAACTACATACCAAAAACAATCAAAAACTATAATACACACCATACAAAAATACACAAAAACCAAAATGATGGTATAGTTATATACGTCAGTGATAAAAATAACACAACCATTCAAGAAATAAACATAATCGACTCCAAATGCATACAAATTACATATGGAAAATAGAAACTAGCACAACACGGACTGGAGCCAGTAATAAATGTCCCAACACGGGTCACACAAAACACTAAAAGCTGCATAGACCATATTATGATCAAGACAAAACTAAAAACCAAAACAGTAGTACTTGAAAGCACAATCACTACAGTAGTACATCTCCTTAGCTACAGAGTAGCTAAGGAGATGTACTACAAAGAAAAACTTTAAAAAGCAAACAATTACCCAAAGGAAATATGGAAAATATTAAAGGAAGTTACATACACACAAAAATACAAACAAAAAAATACTATCGAACATCTAAATATTAACTCGAAAAAAATAGATGCCAAAACAAATATAGAAATGATGGCAAACCACGCAAATAACTTTTTTGCAACTATAGGGAAAGTTTTAGCGAATCGTAAAAAACACAGCACAAACACACTAACACAAACAAACAGATCAAACATCGATACCCAACCAACACAACACAGATTTATATTAAAAACAAGTTCAGAAATGGAAATTAACAAAATAATAAATACATTAAAAAACCAGATTGCTCCTGGATTAGATGAGATAACAACGGATTGCATTAAAATAATAAAAAATGAAATATTAAAACCTATAACACACCTAATCAACCTTAGCATAACACATGCCTGCTTTCCTAATACTCTTAAAAAAGGACTGGTAATCCCTGTGTATAAATCCGGAAATAAAATGGAAATAACTAACTATAGACCAATCACTTTGTTAAACTCTCTATCAAAGATTTTCGAAAGACTATTAAAAAACCAAATAATAAAATACCTGGAAGAAAACAAATTAATCTCGGACAAACAATATGGTTTAAGAGAAAAAAGAAGCACAAAAGAAGCTTTAGCAAGTACAATAGATTATATACATAGCAACTTAGATCAAGGGTTTAAATGCATAGCGATATATTTAGATTTGGCTAAAGCTTTTGATTCAATATGCCACAAAACACTTTTTAAAAAATTAGAAAATATGGGTATCAAAGACAAAGAACTACAACTATTAAAAAGTTACATGAGCGACAGAACACAACAAGTCAAAATTAATAACTATACTAGCAAACCACTGCCGATTACACACGGAGTTCCACAAGGAAGCATACTAGGGCCCGTTCTTTTCATAATTTACATAAATGAACTTTGCAGCATGAAAATAGATGGAGAAATAATTAGTTACGCAGACGACACAGTTTTACTATTTAAATCTAAGGATTGGAATAAGGCTTATAACATAGCGAATCTAGGAATCACGCAAGTGAAAAAATGGTTGGACTCAAATACACTCACACTAAACATATCGAAAACAAAATTCACAACGTACAGCATAACTAACACAGGACAGCCAAAAAACAATACAAACACCATAAAAATACACGAATGCATAAACACCAACATCTGCGATTGCCCCCCTATAGAAAAAACAGAACAAATAAAGTATCTAGGAATCGTAATTGACCATAATCTTAGATGGACACATCACATCAAACAAATCACAAATAGACTCCTCAGAACAATACACATTTTCCTTAACATAAGAAACATATATAAAATAAAACAATTGAAAACAATATATTATGCACTATGCCAATCAATAATAGAATATGGAATAATTGCTTGGGGAGGAGCAACAAACGCAGCTATCGCTCAAATAGAAATCGCACAGAAAACGATATTAAAGGTAATACTCAAAAAACATAAACTAACCGACACAGACCAAATATTTAAAAGCTGTGACGTACTTGATATACGCCAATTATATGTTAAAACACTACTAAACTACATTTTCGACCAAAAAAACAAACCCCAACAAACACAAAATATCACTAATAGACCGGTCAGACAAGCATACAAAGAAAACATAAAAACTCCGACGGTAAACACTACCTTTGGACAAAGACACCATAAATACCACGCTATTAAAGCATTCAACAGTCTTCCACCTGAAACAAAAATTGAGGAAAATAAAAATAAATTCAAACACAAAATAAAAAAATGGATTAAAGAACAAAAAGACAATATTACCAAAATTCTATAACATAAAAGAATAAAACATATACACGCAACACAAAAAAATATATAAAACACGCAACACGCACAAACACATATATCATTATAAATGCCGATTTACATTCTCTTTTGATATTTTTCTTTTAGTGTTATAATTATATTTTAAATTTTAATCTTTTTTTTATTTTAAATTTATCTTTATTTTAATGTTGTTTTTCTTTTTTTTTTTAAATGTATAAATTCTTAAATTATAAAATGGGGGCCTCAGCACGGGTAAACAACCCAGTGAGGCCAACATTACTGAATTGAAATATGAAATATTGTAAAAAAAAAAATGTATCAACAATAAAAAAAAAATAAAAAAAAGTTCAGCGATGTTTTTTAGTTTAGCTTTTTCAAATTAAATTTTACAGTTACATATATTATTTAGTGCCCAAAAGGCTTTTACATGCAGTAAGCACAACTTAAATATGAAAAATAATTTTGAAACATAACATAGAAATAATAAATATCAAAATGAAATGCATGAAAAATACAAACAAAAAATTTAAGTGTAAAAATTCAGCGACCAAATTAAGAAAAATCATGTTAACTAAAGACCGTAGAAGGTTGTAAGAATTACGTGGTTCACAAATTTTTCATAGTTTACATTGTTTGTCAATATCACCTAAATTGATTGGCATTTAAAATGGAATGTATGTAAAAGAAAAGCGAAGTTCAATAACCAAAATACGAGGAGATAGGAAAGGAAGCCTTTACTTAGTGATGTTGGCTTCTTTTAAATCGTGTTCATTTCTTGAATATTCCATGGTTCGATTCAAATGTATAGGTGTACACCTCATACAATTACCATTAATATTTTATTTTCACAACATTACTCTGTTTCAATTCACGACATTATTGAACTTGGGATGAAATTAGCATTATTTAATGGACTTTTTCGCGAGATTATTGATATAAACAGATTATTATTGTATATATATATTGTATTATTGTATTGATTATACATATATATCAAATATTCATCGATTGTGTCTTTTTTTCGTACCGATAAAATATTCGATTTAACCATAAAAAATATTTCAATATTTGACTTTACCGTTCAATTTTTTTTGCTCAATCTTGCAGTCTCATTTCGTTCAACCAAAATCACACTTAATTCCTCGGTTTTCCATAGTTCACATCCCATATGAATAAGTCTAGCTTTTTAAAATATTTTTGCTTACCTACAACATAATTATTTTTAATCTTCGTATTTGCATATCTCATTTTCAATCCTTCTTCTTTTTGTGCCCTTACCACGAAGCCTTAAGTTTTGGTTCAAACGGTTTAGGTATTTATTATCTCGTGAACATTCAACCTATAATGCGAGATTTAAAAAAAATCATTATCGCATCGGTAATGATGCGGAAAGTTCAAATTTATGGTAATTGACTCAAATATATTAATGGGTCACCTGTAACAGCTTCTGCAGATAGCTTACAAGGCTATATCTAGTGCATTCTGTAATTATTTTTATTGGTAGACAATGATATTCTGTGTAGTGAATTAATTCGGCTTTCAAATTGTCTCACTGAGGGAGGAAGTTACCGACATACTAGAAATCCATTTCACGGGGAAGTAACAGATCGAGTTCCATAAATTACATAGTTCTGCAGGATCCTTTGTTAGGGCATTAGCTGATTATGACTGGCGTTATTTGAGGCTCCGTAGTAAGCGTTCAATGATGGTTTCAAAGGCAAATATGTAAATACGAATGTTAGAGAGAGCGCGCTAGTATTAAAAATGACAATTAAGCGAAAATGGTGAAAATATTTAATAAAACAAGACTCTAATGAAATAGAGAAAAATCTCTCGAAAAATGATTTTGTTGCATTTGAAGATACACTCTGAATTTTTCATGCCTATAAAATATTAAATTACAGAAGAAAACGTGTTTTTAATAATTTTCGGAGCTTACCTTGCGATTATTTTCTATCGAGGGAATCTTATATAATTAGTGTTTCGGCATAACAAATGTATATATAAATATTATCTTCAAATATAACATATATTTTTGTTGGACCTTAAAAATTTTAAGATTTAAAGAGAAACTTGTTACAAATCGGTAGAAATTTGGAATGCGGGGCTTAACAATGGATCCCATTTATTTCCAGTAAATATGTACAATTTGACAGCTAATACTGCATTATTGGAACTATACTTGTTGTCAGGTTATATGAGCTGAAAAGTGAAAAATACTGCTGATACTGCTGATGAATTACGACATTATTTTTCAATGGTTACACATATGTCCTTTTTTTTATTTCGGAAATTAGCATATTTTATCAACCTAGGTATCAATAAATTTAAAACGAGTAGGTATTATAAAAAATATTGCCTTTTTTATACATTTACGTATAAGTAAGTGTTTTGAAAAAAATATTGAAAAATATATTTGAAATTGGGTTATGAGAGATATATACCAATTTATATTCATGGCGTGAATGTTAGAAATAAGTTTATCGTACCGCAGCACGTGCAAGCCGGGCACCTGCGCATTAGGTATATTTGATGTCCGATTGCAAAAACATTATTATTTGTTTACCATATAAATATAGTAACTTTGAACATGATACGTAAATAGACGAACATGGCATCACAACCCCTGTAGTAAATACATAGGTACGTACGTCATAAGAATTGATCAAACTTTGTTTTAACCATTTTTGTTGTTTGTTTTTGGGGTGTTATGCCGTGTTGCGCTAACTCCTTCTTTAGCCGACGTTTCGGACAGCGTTGCAGTGTCCATCATCAGGGCAGATCCGGTAGATCCGTAGATCCCTTTGTTTTAACCAGTTTTATTGCTTAAAAATCCTAAATGTTTCTTAATCAATGCTCAGTTTGTCGGGATTCAGTCTTTTTAATTTCTAAAATAAACTTGAAATATTTAATACTTACCTACATTCTAACTGATTTTATAATAAACGCACTCTTACGTGGTCAAAGTATTTGAACATTGAACGTACCTAATTTAATAAACCCTTGATTTGCAACAAAAGTGATTTGAATTAACGGTATTCTCACACCCGTGAAATAATAATAAAATTAACAACCCTACTTATGAACCATTGAGAAAATGACCTCATTAGCATCTTGCCAGATAGCGATGCTGCAGTTTTGCGGGCGATTGTGACGTCACCTGGGGTAGAATAATGATACCAATACCTGAATCTGTGGCCTGAGAATAATTCGCATGAGATGTAACGCCGTACATAGATCACGCGGCGGGTCGATTGCACTCCATTAATTCGGGCCATTAAGGGCCCGCTTTCCGCGTAAAGAATTTAGATTTGGGCAACACCCTCAAAATAAACAATATTTAGTGTTAAAAGAATCCGACAGAGGTGTCTGAATTCGTATTAGGAATAATTTTGGGGATTATAATTTAAATAACGAAATTAAATTACCGACATCTATTGCAATTTTAGAAAAACAGAACCATTTTTAGTTAGCACCGAGCAAATTATAACGATGTCGAAATGAAGATGGTTCTCAAAATATGGGTTTTATTACGGATTTAATTAATTATTTTTTTTTTTAATTTTACAAAAAACATTTACGAAAGTTATTTGAATAGGTATAAAAATTACTTTACTTTACTAAAATACTATTATCACTTTTATAAAAGTAATTTATAACTTTTATAAAATCAATAAATATATTTTTACATCAATAAGGTTTTTCTTATATGGTTATCTTTATAGGGTGTCCGGGGGTAAAGTGCTCAAACTTCAGGAGGTTATTCTAAATGCTAGAAGAAGTAAAAATGAAATGGAAATTATTCGAATTTCCAAATTTTTTCCACAAAAATTTATTTTCCGTAGAAGAAATTGTTTTTTTTTCTATACAAAAAATTAAACTTTTTTACTCGAAAACTATCTTAAAACGTTGGAATTCCAAAAAAAGTTTTTTTTCTTTTTTACTTGTACTATCAATTAGAATCACCTCCCGAAGTTTGTGCACTTTACCCCCGACATCTTGTATAATATGCGCAATATAATATTTATACACGTGTAATATCTACTTTTGTACATTTATATCAATTATATACACGTTTACATTTTTATGCTCATCAAATTTATTATATTATAAAGATAGATAGAAAGATCCTTAGTGCTTCCCGAGGACTTACAAATCAGAAGACTTTTTTGTAATTATTTATTTATTCATTTAAACAATTCAATAATTATAAAGAGTAATAAAACATGTAAGCAACATAAAATTACATTCTAAAATGTGAAAGGGGCTCTATTTATTTACATTTTTATGAAATTACTACTTTTAATAGTTTAAGCTTTCAGTGAACTTTCAATTTTATTTTTAACTTCTCTAAATATTATTTGTTTAAATTGTCAAATATAATTTAATCACAAACACAAGATTCACTCAAAATGAAAGATTGGTGGTTCTGAAATGTTCCCATAAATACGGTGAAAGAACCCTAAACTATAAACTTATTACCCTAAACATGCTTCGAGCGAAATGCGGATCTGGAAAGTCTGGATAGTGTGGAAGGAGATGAAGAGTATTTAGTGACTGACAATGGCGGGGCTGGTGTGCTAGATTCTCCATTAGTTCTGTACGGAAAAGGTCATAATAATCGACATAAGTGGACTAGTGTTAAGCCTTTTCACTCAAGAATGCCTCGCCGTAATATTTTGTTGCACCCACCTGGTAACGTCTTAACAGAAACCTGACATGTGACAATTGGTTCACGTCTATACCCACAGCCAAGAAGTTACTGGAAAAAGGTATAATATTAGTTGGAACTGAAAAGAAGAATAAACGAGAAATTCCTCCTGTTTTCTTAGACCCTAAAAATCGAGAAAGATGCACATCAATGTTTGGCTACGACGGATCTCTCACACTTTTGTCGTATTGTCCTCTGAAGTCAGCTAAGAAGAAAGTTGTAATCATGCTGTCCACCATGCATGACAGTCCTGACAAGGATAATGAAGTGTACCTTCCAGAAATAATACATTTCCATAATAAAACCAAATGCGGGGAGGATGTGTTCGACCAACTTTGTAAGAAGTACTCGACGTCCAGGAAGATCAAAAGGTGGCCCATGTGTCTCTTCTACGGGTTGCTTAATACCGTTGGTGTCAACTTTTGGGTCTTATTCTAGCTGTCAACTAACATTGATGAATAGAAAATAACCAAGCGTAATATATAATAATTTCTTAAGAGTTTGTCAATGGCACTCATAAAGCCTCATATGAGAGCAAAATTCAATAGCCAAGTTTACCCCGGGATATCAGAGAAACTATACGTGCAGTCTTGAATATTCATAGTGAAGATCATAGGCCGGTCCCTGATAATCCCAAACCTGGTCGCTGCTGCTTTTGTCCGCGCACAAAGGACAAAAAATCTCGATCTGTCTGTAACACTTGACGCCGCTATATTTGTGTTGACCATCAATACAAAAGCTGTCCTTCATGTAACGACAAAAATGTCTATTAGTTTTGTATTAATAAATTTTATTGTCTTTTCTTATTACTTTGCCATTATAAAAATAATTTTGAAAAAAATATCTAAGACTTTTATTTTATTCATTTTTTTTTGCGCGGGGTACTTCAGTACCCCGTGGTAGGAATAATTACATTCCCAGAGTGGTAGGGTTTAAGAGTTAATAATCAATTAGACATATCAAGTAGTCCAATATTAAGTCTGTTTCCAATAAACCCATAAAAAATTCCCAGTTCTCCTTACCTCCTTACCACCTTGCCAGTTGATGTTTTGTTTCTCCCGATTTATTCGTATAACCCATTAGTCTACATAATTATCTAGCGGTTTTTCCATTACTTGTGCACTTATGTTAATGTATTTTATGACCGTCTTTGTGTTGCTTATATTTGTATCATGTTGTCTCCCTCTATATTTTGTTATATATATGCACACATTATGTACTTCTTGTTTAGTATTAATTTGTACCCTGATGATGCTTAAGTAAAGCGAAACCGGTCGGTTCTTAAATTAATAAATATCGTGGTTTTAAAACAAAAAAGTATTTTATTTTATTAAATTATATTCCCCACAGTTTCAGAACTTTCAATAGCTTTTTTCGCTGGCCCGTTCATTATTTTTCTGGATTCCACGTTCGAGTATTGTTATTTGAAACAGGTGGCCCATATATTATTATTACATATTATATTATATTTCGGACATCGTTGCATTGTGAATCATTAGAGCAGATCTTAGAGTAATATTACTCTAAGGAGCAGATGTAAAGTGACGTGTGTATTTGTGTACGTAGAAAGTTAATTCGCAAATAAATCACGATCGTATAGGAACAAGAAAACTAAATTAATAAAAATTTACCCCGTAATTTCTAATGCATTGGAATTAGTTTTATTTCCCAAAGTACCTATTCTGAAAAAAAAATAATAACTTTTTACTACACAATACATAAATAAAAATATGAATTATTAATTTTTATAGTAAATTATCGTTTATAATAAATATAAGCTTATAAATCAAAAATTGTATTTTTTTCTTCTCACCTAATAGATAGGATATAATTTTATGAGATAACATTTTTTCTTTGAAATACGGGATATCTTTCGTGTATTTCCCATCTTTGAAAAAACAATATTTATTAACTCATAAACTTTACACGCGTAAAAATTATCTTTATAAATTCAAATATTTGC
The DNA here is from genome assembly GCA_026573805.1 of Hesperophylax magnus. Lineage (NCBI taxonomy): Eukaryota > Metazoa > Arthropoda > Insecta > Trichoptera > Limnephilidae > Hesperophylax > Hesperophylax magnus. Next base: position 1,190,735 of record JAIUSX010000157.1, read on the forward strand.
ACGTAATCGCACGTCTGTAGATCATAGAACGATGAACGACACGTCTGCCCCCAAAGCCCTCGAGTTGGCGAATGAACTTTTCAAAGAAAGATAGTTTAATCTTCAAGTCGGAGCGAGCGCGCTATAATAAATATGATTTAAAAGCAATAGGCGTAAGCGACAGTTGTGAAAATGTTTAATAAATCACGGCGTATTTCAAAAATAGCAAAAATCACTTTTGGGGTCTATTGAGTAGCATTAAAAGAAGCATTGTGATTTTTTTCATACATATAACTTGTAAAATAACAGAAATAAACGTGTTAATAATATTTTTCGGAGCATACTTTGCGATTTATTTCTATCGAGGGAATTTCAAATAATTACCGTTTCGGCTTTTGGAACAAATAGATACTATCTTAAAGAATAACATATATTTTTTTAAGAGCTTAAAAACTTCAAAATTTTAAGGAAAGTATGTCGGAAATTGGATGAAATTCGAATAGTGGGCCCTTAAGTGCAAAGTTTGTCAGCCATTTGTGATGTAACAGCCAATATATTGCCCCTCCCAGCAGCGAATGGGATTTTGTAGCGGAGGCAAAAAGTTTAGTTAAAGTTTTGAATTGGTTCTCTTCGTTTTGCTCAGCGTCGTTTTAGGCCAAGTCAAGTTTGGAATTAACTAGACCTGGGTTAAACTGTTGCCCAATACTGATATATTGGTCTGCCGGTATTAAGATATATTCACTGTTCCCAGATACGACGATCCGTGGTCGAGAGGTGAGGCTCTTTACTAGCCAGCCGAATAATGCGGGTTAAAATCCAGGCGTGCGCAAGTAAATTTTATTTTACTGATTTGTGTTATTTAATAATTTAAATGACATTAAGTTTATATGGAAGATAATCTCAGCGTCTCCATGGTGTAAGACCACCATTAAAAATAGTTAAAACCGATTCAGCCGTGTTCGATTTAAATAGCCAGGTACTTCCGCATCATCATCTTCCCCATCTCCTTCTGATTCCCAATACCTTCAGCCTCAAAACATACCCCAATCTGGAATGCCACAGTCTCACTCCAGATGATTGAGAAAAATTGGGATTCTTTGCGGTATTCACATAATCAAAAAAGTTTTGATCAGTTCCTTCCTTATTCCTTCCACTTATATCAAGTCATCAGATAGGTTATATATAGTGCATGTAGTCAACAACTGATTGATTATTTATATTTTCAATTACCTCCACTGTGAAAATGTTAGATTTTTCGCTCTTAGCCCAGAGTACATAGGTTCGATTCCCCATTAAAAAAATGTAGCAGTGAATGTACCAAAGTGTGGCATTAGTATGAATTCTACAGGTTGTAAAATAAAAAAGCATATAATGGAAGAAAAAATGTATCGTTAAACTAACTGACGTATTATTAATGGTTTGTAATAAAGTTTTGAGGTTGTGATTTCTAAAGTACCTGAAAACTGAGTGCATTTTTTTGAATTTGATTGTTACAGTTAAAAAACTACTTCATATCGAACATCAACTCAACTCCGTATCTCTTTACAGTGCAGAGAGGCTCCTCGCCTTCTTCTGCCAGTCAAACTACTCTTTTAACAATTCCGATACTAAAACTTTTCAGCGAAATAGGTCAATTAGTTTTTGAATCTCTATGGGACAAACAAAGAAACATTCATTTATATATATAGACATTGAAGATAACCGTTCCAAAAGTAAGTTACAAGGAATAAATTTATTTTATTGACCGACTCTATTTATTTACTCATATCACTCAGGGTTGGACTAGCTCGGTGGGTAGCTCTACGAGATTTTATCATTTAATTCACTTACAACACAACATCCTATTAGTCAAATATCAAATAAAAGCTATTGGTCCTACAGTGTACCGCATCATTTAAACATAATGATAAGGCATAGAATTTTATTTTGGTGAAACCAAATTGAAGTTATTACAAACTATCAATGTTCGTTTACATGTTCCACCGGTTGATCTCAACCTTCATCAAGACAATAAATACCAGAACTGTTTATATCGATGGCCTAGCGCACACACGTGTTAAGAGCAGTTTTAAGAAAAAAACAATTAAGTGTTTTTATAAGCATTTATTTAGATAAATTACTATGTAAGTACATGTTTCCTAGGAAATTTACATTACTTATTCTTCGAGAATGAATAAAAACCGGTTGTTCAATTTTTTTTTTGCATTCATATTAAAAGTAATCTGGGGTATTCTTGTAAATTGAATTTTCAAATTGCACATAACATGATATATTATGTTTTATAATATAATATATTACATATTATGTATGCGCTAGGCCATCAATATGTTTGTATTTTGACCGTTCTTAAGCCACAAAATATGTTTTCTTCGATAATTTTATATTTATTAAATTTTGCCTAATATTATTAATTTGCATTCGTTCCTCGCGCGTTTAATTCAGCAGGTGTGCAAATATGCGTTTAAGTAAGTTAAAGTTTTAAGTTTAAGTATCAAAGATTTGCAAACAATAACGTTGTTTATATTATAATTAATCAAATATGTCTCTCGTTCTCGAGTGTCTAATAAACACGAGTGCCTAGAGCCATTTTCGGCGTCATCAATTACCTATCTACGTGGTTAATTTATGGAGAAAGACGCGGTACAAAATGGGGACAACGGAACGCTATCAAGCATTTTCGTTAAAACCTCAATATTATATTAGAAATTATACAATTGACATATTTCATGAACGAAGATTTTTTTCTCAGGCCCGGACTTAGCGGCCCTAGACCGTTATTATGTTCACGTGCAAATGAAGATACTTACTTATTTTTTTATGTCTTATATCAGTAAAACAAGATTACAATTATTTATCATACATTATCGTGTAAATGAATCCCGGACAACTTCCGATTCCAGGGGAGATCTGGCCCAGTGATCGCCAGCTACGGATCTGTTCGATACAACTGATGTTGTATCGAACATGAACAATTATTTTATTGCATTTAATTTTAATTGCGACTAAAGTCTGATAACCCCTTTTTCCAAATTATAATATTTACCAGCAAATTTGATGACCCCTTTTTCCAAATCATAATATTTACCAGTTGAAAAATCTAGCAATCTTGTTACCAGGCAGCAAAAAGACCGAATCTAACCTGAAACAGTTCGATAACCCTATTTTCTAAAACGAAATCAAAATATTGACAAAACCAGTCGCTGGACGAAATTATTATTGGCAATAAAAATACCTGCCTTTTGAAAAACGTAAATATATTTTTGCAAGCTGACGTCACACAAACGCTGGTAGAAAGACATTATAAATAGGCCATTTAAACAAAATATTGGCAGTAAAATTTCAAAAATTAACACGAGTGGACGGAACACCTCCAGTTAAAACGCGATCTGTTAATTATAATTATAAATTCCTGAGTGTCAACTGATATCTGCAGTCGCTTCTGTTCCTCCATCACGGCACAATCATTTTAAAGATAACAACTATTTGCAACGAGCTGTTTACGGCCGGCACTCTATCAGCTGAGCCAGACGCATCTGTCATCATTACAATAATGGGGCGTCTCCATGTGTCGGCTCTTATAATAAAATGACCATGCTGCCGCTGATCAAATAGAGGCTGGCCAATCCCTGCTGCATTGATGCTGACAACCTAGAGGCTGATGAATTCTTCCTGGTTACCGACTGAACTGCCCACTGCCGCTGATCACCTAGAGGCTGGCCAATCCCTGCTGCATTGATGCTGACAACCTAGAGGCTGATAAATTCCTCCTGGCTACCGACTGAACCAGCCACAGATACTGACAACCTAAAGATTGACAAATACTTGCTGGCTACCAACTGAATTAGCCATTGATGCTGAAAACCTAGAAGCCGGTTATTTCTTCCTGGCTACCAACTGAATTAGCCATTGATGCTGATTACCTAGAGGCTGGCCAATTCTTTCTGGCTACCAACTGAATTAGCCATTGATGCTGAAAACCTAGAGGCTGGCCAATTCTTCCTGGCTACCGACTGAATTAGCCATTTATGCTGAAAATCTAGAAGCCAGCCAATTTTTTCCTGGCTACCAACTGAATTAGCCATTTATACTGACAAGCTAGAGGCCGGCCAGTTCTTCCTGGTTACCAACTGAATTAGCCATTGATGCTGAAACCCTAGAGGCTGGCCAATTCTTCCTGGCTACTGACTGAATTAGCCATTGATGCTGAAGCCTAGAAGCTGGCCGATTCCTGCTGGCTACAAATTGAACTGGCAACTGCTCCAGCAGTCGCCTACGCCATTTGCTGTCTCGTATGGCGCGATGATGCACAATGTGCTCCAATCTGAAATTATCACTGAAAGAATTCCGATTGTCTCAGTTATCTATCTGTGTTTTAAATCCCAGTTGTATTGAAATACATATAACTATTTCTTGTGAATTGGGTTGGCTGTAAAAAAATAGGAAGTACCTATAAGCTATACCCCTTTGTACGTTCTGTATACCAGTACAATACTTGTAATTAAAATGTGAATTTTGATTCGAATCGTCTTTTTTTATGATGGTTTGGATAAAACACCTCACGGTGTCTTACTTAAATCATTACCCAGGTTGAGTACTGATGTGTGCCGGTGCTTATTATTTGCAGTATTTTCTTGTGCAGGCAAACACGTCCCGTACAAATGTGTTTAAGATACACTTTACTGTAATAATTATTAATAATTTCATAAATTAAAAGGATGTAGTTCTATCGCAAATAAAAAGTTACAGAAAAAAACGAAATTGACATTTCGTTACTTTTTTTTCCAAGACCTTTTAAATAGTTTGTGGTTGGCGATTCTCTATTCATCATTTTAAAGCGAATCACTTAAGCGAAACAATAATACTTTGATTCATCAATTACTATAAAAGGCAATTATCTGCATTTGGAAAATAATTTTTTTAACATTCTTTTTTTTTAGTTACGTAAAATGTATATTGTATGGGATGCTAAGCATTTCCAATCATTTCTGTCAACGATATTTTCATATGTTATAACCAGTTAATTCATGCTTATTAGGTAGACAATATTTGGTAGATCACTGGAAATAAAATAAAAATAAATTAGAGTATTTTTTTAAGTTTAAAAAATATTTTTGAATGTAATAGAACCTAACCTAACTAAACCTAACCAAACCTACCCTTACCTAACCTAACCTAACCTAATCTAACCTAACCTAACTTATACTAACCTAACCTAACCTTTACTAACCTAATCTTACCCAATCTATACAAACCTAACCTAACCAATGCTAATCCAATCTCTACTAACCTAACCTGGCGTTATAACCATTTGAAAGGCATTCGATAGCATATCCCATGAGTTGCTATTAAAAAAATTTAATAATATCGGCATAAAAGGCAACGCGATTAAATGGATCACCGACTACTTAAAAAACCGTCCTCAAGTGGTAAAAATCAATCGTGTTAATAGTGATCAAGAGATTACAAGCTTTGGAATCCCCCAAGGTACAGTGCTTGGACCAATTCTATTTACTATATATTTAAACGATATTTTTTTTCAACCTTTACATGGTCAAATTACGTCATACGCCGATGATACAGTATTAATAATAAGTGATAAGACTTGGGAAAATGTCGAATTAAAGGCCACAGAAGACATCAACACGCTAGAGAATTTTTTCGACACTAATTTACTGTCACTTAATAATGAAAAGACATTTGTAATTCCATTTGCAATCCATACAAATGATACTCCTAAAAATTTTAACATTGTCATAAATAATAATACTTAATTCACAGCCAAAACTATTTCAAATCAAACTGTACAGTACTAAAAACAACAAATAAAATTAAATATCTAGGAGTAATTATTGATAAAAATCTGAAATGGAAGGAACAAATATGTCAAGTAGTAAACAAAATTAGAAAATTAATATATATATTTTTAAGAATTAGAAACTTTCTGTCGATAAAAAATCTATATTTAATTTACTATGCCTTAGTTCAATCCACTTTACAATACGCTATTATTAGTTGGGGATCCGCGTATAAATGTAACCTTCTTCCAATTGAAATTATACAAAGAACAATTATTAAAATTATATTAAAAAAATCCTTTGACTACCCAACAGAACGCCTGTTTGAAGAATTTCAAGTACCTACATTTAAAGACCTATATATTAAAAACTCATTAATCCAAATTATAAAATAAAAAGATAAATTTCAATTTTTAAATGAAAACAGAACGCGACTTAGACATGTTTTTCTATGCCCAAAACTAAATACGTCTTTTGCACAACATCATTATACTTACCAGGAAAGAAATTTTTTCAATCGTCTACCAGAAGAAATCAGAAGCATTAATGATAAAACCCGAATACTGTTCTCTGTCAAGAGACACTTTCAAAATATTCTGAAAAAAAAAAACTACTGTCACTTAATTAATCTCACAAATATCCTTAGTTTTCCATAACTTCCTTTCTTTTTTTAAATTTATTATATTAATATATTATCAAAAAAAATACTACAGCAAACATACATTTATGTACATTGAATTATTTAAGTACTAACTAACAACACCATTTATGTACATTGAATTATTTAAGTACTAACTAACAACAACATTTATGTACACTCCCCTTCCATACACAAGCAAATGCTTTCAATGGAAGAGTAGTAAAAAGACCCAAGATGTAAAATGAATTATGTACCATGTAAACATATTATTAAAAATAAAAAATAATTACAAAAAAAAAAAAAAAAATCATGCATATTATGTAGACACTATTTTGGCAGAACACTGGAAATAAAAAAATTAAAAAAATAAGAGTAGGTATTAAGGCATATTTTTTCAACAGTTTTTTTTTATAATTTTGTATGTAAAAAAACCTAACCAATATTTACTTAACCTAACCTAACCTACAATAATCTGACCTCACATATACTAACCTAACTATTCTTACCTAACCTAAACATTAAAAAAATAATAATTTTTAAAAACATGCCCTATATTTACATAAGAAAATTTCATTAACAGATATTATTTTGACTGTCATTCCATTTAACGATAGCGAATTTTCATTTTACGTAATTAAAAATTAGATTCTCGACAAAGTTCGACCCACTCGTTGTTCGAGTGAATGACTTATTTTTAAATTCCAACTTTTTAGGTAAAAACGCAAAATTGGTTCGCGCCCCGTGTGGGACTGGTATTATTATTTTGCCCTTTTGCTACATCTACCGTCCCGCGCCTAAATAATTTTTATTTAATTTACAAATTATCTGATAATTTAATATAACTAGCAGTTTTACCTTTAAAACTTGATTTTGCTTGAAAATTGGGTATGTAATGTGTCTTTATATAGTGTGGATTTATTATGACTTACTTAAAAGAACATCTTAATTCAGTGTGTGTTTGTCCAAAGACTTATTTGTAACATTGTGTTTATTTATTGTTAATTACTATGTGAATGCCTAGTTTGACTTGCGAAGATTAGATATTCATAAGGTTTACGGGTTACATGACGTAAATACATTGATTATAACTGGAAAGTGGACATTTAGAAAGCATGTTAAATTACTCAAAATCAAAGACATTAGTGAAGGGATTAATAGTTTTTATCGTTTTAGTGTGACTACATTTTTTCTAATTTTAGTACAGTATTCTTTTTTTATTTGGTTCAAAATATTCGATATTGTAGCATAATTTTTAACGTCAAACTTTTGGCTTAGTGTTATTGTTTACGTGCGGTTTCAATGGATACGGGCCAAACACAAGGTTGCCACCTCGTTCTCGGCAAGTTCACAGCAAATTTAGCGGGTAAGTTTGTACCTCACACTAAGGATTAATCAATAAGATTTTTAGTGGATTTGTGCATGTGAAAAAAAAGTTGGAATTTCGGAAAAAGTCACCCATCTTTTTTACTCCTACCATTATGTCGAATCACCTCCCGAAGTTAGTGCACTTTACTCCCAGACACCTTCACCATATTCACAATCATACAATTTGCGAAAAATCTCCTCATCTTTCTATGCAAATTTTTACCGAGTTAAAATTTGTTCCCCATATTTTTTTAGTCGCTCTTCCTATTTAGTTTTTTTTTTGTTATTATTACTCAGACCTTCATCATTAGTAAGAATGGAAAAAAATATTTTTTATCCCAGATAAAATTACCAAAACATTTTAAGGACATGCGTAATAGGTGCATTAAATATGTATAATTTAATATTTAGCACCTCATAACTGAGTAAAATATACTGTGAATTTCCAAATAAATGTTCAGAAAAAATCAAATGATTTGGCAGTACGAGTAATTACTTTTAATTTTCATGATGGTTACTGAACCATAAATTTAAACGGTATTGGGAAAGCAAGTTATTTTGAAAACCACAACTTGTTTACGAGATTCTCTAAAAATTCTATTCCTCACTGCTCTCTCAACATTGTTAAGACTTGTATGGTATAATTTCAATCTACTTCCGCACACTCTTATACGTTGAGAATTGTTTGCTATTCCTGACATCTAGTTACCGTAGCAAAATAGCGTCTGGTGTACCAACTGTAAGTAAATAACATTACCATACAATTATATTGCATAGAAAAATGTTTGTAGCAGATACGTGAACAAATCTGTTTAAAAACCTTGCCCTGGGGAATAATTCACATTTTAAACATACTCTTACAGAAACTGAGATTAAAAAAAAAAATTACAAACCTTTTAAGAAATATATCTGGTCCGATGATATCCATCACAGAATCTTCATCCAATCTGAGATTTCAAAATGTTTTTTTACAGTCTCACAGGGTAAGATTATTGATTTCCTTTCAAAGCCTTAAACTCAAATATTACTGTATTACATAACATATGTACATATGTGTTTACCCTTTCATACTTACTTTGATACTTGGTTTTTTATGTGTTAAACCGCATAAGAGTCCCAACTGTTCCCAACCATCTGGAGCCAGTGAGACCATGGCATCCCAATTGGATATGTTCTGATACTGAAGAATACAAGAAAATGTGAATATTCGCTAAGAATTCATAGCTGATGCAAGCATAAGGCACAAGAGGCATCAGCACGGGTAAACCACCCAGTGAGGCCAACATTACTGGATTGTTCTATGAAAAAAAATGACTATGATTAAGAAAGTTGGGTGAGGCCAATATTACTGGATTGTTCTATGAAAAAAAAAGACTACGATTAAGAAAGTTGGGTGCGTAAAGCGTATGAACGAAGAAAGGAGTAAAGAGAATTTATGACTAAAAATGAATGATATAAGTCGGAAGCGCCCGAAGAAGACATGGCAAAACCAAGTGTACAAAACGGTGATCCTTCCTAGTTAGACGGTCAAAATTCTCTCATATCTGTGAAGGAATAAACCAATACATAAATACTTGAATAGGTTCATGCTCAGAAAAAAGGATGGGTACGTATAATACAATGTATAAATGTTAATGAATCGATAAGTAGGTGCCAAGACCAAGCTTTTTGGCCGTCGCGGTCAGTCCTATCTGACTACTTTTGTGGGGAACGGGGTGATGGTTGGTTAGTTAGTTGGATAAAATATATCAAAAGCTTTTTGGTTTTAATAAAAAGACAAACATTTTGAGATGGCGAACAACCTGACAATTTACAAGTATATCAGAGATGGACTCATAAAAGTCTTTCTATCTCATTTTGTATTTCATTGAGATATAATACGATTTAAATAGTTGGAGAAGCAGTAGACTTAAAATTAGTAAATTACTTAAAAGTACTTAAAATTTAAAAATTAAAATTAAAAATAGTGGACAGGATAGACATCTCTGGTCAGTTATTGTAAAGATTTTGCTCTGCAGGTAAGTGACAATGAAATTCAGTCATCTATGCCTTAAACAGCTGGATTCATCTGAATTATATTGTTTGACAAAAGAGGGCACCACTATTCCTGTTTTTTTTCGATTTACGACTAAAAGATTTAAATATTTTTGTCACAAGAAAGTGACAGTACTTTTTGAATTACAATGTGTTAATTCAATTTCATTCAAAATTCTACTCTCTTGAGAGCTTTTCGTGACAGATGATTATTTCGTGGTGCAAATGCAAGTTTTATTGTGCTGATTGCCGTCCGCTGCCGAATTTGGAGATTAACCTTGAGGATAGGAATTGCTGCCAATCTCAATGCGAGTTATATATTCGGTGAGTTCTCTGTTTTGTGTATTTGGTGGCTAGATGATAATTTTTTACGCTGCCTTCAGTGAAAATTTTTGTAATCAACCCATTTTTTCATAGCGAATTAATTATTCCCTGATGGTCTGTGTGGTTTACAAACCAGACCATCACCAATAGTGTTAGAAAAAAGCAAAACAACGCTTTGTATTTACATTTACAAGTTCCTCACAGACACATAAGCTTGTGATTTTTTAATTTTTTTTTTTATGAAACGAAATAGTGGCAATAACGTTTATTGTGCAACTTTTTTTTCAATCCAAGAAAAAAATGGTTGAAAAATTCCTCAATTTTTTAATTAAAATTTTATATATTTCTTTATATGCGTTATCAATATTAAAATCTGAAAGAATCTTTTACCTGCTTTCAAAATCAGCATTTATTTCGTGCACACCTTCAAAAACACCGAATCTATTTGAAAATGAATGTCAACCAAGAATATTGTTAATAAAGTGATTTGATGAAAAAATCTCACGCCCAAGGGATAAATAAAACAAATTTAATGTCAGTAATACGCTCACCAAACGCATGTGCAAGATTACAATAGTAATTTTGCAAAGTGCGCCTGATTCAAAAAATCATTATTTGTTTTTTCTGAAGTGAATTTACAGCAAACGCAGCCTTGATGCTTTTCCCACCATTTTATAAATATATATTTATACATATAAAATACGTATTTTACACATTTTCATAATCTGAGAAAAATTTATTATAAACATGTACCTAAACGAAAAAGAATTATTAACTTGTACTAATTTGTTATGGTTTTTCAATTAGATTACGAATATTGCATTATATTCAAATTTCATTTCAGGATTTATAAGCCATCCGGCATGATGATACCCGGCGGTAGTTTAGGTAATTTAGGGTACGTTCGCCAGAGAATGTGTAACGTTCGGCACGCCAAGATGAAAAGCAAAACGCTGGGTGCCATAAGGGGTGCCTACTTATTTTATTATTTGCTGCAATGAACGATACCTGCATAATTATTTTAAGAAATCTGTTTTAGTTAGGACTTTTAAATGATAGGTTTTTTTCCATTACTTCTGGCTTTCACCCTTCAAGGGTGTTCTAAGCCATCATTTAAAATTTTGGAGAAATGAATGGTAAACACTAATGGTAGATTGAGTATATAGATTTTGTAGGAAAGCAAAAAATACCAAAACTCTAATTTATTTATTTACACGGAAGAGGATAGTAATGTAAGAGATTTTGGTTTCTTCTGTTGACAATGGAAGGGTTGACAAAATTACGTTTTTAAATAAAAAGGTATCTTGAAAAGGTTGATTTTAAGAAATTAATTTATTTAACATTTCATTCTGACGGTTTCACCTCTTCCTCACACTCTATAAATGCTGGCGTTCCACAGGGATCGGTTCTGTCTCCGACTTTGTTTTTGTTGCACATCAATGACCTTTTGACATGTGCACCGATTCATTGTTACGCGGATGACAGTACAGTTCATGAAAGTTTTTTTGTTTGACAAGCCCCCAAAGGGCACACAAACTCCAACGGCTCGGAGGGCTTTGAAGCAGAGAATGGACGGTTATCTCGAGAGTATTTCCTCCTGGGGTAAAAATAATCTCGTCGAATTTAATGTTTCAAAGACCCAATCCTGTCTGATTACGTCTAAAAGGGATCTAAATGATAATCTAGTCTCCTTCAACGGAAGCAATCTTCCGAACAGGCCTTCCATTGATATGCTTGGTGTAACTATAAGTGACCAGCTCAGGTACGGGGGCTCCATCGAAGCCAGAGTAAAGCTGGCCTCTCAGAAGCTGGGCGTACTGTACAGGGCCCGCAGATACTTTAATAGTACACAACTGCTGACCCTGTACAAATCGCAAATGCGCCCTACTGTCGAATTTGGCAGCCATCTCTGGTCCGGAGCCCCTAAATACCTGAAAAAAATCCTTGACTCTGTGAAGAAACGGGCGGTCCGTTTGATAGATTCCCCAATCTTAACAAACGGCCTGCAATCTTTAGAGCACAGGCGTCAGGTAGGTATGCTGTCCTTGTTCTATCGGTATTACAATGGAAGATGCTCTGAGGAACTAGCGTCATTGATCCCTTCGGCACCGGTGCGTAGTCGGGATACACGCCAAACGCGCGCCCAACATTTGTATACGGTTGACATTTGTCACGTGAGAACGGGTCGCTTCTACGATTCGTTCTTAAGTTCAACAGCTCGGCTGTGGAACGAACTGCGTGTTTCCTCCCTCCCACAACATGGGACTCTTTAAGACCCATGTTCACTCCTTCCTCTCCACAAAAAGACCCTCCACACAGCATCTCCAAAGATGGCATAGGCCCTGAGGGAAATTATTTTCTTCAGGGCCTCCTGTGTGGAATTATATAAAAAAAAAATCTTATAATCTTGTCTTTTAATATATACCTATATTAAACATATATATATTTTTTTAAGCTGAAAGTAACTTTTAAAAAGCTTTGATTGTGTCTATGGGGGGTGTTATTAATTTAGTCATCAGATTAAAAAAAAAAATTTACTTTTGTTTTTTTTTTACAATTCAATTTTTTAGTATTCTTTTTTAGTCGTGTTGTGACTTATTTAAATTTATTATTGATGAATCTTATTTTTCTATTATAGTCATAGCACACTTATGCACGACATACAGGGCATTTTATTTATAAGTCTCTTGAAAATGTAGCACATAATTCAGTCACCTTACGTCACTGTTACGGAAAGCTTTTGGACAGGACTAAATTTGAACATTAAAGTGCGTGCTTATTTCGAAACCGACCGCTGATCCTGGCTTTGCAGGCTATCTTCTTCCATTTAATCACTTTTCTCGCTACGTTTATCATCTCGCTTTTATACAACAGCTCCGTTCAACAGAACATCCCTTAAAGCTAAGCTTACACTGTCTGAAGTAAACTGAGACGGACAGCTTTATAGAGCATCCCAATAGAATATCCTTCTGAAAATAGATCCTGCGGATGTAGCATTAAGTGTTCTTTGATCCGTTTCCTACGTCGACGTGAAGGCAAACCCAATCCAAATTTTGAGCACCATTCGTTAACAAAATACCGGACCAAGATACAACCGAGGCCACTAACAACTTTCATCCAGGAATGTTAAGTCCTTAGTCTTAGGAATGTTAAATACAATGCACTTTTATGTCTAAAGTGCTAATAATAATAAGATTAAATATTCAATAAAAAAAATTTAAAAAGAAACATGATCAATAATTTCTAATAGCGACAAAACAAACATGTTTATTCTGAAGCGTAAAAAAAACCTTTGTATTTATTAATTAATCATTATAGGCGGACCATAAAACGTAGGTTAATATAATAAATGTTCTGCATTTGTGCTTTTAAAATAACGACATAAGGGAAACATTGAAACTTTAGGGGCGGTCGAGAGAATGTTCTTAGAAACTTTGTCAAAGATTTAAAAATAATAATTCAAATTTAATAAGCTTTTTTGAAGTGACTTTGCTCTAAATCATATTGTCTAATGTTTATATAATATTTTAAGAGTCCAAAAGAGAACATTGAAATCACAATGAATCGTCAGTGCCTATGCACTTTTTAGCTGAATAAATTTTTTTTTTTTTTAGTTATTTTTTAAGTTAAAAGAAATACATATTTCGCTATGTTAACTTAAGTGTACATTGATTAAAACAATAATAATATATAAATTAATAATTATGGTTTACTACCTAAGTAACATATTTTTCTTAAGTAAGAGCATTTTGGTTTTGCTTATTGATCTTGGGGGAAAACAGTTTTTTCTTAAATATATTAATTCTATTTTCAATTACATTGTTATTGTACGCCTCCGTTATTTTCAATATTTTAATTTGTCGAATGCTGAATTAAAATTAACGTGAACTCCATTCAATGCATTGAACCGAATTTCAAAAACTTTATTGAAATTTTCGAAATTATTAAAAGTTTGTCGTGTTTTAACTAAAAAATTAAAGTGAATTTTTTAATTTCAGTCTGTATCGCTTTGAAAACCTGACGAATTTGTATATATCATATACAAAGAATAAGCACGTGAAATACCTATATTCTAAATAATCAAGTTCTCTAACAAATAATGCTTTAGCCGACGTCTACAGCAATACGTATTAATAAAACGTAACGGAAATTTTTCAAATAACCCGTTATTATCGCTCCAAATCCATAATTACACTAATTCATACAAAAATAAGGAGAATTTACTGCTTAAAGCTGTTATAAACAGATAACTTGGTGTAAATACAAATAATAATGTTTTAATAAATCCAATCTATCAAAGCCGATAAGCTCCTAATAGAATATTATCCATAGGGGGAGGGGACATCGTATTTTATTTGCATGGCTCAATGGTACGTTCAGACAAAAAGCGGTATAGGCTTTAAATGTACAATTACATTTTATCCCAATTAATTTAGTACGTGGATTATCGTTCGAATTTCATAGTGAAGATATTAAAAAATAAACCCCCAAAACGATAAATATATTGGATAATTTAAGTTTAAAAAAGATATATTTTATAGTACGAAAATACTTTCCTAGTTCTCTGTTAGATTATATTATTTATGCATAATGCTGAAATAATAATAATCAAGCCGATAAGTCGACGAGATGGCTCTTCAATAATCTGGTGAACAAGAAGAGCCTAGTAATGTTTCAAACAACAATTTCAAAAACTTATTCGGTCATACAGAGATTCTGCGAAATCGAAAACAATGGTCATCATAACATGCTATTCAAGGCGGTAAGTTAAGCAAAGACGGGTGTTATTTCATTTCTCTCGACAACTGCGCATTTCAAGTCAAAAGCGTGTTTCTAACAAGCATCTGTCTAATATAGGTTTACTGTATTCTCCAACGTATAAAAAATTCTCTTTTTTTAACATTATATACTTTTATTATTTTGGTTTTTTAAGTATGTTTAAGTATTGATGATCACTGAACGGATAATACACACTAGAAATGTCTTCCATGTAGATTTAAATGGTTGTAAACGTCACCAACGAATTATTACTTTATGGTTCTAGCCCATCTAGACATCGTGTATTGCCATTCCATTTGAGCGAAATTAAAATTCCATAACGATGATGATACACAGTTCTATTTAAAAATGTAAGCATATAATGGTCAGACTTTTGGATCACGAAATACGGCCAATTTGTATATCTTTATTTAATGTCCTTCCAAATGAAATCAAAAACACAATGGAGATTAAAAAAGTTTAAGGACAACATTAAAATATTGCTAAATAAACATGAAGATGAGGAAATCGTTAGAATTAACAACTAACATGAAGGTTTTTTTAATTTATTTATTTATTTTGTGGAAATACTAAAATTATGGAAATATGAAAAATAAAATCAACATGCATGATGCATTTAATCCCCATACAAAAACTTACAGTCCGCCCTACAGGAGGACTATGAAAAGACTATTTTACTTCGTATTTTAAAAATTGTCATTTAAAATACTTATATAAAAAAACTTTATCATGATTTGTATTTCAGGAGAAAGAGACACATAATACATAGTGTAAAGCCGTTGTCTCCTTCTTTGTGGTAACCGATTTCTTTTAAATTTAATTGTCAACAAACCGAAAACGCTCCTCTTTACATAACTGTCCTAGAGTGAAGTTTCTTTAGCCATGAAAATATTTTACGTCTAACACCCCTTTGGACTTCAGTTCTTCTTTTCGTGACCAATGCTGGCATGTAGCACTTGTTGCTTCTTAGAATAAGTCTGGTTTCTCGTTTTTCTTTTCTTCAAAGTTCCAGTAGCTCTCTCTTCATCTTAAGCAGTCGCTTTCAGATGTATTTTGCCAATTTCCTGTAGAACTACATTTCTCGAGGTTCAATCTTGTTCATTGGCTGTGCATTCTATAAGCAACCTTGGAGACCAATTCAGTGGTCAGTATCTTAACAAACAGGTAATCTTTCCAACTCCATGGATTTACTTCAGGATCACAGATATCGCCTAGCCAAGCATATCGCTATAAAGGATATTACAATTGAATGGCAATCAATTCATTTTCAAATTAATGATACGCCTCGATTAAGGTTACTGTACCGAATATATAACTATTAGTTCCGAGAACAGCCGTACACTTCATGTCCAAAAACGTATTTTTCTAATTTTAGAATAATTAAAAAATCAAAACCAATATTTCCTCTGAAATGATATTTTTTGTAAGTAGGCATTTAAATACCTCCCAACTGAATTATTAACTATGCTTTCATTTATGTATTTTTTAGACACTAATTATATTTTTTAAATTTCTTTGGGTAGGTACCATAATATTGTAAAAATGCGAATAAGAAAATCCAAATAAACACATGATTTCACATTTCAAAAACGCATCTTTACTAAACCATTTAATCATTCTTGAATCGGAAACGGAAAGTACAGACAGGTGAAATACAAAACGGTTGAGTGAAAACAGGATTTCGCTATACTTGTTCAACTAGTAAGCTCCTTTTTTGTTTGGTTATTGCCAAACCGCTTCAAATGTTCTTGGGTGTTATTTATTTAGTGAGGAGACATTCAAATTAAAAAGAACCTTTTGTTTATCCCTACCACAAACCCTTTGTAAACATTATTTTTTAACTAAATATTAACATTTAATACTACTATTAGACCGTGTCCTTTTAAAAAATCCAACCCTTACGTCATTATATAATTTTCATAAAAGCAGGCTTGCAAAATGATAACATACTGGAGTTTACCAGAATGCTTGGAATGTTTACGGTTAAGCTTTTTTTACTGTGGTTTATGTCGCTTTAGTATCACTTTAGGAACTTACGGACACAAAAATGTTTTCTGTAATATTATTATGAACCTTAAAAGTTTACGGGTTAAACTGCATCACATTCCCTGCATAATAATAGTTCGGAGTAGTGGGTAACCTCACCACTCTGGCGTTTTATTGCCCATCCGAAATTTTATTTACCAGTCATGTGATAACTTTTAGTCAACAATGTATGTAATGTTAAAAGAATTCTCTATAGGTTTTGTCGATTATTTGTTTAACAAACCACAATGTATCTGTCTCGTCCTTAACCTTTAAGGCCCATACATACATGACTGAACATCCGTACAATATTAAAGTATTATTATCTTTTTTTTCTCTCTTGTGGAAACAGGTGTTTTTGTTCAACGATTCAAATAATAACTCTTCTCAGTCTGTCTCAAATATATGCGCCATAATTTGGTTTATCTAACTTGATAAATATATGCGTCAACAATTGGTTTGTCTAACTTAATAAATTTGATAAATAAACCAATTGTTGGTATGCAACTTGATAAATTATTTCGTATTTTTATTGTATCGAATGTAAAAAGTTAAGTCTTATTTTCTGACAAATTTTCTATTCCGTAAATAAAAGGAATTTCTTTAATAAACATCCATTTTTAACAATTGTTTGAAATAAAAAATTCAATTTAAATGTGGTGAACTTTTTTGGAATTTTTTTTTATGTATGATATTATTATTTATAAATCGCAACGATTACTAAAAATAAATAGATAAATCTAAAAGATAATTTTATCTAGTTTCTAAAACAGTATTCGATGGTTTTAATGAAACATTACAAAATAAGATGTATGTGCAAACTGGAGAAAAATATTGAAAAACTCGAGGGAAAAATTAACATGCCGTATTTGCTTGATAAAATTATTAAAATTGATTATAGTGCGATTGTATCCTTAAATTTTAAATACAGGAGAGTGATGAAAATATTCGTACTAACTGTTAGTCGTTACGTTATTATGCATCTTCATAACCAAATTGATTTTTTTACAAAACACCGAATCGCCCAATGAAAACTTATAACCAGTGTTTAAAATGCTTTAGAATTCACTTCCACCGGAATCGTGTTAATATAAGTGTACGGGACGTGTTTGCCGGCACAAGAAAATACTGTAAATAATAAGCACCGGCACACATCAGTCCATCCAAACCATCATAAAAGAACGACGATTCAAATCAAAATTCACATTTTAATTACAAGTATTGTACTGGTATACAGAACGTACGAAGGGGTGTAGCTTATAAGTACCTACTTCCTATTTTTTACAGCCAACCCAATTCACAAGAAATAGTTATATGTATTTCAATACAACTGGGATTTAAAACACAGATAGAAAACTGAGACAATCGGAATTCTTTAAGCGATAATTTCAGATTGAAGCACATTGTGCATCATCGCCCCATACGATACAGCAAATGGCGTAGGCGACTGCTGGAGCAGTGGCCAGTTCAATTGGTAGCCAGCCGGAATTGGCCGGCCTCTAGGTTGTCAGCATCAATGGCTAATTCAGTCGGTAGCCAGGAAGATTTGGCCGGCTTCTAGGTTTTCAGCATCAATGGCTAATTCAGTCAATTAGCCAGGAAGAATTAGCCAGCTTCTATGTTTTCAGCATTAATGGCTAACTCAGTCGGTAGCCAGCAGGTATTCGTCAGCCTTGAGGTTGTCAGCATCTGTGTTTGGTTCAGTCGGTAGCCAGGTGGAATTCATCAGCCTCTAGATTGTCAGCATCAATGCAGCAGGGATTGGCCAGCCTCTAGGTGATCAGCGGCAGTGGGCAGTTTAGTCGGTAGACAGCAGGTATTCTCAGCCTCTAGATTTTCAGCATCAATGCAGCAAGGTTTGGTCAGCCTCTAGGTAATCAGTAGTGGGCAGTTCAGTCGGTATCCAGCAGGTATTTGTCAGCCTTTAGGATGTCAGCATCTCTGGCTGGTTCAGTCGGTAGCCAGGAGGAATTCATCAGCCTCTAGGTTGTCAGCGGCAGTGGTCATTTGATTATAAGAGCCGGCACACGGAGACGCCCCATTATTATATTGATGTCAGATGCGTTTAACTCAGCTGATAGAGTGCCGGCCGTAAAAAGCTCCTTGCAAATAGTTGTAATCTTTAAAATGATTGTGCCGTGATGGAGGAACAGAAGCGACTACAGATTTCAGTTGACACTCAGGAATTTATAATTTTTAATTCCTGCTGGCTACCAATTGAACTGTCCACTGCTCCAGCAGTCGCCTACGCCATTTGCTGTATCGTATAGCGCGATGATGCATAATGTGCTCCAATCTGAAATTATCGCTTAAAGGATTCCGAACTTATCAGTTTTCTATCTGTGTTTTAAATCCCAGTTGTATTGAAATACATATAACTATTTCTTGTGAATTGGGTTGGCTGTAAAAAATAGGAAGTACCTATAAGCTATACCCCTTTGTACGTTCTGTATACCAGTACAATACTTGTAATTAAAATATGAATTTTGATTCGAATCGTCTTTCTTTTATGATGGTTTGGTCCTCACGGTGTTTTATTTAAATCACTACCCAGGTTGAGGACTGATGTGTGCCGGTGCTTATTATTTACAGTCTTTTTTGTGTAGGCAAACACGTTCCGTACAGTGTAATATAGTGTAAAACATGCCTTGGTCATGTGGAATCAGAAGGATCACCTTAAATGTTGGTTGACGGTAAACAACAATAAGCGCAAACGGAAAAAATCATGCTCATAAAAGGAATGATTAACTACGGATAAGAGTTAAATAAGAGAGGGGGAGAGACGGACGGTAGGGGAAGCGGGGACACACAGAGCAGCGGGACTGCACTTCAATTGCGGGAACCCTTCACTTCAGTTCCAAGAGCAGTGAACTTCAGTTGTTGAGTCAGGAGACGAGCCTTCGTTCGCTGTGTGGGTGGTCACTCACATATAGCGGCGAGGCAGAATGCAAATTTACTCTGAATTGTGGAGGGTTGAACCACCTAATGGACAGCAGTAAGCGCTTTTAAATATATGGTACCTTTAACAAACGTTATGAAAGAGAGCCAGTAACTTCCAGTATACAATTGTTCCATGCTATTAAGTTAATGATAATTTCGTAATACTATGCATAACTTTTTTGCCAAATAAATGGTTTTTCAGTAAAATTGTCTAAAGTGTTTTCATTTTGATGGTTCCTTGAGAGATAATAATAAATATGGATGGCGTGTTATACATTATATATTCTTTTTAACATCAGGTACAGTATAAGTTATCATCGAGATATTTAATCTACAAAGGAGTTCACTAACTGTAAAGATATAATAACAAGATATAAACACAATAAGCACGTAAAGTTCTATGAAAGTAGTTACAAAAGAATGTGTATTAAATTTTTTGATATATTATAGAAATAAACATGAACAGTTTTTTTGTAAGGCATGTTTGTATTTAGCCTTCCTTCATTACACTGATTTTGGTATTTTACAGAAAAAAATTAAATTAATACAGCGATGAAGGGCGCATATGAAAAAGTATCAAATATATAATTGAATATTGAAAGATGAACAATGGAGTTTGATAAGTGGATTAAGGTAATACGATAATTAATCGTTGAAGAAGACAATAATAATAATAAATCTAAATGAAACAGAACAAAACACAGAATTGATCCCGGGATCTGTTTTAGCGGAATAACGCATCTTACAACTCGGCAATTGGGATCTAATTATTCTACGTCATTTTTGTGGATCTCATATTTCAAAATTCAAAAATAACAATATTATACTAAACTATTTCTTTCCATGTTTTTGGCTGCTATCTTTTTGAATCATTATAAAGTTCCAAAAAATATGTTTGTAACCTAGATAGGGTCTCCGATAGAAATATCCGATTTCCATTTATATGGGACACCTATTGATTTCTTATAAAAGTCTAAGTGAATATTCACTTTTTACTGGAATAACTTTTATTTCAACTTTTGTAGGTTTTACCGATCAATTTAAGATATCATTGAAAAGGATAATAATAATAATAAATTTAAAATAAACACGAAACAGAACAAAACAAATAAAAATGTCACGGTCGCAACTGGAAATTGGGCCCGGCTCTATCTTACCGAGACTATCTTAAAAAAACTAAATGCATGTACCCATATAAGATCACTGAGTATGAAAATGTGGAATATACCTAAAATAACCGCTCATAGTTTTGACTGTACACACAGAAAAATTGTTAATGTTTGCGACTGTGAAAAATTTGATTTCATAATGGAATATACTTATCTGTTAATAATTGTTGATAATATTTTAAGTGGTATACGCAAGTTGCAAAAATTTTTAACCAGCTTAGATCCTTGGCTTGTAACTTTTACAAATTAAAATTTATTTTGCCTCATTGCACTCTTAAACTTGTAGCGTCGATATTATTCCATTGAATAATTAATAATAAATCGCTCGACCTACTTAGGTACGTACTTGCTAATTGCTACTTAGGTACGTATTTGCAGCCGAAATCAAAACAAAGCAACCTACTTGCCTACTCGCGACAATACTAACGCGCACTCAGTCCGGGATACTACGAGAACTCGCCAGAAGGTTCGAGTCTACGGCCTATGCATAATCGCCGCAATGTCGAAGGTTCCCGAAACACACAGTCTGTGCGAGTGCCTAGAATTTAGTTGCCATCCATCTACCTACTGCCGCCGTCGGCCGGGTAGTATAAATAAGCCCGACGCAGCGAGCCAGTCAGTCAGTCATAATTTTTCCGCCAGTCTACAAGGTTCAACGAGTGATCACCCGCGCCAATCTTACTAGCGCGAAGGACAACGTACCTGGCTTCGCCCGTATCATCATGGACTCTATCGGGACATCATCATAGCGCCTCGGCCACGTCCGCGGCCAGCGCTACTCGGATTACAAGCGCCCTGGTTCCAGTGTCTCTGACCAGCGCTTCTTCCACGCTACCATGACCACCACGAGGACACGCAGCATCCTCACTGGTCTACATCGTTCCCGTTCAACCGCCTACAAGGTCCGTCGCACCTTCGGCCGTCTCGTCAGCACTGGAGTGCCTGAAGACCTACGTTCTTCGCCAGTGCCTGACCTCCATCGAGTCCCGGTCACCAGCGCCCGGCGTCGACTCACTGACCCGCGCTTGACCAGCACATCACCGCAGCGTCCGGAGTATTCAACTTTTGTCCTACATCATCTCCTCGTCACGGTTACTGACTCACCAATAAACACATGTGACCTTCACAACCTTCTTTCATTTCGTGCCTCATCCATTGATCCCCAAAAACTCTTATATTTTTCTATGGTCGAATCCATCGAATTCGAACTTGGGGACACGGAAGCACTATTTACATTAAATATATTCAAAATTTACTAACTGCCATAGTAAAAAAATTGTCGCATCTAATATTTACAATTAGACACATAACTTAAAAGTACTATATGGATCAGAGAGCCTACTTACAATAAAAGGTCTCCTTTGGTTCACTACTATTATGGATAACATGGGGGAAAGCTCATACAAACACCCAGTGGGACACAAACATTCCACAAGATTTAAAGAAGGAAAGGGCCTAAAAACTCCTAAAATATTAAATAAATATGGAAGCCATACTCTTGAATATATAATTCCAGTGATTTTCAATAAAATCAATAAAAATTTTAAATTTGAAAAAAATGAGAGACTATGCCCTAAAATGGTAAAACTGCGGCTTATGGTGACCGGATAAATCATCAAAATGATAATTCATCACATCTTTAAAAAGTTATAAAAAGTCATGGAAAGTGATGAAACAAAAACTTTATTAACTGGGTTAAGTAGATTAGATTAGGTTAGGTTAAGTTAGGTTAGGTTAAGAAAATAATTTTTTTCATCGTTTTTAATGACTTTATATCACTTCTCAAAAGTGTGTTGAATAGTCACTGTGTTGAGTTAGCATGGAACCGAAAATTTTAATGAAAATGACCCTTGAAAATGTTTGCATGATCAAGTACAGAGTAATTTTAACCTAATGGAAAACTAAAAAAGAGTACCTACTTAGCCCAAAGTTTTAAAGTAGTGAGTTACCTATTTTAGTAACTTATGAAGCAGTAAATTAGTTGAGACAACATAATTTTACATTTCCATTATTGTGTAATAATATTATGCACTAGACCTTAAAAATAATTTCGGTGAGAAAGCTAGTTAAAGATAATTACTCTAAAATGTGCTACAATTAGTAAAGCTGTATTTTAGGACTAAATCTGAGAAGCAGGTACTTGCTCTCTTTCTTCTCGATTCGTCGCAACATCATACTTCTAATGGGATGCCAAATGATAACTGGCTCTCCAAAGTCGGACCCTTTAATGGTAAAATAAGAAATACAATCATCAGGTTCGCTCTCTTATCGGCTTATAGATGAAACAATCATTATATCCACGGAAATAGAACGTATTTTTGAGATAATAAGAAATATCACATAGAATTTTCCAAACAAAGGTAAAACAGAAGGTGAATTTCAAACTACCATTTTATTTCTAGGGGAAATACAAGAAAAAACCTTCGTTTATCTCAATAAACGTCAGTTAAAGTCAATAAAAACAATAAAAATCAATAAACGTGGAAAGGTTATTTAAAATTCTTACTGGAAACAAGGGTTGTAGTCATGAGTCATGATGGAATTTTCGACATAAATTAATGATTTATATGTCTGGAATTTTTTATGAACCCACCTTGGCTACATTTCAACATAATAATACTGAGAGAAGAATATATTTTATAATAATAGTATTCGTATTTTAATCAAACACTATTTTTCTTCTCGGAATTCCACAAAATAAACACAAACAAGATAGTGAATAATGATAACGCTGAACAGATGATCCCAAGAAGTGGGATCTTTATCTACCGCTGCGAATAAAAACTGATTTTTTGAGAAAATTTCATATTTTGATTCCTAAAAAAATCATTAATCAAAAGTTATTGATGTACGGAGCTAACGAACGAAGATATTTGACGATTTATCCGAGGAAATTAAATTGTGTATTTTTCCGAATATCATTATATCACAATTTTAAAAATTTGGTAAATATTTATCTACGACTACCGTTTATAATACGCATAGTTATGATTGCTCATATACTATGCATCTGTTTATGGATACAGTGCACGTGGCCGGATACGTAACATGCGCCCACTGCATGTCAACACTCGGATGGTTACACATACAGACGTACGTTCGCGCCATCGCTGCGTGGTACACGTACCTACGGCCAATCAGATGGCCGAATTAGGAAACATGACCTTATAAGGAGCTAAACCACCCCCTTCCACTCGCCTCGAGACGCAAGCAGCAGAGGAGCCCGCGAGCATTGGAGCGGCAGTCAGTCATCAACGGACCACGTTGAGAACAACATTATGGACCTTGTCTCCAACTCCCGGCTTATTGCCGACGCCCTGGCTCTTCACGTTAGATAGTTATTCCATATCCCCGTTTGGGACTATCACCAGCCAACCACAAAGACATTATTATATAATTGTGTGATGTCATCTCGCCAGACTGAGGCGGTGAACCGTTTTCCCGCCCAGTCCTGGTGCCGCTGCCCATGTGCCTCATCCATGCTATCATGCCGCCCACACCAGCCTGATTGTGGAGAGCCCTTTGGCGACCCGATCAGTGACTCCTACCACTGCCTGATGGCAGCTCAGCCAGTACTCCAGAGCTGTGCCTCAGCCGCCCATGCCGTCTCTGCCTGATGCCAGCTCCGCCAATACTCCAGTGCTGCGCGTACGCCCACGCTGTTCAATACTCCAGACCATCACCGGGCACTACAGCGCCATTACATTGTACAGCTGTGTCATATCTCCACCGTCCACGCCAGACTGAGGTAGTGATCTTGTAGACCCCTGCCTCAGTCCTGCGCGTCCGCTCACGCTGCCAGCCGCCGCCCTGCAGTGCTGTGCCGTCCGCCCACGCTGACAGCCGCCGCCATGCAGTCCTGCGCGTCCGCCCAAGCTGCCAGCCGCCGCCCTGCAGTCCTGCTGCCATGCCGCTCCTTGTAGGCATCATGCCGCCCACCAGCCTAGGCCCCCGCCTATGGCCCCCTTTGTTGATTCACACGTGAGCTACTAATGTACTTAATTCTATCAGAGCCTTTAGATTCCATAGACTGCCCTAGTAAACTATAGGCCTTAAATTGCCAGGTAACTATTATAGTAACTGTCTGACATTCCTTTTTTGTGTGATAATAAACCTGTCATCCCAAGATTACCTGTTTCATTGGACATTGTACTACTCAACCCACCCTGGAGATGGAGTTCTATCCTCGGCCGGCACTCTGGTGCGGCGAGCGTATATCACCCTAATTCACACTAATCTTGTAACCTTATAACTTAACACTGGAATACACAATGTTACAGTTAACACTGGCGACCAAAATGGTGCTTTTTATTTTTTTATTTTATTTATTTTTATTTAGGAAGCAAACAGTCGTACAGTAAAAAATTATAACAATAAACATTCATATGTTCTAGACCAATTAAGTTCCATTAAATTAAATGTAGATTTAGTATTTTTTACCTAATAAAAAATATGTTACGAAATATACATACAGGGTGTCCGGTGGTAAAGTGCAGTAATTTCGGGAGGTGATTCTACGTGATCGTAGGAGTAAAAAAGATAAATAACTTTTTCTGAAATTCCAACTTTTAGATGTACTTTTAAGCTAATAACGAAAAATTTCTCCGACGTGCCTAGACGGCATTATTTGTTTCGTCGTTGCCAAATCTACATCCCGCGCCCCCATGGTAACTAATACCCGCTACCCCCGGCACCCGAATTCAGTCGGTCAGCTGGTAAACTGTCCCCCGCACCCCCTCCAGCACCCCCCGCTATTAGTAAATCGTGCTTTGAATGTAATGTGTCACAAAATTTGACGGGCGGAGTAAACAACTTTGAAAATTTAATTTATCTAAGAATTTTTGAATTCGTTCACTAGATTTATTGTTTGTTCTCTACGAACTTTTCATTTGGTTTGAATTTTTGACAGATGTGAAGAGAACCCCGTACAATTTAGATGTCGGTACGTGTTTTAGAGGTATAATGGTTATGGTGCTGATTTTATCAAAATCAAATTTTATAATATTCTTATTATTATTATAATTTACAAGTACAAGTATATTAAATTGGATTTATTAATATAGACGTTGTACATTATAATGATTTATGATCAATAAGATGGATCAAGGAAAAAAATATTTATGAGATGTAATATTTTTGGTATGCCTCGTTATTCTGCTGTGTCATTCGTGTGGAAAACGTTCTTTTTTTAAAAATGATTTTCGGCTATGTAATCATTGTTTTTTCTCACCTATAAAATTATGTCCCGTCTTTCCGGTTTATAAAAAAAGGTCTGATTTTTAGGATTGAAATTTTCAAAAAATCCCCAGGGTTTCAAAAATACGATTAAAAAAAAAATAATAATACAGAATGTCTTAAAATATTTTCCTTAACCGGAAAAAAAAATTAAAAAATATGATGCAAATGGCCTATTAGTAAAAAGCGATGAAATTAGTTAAGTGTTCAATGAGTTATTAATATTTTTTATAATAAAAAGTGTAACGTGATTTTAGTGCAGTTCTCTTTTTGAATTTGGTAAAATATCAAAACATACAGCGAACTCTGTGTTGTTATTGTTTACAATTCACATGCGGTTTCCATGGATACGCGCCACTCACAAATATGCAACGTTGCCACGTTCACACTTGCGAATTTATCGGGTAAGTTTGCACCTACACTATGGCTTTTTAGCAGGTAAGTCTTTTTGTATGAAAAATAAAAAATTGGAATTTCGGAAAAAGTTATTTATCTTTTTTACTCCTACGATCATGTAGAATCCCCCCACGAAGTTACTGCACTTTACCCCCGGACACCCTGTATAGGTGCAGTTAACAGCATTTAAAAAAAACAATCATTTGATTCAACTTAATGACAATAAACAACAAATTTTTGCATTTACGATTTTGAACAATATTGAAATTCAATATTATTTACATAAATAATAATTTAAAAGAAAATTTTCCATACAATACACCATTTTGACCGAACACCAATATGAACGATATGAACATCGCGCATATCTCGCGTTTTTTTGTAGGCAGTGTAGAAAAAATGAAAGACATAATCGGCATAATAGACAATTATTCGAGTTCGCTGGCCACGTACCCGTTATTATTAGGCGAAATGCTTTATTATCATAAAAAAACCTATAATAACCCAACCTAACCTAACTAATAATAATAATAATAAATTCTTAATCCGGTATATGGGGAGGTTAGTGTAGTCCCACACATTCTATAATAATCCAACTCAGCCTAACCTATAATAATCCAACCTAACCTATACTAACTTATCCTATAATAACCCAACCTAACGTAACCTAACCTATCCTCATCTAACATAAAATAATCCAACCTAACCTAACCTATCCTATCCTAATCTAACATATAATAATCCAACCTAACCTAACCTAACCTATCCTAATCTAACCTATAATAACCCATCCTAACCTAACCTAACCTATAATAATTCAACATTACCTATAATAACCCAACCTAACCTAACCTAACCTATCCTAATCTAACCTATAATAACCCAACCTAACCTAACCTAACCTATCCCAATCTAACATATAATAATCCAACCTAATCTAACCTAACCTATCCTAATCTAGCATATAATAATCCAACCTAACCTAATCTAACCTATCCTAATCTAACCTATAATAACCCAAACTAACCTAACCTAACCTAACCTGTAATAACCTATAATAACCCAACCTAACCTAAAATCAAAACTTTCAAATATTAAGAAACTAAATTCATACGATGTTTGGAACCAAATTTGGTCGCATAATAATTAACGGGTTCGTGGCCAGCTATCTCGAATTGTCTATTATGCCGATTATGTCTTTCATGTTTTCTACACTGCCCACAAACAAACGCTAATTATGCGCGATGTTCATATCGGTGTTCTGTCAAAATGGTGTGTCGTATGGAAAATTTTCTCGTAAAATCTTTCACAATATTGTGAAGTAGTCGTAGGTAAATAATTAGCAAATTTTTTTTGAGTTCTTTTATTTGCCAGCCAGTGTTCAAATCTTTCTATTTTTGAATACAAACAATACCAATGAATCAAATTTTTTTTTACTTTCCTAGTTTTTTTTTTCTTGTTGTTTATTATTTATTTATTGATTATATTTTCCTAATATCCATATTTTTTGTGGAAAAGTAACATGAAAGTGATTAAGAGGTATTTCAAATTATTTTGACTGTGAACATACATGAATAATAAAATAAACTCTTTTATGTAAAAAAGTCATGCAAAAATAGGTTCAAATATTAAAGAGTAAAAATAATATCAAAAGATATTATAAATTTACATTTACATTAAAACAATTCAAGCAATGGTATCTACTTCTGAATTATTTTATTAGCTTAAAATAAATTACCTTTCGTACAGTAGTATTACAGTTTTCCAATGTAACAGCGGAAAATAACTTGTTTATTTTCTATTCGAAAAACGTTTATTCGTAAACAAAAAAGGGAGCATTACATTGTAATTCTTATTTCGAAGGAAATTTACACTTCACTCAAATTGACTTGAACAGTTTCCTTTAGAAAGAACTTGAGAATAACAGACAATTCCGTTTTATACTAAGCACATTTTTTTTACTGTACTTCCAAAGCGACTTAACTGTATTAACTTTACTAGCGAAGATACGTACATGGTTCGTAAAAAGCTCGAAAGACTAATCCCGTTTTTTTAATCAATAACCGTAACAAATTAAATTTCAATCGAATAAACCACTTATACTCCTTTTGTAGAGCAACGGAAGAATAATATTCCAAAATCGTCAAAAACTCTCAAAGGCAAAGCCTCAGCTTTTTATCAGTACTATGCAGCCGTTGGCATCGCGGCGTCCATCGGTAATGCGACCAAACGAACCACGTTGGTCAAATATCTTGCGTTACAAAAGAAAATGCACGCATCATTAAGTATCAAATTAATTATTCAAAAAATATCAATTCATTATTGTGAAAATGCCATATTTTCCATTTACATGTTATGATTAGTTTTCTTTGAGGATCCGGCGTGAAGGTCTAGAATTTATGGTTAAAGCGACATTCGTTATAATCTACGTGTTTTTAGATGGTGTTAGTTAAATTATTTTACTAAAAATAATTTGCAAGTTAAACTTTACAATATTAAGATGAATTATTTGTTTACGCCCGAACCCACGTAATACGAATATGAATAAATAGTTTTGTCCGTATAAAAACTATATTCTTTCAAGAGAGTCATTCAAATACAATATTTGATTGATTCACCGATACAATATTGTTTTTTATGGCTTTCATTGACATAATTTATTCATATTGAATCGCAGAATCGCACCCTGTAACTTAAACTGTATAAACATTAGTAGTAAAGAAGAAATAAAATATCTTGGAATAATTATTGATAATAACATCAAATGGAAAAGTCAAATAAATTCCACAGTAGACAGAATGAGAAAACTGATCTATATATTTTTTAGACTAAGAAATACTGTATCATTAAAAATACTAAAAGATATTTATTATGCACTGGCGCACTCTGTCCTACAATATGGAATCGTGGCTTGGGGGGGTGCATATAAATCATCCCTACTCCCACTGGAAACTATTCAAAAAATACTAATAAAAATCATCTTAAAAAAGCCATATTACTACCCAACTATAAATGTTTTTCAAGATTTCCCGGTTCCCCCACTTACAAAAATTTATGACAAAATTGCACTCCTACAAATACATAAAGATTTCTTTAGTAAAAATAATTTACCACAATTGAATATTAGCAAAAGAATAATATCTGTTGGAGGACTAACCGTGCCACTAGCACGAACCACAACAGCACAGCATCACTATATATTCAAGGGTGTAAAATTATTTAATAAATTACCCCTTGATATACGATCGGAAGAAAACTTCGAAAAATATAAAAAAAAAAATTAAATTAAAATACTCTTGTACCACCTCATAACTTTACTTATTGTTTAGAAATATGTTTTTGCCTTTTAAATTCTTTGAATCATTTATTAACTAACCTATATTTTTATTACTTTTATTGTTATTTTTTGTTTTATTATTAATAATTTTTGTTTAATTTAAACAAATGTTAAAATATTTTTGTTGTCCTCTCCTAAACACAAGCAGCTGCTTTATTAGGAGAGTGATTGAAATATTGGTATTTATATTGTTAAAAAATTGTAACCTTGTTTATATGTTTCAATAAAAAAAAAAATAAATAAATAAAAAAAAACATATTACGAGGGTACGGGCGCAAATAAATAATTGATCTTAAAATTTGAAAGCATAACTTGAAAAAACATAAAAATGGATTAATATTATTTTTTTTTGATACAAATACAATAAATAACAAACAAATACTAAACTAGTTAGCACCGTCTAGAATGCTATTGGAACCTCAATAATTTCACTTCATCCAAAATAATAGTTTAGAGAACATCATATTCTAAAGCTTTTTACCGGGTTTTATGTATTAAATAACCTCACGCACGCACACTTAATTCAATTTCCCAAATTGGCCTTTACGGAGGTAATCACATGTTCAAATGTACAGACGACCATTTAAAGCGAACTTTACCATTATTTATGCCACTTGTATGTTTGCAAAGTAATCACTTAAAAGATTACCAATACTCTGATATTTGTATTGTTCGTGAACATCCACCGTTATCGGGTTAGATTAATTATGAGACATAAACTCAAGTTCATTTTTATGGCCTTTTTTATTTTCTTATAATTGTAGAATTGCGCAAACACACGAAATATACAAGTTTAATCAACCGAATTGAAATCTATGCCCTTTCAAATTAGTTCAATTGTACTAAGTAACTCACGCATTTCAATAAACGTATTTTTATTTTGTGTTAAATTATTTTCTGGAGGTGGAAGGTGGCGTAACAAACATCTTAATTATTATTATATATATTTTAAATATTTTGCAATAACGAACTTGAGTGAAAACTATTATAGCTTACGAAACTTATTTTTAAATATATATATATATAGATAGTATATATATATATATATACTAACCTGAAAGCCTCCAGTGCCCACAAGTGGACGTTGTCGCCCACACTATGAGATATATACTTTCTTTATATATATATATTTCGAAATATATATAACGACAACGTCCACTTGTGGGCTCTGGAGGCTTTCAGGTTAGTATATATATACATATACTAACCTGAAAGCCTCCAGAGCCCACAAGTGGATGTTGTCGCCAATACTATGAGATATATACTTTCTTTATATATATATATTTATCCCCTCTCGTACTATGTTGATCTCGAGCGACGGTACGTCAGGTATATGTTGATCCGTTTGCATTTGTTGATCCACCCCGGATATGTTGATCCATTACCCAAGCTGGCATACATATGTAAATCCCTACAGATCAACTTGTGTCATCGAGATTTAGCTGTAAGCCACGCCCATTTTTCGGTCGCATATACATTTTACACGATTTATTTTGTTGATCTATATATTTCTGACCAACTTGACGGCTTGCATGCATTGTAACTTGTATTTCGCGCGCGTTGTGGTACTTTTTAGATTCTGTTAGAACATCCATATTCTATGAAAATGACTTTGTACTTAAAGAGGATAGACTGCCTCACGCATATTTATATTGAAATGGAACTTTCGCAAACGTCAAATCCATGCTTAAAAAATCTTTTGAACTTGATTAAACAAAAATATAACTTTAATGCTTCATTTACTACGTTTCGTGACTAAGCAGGGGTGCCCGGGTTCATGGGGTGAGGTTCATTGAGTCATTTTAAAAGAGAAATTTTGAACATTGATTGAATAAAATTTTATTTTAATGTATCTTTTACCATCTCTCCCTACGTAAGTTTCTTGTAATGATTAAGTTGAAACAAAGCGTAATATCCATGATTTGTGCCTATTAAAATTGCGGCGATTAGATTGGTGAGAATTTAATTTTTCAAATTTTAAATTAAAATTGCTGAAAAATTTATTCCAATTTGTTTTTTATTAAACATGGCTAAAGTCATTTCAAGCACCGATTCCAACCAACGATGTTTTAGTATATGTTCGTCAATCAACAGGAGCCATAATGTCTGTACATCAGAGCCCTCGAGAATTATTACAATTATGTATACCGCCGCCCCGGGAACCATTTATTAGATAACCAATACAATTTAGCGAGATAGTTGTTTATTTTTTGTATTTTTTTACATCGTCTCCACACAGGAGGCCCTTAGAAAAATCTTAACTCTCAAGGCCTATGTCATCTTTGTGAATGCTGTGTTGGGGTATTTTGAAAGAAAGGAAGGACAGTGAGTTCTGGGAAGGAAATAGGTATGATGGGTGGGTAGTAATCTGGGGGTCAGTGTGTTCGAGTGATAAACATAAAAATCCAACTCTCCTACTGCGTTGCAAGGCGATGCGTTGAAAGAGGATTAATCGATCCGGCCCACCACGCATTTGGTAGGCAAGCGCATCCGCCGCCAAGAACCGAACAAACCTCACCCTATAAACCCGGGCACTCCTGCTAAGTCACCAAACATATCAAACTACTTGAGGTGGCTCTCGACTAGCAATCCGAAGGTCGCGGGTTCAAATAAATTTTATTAAAATTAATTTGCACTATTTTACAATTAGTGTTTGGTGACCATATCTGAATAGCCAGGTTCTCTCCCACCTTCCTCCTCCTCATCTCCTTCGAGGTCTCCTTTGAGGATGCCATAGTCTCACTGGCTCCAGACGGGAGCGGTTAGGACTGTATGACTCTGGTGCGGTATTCACACAAGTTTTTATTTGTAAAAAATGAAACAAATATTATAATCAGATATCATATTTCCTACAAAAAGCCACAGCTGCTAACTTCGAGAAGTTGAATAAAGTATTTTTAGCACACAAATGGCAGAAGTAGAACTAACACGTGCAGTTTATAGTAATACCAACTAAAAGATAAGATAAAACACTTCAATATATTTTATTTAAATTTTGATAATTCCTTCATGCTTCATGCTTTAGTGTTTAATAAAAAAATACAAATCATATCACACTACATCTTAACTTAAAGGTGGATATGTTTTTATACACAAAAAAGGTTTATTTGTATATTCTCTGTATGAAAACTATTTTCGTTAAAAAATAATACTGTATTGAAAATGTGATCAGACCAAAACTTCGTTGTTAAAACAATGCAGCTGCGGACTGCCGGGCTTAGAGTATTATTATTAATATTATTACTCTAAGCTGCCGGGATGTGACAACACCCTGATTATAATACATTTAACCCATATAATAATTATAATTTTATTTGTTTTGTCTTTGATAATCAACGGCTATGGAATTCTGCGTCTTGCCACCGCGATACTATTGATTACTAAACACGAAGAAATATTTCAAAACGACTTATTAACGATTCCAGAATGTACTTTATTCATAATTGTTTTAAGAATTTATCTGTTTCTTTAGACAATTTATTTTTAAAAGTGCTTATAAAATACGTTTTATTACTTATCCACTGGAGCCATTTCTGCCATATTTTGCCAATATTGTGCAATATCTTAGTTTTACCTCTAGGTACACAATAGAGTGGGTACTTATGGAATCTAAAAATACGGGATTATTGATTAAATCTAGGTGGATTCGTTAGCTTTAAACCGCATTTAGTAGTTTATATGGTTTCTATGTTAATGTTTTTGGGGGATGATTATACCGGTACAATTGACCCCGTATTACAACTAAACTCCAGTTTCTGTGAGTACAGCTCCCAAGTTTTATAAGCTCAAGTGCATGTCCGTCCGTAACACTTAGTCAATGTACTTATTTGTTCGTTGTCCTCTCTTTCC
The DNA here is from genome assembly GCA_026573805.1 of Hesperophylax magnus. NCBI lineage: Eukaryota > Metazoa > Arthropoda > Insecta > Trichoptera > Limnephilidae > Hesperophylax > Hesperophylax magnus. The sequence continues at coordinate 1,224,602 of JAIUSX010000157.1, forward strand.
TAATGTGAAGGTGCTATTATAATTTTAATCAATATATGTATACATGTTATTTGGGGGAAAGTTTTATCTCAATCATAAAAAAAAACTTTTTCTCTTTATTTTTTTATTGAGATTAAAGCAAACTATCATATTAACATTAATTTGTTTTGTTATTTTATTACATTAAATAGTTACGGTTCGTGATAAAACTGATTTACTTGAGGCCAGATAGTGTATTACGTTAAACATAATTGAAATTTTGAAAAGTAATTTTTTCAACTAATTAAAAAATATTATTTTCCTCGTCATTCCGTAAAAGCTGCAATGACCCCGGGGTCGGGATCATTGCAGCTTTTCACTCGATCGGTTTATGAGTATATAGCTTAATTTATATGAGATTAAAAAAAATAAGAATTTGGTAGACAACTAGTTTTCTGCCGTTGATTATGAGTATTTTTATCGTAAGCCTAAGTTTTTATCGCAAGACGTAGAAAATGCTTAAAGTCAAATTGGTTCAATTGGCCCCATATAATATTCATTGGGCCACTGTGAAAACAACTTCACATAAAATATAATCGAACAAATTGATTAAATATAATTGCATTTGTAACCACCTTGTAGCTGTTTTTTTAGTTTATGCTTTATAGAAAGATGCCGACTTCCGGTCATATTGTTTTATAATATTAAATATGAGATGATTTTAAAAGAATCATCTTTAGAGCTATTCGAAACATTCGCAAAAATCAAATCCATAAAAAAATCATAACTTAGCAGTTGTACACTGTTGCGTTTGCTCAGCTACTACGTGGCGGGCCGGATCGAAAGAGACTGGTTGAGGGATACCTTTTGGCCATAAAAATCTAAAATGGCGGCAAAAGGAATAATATTATATGGTATATTTTGAACTTCTTACCACCTCTCCTGATTATGCTTCGTGACTTAGTAGGGGTGGCCGGGTTCTTGATTATAATGGGTAATTATTTAAAATGGGTAATCAATGGATGATTGAACGCGGTTGGAGATAACAAAAAACTGTCCAAAGAAGCGAAACTCCACAATGGAGTGCTGGTACCTACCCTAATATATGGAAGTGAGGCATGGAACTGGCAGAAGAAGGCTGAAAGTAGACTGAATACTGTAGAAATGAGATCCCTGAGGCATATGTACGGTAAAATCATGTATGACGAAATCTATTCTACAGGTATTTTATTAGAGCCTGTTAAAAGGAGCTAGCAGCATTGTTCCCCGGTGCACCGTGCACGTGCTTGATACTCGACGGACACGAGCGGAACGCACGTTCACAATAAAGTTGATGTTGTCTTTATGAGAACGGGTCGTTTTTCCAACTCGTTTTTCGTTTTGTAAGTCTCCATATTCAAATTCGGCGGTATGATTTTTTTATGTGACACCTCTCACTAGAGCGCCCCTGTCTTTACACTCTAAATACAGAGAAACTATCTCGCCAACCGGTTGGGCATCGTTATGAGGCGGGTTAAGGTAGGGGCTGTAGGAATGAATTTATTAATGCTGGTCTTAAAGAGGCGCGAATTATATGGAGGAGGAAAAACAGATGCTGATAGCTCGTTCCACATACGAGCCGACTTACGGTAAAATGAGTCGGAGAAACGACCCGTTCGTATATAGGTAACATCAACTTTACTGTGAACCTGTGTTCCGCTCGTGTCTGTCGAGTATCAAGCACGTGCACAGTGCACCGGGGATCAATGCTGCTAGCTCCTTTTAACAGGCCCTTATAAAATACCTGTAGAATAGACACAGCATACGCACATTTCGCCATACATGATTTTACCGCACATATTCCTCAGGAATCTCATCTATACAGTATTCTATCTACTTTCAGCCTTCTTCTGCCAATTCCATGCCTCATTTCCATATATTAGGGTAGGTACTAGCACTCCATTGTGGACTGCTAGCTTCGCTTCTTTGGACAGTTTTTAGTTAGCTCCAACCGCGTCCAATCATTCATTAATTACCCATTATAACCAAGAATCCGGCCTCCCCTACTAAGTCACGAAGCGTAATCAGGAGAGATGGTAAAAGATACAGGTTCAAAATTTCCTACATAACATTATTCCTTTTGCCGCCATTTTGGATTTTTATGGTCGAAAGGTATCCCTCAACCAGTTTCTTTCGATCCGGCCCGCCACGCAGTAGATGGGCAAACGCATCCGCCGCCAGGACCTAGACAAACCTCACCCTATGAACCCGTGTACCCCTGCTAAGTTATGATTTTTTTATGGATTTGTTTTTGCGAAATTTTCGTTTCAATCTAAATATGCATACATTTCTTATAAACAATTCAAGCAACACACGTCATTTTGATTTGAAACGGTACCATCACACAGTCATTTCATGCGATATTCGACTCTAGAGACTAATACTTTGAGTTCAATATCACAAAAGATTACGGAATCACATAAAACCTTCTGATGAACAGTCCACCGATTGCCCCTTGATTGGTTCATTTAGTAAAACCATATATAGTGACACAGATCAACTTTGTCTAATAACTTCTTACCTGGATCAACATACTAAGGGAATATATCAATATATATGAGATCAACATAAGTATGCCAATTTGGGTAGATCAACATAAATTATGCATCCGATTTCCATACAAATTTAGAAAATTTAAGGAACAGTATATCAAATGGTTTTTCTGGCAAACTGGCAACATTGATAATTAGTGTACCACTGTTGCCAATTCGTACCGATGTATTCCATAATAGCCAAGTTATATGGTGTTAAAGGTGGATCAACTTAGTCTAACAACTTCTTACTGGATCAACATAATACGGGAAGAGGACAATATATATTTCGAAATATATATAACGACAACGTCCACTTGTGGGCTCTGGAGGCTTTCAGGTTAGTATATATATACATATACTAACCTGAAAGCCTCCAGAGCCCACAAGTGGATGTTGTCGCCCACACTATGAGATATATACTTTCTTTATATATATATTTAGAAATATATATAACGACAACGTCCACTTGTGGGCTCTGGAGGCTTTCAGGGGGGGCAGTAAAAGCTCAAAGAAAATTAGGAAGCGTTAAGGAAATCTAGAGCGGCGATGGCAGACAAATTCTATTTATAACATTATTTTTAAGCAATAATTATTAGCCTGAAACACAAATAGCGTCAAAAAGTAATAACGTAACATATTACGTTACTCAATTGGTAGAGCACCTGACCTGCAATAAGAAGGTTGTGGATTCAATTTCCGTCGGCGGCATGTATTTTTTCTCGGAGGATTTTTTAATTTGTATACGTGTGTCAGGCTAATAATTTTAGATAAAAATTAATAAATAATTATAGTTTGTTATACTTCTAAATCGGTTGCAAGTTACTGAACGCGGCGACTTATGGGTGTTTTTTTTGATATTAACTCTTCGAAATGAATCAGATTCATCCTTCTGATTAAATAAGTTTAATGAAATAAAACAATATTTTTTGTTTGATAAGTTTAATAAGTTTAAAATTCTAAAGTTTCTTTTAATGTGAGTAAAAATACTTATAAATATGATTAGGTATAAGTTTTATTACCTCTCGTTAAAACATTATTTGATCTCAGATATAGGATGTAGATCACACCCAATCTATCCTATCCATATAATATGCTAGTTTAATAAAATATTCGCAATAACTTTGTTTTTAAGAAACGCAACAGATGGTTATATAGAAAGATAAGTTAAAAGGTAAATTAAAAATAAAGGCACAATATTTTTTTACCTCAATGTGGGCGGTGGTCGAAACAAGTTTTAGAACCTGTGATGTAGATCAACAAACGCTGATTCAGAATATATGAATTGTATTGTATAATACGTAAAATTAATAAATCGTCATTTAAACATGATTTGAACCTTATGAAACATTCTTGTTTCGACATATATCTTACATCGCTACCTCTGGGGTCGGTCGGCAGCGTGCATTATTAGCATGCCGGCAATTTTGTGCAAAGTTGCACTGCGAATACTCGCACCCGGGTTACTACTGCGGCATACAAATTATTTCAAAATAATTTAAGTTTTTTGGAATGGGATTAGTAGATTTCATACCAACCCGAGTGGAATCGACATTACTGTTAACCGAAATAACCGATGTACGTATAATGTCAGGCGTACCATGTCAGATTTCGATCGTTTTGGCGGGGTTTGAAAAATGTAAGCTTTCAAAATTATTTTATCTATGAAATTGACAATTGTAAAAATAATGCTGTTATTTAAGTAAGTAAATAAACTTTTATAATTTTTTCTTAAATTGACTGGAATTCATTATTTATGTTTTAGATTTGTTAAGAAATTTGATAGTTGCGTTAGTTGTGTAATTTTCTTCTAAACTAACAATAAATATATATATATATTTATTTATTTATTTATTTTTTATTTTTTTTTTCATAGGAAGCAATTACTTTGTGGTTAGACATTAAAATATTCTCTTAAATAAACTTTTGTCAAAAAATATAATACTACACCAATCAAAAATAATCAATATAATATTTGGATGACAGTATAAAATACGATAATTTTATAAGTCCGTTTTATTTAAAAATCTCTTCGGTGCTGTGCACACTTAATCTTTTGCTTGGACTAATTTATTTACAATGTCACAGATTGTGAAAAGATTTAGGCTTTTTGTACGAGTATTGCAGTAGATCAACGCGTTGGCGGAAATCAAATAAACTACCCCTGGACTCAAAACTCAAATACCTTAACGCCATGAAGACAGTAATATGAATATTTTCACAGAGATGATAGTATAGAAACGCATTAAATTATGTGGACAGTTGTGGATTGCAAGTAGGTACATGAACATGTTATAACGTTTATTGAAATAGTCATAGATTTGTTTTTTCGGAACAATAAAACAGACGATAGTTGTTTATCTATCTGATTTTGGCTTAAATGGGGAAATTACAAAATTCCTTATTCATATAAAACAGATGCTTAACTTGTCACGTTTCGCTGAAAATAATAAGTCTTACGCATTACACCGGGTTATTAATATATATTACAGCACCGGAAAGGCCTGTTTTGAGTGAAGACCATCTTAAACAGCTAGAGATAGAAAATATCCTTTTACAGGGTGGTAGGTTTGATTTTCTTTTGGTTTGAATGTAGGGATGGATGCGAGCTACGAGCTACGAGCTACGAGCTGCGAGCGCAGGGTGGGTAGTTAGTGCCACAGTACCAATGGGCGACGGATTCAGTACAGCGCCGGCCGCGCGCGCGTCACGACGCTTTCATGTCGCGGCCGCTGACTTTCACGGCACACCTTCGGGATATCTCATAAATCTCGGCCACTCGAACTTCGCGCACATTCGGCTAAATTCCCGCGCAAACTCGAATCTGTGTGAAGCGGTTCCACCTACCGCCGGTAAACTTGATTGAATTTAGGTGAAACTGTTTGCGCTGATCTCTCGCAAGATGTTTGCCAGGAATTTCAGGAAAACTATCCAACAACTTTTATCAGGCACGACGTTCAATTCGGCCAGGTTGCTTTCACATTTTCGTCAACGTGTTTCAAAATACAAAGTGTTAACATGATTTATAAAGTCGGCTATAAGTGTTCCTATTCATTTTGTGTTTCATGTAAAATAGTAATAAATTACCGTATTATTAATTGAGTTTAAAAGATGATATAAAAAAGTTTGCTGATTTTGCTGTACTTTTGTATTTGGCTGAAATATTATGCGACAGATTACGTAGTTTGATAGTGAGAAAATCTGTTTAGAGTTTAAGACCAAGAGTATACTTTTTAAAATGACGTTGAACATTATAGTTTGTGTGTGTTCATTTTTCGTATTTGTGTTAGTTTTGTGTAATGGTTCGAACATCTCGTCAGATAAAAAAGATTTTTCGAGCGATTTGGATTTCAATGAAAACGTGGATGAGTTTGTAAATAATCATTTAGAAGTTTTCAAAAGAGACACGGAAAGATCGGAAAATGGTAGAAAATCCTACGAGCGTGAAGTGGAAGAGGACTTTCATGAAAGCCAAAGATCCTTCATGGAAGATGAGATGAGAGAAGAAGTGAGAAGTATAATGGGAGAGCCGCAGATAAGGCACGGAAGATCACGGAACCACTTCAACAGAATGTCCAGGGATAAAAAGCTCAACGGATTGAATGCTTTACACTTCATCGACCAGCAATATGTCCACGTTGATCGCTATGCGGAAGAAACAGGTAAGCTTTCTATACCTGAATCTATTTTATTCAAAGTCTTTAATATTTTACTAACTTCAATCTCTTTTTTATGAAAATGACATCATTTTACTATTGCACTAATGAATTTCGGAAGATAATGGATAAAGAGATGGAGTGGACTTGTTTCCTTCAGTAACGGAAAAAATCTTTTTTATTTTCGCTGAAATATTTACAATACAAATATTTATTTTGTTTTAAGAAACTTTTGAAGTATATTTTCATTACCACCATACAATCATCGCATTTAAAGTATATTTTCATTACCACCATACAATTATCACATTTAAAGTATATTTTCATTACCACCATACAATCATCACATTTAAAGTATATTTTTTGCTTTAAAATAAATACTTGATATTACATAATCTTTTCAAAATAAATTTTTAAAAATACAGAAGGTTAATAGAATCTGATATCGATCTGAGGATGTTCTTAATAAAATAACTAATGAAATTTCTAGAGTATTACGTGTACGTAGTACGTATATTAACTAATTAATGAACAGAATGAAGACATTTTTCCACATAAATAGATAATAAAACTCTGGAGTCCAGTTAACATGACAGATTTGCAGCATTAAAAGTTGATTCGTGAATATTTCAATAGGACGCGGATTTACCGTGGTTAATTAATGTTGTCACTGAAGAGTGGAGTTCAACCGCTAGCCACTAACCACTAACTACTAACTACTAGTATAACTGGTTTAAGTAGTTTTGGAACATTGTGACATGTGAACTGATAATTAATTCACAGATGACAAGCTCTTTCCGCTTCACGTCATTAAACGTCGGGGTTTGTGTCTAACCATTCATTAGGAATGATTGTAGGTAGGTACTAACTTACTCTCCACCATTCGTTAAATTATTTATTTCCACAAGTATATTTTCAACTTGTCACTTATGAATATCTACTTAAAACAAAAAAATACACTTCCCGATAGATTAAATGCACTTACCGATATAATTGTAATTAGGTAAGCAGCTATTATAGCTCGATTTGCACTTACTTAAAATCACCCCCGTGATTTCAAGGCTATTAGTTTGTTTCCCTGAAACTTCAAGGAATATCAAATTTTAATTATAGTAAAATTAAACTGTATGCATTAACAATTAACAGCTAGGGATTTGAATGTTAGTAAAATACGACAGAGTCGTAATTTCTGGTAAAAAGATAATTACTCTTCTTTTCCCAACAGGCGCTGAGTCAAAGTTCCCTTCGCTAATCGTCAGTGGCGCAGGGGTGGGGGACCCTACACCCTCGCCACTCCACCCTTCTGCATGGCCGCCAGCCACCGCCCATCCCCCCGTCACACCAGCGGCCCTTACTAAGGAAGATAAATACGACCTGGGATCATTCTTCGGCATCACAAGCAGCCCCCAGGGAGAGGAGCCTCTCCGGTCTCTCCCCACCGATCAAGACGATGCCACTCTCGCCGCAGACAATGAGCGCCTAAATGATAAATCAGTCGCGCAACACGTTGTCGTCTCCGGGAATAAAACACTTTTATCGCGAGGCAGCGGCAGTAAAGAAGCCGAGCTCACGACCTCCCTCGCTCCCTCTCCCGAGACAATGAAACGGTTGGACCATGACAGCGGCATCCAGAAAGATAAATTTGGCAATAATGTCTACGCCGAGAACAATATTTTGGAGCGCCCTCCACCCAAAACCTCGCTCGAAAGCGTTCACTCCTTTATCAACTACAAAAACAGATCTAAAAAGAAAGACGATTTGAAGTACGAGGTCGATACGGTTCCAACTAAATCGATCGCGTTGGAGGACGAGATCGATAGCATCGTGTATCCGGAGGAGGAATCCGTCAGCGAGATTACAGAAGATGGGACCATTAAAATACAAGGCCATGCCGATATCGTCACTCGTTTCCTGCGGATTGTTGAATCACAGCACCTGCTGGGGGAGAACTGTACGGCCGGAACCGACCTCAATCTGGGCGAGGGCGTAGTGGACAGGTACGCGCAGGAGAGATTCCGCGTGGAGGCGGACGTGGCGGTCAACCGGGCCAACATGCTCACCCGCCTGTGGAAATACGCCGGTTCTAAGGTCATGCACTCCGAGTACTTACTGCACGCCAGCGTATTCTCCATGGTAGAGTTCGACGACGACATATTTGCAGCTGGAAATTGCTACGACCAATACCAATATAAGGACTATCAACTCTTCTGTCCATTTGCGTATAGGCTGCCGGAAGGCCCGATCCTAGTTAAAGACTTAGCAGTGGAATACAAGTACCTGAGCAACACCTCGGAGTGGTTTTACATCGCGAGGAAAAACGCAGAAAATGTGATTCGCAACTACAACCAGTTCAGTCGCGGTAAGTTCTATGAATAATTTCCTTTGTATAAAAATCTTTTGATTGCCCAATATAAATCTCTCTTCCGCAACAATGGGAAGTTTTCATTATACATTTATTAATTGCCCCATTTGCATACTGGTATTATCGTGATTACTCATTCCAGGAAAAATCATCCATCTTGAATAAATCTCTTAAAGCTTTAAAGATACTCATCTTCAGTGATAAGAGGACTTATTACTTTGGTCATGAACAAAGAAGCTGCGAACTTCAAATGGACGAGAGAATTTTTCAAAAATAAACTGGAGTAATTGAAAAATTTGCGGACGGTTTCCCACTAAGCGTATTATAATATTTTAAACGTTTTCCTCGAGAACCTTTTACGAAATCATATGACTTTATTCACAATTTACGCGATGACCATAAGAGTACGCCAAATATAATGTGATATTATGTGAATTTAAATAGTTAAAGCGAACCTCTGACGTTAATTTCATAATGATGTAATTTAATTTCCATATTAATCAAAGGTGTATCAAAGTTAATTTTTTTTTACTTTTAAAATTCTATATTTTCATAATACATAGCGATTGATTAATACAGATACAAGTATTTATATTGCTTGTTTTAAATAAATTATAATTAATTATTTTTGGAATAACTAAATAGGTAAATTGTAGTATTTTAAATATTGGAGACAATATTACCGATTTTTAAATGAAAGTTTGAATCATGAAATGAGAAAAAGACACGGTCGCATTTAGGATGCTGCTGCTGTTCTACCAACTGAGATAAATGGAGCCTATTTTCGTCGGTTATATTTAACTGTATCATACTTCGATTAAGATAAGATTATTGGTAACAAATTAACAAATAAATAATTAATTACTGTGCTTTGGTAACCATTTTTTTTTTTAATTTTATATCACCCTTAAGAAATAACTCTTTCCTACCCATCTAATATGAAATAATATCGGTGCACCATTAATATTTATATCACCCTTAAGAAATAACTATTTCCTACCCATCTAATATGAAATAATATCGGTGCACCATTAATATTTCAGATTAAATTTCTAGGGATTAAATAGTTCCACACATATATTTTATTCAATGACGGAAGTGAATATCGGAGGAAAAAGGTTTCCTAAATCGGAGGTGATTAAGAAAATAACTGTAAAAATTTTATTAAATATTTATACTTTACTTTAAAAATTTAAAAATATTTATACTTTACGGAAAACATCAATATAGAACTACATTGCAAGTAAGCTAGAGATTCTTAAGGGAACTAACCATCATCAATTTGTTTATTTGAAAATATAATAATATTTCAATGATCATGTTATTTGTTAACCATTGTGTCCCACGGTTGATTAAATAATTGCACTATCGCATTATTCGTTAATCATTGTATTTCACGGTTGATTAAGTAATTATATTCTCATATTATTTGTTATCCGTTATATTTCACGGTTGATTAAATAATTGCATTTTTATATTATTTATTAACCGTTATGTTTCGCGGTTGATTGAACAATTGCATTATCATATTATATTATTTATTTATTTAACGCCCAGAGGGCTTTTTCATGTAGGTGGTACAATTTTAATGACAGGTTTGAAACATAAGAAAGAAATAATAAAAATAAAATTACATTAAAAAATAATATATGCAAGAAACAAAATTAAAAATAACTAACTAACTAACTAACCATCACGCCTTCCCCTCGCAGGGGTAGGCAGAGATGACGGACCGCCAAACAACTTGGTCTTGGCACACACTCCTTGCCTCATTCACATTCATACATCGTCTCATACATACTCTTCTATTGTTCTGACTCTTGACATGGCCCGACTCAAGTATCTGATTCACTTGGTCGTGCCATGTCTTCCTCGGGCGTCCCCGACTTCTGCTACCATTCACATTTGCATCTGATTGCAAAAATAACAAGAACATAAATTAAAAAATACAGCGATTTGACTGATTTACAAAAATATAACTTCCATTTAGGAATAGTGTTGAAATAAGTCTTTTACTTTTTCTCTTACGTAATCCACAAAATTCGCAAAGTTAATATTAAATATACCGACCTCACCTAAGTATTGGTTTCCCATAGTGTGAAACCGTTGTTTTTTTATTTTAATTTTATTTATAACATATTTATTAACTCCCTATCGGGCTTTTACATAGTGAATTGACAGAATATGCGTGTAAGTGTAACATACTATATTGTATTGGGGAGTTCGCAATGTAATTGCGCTTATGTGTGTTGCAGTGGAATGGTGTATTTTGATCTGTTCTTATTGTAGGTATTCGTAAGTTTACGATTTGCAGAAGTTCGCAACAGTCGAATTTAGAGCTTAGAATTTTGAATAAAAAAGTTAAATCGTTTATTTTACGCTTGTCCAATGTGTGTATTTTTAGAGTATTTAATGAGAAATGATATTGTAAGTCTTCTAGTGGGATATTTAATTTGAAATTTATAAAACGTAGAAATTTTTTTTGTATTCGCTCAATGTTATTAATGTGAATTTTTTAAGAGGGAGACCAAACTACTGAGTTGTATTCAATTATGCTTCTAACTAGAGAAATGTATAACAGTTTAATGGTTTGTATGGAGTTAAAGTTTTTAGTTGTTCTTAATACAAAGCCTAGTGTTTTCATGCCTTTGTTTACAATTTGGTGGATATGATTAGCGAAACTTAGTTTTTCATCCAAAATAATTCCGAGATCTCTCATTTCCGTGACTCTTTCTAAAGCTGTATTGTTATATGAATATTCAAATAAAAATATTTAATATAAATATATTTTTTAATCATTTTGTTTTGCGGTTGATTAAATGTTTTAAGGGAAGTATAATATTTGCGGTGTGATTATACTCGTAGTTTTAGGGCATAAACTCAATACTTTGATATAAAATGCTGATAAAAATCATTTTATCGATTTATTTGGCTTATACGTACCTACATAATGTGTAAATGAAATATTTATCAGCCTGATTTTAATGTAGATGATTCAGGTCAGTTGTATTTTTCAATATGTTTTAAGCGTTTTTCAGTAAATCTTTATGAATTTCATTTGTTTCATGAATGCATGCAAATCTTACATACACGCGGACATACACGCATTTCACTAAAATTCGATGACATTACAGCAGAAAATACAGACCTATATGATGTACTCAATAAATGTCGGTCTTATCCAATCGGGATTTTGCTCGGTTGAAGAAGTCTGGAACGCTCGAGGAAGACATGGCACGACCAAGTGAATCATATAAGTGATTCGGGCCATGTCAAGAGTCAGAATAATAGAAGAGTATGTATGAGACGATGTATGAACATGAATGAGGCAAGGAGTGTGTGCCAAGACCAAGTTGTTTGGCGGTCCGTCCTCTCTGCCTACCCCTGCGGGGGGAAGGCGTGATGGTTAGTTAGGTGGAGTTGTCTACTGGAGTAGACAACTGGATTCAAGGGTAGGATAGTTCAATCCTCTATCAAATATATATTTTTTAAGTTCTATAAGCCAATTAAAAAGAGATTTATAATGGTAAAAAAAAACCTATTTTGCCGGTTGATTTTTTAAAAAATTATTCTACTCACTCATGGATACAATTTTTTTTTTTTTAAATTGTTATAGGTACATTCATTTTGGGAGGCGGGTATGTGTACCGCCGCCCTGGGAACCATTTATTGGATAACCAACACCCCTGACATAGGTCACCCTAAGGCGGATGCGTTTTCCCACCCACTGCGTGGCGGGAAAGACTAGTTGAGGGAGACCTTTTGACTTCTAGAGCCGGATTCTCTACCCCATTCGATCTCATCGCAGTGGAAGGAATTAATTCATGTGTCCGTCACTCCTACACATGATCCCCAGATTTTTACCCACCCCTCATACCCTTTCTTTCCCAGAATTTCCTCTCATTCCTTTCCATAAAAAAACTCTCCACACAGCATGCCCTAAGGATTTTTTTCCTTAGGGCCTCCTGTGTGGAGCTAATGTGAAATAAAAATTCAAGCATCAATACAATTTACAATCATACAATTTACTTAGGACGAGTTTTTTCGGAGAATTTGAACAATTCATCAAATTTCAACGTTCATTTTCAAGTTTTGTGAAAGATTTTTTCGAGTTCTGTTTTTATTTCAGTTCTGTCAAGCAACTAGCCTATAATGATAAAATAACAGAACTTGAATAGAACTTTCACAGAACCCAAAAATGATCGTTGAAATTTGATGAATTGTTCATATTCTCCGAAACAACTCGTCCTTAAAGCAGCCCCTGTAAGTTATTCAATTGCACTTGAACAAAATCAAATAAACCGTCGGCTATTCTAAAAACTGAGGTGTAGTATTTTCCCTGCATTGGCACCATATCAAGAGCGTTATTAGTCACGTATCAAAAATTGGATTGGTTTCGGAATCTGTGCTAGTCGGGCTGACAAAAAATCTGAAACATGCAGATGCTGATGCTATACGTATCAACTTATAACGATACGTCATGGAACGGTATTGCAGTTCGAAAATTTCGCTGAGTATTCATTTTTTTTTTTAATATTACATTTAGAGCCAGTTGTTTCAAATAACTTGAACACTCGAATTTCAAAAATAATATTCAAGTTTAGTACTTGGTTACGTGAGAACATCCAGTTTTAAAAATTCAGTTAATACACAAATAGGTACAACAATTACAAAAATTTAAGCATTCATAATGTACATTAATTTCCATATATCTAAAGAAAGATTAAAGTATAAAACAAATAAAAAAATAAAATTATATGAAAGCTCACTCAAATGACAAATAGTACAAAAAAGTAAGACATACAAGAAACACATTATATAATCAGCGCAACATATTTTTTAACAAAAACAGAACATTTTTTCTGAATCCGTATAATCCGTATCGACGAAAATGTCTGGTTCAACACACTCGGTCTTATTACATAGTCAATTCGTATGGGTCAGAGGGCCAAAATGGGTGATATTATTTTGGAACGTATTCAGGTGTAAGATGCTATGGCGTCTTAAACAATGTGAATTGGGAATATTTATTTCAATATTGCTAAGAAATAATGCAGTATCAAGATAGCCGTATATTATTTTGTAGTTGTCAGTTGCCTTCTAATTTTTAATGCATTAAACTTAAAGTATTCAAAACGTACGTTGTATGATCTAAGATGGTTATGTAGACCACATTTGGTGTCTTAGCATTTCTTTTAACCGATTCTAAAATATTTTCATATTAACAGTAATGCGGATTCAAATTGTGCTTTCATATTCATTTCATATGAGTTTACTTCTATTTAAGGTACTTTAAAGGGTTGAAATTGATTTACGATCTCTGAATGGTTTACATATTCTGTGAATAAATCACATTGTTTTAAGTGATTTGCACATCAAATTTGAATTTAGAATCAAGAGTGATTCCTAGATCTCTGTTTAGGCGAGCATTATATTGAAAGCAGGTTTTAGGTTTTGCATGTCATTATTTGTATTTTCCTTTACAATACTCCAGTTTTTAAGGTCTAGCGTTAAAAATTTCATCATTATTGGATAAAATTGTAGATTTGAATTAAAAACAAAACCACACCGTAACAATACTCATAAACATATAAGACCAAAATTACAGTAGATTACTTATAGAAACTTCAATTCAGAAACTTCATTGAAATATTAAATCATTGGTAAAGATAGCATCACAACTTATAATATAGCACTCGTGCACCAGTCCTTGTAAAACTATATATTCTGGATTCGGGTCCCAGTTACGACAATTATCTTTTTATTGTCCGTGTCTGGCTGTAATCGTAAATGTGAATGGTAGCAGAAGTTGGGGACGCGCGAGGAAGACATGTCACGATCAAGAGAATCAAATACTTGAGTAGGTCCATGTCAAGTGTCAGAATAATAGAAGAGTATGTAGGAGATGATGTGTGAATGTGAATGAGGCAAGGAGTGTGTGGTGTGACCGAGTTGTTTGGCGGTCCGTCCTCTCTGCCTACCCCTGTTAGTTATGTAGTTAGTTATTTAGTCTTAGGACGGGTTGTTTCGGAGAATTTGAACAATTCATCAAATTTCAACGTTCATTTTCGGGTTCTGTGAAAGTCCTATTCAAGTTCTGTTATTATATCATTGTAGGCTAGTTGCTTGACAAAACTGAAATAAAAACAAAACTTGAACAAATCTTTCACAGAACTTGAAAATGAACGTTGAAATTTGATGAATTGTTCAAATTCTCCGAAACAACCCGTCCTTAGTCTTTGTCTGTTAATTACTTTCATTGAGAGTTTGTTTAGAAACGTATTATCTCCCTCAATGATAACAAATGTTTCTCCATATATTTGTTGTACATTAGCGTTCGCATTATTCAAATCCGTTTATGTCATCTTTTTGCTCGTCGTTCATTAACGGATACGCTTTTCTAAATGGATTGAGTTATTTTTTGATGACAGCATCAATCAATTAGACGGTTGGGTACCTTCTACGATCAAACACATTTCTAGTTAGTTAAATTGGCTCTTATTGGACTCATGCAATCACAATGGTGTCCTGGTAAACATTGAAATTTATTCTGCCACGAAATATTTAATTTGCACAGATTTACATGGGTGCTAACTATATAATCGGCAATTTTATTTACAAATAGATGAATTGTTCCCGGTTTTGCTCGGGGTTATGAACGCTTTGGAGTAAAGTGTTGAGGTTGTAAATTCTAGTGTACCTACCTGTTATCTATTTCACTTGATCGTGCCACGTCTTCCTTGGGCGTGCTCAACTTCCACAATTTACTACTGTATACTACATTGATACTTAAAAACTACAATATATCGACTTATATACTTTTCTTCGGGCGTCCCCGATGTTTTTTAAAATTCACTTTTTTTTACTGTCGGCTTGCACTCACAGAAATGGTTGTGCGCCAAAAATATTACCAGTCTAACCGTACGTCAGGTCAGGTAAACCTTCAGCGGTGAAGGACACTAACAAATATCAATTTTTAAGCTTTTGCCGACCTGCTTTTGCATCGGTATGCGAACTCTAAAGTGAAGCCATCTCGCCAAAGAGTTTTCCGCATTGGCGAGCGCCATTCACGTTTCGGAGTAATTACAATAGTACTCGTATGGTCAGCACCTATGCTCTGTGCGTATAGATAATTGATGTTCCCGGGTGACGTTTCTCCATGAGCGATATGGAATTTGCTCGCACCATGTGATTTATGACACGTGATACAAAGAAAGAAAATTCGATTTAAATTCATTCATAACTTGCCGCAACTAAAGTCTTTCGTTTGCTGGGCCGTATTTCCTCTTCCATGTTCAATAGGAGGCAGTACTAGAGTCTAGATATAAAGTCGGCGTAACAAATCCTTGCGTGTTTCAAGGCAATAATGCCGTACTGCCTCCTATTGAACACGGAAAAGGAAATACGCTTTGAGGGCGCACTTAGTGCTTGCGTGATGCATTTTAATATTTTTGGTTCAATAACTCAAGTTGAACATTATTGAAATATCGAATATCCAGTATTAATTTATTTTACGATATGTAATTGGTGTTTTGCGACGTAAAGTATTTATGGTGCCAAATTGATGTACTATTTTCGTCAGTATATGCATCTTGTTCGTGTGCTAGTGTGCATATTTTATTAAGATATAAGTTTATAGGTTTATTACAAACATCTTTATAAGTAGGATTTACACATATGCGCCTGTCGCACTAGAGATATGTCGAGACAAGATACTCTACAAATATTTTTTTAAACATTATGTACCTACATTTAAGGTAAATTTTAATTTCAATTATGTAATTTTTTTTGATGAGTTGGAAGCAAAAATTGGTAATAATAATGGCATTAGAGGACTTTGAATTTAGATTTGTGTGATAAACCAACTTATAATTGTCCAGCATCCCTTCCACAAAAAGTCCACGTCCGCTACTGATACATCATATATCCTTACTCATAATATATGCCCCTGGAATAACTATTCGTCGCCGGCATTCGTCTTTCAAAAAAAAATTTAAACTAGGCCACGTCAGGACCTGCATCAACAAATCCCTAACCATAGTCCCTACCCCAACCCGCTTTGTAACTTTGTCCAATCGGGTTGTTATAAAGTTCTCTTGCCTTACAAAATAATGTCAGAGCTCGAAGCAAATTGAAATTTTTTTTTCGCTAAACTGGGAGTAAGTTTGAACTTGACCATTGACTATTCCTGTAATTTCTGCTCTACCTACTCTGCAATACATTAAAATAGTTATTGAAACTAACATGCACTAATGATAACACTATTTTGCTTTTCAAAATTCACAACATATGTTTTAATTTTCTGGGTTGACATTCGTTTAAAAAAAAAAGTTCATTTGCCAACAATTAAAATACAGGTTTATGGTGAAAACCATATTGCTCCACTTAAATATTTTTTTTGAACTAATTATCTGTTTCCGATATGATTAAAATGGTTAAAATTATGTTTTTACAACATTTTTCTTCAACAAGGACTGGAATAGAAAAAAGAAAGTTTATTACAGCTCACTTATTATTGCTTGTAACAAAAGAGCATACCAAACTGTCATTATGATTCAGGTCTTAACTAAATATATTTATATGTCGACTATGTTACTAAAAAAAATCCGTGTTATCCACAGTCGAAATAAGTTTTTTTTGATTTGTAAATCAATATTCTCTGTACGTTTATCGAAAAAATATTTTCCTCGTCAAATGTGAAAAAGCGTTCAAAAATCGTTCACGTAGGAAAAAGTTGGTAAATGCTTTCCAAATGAAGACATTAAAAACGAATTATTCGGTTATGGAGAAGGGAAGACTTTAACAGCTCCAATATTATGATAACACACATTTGCATCAAACGAACGTTAAGATTGTTCTTAAAGATTCTTGTATTAAATGCTTCAAAATCTTTTTTCTGCGGAAGTTTTCAATTTCAGTCTTAAGAAGGCTATGAACATTTCCTTCTCTTGCTCCCGGCATTAGATTCAGATTAACAGGCGAGATATCCCGATCAGATATGTGAATGTTCCCATTAATCCAATAAAACCGGCGGTTCTGTTAACTACAAGGGGAAAAGTGTATTCCGAACACTGCCGGCTGGCAGTACATAAGCGGGAGTGCTATTAAACGCCATCTGTGAAGCATAATTAATAGGACCATCCAACCACACTGCTCACAAAGTCCTGGAACAATAGCCATAGCTTCCCGATGTTGTACTCAATAATAGGTTGAGCAGTTTTATTTTCATCGCAGCCTAGAAAACTGTTTAATGCGAGTAAACAATAATTTTTTGAGGAATTTTTCCGTGTTTGATTTCGAAATAAACATAATTGCACCTTTAAAACTTTATTAAATTAAAACAACGAAATTCTCTACCTGTAGCAAGATCACACATAGGCCGTTTTTTACGAGACTCATTACAATGTCGTAGATTTAATTATTCATTATCTGTGCGTGACATTTAGTAAAATAGTAATGACCCACAAGCTTTTTTCCAAATGGTTTTGGTATAACCGTTCTAGCAGTCATACAAAGATATATTTTTGTACCACCAGCAAGTACCATATTCATATTTTTTACGATAGTGAAAGCGGTCATCGAAAAGAGTAGCAAAAGGTTAAGGTCAGGCCCTTGAGGGATACCATAGCGTGTGTGGAAGGACATCGAGTAAAATAAACCATACGTCTATTGATTTCTATTTGAAAAGCAACAAACGATTCGGTTTTGTATTTTTTTAAGAATTTTGCAAAATTTCGTTACAAAACGTTAACATACTTTGGCTCTTACCATTAGAAGCTATAAATGCGATTCGCATGCAAACCATCAGATTTGATCTAAATCAGCTACCCCTTAAACTACTGTTGCTGATCTACTAATTATAGTATTTCACTATGCTGTTCATATAATCTGTAAACATCCTCGAGGGACACAAAAGGTTGCAAATGTATATAGCTGAGGTGTTAACAAAGACTCAAAACAACCCTTTATTAAGAAAGGTGAAATAAAATCTGGCCCAAATAAAATATTTACCAACCTAATTGTTTTCAACTTCAAGTAGTCTGAAGTGTTTTAAGCAAACGTTAATTTATAATGCTTTCATGTTTTATCAAAGTGCCAAAAAATTACTGCCCTTTATAATAATACGACAAAGATAGTATTCAGGCAGAAATATTTAATAGAGATATTTGGAATTTAGAATTTAAAATTTAGATTTAGCTATTATTAATATTTTTTTTAAATTTCACTATCAGTATTTTTACTCACATTTTGATTTACACTCAAATCACACAACTGTTCAATGTTTTTTTTCTATTGTAACATTTTTATTAAATCCACTCGTAAGAATCGGCATGAAGATTTTTTGTTAAAAGTACAATTTAAGAATTTCGTGAAAATTTGAACCTATATTAAAGTTTCTTCCCAATTCAAACGTGTTGTTTTTTTATGTCAAATGGACCAAGTAAAAAGTAAATTTGCTGCTATGTAATTATTTAAGTTTCAATTATAAAAGTTTTCCTGCAGTCTGGGCAGGGCGAGAGAATCTAATTGGTTGAACTTTCGTCCTCCACTTAAAACAGTTACCTAATGGTAACCTGCCAACTTGGATGTTTTCTAGCACTGTACTTCCTCGCTTAACTTTTGTTTACTGCTGGGATGAGACTTTTCGGCGAACTCGGCTATCCTGAAACTGATTAATTAAAAATACTTTGAAGAATATGTTTTTATCGTAGAACAATTTGTTCAAAAAAATACGTACCAGTAAAGTGCAGTTCGGAGAAACAGAAAAATTATAATTGATTATAAAAGGCACCATCAAGAATTGATGTTTGTTTTATTATTCAAGGTAAAACCTTTTTGGACTCTTATATGTTATGTGTCTTTCACAATTTTCGAATACAATCTTACATTTGTTTTTTTTAAATATTTATGACTTGCCTAAAATGTGAGAACCTCGCGAGAGAAACGAAACCAGTAGGACTATGGCATCCCCCAGTAGGGGTATTTTGTGTGGTTAAAGAGATTGGGGGATAGAAGGAGAAGCGTGGGAAGAAGGTTGTAAAATACCTCGCTTCTCAGATATTTATTTTGGATGTGAATACCGCACAAGAGTCCCAACTGCTCTCAACCGTCTGGATCCAGTGAGACTATGGCATCTCCAACTGGGGAATGTTGCAAGGCTGAAGGTAGTGAGAAAGTGGAAGATAGAGTAATACCTGGCTATTATATTTTATATTAGATCTTGTCACCAAACACGGCGAAAGCCATTTCGAGCAACGTTTCAACTCTAAATGGTGGTCTTACTAGGTCGATACTGAGGGTATCTTCCACTCTGGAACGTGACGCAAGTATACTTTTAACTTTTTAAATGCATAACTTGTCAAATAACACAAATTCATCATATAAGATTTACCCGAGACCTTCAAATTGCTAGTCGAGAACAATCCCTCGTCCACGGAGGCTTACTTATTTATTGCTTTAGTACCTACTGTGGTTTTTCGTAGGTTCTTATTTAAATAATGGTCATAATTGAATAATTTGAAGAGCGTTGTTTTTTTTTTTCAAATTTGCTTTTGCACCGGCTGGGAATCGAGCCCGAGCTGCCCGTGAGGTAGGTGAGTATTCTTTTTTTTTTTTTTTTTTACAGTAATACCGCACAAGAGTCCCAACTGCTCCCGTCTGGAGCCAGTGAGACAATGCCATCCCCAATTGGGGTATGTTGTGAGGCTGAGGGTATTGGGGAGGGGAGGGGAGGGAGATGGGGAAGAGGAAGGTGGGGAAGTACCTGGCTATTCAGATCTGGTCACCAAACACGGCTAAAGCCATTTCAAGCAACGTTTCAATTCTGAATGGTGGTCTTACACCAGGGCGATACAGAGAGTATCTTCCACTCTGGAACGTGCCGCAAATATACTATATATTATTTTAAATTAATTAATTGTGAAATAACACAAATTAATCAAATAAAATTTATTTGCGCACGCCGGGTTCGAACCCGCGACCTTCGAATCTGTAGTCAAAAGCGTAAACCACTAGACCACGCCGGCCGTCAAATTCTACCACTGAACCACCGATGCTACGAAATGATTGGTAGAAGAGAGAGTATTGCTGTTGCAAAATTTTTGTGTGGCGAGAGCCGGATTTATTTTTTCAGGGCTTATGTCAACTTTGGGGATATTTTGTAGAGGAATGTGGAATAACAAAGAAGATTTAACTAAATATGCACAGCCAATAATTTGCAAATCTCTGCAGCATTTTTTCTCATTTATACGCATCTATATATCATCCACATTCCAAATAATTATATACTATCAGCATTGAACAAACGTACACATATTCTTTAAACACCTTGCTTTTAAAGATTATTTTGCAGATTTAATGTCATCGCAGTGAATAATGTGATATTTACAAGTATGGAGCACTGAAGTAAGTAATAATTTTACTAACTTCCAAACTCTTCATAAAATTAGCACTATTATCAGAATCTAAGAATTCGTTTATCCGTTCATAACGAGTAATTTAATATCATATTAAAAATCTTCTAGGAATCGAAATCAATGTTTATCGTTCGAATCCATTTGCAAAATTATCTCTGAAATGATGGATTTTCTTGACTTACTAATAAGAGAATTTATTCCAAAAATTGTTTTTAATACACCTTCTTGGAAAATTATTTATATTTTGAACGGATATCGTTTCCGCCTAAAAGCCTTATTGAGTAGAACTAAGTCTATTCTCACTAATTTCCCACATTTAAACGCCAAGAACTTGCGGGAAAATTAATATATTTCAGAATGTTCTAATTAAATCAAGTGTAAACACGGATTTATTGGAGAAATTATGACGGTTATAATAATTTATCGTAAAATCTTAAATCCGTTCAAACCATGTTTAGTTCGTATCTATCAATATTTCTGTTACATTTTTAAATGCTTCGGTGCTTTATAGAAATATTATTATCATCGTAGTGAGAAATTACAAAATTCTTTAATGTGAATATTATTAACATTGTTTTTAATGCACAATATTCATTGGTAAAGGGTTTTGGCAATCGACGAGATTTATCTAGAACGACTCGCCAATACAAAATGCATCGTAACGGGAACACTCCAGACGCAATGCGAAGCGATCTGCGTTCCTACGTCAACACGTTGCGAGTTGGACTAGTACATTACGCGCTTTCGCTAAAAGGTTCTAGCCAACTGCCTAGGCGTACTCTCAGCACTATCAAACTATACAGAAGAGTCTCGCTGAAGCGAGTGATCCGTAGTTTATCAGCGGTCTCGCGTACTTACTACCGCCAACATGCCCGACGCAGCGAGCAGTCAGTCAGTCATTAGTCAGCCAACGATCTGCAAGTCTCGCGAGTGACAAACGGCACGCCTCGCGCCCTGCGCAGCACGATACACCCGGATTTGCACGGTTCATTCATGGACTCCATCGGGATCATCACAGCACCCTGGTTCCAGCACATCTGACCAGAGCTACATTCACGCACCTAGACCCCGCGGCATTCTCGCCGGTCTATGCATCTCCCGCACAACCGCCGACCAGGTCCACCGCACCTTCGGCTTCCTTGTTCAGCACTGGAGCACCCGGAAAACCCAAGGTCTTCACCAGTACCCGATACGTCAACGAGTCCGGTCACCAGCAGCGGCGTCGACTCAATGGCCCGCACATTGACCAACACTTCACCGCCTGCATCCGGAGTCTTCATCACCGGTCCTGAAGTCATCTCATATACGGCCACCTGACTCAAATAAAACACTGTGACCTTCACAACCTCTTCCATTGTATCTCCTCACCAGATCCCCAAAGGATAAAACGAATAAAAAATGTATTTTATTTTAAATGTACCAGGAAATACCAATAAATCTTATAAAAGGAATTAAGTGAAGGGAATTTATTTATGACCAAATAGTGAGTTATATTATGTAAATAAGTAATTCGTATTTTCAAATAATATAATAAGTTTGACGTAATAAATTTAACGAAACGGTAATTCGTTTCAAAACAGCATTAACGTGTAAAATACCTGATGTTTTAAGCGGAGTTTTATTTTCATTACGATTATTTGACTGAAACTGACATTAATAAGAGTTATATTTCATTAATAAGTTGTTGAAGGAGCATGTTTAATTAATCATTGTAGCTTTAGGTAAATGGGTTGATTTTATAACAACACTCCAACCATTTTTGCGACATCTTTTCCTTTTTTCAACTTTATGTCCGGGTTAAATCTTCCCCACGGGAAAAACCAAAGATATTAGAAGAACGAGATGTGCTATGCGCAGTTCGTACTGAGTGGAATTGTTTTGCCGAGTGTCGCCGGTTTTGTTCACCAATACTACTGCACACCTTCGCTTACGCTAAGGCATCGCTAAGGTATCCGCACTAATACATAGAACAGATTTCTGTGCGTACACGTCCCGATACCGTTCAAAGTACCCTAATTAGGTAGTACTCCGGCTACGGTCCGGCGGCCAACATAGCATATCTCGTTCTTCTAATATCTTTGGGAAAAACTAAACCCTTCCAAACACTTTTCCACAAATGATCATCTAGTCAATCCACATTATGCAAGTGTCATATAAGCATAATAAATACAAAAAATTCAAGAACAACACGTCAACTCACCAGAGATCAAATAGGAAAATAATTCACCGACTCCAGATATTTTCATATCAGAGGGTTCGGCTCAGTAGAACTCCTAACAGGGCCTATAAATCCTACTGATCCCTCAATATAAATATTTAAAAAATCTTTCGTAATCCTACATGTATTTAAAAGGACTGATTTTCGCATTTTTAATATAAATTCTTTGACAGATTTAATAGGCCTAAATTTTGAATGAGAGAGTTGGGTATAATGCCAGTAGCCGAAATAATAAATGTTAATATTTTCAACATCTGAGAATGCCAAATTCTTATAATCTTGTCTTATTATTATTAATTGTCTTATTATTTCAGAAACAGATTTTTGAATATTATAGGAATTTTTAATAGCGACATCAATGATAAAAGTATTTTTTTTTAATTAACTATATCGGGTCTATTATGACTAATCGTTTGGTGTGTTAGTATAGTTTTATCATAATATATTTTATAAAATTTATTTTCTAAAAATGAATTTGGTTCGTATTTATAATATGGTACTATATGACGGCAGTCAATCACGTAATTGTTATGTTTAATTACCAAACTTTGGTGAATTATTTAATTTAAGTTAATTTAATTTTTTTTTTTTTAATTATAAGATGGTTTCCATTATGTTTTTATTATTATTATTTTAAGTTAAAGGAAATATATATAAAATATAAATATTAATGTTTTCTACATGTAACTTAAATAAGTACATTTTTATTTTGCTCGCTGATCTTAAGAGCAAACAGTTTTTTTCTTAAATAATATTCATTCTATTTACTGATCTCAAGCTATTGGGAAGGAGATTGTATATGTGTACACCCTCGTGGCCTATGTTTCTTTTACCATTTTTAGTCTTTGCTGAATGTGTGTATAGTTTATTATGTTGTCCTGTCTAGTGTTCATGTACTTGTGATGTTTTTATAAATGTTGTGTTCGTGTGTATAAATCCATTTTGGATTTTTTAAATTAATAAGAATATGTTATATTCGTACAGTTTACCGATTTTCAGTAATTTCGTTTCTTGGTATACTTTTTTGGTGGGGCTATCTGGGATAGATAATATTTTAATTAAAAATATTTTTTATAACTTTATTCTATATTATTTGTGGGTCGTTTAAATATTTAATATATGTGTTTCAATTTTTCACTTATATAATTTTGTTTTGCTAAGACCGGTAGGCCTTTTTATAGCCATTTTTTTTGTATCGTAAATCGATACTAAATGGTAATTTATTTAACAGGTTTTTTATGAAAAATATCAGAATAGGTGAAAAATCAAATGATATAAATTTTGCTAGTATAAAAACTTACAAGTAAGACAGTGGTTAAATAAATTATACTTCTAACGATAGAAGCTTCCAATTTGATGTTGAAACGGTGATAAGGAATAAATTAACGGGATTCACTCATAGTGATAAGTATTGTAGGGTTGAGGGTAGCAAGTAAAGCTATTAACTTTCTTACAAACGAATCACAAAATAAATTTACCCCTGAACTGAACAGCGCATTCGAAGTGAAATAACACAAAACTGCGCTACATAAATCTGATGTTATTATTATTAACAACTCTGGATAGGTGTTAATTCATATTTCTACAATACTTGGGATGGGTTGTTTCACAGTATTTGAACAATTCATCAAATTTCATAGTTCAAATTCAAGTTCTGTAAAAGTTCTATTAAAGATCTCTTATTTTTTCATAATGGGTCCGTTGTTTCAAAGTGATTGAATAATAACCGAACTATTCAATTTTACTAATAAATTAGGTTGTAAGCTCCCTAAATTTGTTTTTTTCACAAAAACTATTACTATTTAAAAGAAATTGTTAAAAAATAAACATGGTCCTTGAAAACCTTGAAAATGTTGATATTTATAGGCCAGAATTCAGTTTTAAGTAAACTTACACCGCTAGGACTAGAGCGGATTCCTATAAAGCCGCGACCATTCGTAGCGAGAATTGAGCTTATTCAAATTGACCGGGATGCATTATTTTGGAGTGCATTTTACCGCTCGTACATTATCATACATCATAGTTTTCAACAAACGAATATTCACGAGCCGTAAATGACTTATTAACCGCACCGAATAGATAATATTCATTCTACTACGAGATAATATTATTCGAAGATAATCTTGTTGAAAATAACGGAATGTAACTTGACTTAATTGATTTGAAAATTATTTCAAATACAATTCAAATCTATAAGTTGTATATAAAGAAAAGTGTCCTGGTGAGTAAGCTGGGTAGCAAAGTGGTATTTCATCTTCTATCTACTTTATATGTATTTACAAAAAGCAGATTGTCTGTTTATGGCTCTGTGGCTTTACGGCGGACGTGCGGCGTGGATTTGATTTGTGCACAAATCTACAGTTTTATTATGAGGTTAATGAAAAATTTTTCACTAGCTACATGAGATTTCGAAAGAAGTTCACTAGCTACATGAGATTTCGAAAAACTAAAGCAGTATTTTGATTATTTTTAGTGAAATTTTGCACCAATTCATTGACGTTCAACAAAAGAGGATATTTAATTGTTTAATTATGATTTAATAATAATCGTATTTGAAAATATATTATACGTAGGTACATTATTGCTTGTGCGGACTTAAAAAGATTATTTTTTAGTTTTTTTTTAACATGCACAAACTATCTGTTCCAGTTTTGAAAACGTCACACTCATACATACAAGGAGATAACGTTGACAAATTAATGATTTTGAGCTTAAGGGAAAATCAAAAAAACAAAAAGTGGAGCGAAATTTGATTACGTAATAAATATATGTGTTCAAGAAGGAAATTGGATTAATTTCAATTGATCGAGCACACAAGACTCGCCCATATTTAACACACTTCTATTGGTGTACCTCTTCAATGATGCTGTGATTACCACAGTAGATCTTTTTTTTTTCGATTAATATTTTTGCATTCTTATTTTTCAGATAAAAGAAAAGAAATTTTGAAAGGGTCACTTGCCTGTATTAATCTTCAATTAAAAATGTATTCAAATACTCATAAAATTTAATATAAAACTTTATGACTAGCACGACTAAAAATAATTATCTGATAAATAAAAAATAATCTAGTGAGCTTCCTATTAGGTAATCAGATTAAGTCTGTTAGGTAATTTATATTATAAAATATAATGATTTTATTAAGACTTAATCTGCTTCTTTGTGTTGTGCTAAGTTTCCTTTGATAGTTTTTTTTTGTCGAAGTTAGTTTTCATACGACATCAAATTAATATCTTGGAAAGTAAGCCAATCAGAATGAAATCGGAATATTCTTGTTTATCGAGACAGATATTTGCCTAATCGGTAAAGTAGTACTTGTAGGAAATTTTAGTGGAAATTCCGAACTGGGACATATTATTGTTGGCAAAAACAAATTTTCTTATTACCAACATTTTTGGCCAATTTATTCAGAATTATGGGTTTCATCGTTTCGGATTATGTAAAAATGCGACTGCCATTTTTTTTAAAGATGTGATTTATTCATGCCGTTATAATATTTACTATTATGTCATTGAAATGCTAACCAAAATAAGTCTTTCCATTTCTTTTGGTGTTCACTGAGATGAAAATTGTCATCATCTGTCGCTGGCATTTTTGTTCACTATCCGGCTTCGCCCGGGATGGTTATAGAAAATGTATTTGTTTATTACTGTGCAATATATCTTGTCTGATTTTTGGTTGGAAGTAACAATGTAAACTGAAATAACTGCGATTATTAGAAATACTTGCTTTGATCCTAAAACTTCATTCAAACCCTGAAAAACAAAATTAAAAGTAACTTCTTTACCTATCACTGATTTTACTGGATATTGTAATAATTACCACAATTATCCAGAATTCACTAGTACTGGTATAGAGCACACTTAAAAATCAACTTTTACCCCGATCCTAAAAAAAGCATAATCTTGATACTGACATAACGGAAATTTACCTGCGTATATCAAACTTACCATTTGTTTTGAAATTGTGTGAGAAAACTGTTGCCAAACAATTGGTAGGGTACTTGTACTCGGCCGTACTGTTTGCCACAAATCAATACGCCTATCGAAAGTTTCATTCAACAGAAACTGTTGTCCTGCGAAAAATTTCAGACCTTATCACCGGAATAGCAGCAGGCAAGTTGGTTTTGACATCTGTCCTTGATATGAGTACTGCATTTGATATGGTAGATTACAGTATTCTATTTAACCTTTTCGTCCCGGAGAGAAAAAAATCACATAAGATCCGAGGGGGGGTCACTAGGGTCCCCCAATTTGTTTTGCTTATTAAAGGATGTTAATGGCATAATCTTGCGTAATTTGTTTTAGTAATAATTAGGGGGGAGTATATTCAACGTGTTTCAGAAGTCATTATCTAAATAATTTCATAAATAAAGTCGTAGTTAATATTCTAATGAATTTAGATAATAATGCGCCTTTTTCCATACAAAACAGGGAAGGCGGGCCGATAACGAGCATAACTCCTCGATTCTGAATCTCGACTGGCGATTGGCGATTACAGCGTAGCTAGTTTGTTGCGCAGGGTGGTCCGTAAATGATGGATATATTTATAAATATATATTTTTTAAGTTTTAAAAACCTACCACTTCTAAACCAGGTATGGATGTTATTTCGAATATTATGGAATGTTTAGATGTATGTGAAGGTTATAATCCCTAATTTATGATTTTATATTGTACATTTACATTTAGGGTTAAATCATAGTGTTTGCCTTACCATAAATAATGGGTTCGTTTATATGTCAAGGGTTTCGAAATATTTTTTTTTTTTCGAAAATAGTGAAAAAAAACAAAGTATTTTTAAAACTTAAACGTGGGGTAAATTATTTTTTATTGTAACCTCAGATATTCCTGTTTTTGATTTTCCTATGTAAATACACCACAACAGTCCCAACTGCTCCTAATCATCTGGAACCAGTGCGACTATGGCATTCCCAAATGGGGGATGTTGGAGTGACGGCTCGTAACTTTTAGGTGTATTAGAGTGATAATATTACAATTAATAGTAGACCAAAAGTCACGAGCCGCTACTGGTATGTTGTTAGGCTAAAGGTAGTGGGGATGGTAAGGAGATGGGGAAGAGGAAAGTGGAGAAATACATGGCTATTCAGATCTGGTCACCAAACAAGGTAAAAGTCATTTCAAGCAACATTCGAAATGAATTCTGGTCAGTAAATTGTGAAATATCACAAAGATTAAAATTTACTTGCGCACACCGGGATTTGAACCCGCGACCTCCGGTTTACTAGTCGAGAGCCTTACCCCTCGACAACGGATGCTGTAATATTTATGAAAGAAAAAATATATATAATATCAAGTTGCAGGGCGGTAGATGCTTTCAGTATCGCCCTAGTGAAAGACCACCATGTAGAATCCAAACGTTGTTTGAAATGACTTAAGCCTATATGGTAACTAAATTTGAATATGCACGTACTTCCACCTTTGTCTTACCCATATCCTCCCCCTTCCCACCCCCACTATCTTCAGCCTCACAAAATACCCCAATTGGAGATTCCATAGTTCCACTGGCTAGGACTGTTGGGGCTCTTGTATGGTTTTCACACAAATTAATTAAAACCATAGAATTTTCTGATATAATTTAAAACATTGGTAAATATGTCGTAATAAATTGCAATAAATTCATACCGACTGATTACATAAATTCTAATATTTTAAGTACAGAATAAATATTTTACAACCCTGAAATAGATATTAATTTATAAACACAATTTCATAAGTATAAATGAACTACTTACCAGTCTGAAGATGCCCATAGCAGGGTGAAACTAGTCCGGTTTTGCAAAAAAATATTTACTACGTAAATTTAGAAAATTAGCAACTAAAACCCAATATCCAATTTAACACACGTTTGCGATAGACCTTTTAACCATATAGTACTCTGTTTTTATTCAAGTTCCTTCAAATTACTTAAAAATGTAAACAAAATATGTTTCCCTTTCTGACCGATTTCTTTTCTATGTGAGAAACAGAGACAGACATAATTTTAATGTTGTCTCTAAACATGAAAAATTTACCGGATACACCCCTCTCAGGCCGATCTTAGTCCGGCAAGTGAACATTTTAGCATCGCAAAAGGAAATACCAGTAGTGCAGTGTACGCGACCGAGAGTTAGCCCTTTCCATAAAATGCAACTTTTACGGTCCAGTTCGCAGCTCGCTGGATCGTTCTCGGTGAATAGCGGGGAGTGGGGATAGAGACGGGGGAATTTTAGCCGATGCTACTAAGCTGAGGTGCGGGGCAGGGGACAGGAATTTTGCCGGAATTTTGTACAAATTATTTAATATCTAAGAAACTAGAAATAAAATATAAATTTTTTAAATGAAGATCGATGACCAAATAGTTTTTTTAGGATTACCTAAATTACAGAGTATGTGGTGTAAAAAATAACTTAGATATAGCATAAAACTCTCGTTAGTGTAAGTGTGTTCCCCCCGTCCGGTGCGGGAGTGTTA
Organism: Hesperophylax magnus; assembly: GCA_026573805.1. Taxonomy (NCBI): domain Eukaryota; kingdom Metazoa; phylum Arthropoda; class Insecta; order Trichoptera; family Limnephilidae; genus Hesperophylax; species Hesperophylax magnus. The sequence continues at coordinate 1,254,254 of JAIUSX010000157.1, forward strand.
AATTGCTTAATACCGAATTCAGCTTTTAAGGTAAATTACTCTAATGGATTAAATTATAGCTGTCTAGACAAATATCTTTAGTAACTTTCAAAGGTAAGTCACCTGAAACTTCCATCGAATTTGGAGTTCCTCAGGGTTCTATTCTAGGTCCTGGGTCCCATTCTCTTCTTTCTCTATACAAATTGTCTTGAATACCTCATTCACTCAGCTGGCTTCGAATCACAGAGATATTTATTTATTTTTATTTAAGTACATAAAAAAGGCATAGTGCCCAAAAATTTACACACATGGATGTTTAAATACATAATAATAACAAAATGAATAAGCTAAATATGCAAAAGTAAATGACAAATAAGAATGGGTAAAAGTTAAATACAAATATGTTCATAAACGATTTGTTATTGTCACACCTGTACTGGTGAGACATTGATTAGGTAGCTACAATATTGTTTCTTTTTAAATAAAGAGCTTCATCACAATATCAGCTTAATATGATTAAAGGTAATACGTTTTTTTTAAGTGTTTAAGTTGGTCATTAAAAATGTCTATTTCATTATTAGAGCCATGTATAATGTTATAATTTCTTAATGTTCGCAGAACAGGGGAAAAATATCTTGTATTTGTGTGGTAGGCTTTAATAAAGAAAATTTCTTTCATCTTCCTTGTTGATTTTCTTGATGGTATCAGATGTTAATTTGGGATAAAATTTTTGGTGTATCAACTGATGCATGTATGATTTTGTGTAAAAGAAGTACGTCAGAAAGTTTACGTCTGACCGTCAGTAAGTGTAGTTTATAGTACAAAATTGGGTCATTATATGATCCAAATTGGCCAGACAAACCTTCACGATAAGCAATTACACGGGTTAGTTTCCTTTGTATGGATTCAATCCTATAATTATGAATCTCATAATTGGGAGACCAAATTGTTGATGCGTATTCGAGAATACTTTGCACAATAGATTTATATAATGTTAAAGTTAATTCTGTACTTTTAAAAAAAATTGTGATTCTTAGCGTTAATCCTAATACTTGTGATGCACTTTTTGAAATTGTATCTTACTTATATCTAACATGCATCTATCATGTGATATACTTAAAATTTTGTTCCCTTAATGAAAAAGACACCCTAAAACGAGATAGTTAGCTTCATTAATACAATTTCAAGTCTGTCAATAAACTCAAACTTAAATTTACTCCGACAAATACAGAATGACTTTGGTTTTCTTCCCCTTCAAAACACTCCTTGAATCCAGTACAATAGATAATCAGGATACAGATATAATCCCTTTAACAGATTTTTTTTTGGATTTCACTACAGATTTTCTTTTTTTTTAAGACTTTCTCTTCATCACAGGTCGGTGGCCGAGTTGACATCGCGTTTGGGTCCCACCCAGGCGTAGTGTGTTCAATTCCTCGGCTGACTAAGTCCTCCATCACAACACAAGCAACATTTTCAGCTTACTGTGGTGATAGTAGGAGATTTTCAAATATTGTCAGGTTATTCGTAACCCGGGAATGTTTGTCTTTGTTTAAAAAAAAAAAAAAACAGTAATTTAAAAAGCTGTGAGTTCTTATTTTTTATTTCTAAGACGGATAAAATCAATCAAAAGATGCCCGGCTTGTGATTGAGCAAAATTACTGATCATTCTTTAAATGTTTAAGTTATGGACTATTGTAATTGTGCGAACATTTCCCTTCTTCAAAAACATTTTAATAGAATCCGGTCTATTTTGAATTTTACGGCGAGAATGATATTTAGTGAATATAAGTACATATTGTCGCTTAACCCAACTCCTAAGGGATCGCCTTCTTTGGTTTCGATGCTCTGAAAGAAAATAGTTCAAGATCTGCTTAATGACCTTCAATGCATTGCCGCCTTTTGATTTTGATTTGATTTTATGGATTATTTCTAAATCGTATGATAGCTAGGGCCTATATATTAACTAACTAGTACTGCAGCTCATTTGGCCTTATTAAAATTACCATCTCATGGTTGTGTTTACTTGACTGATTTTACGTAACATTAATATGTTTAGTGTGGAAAAATTTGTAACTGGTTAAAAAACCTCATACAAATGACGAGAAAAAGAAAAACAATAAGTTCTGAACTCTTCACTCAATTTTACCATTATGATTTACTGAATGTACCTAAATATTTATACTGGAACTATGTGTCTAACAAGATTTGCAATAGACCGCTTTCTCTGAGGACAGAAGATATATATATATATATAAACAATAAACGGGCTTTACAATCAAATTATTTAAAAAACCCTACTCTGTTCAGAAATCAACTTATTTTAATGTATTTAAATCATCCATGTTCTCAACCCTCCGGGTTTTTTTTGTTGTTTCTGTTTCCTACGTGTTTTAGATTTCCCTCTTACTAATAAACGTGTTTTAAATTTAACAGAACTGATTAACAACCATTTTTCTTACATTACAGGATATTTACAGTCGTGTAAAATTTAAAACATGTTTAATTGTGAGACTCAAATGAAAAGTGTTCTCATTGATGAATGGAATCCTGTTTTATATCGTTTTGTCGTATCCTGTGCTATTGTTAATTTTTCATCTTCTCATTGCTTTGAAAATACACCGTCTTATTACTTTGTTTATATTGTAGGTTTGTCATTTTATTTTATCTACTATATAAAGAGCACTGTGGAAGTAATTCTTAAGAACATGACTACTGAGTGAGGTTACAAATCATTATTTTTATGTTTGTTATGTTAAAGTTATTTGAAATGAAATAATACAAAACTGCCCAATAGAAGTGTTACGTTATTATTATTACTAACCCTTTAACCCATTAAAAAAAATGTCGATTATTCCGAAAATCATTCTATTCTTGTCAACAACGCGGCAACCATTTGAACCATTATTAAATTTTATGTATACAAAGCAAAATTTACTTCTCTTACATCGTTGGGATTTTTGCTGTTCTAAAAGTTGCCCCTGGTAAACTTTGGTAATTTAATACAATTCTTAGATCTTCTTGGAGTACCTATGGCCGCGTTTGTTTGCTTAATCAAACCTCATTATTGATATTCCGCTGATTGACGTTATTAAACAGAAATATTGATGTCGCAAGGTACGCCTTTTGAGCCGGGCTCAATTAGATATCTCTCTGTTAAAAGCCATTAAGTAAATATTTAATGTATATTTTAAGGGCTCCCGTTTTTAGTCACTTTGTGACTTCCAAAATGATTCAAATCATTATCCACATATGATAATAAAAAAAGTTTTTCCTGCAAAGGTTATAAGTTTCTTTACGTGTTGGTTATTTAATATTTCAGGATGAGTATTTTACGGTTTCTTCCAAAATGTTGAAAAAATTGACGCCTGCGGAGCTTTTTCTTGTGCATTGCAAACTGGATATTTTCAAGTTTCTCGTTTTAAAAAGTTCGAAGTTTTCTTTTGAAACTTACTTTCTGATTGATCAACATCAACATACTTCATTGGTTTTGCCTTTAACCCAGAAAATAATTCGTACCTTCCTGAATGTTGTTGCTCGTATATCTCTCCTTTTAGCTTCGCAACTTACCCCAACTGGGGAAGAGTATGTACAATTGGGTGTGGGAATAAGTATGTAAAATTGGGGATGGGGGTGAGTTCGTACAATTGGGGATGAAGATGAGTACGAAATTTACATGAGTTAATTTTCAAGTTCTATTTTTAAAGACTATCATTTCCTTTTATAGACACGAGTTTTATTTTGAAATTTCAAACTACAATAACTTTGCCGACTTATCTTACATTGTCTTCCACACCAACAAAATGCTTGGATTTGTCCTTCGTAATGCAAGATCATTTAGTGACGTATTCACAATAAGGGAACATAAGAAACCCTTGTTCGCAGTATCCAGGAATATAGCTCCATTATTTGGGCACCTTCTGAATAAAAGCATATCCCAGAAATAGAAAAGTACAAAAGAGGTTTATGTTTTACCTATATATGAGAGAATATACGTACTATTAATTCCTGTATCCATCCTCCTTCTAATCAGGTATTCTCGATTTCAATAGCTTAGAAGCACGCGAAAAATATTTTTAACAAAAATTTTTTTTAACTAATCTCTGAAATGATACGTTATCCATTCATATTAAAAAAAGTTTACTTATACGTGCGTAACAGGTATACTTGTGGGAGATCACATGCACTTTTTTATACTACGAAAGTGAGGACGCCTAGCAAATAAACAGAACGACTCAAAATTGACAACCGACATTTCTAACGTCACTTACAGACAGTTTAGCAACTATCTTATGTCACAAAATACTTAAACTGCCTCCATGTCTTTTTATACTTACATGAACCTCAAATTGAAAGTGTTTTTTCGTTTAGCAGTGATTTCCCAACAAATCAGCTCCCCGTTGTTCTTGTGAAAGTGGTATATATTGTTCAAACGTGACTTTACCGGGGTTTATTTACAGTTTGTTTTGAAAATACTACCTATACTCAGTGAATACGAGTACAATTTTGTATGCCAAGTCCTTAGTTAAAACCCTATAATCACAGGTAGGCGCCTGGAGCAGAATAAGGGGCGGATCATATTATTTGAACAGGAAATAGGATTGTACGAATAGAAAGACGTAGAAGAAGTGCTGAGTGAGAATAACTCTGATTCGCGTTGGAAGAATTCGTATACAAAATACATAAACCCTGAACTCGGTTGGCCCGCAAGATTTTCTACGTAATATATTTGAAATTCCATAAATCCGCCGGCGTGGAAAGATTCGCTTACAAATATGGCCGAATGATTCAATATAGCATTTTTTCTTGGAGACCTGTCCCGAGTAAATATTTTTTATGAAACAGGGTTATTTTATGGTAACCTCTATCATCCTTACATTATCTTTGACAGACAAATGTGTGTTTTTGCTTAAACAGAAGTAGTTGTTCAGGTGTATTTTCTTTGTTTTGAAATTCTCAGAAATTAATTTGGAGGCACAAATAAACCCTTCGGCATTAGCATTTATGTTGGGATATACGATTATCATCATTAAATTTACCTTTTCTTAGTCAGGTCGAGGAAAATAACAACTTCGACAAGCTTGCGTCCCTAACTTGCTTTACTTCATTGGCCCTGATTAATTAGTGGTTCAGACTTTTCTTCTACATCTTCTGAAATCAATTTCAGAGCTTTGTTTGCGCGAAAAATTACACTCTTTATTATTCAAACATCATTTGAAAAAGGTTATATGTAAATAAACTGTAATTAAAATAAGTGTGATTTATAGAGTTCAATTGAATATGCAAATAATCTGTAAGTGCAAATGATCTGTAAGTGCTTGCAAATAATCTGTGATTGCTTGCAAATAATCTGTAATTGCTTGCAAATAAGAGTGCTATATAAAGTGAGCTATAACTAAATCAATATGTCATATGTATTAAAACTCCCTGCCATTTTACTGACTTTATAAAATGTATTATGTTTAATGTGTAAGGAGTTTTAATAAATTGTTTTATTTATAATAACGGAAATTATAAGCCAAGTTCTCATTTGAAAGTTACCGGCCGGCACTTATACACGTTAATCAATTATTGATCAAAATACTCTGAATATGTAGAAATAAAAAGGAATTATTTTCGTTTCAAAATATCTAATTAATGGCTCAATTATGAGTATTCGATAATTATAGCTAGTGGTTAACAACTCATAATTCCAACTTTGAAACTAATCGTCACTACTCACGTCATAATAATTGATGCAATTACCTTGTTTTATGTTTTTGAAAGTGGATGCCTAAAGTTTATAAAATATATGTAGATTTGAATTAATTATAATATATGCGGGGCTGATTGTTTCTAAAATCTGTCTCTAGTGTCTAGAAAAATTGATTATTGAAAACAATATTAGCGATTTCTAAACGAAAATCTGAAACAAAAATATCAGAAAACGATACGGTCACATCTAGGACTCGAACCCAGAACCCTTGTCTTTCCGGGACAGTGCTCTACCAACTGAGCTAATGGGACCCTATCCCCCTCGGTCACTTTTAACTGAATCATACTTCGAATAAGAACTACCAACATTGATTTAAGATTTTCACGGCCAAAAGTATTTTTGTTATTTGTTTTTGGGGTGTTATGCCGTGTTGCGCTAACTCCTTCTTTAGCCAACGTTTCGGACAGCATTGCAGTGTCCATCATCAGGGCAGATGTGTTATTTGAGGTTGTGTTAAAAATGTGAGCTTATGTATGAGGTTGTGATACCGTGTTGCCAGCTCCAACCCTCTGAGCTAACATTAACGTATCATTTTTTAATTTAAAGTGGTTTTCTTCGTTTAGCTCTGGTGTAGCCGTCAATTACCGGATACCAAGAACTATTGAGCTTAGCTCCATCGTCTCTATTAATGTTTACGGGATTTTTATGAATTTCAATGGCCTCCGTAATCAGCCGTGCTCTATAAGTTTTGGGTCTCCCCAGGATTTCAGGAACAAATCCAAAGTAATGCCCGGTGTCAATCAAATGCTCAAACTTATAGAGCACGGCTGATTACGGAGGCCATTGAAATTCATAAAAATCCCGTAAACATTAATAGAGACGATGGAGCTAAGCTCAATAGTTCTTGGTATCCGGTAATTGACGGCTACACCAGAGCTAAACGAAGAAAACCACTTTAAATTAAAAAATGATACGTTAATGTTAGCTCAGAGGGTTGGAGCTGGCAACACGGTATCACAACCTCATACATAAGCTCACATTTTTAACACAACCTCAAATAACACATCTGCCCTGATGATGGACACTGCAATGCTGTCCGAAACGTTGGCTAAAGAAGGAGTTAGCGCAACACGGCATAACACCCCAAAAACAAATAACAAAAAAAAAAAAACTACCAACATTGTCTTCATTTTTTCACCGCAAATTTTTACTGGCAACTATCTTTATGTATGATCGCAAGATTCAACCCGAACTAAATAAAATCTAGACAGCGTCTTTTTAGATAAACCTATCTTATTTTTTTATTTTTTATGTGCGACATCTATTGACTTTTCTGCAAGTCTAGAATGAATATTTATTTTTCGGAATAACTTTATTCAGTAAAACCTCAAATTGTAATATTTAATTATTGAAAACAATATTATCAACAAGGGTCTTGGGTTCGAGTCCTAGATGTGACCGTATCCTTTTCTGATTTTTCTGTTTCAGATTTTCGTTTAGAAATCGCTAATATTGTTTTCAATATTTAAATATTACAATTTGAGGTTTTACTCAATAAAGTTATTCCGAAAAATAAATAGAAAAATTGATATAATATGAAGTACGTGAATGTAAGTAAGTTTTAAGTCATTGTGTTTGGTGTTTTTTTAAGAGAGTACGAAAACAGTGCATAGTAGTTTCATTTATTTTGTGGTTCATTTTAATAGTCTATTTTTTTAAACATTATAATTAGTTTAGGTACCTACTTATGAACAATTTGAGTTTATGAATTTGGAGAGAACATTTCTAAGAGATGAAAAGCCTGATAGGGATATTGAAAGAGGGGTCAATGCAGGAAACTCATTTAATGGAGGACTGAGCCAAGACACCAGTAAATAGTTATTCAAAGAAATTGATTGATTAATTTTAATATTGGAATATATTGACTTTTTGAATGATTTCAGTTGTTTAATCTAATTTGCTAGTTGAAAGCAATATCCTTGTCCAGAAGCAAACTGAAGTATTAGATAGTAAGAAGAGAGTGGCTTTCCAAAAATGGTAATGTTAGCAAAATAAAGAAAACAAAATGCTTTCCGCCACCATGTAAAACACATAATACTGATATTTGTTGTTTATAAACTTCTGCTGAATGTTACAATTCTTGAGAACGTATTAAAAAAACGTGGATTGGAATACGAAATCTAAAAGAAATGTGCATGTGCAATGTCGGCAGTGGATTATTTAGGTTTATTTTTTTTAATTTTAAATAAAATGTTTTTTTAATAAAGTTTTTGTAAATTGCTTGTACATGACTTGGAAGTTTTTAAATATTTCTTCTGTAGGAGTTCTAACCGAAATTTTTAAAATTGTCTTTTGTACTCCTCTTTGGGCTATTTTGAGCAGCTCTATGTGAGTGCTCAAGGCAGACCCCAACCAGTTAGCCCGCGCTCTATTAGTGATTGGCACAAAGCGTAGTACCTACACTTTTTAATGTCGTTTATTTTTAAGATATTATGGATCACTACTATTTGCGCTGTTATAATATTTAGCTAGATTATATCTGTTGGCAAGTCACCTTTTCTGTATATTTTATCCTGTTTAAATGAAGTACTTTCTATTATTGTAGCATTCTATGCCTTAAGAAAATTTCAGCTGTATCACATTCAATGTCGTTTTGTATACATATTGTTGTGTTCTTAAATGTAATACTAATATTCGCTTATGTACCACTGTGTACTTATAATCTATGTATCACATTATTGTAAAAGCCTTTTATGGCGTTTAATAAATAAATAAATAAATGTTTCTAAAGAAGAATATGAACCTGATGAGTTTTTTGTAATTGAGTCAATATGCGAGTTCCATCGGAGATTTTCATCGATTCGATTCCAAGATATTTGATGCTTTTAGAGTGTGCTACAGTGGGACAGAGGCATGATAAACCTTGATTATTTTGATAGATTCCTTGGCATGTATTTAATTTGAGTATTAAGTCATCCGACGGCTACGTTATAGAAAATGCCAGATATTTTGTTTTATTGACATTAAGCGTGAGGGAATTTCTATTAAGCCAGTTTTGCAGGAGATCAAGTCCATGTTCCGCTTCTTTGTAGGTACTTACTCAATATCTTTCTTTGAATAAGATAACTGTATCGTCAGCCAAACTAATGATTTTTCTCCTTTTTCCTAGGTTAAAGTTATCAATGATATATATAAGAAATAATATCGGCCCTAAGACGCTTCCTTGCGGTTCTCCGTGATTGATTAGGAGAGGTTTGCTTTTTCTCTTGTTAATTTAAAATCTCTGTATACGCTCCGTCAAATAACTTGTTAGTATGTTTAGTATGTTATGTAATTTTTTATTTTGTCTACATTCCACTTTTAATTTACCACTTAACGGTAAAATGTGGAGTTACCGCATTTTTAGGGTCGTTATTTCACAAAAACCACAAAAATTTACCACCTTTACCAAATGGGGTTGCCACTTTCTTCACAACGATGGCAGAGATGCAAAGCGATGAGTTATTTATTGCATTCCATAACCACCTGGCAGTCCTGGCTTATGGCATTTGCGTGAATTAATAATATTTTTGCTCTGAGTTTAAACTTTACCATGCTGTTCAGTTTCAATATTTATTGGTTATTAGGTGATTTATAAATTCTTCCAATTTACGAGATCGTAGAAATTAACATAACGATTTACAAAAAAATTAATTTAGGTTCTTAATTTTGGTAATATGACATTTCATTTTTTTATACTAAATTCCGCTAGTTTTTAAATGACTTGCGTGACGGCCCTTCGAAGATATTGGACAGTTTTATTTGGCCTTTAGAAAAGTGGAACCGTTGCTACGCAAAATAATACAAACAAGCAATTATGAAATTAGATTTTCACAAAATGTTCACTTATACGTTTTTTTGCCGCCTTAGGTTTGATATTTTTTGTCTGATTTTAACCAGGTGCTCTCAGCTACTAAAGAGTCAAAAATATTATTTCATCATATTCATATCTTAAAATGCTTGAGTATCGCATCGGCGTCGTTTGAAAATAGGATATGTTTCTCAAATTCTGCTGCAATCTTAATATGCAAAAGCTTCATAAATGGCACTTGTTTTCAACTAAAAAACTACAAGAAATAACTATTTACGTAGTGGGAGATGATAAAAAATGCATAAAATTAGATTTTTCTCAATCAAAGTTAAGTTTGAAGGTTCAGAAATACGCATAAATTAATAAATTTACTTAAATTTATCCCTAAAAACCTGTTTTGTGCTTGTTTACTTAAACCTCTATGAAGTTAAATTCCAGCTGTTACAAATAAAGGGTAAATATTCGGGATCGCTGGCCACGCATCAGACTTTTTTAAAATAAAACCTTTTGATTCACCTTAATTTCTGTATAAAGCAACTATCTGCATTTGGGATTTTTTAAAATTTAACATTCTAATTTTTAATTACATAAAATCAAAATTCGCTTTCGTTGTATGGGATGACAACCATTTCCAATAATTTCTGTCAACGATGGGCACGCGGGGCAAGAAGAAACGTTATTACCATTTAATTTATGTATATTACGTAGGCACTATTTTGGCGGACTCTGGAAAAAATAAAATAAAATTAGGGTATAATTTTGTATGTAAAAAAAACACTTACCTAAGCTTATTTACTTAACCTAACTTAACCTTACATAACCTAACCTTACCTTACCTAACATACCCTAACCTAACCTACATTAACCTAACCTAAACTTTACTAAACTAACGTAACCAATACTGACCTAACCTAACCTATATCAACCTAACCTAACCTTACTTCACATAACCTTACCTAACCTATACTAATTATACCTTTAATAACCTAAGCATTAAAAATATATTTATTTTATTTCATAAAAAATGCCAAAATACTATTTTTAGGTACTATTACCTTCCTAATTTCATAGAGTAAATGGTAATAACGTCTCTTCCAGCTATTCAAAGTATCATGAATACCAACATAAGAAAATGTCATCAACAGCTTATTTTAAATGGCTGTCATCCCATATAACGAAAGCGAATGTTTATTTTACTTAATTAAAAATGAAAATACTAAAATTAAAAACTTCCCAAATGCAGATGGTTTTCTTTTATCAAAGAGAATCAAAAGGATTCATATTATTTAAAGGATTAAGGGAAAGGCCAGCGATCCCGAAAAATTACCCAAATTAGGAACAAATAAAGACAGATTCCAACCTATTTCATGATTTGGACCGCTGGGTATTATTTTATGTTCGACATGTTGATTATTCAAGATCTGTCATGATTAGATTAGATAAGATTACGCGTTCGCAACGTGAGAAACTTGCGAACTTTTCTTAACAAACTATTTGGCCTTTTGTTCCCGATTGAGAACTGAGACCCACAAACTGTCGAACATCTCGATAATATCGGATAAACAATATATTCAAATCTGCCAAATCCCTATAACGGCGTAGTTCAAGTTCAAGATGTCAAACCACCATGTCATAGATATAGCACTCAGCTGTCAACAGTGTTTCCATAGAAATTAAGAATTTTTCATTGGTGGATGTACGTTTCAGACCATGGAGATTAACGTGTCTTTTCTTCGGTTCCAATTTTCGATCGGAGTTATACTCCCTGGCGGCATATGTTTCCAGTACCTTATAAAATGTTACTTTTAACGCTAATTATGTTTGTCAGTAAACAAATACAATAATACTCGTGAAACTGAACAATGCCGTAAAATGGGTCTCACCTTTCCGTAATTGTGTTTTGCGTTGATAATATTCATCCCTGACCTTTAATTTTATCACATTATAGCGAGGCAACTTAAATGCGTAGATTCTTTATAAAATTAAACCTTTAGTTCAGAAGCTACCAAAACGTGGTATGCTGAAATTTGTCATTTAACGAGGAGCTAGGAATGATATTACTTGGGGGAAGGTAAGCGCTAATGGCTCGCCTCGGTTGGCGGTAGGTACTACAGCTATGGGTGATTCGAATATACGTCGTTATAAATTTACCTTTTTCGAATGGCAACATTGGAATACCTTTGACATGTCTGACGTCGCGGCCTTTCCGCCCGCAGCCGTGGCCCCCGCACACTACCCCGCCGCGGCCGCGGCTGAGTGGCGGGAAGTGTTTGCACGGTTGGGCGATCGCTGTAAACAGCGCCGCAGGAAGCGACCTGCCGAGATTGCAGAGCTCCGCACTCCGTTAACTGCGCACACAACATTCGCTCCTACGCCGATACTCCTGCACACTCTTTATGCATACAATTTGATTGGAACGCATATTTCTAACAATAATCTTAACTTATTTATTTTGCTGCTCTCACATACAGTTTACAGATAAATAGAAGATAAGTGCAAGTAATACAAAAACATAACGATTTAAATTATGGTAGTAAGAGTAAAATAATTCGTAACAATGTGTAAATGGTTGAGTTGTAATGTTTTACGAACACCTCACTAAGAGAACCTGTGCTGAGATGTTCGCATATTTTAGATAAAATGTTATTGTCTGTTAGGTTAGTAGCAGTAAACGTCATTAAATGTATATACATAGTAACAATGATAATCGCATAGTAACAAGAGTGAAAGTGAAAAGAAAAGAAAATGATGCCATATATGTCAAGTGAATAATCACTTCATAAGAAAAGTGATGGGTGGATGGTCAAGCGGTTCAAAAAATCAAATTTTCATTCAGGTCTCGTGGGTTCAATCTTTATTCATCATTATTTGTGTTATTTCACAAATTATTAATTAAAAATCAAATATAGTATATTTGCGGTACGTTCCAGAATGGAAGATAGTAGCAGAATCGAATTGAAACGTATCTTGAAATAGCTTTGGCCATGTTTTGTGACCTGATCTAAATAGCCAGTTACTTCCCCATTCTACTATTTTATCTCATCTCCTCCCACTCCCCACTACTTTTAGCCTCACAACATGCCCCAACTGGGGATGACAAGATAGTCTCACAGACTCCAGACAATTGGGACCTTCATCAATGCTCAAGCAACGTCTTCCACTTTTAATCATGGTAATAGAAGCAATTCAAATATTGTCACCTTGTTTTTAAATGAAAATGTATCTTTCTTTCAAAAAAATTCAATTGTAACTAACATTATTTTTTTAAAATTATATTTGCACTTTTTGGTAAGAAAACCCCATTAAATAAGGCCGCAAATTGTGCTAGTTGCATGGGCATTACCTTTCCATTAAAACATAGGCGTAAGTTGCATGGGAATTACTTTTTCTATTAAAATATAGCCGCAAATTGTGTTAGTTGCATGAGCATTACCTTTTCCATTAAAATATAGCCGCAAATTGTGTTAGTTGCATGAGCATTACCTTTTCCATTAAAATATAGCCGCAAATTGTGTTAGTTGCATGAGCATTACCTTTTCCATTAAAATATAGCCGCAAATTGTGCTAGTTGCACGGGCATTACATTTTCTATCAAAATTATAAAACATCACTTCTTCTAAGAACAAATAACTCGGATCGGGGGAATTCCAAAAAATTGTCTGGCAAATACGCGCCATGTTTTTTACTAAGAAAAATAACTTTCGTTATTAAATTAGATACAAGTTAGGAATCCCTATTATTGGACAAACTATGTGAATATATATTTAAAAAATATAATTCATCTCATTTTTAAAATAACCAACGGCTAGTTAAAGAATTGGTTTTAATAAGTTTCTAGATGTGGGGGTTAATGGATCAGGGCTTCCCTAAGGTCGCCATTCGCCAGTCGCCATCACGGCTGATTACCGGTAAACAACGGCTCCGTGGAAAAGTATATTTATCAAATGGAAAATTTAAAAAAACATTTTATCAGTAAGAAATTTAGAAATGTAATTTAATTTTTGTTGGAATGTTGGAATATTATCTCTTTTATGTAATGATCTGCAGTCGTGTGAGAAATGTGGAGATCCGCAAAGAGTGCAAGGCTGATGTAAGCGTAGTTCAGTAAGATCAAGAAAGGGACGCTTAGATGGTTTGGGTATGTAGAGCGAATGAGCGAAGAAAGGAGTGTAAGGGGAATATACGATGCAAATGTGAATGGTAACAGAAGTTGCGGACGCCCGAGGAAGACATGGTCCGACCAAGTGAATCAAATACTTGAGCCGGTCATGTCAAGATTCAGAATAATAGAAGAGTATGTATGAGACCATGTATGAATATGAATGAAGCAAAGAGTGTGTGCCAAGACCGAGATGTTTGGCGGCCCGTCCTCTCTGCCTACCCCTGCGGAGAAACGGCGTGATGGGTAGTTAGTTAGTTAGTTATTTGTAAAACGATATACATAGAAATTAATTATTTGTAAAATATAATATGATGTACTCCTGGCTATTAAAGCAACAAATTTGGACAATTGCTTGGGCCACCTATAAATGTTGTAGACCCAAAAAATCTTTATTTTTAAACTATATTTACCTACGTTTCTCCACCTTTTTTTTCAAAAAATGTGTAACACAATATTATATACAAATAAACTTGTCTTGTATCATTAAGACATAATAAATAAATATGTGTATTTTTCATATACTTTTATACTTAACTAACTAACTAACCTTCTATATAAACATTTAGACGTGGAACGGGTATTCGTATTATTAAAAAAGAAGTCAGTTAAAATTCTCCTGGGATATGTCTACATTTTTCCTGGATCCAACATCATAGTCTACAGAAACCACATTAATGACGTCGAAACCTTTAAAAATAAATACCCGCATGCCGAAACTATTTTATTTTGGATTATAATACATCTAGCATTGATTAGACGAATAAAGACTCGTGTAACAACTTAAGCCTGTCAGAAAATGCTCACGAATGAATAGATATGACGAACTTACTCTCACTACATCGATTCTACAATACCATTAATCGACTGTTGGATTTAGTGTTCTCCAGTGATCTCTCAATTCATGTTGTTAAATCAGTTGACGAGCTCCTCCCCCTAGACTGTCACCACCCCGCTGAAAGCATAACCGTTATGAATAACTCACCAAAAGACAACTATTCTGCCTAACATATTTTTTCTAAAGCTGACTTTCCTAAAATAAAACAAAATCTTTCTAATGAAGACTGGCCATTTCTTCACCTTAACAATAATATTTATTAAAATCTGGAAATATTTTACCCACTCATTAAGAGAACCATTGAAAAATATGTACTACTTTCGCATTTCAAAGAAGCAAAGTTCCCAAAATTGTTCAATGGAGTTAATAAACATAGTAATGAGTAAAAAAATTGCCCACTAAAACTATAAAGAATCAAACACCCTAAACATTCAATATTTTACAACTATTGAACTCGGTTGTAAAAAAAATGTATAAAAATCTTATTTTAATTACATAAATGGAATCGAAACTTTTTTAATCATGTTAACTTTATAAGAAAAAACAAACAAGGCTTACCCATCTCAGTGCATTTCAAAGAAAAGAGTAGTTCTGATATGAAAGTAAAGGTTAACTATTTTGCTGACTACTTCAAAAGTTTGAATGACGAAGATATCCCAGACAATTATATGCCAACTTCAAACTTTAACAAGGGCATATATATTCATTCCATACACATCAGTATAAACACTTTAAAACTAAGATTAATTCCTAAGACAAAAACAAAAAGGCCGTACCCGATAAATTGTATTGCTTCACTGACTCAGCCGATTTGCTTATTGTTTAATCAATCCCTTGACACAGGTTCTTTCTTAACATTTGGAAACGTTGTTATCTGACACCTACACTAAAAGAGGGTAATAAATGTGATATAACTAACTATAGGCCAAAAAATTTTTGAAAAACTATTACTAGACGAAATTTCCCCAAATATTAACCACCTGATTGTTCCCAATAAACATGGATTTTTGTGGGCCAGATCGACTTTCACAAATCTCTTATAATATGAAAACAATATATCGATCACATTGGCTAATAGAACTCAAGTCGATTCCACTTATACGGACTTTATTAAGGCATTTGACAAAATTTTCTTAGTTAAACTACTCGTATTTTAGATATGTAATGATGGAAAACTATTATACTGGTTCGCTGGCTATCTAACCGATAGAATTCTACTAGTAAAAATTAATTCGTTCCTATCTAATCAATTTATGGCTACGAGGGGTGTACCACAAGGGTCTCATTTAGGCCCAATTTTGTTTTTACTGTTTATAAACGATATTGTTAATATATTTGATAATGATATAAATGTATTGCTTTTTGATAATTTAAAAATATTTTTTAAAAATGAAGCCGCTGAAGATTGCATATGTCTGCAAAATAATTTAAACAGACCTGGACATCATTTTCTACTATAAATTAAACTGTATATCTTACATGTGCGCGATTACATAAGAGAATGAAAATACTTGGGTTCATTTTTCGAAGTCAAGTCGAATATTACTCCTCGATCTGGTCCCCCATATAAAAATATATTCAGATTCAATCAACGAAATCCAACACAAATTAACTGAAATTCTATTTAAACGTAATAATTCCAGGACAGAGCATTTTAAACACTCGCTTGTACCTAGATTACATGAAGTTAGTAATAAGTACGCAAATGTAGCGGATCTGTTTAACTGCACAAAAGCTAGGTACAAAAAGGCTTCAGTAGGTATCATATATTTTAAATCGTTATTAATTAAAACTAAGTCTACTCATAATTGCTTATAATATTTTGTATGTAATTGTGTCTCCTTCTAGAGCTTGTATTAATTTTATACTTTCTGTCGTCAATTTATGATCGAATGCCATAGCTAATTGTTATTTTTGTTCAAATTATTACTAGTGTTTGATTATGCTTGTATTCTTTGACAAGTAATTATTGAATACGGTATATTTATACCGTGGATATTATATAAATCAATAACCATCACTCGCTCATGGCACACACTCCTTGCCTCATTCACATTCATACATACTCTAATTTATACTAACATAATAAAAATATAACTATGCCATGTGACAACCGGATAGTGTTAATAAACAATAAAAATATAACTTTGCCATGTAACAGCCCGATAGATTGTTAATAAGCAATAAAAATATATTTTTTAATTTACACAGTTGTATTCATTCGGAAATATTTCAATTCAGTAAGGTTTCACTTTTCTTTCAAATTCGCCAATAAAGGAAAAAAAAATTCTAATAAACAATGTTATTATTTATATTATTCCTCGTTTAATTTGGGAAACAAAGAAAGAATCTCCACTCATTTTGCATTTCAAAAAAAAAATATTTACGGTCTTAATAAAAAACACTGAAAATTTTATTCTATTAATAAACGGCCGTTTATGTGAAAACCTTAGAAATTGAAACGAAAAATGGAAACTGATATAAAAAATTAAATAGAAAGATACATAAGACATAAGATATTGACAATGTGTAACAAAAACACCGTTTGACGGTTACGAAGTGTTTGTTTTTATAAAGGTTGTTAAAGATTGCCTTCCATCGTTGTCAGTATTTTCATCCAAGAAAGCTACGTCTATAATACTTTTTTAAATAAATAAACAAGACGAGACGCCATTTTTTTAAAACATTAACCCCACACAGGAGGCCCTCAGAAAAATAATTTCCCTCATTACCTATATCATCTGTGTGGATGCTGTGTGAAAGGTCTTTGCAAGGAAAGAAAGGAAAAAAGTTCTGGGAAGGAAAAAGTTATGAGTGGTGGGTAGCAATCTAGTTTGGGGAGATTTGGTCTCACCAAGCCAGCCTCTCCCGGTCTGGCATGTCACGTATGAGTGGTGGGTAGCAATCTAGTTTGGGGAGATTTGGTCTCACCAAGCCAGCCTCTCCTGGTCTGGCATGTCACGTATGAGTGGTGGGTAGCAATCTAGTTTGGGGAGATTTGATCTCACCAAGCCAGCCTCTCCCGGTATGGCATGTCACGTATGAGTGGTGGGTAGCAATCTAGTTTGGGGAGATTCGGTCATACCAAGCCAGCCTCTCCCGGCCTGGCATGTCACGTAGCTGGACCCAGAGCTAGCATGCCAGGCGCACCCTGAACACACCTCACCCGACGAACCCGGGTACCCCTGCTAGATCACAAAACCTAGCGAACCACTCGGGCTGACCTATGGAAGAGGTTCTGGTTCAGCCTCTCCCGGTCTGGCATGTCACGTATGAGTGGTGGGTAGCAATCTAGTTTGGGGAGATTTGATCTCACCAAGCCAGCCTCTCCCGGTCTGGCATGTCACGTATGAGTGGTGGGTAGCAATCTAGTTTGGGGAGATTTGGTCTCACCAAGCCAGCCTCTCCCGGTCTGGCATGTCACTTATGAGTGATGGGTAGCAATCTAGTTTGGGGAGATTTGATCTCACCAAGCCAGCCTCTCCCGGTATGGCATGTCACGTATGAGTGGTGGGTAGCAATCTAGTTTGGGGAGATTTGGTCTCCCCAAGCCAGCCTCTCCCGGCCTGGCATGTC
This sequence comes from Hesperophylax magnus, assembly GCA_026573805.1. Lineage (NCBI taxonomy): Eukaryota > Metazoa > Arthropoda > Insecta > Trichoptera > Limnephilidae > Hesperophylax > Hesperophylax magnus. Next base: position 1,272,351 of record JAIUSX010000157.1, read on the forward strand.
ACGTAGCTGGACCCAGAGCTAGCATGCCAGGCGCACCCTGAACACACCTCACCCGACGAACCCGGGCACCCCTGCTAGATCACAAAACCTAGCGAACCACTCGGGCTGACCTATGGAAGAGGTTCTGGTTATCCAATAAATGGTTACCGGGGTGGCGGTTCCCAAACCCGCCTATTAAGTTGAAACCTGCCGCCCATATCGTTTATAAGCACTGAATAAATATTACACACTATAAATGCCTTCAGTGTTGATTTTGAATGTAAACCGATGTCGCTCGGACTTGGTTCCTTTTGGATCTAGCCCATTTAGCACGCTCTCTATATATATATATATTTATTATTATTATTAGCTTTAATTATTGTTCATAAAAAAACATTCAAGAAATGATTGCTTCAATTCGGGTGTAGCCGAGTAATAAGACATTAATATTTTAATTACGTTTGGTTTTTAATAAATTGCACCGTTTCATACATATGTTGACTACCAAAGGAAATTTCAGGACCCATTTTACAGACAACAACAATATTAATACGTAGGAACAAAAGCATTGAAAATTTGGATTAATAAAGGTTATCCGAGCAATTTTCATTCATGTGAATAAAAGGCTATTTTTCGTTTGAATGAATGAAACCCAAAAAGCCATAAATAAGTTGGATTCATAGCGCCATAATCACACTCCAATAAAAAAGGTTGGTATTTTTTATGTTGTCCAAATAAATTAATTTTATTTGGTGCTTTCTCTTCAATTTTGTGGAGAACATTATTTATCGGTATGGCTGCACGCTTCATTTGCTATAACCCTAGTCATAATACGAATTCACGCAGTAAATTATTTCATTAATCGAAAAAACTTTTACGCCATTTGGAAAAATAAAAAAATAGATTAATTATCTAGAATAAGAAATATTTGTTAGCTGAAGGAAATTTGTTTTAATTTGAAAATAGTAAACCGCAACAATTGTCGTAGTTGTGCCTATTAAACAATTAAGTATCAGGATTAAATCTTTAGTTTTATTTATGGACGTCATTTTATTCCTAGCTTTATACTGTTCACAAACATTGACGTTAACACCTGTTTCACATAAAATTTGATACATTAAGCTTGATGGATGTTTTGTTAAAAGTATAAAATATTTATACAAACCTTCCTTCGTCGGTATTAAACTTAAAGCGGCGAGGTTATAAAAGTCCGATTTTAGACCATTTCCTCTAAGCAGCCTTACACTTTAGTGCCGCAAGAAAGCTCTTAATCCAAACTGCACTATCACGTGCAGAGTCGGACCCAACTATAGTTTGCGCCCCGTGATTGGGTTAGTCTTTTGAAAACATAGAGGTGCAATTGAAACGCGATTGATAAAAAAAATAAGTTGGGATTAGCCAGTACTAATAGCTTTTGCAAACATGCATATTAACGTTGAAATAAATATTTTTTAGAGGATCACATGTTTCCGCTTATTCATTTGAAATTGAAACGTATGTTTCGTGTTGATAAATGAGAATAATAAATATATAACATGAGAAATTTGTCATTTTTTTTTTTTAAATACGATTGGTTAATTTTTTAATAATTTTCCGTCTTGGTTACGTGTTCTACCAGCACATATTGTAGATTCGGCACTGATCATTTGCCACTAAGCCGAATTACACAGTGTTTTAGATTTAAGATTTCTCAAGACCTCGAAATCCAAAACCTTCCGTGATGTAAGGGCGCACGCTAAGGAGGCCTTACGTAAGTGCAACAGAACGAAAACTGCAAATATTCTGCCAATTTTCAGGGTCAAGCCACACTAGCAAACCGCTTTTTAGCGGAAATCAAAATTTATATCTACCTCACACGCACGAGTAGTTAATGGGGCAACCCTGATTTAATTATTCTTGAACTTTGTATCGGTGTTTCATTCAATTTTCTCCCGTCTTAAGGTAAATAAAATATGGAGGTTCTCACGCGCTTTGAAACTTACCTTGAATATTGATAATGTTCAAATCCATTTGAGGGTCCCAGTTATCTATTTGTAATATTGAAGATAAACTCGACAGGTACGGTGAATTCTGGAGTAATTGAATAGACGCTTAAATTCTGTATCGGAAAACTAACTGAATGGAACCCTGCTACAAGGTTAGCCAGATATTTGTAAAATCGTGTGCCTTAAAAATTTGAAAAAAAACCCACAAGAAAAATAACAAAGGTGAATAGTTTATTTTTACTTATTAGATAACCGCGAATTCAGTTTGTGGCGTCGTTTCAATTTAATGAAAATAAATAACTTTGTTTACACCACTATGTAACCAAAATAGTCAACAATGATCATTAGAAAAAGTATTAATAATAGACAGTGAAATATTGTTAATGACCAAATATTTTTTAAAAGCCATCTCTTAAATTTGTTGTCAGTTTGTTGACAGGCGAAATAGAAAAAAAGTATTTGAATTTTTTAATACCTTGAGGATTTAATATCCAAGCTTTAAAAGTGCAAATATTTCACTATTTTTCTCGCAAAAAGGATTTTCAATAATATTACGGAAGTAAGCCATTTTCACGTGTTTTTTAAGCGCTTTGACGATATCACTGTGGCAAAATGCATGTCATTCTATTTTTTTTAGACAGAAAACCTCTATTCATAATGTGGATTGACAATGATCAAATTTAAAATTCAGGTTATCAACCAATACTCCTGATATAATCCGTTCTAATACATGGAACGGTGAAAAAAAACTGGAGATTTCATTTGAATCATAAAATATTTTGTATATTGTTTTTGTGTCAATCACATGTAGATGTTATAAAAAAGGCATATTTAAATGAGGTAATATTTTTATGGGGTGATTTTGCACAAAAACGGCGTTATATAAATCATCCAAATATTATTATTAATAATATTTCTAAGTTATCATCCATTCTACCGTTCTATTGTAAATTAGAACAGGTAGCTTTTTCTGGATCTAGAATCCGTCATATCTTATGACTGTAAATTTTGACACCGTGATGAAATTTATACCCAACGGATAAGACAATGCCTACTATATGTGAACTAGTTAACTTAATTAAAGCATGTCTTGTTTTGCAAAATGGTAAAGGTCTGATGATCTTAATAGGAAATATCCCATTTTTTTCGATTGCCATCATGAGTTGTATCCAACCAATTTACATAAAAGCCAGCGCGTATGCAACAAAATGTAATAAATAAGGTTGAAATACTAACCAATATTCATATCAAAATTCCGCATAGGGGGTCTGCAGGCAAAAAAACGTCCACTCAGACCTTCAATTTTAACCAACCGTGAGGTTCATTTCGGTTTGCAGAAGACCGGACCCAAAAAATAAGGCTTGAAAATTGCGACCCGATTTCATACTGAAATAGGATTGCTTCATGTAATACGAAATTTCTCTTTTTTGATAATATCGAAGAAAATATGTTTTAGAAAATTAATAATCCATTGGATTAATTACATTACAGTAAAAATTGTCCACAATTACGTGTTATATATTTGACGTTTGTCAAGAATCAAACATTCTAAGGTTCCTTGAAAATGTCAATCCCTCCTTTACTGGCCGCCGGAGTAGTTTCCCTATTGGCTGACAGACAGCATAAGAGCGATATATAAATACGTACAACATCATTTATTCAAAAAGCTGTAATTTTTTACGTAAAACTAACGTTTTAATACGCATTTTCAAATAAAACAATCATTTGATTCAACTTAATGACAATAAACAACAACTCTTTGCATTTACCATTTTGTAAAATATTGATATTTAATATTATTTACGTAAATAATAATTTCCCACCATTTTGAGAGAACGTCGATATGAAGTTCGCGAATAATACGCGTTTGTTTGTAGGATGTGTAGGCACTGCTAACCCATAAAAAAAACATGAAACACAATCGGAAACTAGAAACGCTTCGTTGATTGTAAAATTAGCCAACAAATCTCTAATTTGACATGTACGTATATATACAGTAAAACAATCATTTTGACAGGTAAACAAATTTATAAAATATATATGAAGGTAATTATTCGGAATCGCTGGACACGGATTATACGAAATATTTTAAATAAAACCTTCTGATTTACCTTAATTACTACACAAGGAATCTGACTGCATTTGGGAATTTTTGTAATTGTAGCATTTTATTTTTTTAATATGAAATTTAATTTTCGAAAATCTAATTGTGTAAACCCTGGACAACTGTAAGGACTAGCTGGTTTGCATATGCGTCAAAGATAATTAGTATGTTTTAGTAAATCTTTCAATACAGTTTCAAATTGTATTAATGAAAAGGATAATTTACATAATTTTTGATGCCCTTTAACATATAATACGGGCTGACAATTGAATCAATAACCACTTGGATCCAGTATTTACCATCTTCATCCTACTCAAACTTGACGAGCACACAATGATTAAATTATATATTATTCGATAAATAATAATGTTTCCTACAACTCAATTACTATTTCTGACTCTTGAGGGACCTCATGTTTATTTAAATAAGTGCTTTCAAATGTAAATAAACATTAATGAATTAAGTTATCTAGTTGGACGATTGATTTTGACGACCTCTATAGTGATTGGTTAAGATCCTTGGCTCCAGATTCAGAGGTCACAGGCTAAAATATTGATGCGTAATTTCTCATTCAATATAATTATTTGCTATTTCGCATACAATACATATTACATAAACTTATATTTTTGTGTTATTTCGCATATGAAATATATATATATTAGTTTTTTGTTTTTTTTTTCAATATATTGTTTAGCGACACTTTCCAGAGTGGTAGATACTCTTAGACTTAGTGTCGTCTTGTTGAAAGATCATCTTTCGAGATCGAAACGTTGCTGGAAATGGCTTTAGCCGTGTTTGGTGTCCAATTCTGAACTACATTCCCCCACCTTTCCCATTTTTGTCACATCACTATTGTCAACTAAGTAACACCACAATTAATACTACAGGTAGTAGGTAGCTAGGAGATTATTGTTGTCTGGTGATCCGTCTAAGGAACATGTTAAATGACGTCGTTATCAATAACAGTCAGGAGTGTTCTCCATTATCATCCTTGAAATACTAAATAAAACAATCTCCATCTCCTTACCTTCCGCACTCCCTTCAGCCTAACAACTCAAATTAGGAATGCCATAGTCCAACTGGCTCTGGTCAGTTGAAAGCAGTATTATGCAGTATTCACCTACAAAATTTGCTGTTATAAATTTTACTGCAAAACAGATTTTTGCTAAGTGCGAAGCATTATTATGTTTAAGGAGATTAATTATTATTTTTTGGTAAACTAATGTTTAAGACAAGATTTTTTATGCATAGCACAAAGGGTAACAATTATTTTATAATCAATAATTATTAGCCTGAAACACTCACCCACATTGAAAAATCTCCTGATAAAAGATACATGACGCCAACGGGACTTGAACCCGTATCCTTTCGATTTCCGGTGAGCCGCCATAGCTCAGTGGTCAGAGCTGTCGACCGGAAATCGAAAGGACACGGATTCAAGTCCCGTTGGCGTCATGTATCTTTTATCAAGAGATTTTTCAATGTGGATGAGTGTTTCAGGCTAGTAATTATTGCTTATAAAATAAGGAGATTAACTTTACGTGTAATAATATTATCATTAGAAAAACTATCACTACTATTTGCTAACCGACATTTTGTTTTCTTCAGCCTTTGATGTAGAGAAGTTTACGGCTGTAATCATGCTATAAGAGTAATACCTATTTCGTCTATCAAAAGATTCCATTCAATACATCTTTTTAAAGATTTTTGTCCTTTGTAAAATATTCTTTTAAAAATCAACAATTTTTAGAACGAGTGTGTCCTTTTTTTCTTCCAAAACTCGCTCAAAAAGGTATTCCTGCAAATGACAGAGAACAAAACGTTTCTAAACAGAAGTAAGCAACGCTTAAATACTTAATAGAAGGCATTTTCATTGTTTAACTTTAATTTCGGCGTACAAATAATCTCTTCTAAATTTTAAGGACTTAGTTTCGGTACGGAGTATTAAGGGTTTTTATTAATTTTCTCATGATACCTAAGGAGTTCTTATCTCTTTTGAAAATCAACTTTTCTTTATTTTACGCGTAAGTCTCATAGGAAATGTTTTCGCTTTATGTAAGTTTATTGCCTATTAAATCAAGTTAATCAGCCATTAAAAAGATAAGCTTGCTTTATTTAGATCATTGTTTTTCCTATTTAAGAAAAAGGCAAAGTTAACAATTTATTTCGAGAAAAGGATTAGTTATTTAACATTTAGTTTATTTATTTATGTATGCCACGGTTCGTGAATGTCTATGATTCATTTCACTGGGGTTGATTATACCTTCAATTCATGTTTTTATTAAGGCTTTACGATGTTCTTAATATGATTTTAAGTTTCAATGTTTGAAAACCTCAGTAGGCTTAAAACCACTCTACCTAGTCTATAAATTACATCAATTACATACGCTGTGATATACATATTTTACGTCATTAGAAACGGTTTCAGAGAATCACAAAATATATATTACACTTAGGTTGCACATACTCCAAAATCTCTATTATCTTCGTGTATGAAAACTTCAATGGTAAAATATGTTAAATATAATTTATATTGTCGAATCGTATGTACTTTTCAGTAATTAATCATATGAACTTAACCAAAATATTTAGTTCTTAAATAGAAGTTAAGAGTGTTTGAAGTATTATATTATTTATTTATTTATTTCACGCCTATTAAGGCTTTACATACAAATATATAAAAAATATTTACGAAATTATACATGAAAATAGTGCAGTCGACTATTTAAAACAATTGCAGAAAAATAACTATAAAGTCAAAATATCACTGAACTTGATCTACACAGCATGCAGGCACAAAACATAAAAAATCCAAAATATTTTTTTCTGTTTCAGTTGACAAAATTATTATGTGTTAGTCAAATTAAATAAAATACTTTTATTAAAATATTCCACTACTTGATGAAAAAAAACTTCAATAGGATATGCTTATATATTGAAATTGATGTACTAAATATATCAACAACATCGTAGTATTTGTTTCCTAGCTGTTGAATCCGTCGCATAGGAGTGTGATATTGGGACGTTGATATATAATTGCTACAATAATATGGTAGGTACTGTCTTGTAACCGATCTGCTTGGAGTATGAAAAGAGATTACATATAATAAATCAGGGGTATCAAACATTGAATTAATAATTTTATACAAACAGGTTAAATAGGAAATAATTCTGCGATCAGATAATTTTATTAAATTTAATGAACAAAGTACTTTATCGTAATTTAGGTTTTCTATAGGAATGCCCATTTTAAAATTTACATATCTTAAAAAATTATTTTGGATTCTTTCAATCGCATGTGAATGAACCTCATAATTTGGGGACCAAGCCGTGGAATTGTATTCTACATGACTCCTTACTAGTGACATATATACTGTTTTTACAGTATTTACATTATTGAAATCACTAGATACCCTTAAAATAAATCCCAACATTTTCAAAGCCTTATTGGTTATTATTTCAATATGCTTGATAAAGTTAAGTTTTGTGTCAAACCAAATGCCTAAGTCATTAATTTCCGAGACAGATACTAATGACATATTGTTAATGGAATAATCAAAAAATATTGGATTCTTTATTCGATGAAACCTCATAATTTGGCATTTGCTTATATTAAGTTGCAAGCGGTTATCCCGACACCATATAATTAATCTTGACAAGTTATTTGATAATATATGGCAATCGTTAATGTTTCTGATTGCTTCGAATAATTTCAGGTCGTCTGCAAACATTAACACTTGAACATCATTGAAAATATACAATACATCATTGACAAATAATAAAAATAGGAATTATTATTATTTATATTATTAAAATTATATTAACAACGCGGAAACCTTGCTTTTTGGATACGGAAGTATTTATTTCGAGGTCCTTTAGTCGTTGTTGTACGGTGTATGAAAACAAAGCATAAGCAGTGTCAACAAACTACTCGAATAACCGTCCATTTTCCCTATTATGCTACATAATTAGAGGTAATGGTTACCTTAATATTATTATTTCACAAGAGTTAGCCGAAGTTTAGTCAATATTTTATTAATGTTTACGCACTGTTCACTGTAAACACACACCGTATATATTTACCTATAATATGACTCATTACACAGGCACCATCTTTGATGTACTTATAAATTAATAAACTTTACTTGGCCCTCTTTTTTTAAATTAACTGATGAAACGCCCTTATAATGAACATTGTCTCGAGAAATAAGTTAATAAAAATAAAGTCAATCTTTTCACACCATCAAAACAAGAAGAATATTACTTTCAACATAAGATTTTGAAAAATCACCCGCATCCTCTTTTCCCACTCCTTAAAGCAGAGTTTTGGTACTACTTGATGAAGTGTTGCACTCTTGACGTTCAAAATAAGAAAAAAATTACTGTCTTAATCTTATTTAGAAGAAAACTCTGCATAAAACCCGAAAAACGCCAGAGACAAAATATCATTAATACTCACGGTAAAGGTAAATATTACAATTACCTATTCAAAAGAACTGTTTTTCTGCTCTATTTTTTTCTATACTTTCACGATATGATGATGTAGTCACCTAAATACTATTTTTTTTTATTTCTCACATGTTATTGTGTTATTAAACCTGAAGTTTTTGAATTTGTTTGAAAATTGATGACAGCTTTGGTTTATCGTCTCCAGTTATAAAATATGCATTTTTTATTAATTTAAGTTTCAAACGCATCCACTAAGTCTTCTGAAGTTACTGTAAAGAGGGGGTTTGTTTCATTTTCATTCACCAAAAATATTAATTTTAGTTCGATCACGTTCTACCAGTATTTTGACACTTTTGCGGTATCGTGCGTTGTCACTAATCTGGCAGAAAGGTGTACAAAAATATCATTCATTCATTCATTCCTCCCAATTCCCTAATGTAACCTTTGAACCCGCAGTCCAAGGCAAAATGTCAAAACCTGTTTCCTATTGTAAAATAATTGAAAGACGAAGATAAAACTTCACAAGATGGATAACTTTTTACAGTTCGAAAGGAAGCTCTCACAATAGCACAGGATTCCAATGAAAACAGAATATTTCGCACTTCAGAAATTTCACCTTTGTGAGATTTGACAAAACGTTTTAGATCCGACCTTTCCATTATACGGAACATTTTATGAAGACCGCAAACTGATTGGAAAACTGAGCAGTCATTTCATTCCAATTGGTTACAATTCCTTTAATTTTGTGTATTATATTACTAATGCAAATCTTTATCTGTACGTGCCCAATGGATTTCAAGCCAGATTATGGCAGTAAGCCACGTAACTGGCAAATGAAGGTTGAAATCACACTGAAGACAGTATAAATGAGATCTTTGAGGCATATGTAAGTAAAACCAACATCTATGACAACCGTCCTACAAATATGTTGATCCAGAAAAAATACAAGGTTGATTTAAGCTTAAAAATAAGATTAACAAATCGACTTTTTTTATGTGAATACCCACAAAAGTCTCTGTGTCTTAAAAGTGCCTTAAGCCAGTGAGATAACGGCATGCCTAATTGGAGTAGGTATGTTGTGAGGCTGAAGGTAGAGGGGAGAGGAATGCGATGGGGAAGATGGATGTGGGGAATTACCTGGCTATTTAAATCTGGTTACCAAACACGGTTAACGTCATTTCAATCAAAAATACTAGAATACGTTTCTGCTATGTAGGCCCCATGTCAGCAAAAATTCATAAAATTACCAGAGTGAAATTCAAACAAGTTTCTAAAGTATCATTAGATGAGAATGTATCGTGGGTACATTCGATGTATGCATCACAAGGATTTGCTCTCTGAAACGCGCTATGACAGTCTCAACTCTAGGAGGAATGGGGCCTTTATAGTAACAACATTAAAAATAATTAACTATTTTATTGACAGCCCATACCTCCCGGGATACTAAAAATGTTCGTACCGAACAATTACCGCTTTGGTCGCAACATCACAACTTTCCCTATATTTCACATGGTAGAACGAACGTTCTGGCCCAGTGTAGCATGACAAGAGGTACGGTGCTGTTAAATCTCAAGGTCTCTTGACATTTTCAACATCAATAAAATACTAGAATAGGGTCGAGTCAAGAGTCGGAGAGACAATGTATGTAAGTTTGTGCTAAGATAAAGTAGTGAAACGGCATGATAGTTTTTACCGATATATCATCTCAAAGATGCTGGTATCTAGTCAGTTTATGGTCCTGACATAGTGTCGGAAAGCTTTCACAGATAAAGGGGAGATCATCTACTCGGAGTTACTTTAAATCAATAATATGTCGTCTTAATAATGATGATCTTGATAATTAGATGATTGACTCTTCGTGACATTATGTATAAAAAATAACGCTAGATAATGTAGTTTACAATTTGCTTGAAGAATAGATCCCAAGTATAAAATGATAGAATTCAAATATGCTAAGCACTTTGCCCACACAACGTAGTGAAAATGTTTAATTTTTATTTTTAGAATCAGCTATAGAAGTTTAAATCATGTAATTTACTTAACATTTTCAGAAATTTCATCAAATTAAACATAACGCATATTAAGTACTATGTTATATGATGTTGGAATACTTTATTATTCATGATGCAAATTAACTATTTTTTATCTTTCATCAGTAAAAAAGCTGCTTTAATAAATGTAATCTTTAAAGTAAAAAGGGTGTTTGTTTGAAGACCATAGCAAAATCTCTCGTTCAGTGAGGTCTGGCGTTATAGAACATTAACAGACTTCTCTGTCTGGAAATTTTAGGTCACGACTACAACTCTCATTTCTTATTTCTATAATGAACTATGGACCTGTAAGATGTTTTAAAAAAAAAACAATTACATTAGCTCCACAGGAGGCTTGGAGAAAAATAATTTTCCTAGTGGGCTTTGTCATCTTTGGGGATGCTGTGTGAAGGGTCTCTTAAAATAAAGCAGAGAAAGTTCTGGGAATTAGATAGGTATGAGGGGTGGGTAGGAATCAGAGGTCAGTGTGTCCAGGAGTGACGGGCGTATGAATCCATTTCTCCTACAGCGGTGCGAGGTAATGGGTCGGTAGAGTTCTGCTGGATAGGATTCGAAAATAAAACATTAATCTTACCTCAAGTCGGGAACCTCTGCTAAGTTACCAAACGTAGCGAAGCACTTGGAATGACATTTATGGCAGATGTGTTGGTTATCCCATCATTGGTTCACGGAACGGCGACACCCATACCCGCCTATCAAATTGATGTACGAAATTAGTGAATTAAATACAAAAATAATCTTAAAAAAACATAAAGTACTTATGTGGTTAATATCGGCCAATGCCAAGTTGAAACAATACTATGACGTAATACTCGTTTAAACATAATTACACTTTGAAAACTACAATATTGTTTTATTTTATTCATTATAAAAGTCCAGCGGGCTTTTTTATTTTTTATATCATTTACTGCATCATACAGAAACAATTAGAGTTTTTTCATGCTTAGCTCAAAAAATGAACACAAAGGTAGATATAAAGTTACATTTAAATGTTTATAATATTTAAGAAAGGAGAAAGAAAAAAAAACAGAAACCAGTTTAATAAGAAGATATGAATAAGAAAATGTAAAATACGAGTATATGCCATCGCTCGACGCTGTGCGATGCTATTATAATAATATTTTATGATGCTTAAACGTTTTTTTTAAGAGATTCGTTTACATGGCATTCATGTTTTGGAGAGAATCCTTTTACAATGTCTAAACGTTAGGAAAGTATTGTACCTTTCATTCATAGCAAAGTTTCGCTTGAGTTTCTAAATATCATACGGGTGTTCTGTATATTTACACAGGAAACTATTTAGGAAACCGTCCGCTGTGTAAATGACTAAGGAATAAATAAAACAAGTTACTCCTAAATGTAGTTTTCGATCATCATAAATTTGAAGCTGAAACTGGTTATATAATTCCGCTCAATTAGAGGTCATGACAGAAGTTTTGAAAATGATTTCAAATATCCCTGATAAAATACATCGCGTTATTTGCGGTAAAATTCGCTCAAAGTATTAATAGAATTAATATTTATAGATTTAATCTATTAATAGAATTTTTACATATAAAAAGATTGTATTTGCTCAAGACTTTAAAAACCACAAAACTTTGAAATACATGCTCTTGGACTCTCTTCAGAAAATGATGCGAAGGAATGAGAAAGGGAAGCTTTTTGTCAGGGCAAATATTTACTAAACAGACTGACAAACTGCTTACAACGGTATATCACCAAACCGTCCTTCTTCAAACAGAGGCAAGAAGGAAAATCAAGTGTTTTGGATCCAGCCCACAGATAGCTACCAAATTTAACTGTGGAAAATATGCTTGAGACCTGTATACGTGTATGTCAGCTAGTGAAGAATCAGTCAGCCCTGCAAACAATTGCCAGTACAGATATATTATAATATATATCTATTAGGTTTCATAAACCAGATCATAGCAATGTTTATTACCAAGTCATTGGTTAGTACAGTGAAACCCTTCCAACTAATATTTACCTATTTTCAGAAAACGGAGAGACTTGTGTTAGATTTTGCTTTATAAAATATATTGTTATATTTTAGGATCTCACGACCACCAAATATGGCACACGTTTATGTTATGGCCGTCGAAGCGGGAGTTTTATAGACAGTGTAAGAAAAGGTTTGGAAAAGCCTATAAAATTATTTACTACGAAGTTGTCAGAAATATTGGTTCCAATAAATATAGCACGTAATAAAAATGTGAGAGTAAGTAGTATGGACACGTATCAAAAAAATTACAGCACGTGTATTGGAATTGGAGTAAAAATGAAGGAACCTTTCGTTGAGTTGGGTTTAAGATGATTTCTGAAATAAAACGAAAAACAACAAAACAAAATAAACCTACGCACAGCCAATGCTAGTTTAATCATTGAGCGGATGGATGGATATTTTAAAGGACGCAATAGGATTATGATTACAATATTTCTATTTTTGAATTTGGTTGGAATTGGTGGAACTCTTGGTGGAATTCCATTGTGGTGCCATAGGTTTTGCACTTTTCGAATTGCTCCTGCGGGGGAAGAATTCGTATTCAGTGGCACCTGAAAGCTCGGCTCTTAGATTTTTTCGCCATGGATCGCTTCACTTTTTTTTTTAATTTTTCTGGCTTTCACCTTTCAAGGGTTTCTAAGCCATCATTTATGGAGAGAGGGGAGGTAAATTTAAATTTGTTTTTTTATTTAAATGGGCATTTTTCAAAATTATACGGAAGATTGGATTATAGTTCAGACTAAAAAGAGATGCGATGTTGAATGAAGGAGAGTTGGTCAATTTTAAATAAGGCTTGATAGAATACAGGATATGTGTTAAGAGCGGGACAGCAAAAAATATGTTATTTAAAGTTACCACTTTAGACCACAGAGAGTACAATTCGGAGAGTAAGAACGTACGTTTTAAAATGTTGAAAAGGAACGGAACAGTGTCCAATTCTAAATCGAATAATTGAATATATATTAACTAAAATATATTAATACTACTTTATATTAAAGCATATCAGGCTCCCTTGGATTGACTGGCAATGTACCAATACTCTGCCCAAATATTGCGGTATCTGTCTTTGACCATAGAAAAAAATATCAAAAGAAGGATTGTGCTTTATAAGGGTAACAACAAGGTTGGATACTCCTTGTTTTACCAAGAAATCCGCAATATCGTTACCCACAATGCCAACATGTCTAAGAATCCACAACAGAGTTACTGCTTTCCAGAGCTTTAAATGAAAGCTAACAGAACTCGATTTAGGCATACAAGTGATCATCAGGATAAATAAAGGACTGTATTAAAATTTTTGGAGGGAACTGAGAGAGTAAAAAAATTTTCAAAATTATTTTTATTATACATTTGAGTGATTCAATTTTAGTTTCAAATTGAATTAAATATTCATATTGTATTATTAAGAGTCTGGAGATTTGGAGCCATCTGTGAATAAAAGAGAAGAGTTTGGCCATCTACATAAAATAATGCCATTGAATGGCTTTTACGAATCGCAACGCGCATTTTGTGTAAAACAATTTTGCAAGCATAATTATTCTTATGAGATTGTTCGGCTTCTGTTTTGTATTCATACTAATCAGTGAATAATCGTACACTTTAAATAGATGATCCTCTCTTTCTTTGGTGATACCCAGATCAACTTTGCATCAAAAATTAAATTATATAAACAGCAACAATACATGGTTGCAGCAAAATGAGTGCACAATGCCTTATATCCGATCTGACTATTCCGCTAGTGAAGGACATGTTCTTTAACAAACTGATATCATGAAAAGACAAAATCCCAAGATACTCCAACAGTCCAGACATAACACATCCTGATTTTAACGGAGTTATTTCGAAAGCTGGTTATACAGCCAGCTACCATACCCCAACTAAAGGCGAATATTTGTCAAAAAATCATCCAACATCCCTCGCGTTTTTTTGGTTATTTATATTTACGATTTTGGCATTTTATTTGAGATATAAGTTTCACATCTGTGTACTTTTATAAAAATAAACATTTTTTCTCGTGCGACTTTTAGTTTTCCTTTTATTAAGAAAACCAAAACTACAAAAACTTCACATCTAGTTAAAGTATTGATTTATAACTTTATTACTCAGCTCTTTTCACGTTCATTTTTTTAATATGATTGAACCTTCAATATATATTTGTGGTGTATTTATTTACATAAAACGTTTATTCTATCCAATTCATACTTCGGTAGGATAATGGGAGATTCTTTTCGATGAACACACTTTTACATTACATGAAATATCGAGTTTCTTTATTTAAACTTGTGGCCTAAATGGAATGAACACACATAACATTTTGTGTGAAATTTGATTTCAATGAGTATTGTAGTCCATACAATGGGAGTATTGTAACGATGTGAAAGATTGAAAAATCACTGTAGAAGCAACATGAGTCGAAACAATCAGAGAACCGCTTTAGGTAATATTTAATATTACAGAATCTATGCTTCATTTTAATTTTTCGAATATTGTGCAAACAAGATATTTTTATGAATGTAATTTCTAGGTAACAGCTATTTTCAACGCAGTGTTTACCCCACAATATTTTTTTCTATTCTTAACTTTAATAAAATCCACTGAAAACAAAATAAAGAACATCAACCATCATTCATCAAAGAAATGTTAAAAATCAAAAGTAACCAATCGAGGATATAGCGTCATTGATCCCTTCGGAACTGGAACATATGCGGCAAACACGACAAACGCGCGCCAAACATTTATAAATAGTTGAAATTTGTCACATAGGAAGGCGTAGTCATAACTGTTTCTTAAGTTCCACTGTGGAATGAAGCTCGGATGTGGAATAATTTGCTGACTTCTGTGTTCAGGGGTCTCTTGAAGACCCGTGTTCACTCCTTCCTTTCCTCAAAAGGAACCTCCAAACAGCATTCTCAAATATAACAAAGGCACTGAGGGTAATTATTTTCCTTAGGGCGGGCCTACCGTATGTAAATTGGTGTTCCTTTCAAAAGTATTTTTAAATTAATTTACTGAAGTCACCTCGAATTAGTAATTATTGATTTTTCATTAACATTCCGGAAATAAAGCAAAATAGGCAATTAAAAAATAAAGTATATGTATGTAGATATTTTGTATTGCTAAAAAAATTTAAGATAAAGAAAGACTTAAAAGAATTAAAAAATAAAGTATATGTATGTAGTTTATTTTGTATTGCTAAAAAAATTTAAGATAAAGAAAGACTTTCCGAAAGATGTAATGATCTAAGCCAAAACAAACGAACTGAAAGCCCATTTTTATTTATGAAAGAAAATTCACAGAGTGGCGATTATGCTAACTAACTAATTTAATTCGGGCTACAATTTTAAAGTTAACCCTTTTCTAAAAGCCTTTTAAAGCAGATCATTCATTGCAACTGTACGTACAGACCTCTGGCCCAGGGGGCAATTTGGTCATACGGTGTGAAGAAGATTAATGAAAGGATTTGAATAAGTCATGCAAGAGAGGGTGAGATGAAACGCTCCGGAGCATTAAGGACATCTGGGCCGAAGGGGGAAAGGACTTATGATAAACTGAATCGGTGCTATGTGAATAATGGGCAAAAAGTGGCACGAAAAGACATTCTTGAATATTATTTGAAGTACCCTTTTATTTCTGCCTTAGTTTCAGTTTATTGAGTAAATACTCATAAGGGTTAAACGAATTTGAATTTCTCTGAGGACAATAAAGCATATTTGCCCTACTATGTAAAGTCCCATTTTAAGATCTTAACACGAATAGTATAGATTATTATTTATTAATATTTTATTACACCCACTTAAATAACTTATTTGATAAACCAGTTGGAAGTATTACAACATAATTTATCCATAAAGATAAAGAAGAGTGAATGTAGTTTGTTTTTTTGTATAGAAAATCAGTTTAATTCCGAGATTGGTGAAATTTTGCACACTTGACCTTCGAAATGATAGAAAGGTCTACTTGAAATTTCGAAAAATCATCCCCATTCCCTTATCCCCACCTCTTTAAGCAGTATTTTGAAACCACTGGATAAAATTTTGCACCCACACGAAGAAAACTAACTGATATATTGTTAATTTATTAATAATTTTGTAAAATTATTTGTTTTCCTGTTAAAAACGGGACTATAGGCCTATAACGAATGATTTGACAAATTTCACAACAAACTATCAGTAAAGTACGAATATATTATGAGGAAATCGGAACACATGTTCTAAAAATTAATAATATTGTCGCATCTCGTCTATTACATGTATTTGAACAAGGCCACCTGCGTGAACACGTGTTCAGATTTATTTTGATTGACTAATATTTTTTTATAAAATGATTATGTAGTTACATTTTTAACAGTGTTTTATAATAAAAAAAACGCCGTGCTCATTTTCTTCGTGCGTGTCGTTTCAAACAATGACAAAATTACTTTCTACATTTGATTTCGAAAAATTTTGCAAAATGCTAGTATTTAATAAAGTTAATTTTACACAAATATTATGAATCATATGTGTACATACAATACAGTGAACTAATATGAAGTGTGGATAATTTAGTAATTCCTGAGTACCCACTGATTTATTAAATGAGTATGGATTTGTGACCTTTTTATATAAATAAACAAACCCTATTGTCTACACCATTCTAAACTCACTTTCCACAATTCCTCTCCAGAACATGGATCACCTAATTTTAATTAAAATATTTTCCAAAGTTCCCCAGCTGTGCGATAATATGTTAAGCCGAATATACGAAAACCATTCCCATGTAAAAATATACAGGGTATAAAATACCTTTGTTCAGATTGTGTGTTCACGTTTATGATTACTTAATTATTTGATATTCATCTCTCAATTTTAAATTGGGTTAACCCTTTGACAAAAGGCATTGTTTGAGTTCGAGAGGCGTTAATACTGTATGAATATCTTCAACGGGTACACGGGTGCATTAAAAATCCATGATGTCGTAAATTTGCTACATAAATTTGGTTTATTCGGACAGTCGGGGCTAGGGCTAATGATGAAATATGGCTCGGTGATAATACGTCTTCTGATCACTGATACTTTATATTTCCGTATTCGCAGGACCAAAGAAATTTTATGTAGGTACATGTACATTATTAAAAATGATCATTTCGGTGTGTCACTGTGTAACTCCGGTTCAATGACTTCCAGAACTAGAATTCGTATTGATTTTCAAAATTAAAAACTAATTGTGGTAACGATTGAGAGAAGCGATAAACTAGATTTAAAAATTATTATATTAATAAGTAAATCTTTATGTGAAATATGTATTTCGTTTGTTCAAATGTTTAATAGATGATGTCGTATTTTTTTAAAGTTTACTATGAGTCGAAGGGTTGAAGCTAGAAATCTCACAGTTTTTCGTGGGTTATGTCTCAATGTTGTAAAGTCCAATTTTTAGTACGATGGTAATAGAATATTATTACAATAGTTCGAATTATAATAGGTAGAATTTACACACCAGATATAATATATATTAAACTAAATAAATTACGCAAAAAACACTTTGAGAGTTGAATTATTCCTCGTACATCTAAGTGAACACATTCACCTAACAATGCGTTACTGTTCCTCGCTACAATATTAATTGCGAGATTCCACTAAAACTAATTTTAACGATACCTTTCATGCAGTAAGTATATTTAAAATTTGGCTCTAAAATTACTTTGCGCAAAATCAGGAGAGTAGAAAGCGGTTAAAAGCGTTTAATTTCGGATCAAAATCACACCGTGCTTTTACATCGCCTTAAGTTGTCGTCGAGCACGTACACAATAAATATAAACAGTGAAGCAACATTTAATTAAATCATACAACGTGGTAAGAGCCAAACATTCTGCTGTTCCAATTTAACCCTTGGGTCAACACATACGAGACGTGATTCGGGTAAGAAAACAACTGGTTATTTGTTATTTCATCAACAATAAACATCTTCTGGTCTCTGCTTGCTTGATAAATAAATCGTAAATTTGTTTTGTAATTATTCTCGGATCGTCTGGCTTCCGATTGAATATTGTTTTATTATCTTGAGTTTTTTCTCAAAAATTTATATTTTTTAAGTCCACCGCTATTGAAATAGCTTTACAGAATAAACAAAATTCCAACATTTTTTTATTTATTGTTATTAAGTTTAATTTGTAGAACTCCATTTTATTTTTTATTTTTTTATATATTCAATAATATTATTATTGGGTTTATAAAAACAGTTTATTTTTAAACAAGTTCTGCTGTGTAATTATTATTACGCGTGACAGCTGTTTCGCCCTCTGAAGGCATTATCAAACTGTGGGTAGCCCACTTACAGACGATACATTTATATTATTTCTAGGTAGGTATTTTAATTTCAATTACTGATTTCTTAATTGATTTTTGAGTAAGATATTAGAAATTATTAATGGTTATTACCCCAGCAAAGTTTCCCCAATTAGTGTAATGTTAAAAATTTGACTGAATGTCTTAATGTTAGTTATTCCCAAACGATGACTCATAGGGTTATTTTAATAGCATAATTAAGTACTTCATAGTGCACTCATATTTGAACTAGGTTTGAAGATATCTAGTAGGGGTGAACGAATTATATTTGTTTGTTCATTAATTAGAATAGCTTTCGGATTATTAGAGTTTTTGTTAATTTCTAACTGTTCTAAAAGGTTCAGTTTACGGCCTTTATTTTGTACGTGTAACGGAGTTGGTTTATTATTATCATTAAGTGAGTGATTTTCATCTAGGAGATGTTTGGCAAATTGAGATTGCATTTTATTATTATTTTTAAAAGATCTTATGTGTTCTTTGAACCTAGTGTTAAAGGACCGGCCCGTTTGTCCAACATAAACAGCGTTGCATTCGTCACACTGGAGTTTATAAATGCCACTATTTTGTAATTTGAGTACCTTACTTTTTGAGTTTTTAAGAGATGATCCTAAGTTGTTATTTGTGCGGAAGGCAATATCTAAGCCACACTTTTTGAGGACTTTTGCAATTTTATTAGATGTCTGCCCGATGAATTCTAAACACCCGAATTTATTATTCGTCTTATTATTAGTCACTGGGTAAATTAATTTAAGGTTATTTTTGTGTTTGTTATTATTAATTATTTTTTCAATGTCTCTACCCTTGAAGCCATTATTTTTAGCAATAGTTAGGATTGTATTTTTTTCCTTCTCGTATGCTTTCTTGTCGAGTGGGATGTTATTAAGCCTATGTACCATTGAGTGGTAGGCAGATAATTTATGTGACCATGGGTGTAAGGATTTATAATTAATGGTCGTATCTGTAAACGTAGGCTTACGGAAAATTTCAAACGTATGTTTATTATTTTCTCTACCGATTGTTAGGTCTAAAAATTTGCAGCGAAATCAAATATTTGAGGGATGTCGTCACCCAGATGATAAAAATTACATGAAACTCCAAAGAAGAGTACTGAGCGTGCGAGCCAACATGCTAGCCATGAGATTTAAGAGGTGCAGTCCTCTGGTAAAAATGCATCAATTAAAGACATACTGCATGAGCTTTTACACACAAGACGTCATGAACACACTCCGAGTACAGTATAACTACACATACAGGGTGCTGTTTTGCATCCCTTGGCGATGCAGCGCCTTACATTTGTTCGCAGAAAGAAGGGAGCATGGGTTCGCTGCTTTGATGTACCACAGAGTAACCAGGACGAGTCATCGCTACCGGAGATTGGAAAACACTCTTGTCCAGGTCGTCGCCCAGTGTCAGGGCGTGCCCCTACACCATAGGTGAAGAATTTCTCTCGAGCTACCGTAGTAGAAGTTCTTAATATGTTTACCATCTTATTTTAATTTCCATTTAATATCTTGTAATTTAAAAAGATGTATTCTTTTATATAGCAGACAGAGTTTTGCACTCATCGCAGCTGAAATAAAAATAAAAAAACATTACTTTTATCTCAAGTCAATCTCAGCATTCCGCATAAAATACACTATAATGCAGTCGCGCGAAACATTAATGAACGTGGTTCATTAGGTGCTTCAACTATTAAGAGTAAAAAATGTTGGCAAAAATTAATTACAAAAAGAAAAACGCACATATATGTAGGAGTCAACCGGTTCAAACCAAATACTCTTTATTTATTTATTTAAGGAGAAAACATAGATACAGACAGTAATTAAAATATTATTTTGTACAACAAAAACTTGAGAATTCACCTGCATCCTAACTATTTCTCACAGATTGACTGGTAGATAATAATTTAAAATATTTTTTACATGTAAATAAGGAAAAAGTATAAAATTAAATTATTTTGAATATAGATAATGCTCAGCGTCAAATAAAAGTGTACAAATATTTTTTATACAAGTTTAGAGATAAATCATAAAAAAGTACTTAAAGAGCATATTGAATGAAGTAAGTACACATTTTCTTTTTTTTATAGGAAAACAGATTTCAATTTTCTACCAAAAGTGGCAGAGTGGTCGAATTTTGCCTGCAGACCCCCTAGTCGGGATTTACCCGAAACACACGTTTTAAATTCGACCAATCAGAGGGCCTAGATCGTCCAGACGCAAGCGTAATAATACTAATAATAATAATAATACTACAGATATTATTTGACTTGAGTAAATTGTGAGGTACCGCAAATAAAATTTACTTGGGCAAACCGGGATTTGAAACCACGACTTTCGGCTTGCTAGTCGAGAGATTTACCTCTCGACCACGTAGGCCATTAGTTTGTTGGCAACAATAACATTCTACCGACTAAATAAGTAGTACGAAGAAAAATAATAATTAATAAAGGAAGATAAAAATAGGTTAATACGTCTTTCATGTATTCAGGAAATTTGTTAAACATTCAGGAACTTTATGCTTCAAGCATTTTTGCTTCTCTATGGTTAGTAGGGTAGTTGTGGTCCACAGGGTTTTTGAAATCTGTGTTCCAGAATTCACCTAACGTTAATATTTTAAATCTAACCTACTATTTATGGAGAGTACGTTACATTATGAAAATATGTTTTTTAATCGACTTCACATAATCGGATTTTGTTTTGCCTGATACCAATATTAAAAAACTGAGTTATATAAATTATATTTTATTTAAGTACGTTTTATACGTTAATCCATAAATATATACTCCAAATACTATAATTGATTCCGCTTATGCATTATATATATATAAATAATATAATATGTTTTTTTAACAAGATTTATACGGTGATAAAATTTCTCTATATATTCAATGTAGTTTATGGTTAAAGGTGACATCTATTGTAAGACCAATGAAGTCAATTAAAATACAATAATTCCACTTTCAGGTTCAGGTCTGCGTACTTCAATATTCATTCGGAACCAATTCAAAGATTTTCTATGGATTCTATAAAACACTATTTACTTTCTAGAGCTATTGAAGTTATCAGATGGAACAAGTTTATTACTTTATTTATTTTATTAAATATTGACAGATCGGAATTACTTGCATTCATTGCTTTTGATTACCAATTCAGCATTTTATGAGGAAACAAAAATGTCTCTATATAACAGCGCTATGATCTGCTAATATTAATTATTTCATTTTTTTGTAATCAATTTTCTAATTCATTCTTATAAAATATTTTTTAAAACACTTTTTTTTTAAATATTAATATTTTTTATAATATATATATTGGAGAACAAAAGCCTTATTTAAGCAGTATTTGGTGCAAACATAAAAAAATTCAGCTTGTTCTTCAATTGTTTTAAAGTCAGTACAATGTTCGGTACAATATCGTTTAAACTTATTTATTTTTGCTGTTGTGTTAATTTTTTATGTTTATTATACACTTCTAAGCTATACATTAAAACAATAACATAAACGGTCCGTGAAAAAGGCCACTCTTTAAATTTCAAAAACACATACTTTGAGGTTTACGTTTTCACCGAATATGTTTAAAAATTGATATATTAAAAAAATACGTTAACCTTGCCATATATTATTTTTCATGCCAACCCTCATCGATAACTTCTCTAGGAGTTTTTCAAGAATTGCACAAAAGGAACCGTTTTGAAAAATGTGCCTAAGTGCCGATTGTATTCATATTTTATAAATTCTTTAATCTGAATGTGTTATTTTATTAAAAAAAGTCGGCTATGTTTACCATTTTTAATGTGAATATTCAACACCATAATTGAGGAACTATTAACTAACTACCCTCGCAAAGTTTAGAAGAAATCAGAAAAAGAAAAAGATAGAGATGGGAAATGTAATGGAACTGAGATCTGAAAATGAACGGTCTCAACTGGGAATCGAACCCAGGATATCTGTTATTTTCTTTTATTTTTCTGTTTCATTTTTCGTTAAGATTTTTAGTATTATTTCTTCTTCGGTGGTATATTACAAAGGGGTATAACTTTCTTAAGTTTTTCCAATAAAAAAAACACAATTCAAGTTATTTCAAACAAGTTTTCTTCTCATTTTCAAAAATTCTTAATCCTTAGAACGAAACGCAAATATACTTCCATTTTAATTAAAATTACTTACGGGTTATCTATTTACTGGAGTCAACAATCTTATTACTACGCTAGTGAGACCACAGTACTGATCTGTATAAAAACTATGAATACACCAAGACTACAAATTAGATTAAAAATCTGTAAAAAACAAGACTTTTATTAATTTTGATTTTTCATTTTGAAGCATTATACATATAAAGAAAATAAAATGAAATATTGTTCCCATCCCCATTCCTAATGAAATGTCAGCAGCTTTATGGAACTGCCTCGAAGTTCTTCAGAAATTTCCCCGCAGTAGAGATGGGATGATCAAGTCACAAGGCGGAAATTATAAACCGTTTAGCCGAAGGACTACGTGACGCGAATAAAATCCTACAATAAATGCTATGCAAATGGCCTCAATGATTATTAATTGAAATAATGAAAACGAGTTTGTCTGAATTTCAATATTGAAATTTGCCGGGAAGAGCGGCATAGGAAATTATTAACAAAAGGACAATACTTGGACAATTATCTGAAGAGCGAATATTCATTAATTGCCACTTTCATCGCCGATTTCAATTTGGCTTTCTGTTTTAAAATAGTTATTATTATAATTAGTATATATATTTTAAGAATTGCAAAATACAATAACATTTTCAATCATTAAAAAAATACTTTGTGCAATTAGTTCAAGTGAGCACAACCTCAACAACTCAACGACTTGTCGCCTTTCGTGAATGCTCACTCTTCTTACCCTGTGGTCTTCATCAATAGTGAGCACAACCTCAACAACTCAACGACTTGTCGCCTTTCGTGTTTGCTCACTCTTCTTACCCTGTGGTCTTCATCAATAGTGAGCACAACCTCAACAACTCAACGACTTGTCGCCTTTCGTGTTTGCTCACTCTTCTTACCCTGTGGTCTTCATCAATAGTGAGTACAACCTTAACAACTCACAACCAAAACCTCAACGACTTATTGCCTTTCGTGTTTGCTCCCTCTTCTTACCCTTTCTATGTACTATGCCTTTCTCATCGCAGTATATATTTTTAAAACATATTAAAAATCGAAAGGTCGTAAAATAGGTCTAATTATCCAAAAAAAAATTTTTTTTTCCTTTTTAAGGATTTTTTTTTTCAATCATGAATGTACTTGAATACTTCTTAATTGCTTTTAATCTTCATTGATTATACGATTTACACGCTGCTAGGTTATGGATACCCGGACTCGAACCTGGTTATTAATTGGCTAAGCTCAGTAGAAAAGGTAAAGCAGAGGAGATTCGTGTACGATCAGGGGTGGGCAGTTCCTTTGATCATCAGCCCGTCCATCGGTTAGGAGGTGGAATGGGCCATCACAATAATAACACAAGAGTAAAAGGCACAAGGTATATTAATCATCTTCTAAAGAAACACAGGTATAAATAGGATCTCTACTCTCTCCTCTCTCTGTGACGACCGGATGAAACGAGGATTTCACAAGTATTAATGATTTGAACACAAGAAAGAGGTGTACTGGAAGCTTACGGATTTCCAGGTTCTGATGATGGGCAGCGGCGAGACGTGTCGAGCTGTAGATGTTCTGCGTCTCCGGGGTACGCAACGGTCAATCGTTATTGCGTCACACTTGGAATTTACCGGAAGCAAGGCTCCGACGGTGAAGGTAGAGTGGTGATGTCGGCACATGTTTGTGACTAATCTGCGCGAGATATTAATTATTAACCGGAACAAGATCACGTCCGTTATCGCGTAATTATGCAAGTCATGTCCGCGAGTAGTTTTTGCCTTCGCGAACGACAATGCTGCTATCACCGAGGCCGGTACTGGAATGGGGAGCGCGGGAAGCGTGACCGACCGAGGCCCGAGTGGGATTGAGACTGCCGAGCGCGGCCAGTGCGACCCGTGTTGAGCTGGGGCACTCTGTGTGTGGTCCGTGCCGATCACGCGGTGGCTAGCTGCGTTTGTCACGTACACCGTGACTGTCTGCATGGGGAAAGTGGGGCTGGTGTGCATCCTTTTTATAGGGTGACTTGTATTACGTAACACATTCCCCCTCCGCCAGTAAAAGGCGACGTGGTAATGAAGCTTTAGGCGCTAAAAATCCTCTTCACCTTGTCGTGAGGGAAGTAGAGAGAGAAGAAAAACAGTGTTGATTTACAAAAAAACAAAGAAAAAATACATGGTTATGCAATGGTGAAAAGACAACATACAAGGTTATGCAGTGATGACAAGAACAACATACAAGTTTATGCAGTGATGAAAAGAACAACATACAAGGTTATGCAGTGATGAAAAGACAACATACAAGTTTATGCAGTGATGAAAAGAACAACATACAAGGTTATGCAGTGATGAAAAGAACAACATACAAGGACTCTAAAATTTCATTGGTCTGTAAGCTAAGTTTGAAGAGCGTAGTGTTTTCGTAGAGTACCAAGTAGACGTAATTTCACTGAAGTTATAAAGTTACATTTTCACTGTAACTTGACCCATTTGAGATTGCACTTAAGTATCACTAGGGCCATAGAAATTGAACTGTGCTTCTTGGTTGTGGTTGAGGGATGGTGATGCGGAGGGCCAGAAGTATCCGGGTTTTGTTGTTGTACCAGCGTGAATTCCATTATGCTGATGCGGTGGAGCAGTGGTTGTCAAGGTGAAATGGAGTTGGTAATAACATGGAGTAATAATAATACCAATAATAATAATAATAGTAATACCAGTAAGTTGATTGATGGTTGTTGCGTGTAATGGTTATTATGTTGAGTTTGCGCATCGGCAAGTGGTTGGTTTGTACAAATGGCAAGTGGTTGATTTGTACGACGGCCAGTAGTTGATTTGCACAAACGGCAAGTGGTTGATTTGCACAAACGGCAAGTGGTAGATTGCACAAACGGCAGGTGGTTGATTTGCACAAACGGCAAGTGGTTGATTGCACAACGGCAAGTGGTTGATTGCTCAACGGCAAGTGGTTGATTTGCACAAACGGCAAGTGGTTGATTTGCACAACGGCAAGTGGTTGATTTGCACAAACGGCAAGTGGTTGATTTGCACAAACGGCAAGTGGTAGATTGCACAAACGGCAGGTGGTTGATTTGCACAAACGGCAAGTGGTTGATTGCACAAACGGCAGGTGGTTGATTTGCACAACGGCAAGTGGTTGATTTGCACAACCGGCAAGTGGTTGATTTGCACAAACGGCAAGTGGTTGATTGCACAAACGGCAGGTGGTTGATTTGCACAACGGCAAGTGGTTGATTGCAGGAACATAATTAACCTTGAACTGGCATGTTCTGAGGTTGGTCCTATTTGAATGTGGTTTGAATGATGAGACAACTTGATTTGCAACTGCACGCACGACTCACACCTAATTTGGGTGCGGTCGGGTGTTTTTGGTACGCAGAGATTGGAGAGATGTGAGTGATGGAAGTGAAGGCGGCAAAGAAGAGAAGCTCAGCTTGCAGGTGATGAGGAGGGCTGCTGGTCTTCTTTGTAATCCAGGGACAGGTTATTATTAGAGCCAAAATTCTTGAAGTTTACCTGCCTAGTAGACCAATGATGCAAAACGTTTGGAGAGAAACAAATTGTGTTCAAGAGAAAAGACAAAAAAGACAAAAAAACGTCGTTGGTTAGAGAGGAGTGAGAGAGAGTAGAGAGAGATCCAATATGCTGACTATACCATGAGTATCCCGAGATTGGGGAGACAAAAAAAATATCACGACTGGCGTGAAGTTACCTATTTGATATACAAGGTATAGGTAGGTGGTTGTACAGTAGTAACACCAAGTTTCTGAAAGAAGTTGGCCTTCCATGGCCGGTGTTAGCGTTTGAGCGATAACAACTTACGACTTTCAAAATTACAAGAAATGTGTTGATTACCTAGGAATGGGGTGAAAAGGAGAGATTTGAAGCAAATTTCATGGATAAAGATTGTCTTATAGACAGACGGTACGCTATGTGTGTAGGGTACACCTTCCAGATTCATGAAATTAACCTCAAGGATAATGAGGGATGAGAAAAAAATGGCGTTGAGCGAGAAGGTCTGCTGGTGATGGAGCTGATTCTCAGTTCGATCTCTTTCAGAGAACGAAATGTGGTCAACCAGCAGATTTCCTAACTTTTACAAATATACAAGAGTTTGATGGAAGGGTGAAGGATGGAGGATTGAGTAGCGAAAATTGATAGTGACTGAGCTAATTCTCAATTCGATCTCTATGTGAGGACGAAATATATCAACCAGCAAATTTCCTAACTCTTTACACAAATACATGAATTTGATGAAAAGGTGAAGGAGAATACACAGTAATAACAATCTAATCTTTCACGTGTATTTGGTGAAAGATTAGGGGTCGTATTTAATCTTCTACAGTTTTTGAGAACAAGACAGACCCTTGCTCAAGTTTCACAAACCTGGGAGTTTTTCTTATTCGTCTCCCAGACAACGAGTTAGGTGGTTTTGTGTCACTGTCTCAATTAACTCCCACGACACGATACCTCATAACCAACAGTGAAGCTGATGGCTAGTCCATGGTCAATGGATAGTGGATGGTTCTCGGGTCCGCTGACAAGAAGTCCACAGGTATCAGTTTAGCGTAAAAAATTGCTGAATGCACAGCTTCATGTTTGTTTGAAGAGAACAAAAAAAAAATTCTCACTACAGTGAAGGACATTTCCCTCAGTGTCATGAGTTATACAAAAAAGGGCCCCAATTAAGGGTGACAAGTCAGGGTTAAATGATCTACGTCCGGTAGAACAAGTACATAGTGTTAACTTATTTAAAGAAAACAACAACAAGATATTGTATCGTTCGCACGAATCATGGTAAGTATTATAACGTCTCCACGTCTCATGTAGAACAAGTACATAGTGTCAACTTATTTAAAGAAAACAACAACAAGATATTGTATCGTTCGCACGAATCATGGTAAGTATTATAACGTCTTCACGTCTCATGTAGAAATTGAACGAATTACGAAAGAACCCTAGTATTGAAAGGAAAGGTACAACCTAGATATTTATAACCATTTAATGGAACAAATTATCTCTTTGGCCACAGTGTATGTAAGCCAGTAAAAAAGTAATTATAACGAACTTCTCGTATCATGGTAGATATTGTAACATTCTCATGTATCATGAAAATAACATATCAACGTTCAATAATGAAAAAAAAGTACCATTTCAATACCGGAAAAAGATACATACACAATGTCAATCAAGTAGTGGCTATTCGTATTATCAAAAAATGACGATGGCATAACCTTTAGTTGGGTTTATGCGTTAAGTTGGCAATAATACAAAACATATGCCAACAAGGATGTCTTAAACAAGACACACATATAGCAAAAGAGACCTATTTGGTTTTACTAACTCTTTGCTACAAAATGTTGTGATGGCATAACCTTTGGTTGGGTTTATGCTTTAAGTTGGCAATAATACAAAACATATGCCTACAAGGATGTCTTAAACAAGACACACATATAGCAAAAGAGACCTAATCGGTTTTACTTACTCTTTGCTTACAAAAAGGTTTGTAGTGGTTTATTTAAGACCTGATAGGGTTTTACTTACTTAAAATGACCGAACAAAAACAAGGAAACACACTTGGTGTTGCCAAAATTGCCACAAACAAGAATGTTGTGAACTTTATGATACAAATTTGATACAGAAGGCACCTAGAGACACAGGATGACTTAATATGAGTGACCTGGCTCGGTGTATTTGACAAGGCAAATAAATGCTTATTTAAGTCAATATATAGTACATAATATAACAAATTGGGGTCAGGAAGTTGAGATCTTAAGATTTTACATACTCAATGTGACCGAAAGGTGTTATGTATGTAACATTGTTATTGATGAGGAGGACAATTCGGCGTTTGTTCTCCTTTACAACAACCTTTTTCAGAATTGACGTGTCAATATCAAATTCTGAAAAAACAACAAATTAGAGCAAATGGGAATGTTGAGCGCCATTCAATTTTTTAGAAAAAACTGAAAAAACTTTAAAACAAAGTAATTGTAACTTTTTATTTGTTACACCTATGTAAACTTGAATCAAATGACGATACCAAGCTGGAATTTACACACGCATTATGATTACAAGTTACAGGGGTAGAATATTCACCTCAATTGGGTGTATGTTGCAAAAGGGTCATTGTTTTATGTACGATGGAACCCATTGGAACAAATGTGAAGACAAATGTGAAAGAACAATGTAAAGAACAATGTGAAAGAACAATGTGAAAGAACAATGTGAAAGAACAAATGTGAAGAACAAGTGTGAAGAACAAGAGAGAAAAGAAAAAAATATTTACAAAACAATGTTGTACGTGACTTTTTGTGGTATTTATGACAAAAAATAGTTATGTATTTAGTGTCGTAAGTGTCAGAATGGTAATTACTAACAAATGATGTCCAGGGTCATGACTCCGGGAGCATAAATTGTTTTGGGAGGCGGAAAAAAAAGTCTCTTGACTAGAATGATCAGTTCCAGAGAAGATACGTACAAAATATGAGTACAAATTATAAACATTACACGGTGAGGTGTGACAAAGAAACAAAATAACAAAGGGTTTATACAAAAGAGCATAGTTGTACAAGTATGGGTGAGAAATGATTTAAAACCACAGTTGACACTTCTGTGTTTTAGAAAAAAAAGGTTACCTTGCAGAGGTCGAAAAAAGCGAGTTTTTATATGAAACTAACGCGTTAAGACATGCTTTTTGTCTGCACGAGGGCCAAATCTCGTGGGACAAAGGTAGAGCCAAAAGTTTGTTAGCTATGTGAGTGTGACCTAGTGAAGGTGGTGTCTGTTGTGTCCACACTTCCTAGTTTGACAATATCTTTTACGTGATAGTTGCCGATGTGTTTACCAGAGGCATCCGATAGGGTGTATACTACATCTGAGATTTTTCTCAGGACTTTTGTTTTAACAAAGCGAGGAGCTAGTTTTGCAGAGAAATACAGAGCACCTTGTGAGAGTGTGTTGTTGCGTCTCCAAACTATGTCGTTTTCCTTAAAGGTAACATGTTTCCTGCGTAAATTGTGTCTGTTTGTGACAGAGATTATACTGCCGGGTTGAAATTGCAGCCCTTTTATGTATTTCCTGTTGTAATATGTTGCGTACTTGATCAGGACGTTTTTGGTTTTGTTGAAAGGAGAAATATTCCTGTCTTTTAATTCCTTTTCTAAGCTTTGAGTACTTCGAGAGCAGATGTTGGCTATTATGCCTAAGGTGTTGTTTTGAGGATTCATTTTGTGACTAGTTGAGTTAGACATTGTGAGAAGAAAAAAGAATTGTCAGAGTGTTGTGGCTAAGTTTTTTCAAAAAAAGATGAGCTTGTGATGATGGGTGAAGAATTTTGTGAAATTTTTTTTATGAAGTCCCAATATGGAAAAAAAATGGCCAGCGGTTTCCTTGTGTTTTTGATGGAAAAGTTCCTGAGATGTGCGTTTTTGAAAAAAATTTTGAAAAAAACTTCAAATTTCCGAAAAATTAAATTTCTCGAAAAAATTTCAAAGTCCTTGATTTGTGAAAAAAAACGGCCAGGGGTTGTCCTGGGATTTTGATGGAAAAGTCCCTGAGATGTGTGATTTGAAAAATTTTTGAAAAAAAACTTCAAATTTTCGAAAAATTAAATTTCCGAAAAAATTTCAAAGTCCTTGATTTGTGAAAAAAACTGCCAGGGGTTGTCCTGGGGTTTTGATGGAAAAGTCCCTGAGATGTGTGATTTGAAAAAAATTTCCGAAAAAACTTCAAATTTTCGAAAAATTAAATTTCTCGAAAAAATTTCAAAGTCCTTGATTTGTGAGAAAAACGGCCAGGGGTTGTCCTCGGATTTTGATGGAAAAGTCCCTGAGATGTGCGTTTTGAAAAAATTTTCCGAAAAAACTTCAAAGTGAGAAAATTTCCGAAAAATAAAATTTCCGAAAAATTTCAAAATTCCGAATACAGATTTCGAGGAAGTATTGTTTGTTCTTACAACAATTAATGGAGGGTTGTTTGTGATTCGTGACCAATTGTCTGAATTTAGGCAGAACCAGCTTTTGGTTATTTACACGCAAGCTTCCGTACATCCCGTCAAAGTTGCGCTAATTAGCAATGTGTGACAGATGGGGAATTTCACGTCAATCGCGAATCTCAATTATATGTAAGGAGTAGGTCGGCTTTCAAGACTTTTCTTTACAAAAAGGATACACTACCCGACTTTTATTACATATAAAGCGAAATTGTCAGATGGCTGAGAGGCTTTAATTTTCCTTGGTTGTGTTCATGATTAGGCAAGTTATGCTTAAGCAAGGTAAGTCTTATATCACATCCACAAACAATAAATTTATTTTGTATCATGTACAAGATTTGAAATTGTTGAATTGTAGTTTAATGTAGCTCGTTTCCTCTAATAGTTGTACTCGGAAAGTAAACATTCATGGTTAAGGATCACTATGTGATGTTTGAGGTGTCCGAAAAGAAGTGAATGTTGGTTGCGCACCTTGTGATAGAATACCGGTAATTAAATTTTGTCGAGTGACGATTCGTAGAACTTGTAATTTAACACAGAATAGTTTTAATGTGACACGGTTGTTTTAGATTTGACGCGATGGTTTGTAGAACAGCTATGATTTATTGGAAGAAAAACATAGTTATACAATGGTTAATACAAAACAAGGCATGAAACACAGTGAAAGGGTACAAGATTATTTCCAATTTGACCTCCCGATGGACTACTAATAACCAAAGAAAATCCACGTTGAAGGGGCCAGTGCTAGGTTAATAAACACAATACATAACACATGAGTAAAAGGCACAAGGTATATTAATCATCTTCTAAAGAAACACAGGTATAAATTGGATCTCTACTCTCTCCTCTCTCTGTGACGACCGGATGAAACGAGGATTTCACAAGTATTAATGATTTCAACACAAGAAAGAGGTGAACTGGAAGCTTACGGATTTCCAGGTTCTGATGATGGGCAGCGGCGAGACGTGTCGAGCTGTAGATGTTCTGCGTCTCCGGGGTACGCAACGGTCAATCGTTATTGCGTCACACTTGGAATTTACCGGAAGCAAGGCTCCGACGGTGAAGCTAGAGTGGTGATGTCGGCACATGTTTGTGACTAATCTGCGCGTGATATTAATTATTAACCGGAACAAGATCACGTCCGTTATCGCGTAATTATGCAAGTCATGTCCGCGAGTAGTTTTTGCCTTCGCGAACGACAATGCTGCTATCACCGAGGCCGGTACTGGAAT
Organism: Hesperophylax magnus; assembly: GCA_026573805.1. NCBI lineage: Eukaryota > Metazoa > Arthropoda > Insecta > Trichoptera > Limnephilidae > Hesperophylax > Hesperophylax magnus. The sequence continues at coordinate 1,304,608 of JAIUSX010000157.1, forward strand.
GGGGAGCGCGGGAAGCGTGACCGACCGAGGCCCGAGTGGGATTGAGACTGCCGAGCGCGGCCAGTGCGACCCGTGTTGAGCTGGGGCACTCTGTGTGTGGTCCGTGCCGATCACGCGGCGGCTAGCTGCGTTTGTCACGTACACCGCGACTGTCTGCATGGGGAAAGTGGGGCTGGTGTGCATCCTTTTTATAGGGTGACTTGTATTACGTAACAACGCCATTGTCACCCTTTTTTACCGCCGTAATTATTTTTAATGCTGTAAGACGTAGATTTAAATATTTTATGCAGTGTTAGGTTGGGTTAATTATTGTAAACCACGAAATAATTTAAGAAATGATTGTTAAAATTCAGTGCTCATTTTCTTCCTCGGCGGAAATTCTTTGCGGTACTGCATGGAATCCGGAAACCCTAGCCAATAGTGCTGCGGCTATTCCTTGGCTGGTTGATTAAAATTTAAAATTTAAAGTTGCCGCAGGCACCTGATAATTGCACGTTAATATTACCAATATGCTCACAATCTACGTAGAATAAAATTCTACGATTGTTAAGTTTTATTTATGCCATTAATTCATTTCAATTTTTATCAATTCCTCCATTTAAGGCGATTCCATACGTATTAATGCAAAATCAAGTGTTTTTGGTTTGAAAATTTGGTCGCCTTGAAATATTTCAGATGCTTTAATTAAATACTGCGAGTAGGATACATCTTGCCCTTTGAAATGATCCAGTATTTTTCAGATCAGTCTTTTTATAAGCCTAGAAAAAAATAATGCATAAGGCCTTTGAAAACTGCTTTAAAGTTCAAAATCTCCTACTTACGAACCCATTTTCGGTTATGATTTTATTGTATTATGTGGCAAATTAAGTTATTTATAAAATGATCGAAAAAAAATTAAATATTTATGCCTGAACAACCACAAAATAAAATAAAAGGCATTTTTTGGCCATGTTTATTTCTTGCATAAATCAAAACAGGCGTATGGTGTTAAGCGGGAATTTAAACCTTATCGCCATTTACGTAAGGGTTGTTATTGATAGCGGCTCAATTTAAAATATTACACGACGTAGTGCATCGCTGCATATTTTGAAATTTGGTTACCTTACGGAGGAAAGTATAAAAAAATTAAATACCCTTTGCAGTGAAACCAAGCCTAGGTAAGGCAGGCTAACAATTTTGAATTTACTAAACTCAAATAAAGTAGAGCAAACAAAGGTGTGATGATCTCCAGTGAAAAGTATTATTGGTTTAAAAGTGTATTTGTGTAAATCAACAAACGCAGATTCTAAACATCTAAGTTCTATTATTATATGAATATAAAATTAAAGACACCTAGGATTAATAAATTATTATTTAAAATTTTACAAAACACTATCACATAAAAACGCCTTTGTTTGGTTGGCACGCCTGAATCTGTTATTCGACGTCACGGATCACGAATCATATATCATTCTGTTTTGTATTTTTAATTGGTGTGTATTTAAAAATTTTATATAATTTTTCACTGCTGTGTTTTCACAGTGTTCGCAGAATTGAAACGTCATTTAGGCGCCTACAATAATGTATATTTTAGAAACTTAATAGTCGTACATGTATTATTTCTTAAAGGTATTTTTGAGGTTAGTGTCAAAATTAAATGAGCGGCTAGCACAATATTTTTTACAGGGTGTTAAGGGACGTACCTGTTTACTTTAACCAGTAATTTCTGATATTGATTGGTCTCCGGCGAATTTTTTATTTTTTTTTACTTCCACACGTCGCAACTGTTCACCCATCCGAGTAACTGATTTTCTACGTCTTTGCGGAGAACAAAATTTTATTTAAATTTTTACTCAAAATAATGTGAGGAACCATTGGTTAAAGTAATGTTAAAGTACGTCCCTTCCGCATAATCAAACTTACAAGTTAAAATGTATGTTAAACTTGTAGCAAACATTTATTATCACCTTAATTATTGTCCTTGCACCAATAGTTGATAATAAATTGGTTTAGTGATTGTGTCTGTTAGTTGGTTGGGTATGTATTGCAGAATAATGTTACATTTTGTCTTGTGTTCCTAGTCGGCACATGCAATTTAATAGTGGCAACGTTGGCAGGGCTGTCAATTAAGTTGATAATGACTGTCTAACACAGCTAGATCTGACGTAATTCTCCTGTCAGACAGCGAATTATGTGAAAAGGAGCATTTTTCTTACTGGCTAGGTTGATGGCGTCATACTATTTTCTTCATAGTAATGCAGATTTTGAGTAAATAAATTGTTTATCAGGTGCGGTTACGGATGCATTTTTCACTTTGAAATCTTACAATTAAATTAGTGAAGAAATGCTGGCTTTTTATTTAGTGTTCAAAACAGTTAAACTTAAGAATGAAAAACGTCGCGACTCTCAAAGCAGCTATACACAATACAGTGTCTGTGGAAATAAAATGTAGGTTTTTTGTGACTGGTGACGTCCAAAGACAAACCACACATTTTGAAAATTATTTTAACAAAAAAAAATGCTATTTAAGTGAGAAGGTCATTATTGACAAAAAATGATTAAAAAAGAATTGGATTTCTTTATTTTATGTAAATACGCATAATTATATACAACTCTGAACATCTCCATTACTCTAATTTATCGGTTTCCTTTTCCATATTTACCTACAAAATGGAATGAGAAAAGATCATAAATACTCATATTTCGAAGATAAATGTCACTTAATTTCAATGCAATGAATCTATTCCATTTTATAAAGATTTTTGCCCTCATCTCTTTAATTGTCTAAAAATCGTGTGTATCTATGAGATAATATTCCGTTTTCGTTGTTTTAACAGCTATCAATTTGCTCGAGCTGACAAACGTGACAATTGAAAATATGTTTTTGTCGTTAAAATAAATCCAGCAAACCATAATTATTCCGCAAAACATTTTCGCACAGGACTATTGATAGCGAGGCTGATCTTTTTAATCTGTCATTCACTCCAACAATAAGACCCGCCACACAATGGAGGCCAATTATTCTCCTCTACAACTTGCGCTGTTTTATTCGTTTTGTTTTGTAAATCCTACAATTATCCGCCCGCAAAAGGTTGCTGTAAATAACACGCTCACATGCCAGAAGCACTCACTTATGATTGTGCCCATGTGTTAAATATTGAACACTCGAAATAAAACCCCATTTATTAGGCCAAAGCAATTTGAATTTGGGAGATTTCAATGAAAAAACTTATACGAAAGCACGCTTTTTTCATCGTAAATTGGATGTTTTCAAATAAAAAGTATTAACTTATTTACCTTAAAATAAACTTGCTGAAGCCACTGCGTTGCCCTAGCTTTACTCATATTTTTTCTAAATCAGATGTGGACAGTAAGAACTTTCCCCTATTTTTCTAAATCAGATGTGGACAGTAAGAGCTTTCCTCTATTTTTCTAAATCAGATGTGGACAGTAAGAACTTTCCTCTATTTTGAACATCAAGTGTCCAAAAATTTATCTAGAAGCATTGAAATTCTGCTTTCTGTTCTTTTCATGGTCAAGTATGCAAAATTTCATCGATCTCGGAATAAAACTAGATTTGTATGAAAAACAAAGTCTCTCAAACTTTACGCTACGCGCGCCGCCCGTCTTTATGATGTGAAACCACTTTGCTAACCGGCTTCGCCGAAGATCTCAACACAGTTTTCCTTTTTCATTTTACAAAAGTTAAAAGTTAAATTTTTTGTTCCAATTATTGTAAAGCTTTAGTGGTCGTTTTTTAGTTATATATTCATTTATGTAACATTAAAAACATGTGAAGTTACATAAGCGTAGATTTTACCAAGACGTGCTTGTTGTCCATACTCTGAACTTGTCCGCGATGTGGCGATTGTACCAGTATTCCGCTTCGCTAGCGTTACTTGACATGAAAAAGCTCTATAATTTCACATCACTGCTTACGAAACGAATACTCCATCTAATGTTTCCGATTCTTCATCATATTGAAAATAAATCACTCGTATTTTTTTCCGAGTATTTCATGTTCCGGAAAATATGTATGTAATATGTAACTATTTCCACGGAAGATCCGTAGATATTTTATAATTGGTTCTAAATATTCTCCAAACTTCTCCTTAAACAACTTTTCAGAATGGTTTCTTATAAAGTTAATCTGCTATAAATTTTCCTGGGTGAGCTTTTCCATATCATCTTCCATAAACGACTGTTTGCACACATTTTTGTGTTTGATTTTTTCACTTCTATTCCGCATTTTTTTGTGCCGTCTGTGTATTGTTATTTTCATGCAACTTTTCGATCTGAATCGTGGTCTTTCACCAATGGAATATGGAATATATCTTCCACTCTGGAACATAAATATATATAATATTTTAAAATACAACATTGTAAAATTGAAGTATTTTTATTTTTATTTATTTGAGCAATTTGAGGAATTTTAACCCACAGCCTTAGCCACTACTTAGCCACTTAGTACTTTAATTTGTGCCAACAAAAACTGCCAACTTTGTTGTTAATTGACACCAGTCAAAAAAAATTATATGTGCTTGCTGTTTTATAGTACGTAATAGATAAATTTTCCCTTTTTTAAATTTTTTCCATTTATTTACCTTTGCTTTAAAAAATCGGTAGTCATTTCTAATAGCTTCATCTACAAAACTTCATCAGTAATTCGGAACATAAGGGTAAAATCACAAGTGACAACCGATGAGTCATTCAGTTCCGGACTTTGACACGTGAATCCAAGACTTAAAGTTAACCCCTCCGTGATTACCTGAAAAGAAGTACCTCATCCTTATACACATAATGTGCAACAAAGGTTCCATGTTGTATTGCTAATATCTGTACGAAGCTTAATAAAACATCATAATAAGGTTTTATAAACAAAGCAATTCCATTAACGAAAATAAATTGTAATAAACATTGTCCGGTGTAATCGAAGCTTTACTTTTGCGAGTACTATATGTGTTCGGATAACAAAATGGTCACCTAGATTGCCACCTTATGGCCCTTGATACGATGTTCACATTTCAAATCTTAAATAGAACAGAGAATAGCTGACCAAGTGCGAATAAAAAATAATTATAAAGGTGTGTTTATACCAATGCATGTGTTGCCATTTGTCCATCAAATCAAATGTGTGTTGTTTCATCGTGTACAGAGAAGAACTTTTTTTGGTATAAAATAAAAGGCATGTGGCAAAATAATTATACTAAAATATTTTAGAAGTGATTTAGACGTGATTTAGAAGTGATTTAGAAGTGAATCTCGGTGAGCTTGCCAGCCAGCCGCCATCATTGATGTGTTTGTTGGGTCGTGTGTACGTTTGTTTGTATTTTTCAGGTAATATGCATTACTGGGATATTATATTAAATATCGAGTTTTACTTTATTTTTGATTACTTATATAAAAGGCATTGTGTTACGATATCGCTTTTGTTGAATTATTTGTACTAGTGATAAATTACCCAGATTTGTGGCCTCATATTCCCGAGGGCTTGGGGTAATTACCCAGGTTGGTGGTTCCATATTCCCGAGGGCTTGGGGTAATTACCCAGGTTGGTGGTCCCATATTCCCGAGGCCTTGGGGTAATTTGGGATTTTCTTTTTTTTCATGTTCCTATTTGGATACGAATCATTCGCTGCCATGATTAGATATCTAGTTTATGTATTATTCAAAGAGACGTACTATATTTTAAACAAATAATTAAAAATGTAATATTCATGTTGGTGTTGCTAAGCTAACTAAAGAAATTGACCCACCTTAGTGTCTGAGTATGGCAAAGATTAAAGGTAAACCTTACGTATTAATGAGTTTTTCATATCACTCCCAAATTTTTGCAGCATTCCCATTTGCATATTTATAATTTGGCATTACTTCCCTTTTTTCTCATCTTCCATTTAATTGTTTTAGTGAAGCGATATTTAAGGGTCGATCTTGTATTTATTGTGCTTTTAGGTTCAGAATATTTTTTGCTTGTACCTTTAATGGAATTTCTTACCACAGTCAATTTTCTTAAATGATTTTTTACTTAAATGTGCTGGTAATACACACACATAATATATATAAATATATTACATCAAAATGATACAAAAAAATCTATAGAAAATTACTCGAGTACTATTGACAGGAGGAATATTGATACAGGTGACAAACTGAGGTATTATATGCTTATTCAACCGATAATATTATTTTGGTTTACAAAAATTCCACTCCGATTTTCTCTGTTTTTGCATTTTTATAATATTTATTATAAGAACCATTACGTTATCCTCAACTTCTAAAATATACAACATTTACACACTTAAACGAATTTTTTGGCATTTATTGTTTTATTTCCTTTGGGCACACTTTAAACATGACAAATGGCTATTTAAAAAATTCGAAAACAAATATTTTGGTTTAGAAAATTAGAATTTACGTACCTTTATTTGGTTTTATATGGTTACGTAATCCTGGAATTGAAACCTGTTTTGGATTATTTATTCTGTTTGACGCCCTGATTATAAAAAAATTACAAAATCAATGGTTTGAATTGAAATTCATTCCTTGAAAAATACTTTGCAAAAAAGTTGCTCGTGCACAGAACGTGCTCAGAAGGGTCGAATCGAAGGTATTCCTTAATTTGATGTTGTACATACACTGTGGTGAACGTTTTGAAATAAAATCTTGCGCAAGATATGCGTATATATTGTGGGATTTTTTTTAAATTGAAATTTTATTTTATACTTAAGGTAGGTATTATGATTTTTTTAATTTTTTATTGGTTTTCAAGCTACAATCCCGTTAAACTGCAATAAAGCAGTTTGTCAACAGGATGTTAATGATCAATTACATACATACACACGTACTATTATTACTATAACTATACAATTAACACACCTAAATTAATATAAACTATCTCTATTTAGTAACCATTCTTTCAGCATATATCTCAATCTATTTGTAGAATCGCAATTTTTTATATTAATGGGTAACATGTTAAGCATTTTTGGCACGTTAAATTCTAGGGTTCGCCGTCCGTATTTATTATTATATTTTGGAACAAGCATTCCTTCATTCTTTGTAAACCTTGTATTATATTCATGTTCCACTTTCCTTTTATAATCAGAGTCAGGTATATGTTGAATCAATATTTTGTACCATAATAAGGCCTGCACCGGTAATATTGTTAAATTCCGATACAACAATGATATGTTTCGTCTCTGTGAAAAAACATGTTTTTGAGCTAATAACTTAACCATAGAATTTTGTACTGATTGCAGGTGGTTTAAATTAGTTTTACAAGAGTGACCCCAAGTAGTTAAACCATACCGTAAAGTTGATTCTGCTAGTGATAGATAAATAATTTTTAAAATATTCACCGGAACGAAACATTTCAGTTTGTATATCCTACCCACTACCGCTCTCAGCCACTTGCAAGTTTTGTTTATTTGTGTATCCCATTTGAAATGACAATCAACAGTCACCCCCAAATAAACGTATTCATTTACCAGTTCAATACTTTCACACATACAGGGCTGTAAAATTTTTTGATGAATACATATAAAGTTATGTGAAATTATTTTAGGCATGATCTGAAATGAAGTATGTGGAGACCGTATGTGCATTAATTTAGTTGTTTTGGTATTAATGATTAGACCTGCGTCATGTGACCATTTTATCAGGGACGTTAAGTCATGTTGCATATATTTAATCGCAATGGATAATTGTTCATCAGATATGACAAGAGCAGTGTCGTCAGCATATACAAAGTGTCTTACATATTAAAATATTTTTTTCATTATTGATACAAATATAATATAAAGGGTTGGACCCAAAATCGACCCCTGCGGGACTCCAGCACAGATTTTTTTCCTCCCACTCATTTTTTCTAATATTTTTACACAGATATGTCTAAGTCTATTAAATAAATAATTTTTAAACAAATTAAGTAGGTTACCTCTAATTCCAATTGCTTCTAAGATTTTTAATAATTTCTGTGGGTCAATTGTATCAAACGCTTTGGAGTTATCTATAAATAGTACCAAAACATGACTTTTATGGTTTAATTCATTATTAATATAATTTGAAAAATCCTGTAATAAATTTTCTGTGCTTTTTTTCTTTTGAAGGCCATATTGTTTTTGGTCTATAATGCCAAATTTTTCTAAGTATTTATTTAATTTTAAGGAAATATATTCTTCAAAAATTTTTTCAAGTGCAGGCAAGATACTGATAGGTCGATAGTTTCCTATTTCTGAGTGCTTTCCTCCTTTGTATATAGGTCTAATAATAGCACATTTAAGATCATTTGGCAATTCAGCTTCTATAATAAGTCTATTAACTAAGTGCGTTATAATGGGTCCTAAAATATCTATATGTCTTTGTATGTCGTGCATTCTTATGTTGTCCATTCCCAAGGATTTTGAATTTTTCATTTTTTTAACAATATTTTTTATCTCAGTGAGAGTTGCCTTTGGTAAATACATACTGTGAGGTAATTCTATTTGATTAACATTGGATGCCTTAAAATCACATCTGTGCAACATTTGGCTTATATTATCTGAGAAATAATTTGCTTATTGGTTTGTTACACTTTCCACCGTCTGTTCCTTTAACACATATTGTGAGATGACTTCATCACAATTACTTTTAGTTTTTCTTCCCAACATTTTATTTATTTCATCCCATGTTTGCTTAGTATTATTGAAACTACGTTTGAATTTATCTTTAAAATAACAATTTTTTCTTTTAGTAATTAATTTGTTGACATTATTTCGAATGGACCTGTATTTATTTTCATAAGCTTTATTACAAGGAGAATTTTTCCATCTTCGAAACAATAAATCCCTTTTTTTTATTAACTCTAAAATATCTGTAGTTATCCATTTTTTGATCGCATGTGGTCTTTTGGTTGGTTTTTCAAAAAATGACACAGTGCTTTTTTCATATAAATAAATGAAATTATTTTTAATTTGATGATACAAAATGGTACTTTCTTGTTCATTAAGTAAAGAATTCCAGTGTATTTCTCGGATGTGATTATCAATATGTTTTTGGGACAAAATTGTTATCTTTTTCATGTTTTTTAATGGTTCTTTTTGCACATCATATTTAATATTAACGGCTGTCATATAGTGATCTGCTATGGAAATCTCGCATACACACGCTGATAGCAAGTCCACTTTTAGCCCGTTACTGTACCTAACGTATATATGATCTATGCATGATTGTGTTATGCGCCGGCTAACAATTGCTTCCCGCGTCACACCGTCTATGCATTTGATCAAATAATTGCTTGCAAGAATATTTTCATATGAGTTTACTACAGGATCATGAAAATTCATCAAGTTTATATTAGTGTCCCCAAAGAACAAAACATTGTCTCGAAGGCCTATGAAATCCGTCAGAATAGATTCAATTTCCCTAATAAAAGATAGTTTGTTAAGATTCGGTGGTCGATATATCGCTAATATACTCAAACTTTGTTTATTTGGAAGAGTAATTACACCAAAAACATTTTCAAAATAATTTGATTCTAGTGGTGATTGTTTAAATACCATACTGTTTCTTATATAAAGCGATATGCCCCCACCTGATTTATTATTACGACAATAGTAGTAATTTGAATATCCCGGAATCTCATACATATTAATTTGGTCAGCTTGTATATTTGTTTCGCTAATCATTAAAATATCTATACGCTCCCAACAATTTCTTTAATAAACATGCAAAACATCCCAATTCTTACATAATGATCTGATATTTACATGAATACAAATTAATTCACCTACATCACTTTTTTTAATATTTATCCACTGTTGTAGATCGTTAGTTCTTAAAAAATCTACTTCATTATCTTCTTCTAGATAATTACTTAAAGCAATATTTTATAATATAATTAGTTCAAATTCTATGCTATTAATATGATAATTTATTACAACCTCTCTGGTTACTATACCTAAGTATTTATTGGAGTAATGATTGAAAGGTAGGTTTACATATGTCATTTTTATATTTATTTCAATTTGAATGCAGTTTGTAAGAAATATTGGGTAATCTAAAATATTAACAATAATGAATTTCGTCAGAATGAGTACTGCAACACCTCTATTATTATTTTTGTTTATTGTCGTCTGACTATATTTAAAATAAGAGTGCCGCCGCTGATAAGCAATCGGCAGTGACTCATGATTTGTAAAAGTCTTGTTTAACACTATGCCGTCAGGCTGAATATTTAAATTATTGATTTTAATCAAAATAGTTAGTTTATTCTGCATTGTAATCGATTTTTTGTTTGGCAACTTTTAACATATAATTTCTAAACTTACATGCTATACTATTTAGTTATACTATATAGTTGATTAATGCGTAATTGTAAAAAGCATTCACTTTGTGGCTCATCATAATTTATAATAAAAAAACACATAAATTTGTTTTTGACCACGATAGTTTTATTTTCACTCTACCGGTTTCGGAAGATCCCTTCCTTCGTCAGGAGAATATTTAAAAGTTGATTAATGAATTGATTATGTTATCATGAGGATACAAAATAAAATATAACTATGGTTGTAATAGTAATGAATAAATGTAAACCATGTAGGTATAAAACCACAACATGACTGAAAACTGTAAAAACAAAGATTTTAACAAAAAATGTAAAGATGTCGTTGACTATGCCAGGAATGTTTTTTTTATATTTTTACGAAAAAGTTTAATAAAACATCGATAAGTAAATAAAAAAATTCTCCTCGCCGATTTGGTGATAAATCGTATTTTTTTGTGTCAGGAAATTCAATTTCAACATATCCTCCACCGTTCAAATAAGACAATAGTGAAACGTGGGAGTCAAACGCAATAAACGATTCACACAAAACGATTGTACGATAGTATACATTTATTTAAATAAATATGACCAGCCAACCCTTGAATACTGAATATTCCTTATATTCAACAAGTTGCCAAATCACTTGATAAAATATTATTCTTGATGCTCTTGGCATCCTTATGAGTACCTACAACACGAATCAATGGATTAGGGATCAACTTTTTGCATCGAATTAATTTAGTTTTATGCGCGTTTTTTTCTATTATAAACAGTTCGACCGACATGCTTCAAAGATTGTCATTATAAATCAAACATATTTTAAGGTATTACCTTCGGAAAGAAAGCTTGAGAATGTAATTTTATCTATTTCATGTTTAGTGACAAACTTATTTTATTTCCTGAACTGCATAACATTACAAGCATATTAATATATATGTATAATCACACTTTCTAATTTTGTGTATAAGTAGCATTCTAAAATAATTGCGTAGATAATTCTATAATTCAAAAATACGTAATTTTTATATTTCCACTACATAAAACGACTTTATTCCGAATAGTTGGTGGTGTCATTGTCAGTATAGTTGCCTTCCAAGGAATCGGTTGCAGCCATTTATTTTTTTTAATTTTCAAGCTGGTTTAAAAAGCATTGGGTTTTTATTAGGCTTCTGAAAAAATCTCTCATTAATAAACAGTTTACCAATGGTAGTCTCTCCTCGCGTATAACAAAATCAATATATGTCAACCAGGGAAAATTTACAATTCTCAACTGGTAACACCGAAATATAAATCATAAGTTTTCTATACGCATCATAATATTTCCGCGAAAAATTCGTTTATCAGGGGTACATGTCTACGTCACGTCTTATTATATGACGAGCTTTGGTGGAAAAATCGCGGGATTGGCTCTTGCAATACAAACATTCCTGGCTAGTCTAGTTTCCATAAACACTATACATTCTATTTATTTATTTCGGTTAAGAATCTCTCATAAATATCATGTTGATTTAAAGATAAATCCATATGTGCCTTCACCGCCTACTAAATTCAACGCTTCAGACAGTCTAGCTTGTTTCCATCACCACGGCAGAAAATATAAATATTGTATTAAAAGTATAAACAAACTACGTGTTTTTCTTGTTGATGTTTACTATTTAGAAACTCGGTCCATGAAAACATTAAAAAATTTCATTTGCCGAGACACAAAAATTTCATAAAAATTGTATTTAGCCTACCGTAGAAGATCTAGTGAGTATTTAGTCAACGGTAATCACGTATCTTTTTAAATCTAATTCCAATATGGGTATGCTAACATGACACGTTTGAACGAGGTTATAAGAGTTTACATGTTACAACTCTGTCGGTGGCATATATTATTTTTGGAGTTAATTGCTTTTTTAAATTGTAATTTTTTAAACGGCTGGATAAGGATCCGTAAGAATTTATATTATATGGCAACGTCACAACCGTTTCTTATTATTCATGTTGGTGGAGGTAAAGAGACAATCGATAGTATGCAGTCCTCAAACAGAGAAAAATCAAATCACAGCACCCACGCGTAATCTAAAGGGCCCAATGCCTTCCTAAAACCAGCTGTACCGACAGTATTAGCCAGTTTAACAGAGAAATTAACAAGACATGCAACCTAACTAAATAGCTATAATAAAAAAAAACATTTTACCCATTTTTAATCGCACTATTATTATTTGAATCATAAATTCAAATAATAATAATACAATTCAACATCTCAAAAAAGCATAGTATTGATATTCAAACCTACAATGTTAGTCAATACTTAAATTAAAATTAAACTGAATGATTGTATTAATTGTTAATGAAATGGTGCAAAATAGAAAATATTACATTGGCATTAGATGAAATTTTTTTAAATTAAATGAAAATAACAAACTTTGTTTACACCAATATTAAACAAAAAAATGTTAACATATTTAAAAACCAATAGTTTCTTCATCAGAATTCAATGTATTCAACAAATGACTACATATTAGAGTAGACAAAAACCAAGTGGAAATGTAACGTACGTTACGATCTTTGCGTTTATAGATGGCAATAATTTAATTATTTAAAGAAAATATAATTTTTTTAAGTTATGATTAAAAATAGTATGATGAATTATTTGTTTCGGCCCAAACATATGGAATATAAATTTAAAAATACATGTTTGTTGCTTTACAACATATGTAAAAAATTATAAAAAATAAATTTAAAAAAAAACTCAATGCTTTCAAGAAAGGCATACAAATATAAAATGAGATTGAAACACCGATACAATGTTATAAGCCTTTCTTGAAAGAATTAAGTTTTTATGGACTGAATAACCCTATACGAAAATGAAACTATTTACTCATATTGATATTGCGTATGCAAGTAATTCGTCTTAATATTTTAAAACGTAGCTTGCCAAAGGTGTATTTTCATGAAATAATTAAATTAACGCCATCTACGAACGCGTAGATTATAACGTACCTTACGTTTACCTCGTGAACAAAGAATGTTATTTTCATTTAACCCGCATTGGTGACGTAAATGTCTTAAAGACCGGGTGATTTCGATGACCGGGTGATTTCCGTGTCGAATAACTTTTTTAGGGGATATTGAATTGAGTTGTGATTTCGTGTACTTTGCTCATTGCGCATCCCCCGTCGTTAGTGGTCCCCGCGCCGACGCGACGACGCAAACGCACCTCTTGGAATTTTTGCGCCAACCTGGTGCGTGAGGCCGGGGTCAGTCTACTAAGTCAAATTAATAGTCACAGTTTAATTTTTGAATCGTCACTTTTTATAAGTTGACGCATTTATTTTTGGTTTTATTTAGATAGTATATTTATTGTTATTATTATTACTCCGAAAGGCAAGTTATATTTGATGTCTATAACATATACTCCCAACATGCGCTAGGTGCTTGGCTCTCGAAGAAGAGTAAATATTAGATGACCATTTTTTTGTCTTTTTTGTTGGAAGGATAACTTTTTTGTTTATTTTTTGAAGTTCATAGTGTCATAATACAGACAAAGGGTACGTTGGTAAAAAATTGGTTATTTCCAGTATTTGAAGTACACATATATAAAGATTAATAAACGAGAGGTGATTTATGATGTATCTTTGTTTTGTTTTTAAAAAAAAAAAATTTTTTTAAATTTAACCAAAAGTTTTGGGTTTACAAAACCAGTGAGTGGGACCGGCGTCACTAAAGATATGTCAAATTCATTTGACAAGTGACGGGTTTAGTTAAGGACGGGTTGTTTCGGAGAATTTGAACAATTCATCAAATTTCAACGTTCATTTTCAAGTTCTGTGCAAGATTTTTTCAAGTTCTGTTTTTATTTCAGTTTTGTCAAGCAACTAGCCTACAATGATATAATAACAGAACTTGAATAAGTCTTTCACAGAACCCGAAAATGAACGTTGAAATTTGATGAATTGTTCAAATTCTAACCCGTCCTGAGTAAATTTTCAATTATTCAAGAAAAATAAATAATTTAAAAAAAATCGTATACACGAGACATCAATATAGTATTATGGTGTATTCAATTTCTTCGAATTGCATTTCAATCTGCCACAATCGGTATTTCTCGGTGAACTTTGGTGTAATAAATGATATTATACTTAATGTTGGTTTTTACTCGGAACATATATCAAACATTTCCAAATTCACAAGCTGTACTTGTTATTGGTTTATTCTGAACTAACTTTATATCTGATAATAAATCTTTCACGGGTTTCACTGAAGTTGGAGAAGTATTAACATCACTTTCGCGTCGGGTTAAACTTAAGTTCTTGGTGGAGAATACAGACCACTTTTGTTATTCGAAATAACGAAGCGGATAATATGAAATTTCACTATTTGCTTATGTGAATCTCGAACAATCTCATTCTACAGAAAATTACACGCATTTGGTTTTACTACCTAACAATATTTGTCATTTTAGGTGTATTGCCTTATTATACTATTACCTCATATACCAACCTTATCAATTTATTTTAGACGAGCTGACGTGTATCCAGTGTTGCTCGGGGACTAATGAATAGTTTGGGGTATAGTTGTGGGTGAATTCTAGTGTACCTGAAAATTACATGGATTTTTATGGTGAAAAAAAAATAATATATTTTAATAAGTATTTGTTTTATTTGATCGTGCCATGTCTTCCGCGGGCGTCCTTGACTTCTTCAACTATTCACTTCCAAGTCATACTTTCGCATTACATCTCTTTCTTTAATAATCACTTACGTCTCATTTCACCACAAATAATTATGTGAATCGTGTTTTTATCAGATACCCAAGACAATTTATACCGTTCACTTGAAGTGGTATCATGAAATTTGGATCTGACTGTCAATAAACTACATTATGTCGATTTTAACTCGATCCCGTGCATAGATAATTCGTTAAGTATTCTTCGGGCATCCCCTACTTGTTCTACCATTTCCTAACGTTTACCGTATTGTTACTATAAAAAACTACATCATATCGTATATAATTCGATTACCCATCTCATTCCAGTTTACAGGTGATGCGATAAGGCTTCCTCCCTGACATCTTCTCCTGGTACTAATAAGTACAAACTTTAAAAGTTTCATCGCCATCGGATGAATGGTGTACGGGTGCGGGACAAACAATAAAACATTCATTTATATATAAAATACATAATAAAAATTTAATATTTATATAAGTTAAGATTCAAATACGTGAGAAATTTCTATTATGAACCTTTTCGTCATTGTGGAAGTACATTTTTTACTCTAGATAAGAAATATTTCATCATTTTTTTTCTACCAAAAACACGTTCCGTGTTTTTCTTTGAATAATAAAATGTGTGGTAAAAATTCTCTTCAAATTTGTCACAATCCTTTTTCTGTAAAATTTTAATAATTCATTACATCATTATTAATACTCATCTTTTTCAAATGTATTTTGAATTCATTAGTAGGTATAGTTTGATATACCTACGCTGTCATGATTTTTTTAGTAGGTATACCATTATATACCTACGCTGTCATGAATTTATTGGTATGTATTGTTTGAAATACTTTACGTACTCAAGAATTTATTTTCACCTACCGAACAAAATTTCAAAAACTATTAAAAAACGTCATCCAACTTCGAATAACATCACACATACTAATTTCGGTTGTCTGTGCTGTGCTTTAGTTAGTCTTGCGTGAAATCTAGTATAAACGGACGTTTGATTTGAATTTAAGTATTACTTTCAATGTTTTAACCGCTTGTGTAGTACCTAGACTTTTATACAAAATTATTACAATAACTGTCATTTTCAAAATTGCTATCATAATATTCCGCAATTTTTCAAGATTCTGTGCTAGTTTTAATAAATTATTGATTTGACTGATCAGTGGCTGATAACATCGCGTTTGGTCCTACCCAGACGTAGTGTATTCAATTCCTCAGCTGGTTAAATCCTCCATCATAACACGTGCATCATTTTCCGCTTAGTGTATTGGTAGTAAGAGATTTTCAAATATTGTCAGGTTTTTCATAATCCGTGAATGTTTGTCTTTTTTTATATAAGAAAAAAAAACTGGCAAAAAAATCCAGTGTTCTTACCTACTTGGGTTCAAATAAATAACAGAATTTGATTTTTGAATGAAATTAAAAAAAATAATAATTAGAAAATCAATTTTGTTCCAACAATAAAATTGTAAATTCATGAAACCCTTTGGTAAAATCAAATTAATTCTTTCCTTCGAATAATTAAATTTAGCACTAACCGCTGAAATAGTTGAAGCCGTCGGAAACACATGACCAGTGAGAAGGGTAAAGTCTATATTGACAATTTGTTTTAAAGGTACCGCCAAGTATGTGGTCCGCAGGCACAATCTCTCCCAGTCCTTATTATTATTTTATTCTGCGAGGGTTAACTAGCCTTCGCCGATTTCACTTTTGATCGCTATTCATCCGCTTTGGATGAAAAAAACATTAGTTTTATTAAAAATAATTGAAATTAAATAAAAAAGTAAAAATATTTAGTATTTGCTAAACCGGTGTACTCTAATAAATAGAATATGGTAGGACAAACAAACATTGTAGTTGGAGCTTAGGAAATCACACATGAAATTGGAGACTTCCTTTATATTGTTTACCTCTTTTTATGCATATGTGTACTGAGTTTTTTACAATCTATTGTATAAAATTTAGAAATTCTCTGGCAGAAGGTTTTTTATTATTATTTTCTTCACATTTTGTAGAAAATTCATCCGTATCTATTTTGGAAGGTAATATTTTTTTACGTTTATTTAATTCTAGTTTATCTATCGCACGTCACAACAGTGTATTTCCCGTTGTTTGAAACTTTTATGTAGCCGTTTAACAGTGTTATGAAAACTGCTAAGCTATGTTTGTAAGGTCCGTAAAATTTAACCATCAACATCAGAACTCTGAAATGGTGCCCATAAAATAATAAAAAGTAAAAAAACTCCGACAAAGGATTTCTGAACTGTACTTCTGTACGTAGTCTAAACTCTCCTCTCCAAATATTAAGACTATTGTGCAATGGTGGGGTTAAGGAAGTAAGGAAACAAAAATATTTTATTCCTAGATAGATTTTTTATTCTCTTGTTTCTATTTTGATTTATGGTTGAAAATTCGTGTAAAGTAAATTATTATTTAATCAATGTGAAAAGTTAATCTGTTATTCAAAAGCATAAATGTAATAACTTGTATCAGTCGACAAGTTCTTCTTTATTATATTAAAAAATAAATAAAATAAAACCCTCGCCGTAATCTTCCGCGGAGCTATAAAAAGGTTGCTGTGAATTTTTTCAGGGCCGAAATCCACAGTGGAATTAAGGTTATAGCAGAAACCGCAATTAGCTTAATTGAGTTTGCGCTAAGAATCTTCAAGTTTAGTATGGTCTCTTCGAGTCTTATGGTCACAAGCCCAAAAGGAGTAAATGTTTCCTGCAGAACTTAATTGAAAATGGTCTAAAAAGATTGGACAAGAGATAAAAGTTGAAAGAAATCTTGCAAAGGTCCCAGGTATAACACCTTTACTCTCTTGTATCGAAGAATATTGGATAAATTATCTCAAAACCTTTTCTTGGTTTTGTTGAATTTTCGTTTATTTGTGAAAATGATTCTCACTCTGATTTATTTTCATTTTATTTGTTTTATGAAAACATCATCGATAGTAAATATAAAGACATAATGGATATTTTTCAAGAATAGGAGGAGCGTAAATTTTGGAATAATTTGTTGAAATACTGAATGACTTGATAATAAGGTAATTGGGTAAAAAATATAAAAAACATCGTTTCTTAAAATTTCAAAGTTTTTATTTCTTTCTTTTTTCCCTGCGTTATTGAATATCGTATTTAGACATTTTTCCAGATTAAAAAAAAATATTGTGTGCAGAATATTTGCTGGATCAATTATTTAACAATGTGAATATTATTTCCAAATATTCCGAAATATGAATATTTGTGTCACTTCACAACGACCCTTTAATGACTTTGAACAAAACATCAAAGCGTTATCAAATAACAAAAACACAAAGCATGTAATAAGCTGTTTTTATATAAATAATCTTGGCAAGAAGGAAATTGTTGACAATAAAGGTTTGTAGGTACAATAAATTTCAAGAAGCATGCTCAGGTTTTATGAAAGATAATTATTAGTTTAAATATTGTAATAATATGATCTTTCGCATCCAAAGTTGTAAGAAAGTTCAAGAAATGTATCACTAAATCCCAAAAATACTATACTATATTCAGATATTTTTTTAATAACGGTTTTTAAAAATCAGATAATTTTCCATCAGCCTTTAGAAAAAATCTTTGATGAGAAACTTAAGGTTTTTCATCAACGGGTATCTTTTTAAAAATTAATTATTGCTCTTCTTTGTAGAAAAAGGTCACTTGGTTTTATTTTCTTATGGCAACATTTAACTGTTAGATAATAACAAATAAAGTTATATAGATTAAAATTTTAAAAATGGTTTTGTTTTTAACCTAAATTTGAAATAGTCTAACCGTCAAGATTGAACTTTACAAAATATTGTATTACAGTAGCTCCACACAGGATAATAATTCCCTTTAGGGCGTATGTCATCTTTGGGGACGCTGTGTGGAGGGTATTTTTAGGAAAGGGGGGGAGGAAGTTCTGGGAAGGAAAAGGGTATGAGGGTTGGGTAGGAATCTAGGGATCAGTGTGTCCAGGCGTGACGGATGTATGAATTCAATTTAGAAGGTGGTGATACCGCCGCCCGGGAACCACTTGTTGGATAACCAATATCTCTGCCATAGGCCACCCCAAGTGGTTCACTATGTTTGGTGATTTAGCAGGAGTGCCCGGGTGGTCCATAATGCGCCTTCTCACCAGCTGCGTGGCGTGCCGGATCAGGAGAGACTGGTTTGGGTAGACCCTTTGACCCCTCTAACTGGTCTCTCTTGACCCATCGCCTTACGCCGCAGCGGGAGGGATAGATCATTCGTCCGTCACTCCTGCACACACTGATCCCTAGATTACTATCCACTCATTTTTCTTA
Source organism: Hesperophylax magnus (assembly GCA_026573805.1). Classification (NCBI taxonomy): domain Eukaryota; kingdom Metazoa; phylum Arthropoda; class Insecta; order Trichoptera; family Limnephilidae; genus Hesperophylax; species Hesperophylax magnus. The sequence goes on from JAIUSX010000157.1 coordinate 1,323,912, forward strand.
CAAATGCCCTCCACACATCATCCCCGAAGATGACATAGGTCCAATATGGTTTTCCAATTAATGGTTTCCGGAGTGGCGGTACCCGTGGGCGCATGCCAAATTAAAAGGTCTGGTGTTAAGCAAGAATTTCAACCTTGCAATTCAACCCAACATCTGCATGATTTAGCCCTATTCCGTATGTAATGCTTCGTATACATACGCGAGCCGAACTGCCGAACTAAATCTCAATTAATGGGATAGAAACGAAAAAACCACGAATGGCGCGAAACGCCGCTTGCAGTTGCTTCGTTCCTTCCCCGTAATTCGTGACTCGGTTCGCGTTTAAGATCGCAAATGTGTACGTACCATTACACACCGAGGTTCGTCGGGTTATTGTTATATATTTGATGCGCTAAACCATTTCATATTGTCACCTTTATAACGTATAACACGACACTAACGGTGAATTGTATAATGTGTTCCAGGTTTCAATACGTATACTTACAACGAGAGCGCCCACACAGACCGGCAGGCAGACGAGATCCTGTCCGTTACATATGAGGACGGCAAATGGTCCAAGCCGTACTACGACTGCGGCGGTGGCAATATCTGGATGCTGACGTATACCGTCCCCTTCTTTGGTTACGCAAATGACACCTACTTCTTCAAGTGAGTACTTTTGCTGAATAAACACTTCTCACACACTCTATAGGAGCTCTTCCAACCACGAGAGATACCTACTCCTGTCAGCTTAGCATGCATGATAATTCTCAAGTTCGTTAAGCTAAGTAGTCGAATTTTCTCCCTTTCAGCATTTCATTTATGTCTTTTATGAATCTTCTGGGGTGTTTAATGGTATTTATGGGATGTTTATGTACTATCAAAGTCAATTTTTTCTTTCCAAAAGGTTTTGATATTTTTTATATGTTCTTAAATGCATACAGTTTATAGGGAAATAAATGATAAGTGTTGCAAAAAATATTTTTAACATAAAAATAATTAGTAAACAATAACACAATACAGGACAGAAAAAAACATATTTTCAAAAACTTCCAAGCTTTTTCGTTATTTTGTTTAATTAATTTTCTTAGCTTCACAACTTACCACTTTTATATAATACATAACATGTTTGCGGCGCGTTCCAGAGTGGAATACATTCTCAGTATCGCCCTGGTGTAAGACCACTATTCATAATTGAAACGTTGCTTAAAATGACTTTAGCCGTACTTGAATGGACAGGTACTTCCCACCTTTATATTTTGCATCTCCTTCCCCTCCCCGTTATCTTCCGCCTCGTAATATACCCCAGTTGGATATGCCATAGTCTCGCTGACTTATATATCATATAAAAAGGACGTTTAATGCTCATCGTGATTTATTTACTGCATATGAGATATTTTTTTGTGATTAATAAGTTGATTTAATTGAAAACTTTTGGATTAAATAGAATAGTTTATTCTGTAAATGACATTAAATATTATATGCAATAAGATTTATCTAGGAAAAAAATATCTTACCAGGTGTAATATATATTTTATTTATTTATGTATTCTACGCCCATGAGGGCTTTTAGAAAAATTTGATATAGATAATAGTTAAATCAAGAAATAAAAGTTTTCTATTAGTTTTATAGAAATTCAATTCATTTTTAATACGCCTCGGTATTCCCCTTTGCCTTTCGTGTGGAATTCTTTGCTTTTTTAAAACTGATTTGGCTGTATCATTTTTCTAAATAGACATCAAATGTTTAAAAAAAAATAAAGTGACCGATGGGAAAAGTATTCTGGGTGTCGATTCTGATATTATATTATTAGTCGGATTACCGATCCTTTCCTGTAACTAATAAAATTTACATCAAAAGCTTTATTGTTGTTTCCTTCGGAGAGTTTGTTAAATTTAATTTATTAAATCTGTTTTGACCTTTCATCATTTCTTAAAGTAAAAAGACTCCCTTTGTTTGAACTCTTAAAACTTACGATATTAAAAAATCTTATGAGCTTATCGTCCTCAATGAAAGCTTTTTTTTTATTTCCTTTAAAAAACAAAACACTCATTCAAGCCAAAATATGTTTAGTGCGTGCATAGCTTAAAACACAGCTTTGTTGCTAAAACACTTAAACAAAGTTTTTATTTCGCCATCAAATTGATTTATTTAAACTGGGTTTTAATTTATTTCAAACAAAATTTCCGCTGTGTGGTATAATGACTAATTCCCTGTTAAATTATATTTACTGGCTGGGTAGCAATAAAAACCATATATTAAACTCAAAGAGCTAAATAATTAAATTTCGTGCGAATTTTGCCGTCTATTATTTCCACATTAACTTTGGTTTAAACATTATGTTATTATTATACTTTGATAAGAGAATGTCAATGATTTTAACTGGTATTTTAATTCCTTGCCCGGTTGGAGAGTCAAAATTAAATTATTTAATTCATTTGCGTTTTGTAGCGTTTTCTTCAAGTAATATAAAATTATATTGGGAAACTTTTCTCGAATTTCGTCGGTATTCAATGAATATAAAGGGTTCCCGTTCTTTCATCTGGACTTTTTAATTGGAAAGAGAAATTTTAATCAGAAATATTTGGCCTTTCTTAAAACTGACGAAGCATGTTGCCATTCTCCTCGATTCACGGCAAAGTCCGGAACTAGGAGCGGATATCGGATACAATGAAGTCAAATAAAAAAATGTATTGTGCCTAAGCCATATTCCGGAATTTACTTCCTTATTGTTCGCAACAAATTGCTAACGATAATTTTATTCGAGACAGAAAATAAAATTAATAAAATTCAAATTTTTGTATGTAACAGAGTTTTGATTTCGGTATTGTTATTTTGGAAACTATTAGTGTTTATAATCATTATATTTGTATGTAATAGAGTTTTGATTTCGGTGTTGTTATTTTAGAAACCATTAGTGTTTATAATCATTATATTTGTATGTTATAGAGTTTTCATTTCGGTGTTGTTATTTTGGAAACTATTAGTGTTTATAATCATGATATTTGTAACCATATTATGGCTACTAAATTTCAATGGAATAGTGGTAAAATGTTGATGAGAGCGACAAAACATTATCTTGTTCCAAAATCTTATTTTTTTAAAATAATTATCACACACCCAAACATAATAAATAATTTAAAAACGAAACAAATATTTTAAAATTCAAAAAAATATGTTAAGGGATCTAAACGTATTGTCTTTTAAACATATATTATAGTTTTATTCTTTTTAAAATGTTGAACGGTCCACAGAGGTGTAACAAACATCAATAAAAAGATAATCACACGACAGGAAGAAAAAATTAAATAGGTAAAAATCACAGAACTCATTACCGTAGTGTATAGAGCATTGACAATCAACCAACAAATACCGAAAAATATAAAAGAAGACAAAAGTGTCATAATGTAATAACAATAAACATCATTTATCGTATTATGTGAAGTGACACTTGTATTTTTTTAATAGGTAATGTTTATAATTTTTAATACCCTCTCTACTAAGGTTATAACTTTATTGCCATATAATATTATAATGTTTATATTAGCACATAATATGTAACCACAATACACTTGTACCATTTTAAGTTAAATAAATAAATGAACACTGCGTACTACGTTACATTGCACATTCTTCACATTCATACTTTACTGCTTTACTGTTCTATGCTTATTTACGTACAAATTATTTTAAACTGCATAAAACGTTTTTTTATAAACTAAGTCACGGGGTTACGACATTTTTAGTGTGTGATACGCGTTACGAAAATGGTAATTTACCTACAAGGAGAATTCATGAACGTAATATATATTCATAAAACCTTTTCAGGCAAAAATATTTTTGTCTATTGCAATATTACGCTTTATACGCTAACATGACTTCAGTAAATATGCCTATTGAATGATGAAATAGTTATTTTAATATAATATCTTGGAAATGTTGTTGATGTACATCTTTCATTTTCGGAAGACATGTTATCACTCAAAGCTCTAGTTTACCAGAATAATCCTCTAAAAGTTATTTTGAGGTAAAATATAATATGCATACATACGCCTTGGATTCCTAAAACAAAATGAATATTTCAACCATTACAAAGTAACGTTAATGTGATTGCTTTTTATCGTAGTTTGACGCCTTAAGCTGTTTTACACGGTATTGTATTATAATACTTTTGGACAGATGCAAGATGCAAGGATATTAGAGAGACGGCATGTGAAGTGTGCATTTTGGAGAATTTCACGGAGTCGGCAGACATTGGCTGTTACACCTCGGTCGCATATTGAACTCCTAATACAACCTATAAAAATGGTCCACTTAAACACGCAGTTAAATAAAATCTGTGAAGATAATGAAGAAGTAAGACGGTCTTACCTTTCACATGAAGGTGGTTAAACACAGCTTAAATAGACATTTTATAGTTTTTCGACGCGTTCATTTCAACCGCCAAATGCCAAATAAAAGTTCAAAATGACTACACAAATTTTTATTTTATTATTAATCACAACGCCAAATAAAAACATTTGATTTACAGTGTCGTTTAGCTGGTTCATTTAAAAAAATATTTTTTCTCTCTTTTCCAGTGTTCTTTTTTTATTTTTTCCTACTATAGTAGTATTTATCTCTCTTTTTTCATATATTTACACTGTTGGTTGAAAGAATATAATCACTCTATTGTTATCTAAAAGTCGCATTGGCGTGTGTATATAAAATAATAATGTGATTCATTATTTTTAAACTTTTCCAAAAGACCCTAAAAAAGAAATTTGGCCCCAAACATCATACGAATTTGGGTTCCTGGTATTTAAAGGGTTTAAGAGTAATAACTGGTTGCAAATCAAATCCAGCATCGTTTGCTCCTATCACTTTCCGCAAGAATGCTTTTATACAATTCCGAAAGGATTTATAAAATTGCACAGTACCTTCACTTTCAATTGAACGTGTTATCAATAATTTATTGAAAGCATTTACATATTTTTGTTCAGCTTATCACAATATTTTTATAGGTTTTTATTCATGTTTTCTGTACTTATCCTTAATTTGTTCAAACTTTATAATTTCATTTTTTCTTTTAATATTTTTTTTTCACTATAAAACTGTAAGTACAGTTTTTTTTCTTCCTTCCTAAAACTCAAGCGACAGCTTACATTATAAGAAAGAATATAATAATGCACAAAAATTTTCCCTGTAAATCTGTTCATTACTTAAAATATCTGAAAAATATAATGCTATCTAGTAAGGAAAAAAAATTCAAACTGATCAGTTACGCAATGTTAGCACCGAGGAATGGAGCTGTGAGTTACGGCAAGTTCACGAGTAGTGAGGCAAAAGTATTACATAGTTACTTGTTATTAGATTAAGGTCACATAACACAGTATTTTGTATTTTTATTTGTTTTGTTTTTTTTATATTTATTTAGATGTAAGCAAATTAATGTATCCTATGAATAGATTTTTGTAATTATATGTTCCTATATGTGTATAGTGTTTAGATCAATATAAGGAACAAACTGACAGGATATAAGAGTGAGAGCTATAGCAATTGTTCAGTTGTTATTGAGGTTATGAAACATTCTAGTTTTAACGTTTCGAGAATTCAACAACGACGACGTGGTTCTCGTAGTATTACAATAGCGACGTGTAAGGATTGCGCGCGACAAGTCGTGCGCGACATGAGTATACAACATGAGTATCGGATAATTTTTGCATATCTCTCGTTTGCTTCTAAATCTACCATATTCCAAATATTATCACATGCGTGTAGTTGGTCTGACGACTTACCTATGTCAATCACTTTGGCTTAGATTCAGAATGGATATAGTACATATCTGAGACCTTTGTCAAACTCTTCTTGACACCAAGTGATCCATACTAATGGACATAAAAGCAGTAATGGAAGGAAGAATAAGTCAAAGTCAAAGTTGAGGCGATTTTCCTTTCTGAATTATTCTTTCTGTGATGGGACGAGGTGTGAGGGAGATTAGCTGAGGACCGGCAGCGTTTTAGCAGGACGTGACAATTTAAAAACGCCGATAAAAAAAACAGCCTCAGTTTTTAAAACATGCATCGACAAACTTTGGAACGGGATTTATACAACGGAAAAGTAGAAATAAATCCGCGCTGGGCCTTAAAACAGGCGGAAAAATAAATATACATACTCCCATGCTCGTGTTCGTGTCTAGAAAACTTAAACTGTATTTTTAAAACATTCTCGTATTCGAACGTGTATTTATACCTAAAAGAGAGTGCATCGTCTCTGCAGTCATATAAATCTCCGCCTCCCAAATGGTTGCCATAAATTCTGCAATGAAAATATTCCTAAGAAAAGTCTCAACTGACGTCTCTTCAAGAAAACAATGCTTTATCTGTTTTACATAAGAATCTCTTCTCAAATGTATGGATTCCACGCAAACAAGTCGAGAGAGAATGCAATTGTAAAACTAATGAGCCAGCACTTGTCAGACTGGACTTGCCCATAAATGTTTTCAAAGGCATTCTATTTTTCATTCATTCGAGACTTGCCGGGTTTCGAGATTGAACTTTCTTCAAAGTGTGCCTTTTTAATCAACTGCGACTGAACTGGAGAAAGACATTTCAGACAAGCATCCATTCCTGATGATAATGTAAGCGAATGAGTCTTTACTAATTGATTGATTAATTACTTAGTTTTCGGATACTTTATTTGTTCTTGGAGATGGGAAACCAGTAGTATTCCGTGACAACTGAATTGTTTTTTATAGGAAGTGTGCACAGTCTAGCAAAATTTTATTTAAAAGTATCCAACATCACGGAAACGGTTCTGAATGAGATTTTCTGCAAACTACTAATTCTGTCGATATAGATAAGAGGACCAATTTATATTTTTGTTTTACGTAAAATTGTTAAATTATATTAATTTGTGAATATGAACATGTTTTTGTTAAATGGAATTATCCAACTTTATTTACAACACTATTTAATTAAAAATATCAACCTGTTTCAAAACCAAAGGTTATCATGATACAAAGGATACTGAAAAATAAGACATTATAATTGACAAATAAGTACCTAGAAAAAAAATAATTCATTACCTATGAGTTTTTATAAGTTTATTTTAATCATTTGTTGTATATGCATCGTGCTTTTCAATTTGTAGCCTCAAAACAATCGCTCTCTATGAACAGCACGTCGCTGGTGATATATACTTGTTCCCAGTCAGATAATAGGGAAAGCAGTAATTGTAATTACCTCAAAGGGGGTAATTCCTTTTGGGGGCGGGAACATAAATCTCCTTCCAAAAGTTGAACACTTCTCCGAGTGTGTTAGTGCTATATTCAGGCGGTCGTGACAGTTTTCAGGCGGCTCTGGGGCCTCGGTGAAGCCAACTTAAAGTTTAAAATGCTTCAGAGATTTATTGCGTTATCTCTCCAGAGAAAATTCTCAGCAATTTATGTGCGTTAGCATTGCAGAGTTGTGGTTTTCAAACATAACTTGAGGCTCCCTTACTTAGAGGAGTTTAGTGGTTCTAAAAGATCCTGGAATAGTTTTACTTATACTATTAGCAATATAAAGTAAGTTCAACTTCATCAAAACCACATAAAGTTCTAAAGCATTTGGTAGTGTGAATCAAATGACTAAAGCACTCTGCTCATAATTTATTGTAATAAGATTATCTCCGTCGTAGAATTTTCAACAATCAAGTGGTAAATTCTTATAATTTCACCGTAAATACGAGTATTTAAGATTGCAGTTTTTAAACATGTTTCAATCATTTAGTAGTGAGAATCAATTATTCTTATTTTATTTAATTTAGGAAACAAACAGTCATTTATACATTTAGCATTAACAGTAATTATTCATTTGTTCTAGACCAATAAATTTCCTTTAAGTTTAGTTGGTGATTTAGTATTTGTACCTACATAATATATTTATATAGGACAAAGAAATATAAAAATAATTAAAAATTATAAAGAATTACTAAATGTTATAAAACAAATAAAGACAGATAGTAGTTATACAGTTTTCGTATAATGATACTAAAACAATAGATAAATAAATACAAATAAATTTATTGAAGTGTGTAGCATAGTGTAAAAATATATTTTGTAAGATTAGTTTCATCGAATAAATGTTTCATTATGTGACGATGATAACCAACTAACCTAAGAACATACAATATTGAACAAAGAACATTACGTCAAGCTTCATCGTGTGTCATCAAGCATCTTTGGTGGTGAGTATCAATTAACACATTTTTATTAATTATTTATATCAGAAAATTCATGTTTTCGATTAATTTACGTCAAATATGAAACAAATATTTTACTCGTGATTTTGTTTTTAAACTTAGTTATGAATAAAATATTTCAGCTAAATTATAAATTAACCACAAGATAAAGAATGTATAGACATGAACCAAGAAAACCTTCGTCTCTCTTTATATTCTGATTATATTTTTGATACTGTCATATGTTCACAAACGAGGTGAATTCAAATAGGGTCCGCCGAGAATGAAAAAATATTGGTGCCCAGTATTATTGGACTAGAGGTGGTTAAAACGCGTCGGAAAATTTTATGGAGAGAGATTTTCAACATTTCCGGTGCAATCACAATGAAGATCTTAAATACAATTATGAAAAAAATATGGTTTATATGTTTTTTTCATATCATTTTACACACAATATTAGTATAAAATTGTGGTAAATTATTTATTCATTATAAACTAATACAGTTTATTAAGGATCGAACTTGACTTACTTCCAGTGATTTCTGACATTATCTTCTCCGCTGTCTCCGTTGTCTTTTTTGATGTTTTTTTGAATATTTGTTTTTTAAAAAATTAAAAAAATATATTCATCTATTTGTCGACACTGGTCACTCAGCCAAGTAACCGCTCAACCCCTCACGTCGACGCTAGCTGTCCAATTCCAACTGAAAAAAACATCAATAAAGTCACCGAAGACCAAAATTTCAATAGTTTTTTTTTAATACAAATAATGTCAGGAAGTACAGGTTAAAGTTAGTCAAGTACGTCCGTTAAAACCCGTATAGTTTTACTAACTAGTCAACTCAGGTTGATGTTAAACTGAATTCCTAGAATGCTTTTTTGAAATAGGTTTGAAAAGGGTAATAATATTTATTATTTATATTTTTACTTTAACTTAAGAGTTTCCACATATCGAAGGGGTAATACTTTTCCATAGCCTCGGCGAATAAGCTTCCACAACTCCGGAACGTTGATAAACATTTTATTTTATTTTAATTTAGTCTTTTTTTTTAAATGAATGTAAAAATGCGCCTTTTGAATTCAGAACATTTTCACCAAAAATCGCCCAATATTTATTTTGCTTTCGACTTCCACAGCGGTTACAGCCTTAATTCCATTTTAGAAAAAGCTATGCGGAATGTGAACGTTTGTTATATTTTTGCTTTGGTTCAGTTTAAAAATTTAACTTTTGAAATCAAATTTTATCAATTGGTTAAAATGAAACAACAAAAATTACCCCTTCTCATCTTCTTCAAAATCTGGCCATAATTCTTTCAAAGCTTTCGTAAAAATACACGCGCAGAATCTCAAAGAATTATTCTTAATTAGATTCGAGATAGGAATTGGTGCTTTTTCCAATTTCGCTACTCAAAGCATTCACTTTCAAATATCTTTAAGTACTAAACCTTTTGAGATTGAATAAATTCTGCAGTCTTCTATACGAGATTCATCTTCATAATGCCAGTTAGTGACGACTGACGATTGACCGCTATGAAATTTAATTTAATTTAATCTGATCGCTTTAAAGGATTATATTACTTTTAAGAAAAAGAATCTCTTTTCGAACCTTGCGAATTGAAGGTTGGTGTATTTTGCAAGACCTTCACAATACAACTGTTTACTGAAAAAAAAAATATTTGCGTTAAAAATCTCGTTACTCGGTTAAATCAAATTAGAAATTTTCATAAAGATTAATTATAATTAATTAACAGTTTCGAGGAAACTATTGGTACCAAAGCCAAAATTAATCGTGGTAAAATAAATTATTTTTATTGCTGACCGAGAAAAAAATCCGTACCGATTTGGCCGAATGAAATTTTATTCCTTTTCTTATCAAACCCGCGCACAAATCTGTTCGAACCGATTTTTTTCAAATTTGTGATAATTGGATTTAGAAAAGTTGATGATTTGGCATCCCTAATTCTGCTCTTGCGGAACCTTTTGATGGTATGTAAAGTATTAATTCGGGCAAGCGTGTAATGCGAGCGGGCACAATTTGCAATTAACACCCGGAGTGGGTGGGGAGGGGGGTTCCAGGTTTCGGCTTCCAGGGCTGCCCCTCGCCTTCACGATCCGCCGCCGGTGTCGCTGTGAGGAGCGCGTGGACAGATTTTAATGAACTTTCGGTTTTAAGAGTTTCGCCAACTTTGCACAGCTTTAAAGATTTAAATTGCAAATTGAATGAACGCAACCTCATTTTTTAAGCTTCTATAATTTTCACGTAATATCATTATTTTCCAGAAAAAAAGCCAAGGATATAGAATAACAATCTCCTACCGCCAAAAACTGAATTTCATAATGATTTCTTTAAATTAATTTAAGCCACCAACTAACTTTATATTAAATGTTAGTGGCACAATTCTGTCTTAAAACATACTTCTTGCTTTTAATTATTTCATGCATCGACTCATATGGAGTCCTTTGTTATAAATACTTAGTTCGTAATAAATACGTGAATACGTATTTTATTTTAAATGATACAATAATTTTATTTCTAGCATTCTGATGAAATCCTCGCTTAGATACTTGTTTTGCAATCAAACGTAGTTTTGTGAGAATTTTCGTCGCTCTCAACTAACAAGTAGGTTAGTAAATACATGAACATTTATTTATTTATTTATTTGGTACAATATTTTTTACATTTTAAGTTTTCCAGTAATGTAGGCCTCACTGGGATTATATTGATAGGAAAGCCCATACATTTTATTTGGTCCTCTTCCTAGTAGGGTATGCCTAAGTGAGTTGTGGCGGTTTCCCGTGGAAGGAACCATACAACACGATGTAGGTAGAGAAATTGTTTTTTTTTACATGAATTCTGCACAAGAGTCCCGAATGCTCACAACCATCTGAAATCGGAAGTTGAGGGCACTGGGATGGGGTAGAGGAAGTTGGACAAAAATCCGCCTATGCAGATCTCATCACCAAACACGGCTAAACCCATTTATTACACCACAGCAATACTGATAATATATTCCGCGTCTTCCACATATACTATTTATTATTTTAAATTAATACATTGTGAAACAACGCAAATTCATCCGATAAAATTGACTTGTGCAAGTCGGCATTTGAACTCGCAACCTCCGACGGATGGAAAATTAAATGAATTTTCACGTCCTTCTCAAGAAACCGGCAATTAATATTATTTATCTTTATTGACAAAGATACCAACAATAGATTATCCAACATAAAAAGTTTTACTAAAAAATAGTATAAAGTTAACAAATATGAAATGAGAAATTTTGTGTTTGTTTTTGTTTTTTCGTGGTTTTAATCAAATTATGTAAATGAAGACCGTCTGGTAATTATTATTGCAGGAACAGTTGTTTACCGAGAAGCCTTATTTTTCATGCAAAAGGGTGCCCTTAAAAATAGAATTAGGAACCCCGTGGACACTTCGACTAAGTTAAATTAAGTTTGTTGTTAAATGGACACAAGCTGACAGCCAAATAGGGTCTTAAATCATTTGAAGTATAACTTTAAAATGACTCAATTCTTTTGTATTTTATTTTCACGTAGTCAAATATAAATTTTTTAAGTTTCATCAAACATCGTTATGAATCAGTTTATTTATTCCGCAATTTGGTTTAAATCTTCGACTTCCATAGCAGAAAGGTAAGCTTTATGCCTCCAGACCCAAAGTTCACAATAAATCAAGCTTTACGCGGAATTTTTCGAAATCAGATCTAGAAAGTAATTTTTCTCTAATTTTGTGCTTTATGTCTGCAAAATTTATCAATTTCTGCTTCAAGGGGTGGGAAAAGGGGTGGTTTTTCTAAATCTCGTAATTACAGTGATTTTTTTTTATTGTGTGCCAATTTACAATCTCGGAATTATTTATTCAATTCATTATTAAATATAGATTTGTTTAAAAAGCAACGCACACCAGAACACTGTTCTTTATGTATATAAGAGTGTCAGGGTGTGTTGTTTGAAACAAATCTTTAAATAATTCCGAGATTGATGTATTTTGGCACACAATAATCAAAACAGGAGATACAGGAGATAGAGACATCTTTAATCCTCCTGTTTTGATACATATAAATAAGTTATCTATAAAATATTATAAAGTTAACCTATTTGCAACCACAGTTAAGGGTCAAAAGTAAGAATCAAAACGTTGCGATGGTTGCTTGAAATGCCGTTAGTCGTATTTAGTTACTAGATATAAATAGCTAGATATTTCCCAACCAATCTCATCTCTCTCCATTATGCACTTCTTTTAGTCTGATATCCCATCCTAAACTGTGTTTTGCAAAATTCAAAAGTAAATTCCCATAGAAATAAATGGTTTCAATCAAATAAATGAAATAATTAAGCATATTTATTTCGGTTTTTGCATTGTGAGTGAAAAATTATGTGATTACGTGATTAAAATTATGTCCCTGAATCAATATACAATAAAATCATTCAATTCCAATTTATGTATTTATTTATTGCATCTCAATATACATAAATCATGTTTTTTCTCATAAAAATCAATCTTACTAGGACTAAGCCTGTATAGAGGTTGACAATTTACATTTGAGTGAAGCAAACATAGAGTAATCACAATCATAAAGTAATACTACATACAAACACAAAATATTTCAAAAAGAAAGAAAAAATATTAATAAGATGAGTTACCAGATGGGTAGTTTGAGAGTTTATTGTAATAATATTTGAACCATAACTAATAATTAATCTACGAATTCTTTAGTTACATTTAAGAAGTAAGTTATAATTAATTAACTTATAATTTTCAAAATCGGAACTATAAATCATAAAATCATACAAGAATTCCTCTTTTCTGATAATGTATACATAACCAATGGTGATCTAAAATGTAATATTGTTAAATATTTATGTATCTATATTCCTTATATTACAATTTAAAAATAAATATATATATACACGATTTATAAATTAGGTACCAAAATAATTTTATTAATTAATAATTCTTTACTTGAAATGTGTGATTCTTTATTGCATGTATTATTACTCAGCACAGGTTTTCTCAGTGACGTGTTTACGAAACACTATAATATATTTAAATCATCTACTCAATATTACACGTCAATCTTATTTTTCTTACGATATAACTGTAAAATAAATAAATAAAAAAAATAAGTTCATGTGTTTACAGACATTTTTTTTATGTTCTTTCAGCTTCAGCAATCCTAAACTATGATTTTTCAACGTTTCAACTTTTATTAAGAATTTCAATGATGAACATAAAATCGCCAATTATCTCAAATATTTTGTTATAATGACAGTGACGACTATTTTTAAAATACCAAACTTAAGCCAAAATAGTTCATACTAAGTAAGATATCTATTTATTTAATCAAAAAATGTATATAACAGCAAAACCATAAGCTGCTCATCTCATTGGGGAATTCCTGTGTCGAGTTGTGCAGTAGGGTGGAACACTTTTGTATGAAATTTTTTTTTTTTTCGAAATTCGAATTGGAATACCAGGTAAAAGTTGCTTTATGTAATTCTAAATAACACTTCTCAATTTGGAACTTCTAGCTCGACATCTTGAGGTCCCGCCATAGACTTGAAATTTTATATTTTAAGGTTTTATAGACGTTTTGTATTAAACACCCTATAAACAAAATAATAAGTAAATATAATTTGTTATGCATGAAATGATAAAATTAAAGTTGATTTTATTTAATAAAAACATTTTTTTCAAAATTAAACACAGATTAAGAAAGTTATGTTGGTATGAATATAATATTTTTATATAGCAAAAAAAAATTTTTAGGTTCAAACTTTGGCATGAGTTTTCGAGATGCTAATTTAGATTTTATGAATCCCTCTCGTCTTGTCTTGTCGAATGCACTTAGAACTGCTTCTGTCACAACTTTTACAAATCTTTCCACAGCCTGGGTGTGGCAAGTCAGTATCATAAACTTCAACACTGTATCTTCTCCATTTTCAATAAGATCTTGTAACTGATCATCGGAAATATTCATCAGTATTGAGGGTTCGTATATATTTTGCTGCAAGTCAATCATGTCTATGTAAGAACATGCATTTAAGTTCACTTTTGGCACCTCAAAAATGCGCGAAACAGATTTTTTATTAACTTGACGAGCCTTTAAAATGCGTCTTGCAGCGAGTTCTCTAATGTGCTTACTTGAATCTGTTATCATACTCAACAACAAGTTTTCTGGATGAACGAAGTAACTGTTTCAAATTATAACAGGGTCCACTATCGCTAACAACTCGTTGGACAAATATCTAGTGCTGTGAATGAGCTTCCATAAATGATTTGAACCATCTTTGTAGGATGAATGTGTTTTGATAGTAAACCAGACAGGAGCGTATGATTATACGACAAACGTTGCTAAAGTCACAAGATTTTGTTGTGGATTTTATGTAGAAATATACAAATGCAGTATGCGATTAGCTCTTGTCAACCAGCGGGCATGGGGTAGTTTACCTGTGCTTCTATTTAATAAATCCAGGAGACTAGGATCCATTTATGACAGCAGTAGTAATTTCTTGTAAATATTTCTGATCTGTACTGAGATCTGTGGATATTTGTGGAGGTATTTCACCTTCTATCTTCTCAAAGTTAGCCAACGGCAGCCTCTCGCATATCTCTATGCTTTACCAATTTGACCTGCAAATGATTTAGGTCCTGCAGTATGGCCATCCAAATAGGTAAACAAATGCCTCAATGGTAACACACTGGAGTGTAAGAGACAAATTATCCATTGCAATGGTCGAGATAGTCTGTTTTTCCTGTATTTGTGTTTTTTCCATCACAGCCAACAGCCATTAAACCATCTAGTGATATCTTTTCAGTCGTTAAAAATCTGTGGATAGCTCTTTCAATATTTCTTGCACTGCCCGATGTTGGAACCCCATAAACAGTACCTGATTCTTTTTTATAATCGAAATATGTTCCTCTTGTACAATCACTCTAAGCCTCTTCGATCTTTTTAAAACAGTTTTAGCCGTCTTGTCTTTCCTTCCATCGAAATATAATGACGTTTTTTTTTTTTTTTTTTTATATATTTACTCCACACAGGAGGCCCTGAAGAAAATAATTTCCCTCAGGGCCTATGTCATCTTTGGGGATGCTGTGTGGAGGGTCTTTTTGTGGAGAGGAAGGAGTGAACATGGGTCTTGAAGAGTCCCATGTTGTAGGAGGGAGGAAACACAGAGGCCGGCAGTTCGTTCCACAGCCGAGCTGTTGAACTCAAGAACGAATCGTAGAAGCGACCCGTTCTCATGTGACAAGTGTCAACTGTGTACAAATGTTGGGCACGCGTTTGGCGTGTATCCCGACTACGCACCGGTGCCGAAGGGATCAATGACGCTAGTTCCTCAGAGCATCTTCCATTGTAATACCGATAGAACAAGGACAGCATACCTACCTGACGCCTGTGCTCTAAAGATTGCAGTCCGTTTGTTAAGATTGGGGAATCTATCAAACGGACCGCCCGTTTCTGCACAGAGTCAAGGGTTTTTTTCAGGTATTTTGGGGCTCCAGACCAGAGATGGCTGCCAAATTCGACAGTAGGGCGCACTTGCGATTTGTACAGGGTGAGCAGTTGTGTACTATTAAAGTATCTGCGGGCCCTGTACAGTACGCCCAGCTTCTGAGAGGCCAACTTTACTCTGGCTTCGATGGAGCCCCCGTACCTGAGCTGGTCACTTATAGTTACACCAAGCATATCAATGGAAGGCCTGTTCAGAAGATTGCTTCCGTTGAAGGAGACTAGATTATCATTTGGATCCCTTTTAGACGTAATCAGACAGGATTGGGTCTTTGAAACATTAAATTCGACGAGATTATTTTTACCCCAGGAGGAAATACTCTCGAGATAACCGTCCATTCTCTGCTTCAAAGCCCTCCGAGCCGTTGGAGTTTGTGTGCCCTTTGGGGGCTTGTCAAACAAAAAGCTATCATGAACTGTACTGTCATCCGCGTAACAATGAATCGGTGCACATGTCAAAAGGTCATTGATGTGCAACAAAAACAAAGTCGGAGACAGAACCGATCCCTGTGGGACGCCAGCATTTATGGAGTGCGAGGAAGAGGTGAAACCGTCAGCAACCGCCTGAATCGACCTATCCCTTAAAAAGTCAGCAATCCACGTACACAGGGATGCGGGAAGTCCGTAAGAATGCAATTTGTTGACAAGTCCTCGGTTCCAGACCCGGTCAAAGGCATTGGATATGTCTAGTGCGACCGTTTGGGTCTCACCGTGACGTTCCAGGCACCGCCCCCAAACATGCGTCACATACGCGAGAAGATCACCGCACGAGCGGTTCCGCCGGAATCCGTATTGACGGTCGTTGATAATTTTGTTCTTCTCGAGGTATGTGAGCAGTTTGTCGTTGATCACACGTTCCATCACTTTGGATAGAACTGATGTGATCGCTATGGGGCGGTAGTTGGCCGGGTTGGAGCGGTCACCTTTCTTGGGAATAGGGTGAATTACCGCTTTTTTCCAACCAGAGGGCACAGTGCCACACTTCAGGGACATTTTGAAGAGCTTTGTCAAAACTGGAACTATTTCCGCAGCACACCTCTGCAATACCAGGGCAGGTATTCCATCAGGTCCACTAGCTTTGTTTACATCGAGCCCCCGTATGACGTGGAGTACATCCCGATGCCGGATCCTCAGCTTTTTCATATAGAAGCCGCAGTGAGGAACCGACGGCGGAACAGCACCCCCGTCGTCGAGGGTCGAGTTTTCCGCAAACATTTTCCCTAAAAGGTTTGCCTTTTCGGTGGCGGTGTTTGCTAGTGACCCGTCAGGTCTGGTAAGAGGTGGCAAACTGGGTTTGCAAAAATTTCGACCTATTGAGCCCGCAAGCGACCAGAATGCTCTGCTGCCATGCGGGCAGGCAGCCAGCTTTTTGCTGATCTGCAGGTCGTGTTCGAATTTTGATCTGTTGATGATTCTCTTGCATTCCTTTGCCGATTTGTTGTATGCTGATCTGCTTTCGGGCGTTCGAGATGTGTTGTAGGCTCGGTAAGCCGCGTTTTTTCGTCGAACTGCTTCGGAGCATTGTCTACTGAACCACGGCTTTGAGCCCACACCAGTTTCTTTAGTAGTCGATTGTATGAAGCCATCCATCGCCGATTTGATGACTTCACCAATCTCCTGGGCACATCTTGAAGGGTCCGAAGTCCGAAAACAAACAGCTGACCACGGAAAAGCATTGAAATGGGCCCGCATACCGAACCAATCTGCTGACCTATAGTGCCACACTTTTCTCCTCAGCCTCTCATTGGTTGGTCTGAGGCTAACGGGGATTGATGTCGTCACTAGGCAGTGGTCAGATGATCCCAGAGGCGCTGTGACGTCAATCTTATAACCGTGTGGCACAGTAGTTAAGAATAGGTCTAACAGATTGGAGCGGTGAGTCTGGACATCAGGAACCCTTGTAGGCTCCTGAACCAATTGCTCTAATCCGTAGCAAATGGCAAAGGATTCCGCCTGTCGGCCAGCCGAGTCCGTTGGGCCTGAGAACTTCAACCATGGTTCGTTATGAACGTTGAAGTCCCCCAGAACAACAAACTCGGCCGAAGGGTAGCGGGGCAAGAGATCATCAATAGTATCGCTCAAATGTTTGAAGAGCTCGGAAGTGTCTGATTCGCTATGGTTCGGTGAGCGGTATAGACATGCGTAGAATCTTGCCGTACTGGCAAGATTGACGCGCACCCACATTACGTCGAATCTGGAGTTTTCCAGACTCAATAGTCGCACACAGTTGACGTCAGCTCGACTATAGAGGCAGACTCCTCCTTTCAGTCGGAATTTGCTTGCGAGGGTAAAGCCCGGGCAGTCCAGATAGGAGGAGTCTGGCGGCTCGGCTATCTGAGTTTCGGATAGGAAAAGAAGGTTGGGACGTTGGGACAAAAGATGGTGATGGACGGAATTTAAATTTGTGTGCAGGCCGCGAATGTTGGCAAAATTTACCAACAGTTTTGGCCCGCACCGGGGACGCCTGCTACTCGCCGCTGTAATGATGTTAAGTTTGTTTTTATGTATATTCATGATTTTAATTTTGTTTTTTTTTTATTTTAAGGGTATGAAGTGAAAGGAAGGTCTGGAATGGAAAGGTATGAGGGGTGGGTAGGAATATGGGGTTCAGGCTGTCCAGGAGTGATGAGCGTTTGGTTCCAGCCCACTCACTGCGGTGCTAGGCGATAGGCTGGGAGAGTCCGGCTGGAGAGGGCATCCAATGCGCCCCAAACGCTGCTGCTGGGTCCCCTCCGGTCACGAACCGGCACAACAGCAGTGGCGGGGTTTTTTCACTCGCTGATGGGGCAGCCCACCCTTAGTCGTGAGCCTGAGGGTCGGGCCCCTGTACTATCGAGCGGCCCGGACAGCGGTAACCGGTTGTAAAGGGTCTCCCTCAACCAGCATCTCCCAACCGGCCCGCCACGCAGAAGGTGGGCCGACGCACCCGCCACCAAGACCCAGGCAAACCTTAA
Organism: Hesperophylax magnus; assembly: GCA_026573805.1. Taxonomy (NCBI): domain Eukaryota; kingdom Metazoa; phylum Arthropoda; class Insecta; order Trichoptera; family Limnephilidae; genus Hesperophylax; species Hesperophylax magnus. The sequence continues at coordinate 1,342,586 of JAIUSX010000157.1, forward strand.
CCCATGAACCCGGGCACCCCTGCTAAGTCACCAAACGTAGCGAACCACTTGGGGTGACCTGTGGCAGAGGTAATTTCTACGTACGTAATTTCTGTTACTCTTTCTTCGGTTAAAATTTGCTCGCGTCTCATTCTGTCTTATTGTTCTTAGTTTCATCCTATCTATTCTGCCTCATTTCTTGTTTGAGAGTACATAATCTTCTATTCAGCAATTTTTTATTATAGATAAGATCAGTTCTTCCTAAAGCCATTAGTCAGTTAGTGCGTTGGTCTTCTAAAAACATTTGTTCCTCTTTTGGAACTTTTTTTTCTCAAACAAGTACAGCTTACAAATTCTTGACATTTACTTGCAGCTATGTCAAAAATCTTTCTACTCTGCACTCTGAACTCTTCTTACTTTTCTTCCTTAAGTTTTTTCAAAGACTTTTTTAAAATATAACACTTCGAGTGATAACTTTTTAGTAACTGTAAGATTATTTTGTGTATGACAGTTGGAATAGAAGATTTTATCCACAATTCTTCAATTTTCGTTCAAATTACTACGGCAATTTCCAAATACGTAGGTTCTTTTGTTGTGTTATTCTTTACTTTTAAGTCTTGTCTAACCCATTCGTAGAATTTCATCACATTTTCATACGTAGGTAGGATATTCTCTTTCAACTCTGCACTTACACCAAATATCGGACATTTTAAATTTTGTCTTCTAGAAATCACTTTAATTCACTTAAAAAACGTTTATCAATAAGTACTCGTGAATATAATTGACGCGCGACCTTTCACCTGAGACAATTATCGACAGTAGTTTAAGGGGGAAGTATCATAAATAGCGCTAAACATCACTTTGTATTTACCTAGTAAAAGGAATACCACTAATAATTTATCTAAAAATTCTATAGGGGTAGTTAGAAAAATGTCTTATGTTACCAGTGAATTAACTTTTTTTATCGTAAACTTTTTTATTCTATATGAAATACACATTGCAACTTTACGTAAAACTTCAAAAATGCCTTCGCTGGAAGCAGAATAGCTCCTATCAGAAAGATTTTTTTTTTTAAATCCATCGGTCATCTCAAAGTAAATATGATACAGGTCATTTTAAATAAATAAAAAACACTTTAACATATATGGATTTTTGTTGTGATTCAATTAAACTTCCCGAATATTTCAATTATTTTCCGTCATACAAAATCCTATGGATGAAATCATTGTCCATGGCTTGACCGAACACCGCTAGTCCACTGTCAGTCTCGAGGTGAATTCGGAAGTGAGAGCACGCTTATTTTGTTTATTCTCCAGTCCTCGGCCAACTTTCAAATTTCTAATAGGAATCCAGAGGAGATTGGTGCTATAGCCAAGGGGTAAGTGGAAATTAAATATTATTTATTTTTTAATATATAATTTGAAACTTGTTTTACGGTCTCAACTTTTTTTTACCTTTTTCAGGTACCAATACGTAAATAATAAAGGGGCACATAAATAGGAAATAATAAAGGGACTCGCGCGTACAGCGCCGAAAGAGACCGCTCCACTGGAGGAAAAGAAGAATAAGGTGTGTCAAAATACATCATTCCGATGGACACGTTTTCTACAAATTTTTACCGACTTCTATCGAAGTCGGTAAAACGGAGTAGGTGGTGGCTTGAACTCGGATCTAATTTCAAAATGCATTATTTCGGCATCAATCATAAATTTCTCCAGTTCTCTACCGATTTAGTTCAAAATCGGGATTAGGGAGTTTGGATCTGCACTGTACTCGGATCTAATGTCAAAATGCATAATTTCAGCAACTATCTTGGATTTCTTCAGTTCTCTACCGATTTAGTTCAAAATCGGGATTAGGGAGTTTAGATGTGCATTGAACTCGGATCTAATGTCAAAATGCATAATTTCAGCATCCATCTTGGATTTCTTCAGTTCTCTGCCGATTTAGTTCAAAATCGGGATTTGGGAGTTTGGATGTGCATTGAACTCGGATCTAACGTCAAAAAACATAATGTTGGCATCCATTTTGAATTTTTCGAGTTTTCTACTGATTTGGTTCAAAATCGGGATTAAGGAGTTTGGATGTGCATTGAACTCGGATCTAACGTCATAACTTCAGCATCCAGCTTGAATTTCTTGAGTTTTCTGCCGATTTGGTGCAAAATCTGGATTACGGAGCTTGGAGATGGACTTTGCGAGACTAGTGTGAAGGTGCTTTCAACGATTCTACCGATTCCTTTCAAACTGTCGCTAAGATTGGGAACAATGTCTATCAGTTTTTGTTGTTTGTTTTTGGGGTGTTATGCCGTGTTGCGCTAACTCCTTCTTTAGCCGACGTTTCGGACAGCGTTGCAGTGTCCATCACCAGGGCAGATCCGGTAGATCCGAAGATGTGATCTACCGGATCTGCCCTGATGATGGACACTGCAACGCTGTCCGAAACGTCGGCTAAAGAAGGAGTTAGCGCAACACGGCATAACACCCCAAAAACAAACAACAAAAATGCTTTTGGCCGTGAAAATCTAAAAACTTACCTAATATCTATCAGATCCATTGATAAATGCGCTGAATTTCGTTGATGGCTAATTCCTGGTAGTAGTATTATAAATAAATTATTAAAAAAATATATATATAAATATGTATATGAGAGAGAGAGAAAATAAATATAAAATAATATATTACCGGTAACATGCATAGTAAGAATTATAGTGTATTTTATACTATGTACAAAAAACTTTTTTAATAACCAGAACCACAAAGAAAGCCAAAGTTTTGGCACTTTTCGAGGATATTATGCTAAAAACATGAAAAAAGTATTTTTAAACAAGACATTTAGATAATTTTATATCAATTTTTATCAACTTCTTTATATCTATCTTAGACTGTGTTTTTTTCTTAGTTTATGTACTTCATTCTACTTTTTTGTATATCTAAGTTAATATTGTAAAATATATTCTTTCCCGAGTACGAAAAAAACATTGAAATAAATTTTCAAATTACATTCATGATTTACAAATAATTTTTTTTTCATTTCTATCGCACTAAATATATAATCAAAAAATATTTGTCGTAACTTAATTTTAAGTTTTCCCTTTTTTCACACCCATTGCTTTCTGGTAATATTATATTAAAAAAAACAGTTATTGTCATTACACAAACCATACAATCAAATTTATGAACCAAAAATCTTTTCCAAGTCAAAACACGATTAGATTCTATGTGACTTTGAGTAAAAAACTGAGACGTCAAAAAAGGTCCAGGGCGTAAAAGATGTGACTTTATATCCATTATTTTGCTAGTATGATTTTTATTCTGTCAAGTTGTATCCATTATTTAGTAAATAAATATAAATTTTATAAGGCACGTGTATTTTTATTTCGTATTTTATCAAAACCGTGTCAATCATCCCCCTATCTACTAAAAGACGTAGGTGTTGGTTTTGAAACCGCATCTGTTCTAGCGGCCGACCGATTCATTTACAAGTAGCAATAATACCTAACTGTACTGAAGTCGAGATTTGATACCGTCCCCTTAAACAAAACACTGCATTTCGTAGATTGTCAGGTGCCGCCCCCCGCTTCGTCCCGCACTTTGCACCTCTGTTACAGCGCCAAAGTATATTAAAATAAAGAAATATTTGATTGCAATAGCTATTCAACTATATTTAAATATGTTTTTAAATAAAATAAACCTATTTTAATAAATTCTGTACTATTTTCTAGGCCGCGCAAATATCCCCTAAACTGTCGTTTTTGTAAATGTTCGATGTCTTGGCGGGGGCTCTTACCGTTGTCTGATATTATTTATATTTTTAATTGACGTAATTGATGGCAATTGGCAACTTAATACAACTATTCCAAATCAAAATTAGAAAAAAAAAATTTCGTTCCGCCCTATTGTGCAGCCTCACAAATATAGCAAATAACAACAACATTAAGGGGGTATTTCACTATGTCGGGCTAAATATCTGAATAGCTATCCGTTGGCTGGCTGTAAAGTTCAGAATAACTTCGTTATTCAACGGCGACCGTTTCACCATTGTTTCGAGCTGCCGGATAGATAACACTCGAAATAGTCTGGCAACATCGCAAAATGTTTGCAGTTTCTCCATCTACTGCCACGGCTGTCATGCGTCACAGTCCGCACACCGCGAAGTGTGCATTTTTTTGGTTATGTTATGTTGATTATCAGGTCATTTTAGATAGATTCGTGTCGAATTAATACATTGTTTCTTATTTTGAACACAATCAAATAATTCAGGATGGATCATACAAGCATTCAAATTCATTCTACAAAATTCGACTCACTTCTCAGCTGTTAAACTCGGAATGTTTTGACGCCATCTTTGATTCGAGGAATAGCGCCTAACGTGAAGTTCGAGCACTGATTAGTCAAATCTAACTTTAACCCGAGCGTTAGCGTTATTCCGATATAGTGAAAACGAAAAAATGACTAATCCGCGGATTAGTGCTTAGTCAGAACATAATCAGAGATAGTGAAAAACCCCCTAAATATAACATTGAGAACACAAACCTACGAAATTATTGCAAAAATAAACACTACCGTTATTCAAACTAAAATTACAGCTGCGTAGTACGTTGGCTTCAATAACAAAGAAAAATAACAAATAATCCATGAAAATAAAAATAGGTAAAAACATTACTTACAGCATTTCATTCGTTAAATGTCTTAATAAAAATAAAAAAAAACTTAGCACTTATTTGTTCTGCTTACGAAATTAAAGAACTTTTTACTTCAATGTTAATTTTTTTTATATTAAATAATTATTTGTTCGGGAAATTTGGGTACGGAAATGGGCATAAAACACGCGATAGACATGTATCAATGTCTACATTCCAAGAGGTTAATTCTGTAAGTAAAATTTGTGTAGCATTAACTAACCCATTTGTAAATCTATCACGTAAGTTTATCCGGATAACCCAAATTATGTTGTTAGTGGGTGAGTTTACTCAATTACTTCATTATTTCGTAATAAAACCTAAGAAAACATTGCTCGAATTCAGACATTTTAATTGTATTTGCATAGGTATCTATCTGAAATCAGTTTATTTGAATTCCATACTAAGGCCCCAACTGCCCGGAGCCAATCTTATTTACTAATTTATTAAGAATCTCTTCAAATTACTTAATCTGGTTAAAAATGAATTGATAGGTTTCCTAATAAAATTTCCAAATAAATCCAATAAAACACGAGTGTGATGTCGGAACAAGTGTTTTATGTAATTATAAGGACAAATGCAGGTGCTTGAACACGTATATTAGGAATA